>CM060919.1:23422500-25922500 GCA_030737875.1 Allium sativum | reverse complement strand
TTACTCATATGTTCTGTCTTGTGATATCTTCATGCATGTTTACCTTGACAAACACCCCTCCAAAGCCAGTGTACTTGCAAGAGTGACCCTGGCTGAGGTGGGGTGTTACAGGTGCGATAGTACATTCGACACTCCCTTAGCTTGTGACACTCCCTTCTTGGGCCACACCTTCTCATTTTGCGTTGCATCCTCAGCCTTTCCTTCCATCTTTTCTCCTTTGTCTTCCTCATGCATTAGGGCCATATCAACAAGCTTTTCAAAAGTGGCTCCCATTGGGATATGGGACAGGGTTAACTCATGAAGGGGTTCATTTAGCCCTTTACCAAACTGCAAAGCCTTCTTGTGCGGCGTATCTACCAATTCTAACCCGAACCTTGCTAGTTGGTTCAATTTGTTCACATACTCTTTCACCGTTAAGTTCCCTTATTTGAGTGCTAAGAATCTCTCCATTTGCATGCTGCTTTCGGCTTGGGAAAGAAATTCCATTTCGAACCTCTATCTAAAATCTTCCCAAGTTTCCACCGGACGTCCTGCTTGGGTGACTTCCCACCAAAATGAGGTTTCGTCCTTTAATAGCCAAGCAGCTAACTGAATATTTCTTCGGTCCTCCATCTCAAAGATTAAGAATAAGTCCTCAATCCCCTTAAGCCAATTCCGAGCTTCTACGAATGTCTCTTTCCCATGGAATGGCTTCCCTCCCATAGCAAGGAAGTCTTTGCAGATCTTGGTGAAGTTATCTGCTCTTGGAGCGGGAGGAGGAGGAATGACTGGTGCAGCTGGGGATGGAACATTTCGTTGGCCTTCGGCAGGCGTCGTGGCCTCCAGATACCTTCGGAAACATCTGAGTATCGTAACGCCCTTTGCGATGTTAGGAATTTTTTGTTCCCCAAACATGTTGAAAAGAAAAAGGAAGAGATTTAGACAAAGGACCGAAGGATATTACATATGGCTTTTTGGGGATGTTTTTCAAAACAGACCTTTCTTTTTGAAAATACTTTCTTTTAAACGTTGTTGAAAAATAATTTTCAAAACTTTATCTAATCTGGTAACCTTCAGCTCTGATACCAAGTGTGACACCACACGTCCGTTAATGTCACTCACAAAGGGAATGCATTAAGTTTTGTGAAGCGTTTTTGGTAAACAGACATAGAATATTACAAGACATATATAAAATTTTGCAGTGGAATAAAAAACAACTTTATTAATCATAAGATACCGTGGTCCAAAACATCACTTGTCTGAAACATAAAAACCGATTACAACATAAAAGCTATTGTCTTGTACTTCAAAAATATCCGAGTACATAATAGAAGTAAAACTCCCCAAGAACAAAATATAGCCATAGCAACAAGGATAGGAGCTTGAGCCATACATGTCAGCAGCTCTAGCAAAAGTCAACAGAATCACGGTCAAGCTTGAGCGTTTCCTCCCTGAGAACCTGGGGGGGGGGGGGGGGACGGAAGAAAGAAGGAGAAACAAAAAGGGTCATACATAAAGTCTGGCGAGTCTAGTTACTTTTAGCCAGTAAATAAATAAACGTAACATGATAGACATATTAGCTGGATAAGAGAGATTATTACATAAACGGCAGGTGTGACAAGGCAGACAAGATAGGGTATATATATACTTCTAATGATAACTCCACACTATTACTAGTATAACTAGAATGAGATGATCCTTTCCACTACAAGTTGGTAGACTTAGGGCATACGTCCAAATGTAACCGAACCACTACCCTAATCGATCGGCTCCTCACCCCGTAGATACCATGTGCTGGCCCCACAGTAGGAGGTATCACTTCCTAAAATGGCAACCCTTCATTTCCTAAGATGTGCACAACCGTATCTACTGGTGTCATAGCCGTCTTATCCTCCTCTGCCCGGCTCATGCACGCACATGGCCTGGTCGGTTTGCGCCTCCCACACCGTCCTTTGCGTTTGGATATCATACAATTAGTTCAGTAAGTGTGCCCCTTCTCTGACCTAGTTCGGAGTATATAATTCATACCAACTCCAGGTTACTTGCTGAAACGGGTCCCACACAATATGATACAAGCTCTCCCCCTTGTCTTGTATCCCCCTACTAGGTTTTCACTGACTATGTATACCTCCAGTTGTCTTTAATTACATAGCCTTATTTATTTCTATAAGTTATGCTTACCCTAGAAGGTGTCTTTAGTTACATAACTTTATTATTTCCACCAGTTATGTATACCACTAAGTGTCTTTAATTACATAACCTTACTAGGTTAAGTTTGTGGGCTATATAAATATTACCCACCCCTCAGATTTACTTAACCCATCCCCTTTACTTAATCAAGTTTACTTAACCCTAACTTAAGTCTAAGTTCACTCAATCCCTGTGGATTAGATTTGGTTAAGTAGTCCAATTCTTTATCATGTCCATTTATGGTTTCATAATGGGCCAGACCTCCCACATTAGGCCTACAACATGTGGATGCGGGATATGCCGGTCGGGTTCAGGCAGACTTATTCCATTTTTGAGGCTAACCACGTGTCATAGCCTGATTCGTATTTACGTACTTAGACCTCCCACATTAAGTTCAACATTAGTGGCTGCTGGATATACCGGTCGGGTCCAGGCAGACTTCCACCACTAATGCAACCTAACCTCGTATTATAAGTACAATTACAATTCCTAATTGTAATTACTAAACATTCCATTTTTAATTAATTAATCAATTTGTTAAGCCTTTCCTCTTATAGGTGTCAATACCTATTTTACCCAATACTTTGAATTACATGTCCAAAAATGTTCGTATTCAAATTATGTCATTTTTAACCCTTTTTCCCCCATTCCTTAACTAGCGCCCTCACAAAATTGGCAGCATGCCTAGGCTAGACAATAGCCTAGTCATGAACGATAATAGGGAAAATAATGGGAAAGTGACTAAAATGATCATCTTGGCATAAACATAAACTAGTATGATAATAAGGTGAACATACATACTGACATGGACATGAAATTGTCATCGTGTCAAGGTGATAATTTGGATCACATAAAATAGATCTAACATGATAACATAAGGTGATAATTTAGATCACATAAAACAGATCTAACATGATAACATAAGGTGACAATTTAGATCACATAAAATACATCTAACATAATAACACAAGGTGACAATTTATATCACATAAAATAGATCTAACATGACAACATAAGGTGAAAATTTAGATCACATAAAATAGATCTAACATGATAACATAAGGTGACAATTTAGATCACATAAAATAGATCTAATATGACAACATAAGGTGACAATTTAGATCACATAACATAGATCTAACATGATAACATAAGGTGACAATTTAGGTCGCATAAAATAGATCTAACATGATAACATAAGGTGACAATTTATATCACATAAAATAGATCTAATATGATAACATAAGATGAAAATTTAGATCACATAAAATAGATCTACATGACAACATAAGGTGACAATTTAGATTACATAAAATAGATCTAACATGATAACATAAGGTGACAATTTAGATCACATAAAATAGATTTAACATGACAACATAAGGTGACAATTTAGATCACATAAAATAGATCTAACACAATTAAAGATTTAGATCTACATAAAATATCCACATGATAATTAGTTCTAACATAATTAAATATTTAGATCTACATAAAATCGATCTAACATAATTAAAGATTTAGATCTACATAAAATATTCACGTGATAATTAGATCTTACATAATTATAGATTTAGATCTACATAAAATAGATCTAGCATAACTAAAGATTCAGATCTACATAAATTATCCACATGATAATTAGATCTAACATGATTAAAGATTTAGATCTATATAAAATATCCACATGATAATTAGATCTAACAAATAAATCTGTCATAAGATATGATAATAGCATAGAATAGATCTATCATGTCATAACATAAAACATGATAATAACATAGAATAGATTTATCATGTCATAACATAAAACATGATAATAACATAGAATAGATTTATCATGTCATAACATAAAACATGATAATAGCATAGAATAGATTTATCATGTCATAACATAAAACATGATAATAGCATAGATCCAAATCATAGTCTTTCATAATTCACTTTTATTTATTTAAACCTAAAAATAACTATACTCAAAAGGATTGGATCTATGAGAATAGAAGGAGAAAACTGAAACTTGAATCTCAGAATTTGATTTGCAAAACTGATAATTGAAGAAAGCAGATCCGTCTTAGTTCGCACTCCAGCAGAGTTTGGCCGCCATTGTTTCTTTGTGAAGAAAACAATGGAATTGAGGTGATGTAACACCCCGAATTTTGAATGATTGAATTAACTAAATTTAAGAACACTTAATTTTTAAAAGAGGAAAGAAGGGAAATGGGTTGCGCCATTGCGATCGTCTCGGAATTCTGCTTGAGATAGAGTCTGGGTTTGCGTAAATCTGACTTCGTATGAGGAAGTTATGGGCCTCGGAAGTTTGAGTAATTAAGCAGAATTATTTAAAGTTAAACCCAGCCAGAAAATTCAAATTCAAATTCGAAATTTTAAGGTACCCAGAATTCCCGCCCAGGATCCAGGTCGACCGGGGGGTCGACCTGGGGGTTGACCTGATCGGGTAGGTCGACCTGGGGGTCGACCTCCCTAGGTTTTCCGAACCCGAAAATTTGGCCTAGGACGATTTTTGATGGTCCAGATCAGTTCTAGGTTTAAATCTAAGGCCCTAAATGGTTCTCTACACTTATATATACACCCTAATACTTAACCCTAATTCATAAATATTATCTATGACACCATTATGCTATCAAACTCTCTCCTAAAACCTAACCGCCGCCTTTAATCAAATCTCAAGTGTTCATACACAATTCAAATCAAAGTTTAGACCTTCAACAAGAATTAAAGAAGATCAATCAACATCACCGCAACGTTTCTACACCAATTTCAATTCGTTAATCCTTTTCTTAAGCCACGAAAGGTGAGTACAGTTATTTTCACAAATTTAATGGGATTAAAGTAACATGAAAAAGTTGTAAAAAGGATTCATATATGTTTGTAATGAAAATCTCACCAAGTCTTCACCTTTCTGATTCATGTCATCATATGCCTATGCTTCTATGTAAAGTTCGTACCTTTTATCAGTTTATTCATGTTGAATCTATCAATTATGCCTCTATGCCAGTTTATATGCCCCTTTATTTCGTGATGTTAATTCCAATTTTCTGTGATTTGATTCTCTCTTCTTATCCCTATTCCTTTTATTTTTGGATCTAGGCTACCTTCGAGCCTATGTTAAAAATACGCACGAATGCGAATACGTGGGAACGATGGGGATATGTGAAATATGGAAAATTGGATATTATTGGATATTTTGGATAATTGGATAATATGTGAAATTGGCATATTTGGGTATGAATTACATGGAATTGATGAAATTGCCTATAATTGAAAATTTGTAATTGAGGCTAATAAATATGTAATTAGTGAAATTAGTGACAAGTTGGAATAGGAAAAAAGCGTAAACATTATTATATGTTGTATTGGAAACACATGACATGAAAATTGGGGCTTGGGTGAAATACGATTATTAATAAACCTTTGACACAAGGTTAGGCGCAATTGTGGTGTAAGACTGCACGGAACCGCCCGACAAATCCAGCTGCCAAAATTGGACGTCTAATGTGAGAGGTCAAATGCATGAATTGTAGGCGTAACAATGGGTGACACGAGGTTAGACCCGGTTTGTGGCGTAAGACTGCCCGGAACCGCCCAGCAAATCCAACGGCCACAAAGTGTTCGATCTAATGTGAGAGCTCATGCACCGTTCGTCATAAGGAATGAATTAAGGAATACTAACCATAATAAGACATGGGTATGGTTAGAGGGTTAAGTGGGTGACATGTAAATTATGACATGTAAATATGGACTTAACCGGAATAAGATAAGGCATGTAAATTATGACATGTAAGCATAGACTTAACCATAACATGTGTAAGACATGGACATTTAAATTAAAATGGTTAAGTCGGGGAAAAACCTAGTGGGGGCCAAGCATTGGTGGGAGGCTTGTGTCAGATAGGACCCATTTCAACTAGTAACCCGTTTGAGTATCTAATTGGGCCCAGTACTAGACCGGGGTTTGGGCACGCTTACTGGGCTTGAATATAAAAGGTCAAAACGTGAATAGCGGTGGAAACGCAAGTCCAACGGGTTCATGTGCGTGCATGGGTCCGGGCTGGTAGGTAAGACGTTGTTGCATCGTGTAGGTATGGCCGTGCATTTCATGTTGGTATCGGAGTTGCCACTTTGGGGAGTGATACACCCCACTATGGGGCCAGCACGGGTGCCTTCGCGGTTTAGGGAGCCGATCGAATGGGTAGAGTAAGGGTACCTTAGCGGTGGTAGGAGCAAGCCGGCACCTACGATAGTAGCTAGGTACAAGTAAGTACCAACTTTGTCATGTGGGTACAGTTAGTGGGAAGGGATCAACCTTGAGTAAAAGAGACTAGTAGATGTGCGGTGTAATTAAGTAATGTGGTGTAACTTAGCAAAAGTGCGTTGTAACGAAATACAAGTTGGTTGAGTTGGATAGTCCTTTGGGTGCTAGTTTGATGTTGACTTCGGTCTTCGGGGTTAGTACTTGGAGGGTTGTTCGCTTAGCCAAGGTGTAGGATTGTCTTAGTACTTAGGAACGAAATCATCTTGTCCATCCTTTTTGTCTACCTTATCTAGGTTACAATCATATCATGATGCCTATTTATGACTTGACCATTTACCTTACCTATTATTTGTTAAAATTACTGGACTCGCCAGACTTTATGTCTGACCTGTTTGTTTCCACCTCTTTTCTTTCCTTTCCCCTCCCTTAGGTTTGCAAGGAGTGAATACTACAGCTTAGTGCCGATTTCTTTCGGTTGCTTGAAAAGAGTAGATGTATTGCTTTGGACTCTCTCATCTTTATGGCTTTTCTTATGCTCAGTGGGGATTTATGCATTTATGTTATTTAAGTATTTGCTTCTTTATGTACTTTGAAGTTTTTGGAAAAGACTATTGATCCTGTTGTAATGGTTTTGGAAACTACTTATGTAAGCTTGTTTTGAGTTATGATGCTATGAAATAAGTTTTATCTTCCGCTGTGTTGTTTTATTTATTTATTCTTGTAATTTATCTGTTCTATACAATAATAACGCTTCATGGACATTGATGCATTCCCTTTGTGAGTGACATTAATGGACATGGGTGTTACATGTGGTATCAGAGCTATGGTTACAAGAACAGATAAAAAATTTTGAAAATTATTTTCAAAAGTATTATTTTCCTAGAAAGTATTTTCAAAAACTTGTTTTAAAGAAGCTATTTTCAAGGAAAGTTTACTTTAAAGAGCATAATCCTTGCAAGCCATACATCTCTCTTTCGCTTCCCTTGTTTTGAAACTCTTCCTTTTTCTTTTCAGCATGTCTGGAGCATCTGAGATACCAAAGGGTGTTCATGTACCCGGTTGGTTTCGTCAATATCTCGAGACTAGGGCCGCGGGTCCGGCCGACGTTCCTCCTCCTCCTCCCCCAGCTCCAGTCATTCCTTCGCGTGGAGATGCTTTCTCCAAGATATGTAAAGATTTTCGTTCGATGGGTGGAAAACCTTTTAGTGGGTCTGAAACGTTCGTTGAAGCTAGAAATTGGTTGAAAGAAGTGGAGGATCTGTTTGGCATTTTTGATTTGGACGATTGTAGGAAGGTCCAATTAGCTGCTTGGTTGATGAAGGATGAAGCTTCGTTTTGGTGGGAGGTTACTAATGGAGAGCGTGCTGTAGAGACGTGGGAAGATTTTAGGGGAAGGTTTGAGTTGAAATTCCTTTCTCAAGCTGAGGAGAGTATGTACATGGAGAGGTTCTTGACATTGAAGTAGAAAAACTTGACCGTGAAGGAGTATGTGACCGAATTTAATAAGTTGGCGAGATTTGGGCTAGAGTTGGTGAATATGCCTCACAAGAAGGCCTTGAGGTTTGCAAAGGGCCTAAATGAACCACTTCACAGTTTGGCTATGTCCCACATTCCAATGGAGGCTACATATGATAAGCTTGTTGATATGGCATACATGCATGAAGAAGAGAAGGGTGTAAGTACTTTTAGGCCACAAGATAAGAAGGAGGATCCAAAGAAAGCCCAACAACAAAAGAAAGGTGGTAAAGAAAAGAGGAAGTGTCACAACTGTGGGATATCCGGCCATTTGAAGAAAGACTGTAGGAAGAAGAAGAAGTTCGTTTGTTATCATTGTGGTGATGCGGGTCATGCTATGAAGGATTGTCCTAAGAAGCAAGGGCAGAGGGAAGGTTCTACTTCAGGAGGGCAGATTCATGCTCTCATGGCTCCGGGACCGGAAGAAGGTAGAAAAATTTCTGTCAAAAGTTTGATTTTCTTGTTTGATCATCCTGTCCGTACTTTATTCGATTCTGGCGCATCACATTCGTTTATCTCTATATCATTAGTTGAAACACTGCACTTAAATACTAGTCTCGTTGTGGATCCCATTGTAGTCTCAAATCCTATTGGTGGGTCGGCTCATTTATCCATGGTTTGTAGGGATTTGAGATTGTCTATCTTAGGCGTTGGTTTTGAATGTAATGCTTTTGTGCTTGGTTTCATGGGCTATGGGTTGATTCCAGGGATGGATTGGCTAGCCAGATATGGTGCCATCCTAGATTGTGAACGAAGGGTAGTAAAATTGTTGACTCGTAGTGGAAAGACCCTTGATATTTCTTGTGACCCTAGAGGATCGGTGATGCTTAGTTATCTTGAGTCACTTGACGCATCCAATGATGATTTACATTCTGTTCATACAGTCCGTGAATATGTTGATGTCTTCAATGAGGTGAGGGGTCTACCCCCAAAACGTGAGATAGACTTTCGTATTTATCTAGTAGACAATGCAAAACCAGTATCTCTGCCAGTACGCCACATGGCTCCTCATGAGAGGAGGGAGCTCAATAAGCAAGTAGGGGAGTTGCTTGAGAAGGGATTCATAAGACATAGTATATCGGAGTGGGGTGCTCCAGCAGTATTTGCCACAAAGGCGGATGGGTCCCTTAGACGTTGTGTGGACTATAGAGAACTTAATAAGCTTACTAAGAAGAATAGGCAGCTACTGCCGAGGATTGATGATCTCTTCGATCAGTTAGTTGGCGCGTCAGTATTTTCGCAGTTGGACTTAGCCACTGGTTTCCATCAGTTGAGAGTGGCTGAGGATAGCATAGACAAGACTGCCTTTAGGACTCCGGATGGTTTTTATGAATGGCTTGTAATGCCCTTCGGTTTGACAAACGCCCCCGCATACTTTGTTGACTTGATGAGTATGGTGTTTAGGGAGTACCTTAATAAATTCGTGGTGGTCTTTGTGGATGACATCTTGATTTTTTCTAAGAGCGAGGAAGAGCATTCCCTACATCTTAGGGAAGTGTTGGAGACCCTTCGAGCGCATAACCTTAAAGCTAAATTTTCTAAATGTCACTTTTGGAGGAAGGAAGTGTGATTCTTAGGGCACGTGTTTTCCAAAAAAGGGATAGCTGTGGATCCCGCGAAGGTGGTGGCCATCCAAGATTGGAAGGTCCCTAAAAATACTACCGAGGTGAGAAGTTTCTTGGGGTTGGAAGGCTACTATAGGAAGTTTATCAAGGACTTTGCAAAGATATCAGCACCATTGACACGCTTGACGAAGAAGAACCTAGTTTTCACATGGGACGTAGATTGTGATGATGCGTTCCAACGTTTAAAGAGAGCTTTGACCAAAGCCCCAGTCTTAGTGTTGCCAGATGGGAGTAAGCCATTTACCGTTTATACCAATGCTTGTGGGACAGGACTAGGCGCAGTCTTAATGCAAGTGGGGAGGGTAATAGCCTATGGGGGAAGGCAGTTGAGAGTGCATGAGAGAAATTACCCTACACATGACCTAGAGTTGGCCGCTATTGTTTTCGCGCTTAAATCTTGGGGCCATTATCTTCTTGGCGAGAAATTCGAATTGTTCACAGACCACAAATCGCTAAAATACTTGTTCTCTTAGAAGGACTTGAACTTAAGGCAGCAAAGGTGGATGGAATTCTTAGCGTCCTACGATTTCGAGATAGCATATACCCCTGGCAAGGGTAACGTGGTGGCAGACGCCTTAAGTAGGAAAAGGTTATCCTTGAGTCTGTTTTTTGTTGAGTGGCAAAGCTTAGAGTTTATCTCTACATTTGACTTTAGACCTTCCATTGACTTTGTACCCGGTTTGCTAGCATCCTTAGAGGTCAGACCTATGCTTTTGGGATAGATTGGTGAGGCACATCGAGATGACCCATAGTTGGTTGAGTTGGTAGAGAAGCTCATAAGGGGGGAGCCATCGAGCCATATCAGTAGGTATACCCTAGATGATATGGGTTGGTTACGTAGGGACAGTAGACTTTGTGTACCACGAGACGAGAACTTGAGGAAGACCATTCTTGAGGATGCACATCGTTCGAAAATGACCATTCATCCTGGCGGGGACAAGATGTACACGGACATGAGACGAGTTTACTTTTGGGCCGATATGAAGAGGGATGTGACCGAGTTTGTCGCTAGATGCTTGGTGTGCCAACAAGTAAAAGCAGAGCAAAAGAAGCCCGGTGGGTTGCTTCACCCATTGGAGGTCCCACAATGGAAGTGGGAAAGTGTCTCGAAGGACTTTGTTAATGGGTTACCGAGATCGAGGAAGGGTAATACAGGGATTTGGGTCGTGGTAGGCAGACTTACTAAGAGCGCCCATTTCATTCCAGTGAAGAGTAAGAGGACTGCTCTATGGTTAGCCTCCGTATACATTCGAGAGATAGTTCGTTTGCACGGTGTTCCTTCTAGCATAGTGAGCGATCGCGATCCTATTTTTACCAGCGAGTTTTGGAAGAGCTTACAAGAGGCGGTAGGGACTCAGTTATGTTTGAGCACCGCATATCATCCTCAGATGGACGGCCATACCGAGAGGGTGAATCGTATTCTAGAGGACCTTTTGAGGCTATGTGTTTTTGACTTCGGAGGTACATAGGAGGAGCATCTTCCTTTGGTGGAGTTCGCATATAATAATAGTTTTCAGTCCAGCATTGGCATGGCACCTTTCGAGGCTCTTTATGGAAGGCCTTGTCATTCATCTACATGTTGGTGGGAATCTACGGATAAGATCTTACTTGGGCCCGATATGATTAGAGAGACTTCAGAAAAGATCGATTTGATTCGAAGGAGGATGAAGACGATGCAAGATAGTCAGAAATCGTATGCGGACAAGAGGAGGACAGATCTTGAATTTGATATTGGGGACATGGTCTTTATCAAGGTGTCTCCATTACGGAATGTTGTTCGCTTTGGGTCCGTTGGGAAGTTAGCACCAAGGTTCGTAGGGCCGTTTCCTATTAAGGAGAGGATTGGACAGATGGCGTATAGAGTGGAGTTGCCCGAGAGACTTAGTGGTGTACACGACGTATTCTATGTATTACATTTGAGGAAGTGCTTGCATGAGACTGCGGAAGTGGTAGAGCCGAGCTTGCTTAGAGAGGTGGAGGTAGAGCGTGACGCGACGATTCGACAAGCTGCCACATGCATTCTTGGGTCGGAGATCAAGAAGTTGAGGAATCGAGAGGTCAAGCTAGTCAAAGTGCAATGGGGAGATGATGAGAACGACACTTCTTGGGAGACGGAAGAGAAGATGCGTACATTGTACCCTTTTCTTTTCGAGGGTATGTCTTTTAATTTCTCCTTTATCGCTTAGCTTGTACTTGTTCTATCTTTAGTATGTCCTCTCGCTAGTGTCTTTGACCTTTAGATAGGGTAGTCCTATGGTTGAAACATGTGTTTGAGACATGTTATGTATGGTGGATGCATGTGGATGCAAGTGTTTGCTAGTGGTTGCTCGTGGATGCATATACACACACTTTAGGCACTAGATCGGCTTAGTCACTTTCATACTGCATACTGCATATTGCATATAAATGGATGTATTTAGTAAAATGAATGTACATTGAATGTGTGTATCATACGGATGTTGCATTTAAATGAATGGTTGTGCACACATGTAGTAATGATATGTATAGGGTTCTATGCATACATGATGGATACATGGCACTATCATTATTTGCATTAAGGAGGTCGACTGAATCAGTGGACCGCCTGATTTTGCATTAGTATACGAACATATACTCACGCTATGCATATGTACATGAAAAGCATTAGAAATCTTTTAAGGACAATGGTTGCTAGTGGTTGATGGTTGAGTAGATGGATGATTGGATGGTAGGATACGTTCTTCTTGACTTAGAGATTTCAGGACGAAATCGTTTAAGTAGGGGAGAATGTAACACCCCGAATTTTGAATGATTGAATTAACTAAATTTAAGAACACTTAATTTTTAAAAGAGGAATGAAGGGAAATGGGTTGCGCCATTGCGATCGTCTCGGAATTATGCTTGAGATATATTCCGAGTTTGCGTAAATCGGACTTCGTATGAGGAAGTTATGAGCCTCGGAAGTTTGAGTAATTAAGCAGAATTAATTAAAGTTAAACCCAGCCAGAAAATTCAAATTCAAATTCGAATTTTGCAGGTACCTGGGCTGGGCGGGAAAATCCCCGCCCAGGACCCAGGTCGACCAGGGGGTCGACCTCCCTAGGTTTTCCAGACCCGAAAATTTGGCCTGGGACGATTTTTGATGGTCTAGATTAGTTCTAGGGTTAAATCTAAGGCCGTAAATGGTTCTCTACACTTATATATACACCCTAAGGCCAAACCCTAATTCATAAATATTATCTATGACACCATTATGCTGTCAAACTCTCTCCTAAACCCTAGCCGCCGCCTCTAATCAAATCTCAAGTGTTCATACTCAATTCAAATCAAAGTTTAGAGCTTCAACAACAATTAAAGAAGATCAATCAACATCACCACAATGTTTCTACACCAATTTCAATTCGTTAATCCTTTTCTTAAGCCACGAAAGGTGAGTACAGTTATTTTCACAAATTTAATGGGATTGAAATAACATTACAAAGTTGTAAAAAGGATTCATATATGTTTGTAATGAAAATCACACAAAGTCTTCACCTTTCTGATTCATGTCATCATATGCCTATGCTTCTATGTAAAGTTCATACCTTTTATGAATTTATTCATGTTGAATCTGTCAATTATGCCTCTATGCCAGTTTATATGCCCCTTTATTTTATGATGTTAATTGCAATTTTCTGTGATTTGATTCTCTCTTCTTATCCCTATTCCTTTTATTTTTGGATCTAGGCTACCTTCGAGCCTATGTTAAAAATACGCGCGAATGCGAATACGTGGGAACAATGGGGATATGTGAAATATGGAAAATTGGATATTATGGATAATTGGATAATATGTGAAATTGGCATATTTGGGTATGAATTACATGAAATTGTTGAAATTGCCTATAATTGAAAATTTGTAATTGAGGCTAATTAATATGTAATTAGTGAAATTAGTGACAAGTTGGAATAGGCAAAAAGTGTAAACATGATTATATGTTGAATTGGAAACACATGACATGAAAATTGGGGTTTGGGTGAAATACGATTATTAATAAACCTTTGACACGAGGTTAGGCGCAATTGTGGTGTAAGACTGCCCGGAACCGCCCGACAAATCCAACTGCCACAATAGGATGTCTAATGTGAGAGGTCAAAGGCATGAATTGTAGGCGTAAAGATGGGTGACACGAGGTTAGACCCAGTTTGTGGCGTAAGACAGCCCAGAACCGCACGGCAAATCGAGCGGCCACAAATTGTTCGGTCTAATGTGAGAGGTCATGCACCGTTCGTCATAAGGAATGAATTAAGGAATATTAACCATAATAAGACATGGGTATGGTTAGAGGGTTAAGTGGGGTGACATGCAAATTATGACATGTTAATATGGACTTAACCGGAATAAGATAAGGCATGTAAATTATGACATGTAAGCATAGACTTAACCATAGCATGTGTAAGACATGGACATTTAAATTAAAATGGTTAAGTGGGGGAAAAACCTAGTAGGGGCCAAGCATAGGTGGGAGGCTTGTGTCGGATGGGGACCCGTTTCAACTAGTAACCCGTTTGAGTATCTAATTGGGCCCGGTACTAGGCGGGGGTTTAGGCACGCTTACTGGGCTTGAATATAAGAGGTCAAAAAGTGAATAGCGGTAGCAACGCAAGTCCAACGGGTTCATGTGCATGCATGGGTCCGGGCTGATAGGTAAGACGTTGTTGCATCGTGTAGGTATGGTCGTGCATTTCATGTTGGTATCGGGGTTGCCACCTTGGGGAGTGAAAAACCCCACTGTGGGGCCAGCACGGGTGCCTACAGGGTTTAGGGAGCCGATCGAATGGGTAGAGTAAGGGTACCTTAGCGGTGGCAGGAGCAAGCCGGGACCTACGATAGCAGCTAGGTACAAGTAACTACCAAGTTTGTCGTGTGGGTACAATTAGTGGGAAGGGATCAACCTTGAGTAAAAGAGATTAGTAGATGTGCGGTGTAATTAAGTAATGTGGTGTAACTTAGCAAAAGTGCGGTGTAACGAAATACATGTTGGTTGAGTTGGATAGTCCTTTGGGTGCTAGTCTGATGTTGACTTCGGGGGTTAGTACTTGGAGGGTTGTTCGCTTAGCCAAGGTGTAGGATTGTCTTAGTACTTACGAACGAAATCATCTTGTCCATCCTTTTTATCTACCTTATCTAAGTTGCAGCCATATCATGATGCCTATTTATGTCTTGATCATTTACCTTACCTATTATTTGTTAAAATTACTGGACTCGCCAGACTTTATGTCTGACCCGTTTGTTTCCACCTCTTTTCTTTCCTTTCCCCCCCTCAGGTTTGCAAGGAGGGAATACTACAGCTTAGTGCCGATTTCTTTCGTTTGCTTGAAAAGAGTAGATGTATCGCTTTGGGCTCTCTCATCTTTATGGCTTTGCTTATGCTCAGTGGGGATTTATGTATTTATGTTATTTAAGTATTTTCTCCTTTATGTACTTTGATGTTTTCGTAAAAGACTATTGATCCTGTTGTAATGGTTTTGGAAACTACTTATGTAAGCTTGTTTTGAGTTATGATGCTATGAAATAAGTTTTATCTTCTGCTGTGTTGTTTCATTTATTTATTCTTGTAATTTATCTGTTCTATACAACAATAACGCTTCATGGACATTGATGCATTCCCTTTGTGAGTGACATTAATGGACATGGGGTGTTACAGGTGATTTTATAGCCGCTAGTTTTCGGAAATCAAATTGCCACATCAGCCCTAAAAGGGGATTGGGTAATGGGCCGCTATCCACTTGAAAAAAGGCAAAAATACCAAAAAACTTCTATCGTTCATAACTTCTTCATACGTTATCCATTTTACGCAAACTAGGTGTCTATCCTGACCAGAATTTCAAGATGGACGTAATGACTAATCCGTTTCCCTTAATTCTTAATATTAAATTAATTATTCTTTAATTTATCCTCTTTAATGTTAACACAATTATGGGGTGTTATACCTAAGGCTACGATCACTTGTCACTCATTGATATCACAATCATTTTGAGTGCCACATTGTCAGATGCGTTAATCGTTAATTGATTTGCACAAATGGCAGTGGCATTTTCATAAATAACTTGAGGCCGACCCAAAACCTGCACGCTATATTTCAGCTTCTCCTCGCATCTATGAATAGACCATGAACTTCACATTAAGGGGGATCGATTTCCAAGACCCCGCAGGCTGTCCAACTATTTTCTCCACCATTCTAAGTAATCCTACCTTCACTAATCATCTCCATACGAAGATCTAATACCAAATCCTCCATGGAATCATCCAAAATCACTCGAGCGTCTGAGAAGTTGGAGATCTACATCACCACTCACCACATTTAGAGAATTTCAATGAATTCCTTGGCTAATTTGGATAAATCGAAGAGAAATACTTGTGAGAGAGAGAATGGATGTAATGAGAGAGAATTTGTGCTTTGTAAACTCAAATATGATAATGCGAAGTGACTCTATAGTGGATGCAGGCTAATTTTAAAGCCGAACCACTCTAAAACTTTGTATTCTCCACTTTTTCCTTTCAATTTTGTGATTGTGGCCCAGCTTTCTTATTTCTAACCTTTTAAGGAAGTATTGTGAGGATACCTTTAGTGTTGTGGCCATTTGTTGGTTACAACATTTGGCGCCCACTATGGGGCTACGTTTGCACTATCATTCTCTAAGGGCTTTATAAAGATAGTGTTTGGAGCTCGTTCGTACTATAGATCCTTCAAATTTAAAGTCAGGTCCAATTGACGAACTCTCTTCAAATTTCAAATCCTTGTACGAAATTATGGGAAGACCGGTGAAAACTCAAAGTTAGACCATCGGAAAAACTGATAATGTTTCTAACGAAGCTACGCCGCTTACCAACCACTTTGAACTTGGTGAAATTTCTAGGGCCGGAGCCAGTATAACTAGAGAGTTGGATAAGGCTGTCGTCGATTTGACAAGTCAAATGGAAATTTCAACAAATGCTATGATGAAGAAATTAGAAACTATGTTCGCTCTTCAAGCCGCCACAGCAAAAGTCACTACCAACGCCACCCGTACCGAAGCTGCTAATTCTTCTGCCTCTACTCCAAATCGAAATCGATCAGTTTATCAGATTGATGATTCGGACGGAGTTGATCATGAAGATTCAAAACCGCCTGCTCGGAACCATATTAAGAAGGCAACTTCTCATAAAGTGACAAGATCTGCCAAAAAGGCACTTCTGCAAAAGGGAGGCACCGGGCCCCATATCCATAGCTAAGATCGGTTGCACAAGCAAACATACGGCGAAGGTGATGGCGTCTGCCCTATGGATCAAAGAAATGAGAAGGAGCATCTCGAGGATATGGTCCGACAAATCTTGAAAGAAAGTGCTGACAGAAAAGATAAGGAGAAAGAGTGGAGGTTCGCTCCATCCAAAACTCCACTCACAGAAAGGGTCGAATTCACTAAGTTCCCACGAAAATTCAATACACTTAAGATCCAAGCTTACAATGGAACTGGAGACCCTAACTTTTTTCTGTATAAATACGACCAGCGCATGGATGGGGCAAGGGCCACAGATGAACTCAAATGTCTGTATTTCCCCGTGTACTTAGAAGGAGTAGTCTCGCTATGGTTTACTAAGCTCCCACCAAGGTTTGTGGATGAATTATCCTCTTTGGCTTAGAAATAAAGGAACCGTTTAGGCTGCAATCTAGAGAAGTTAAAGATGTGATGTCATTGAATGACATGCAGCAACAGCCAGGAGAATCAATCAAAGCTTTCTTGGATCACTTCAACACTGCAGCGACGGAAGTGGCAGATCTGGAACCCCGATTAGTTCTAATAGCATTGAAAGGCGCTATAATCAAGAAATCGAAATTATAGAAGTGGCTCAAAATGAAAAAGCCAAAAGCCTTGGAGAGATTCTACGCAAAAGGCCAAGGAATATACTGATTTGGAAGGTGACCCATCCTATGCCATGGACATAGCGGAGGGAAGCAAGGCTTCGTCAAAGAAGGAGACCAATGTTCCAGATAATCAAAAGAACTTAGTAGGTCAGAAAAGTAGCAATGACGCTAAGTATAATCTGAATAACAAGATGCTCCGCTTTTTCAAGAACTCAGAATTGACTCCGCTTACAGATACTTTGGAAAATGTGTTTCTTGTTGCTAAGATAGCAATGATTATCCGCAGCCAAGGCCGGAAAAAATCAATGATTCTAATATAAGTTCGGGGAGGTTCCGTCGCTTCCACAACCAGCCGGGTCATAACACAAACAAGTGGAGACACCTGAAGAGCTTGGTTGAAGAACTAATCTGGAAAAATAGACTACAGCAGTATGTAAAAATCCACAAAATGCTCCGGCTTTTTAGGGGAAAAATACTCCTAAGGACCAATCCGGATCAGGAGAGAGAGAGAGAACCCCAGCACCTGTTAATCCTCGACCAATCATTAATACAATCTCAGGAGGACCTCATCCGATTGGAGGAAGCTAGGGGGATATGGATAAGTATGCTAATGAGTTGAAAAATCCTTTAGAAGAGGAAGACTGCATGATCCTAAGCAACTCATTTCCAGCAAAGATCTGAAAGACTTTTGGCGAGGATATGTTGTTCAAGGATAGGGACTCTGATGGGCTGCTAATACCAACGGTTGACTCCTTGGTTGTCACTATCAGCATTGGTCCCGCTACAGTAAAAAGGGTGTTGGTCGTTTATGGAGCATCCGTCAACGTATTTTTCATCAATGAATTTGGTATAATGAATATTCCTATGACAGATATGCGGGCCTGCCCGAATAAGATACATGGAATCACCGGGCAACCTACTCAACAAGTGGGTGTGATAGATTTTCTTGTTGAGCTTGGCGAAGGAGAGAATAAGGTTGCAATGATGCAAACTTTTGTCGTGGTTGATAAACTTTCATCTTATAACGCATTCCTCGGAAGGCCCGCCTTGACTGCCTTTAAGATTGCATTAGCTCCATGTTGTCTAACCATGAAATTTCCAATTGAAAGGGGGGGTTGTTGTTATTAAGGGTGATCAGAAGACGACTAGAGAATGCTATATGGAAGAGTTGGTTGAAGCTAAGAAGAAGGAAATGATAAAGAATGCGAGGGCTCACCTTCGCATTCGCGACACCGCTTTATAGAAATTAGGGCGGGGCCCTGTACTAGTGAACATAGTGAGGCTCAAATAGAGATGGATCCAACGAAGACCAGTACAGGGGAGGACCGCGCAGCACCAGTTGAAGCCACAATTTTAATCCCAGTTCCTAACGATGATCCAAATAAGGTACTGAAGATAGGCTCTCAGCTCGGCCTTAAGCTGCAAAAAGATTTGACCATGTTTTTAAGAGAAAATTTGCATGTTTTTGATTGGAATCATTCTGGTATGTGTGGAATATCTCCTAATGCAATAGTACACAAATTGAATATTGATCCAAATATGACTCCCGTAAAACAAAAAAGACGAATCAAGGACCCAAAAGATCTAGAGCACTCAAAGAGGAAGTGGATAGGTTACTCGAGAATGACTTCATATGAGAATCCACATATACAAATTGGTCTCTTATCAGGTACTTTGTCAAAAAATCCAGTGGCAAATTGCGAGTGTGTATCGATTATTCTGATCTCAATAAAGCATGCCCAAAGGATAGTTTTTCACTACCTAGGATTGACCAACTTGTTGATGCAACCGCTAGGCATGAGCTTCTATCTTTCATGGATGCTTATTCAGGGTATAACCAAAAAATGATGCACATGCCGGACCAGGAGAACACAAGTTTCATAAAAGATCTGGGCTTAAATTGTTACATGGTCATGTCGTCCGGATTGAAAAACGCGGAATCCACTTAGCAGCGTCTTGTGAATGCAATGTTTAAAGTACAAATTAGAAGAACCATGGAAGTATATGTTGAAAACATGTTGGTTAAGTCCAAGAAGGCAGAAGATCATTTGGAGAATCGCGCTAAAATGTTCCACATTCTCAGGAAGTATGGATTGAAGTTAAACCCGCTCAAATGCTCGTTCAGAGTCGCATCTAGGAAATTTCTGGGATTTATGGTCAATGCACAGGGAATCGAGGTCAATCCCACTCAGATCTCAGCTTTGCGAGAGATGTGCACTCCTAAATCAACGAAAGAACTCCAAAGCCAAAACGACAAGTTAGTTGCTTTGAATCGGTTCATTTTAAAGGCGATAGACTAGTGTATTCCACTGTTTGATGCATTAAAGAAAGGGAAGAAGGATTTCTGATGAACTCCCGAGTGCCAGGAAGCTTTCGAGGAAATAATCAAACACATGGAATCACCGTCGATGTTATCAAAGCCCAAAGATGGGGAAAGATTATTCCTATATTTGGCGATTTCGTCTCATGCCCTAAGTGCAACTCTAGTTCGAGAAGACGATAAGGTTCAATGGCCGGTATATTACATTATTAAGTGACTTACCAGGGCAGAACTGAATTATCCTAAAGTGGAGAAGCTTGTGTACAATTTTCTCATCATCTCAAAGAAACACGACCATACTTTCAAGCCCACTCTATCAGAGTCCATATGGATCAATCTCTAAAGCAAGTCGTATTCCGCCCAGAAACTTCGGGAAGATTGTTAAAGTGGAATATTGAACTTAGTCAATACGATATCACTTACCATCCTCGAAGGGCGATCCATAGGCAAGCTTTAGCTGATTTCATCGCAAAATTCACAGATAGAGGGGAGGAAAAGGAAGAACCTATTGAAGAAATTACCAGGTGGAAGTTGTTTGTCGATGGAGCTAAGAATGATTATTGTGCTAGGGCAAGGATAGTTCTAGAAACTCCTGAAGGCCAATCAATATGTTGTTCTCTAAGGTCAGAGTTCCCTGCCAGTAACAATGAGGCGAGTATGAAGCACTAATCGTTGGGCTAAAAATCGCGAAAGTGCAGAGCTTGAATGCCTTACAAATCTTCAGTGACTCGTAGCTAATGGTGTCTCAGGTTTGAGGAAAGTTCCAAACCAAAGGAGGAAATCTTTCGGCTTATCTGTCCATAGCTAAGGAACTTCTCGATGACCTGGAGTATTATGTGATATCTCATTTTCCTAGAGAAGAAAACATGAAAGCAGATTCACTAGCCAAACTTTCTAGTACAGGAGTTGCTCAAATGCTGGGGCTAGTTCCTGTCAAAGTCCTTTCAAATCCAAGAACTGATGATAATGACATAGATTAGATCATGGAAACCACCATAGAGCCAGACTTATGAATGACTCCGATCCGAAACTATCTCCTCACGGGAGAGCTCCCAGATGATTCATAGATACAGAAGAAATTGCTCCGAAAAGCATATTTATATCTCATCCAGGATGGTCGTCTATACTGGCGTGGATTCTCTATGCCTTTTCTCTTATGTGTGACTAAACAGGAATCTAGCACCATCTTAGCAGAACTTCATGAAGGAGAGTGTGGAGACCATACAGGGGGACAGACATTGGCCAAGAAAATTATGCAATACGGCTATTTCTGGCCTAATATAAACTTAGACTCGCAACTTACGCCAAGAAGTGTGATCGATGCTAGAGGTTCGCAAAGATTCCTAGAGTACCGTCTACAGAATCGACTCAAATGGTCAGTCCGTGGCCAATTGCTGTCTGGGCATTGACTTAATTGGAATACTTCTACAGCAAAGTCCAACTTCAAATATGCCATTGTATCTGTTGATTACTTCACTAAGTGGGATGAAGCAGAGCTACTGGCCCACCATCACTCCAAAAAAGGTGATCAACTTCGTCTTGAAGAACATCATATATAGATTCGGTGTGCCGCAGAAGATAACCACAGACAATGGAACACAATTTGAAAGTGACAAGTTTAAAAGCTTCTGTACCAAGTATAAGATTCAAAAGAGTTTCTCAGCAGTCACTCATTCGCAGGCCAACGAGCAAGTCGAAGCTGTGAATAAAATCAACTATCAAGAAGCGTCTTGAAAAAGCCAAAGGTGGTTCGGTAGACGAGCTTCCACTTGCACTATGGGCAAATCGCACGACGCATAAATCAGTGATAGGGCATACTCTGTTTTCTCTTTCCTTTGGGTCCGAAGCTATGATTCCGGTAGAGCTAGAAGTACCTACTCATCGTAGAATTCACTTCAACCAGGCAGAGAATGAGAAGTTGCAGCTCGGAGCACTTGACCTACTCGAGGAAAGAAGAACCAAGGAAGAACTGAGAGTCTATGCCCACCAGAGAAGGCTTGCTAGGTACTTCAATTCGAAAGTCAAACAGAGAACCTTTAGAGTAGGAGATCTGGTATTGAAAAAGATAATGGCCGGAACGAGAGATTTCGGACCTAACTGGGAAGGTCCCTTTGTTATAAGTTAGAATCTCTTGGGCGATACTTCCAAATTAAAGATAACAGATGGAACAATAATACCACGGGCGTGGAAAAACATTCATATGCGTTGCTACTACACTTAACTTTTCATTCATGTTTCTGCAGAAGTTGTAAATACTTTCTATGCATCGTCGTAAAACTTTGTGTACATATGAATGAAGAAGTGAAGTCGCTTGCCTAAATCATTTTATGTGAAAACCATTGTTTAATCATTCAATGTTGCTAAAAATGATTTTGATTGCAGGCCATCGGATGATTGCCTACTAACAACTTGAACAAAATCTAGTGACTTCAATAGCAAATCCTGGTAGGGACAGCTTAAGCAGTGTGTGCCACAAACACCATCGCAGCAAATATAAGGGTGTAAAACACTACCTTGCCTGGAAAAATGAAAGCCACTGAGATTTAGACATTTAAATGGTGCAACGTCAAATTTAAAGACTCCTGAAAAGGGAAGCTAACGTCCATAACCGCATACTAGAATAGGTTGTTACGACAGGCATCTGCTAATGGTACTGGAGTCCGCCCCGTGAAACTGCGCAATAACCAAGCCTCTCATAATGAAGCTAATTAAAGACCTCTTAGAGGCGCCCGATCAATTTGTTAGGGTCTGCTGATCACATCTCGGAAATTGGCGGGTTACAAAGACCTTTTCGGAGGCACCTGATTAATTCGTGACTATCTGCTGATCACAGACTCAACGATTAACAGGCCCCAAAAGACTTCTTCGGGGGCACCCCAGTCGGTCGTAAGTATCAGGAAGTAACTAGTCCGATTGCAAAAAACATTGGGTTTTAAAGACCTCTATGAAGGCTAAAGACCCTTGCGGGGGCATCCGGTTAGACTAGGATCTGATCATCTCCGATCCGATGATTGACGGACACAAAAGACCTTTCGGGGGCATCCGACAAATTTGACAAGTGTTTAATTTTTTTAGGAACAACGAATAATAGGTTTCAAAGACCTTTGGAAGGCACCCAGTGAAATCAACGACGCTGGAATACATCAGCATAGTTGTAGATAATTATCCTATGTATGAATTAACTAGTTGGAAAAAGATAAACCTTGGGCCCAAAAATATAAGGCCTCTCAAGCAGGGCACACCAAGCCTTTCATCAAAAAACATGAGTTTCATTAACTAAATTAAAAATCCTTGGATCATGAGCAAACTAAGAAATCCTAAATGTGATGGCGAAAGCAATAGACTTAGCCACTACAGAAGGAATTTTCGGCATTTAATCGTAACCAAGAGATTCTAAATATGGTTGATCACACCAAGCCTATAAAAGTCTGTGACAAACCTTGGTATGGGAGCATCACCAGTGCATTAAGATAAATCAATAATGCTTAAAAAACATACCATAAGCACGTCATAGCTTTACACCAAACAAGAAGGCTTTGTGGTTTTAAGGACTACCTTGATCAACAGAGTTCAATTTCTTGAAATGGGCTAAGGAAAGCTCGGAGACTTCAACATAGTAGTAAAAGCAAAAGGTGGTTACTCACAGAAAAGAAGTCTCGAGTGCCGCCTTAGTCAAAACCAAAAGAGTTCAATGAAGTTGACCAGGTAGACCCAACTAGTAATACCATACCGTAGATCATTACTAGCACTGGGCATTGCAACAACAAAGGACTTATGATACAAAATAACTTGTATTGTAAATATGTAAAGAAAAAGGTATGGAAGGAAAAACAAGAACATACGATAAAGCTAAAGTAAAAAAGCTTAAGTACAACAAGCGAAACATAGAAAACAGTTTCATCGCATCAGCAACAACACTAGTCAAACAAAAAGTCAAGTACAAAAGTTTCAAACACAGAGTAACATAGATTAGTGAGCGAGGACTAGCACTCGCATATACAACCCGTATAAATGCAGTAACAAAAATTAAGGAAAGTTGGTCATAAGCACTACTTCTTCTTCCCGCTTTTGGAGTCACCTGACCTTAGAGATGGCTTGGTAGAAGAAGGAGGAGGAGCACTAGTTTTTTGGCTTCCATCTTTGATTATCGGGACGCTAGGACTCTCTTGGGAAGATACAGTGATAATCCCGTTCTTCCCAGCAGCACGCTTTCTTATTCTGTGACCTGAAGACGCTGAAGACTTGGTTTTCTGCTTCTCTGGGTACTCAGCTTCTTTTCCTGGGGTCTCATCGGTGTGGTCAGAGTCCTCATTACTGGGGATATAATCCTCATCATCATCCAAGTTGTCAATTACACTAGTTTGGGTTTCTTGTGATCCTGAGTTCTTAGCACTAAGGAAAGATGCATCACCCGGAGGAGGAGTAGTAAATCGGGGAGGAGGAATTGACACTAAAGTGGGGTCGGTAATAATGACCTCAGTTGTCGTCTTGCCTGCAGAAGGGGAAGATTGTGGTGAGATTAAACCTAAAACAGATGAACAATAAGTGTAGAATGCAGCTGTCCCGGGTCAAGGGTAGAGGAAGTCTAAGTATAACATAACTTGGACAATTTCAGCTTTCCCTGCGGCTTCAAGACTTGCTTGAATATTTTTGTGCTCTTCGACCTCAAACTTGTATGCATCATTATCATCTTCCTCATCATCTCCGTGGTGCTCCTAAGTAATACCTCCCTCAACATTGTGCCCCTAGGTAACTGTGTCTTTTTCTTTGAGAGCGGTAGGAGGATTAATCGGAGTTTGCGAACTAGTGGCTCCGACATTAGCAGGATCAGCAGGGGCATCAATATTGGTTGTGTCTTGAGCTTGTCCCCTATAAGGTCTAGCATCACTTAGCAATCCTCGCATTTTCTTTAGCAAAAAATTCCCCTTGGCTAAAGCTTCGCGGGATCCTTCATCTAAAAAATCTTCAATGAGATCATATTCAGTATGGTCGCCATCATCAGTCTCAAGTATCCACTCCCAGATAAAAGTTAGAGTAGTTGCGTACTTATCTTCCAGATAATGTATGCTCCCCCGACTCGTAATGCTATAGACATAAAAATTAAATAAGGAAGCATCGACCTCTGTCTGAGCTTTTTCGAGGGCAGTTACAGCTTTAAGCTTATCTTCCTCAAGAATTTTGTTATTGGCTTGTGCCATGGAAAGAGTCGCGCTCTGAGAGGTGATCTTCTCCTGAAGGATAGCATTTTCTTCCTGAGGGGATGTGGAAGAATTCTTTTCCATAGCTAATTGACACTCAGTGAGTTGTCAAGCAGTTTGAGCCTCTTGAGCTTGTGCTATTAGTGCATTCACCTTCTGTTTCGCAGCAGCAAGCTCTTCTTTAAACGTCTTATTTTCAGCCTCTAAGCTCGCTAGCTCTATATCCCTTTGAGTGAAAGATGCAATAGTTTTTTCTTGAGAATTAAGAACCTTGATTAGCTCGACCTTTTCGTTCTCTAGTGAGGTAATTTGGTCAATGTTGATTCCATTTAGCCTCTGTGTTTCATGAGAGAAAGTATACCATTGGCCCAATTGCTTCTTAGCGTGGCCTCTAATTGTGTCTAGTTGAACTTCAAGCTGACTCTTGGCTGTGTCAAACTGTGTAAACAAGCGGCTCTTCAAGGTATCAAATGATTCAAGAATGCCCTACTTATTAGAAGGACATATATTTAGATTAAAGTACATTCCTCTTAAACACCAACCCGGGAATCAATCAGTGAGACTGAAGTTGGCGAGTCCAGGAATACAGCAGATTCTGTTTATAATCGTTTGAAGATCAACAGGAGTTGGGGTGACAGATAGAGAAGCTGGGGATAGTTGGTCAGAAGCAGCATGAATATCTGTCATTGAAAAATCCAGCATAGGAAGTGTGTCCAGTTTATGACGCTTCCGAGAGTCGTCCTTGCCCCTATCATTCTTATCTCTCTTCTGCCCTCCTTTCCTTTTGCTTTTTTTCCTCTTCCTTCCTCTTTCGTTCTTCTAACATAGCCTCATGGTCCTACCTCCACCGCCTATGATCATCAGTTTTAAGAAGTTCTGGAGTTGGCTGAGAATGATGGGGAGGTTGTAGATGTTGAGAATGATGGGATCGTTGGGAATGTTGTGAAGGATGAGTAGTTTTCAGAAGATGTTTTAGATTATGCTGGCTTGACTTTTCATTGAAACCCTTCATAAACGAGGGCCTCATTTCTGGACCCGGGAAAAGAAATGTAGCGCCCCGCCTTTATACCCACTATCGTCCAGTTCATTTCAGAGAAATGTCGTAGACCATAACGGAGAATGAGGTTTGTGAAGGGCGACAGATTATATGATTACTCCATGTGAGGAATGCACATCGAATTCTAATACTGATTAAAATTTCGACATGACCATTCGGCACATAGGGCAACTACACAACGACTATATGCAATCCGGAAAGCAGTATAAAATAGACAACAACAATAATATAAGTATGGTATATCTCAAAGCCAGACACAGAACAATCATATCACAAAGGCGAAATAGATATGAATAAACCCAAGGATGTGTACAACAAGACAGTGGTCAAAAAAGATCCACCAATCCCAAATGAATAGATACATGCACCATGATCTAAATAAAATGATATGTACACAACAAGATAATATCATAGGTACAAAAGTACATAAAACTGCGGAGACAGAGTAGCAAGCTGAAAGCGGAAGATCAATCATGCGATGTGTCCCAGAGGAGTACCTAAAATGACTCGGTCTGACCCGAATATTATTTATATTAATAAACAATAAACGAGTCAGTCTAGCTGTACTTATCAAATAAACTGAGATAACAAGAGACGTAACACAGGATGACATGATTCTACTAATAACCTCTAATAATAAATAAATATGAAACGTGGCATGTCAACAAAATCAGAGAATGACAATAAAATGTCAGTACACAAATATCTCTAAATAATCTCATAGCTAATATAGAATGCAACATTCAAATAAAAGCACACAATAGGAAATGACAGCGGAATGCAAAATAAACAGAACACATGAATGACAACGGAATGCCAAATAAACTGAACACATGAATGACAATGGAATGCCAAATTAAATCAAATTGACGCGCATCGCATCAAAGTGGTCATAGAAAATCATAAAGGGGGAGAAAACGCATAAATCATAGAAAATCATAGAAACATCAAAAAGGGGCCCTGCAGGTTCATAGAAGATGAGATACGATCTCTAGGTAGCTAACCCATTTGTTTGAGCCGGAGCTCCCCAAGAATCCGGGTCATGACCCCGGTAGAGGGAAAACACGTAAATCGTGAAATCTCTAGGAAACATCATAAATCATAGAAAGTTGGACCGAAGTCCCATAGGTGAAATCCAAGAATCGTAAATCCCATTCAGGCGATCGAGGACCAAAGAACACAAGTCATAAAAGTTGGACCGAGGTCCCATAGGTGAAATCCAAGAATCGTAAATCCCATTCGGGCGATCGAGGACCACAAAAACATAAGTCACATAGTAAAAAGGAGGTATCGACAAATATTGCGGAAACTATCTGACCAGAGTTCCCCTGATAGTGCGGAAACTATTACAGTGAACCATAGTCCCCCGGAGACATAGCCAGGAAGCTAAGTCCAAATCATAAAACGGATCACATCGATCCGGGTGAATAGAAATTACTCCAAGCTAGTTAATATAAGAAAATAACAACATGTCTACACACTCGTAATTGGATCCTATTCAAAACAGCGAAAATCATAGAAGGAGCATTGCCACGGTTTTCGATCGGACGAGTCCAAGAATTAACCATCGAAGCAAAAGCAAAGGTTCATAGTCCTTGATTTTACTAAGATGTTTAATTAGATTTCTCATACGAACGAGAAAAGGTTTATAGGATATTTACTAGTAGATTTGGAGAAGGTTCATAAAACGATTTTGTAAATTAGCTTCGTATAATGAAGTAAGATTGGAAACCATTTTAGTACAAGAATTTGATATCTACTAATGACATAAAATCTCTTTTATATAACTTCAAAGTGGCAATAAACAATAGTACGATTGCCGAGGCAAATCGATCAAGGGGGTTCACGTCACAATGATGTGAATTCAAATCATAAATCATAAACTCACATCACAACAACATACATGAAATTAAGGGATAACTGTTGTAATTGCAACCAACGAAAGAATCGAAATCCCAAACTAGCACCCGAAGGTTTTTAACTACATCAGAATAGGCTCAAAGGATATTGAGTCGATAATTCACGTTTTAATGGCGCGAATTATATTAACAAGAGTATCGAATAAACTCGATATGCAAAATAGAGCGCACGGGCTCTAGAATGATCACTTATTCAATTCAAATCATAACAATGTGAATAGGCCAAAAGAATCAATATCGGGAGAATCACTTGAGAATCAAAGACGACGAATTGAGCTGCTGGAATCTGTGAATTCATGAAGCTGAAGTTCACAAACGAAGTCCGAACAGCCCGAGCTCTGGCCGGGATAGAGCCCGGATGGGTGTAGACTGTGGACCGAGGTTCCCTCTGGTCCACAGCAGAAAAGCAAATTCAGACGTCTGAATCATTTAGGTCAGACGTCTGAACTAGGATTTTCAGAAACCAGAAAGGTTTTAGTTCATTTTGGCCCCAATTCAGACGTCTGAATTATTCCGGCCAGATGTCTGAAATACAATTCAGACATCTGAACAATAATTTTCAGACATCTGAATTCTATTACTTGGAACTATAATTATTTGGAGCAGGTCAGACGTCTGACATATAATATTCATACGTCTGAATCCTGTTCCAGAGCACAATTTGCCTTGAAAACATGTTCAAAACGATATCGACGAATGCTCGATGGCCTATGATGTTATGTACATGTATATGAGGCTTATAAAACTCATCGGGGTAGCTCATAACACCAAACTTACATGCACAAACATTCATACACGAGATTAGCAATGGTTTTGATCATAAATTCCAAAACGGGTAAATTTTCTAACCAAAGCAATCAAATACAATTCAAGCGATTGTGAAGGCTTAGAACTATGCCGGTGCGGCAACGGAGCTTCACAATATCACCGAATCAACTCATAGCATATGAATTAGATTGTGTGGACAATCCTTATCAAAATTTTCAACCCAATAAAATATGAACACACGAAATCGACTAAGTTACACTAGCTACACAATTCACTAGCATATGCAAACTCAATGAACACTAAATTACACTTTTACAAGCCAATGGCTTGTGGCATAGATGTGAGTTCAAAAAAACCCACCTTTAGCTCTTGAATGACAAGAACAAGCTTCAACAAGGAAGAACAAGCACAAATCCAAGCAAAGAACCTTTCTTTCTTCAATCACTCCTCTCTAATCACCTCAAGAACACATATGAAGAGTCATGGATGTTAGAACATCATAAAAATCCGAAATTGAGAGGAGCATAAGGTAGAGAGGGGGAGTAGAGAGATTACCCATGTTTCTACGCTTGATTTCCTCTTGATTTGGATCCCTAGGAGCGAACCCTAGTTTAGGAATATTGATTTCCTATTCCCACTCTCCATTTTTGTTTTCTTTTAAGTGTTTGAAGTTATAAGGGAGAGAGGGGCTGATTTGAGGGTTATATGAGAGCTAGGCTAGCTCAACCAAGACCTAACCCAAAGTGACAAAATTCCGAAGCTCGGAACATATCGATGCTTATAGTCAAAAAGGTCGTAAATGACGTTTTGAACTCAATGGAAGTGGTCCCGAGTCATAATTTTATCGTTTGTGAAAAACGACTTTTTCAGTGACACCTCGGATACGATGATAGATTTAAATAAAATATTTAAATCCATTATCATGGAATGAGCGGGTTGTTACAGACTTCCCCCCTTAAAAGAATTGCGTCCCCGCAATTCCTTAAGAATAAAGTAATAAGTAACAACCAAAAATAATGCCACGAAGTGGTATAACAAGAACCGACACGAAATGAAAGCATCACACCAACGACTATGTGAAATCCCAATTTCATGTCACAAGATCATAAAAACAAGAGTTCAATCTCGAATTCCATTACCCATGAAGCTAGTCATCCTAAACGGGTAAAATAAATCCCGAAAAAATCATAAGCGCTATGAATTTAAATAGACTTGCCTTTCTTTGTATGATTCTCAAGGGAATGAGAATCACTAGAATGCACAAAAACCAAGCGAATCTAATTTGGAACTTCAAGGAGCAACGGGACTGCGCTCTACAAACGCGAGATATCAATAGTACATATCTCTCTTAGGATATGAAATGGGAAATTCACGATGGTTGACTAATCCATTCCCAAAACTCAATCATGACGATGTAGCGAACGTCGAACCTGAGCACTTTAGTCATGCGACAAGGTGGCTAACACCAACAAAAGCACAACATAGAGATTCCAACGAATTTAGCAAAGGTGAGCAATTCTCGAAGGAATAATCAATTTTAATATCAATGATTCAAGGTTGGTAACAGAATACCAACGAGCTAGAAGCCGATAAACAAATATTGGTAACGGAATACCAATGAACTACAAATCGATAATCCATTATTGGTAACGGAATACCAATGAACTTGAAATCGATAACAAATATTGGTAACGGAATACCAATGAACTACAAGTCGATAATCGAATATTGGTAACGGAATACCAATGAACTACAAATCGATAATCAAATATTGGTACCGGGATACCAATGAACTAGTTTGGGGAAATCGATTTCTAGCCAGGTACTAAATCTCATTTAGTAACCATAAAGATGAATCATTAGGAATTATATGAAATTCCCAACATTCAGGAACTCGAGTATCAATTTTAGAAAATTAGAAACATCGTGAAAATGATGGACAAATAGTGCACAACTTACCACTTTGGGACAACAGGATTTAAGATGATTTTCCGCCAAAAATCTCAAATCGCAAAAATATCAGCAATTAATCAAAGAAGCAATACACAATTTTTTTTCTAACAAGATGAGATTAAACCAAAGAGGTCATAAACCGCAAAGATTTGATTGACAAGTGTTAACAAACGTGCGGAGACAATTGTTAATCCAAATGATTCAAACAAACAAGTGATGAGTATCAAAAGTGCTCATCCTTTCGATATTCATTTCTAAGAACAACGCAAAGCTAAGTCCACAAGTGAAATGGACTATAGCACTTCCGGATGATCGACTAGATCATAGATTCGAATAAAGGAATTATTGAGTTTGCCGTGGATCGCAAAATCTCAAATTTTCCCTCCCCAACGGGAACTCCCATTCTCTCAAGTGATCGTTTACTAGAGAAAATAAGAAGACCCATGGAATCACAAGAATACTAAATTCTTTATAGCAAATCGAAACAAGGATTAAGAATTAGGCGAGATTCTCAATCACTAAGAATTCTCGATAATCAAAGATTAAAAATCCAGAATCAAGAGACATGAATAAATAACCTCCAGGAACAAGAGACATCGGTTATTTATTTACTCAATGAAAAGATTCAAGATAATTTCTAATTAAAAATCTTGAACCACCCAAATTCTTGGAATTACTCCAAGGAAGTCTAAAAGTAAATTATCTAGGAAACAACAAACGATTACGAAAAAATCGCGAAAATCCAAAATATCATTATTTTGATTAATTCATTAATGGTTAATTTAATTTTAGGGATCATTTCAAATGTCGGATTGTCGCATAATGTTGTTTAGGAATTCCGAACTACAACATGGCGTCCCACGTCTCGCTCAAGATCCTTAACGCACCCAACGGACAAGTTAACACAAGAAAGTCCTCACAATTTCTAACGTTCACGCAGATCTCGTGAAAATATAAAAATTCAATAAATCGTTCGGGATGGCATAAAGGAAATAGGATTCCTTTATCAACTTACGAATAAAACACAATTGATATCTTTTGATAACGAAGAACATGGTCGACGTATATCAAAAGAACATTAATAAAATAATCTCTGAACAAGGTAAATGACATTAAGGAATTACTGACATGTATCCTGACTCAAGAAGAGAGATCACAAGAAGCGGGATGCTTTCCCTCATTCTTGATCTGGAGTTTGGAACACAAAGAGGTAACACAAATGTATCATTGCGCATTCGTTGAGTTAATTTAGCACAAATGCATGGTAACTCATACCGGTACAACTAGGTAACAAATGAGTTGTTTTGGCTCGAAGGCTTGGTAATCTCACACCGAACTAGAACTACATAGCTGACAACAAGGGAGTAGATTTAGTCACAACGACATGGTATCTCCATACCGATCGACAAGTGATCAATAGACCACGCTAGGTACATAGCGACGCATGGAACAATCTTAACTAGAAAACACGAAATATCAGGATCAAAGGCACTTACGACGCGCGTAACGACGCACAGGCAAGATACCCAATGATAAATCAACTATAAGGATCATAAATGATCAACAGGATAAGTGTGATACACAATAGGCCAGTTAACAAACAAATTCAGCCGAACATCTCATACCGCCAGCTTAACTCAAGAATTAACGAACGAATTGTTGAATCCCACTCGAATATTCAAAATGGTTATTATCATAATTTTCAAATGCACAAGTCCAGTAATTATCTGTCAAAGCAAACACAATGGTCCATAATTCTCACGTTTACTAAGGCGTTTAATTAAATTTCTCGTACGATTGAAGTAGTCAAGACAATGTCGAAATACGATCACCGAAGCGATCAACAACTTGAGATTTACGTTTTAATAACGTAATTTATACAAAAACAGACATCGATTAGCAACTCGAGTCAAAGAATGAAACAGAAGCACCACTAGAGCACACAGGCCCTAGATGGACTATAGAAATCAACCCGAAGGAGAACGAGTCGATAACTATTCTAAAAGACTTAAAACAGGACACTTGAGACATAACCACCCCTCCCGTAGGAGGTACACTTGGTGAACCGGCACTCGCATGGTTACGACCAACTATTTCGCTTCTTTAAAGAAAAAGAAGGAGAAAAAAAGTTAGTTTCAAGTTGAATTCAAACGATGCGAATTCAATCAAAATGGAATTGTATTGGAAGATAAGCTATGACGAGTCTTAAGACTCTAACTAAAACCCTAAGCACGATTCCCGAGAGAGGCTCAAGACAATACCATCGTCATGTTATCTTACACTGTTCTGAAAAGTTGGCTCTGATACCAACTGTAGCGCCCCGCCTCTATACCCATTATCGTCCAGTTCATTTAAGAGAAATGTCGTAGAACATAACGGAGAATGAGGTTTGTGAAGGGCGACCGATTGTATGATTACGCCATGTGAGGAATGCACATCGAATTCTGATACTGATTAAAATTTCGACATGACCATTCGGCACATAGGGCAACTACACAACGGCTATATGCAATCCGGAAAGCAGTATAAAATAGACAACAACAATAATATAAGTATGGTATATCTCAAAGCCAGACACAGAACAATCATATCACAAAGGCGGAATAGATATGAATAAACCCAAGGATGTGTACAACAAGACAGTGGTCAATAAAGATCCACCAATCCCAAATGAATAGATACATGCACCATGATCTAAATAAAAGGATACGTACACAACAAGATAATATCATAGGTACAAAAGTACATAATACTGCAGAGATAGAGTAGCAAGCTGAAAGCGGAAGATCAGTCATGCGATGTGTCCCAGAGGAGTACCTAAAATGACTCGGTCTGCCCCAAGTATTATTTATAGGAATACACAATAAACGAGTCAGTCTAGTTGTACTTATCAAATAAACTGAGATAACAAGAGACGAACACAGGATGACATGATTCTACTAATAACCTCTAATCATAAATAAATATGAAACATGGCATGTCAACAAAATCAGGGAATGACAATGAAATGTCAGTATACAAATATCTCTGAATAATCTCATAGCTAATATAGAATGCAACATTCAAATAAAAGCACACAACAGGAAATGACAACGGAATGCCAAATAAACTGAACACATGAATGACAACAGAATGCCAAATAAACTGAACACATGAATGACAATGGAATGCCAAATTAAATCAAACTGACGCACATCGCATCAAAGTGGTCATAGAAAATCATAAAGGGGGAGAAAACGCATAAATCATAGAAAATCATAGAAACATCAAAAAGGGGGCCTGTAGGTTCATAGAAGATAAGAAACGATCTCTAGGTAGCTATCCCATTTGTTTGAGCCGGAGCTCCCCAAGAATCCAGGTCGTGACCCCGGTAGAGAGAAAACACGTAAATCGTGAAATCTCTAGGAAACATCATAAATCATAGAAAGTTGGACCGAAGTCCCATAGGTGAAATCCAAGAATCGTAAATCCCATTCGCGCGATCGAGGACCACAGAACACAAGTCATAAAAGTTGGACCGAGGTCCCATAGGTGAAATCCAAGAATCGTAAATCCCATTCGGGCGATCGAGGACCACAAAAACATAAGCCACATAGTAAAAAGGAGGTATCGACAGATAGTGTATCTGACTGGAGTTCCCCTGATAGTGCGGAAACTATTACAGTGAACCACAGTCCCCCGGAGACATAGCCAGGAAGCTAAGTCCAAATCATAAAATGGATCACATCGATCCGGGTGAATAGAAATTACTCCAAGCTAGTTAATATAAGAAAATAGCAACATGTCCCATAACCACATGCTATTCTCGAATATTTACACACTCGTAATTGGATCCTATTCAAAACAGAGAAAATCATAGAAGGAGCATTGCCACGATTTTCGATCGGACGACTCCAAGAATTAACCATCGAAGCAAAAGCAAGGGTTTATAGTCCTTGATTTTACTAAGACGTTTAATTAGATTTCTCATACGAACGAGAAAAGGTTTATAGGATATTTACTAGTAGATTTGGAGAAGGTTCATAAAACGATTTTGTAAATTAGCTTCGTATAATGAAGTAAGATTGGAAACCATTTTAGTACAAGAATTTGATATCTACTAATGACATAAAATCTCTTTTATATAACTTCAAATTGGAAATAAACAATAGTACGATTGTCGAGGCAAATCGATCAAGGGGGTTCACGTCACAATGACGTGAATTCAAATCATAAATCATAAACTCACATCACAACAACATACATGAAATCAAGGGTAACTGTTGTAATTGCGACCAACGAAAGAATCGAAATCCCAAACTAGCACTCGAAGGTTTTTAACTACATCGGAATAGGCTCAAAGGATATCGAGTCGATAATTCACGTTTTAATGGCACAAATTATATTAACAAGTGTATCGAATAAACTCGATATACAAAATAGAGCGCACGGGCTCTAGAATGATCATTTATTCAATTCACATCATAACAATGTGAATAGGCCAAAAGAATCAATATCGGGAGAATGACTTGAGAATCAAAGACGACGAATCGAGCTGTTGGAATCTGTGAATTCATGAAGCTGAAGTTCACAAATGAAGTCCGAACGGCCCGAGCTCCGGCCGGGAAAGAGCCCGGATGGGTGTAGACTGTGGACCAAGGTTCCCTCCGGTCCACAGCAGAAAAATAGATTCAGACGTCTGAATCATTTAGGTCAGATGTCTGAACTAGGATTTTTAGAAACCAGAAAGGTTTTAGTTCATTTTGGCCCCAATTCAGACGTCTGAATTATTCCGGCCAGATGTCTGAAATACAATTCAGACATCTGAACAATAATTTTCAAACATCTGAATTCTGTTACTTGGAACTATAATTATTTGGAGCAGGTTAGACGTCTGACATATAATATTCAGACGTCTGAATCCTGTTCCAGAGCACAATTTGCCTTGAAAACATGTTCAAAACGATATCGACGAATGCCCGAAGGCCTATGATGTTATGTACATGTATATGAGGCTTCCAAAACTCATCGGGGTAGCTCATAACACCAAACTTACATGCATAAACATACATACACGAGATTAGCAATGGTTTTGATCATAAATTCCAAAACGGGTAAATTTTCTAACCAAAGCAATCAAATGCAATTCAAGCGACTTGTGAAGGCTTAGAACTATGCCGGGGCGGCAACGGAGCTTCACAATATCACTGAATCAACTCATAGCATATGAATTAGATTGTGTGGACAATCCTTATCAAAATTTTCAACCTAATGAAATATGAACACACGAAATCGACTAAGTTACACTAGCTACACAATTCACTAGCATATGCAAACTCAATGAACACTAAATTACACTTTTACAAGCCAATGGCTTGTGGCATAGATGTGAGTTCAATAAGAACTCACCTTTAGCTCTTGAATGACAAGAACAAGATTCAACAAGGAAGAATAAGCACAAATCCAAGCAAAGAACCTTTCTTTCTTCAATCACTCCTCTCTAATCACCTCAAGAACACATATGAAGAGTCATGGATGTTAGAACATCATAAAAATCCGAAATTGAGAGGAGCATAAGGTAGATAGGGGGAGTAGAGAGCTTACCCATGTTTCTACACTTGATTTCCTCTTGATTTGGATCCCTAGGAGCGAACCCTTGTTTAGGAATATTGATTTCCTATTCCCACTCTCCATTTTTGTTTTCTTTTAAGTGTTTGAAGTTATGAGGGAGAGAGGGGCTGATTTGAGGGTTATATGAGACCTAGGCTAGCTCAACCAAGACCTAACCCAAAGTACCAAAATTCCGAAGCTTGGAACATATCGATGCTTATAGTCAAAAAGGTCGTAAATGACGTTTTGAACTCAATGGAAGTGGTCTCGAGTCATAATTTTATCGTTTGTGAAAAACGACATTTTCAGTGACACCTCGGATACGACGATAGATTTAAATAAAATATTTAAATCCATTGTCATGGAATGAGCGGGTTGTTACAAGAAACATAGCAGAAGTTCAGTACTCATACTAAAAAGTACCGGGGCAAGTTCAAAAATTGATGCAATGAATTATAGGTTTATAGCATAACTAAAACATTTGCTAGTGTGTATCTAATAGCGAACCAATTTTTATAGACGGTTCTATGGCAATCCTAGATTCGCAAGCATTTTTCCTGGTAAATTGATGGGGGCTATGACTATATTAATCCCTGTTTCTTTAGTTTGAGGTTTAGGAGGTTGGATGACAATTTCACCCTGGACAAGATCTCTGGCTGAGCTAAGATCACTTAAACCCTGATAAGTGTCTGCAGAAGTCTCCCCTTGAATATCTTGTATAGTGGGGGTTTAAACAACCTTTTCAGAATAGGAGTTATCCTTAGAAATTGTTTCAACATTTCCATTTTGATTGATCCCCTTCATCAGGTCCGAAATGGTTTCTGAAGTAGTTTGATCGTTCTCAATCCGCTTGGTGTCCTTCGAAGGATCTGGAGTAGTACCTTCCTTGTCAATTTCTCCACTCTTACCCTCGCGCTGTTGAGACCCCTCTTTTTTAAAAGAAACCAACTTAGACTTAGGAGGTGTCTTGCTACTCCCCATAAGGTCAGAGAACTTCTTTAGAGAGGTTTTCTTAGTCGGAGATTTACTAGAAGTTTCCCTCTTAAAGGCTGGGTTTAGTACAAGAGTACGAGAGGGTTCAATCCGATGGTATTGACGAAGAATTTGTTCTGTGACTAAGAATTTTCTACTTCTCTTTCTTTCGTCAACGACTTTCGAGGAATCAAACAAATCCTGACCAACGATATCTTCTGGGTCAGAAGATGGAAGTTCATAAACTTGAATAATATGTTTGCATATAGCTTGTTGAATCAAACAAATCCTGACCAATAATATGTAATCATACTTAATTTCGAAGAAGTTGTTCTGTGATTAAGAATTGTTCATATTCTTTTGTCTACACAATTATTTAACTTGTTGTCAATACGTGAAATCGACAACAGAGTATATCAGCCCAAAACAAGTGTTTTTGTTGCAGGACATGAAACAATACATTAAACACAGTCAAAGTATAGATGGACCAGTTTCAACTAACCAACAATAGGTCCCTCAATTGGCCCATGATGGATCGACCTCAACTTACGCAGAGTGGGTCGGCCTAAACTGACCCAAAATGGGTCGGCCTCAGCTGACCCAGAGTGGGTCGGCCTCAGCTGACCCAGAATGGGCTGGCCTTAGCTGAATCAAAATGTGTCTGCCCCAACTTCCCACAGTGGGCCGGCTTCAATTTTTGATTCTCGACTAAGCAAGCATGGTCAGCACTGCAAGTGTGCGGCACATCAAAAGCAGAAAGAAGCATATAATCTCACAATAACGATGTCAAATGCAAGTCCAGCTAACAGGCAGATGATATCAAAAATTATACACAATATCCTTACCAAAGTGTGAAGTGATGTCGACATTGTGAAGCTGCAATCATGAAACAACTAGATTCTAACCTCAAACATTTCAGCAAGCAAACAACAAGCATGATTACTGCAACAAAATTAAGTACATGAGCTTGAGCTTCTTACAAGATTTTGGGTTTCAGGCATTTCAACAATCACCTCATGTGCATTAAACTAAAGGCTAAAATTTGAGCACAACCCGCATCTCTTATACGTTCATATACGACCTTAATCCCAATTCAAGTTTCAACCATTACAAAGTCCCTATCAATTTGAATCCCCAGTCAAATAGATTCAAATTAACAATCCGAAAACCCCTGTGTATTCGAGTATTCATCGCGTCCCCAATATCAATCCAACTCAAACCTTAAACCAAAATCAAATCAAACAATTTAAAGGATAATCACTTACAGAAAGCGCAGCACTTTAGATGTGAAAATGTTATCTTGTTTTGATCGAAGAATGATGGAATTTGTGGAGGAGTTCGGAGTCGGCGATGAACTCAAGGCTCTTGATGCTCAACGAGACTGTTAGATTAGGACTGGTGGGTTTTGATTGGGACAAAGCAAGGCAAGGCACAAAATTACTTTTAAGAAAAAGACAGCCACCATAGAAGAGATTTCAAGCTAGAGAAATGAAAGTGAAAAAGGGTAAGGTTTAAGAGTACCTTATAGATGCACGGAATATTGGGCCGAACTGACCCACCGTGGCATATTAGGCCTGGTCCATGTAAGTTTTTTCCCAACCAACCAATGATAATTCGTTCTGTTCCGACCCATCCAACTTTGAGCAATGACAAACCCATATGTACCATACCCACATGTAAAATAGTAAAGCATGTGGACGTAACCAAATCATCATACATATGGTGCATAAATGTAAAATTTAAAGCTCATAATTTTTGTAATCAACAAAAATAATAAACTCTGAGGGGCAAGTGTTAATCCACTGAAAATAGGCCATAGGTGATGGTTTGGTGACAAGGTAACTTAATGGGTCGGTCTATCCTAGGATTTATAGGTCGGTTGTGTTCATCTTACATGAGTCGGTCGTGCTTATCTTATATGGGTAGGTCGGTCTGAAATACAGTCAACGGGTCATTCGCTCTTAAGATAATGCTAGTCGGTCCGGTCAACAAAGCATATGGGTCGGTCTTGTTTCCAAGGACAAACTGGTCGGTCTCCATCACACGGGTCGGTCGTGTTCAAAGATCTATGGGTCGGTCGGATTTGAATGCAAGCAGCGGATCGGTCAGGCAGGAGAAGTATAGGTAGGTTGGTCTCAAACAGCTCGGTTGGTACTATTCTAGTCGGTCCGGAACTTAACAGCTGGCAACAACTTGCAGTGGCATTTTCGTAAATATCTTTGAGGTCGACCCAAAACCTGCACATTATATTTCAGCTTCTCCTCACACCTATAGATAGACCATGAACTTCACATTAAGGGGGACCGATTTCCATGACCCCGAAGGGCTGTCCAACTATTTTTTCCACCATTCTAAGTGATCCTACGTTCACTAATCTTTTCCAAACAAAGATCTAACACCATATCCACCATGTAATCATCCGAAATCACTCGAGCGTCCGAGAAGTTTGAGATCTACATCACCACTCACCACATGTAGATAATTCCAACGAATTCCTTAGCTAATTTGGATAGATCGAAGAGAAATACTTGTGTGAGAGAGAATGGATGTATTAAGAGAGAATTTTTGCTTTGTGAAATCAAATATGATAATAAGGAGCGACTCTATAGTGGAGGTAGGCTACTTTTAAAGCCGAAACACTCTAAAACTATATGTTCACTTCTTTTTCCTTTCTATTTTGTGATTGTGGCCCCGCTTTCTTATTTCTAACCTTTTGGTGAAGTATTTTGAAGATACCTTTGGTGTTGTGGCCATGTTTTGTTACAACAACTGACTTTTATAACCATAGCTCTGATACCAACTGAGGGGACCCCCGATTTTCCAAAACAAATTTTCATTTGATTTAAGTATAAAATATAATATTCCTGGGTCCTCTGCTCAATGATTATCTTCTTATAACCCTTTAACTCTAGGATCTCTCAACCCAATATTGAAATACTGGTATAACTTAAAATTTATCTTGTATATAAGAAGATATACAAGCCTCATTCACTTATATCAGAGTTAAATTTAATAGTAAAAGATGTTAGCTTAATTACATATAATTGATCACTATACAGCTTAAAACCAAGATCAAAACAACATCTTTCTTGCCACTTAAACTGGCTTAACTTTGTAACTTGGAATATACCCAAAAATGCTTTCTTATTTTATACTCGTCTTTATAAAAAGCCCCTTGCAATTATTTTTTATATATTTAGCAAACATTTTTCATTCCATATAGCTTCATTATAAAACTTTCTATGTTCTGATCTGACACATGCATACATTGGTTTTGTACGTTATACCTATTTTAGTAACCCATGAGTATATAAAACACTTTTTAAAACAACAATTCATTTTCGGAAATGATACAAGGCCGAAAGTCAGTCCATACATATATATTTCTGGCCATCTTGAATGAATGCCATAATCATATATCAATTATATGGTATGACACGATTTTCAGCTCAGATTACATATAAGTGCAAGTTCTATATTTCAGTTAGATATACAGAACATATATGGACATGTACATAGTCCATGAAAGTACGTACATATAATAAAAAGATAATTGATTTTATCTTTTTCCAAAACTCATTCAGTTCAAACATATATTATCTATAATACTCAGAGTATATATATTTAAATGTTAACAAACTCAAAGGGGATAACCCCCAAAATCTGTGTACAATCTATACTCTCAACTCAGTTTACAATATAAACCAGATAATATTCAATCAGACAATCAACAATGCAGTACCCATTTGCATCCCGTTCTTTACACATAAATGCATTTGTACCTTCAATTTAGTTTACAAAATGAACCATATAGCCTGCCATCAAATAGTATACAATAATACTAATACATATAAACCTTATAACCAGTTTATAATGCAATTAATGATGTACAGAGTTACAGATTAATCTAGTATTCGTATAATACTTTATTAATACACAACAATCACTTAAACCAGATAAAAACTCCCAAAAGCATCCAACAGTCCAATTCTTCATGCTTTTATTAACTTCATCAATTGCTTGCAAAGTTCTAAGGCTGTCTCATTTGAAAACGAGACAACCCAAGATGCACAGAAAGCATGCAAGGGGTTAGATTAAAAGTCGATTGTGAGTGTATTTCCTAAATCATTTGGCATTATAAACACTAGTACACATATAATAAATATGCGCCAATTACAAATTATCATGGTGTTATGACGTTTTAAGTAAAACACCTCCTAACCATATTAAATCTATACAAATAATTACACAACTGGTTATATACTCATCAGGACAATACACATCCTAATCAGTTTCATTGAACAGTAGTTATCCATTCTAATCAGTCATAACATAACTATATGCACATAGAAAAATTAGGGTAGTTTAGGTTAATCAATTGATCCCAACATCATAGTCTTACTTCTGGTATGTATAAGGCAAAAGGTAAATAGTTTTATCACTTTCCAAAACTGATTCAGCTTAAACTTTATAATAGAGAAACTATATATATTACCCACGCATATATCCTTAACCATGCAGATTCTCCTTTTTGAGCTATTGTAATATATCCTTTACTTGAAAAACTAGATACACACACACACACATTTACCATGTATGTGTACATATACATTTTCTAAAGATTATCAGTTAATAAAATGTATAAAGGTAAGGCACTAATGTAACATTCACCCCAAAGCTGCCTTCATGTCCATAAGTATATACTTTCCTATTTTTAAGGATAAATCAATTCATCCAGTCATGAATAATGGATGCAAACAAACCTAGAACTCGCTGCCTAATTTAATCTATATTTATCACATTTGCATTTTTGTGTTGGATAGTTGTTTTTCTTTTCAAGAGTCACCAGTCAAACTTGTACTTCAGGTTTTCTGAGTGAGTGAACAAGCAAATAATTCATGAAACTGAAAGCATCAAAATATATACAACAAGTCATATAAAAAGTAGTCAAGTCATATAAACTTGGCAATCCATCCTAGAACACATGCATATGAAACCCTGTCCCCCTTATTACCATGTTACTTAATTCTTTAATGTCACCTTAACATGATTTCTGGACTGACCTACAACATTTTAAGTGGCTCACAAACACAACCAATAACCCATGCAGGCTCAACCATCACAACATAACCATAATTATCCAATGTCAACCATCACAATCATAACACCCAATCATTCCATTATACAAACGTATGCTGGAATCATTCACTTCAATGATATTTAATAGATTTATAAATTAGAGGTGTTCTAGTCAGAGTTATAATACAGGTTATATACTCTTCTAACAGGTCTGTGTATGTGTATACACACACACACAGACACGCACATATATATATATATATATATATATATATATATATATTCAGTTGCAACCAGAAAACAATTAGAACAAATATCCATTTCTAACTACCACAGCGTGTCATTCAAACCAAAATGGCATCCATTAACAGAAATTACCCAAAACATCATATAAACCACATGGCCGATGTTTATGTTTCATTATACCAAGTATTAAATGAAACATACACATAAATTGGCTGTCTATTAAAGGGCTTAATGCCATGGAAAAGTGAAAATACACTCACCTAGGTTTTACGTCGATTTCATTATTTTTTGAGATTTTTGATTAGCCCTCGAACCCTCATATTTGTCGCGGCCTCCCTTCTAGAACTCGTCCCCCTCAGGGATCCTACTCCAGATCTGAGGCGAGGCGCTTTAATTTGCCCAAATTTTGATTGTTTAGGGCTTTCTTCCATTATCGGGTTTTATTTCGTTTTGTTGGAATGAAGAATATTTATTTTTGAGGCCGGCATACTAGGCTAATGTATTAGGGGTTTTTCTCCTTGAGAGTTGACAACTTTTCCCCTAGGTTTTTCATTTGCCTTTTTATAAACATTAATCCATTTTCACAACACTTAGATTATCACTAACACGATGCATCAGAACATAGAACATTTCATTGCAATTACAACAATTTACATCAGAGTACAAGAATATCAAAGTGCGAATAAATATTAAATAGTGGAAAAATACAAATATTTGAGATTAATAATTTACATATCAGTGGAAATAAAAGTGTATAAATACAATGCACAACGGAAATATATCAACTTCCACAACTGAAAAAAATACACGGATACAAAGCTTTTCGAATATAGCCCCAGTTGTAAACCAGGATCTCGTAAAAAGAAGGAATCTGCAAAACCAAAACTACTAGCTGCCTATGTGGAAATTTGGGCACCCAGAGTTTAGGTGGAAACAATAAACTCCGAGTCAGTCATGGGACTGGTATGATAGCTATTTACAGTTATTAAAACTTCACTTTAAAATAGGGTAATTCACGGGACCAAACCTTATAACACGGAATGGGTTTACTCCATGTGAATACCAAAGCTTTGAATAAAACAATTTATAAACAATGCAATGCTTTTGGAAAAATGAAGCTATTACAAGACTCAGGTCCCATCACACAATGCAACACAAACTAGAGGGTAGACTATTCCCTTATAATAGCCAAACATGCTTGGTACGCTTTAAAACAAATCGTTTTGATATTACAATTAGCGCATACCATGGCAAATGACTTCAGATATAAATGCATCTATCATGGATGACATAGTACCCCATCCTACGATGTCGCCATATAGGTTTACAACTAAAAGCAAAAAATCACGTATTGGAAATTGGATTCCATCTATGAGTCGAGGCAAGGGATGTCTCCTCACCGATTCGAGACACTCTAGCACATGTCTCAGGATCACACCTATGGGTAACACTTGGATCTTCAGGGCCAGTCCACACTTACTTTTATGGATTGGTTATTCCTGAATAATACATTTCCCGGTCCTGTCGGACCTATCACTTGAGCCTTTTAGTCGGATCTATATCTGAGGCTCCTCACAATCCAACAACCACATAAGTAAAGATGTCTGGGCTCCATACCATGACACAACTTCTAGCTAGAAAGAAACACATGCAATCCCTGCAGTCACTATCCCGTTTTTGACTCATACCGGGGTGTGAGGCTTGCGAATTAACGCTATACACAAAGCTAGACTATTTAAAGCTGTGCTTTGATCATCAACAACAAGGCCCTGCTTTTTAACAAAAGCCTTGATAATTTGCATCTTACCATGCCACATTGACAATTCATGCCATACAACTTATTTCTATCAATATATAACCTCTAAGCTCATACGTCTCAGAGAAGGGTGTAAAGCAAGAGAATAGATCCTCCGCCACCAAACAGATACATATTTAATAGAAATCAATTAATACATAATGAAATACAATGTCAGACATAATCCATTCGCAAGTCCATTCTAGGTTTTAACGAAACCGGTGGCACCTTATTCCTCGTCTCATATGTCCAATACAGGAGAGAGGTCCTCGCATATCTGGCGATCCCCAATTACGTCTAGACGATCACCATTTATTACCTTGTCTTGGGTGTACACCCCAAATCAAGACATCAGCAATCATCCTAACAATGTAAAGATCTCCAGTCTTCAACCGCCGTCTTCATATCTTTGACTTTTAGTCGTTGTAACAGTTATTTAGAATGGGTTAAACCCGACCTTTCCTAGTAAGTAGTGTACCTTTATAATCATGTGATAAATACACAAAGATAACACACATCTCATTCCAATCCTAAATATTCTTTTATTCAAATATTCACATCATTTGGGAAAGGTTCCCATTGATTTTACCAAAGATAAATTCTTTTAAATTTACTCCATAATATTCCTTTAGATATCATTTCAAAAGATTTTATTATATCTTTTCGCAACTTAAACCAAATTAAGGTTTATGGAACTATTCGGGATTAATCGAACCCTACCGAAGTAATCTTTTATTTTATTATTTCAGATCCCAAATTATTCATCCCATGGAGCAAAAGTGGTAGTACTCCATATCTAACACCGACTGTGTTATCGGTAAATTTAATTACCATTTATCATTCAAATCTAATTAAAGATTTAATTATTGCATGGAGCAAAACTACGGGGAAGGGGGGAAAGGGGAGCGGTGGGATACTCCATCTCTAACATTTCTTTAATTTAATATATCTAATTACCTTATTCACATCTCAATCTAATTAAAGATTTACTAAAACTCTAGTTCTGATTTAATATTCAAAAATCTTTACTTAATGAATTTTTAACTTGGGAAATTAATCCTTCTTTATTTGGGTTAAAGAACAAATGTTATTCCAAACACAGTTCACCATAAACCCATAGTCATTTTCCATTAATATGTAATCTTCATAGAAATTTGAACCATTCATAATCGATATAAATTTCCATAACGGACTAATATTATAAACGGAATAACGACAAAGCCTTTTAAATTCGATAAACAATAAACTCCTTCCTTCACAAAAGCTCCTCTCGATTATAGTTAATCGAATTCCATTCAATTCTAATTTAACATATCAAATTGGAAAACTTCTCTAAATCATATTTAAAAGATTTATTCCTTTCACTTATGAGTTCAAGAACAGTATTATTTGAGATACCATTCACAACGAGCTCAAAATCCAATGTGATATTAAATATAAGATCTTAAATGGAAATAATATCGACTTATATTCAGACCAAATTCTAGAATTAACAGTTATCGTTTTGAAATAATGATATCAATATCTTCCATATTCCTATAATAATATCACGAACATGCAAATGTGCACTTCATCAATTATGGTTAGAATTAGAATAAGAGGCCACAATTGCAAAATAAAAGTATAAAAATGAAGACAAGAAGCTTTTTATAGTGGTTTGATTCAATATAAATCTACGTCCACTTCTAATCAATTCTCATTATGATGTTTGAGCTTACAAAAGATGGATTTTCCCTCATTACATTCATTTCTCTCTTTTAATTCTCTTTATGATGTAACTTCTCTTAAATTTGGCAAGGAATTGATAGGATCTCTTGCTTAGTGGTGGTAGAAGTATGGATCTTCAATCACTTTAGTGCTTTGACCCTTTTCCATGATTTGACAAAAAAATTATATTAGATTCGGATTTGGAATGAATTGGAGAAGATATGAAATTTCTTGAATGATGTTGGACTGATTTATCTTGTAGCTTGAATGAAATTGAAGGTGCTTAGATTCAATTGGAGGGAGAGCTTTAATGATTGTTGGCATGGATTTGATCTACATGAAGTTGGAGAAGAAATGCTGAATCCATAGAAACCATTAGAAAAGTTGTAGGTGAGCTTTGAATTTGGCGGCACCTCCTTGTAAGAACCAATTTTTAGTCCCCCTTAAAATAATGGAGAAGTGGGGTATTTATAGTTGGAGTTTAGGGGGAGTGGCAATGGTGTAAATACTATGCTCTGGTTTTAGGTCGTAGGTGGGCTAGAAGGGATGTTATACGGTCCAAAGCTAGGCTGGACATGCCAAACGAGGCGGAGCGACCCGAAACTTCCTTATACGAAGAGGTATGAGTTAAGGGAGCACGGGGCGACTCAACTCGTTCTAGTTGAAGGCGGTGCGAGCTAAAGGACGCGGAGCGGGCTAGATTAAGGCGACGAGAGGTTGGATAAAGCGGGGCGACCCAAGCACACTTAGAATGAGCTAAAACAGGATGTAGTTTGGGATTTGATGAAGCAGGCTAAAACCTTTAGCGAGCTAGAGAGCTAGCGATCTAAGAACCCTGCGAGCTAGCATCTGAATGAACCAAGGCGCCCCAATGACTTAAGATGCTCAAACGAGCTAAAGCTTCCTGAACAACACATATTATCTGAACGACCCAAGATACGTCAACGACCTGGAGCACTTACATGAGCTAAAGAGATCATCGAGTTAGAGAAAACATAACGAACCCAAGGGCCTAACGGCCTAAAATCATAAATCAACCCAAACATGCTCATTATTCTATGGAACATATTTTATGGGTTAACATTTGCCCCTCGAAGTTCATATTTATTAAAAATAGTATGGGCTTCGAACTAGGTGAGATTAGCATGTAGTTTGAGATTTTAGGTCGTTAGGACCTTCAGACCGCGTGAGTTCCTAAAGAAATTTATCTCTAGGTCGTCCAACTTCTTAGGTCGCTACATGGTCTTAAGTCATTGTGGCTTCTGAGTCATGTATTGATAAGAGTCCATTGGTATTCTCCTCGGGATTAGATCATTGTGGGGCCCTGCAAACTTGGTTTATTTGTTTAACCCCTTTTTATCTCCTTTTTAAGTCATCACTCTCTCAAAACCCTCACTTAAGCTAGGATCCTCATTAATGGCGACCATTATTAGCTAAGTCCTCTGATCCACTTCATCGTCAAAGAGATTGAAGTCCAAATAATCCCTCAGTCTAATAATCAAATACGAAACTTCTCATCACCAAGAGTCAGGTGCGATTCAAAGCTTTTACTTACTGTGTATACATATACATTTGAAGTTGAATTTGATATTTTCGGACTTTATGGGATTATTGTTTGGTACAATTTCAATCATGTGTTTGATGATAATGTTGATGCATGTAGCGATCTTGAGCTTGCTTGTTTATAACGGTTTCGACTTAACTTTCATGTATAAATTCTCGCAATTCGATTGTGGCTTTAACTGCTAAGCATTATGTACACTAGGGTGATAATCTTATTCAATTCCATTGTTAATTGATGACCTTGATTTGCAATATCATGCCCTGCCATTATTTTCAAAGTTGAAACGCGCCTGTTGGTTGTACATCTCAGGTCGTTGTTTTGTAATGGCTCATATTGAATTAGGTTATGACAACTACTTTCAGGTTTTAGACCGTGACCCTACTCTAGGTCGTTATGATAATTCAAGGCCCTAGGTCATTATTTCAACCCTCATCTTTGGGTCGCTAAACCCTTGAAGTCATAAGTCGTTTATGACCCAAAAAACTTGAAGTAGAAAGACTTCATGAGGAATCAGACTGTTATAGGGACCTAAAGCTTCTTGGTTGTATAGAACGATCTAGAGTCCGATGCCATATAGAATGACCCAAAATTTTAAGGTCAGTTGGAACGATTTGAAACATTTTGAATAAGCTTTTTTCTGGTTTGTTATTCCCTTCTTAACACTGCTATTCGTGCAGGATGTCTAAAAGAATTGAAGGGACCTCGAGCGAGGACATTACTCGCAAGCACCATATGTTGGAAAAACTTCTGATGTCAGAAATTGAAACTACCCCAGTTGCCCCCACTTTGGCCGAGCTAAAAGCTATTATAGACAGACCTAGTCACGCTTCCAAGCCACACACCTCTGAGCTTGCTGATCGCTTCGAAGGATGGTGTCTTCAAGGAGTGAACTTCGATCAATTTGACTTGGATATATATCCGCCCAACAAGCGAACAGTCCCCGAAGATTTGGATATTCTAAAGAATCACTCATTGACGCAACTTGACACTATTAGGACTTGGATGGAAAAGCGCCGTGAGGAAACTGGCCAATACCATGCGCGCAAATTAGGAGCCTGGAACATCTTTGCTTGCGAGCTCCAGAGGCTGAAACAGGGAGAATATTAAACTCATCACCACTTTGGAGAAGGATAAAGCCACACTTATTTGGTTTTGAACTCGTATGTCCCATGCTTCCTGTTCTGCAATTAAGACAAACCTTTGCATGATTTTGGACTTATACTCATTGTCAATTGTCCATGTTGACAACGGATTAGTTAGAAATGAACAATAACGAACTTTAATTTGCGTTGAATAAAATGCTAGCCCGAGACTATCTTATTTGACGGTTCAAAACACATCAAATATTGTTCGCATAATCGTGGTATTCTAATTCAAATTTGTGTTAACGCTTAGAATCGACCAATCAACTTAGGTTGCTTGTAGATCCCGAAGGCTATCACTTTATTGACTCATACGAGCATATTCGACATCTCTTATTTGAGAAATATGTATCTATAATTCAATTTCTACTTCCCTTCTGAGAAGCCTTGATTCTTGTGCCCCTTGTTTAGGGAGTCGTTATCGGGTCTAGTATTTCCTTAATATAACGATCAAATGAATACCCAAAATTCTTCATATCTGAGATTTCCAGATACTATATGAATGGTGTTTTTCTCATTCTTTACATCTGAGATTTCAGATGCTACGCGAGTGGTTCGACACTCTTCACATCTGAGATTCTAGATGCTACGCAAGTGGATTTTCTTATTTTTCACATCTGAGATTTCAGACGCTACGCGAGTGTTTCGACACTCTTCACATCTGAGATTCCATATGCTACGCAAGTGGATTTTCTCATTCTTCACATCTGAGATTTCAGATGCTACGCGGATGGTTCGACACTCTTCACATCTGAGATTCCGGATGCTATGCAAATGGTTCGACACTCTTCACATCTGAGATTCCAGATGCAACACAAGTGGATTTTCTCATTCTTCACATCTGAGATTTCAGATGATACATAAATTATTCAACACTCTTCACATCTGAGATTCCAGATGCTACACAAGTGGATTTTTTCATTCTTCACATCTGAGATTTCAGATGCTATGCGAATGGTTCGACACTCTTCACATATGAGATTCCATATGCTACGCAAATGGTTCAACACTCTTCACACTTGATTCTAGATGCTACGCAAGTGGATTTTCTCATTCTTTATATCTGAGATTTCAAATGCTATGTGAATGGTTCGACCAGCTGTTTTATCGCTTCGCGGGATGGCCATTAGTCCCTTTACTATATGCTTGAGTTAGCAAGCTATTCTGGTTTTGGAACTGAAGCTCAGAACCTCTCACTTAGGGAGGTGCCCCTTTGATAAAAGTTTTAGCTCTTCCGTTCATTTGTCATGGCGCTTGCTCAAGAAAACACTCCCTTGAAAAGTGAATGGGAAAGTCGCAAAGATTCAAACAGTGAGCAAGCGCTCGATAGTTGGCCTGAATTATGAAATCATCTTTTTACGAAAGTTTCATTTTGACATATGACTTCGCAATCAAGAAGCTCATTCAAACATATATGCACTTATTCATAGAGCTAACGTTTAGTGTATCACCTATAGATTAGTACAGACTATTTACAAAAAGTTTTGAATATAACAGAAAGTAAAATGCGAAGCAAAGTATGAACTAAAGCAAGAAGTAGAGCATAAAGTAAAGATATAGCAATGCTGAATGTTTATTCTGAGCCACTCAATTTGGATCACCCACAATGACTATTAGTTGATAATCAGCCTTGGATTGGCTTGAACAGAAGCTACGTTGCTTGGACCAGACTGATCATTCGATTATCCTTGCCCTGGAGGAATTGCAGAAGGATTCAAGGCTTGCTAATTCTTTACATACTACTGCAACCTGTATTTCCTGATCAATTACTCAATGAGGTTCTTTAGGTGTCGGCACTCGTTAGTGTTGTGACTAGGTTGGTTGTGAAATCTGCAAAACTTTTCCGAGTTTGCTGCTTTGTCGCTTATTCTCATTGGGTTTGGCTCGCATACTCCTCGGAATTCTTGGTTGCAAGATAGATGTTTTCAGGAGTGTCATTCAAAGGTGTCAGTTTTGATGAATTGAAAAGGAGAGACTTCTTATTATCCCTTTTGTCGTTCCTGCTATTGATTCGCTTATGCCCTTGAATACTCTTTGGTTGGATTGCATAGTTGCACTTTTAGGAGCCTTAAGGAGTGGGTTACCGTCAATGATTTGAAGAGGCATAGGATTGTCATCTACCCTCATATACTCCTTTTCTTTCTTATAAAACTTGTCAAGCATAGTCGCTTCTTTCATCTTTATCCATCACCCGAATTCACTCGTTTTGTCTACAGCATCGAGTAGAGCCATGAGGACTATGCGTGGCTCTGGGTTCGTTACATCAGATAGGGCAATGTTAAATCGACTAAGGAAAGCTTTGACAGTTTTTCCTAACTTTTGTTTCATGGCTGAAAGTGTTACAGCGTCCTTGGCTTTAGTAGCATACAAGCGGAACTGCTTTTTGAACTTTTTGGTCAGGTCGAAGAACCGATCGATAGATTTAGGAGGTAGCTTTGTGAACCATAGTGATGCAGCTCCTTCTAAGTAGAGAGGGAGATACGTGCATCTTATCTTATCTGTTGCCTGAACCGCACTCATATGCCACTCGTATTTGAACAAAAAGTAGTTCGGGTCAACAAGGTCGTTATACGGAGGTAGAGTTGGTGGACTGAACTTCTTCGGACATTCTGCTTCGAGGATTCTTTCGGTTACTGGAGCCCTATCGGGACAGAAGTCTGATTCCATTTCATCGTCTTTGCTAGCTTGATTCTTTTTCATGGCTCGTTATATCATATCCGAGATGTATTCTTCGGCGCATTGACGCTCTGTGAAGCAGAGCTCTTTACCTAACGTTCGTCTAGGAATATGGTCTCGATCATAAAGCTTAGGTTCTTTGCCTTCCCGACGAGGGGATGCCCCCGTGACAGGGTCAGTGGCCTTTCGAGCATTCACTTCAGGATGATTCTTAGCTTTTAATCTCAATTCTTCGATATTAGCTTCGCCCCTGTTACTTGCCCCATCATAATCGTCTTCCACATTATTGTTACGGTTATGGTCGGAAGTGGGCGATTTATCATTCTCTTCGAGATCTATATGCATTTTCGGAGGAGCTGGATTTGATCGAGCATTAAGGATGGCATCAAATTTCTCCATCATCATTTTAGTAGAGGCATCCATTCGGTTATTCACGTTGGCAATAGCGACTTTTAATTCATTTTTGGTCACATCGGCTCCGCTTTCTGAATTTTCGCCAACTTCAAAGTGGTTTGCGAGTGGTGTTTCTTCATTAGCAACATTATCGGCTTCTACCACGGTTTTTCTAGTGGTTTTCTTAGATTTGGCCATAATTCCGAAGAAGGATGCGACTTAGAACTTTGATGGAAAGGCGTTTAACTTTGTGAGAGTGTGAGAGGCGGTAGGAGATGCGAATGCGGCCCTATGGTGGGCGCCAAATGTTGAAACCGGAAATGGTTCACAACACCAAGATGCAAATGTGCCCTTCACCAATTATGGTTAGAATTAGAACAAGAGGCCATAATCGCAAAATAAAAGTATAAAAATGAAGACAAGAAGCTTTTTATAGTGGTTCGATTCAATATGAATCTACATCCACTTCTAATCAATTCTCATTATGATGTTTGAGCTTACAAAAGATGGATTTTCCCTCATTACGTTCATTACCCCCTTTTAACTCTCTTTATGATATAACTTCTCTTAAATTTGGCAAGGACTTGATAGGATCTCTAGCTTAGTGGTGGTAGAAGATGGATCTTCAATCACTTTAGTGCTTTGACCCTTTTCCATGATTTGATAAGAGTTTTGCATTAGATTCGGATTTAGAATGAATTGGAGAAGATATGAAATTGCTTGAATGATGTTGGAGTGATTTATCTTGTAGCTTGAATGAAATTGAAGGCGCTTAGACTCAATTGGAGGGAGAGCTTTAATGATCCTTGGCATGGATTTGATCTACATGAAGTTGGAGAGGAATTGTTGAATCCATAGAAACCATTAGAAAAGTTGTAGTTGATCTTTGAATTTGGCGGCACCTCCTAGTAAGAACCAATTTTTGGTCCCCCTTATATATAGTTGGAGTTTAGGGGGAGTGGCAATGGTGTAAATAATGTGCTCTCGTTTTAGGTCGTAGGTGGGCTAGAAGGGACATTATACGGTCCAAAGCAAGGATGGACGAGCCAAGCGAGGCGGAGCGACCCAAAACTTCCTAATACGAAGTGGTATGAGTTAAGGGAGCGTGGGGCGACCCAACTCGTTCTAGCTGAAGGCGGTGCGAGCTGAAGGACGCAGAGCGGGCTAGGTTAAGGCGACGCGATATTGGACAAAGCGAGGTGACCCAAGCACACTTAGAAAGAGCTAAACCAGGATGATGTAGTTTCTGCTTTGATGAAGCAGGCTAAAACCTTTAGCGAGCTGGCGATCTAAGAACCATGCGAGCTAGCATTTGGGTGAACCAAGATGCCCCGAAGACTTAAGATGCTCAAACGAGCTAAAGCTTCCTGAACACCACATATTATCTGAACGATCAAAGATACCGCAACGACCTGGAGCACTTACGTGAGCTAAAGAGCTCATGAGTTAGAGAAAACATAACGAACCCAAGGGCCTAACAGCTTAAAATCATAAATCAACCCAAACATGCTCATTATTCTCTGGAACATATTTTATGGGTTAACACCATTCACAACAAACTCAAAATCTAATATGATATTAAATATAAGATCTTAAGTGGAAATCATGTGGACTTATATTCAGTACCAAATTCTAGAATTAACAGATATCGTTTTGGAATAATGATATCAATATCTTCCAAATTCCTATAACAATATCCTTATAATTACAGAATCCAATATCGAAAATATCCAAAGATAATTTCCATTTAAACCCATTCCAATTTATTCGTTGGAAAATTCTGGTTATATTAAAACCCTTTTCAAATCCAATTTATTTATTTAAAAACATTGGATTATTATTTTAGTTAATAACTAGTTCATTTGCATAAAAATATCTTTTATCTTTTCAAAAAATAGGAATATTTCATCCAAAAAATTTCTAAATCATTAATTATGAATTTACATAACTTTTCCATATTTTTAGAAATTTTATTGAGGCCCTTACAGTCGATTTCCAATATCGTCCACCGAACTGCATCTATAGCGACCATTTCTAAAAGTGATTTGGACATAATTTAAAATCTAACCATTAAAATTTAACTCACTTAATTTGTTGGAAAGATATTTTCGATATGAACCCAATGGTTCCGGATATAGGATAATTCGACGGTCGGATCTCCTATTATGTCCATTTGAAGTCAATGGCTGAAATTCGCGAATGGTCGCTGCGCGGCACGTTCCATTCAAGCCATTAAAATATCTATAATATATTTCGTCGATTTCCATTTAAAACATATTTTATAAAATGTTTTAAATTCATTTAAAAATGATTTCAAGTTCCATTTCAATTTTAAATTAAAATTGAACATCCTATTTTATTTTAATCTCAAAATGATGATCTTTTCAAAATATCAGATTTTGAAATTATGTCTTCTCGATATTCATTACAAAAATGAATAAAATCGATATAAAAATTCGTTTGAGTTAAAATAGCATTCACATACTTAACTCGGCTTCATATTTTTATATATTTTCGTGTCTATCCAAAATCGGACATTAAAATCATGTTTTGATTTTTTACTGAATATTATTTAAAATATTCGTTATTTCTGAATTGAATCAGACTCAATCGATTGCCATATAATTTTATTTATATGGTTTCCATTCATCACATGTATTCAAAAATAGTGATAAACAACTATTAACCATTCCATTCACATCCAGAGTGCAATTTACAATTGTATAAGCATTAAATAATAGAATAACGCCTATAGTAGTATGTCAATCAATCGGTTAACATACAATTAAAACTAAAGGAGATGTGAAATAATTATCATCCCCAAACCCATATGGGGTTTTCAAGGACCAAGAGTCGATTCAAATTAATCACTGGTTAATAAATTTAACCGACTCTAATTTGATTCGAATTATTTTTCTAGTTAACCAATTTTCACTGTTTAAATTATACATGGATATTTATAATTTAATTTCAACTACCACACCTATATTAACATGTTTTTAATATGTTAAACAACTCAACATCACAAACAAAACATAATACAATCAATCAAATCATCAATGGGTTTTCAAACAACAATGAGGTGAGCTAACAGGCATCGTATAACATTTTGTGACAATTAGAACTGATAAATATCAACACTGACAATCGCTACATTCAGTTATAAAATAAATAACTGTACAAATATTTTGAGTGAGAAAGTTCTCACTTTGGTTTCCACTCCATCAGTCTTTATTTGAAGATTTTATTTTTAAACTAAATTAAACAGATGTTTAATTTAGCTTAAAAATTCAACTTGCTTCATTTCCGTTCTAGTCAGTTCCATGTTGTAGTGTTCGTTGATACGAATGCAACGCAACTGAAGGCGTTCAATTCCGATCTTGTATGAAAAAGATAGATATCTAATACATTAATTACATAATTAAATAATAAATTAAACTAATCACATTCCTTAATCCTTCTCCTTCAACGTTCCTGGTCACGGCAAAAAGGCTCCACCGCCTTCCTTGCGCACGGTTCACGAGATGACTGGAGTCCGATCCAGGGCTTCCACGTCAAACGTGATGCTTTTGCGCTCGATATTCGTGCTCCATCGTCAACGATAATTCATCATATGGGTATGGATTTGAAGAGCAAAGGAAGCACTATGATTTTCCTTTTATAAATTTCTTGAGACATTTGGTGGATTGAAAGAAAATGAGGCAAGAATTTCCGAGCGATTTAAACCCTCGAAATGGAGCTAACGGCGGCAGAAATAAATGTTAGGATTAGGGTCTTTAAAAGCTTATATATATATAATAATATTTAATTCCAAAAAAAAAACTTGTTTATCGTTACAAACACCAAATCAAACCCAATGATTGACATTCCTAACCAAATACCCCCATTCCGGACACAATAGAATATATTTCGTAAGCCAATTAGACTGTTTCAATTAGTTTTTATCAAAATTTAAATATAAATTAATATAACGTTACACATTGAATTTGAATGCACATTTTAATTTACCGGGGCAACATACTGACTCCAAAAATTATGAAAATTGAAATCTCATTATGTTTTGATGATACGGTCCTAACAAAATTAATTTCATTGAATTTGAAAACCATTTGAAAAATGGCCTTTTTAACCGGTTTATTAAATTTAAACTGAATTTAAAAACATGTTTAAATTTACTACGCTCACATATGAATTCCAAATGACTTGAAATTTTAAACCTAACAAAAATTTGATGTTCCGGATCCAACAAAAGTGATTTCGTCGAAAACGGAGGTCGTTTGCAAAATGGCTATTTTTAAGGGCTATATATTATTAAAATATATATAAATTTTAAAGCGACTATTTTAAATTTTAAACTGGACATAACTTACAATTTTTAATGTGAAATCTTAATTTATTACACTGGTTAGAAAATTATAGTTCAAAATATTCCAACGTTTCTTGTTTCTTCCAATTCTGATTTATATTGGATTATGTACATTAATTAGAAATTTAAAATCAAATTTTCAAACTACCGCGCCATTTCAAGCTCGTTCAATAATTATTATAAATTTATACGTTCTAACTTTGCTTTAAATTAATTTTTCGTCGTTATTTCTCAAAATAAATCGTATAAAATATTTTATTTTCATGAAAATCAATTAAAAATAAATTTTAAATTGGTTACAACCTCCCCTACTTAAAGTTTTTTATCCCTGAAAAAGAGCGGAGCTGAAAGTTGTTTAACTAACCAACTCAACTTTCATTCTGGCTTCAGTTTTTCAACTTTTTAGTTTTGTAAGAACTTGTAAATTTCTCTGAAATTTGGCTAAGAACCTAAATTCATGAAAAACTTTGCCATAACCTCCTTTGTACGGGATGGTTTGGAAAAATTTATTGGGCCGTATTAGGCACCCAATAAATCTATATATCTCCTACAAAACTAATGTGCACACCCATAATGATTTGTAAGCCTTGCTCCCCCCTCAAACCCACACCTAATAATTAAAATGAGAGAGACGTGACATGTGTATTTTTTTTGTCATCTCCCGACTTGTGTTGGTTTTGTTATTAAATCCTACAATTTACCATTATATGTTATTAAGTCCATAATCAGTCTTCGGTTCAACCTGTAATTCAGTCCTCTCCATACAAGCATCTCGCTCACATGGTAATCCAAACCTAGTCATATAAGCACCAAATGCTTATACGGAATATGATATGCTATGTTGTCTTCAGTAGTATGTTATGTGGTGTAGTCCATAATTTATTGGTCACTATCCTATGGTGTACGTTTGATTTCACATAAAGAAACCATTACAACGCATCCAAATCATTCACAGTAGTTTAATATAATAATAAAATTGCGCAACCAACTCATTAAGATGCACCTATTTGTCAGGTATACAATTTATTTCTCTACTCAACTGTAAATCCATAACCTGCTTAACAAATACATTTATATATATCCAATTGCAACTAATTTCAAATCAATTCAACATTAAATTTAATTTGGCTCAATTTAGCCTCTATACTCATATTGGTTTTATTTCAATTCTATTTAACTTTACTTAAGTTAAATTTTTAATTCATTTGATTTACTTGTACATTTTCAATCTATTTAACTCGGTTTAGTTAAAATTTAAATTTAAAATCACTTCCAAATGACCACTTAAATTAATCTAAGTATAAATCGATGTTTAATTCGGAATTATATAGTCATCCCACTTTCGAAACTCAAAAATAAATATTGATGATGCTATAGTCATCTATAGAATCATCCTCAAGCAACTAGAATATGATTCTATATTAATCAAGTATATTCAAGACTTTGGATACATGTTTGCAAGGCATATATGCAAAATCTTCTTATTCTTAATAGTCCGACTTCGACATCAAAATAAATACTCAAAATTATGTTAAAGAATATAATCTATCATATTCAAATTCATTTTTTAATAAATAAACAATTTATTATTTACTACGTATAATACTCTTCCAACTCATTTTAAGGCGTTACTAACCCCATCTCTAACGAGTTTCTCATTCTAGGGTGCTACTGGTCCTATTTATAAAGAGTTATTATTTAACAGGATATTACTAATCCTACCTCTGATGAGTTCTTTCGTTTGGTTCTAATGTGTCTTATTCTCAAGCTTTGTACACCAAAGCTCTGATACCACGTTATCATGAACACAACGCATCAGAACACATAACATTTCATTGCTATTACAACAATTACATCACAGTACAAGAATATAGAGCAAATAAATATTACGTAGTGGAAAAATACAAATATCTGAGAATAATAATTTACATAGCAGTGGAAATAAAAATGTATAAATATAATGCACAACGGAAATATATCAACTACCACAACTAAAAGAAATATATGGATACAAAGCTTTCCAAATATAGCTCCAGCTGTAAACTAGGATCCTGTGAAAAGAAAGAATCTGTAAAACCAAAACTACTAGCTTCCCATGTGGAAAATGTGGGCCCCTAGAGTTTAGGTGGAAACAATAAACTCCGAGTCAATCATGGGATTGGTATTAGAGCTAAAAACAGTTATTAAAACTTCACTTTAAAATAGGGTAATTCATGGGACCACGCCGTATAATGCGAAACGGGTTTACTCCATGTGAATATCAAGGCGTAAATAAAACAATTTACAAACAACACAATGCTTTTGGAAAAATGAAGCTATTATAAGACTCAGGTCCCATCACACAATGCAACAGAAACCAGAGGATAGAGTTTTCCCTTATAATAGCCAAACATGCTTGGTATGCTTTAAAAAAAATCATTTTGATATTACTATAAGTGCATAGTGTGGCAAACAACTTCAGATATAAATGTATCAATCATAAATGGCATAGTACCCCATCCTACTATGTTGCCATGTAGGTTTACAACTAAAACCAAAAAATCACGTATTGGAAATCGGATTCCATCTATGAGTTGAGGCAAGGGATGTCCCCTCACCGATTCAAGACACTCTAGCACATGTCTACGGATCACACCTATGGGCAACCCTTGGATCTTCAGGGCCGGTCCATGCTTACTTTTGTGGATTGGTTATTCTTGAACAATACATTTCCTAGTCCTGTCGGACCTATCACTCGAGCCTTTTATTCGGTTCTATTTCCGAGGCGCATCACAATCCAACAACCACATAGGTAAAGATGTCTGGGCTCCATACCATGACACAACTTTCAGCTAAAAAGCAATGCATGCACTCTATGCAGTCATTATCCCATTTTTGACTCATATCGGGGTGTGAGGCTCGCGAATTAACACTATACACAAAGCTATGCTACTTAAATCTGTGCTTTGATCATCAACACAAGGCCCTGCTATTCAATAAAAGCCTTGATAATTTGCATCTTAGCGTGCCACATTGACAATTCATGCCATACAACTGATTTCTATCAATATATAACCTCTAAGCTCATACGTCTTAGAGAAGGGTATTAAGCAAGAGAATAAATTATCTGCCACCAATAGATACATGTTAAATAGAAATCAATTAATACAGAATGAAATACGTTGTCACACATAATCCATTCACAAGTCCGTTCTGGGTCTAAAGAAAAACGGAGGCACCTTATTCCACGTCCCATATGTTCAATACAGGAGAGAGGTCCTAGCATATCTGGTCGATCCCTAGGTACGTTTGGACAATCACCACTTATTAACTCATCTTAGGTGTACACCCCAAGTCAAGACATCAGTAATCATCCTAACGATGTGAAGTTCTCCGGTCATCAACCACCCTCTTCATACTTTGACTTTTAGTCGTCGTAACAATTATTCAGAATGGGTAAAACCCGACCTTTCCGAGTAACTAGCGTATTTTATAATCATGTGATAAATATACAAAGATAGCACACATCTCATTCCAATCCAGAATATCCTTTTATTCAAATATTCACATTTTTAGCGAAGGTTCCCATTAATTAATCTTCCTTTGGATATCATTTCAAAACATTTAATTATATCTTTTCGCAACTTAAACCAAATTAAGGTTTGTTGAACTAGTCAGGGTTAATTGAACCCTACCGAAGTAATCTTCTATTTTATCATTCCCAATCCCAAACTATTCATTCCATCGAGCAAAACTGGTAGTACTCCACATCTAACACCCACTATGTTATCGGTAAATTTAATTACCATTTATCATTCAAATCTAATTAAAGATTTAACTATCGCATGGAGTAAAACTACAGGGGAAAGCGGAGAGGGGGATAGTTCATCTTGAACATTTCTTAAATTTGATAGATATAATTACCTTATACACATCTCAATCTAATTAAAGATTCACTAAAACTCTAGTTCAAATTTAATCTTCAAAAATCATTACTTAGTGAATTTTCAACTTAGGAGATTAATCCTTCTTTATTTGAGTTAAAGAACAAATGTTATTCAAGACACAGTTCACGATAAACCCAAAGTCGTTTTCCATTAACATGGAATCTTCACAGAAATTTGAACCATTCATAATCGATATAAATTTCCATATCAGACTAATAATATAAACGGAATAACGGCAAAGCCGTTTAAATCCATAAATAGTAAATGCCTTCCTTCATAAAATCCCATCTCGATTATTATTAATCAAATTACATTCAATTCCAATTTAACATTTGGAAAACTTCTCTAAATCTGATTTAAAAGATTTATTCCTTTCACTTATGGGTTCAAGAACAGTATTATTTAAGATACCACTCACAACGAACTCAAAATCCAATTTGATATTAAATATAAGATCTTAAATGGAAATCATGTCGACTTATATTCAGTGCAAATTCTGGGATTAACAGGTATCATTTTGGAATAAAGATATCAATATCTTCCAAATTCCTATAACAATATCCGTATAATTATGGAATCCAATATCGAAAATATCTGAAGATAAATCCCATTTAAACCCATTCCAAATTATTCGTTGGGAAATTCTGGTTATATTAAAACCCTTTTCAAATCCAATTTATTTATTTAAAAACATTGGATTATTATTTTAGTTAATAACTAGTTCGTTTGGATAAAAACATCTTTTATCTTTTCAAAAACTAGGAATATATCATCCAAAAATTTTCCAAATCATTAATTATGATTTTACATAATTTTTCAATATTCTATTTTTTTTTATTAAGGCCCTTACAGTCGATTCCCAATATCGACCACCGAACTACATCCATATCGATATTTTCGGAAATTGATTTGGACATAATTTAAAATCCAACCATTCAAATTTAACTCTCTTATATTCATTGGAAAGATGTTTTCGATATGAACCCAATGGTTCTGGTTTTGGGAGAATCCGACGGTCGGATCTCCCGTTACATCTAGTTGAAGTCAATGGTTGAAATTCATGAAAGTCGTTGCGCAGCACGTTCTATTCAAGCCATTAAATTATATATAATATATTTCGTTGATTTCCATTTAAAATGTATTTTATAAAATGTTTTAAATTCATTTAAAGATGATTTCAGGTTCCATTTCAATTTTAAATTAAAATTGAACGTCCCATTTTATTTTAATCTCAAAATGATGATCTTTTCAAAATGTCAGATTTTGAAATTCTGTCTTCTTGATATTCATTATAAAAATGAATAAAATCGATATAAAAATTCGTTCGAGTTAAAATAACGTTTATATACATAATTCGTCTTCGTATTTTTATATATTTTCGTGTCCATCTAAAATCGGACAACAAAATCATGTTTTGATTCTTCATTGAATATTAGTTAAAATATTCGTTATTTTTGAATTGGAATCAGAATCAATCAATTACCATATAATTTTATTTATATTATTTCCATTCGTCGCATGTATTCAAAAATAGTGATAAACTACTATTAAACATTCCATTCACATCCAGAGTGCAATTTACAACTGTATAGGCATTAAATAATTAAATAACGCTTATAACAACCTGTTTATCAATCCGTTGACATAAATATAATCTATGGGAGATGTGAATTAATTATCATCCACAGACCCATGTGGGGTTTTCAAGCAACAATAGGCGATTCAAATTAATCACTAGTTAATAAATTTAACAAATTCTAATTTGATTCGAATTAATTTTCTAATTAAACAATTTTCACTGTTTAAATTATACATGGATATTTATAATTTAATTTCAACTACCACATCTATATTAATATGTTTTTAATTTGTTAAACAACTCAACATCACAAACAAAACATAATACATTCAATCAAATCATCAATGGGTTTTCAAACAACAGTGAGGTGAGCTAACAGGCACTGTATAACATTTTATAACAACTAGAACTGATAAAAATCAACACTGGCAATCGCTACATTCAGTTATAAAATAAATAACTGTACAAATATTTTTAGTGTGAAAGTTCTCAGTTTGGTTTCCACTCCATCAGTCTTTATTTGAAGATTTTATTTTTTTAACTAAATTAAATAGGCGTTCAATTTAGATCAAAATTTTAACTTGCTTCGTTTTCGTTCAGGTTAATTCCGTGTTGTAGTGCTCGTTGATACGAGTGCAAAGCAACTAAAGTCATTCAATTCCGATCTCGTATGAAAAAGATATAATATTTAATACATTAATTACATAATTAATTAATTAATTAATTAATTAAACTAATCACATTCCTTAATCCTTCTCCTTCATCGTTCCAAGTAACGGCAAAATGGCTCCACCGCCTTCCTTCCTTGCGCACGCTTCATGAGATGACTAGAGTCCGATCCAAGGCTACCACGTCGCGCGCCTTCACGGTATCTCCCATCGCCGGCAAGCTCAGGCAGCACGACAGCCACCTGCACCACCAAAAGACACTCGAACGTGCTGCCTTTGAGCTCTATATTCGTGCTCCATCCTCAATGATAATTCATCATATGAGTACGGATTTGAAGAGCAAAGGAAGCACTACAATTTTTCTTTTATACATTTCTTGAATTGTTTAGTGGACAGAAAGAAAACAAGGCAAGAATTTCCAAGCAATTTCATCCTTCGAAACGGAGCTGACGGTAGCAGAAATAAGTGTTAGGGTTAGGGTCTTTAAAAGCTTATATACATAATAATATTTAATTCCAAATAATTTTTTTAACATTACGAACTCCAAATAAAACCCAATGACTATTCCAGACAAAATGGGATATGTTTCGTAAGCCAATTCGACTGTTTCAATCAGTTTTTATCAAAATTAAAAATAAATTAATATAACGTTACACATTGAATTTGAACGTACATTTCAATTTACTGGGTCCACATAATGACTTCAAAATTGTGAAAATTGAAATCTCGCTATGTTTTGACGATATGGTCCTAACAAAATTAATTTCGTCGAATTTGGAGACCGTTTGAAAAATGTCCTTTTTAACTGGTTTATTAAATTTAAACTTAATTTGAAAACGCATTTAAATTTACTACGCTCACATATTAATTCCAAATGACTTGAAATTTTAATCCTGACAATGATTTGATGTTCCGGATCCAACAAAAGTTGTTTCGTCGAAAGTGGAGGTCGTTTCCAAAATGATTATTTTTAAGGTCTATATATTATTAAAATATATATAATTCTATAGCGACTATTTTAAATTTTAAACTGGACATAACTTACAATTTATAAAGTGAAATCTCAGTTTCTAATACTCGTTAGAAAATTACAGTTCAAAATATTCTAACGTTTCTTGTTAGTCCAATTCTGATTTATGTTGAATCATGTACATTCATTTGAAATTTAAAATCGTATTTTCAAACTACCACGCCATTTCATGCTTGTTTTATAATTAATATAAATTTATACGTTCTAACTTTGCTTTAAATAAATTTTTCGTCATTATTTCTCAAAATAAATTGTATAAAATATTTAATTTTCATTAAAATCAACTAAAAATAAATTTAAATTGCTTCTGAAAATACGGGTTGTTACAACCTCTCCCACTTAAAGCTTTTTCGTCCCCAAAAAAGAACAGAGCTGAAAGTTGTTTAACTATCCAACTCAGCTTTCATTCTGGCTTCAGTTCTTCAACTTTTCAGTTTCTAAGAACTTCTAATTTTCTCTAAAATTTTCGGCTAACACTCTGAATTTCTGAAAAATTTCGCCATACCCTCCTTTGTACGGGATGGTTTAGAAAAATTTATTGGGCTGTATTGGGCGCCCAATAAATCCATATATCGCATAAAAAAAATGTGCACACCCATAATAATTTATAAACCCTGCTCCCCCTTAAACCTATGCCTGATAATTAAAATGAGAGAGAGGTGGCTTGTGTATAAAGATGAGTTTTGGATTCTCACATACGTATATGCAATTATTGAGTTTTATTGCATACATATATGCAAATAAAGATGAATTAATATGCATAACTGCAATAGTTACAGAAATGTATGCAACAATTGCAAATATATGCATCGCTTGATGCAATAGACTGGAGATTCGCTGTTTTTTGTTTTTTGATGCGTTTTTAGTGGTTTTAATACCTGAATTTGATGATGTTTACGTGCTTTACTTAATTAAAAATATATATGATTTTTTATTTTATACTTTTGATTTTTTGATGAATTTTCAAAAAATAGGGACCTAATTTATATGAAAAGTTTGACTGGATGTGACGTGAATTTTGAAACTTATTAGGGTTGTGAGCCAAACTTACCCTTTTAATAATAACTATTGTATATACAATGCGAATTTTGCACCACAAGATTTTCAAAATAACAACCAACCCTCAAATCTTGAAACAAGTATTGAATCTTTACTTGAAATGAGCATACAACAAAATCAAAGAATAAATGAATGGTGTAATTCATACTCGTGCAACAATTCAAGTCAAAGTTTTCAAAATAATCAAAATTTGAATTCACTTACAAATTCAAATGGTTTTAATTATAACCTTGCCAATTCAATTTTCAACTGCAAAATAAATTCCAAATTAAAAATAGAAATGTGAATCACTTTTCCAATGATTTTAGCAATAGGAATAATTCCAATTATGGTGCAATGGAAAATTTTTGTATCCAACAATTTCAAATTGAAAATTCTCAAATAAATAGTTATAGATTTAATTTTGTTGAGCAAATGAATAAAAATTAGGATAATTACACGGGTTTGTCGTTTGACACCTGTTTGAATTTTCGTGAGAAACACAATCAAATCCAAACGTGTGACGATTCAAATAATGATCCACCCTTTACCACAATCGACGATTTTCAAATAATAACTTTCAAAATGGAAAATGACGATCTTAATAAAGTTGCTAAAAATACGGTAATTGAGTTGAATTTTAATTCTTTTGAGTGGTTGGTGCCAAATTTGAAATTCGATCTTTCGTTGTCCATTCTTGAAAAATTCAATACAACAACTTTAGAATTTTGAAAATGATATATGCTTTGAAGTTGTTGACAATTCACTAACGGAAAACGACGTTGATAAACAATTTTTTTTGGACTTTTTGAAAATGTGTTGAATTCTGAAGGGCTTGATTTAGATCACTATTTGGATTTTGGAACCAATAATTCTGAACAACTTCTTGATGATAAATTTGAAATTCAAATTGCTGAAATTAAACATGAAATTCAACTACTTACTCTTTCCACCCCAAAAATCATTGGAAATAAAACAACTCATTCGACATTTAATAAAATAACATTCATTTTTCCAAATCAACGTTTAACTTTGAAATCTTTTAAAGTTTAGTTTTTTCGAGTCTAAGCTGTGTCTCTCATACTTGAAGAGACAAATGAATCGGTCTTTAGAAGACCGTTCCATTTTCTTCTTGTCAATGTATTTTCTAATATAGTGTAAATAATTACTGTTTCTTTTAAATATAGGTCATATTTTTTAACTTACCTTTTTCTTTTCTCCTTTCGCTTTGGTTGACTATGGGGACACAGCCAAAATCAAGTGTATGGGGAGTTTCATATTTATTTCGGTTTTTCCTGAATCTTTCCTTTATTTTTTCATTCCAAAAAAATAAAAAGTTAAGCATTTTAATTTACTTTTAAATGGGCATGATGAAGTAAACATACAATTTTTGGTCGTTAAATTGAAATTTTAAGGAAATTACTGCTCTTAACAAATAGAAAATAAACATGTTTTAATTATAATTAACTTTTGTGAAATTAGTATATAGGACGATTCATTGGTGATGATTATGAAGTTTATTCAAAATTGAAATCTTTATTTAAATAGGTGGGTTTATTTAAAGTGCTTTCGATAACATTTTGATTTTTTAAATTTAGAGTGGTGCTAATATATCCTCACTTAACTCTCTTTTTCCAAAAAAAATTGCATATATGTACGTACATTTTTGAAAGTAACAAAGCTTAGATTACGCATGGATGTGTTTTCACTCTCATTTAAAATTCCTCGTGATTATGCATGGGTGAATAACATTGACCTCTCTTATATGTGCTTTCATTCTCATTTAAAAGTCCTCATGGTTATGTATAGATGAGACTCATATAAGAGAAAAATAAAAGTCAAAGTAATCTTCTAATCTCATTTAAATGTCCCCACGATTATGCATGGTAAGAAATATAGACTGTAGCACCCCAAATTTTAAATAAATAATAATTAAATATAAAAGATTAATAAACTAAATATTAATTAAAATAATATTCATAATTAGACAACAGAGCTAACACTGTTGGGTTCATTACAATTTTCTGATCAAAATGTACAGTTGATTTTCTAAAATTGGAGTTAAAATGAACTAGATATGAATTAAAGAAGAATTTAGAAAAATAAAAATAATATATATATATTTGAAATATGAATAGTTGTATGACTTAGTGTTGGATCTTTATATATGGAATATAGTGGAATTGACAATGATATACTAACTTTCCTAATACAATAGTTATGCAAGTAAAAGTAAATGATATAGAATATCACAAATAAGTGAAAGCAGTAAGTAAAGTGACACCGGGAATTTTATACTGGTTTGGACTTCCCATCCTACATCCAATCCTAGAATCCTTCTGGAATTCTACTATCAACACCTTGTATTCATCCGGAGGAATAGGTTCACAACAATCTGAACCCCAACAAGCATCAATCCAAGCCCCAACAAGGATTTCTTGCCTAAGCACCAACACAGGACTTTTACAAATTACAAGAGTTTGATTTCTGCTTGTGTTCATGAAACACCGAATAACTAATGATTGAGTACACCGTTCCTTTAATCTTATCCTCAATTATATATCATGTATGTGAAGATTGAAGGAAGTATATTACTTATTGAATCAAGAGATATGAAATAATTCCAATGATTCAACAAGTAACTTGAATATATGAAAGGTTTTTAGAATCAAAGAGTTTAGAAATGTAGGTCAGAGAATAGATTAGATTCGGAAAGAATTGTTTATTTGAAAACTAAGTTTGTAGTGTATATATAATAGTTGAAAGGTAGAGATCCTTGATGAAGAGTTTTATCAAAGAGATACACCCATTTCTATGTAGAAATGAAGAGGAATCTCTTCATGAAGAATGGCGACCTTTTATAAAAATGGCTGTTATATCAATTTGTCAACTAGTCTGTTAATCACCAGTGAACTGGTTGAAAATACTGTAATCGTATAACAATTTATTGAAACTAGCTATTACTAGGCAAAAATATGCTCGACTGGTTCAACGGTCACTATTCGACTGGTATTGAGCATATTGCCCAGTTATGACTGTTCTTATATATATATATAAACAAAATACGTGCATATGTGAGGATATTGCCCAGTTATTACCATTCTTCTAGCCATTTGTTTATATATATATATATATATTATTAAAATACGTGCATTTGTGTTATATAATGAAGATAGATTTTAACATTGATCTAACACAACTAAACATATATATATATATATATATATAAACTATCTCTTTGATTTGATCTCCATTTCGTCATTATCTTGAATCAAAAATTTTGTGAATCAACATTCTCCCCCTTTTTGATTGATGACAACACCTTGCATTTTTGTTCAGATAATGAATTGCTCACCCTGAATGTATGCTTGTATCTATTCATCCCCCCTGACTAAAAAGTTTATCTGCACATTTTGTTAGTGTATAATAAACTTATTGTTTCCTGTAACAAAATGTTAGTGTATAAAATGAAAACACATGTATATAATGACAACATATTTCTTCCCATTTATCATCAATTAAAAAGAATAAGTATCATTAGAAAGCAGTAATCGACATAAATTATGACATAAAGATCATCAAGCAACTAGATAGATTGTAACATAAAATAGGTTCAAAGTACAAAGCAACACAGAATAGAGTTTGAAAGACAAATGAGGCTAATTAGTACAAGCCCCTTAGAGTTTCTTATCTAAAAGTACTAGAAAGCAAAAAGGATTATTTAGACAAATCCCATCAAGTTCAAAACAGAAATAAGCAACTTTATTATCAAGACATACTACCAAAGCATGAGCAAACAATCTAGAAAGCATCGGATTCCGTGCTCTCCGAGGATGTCCCATTAACTAAAGAAATCGGCCTTTTATTTGGATATGTAGCTTGACTTGAAGATGTAAGAGTACAAGAGATCGCATTCCACATATTTCCAAGAAACTTTTTGATTTTATCAGAATTCTTGGCAACCTTCTTATCAATCCTTTTAAGTCTAGCTTCAAGAAGGAGTTGATTGCTAGCCACAACATCAATAGCTTGTCGAGTGGTTTGTGATTCATTTGTCAAGCGAATGTCTTCTGGATTCGTATGTATAGTACTAAACTATGGTCGATCCGTCTCCCTTTTCTTCTACTCTTCTAAGCTAATAATTCTCTAAACCAGAGGTGGCATCTTCATCATATTCAAGTTCTTATTATCAACGATTTTAACTTTAAGTTTATCAAATGCAGGTTCGGGGATTTCAGCATTTGCAAAAACTCGCATAAGATATTTACCATAATATAAGTAAGTCGGAGTTCCATTAGTATACAGTAAGATGTAATCCAAGATTCTTTACATCCAATTGACCAGAGTTTTGTCGTAGACAGCATATATTGCCCAGAATGTCTTGGCATAAACTAAGTCAAAAGTTCTGGTGCGAGGTAAAATGGTTCGAGTAAGAGCATGATGAATTAGCCTTGCACTAGGACATAAACCTTTAGTACATGATCCATTTGAGTAGTTATCAATGAATAAGTTACTAACCTCATCTCTAACTCCAACTTTACACTCTACTTCCCGTAAAGGTATCCTATCCAATGGAGAATACAAAATATTGCCTAACTCCATGCACAATTTTCGGGATTTCTAGGAACTAGATGATCCAGTTTCAGATTTGCTAAGAAGAGTTTGATCATCACAGTGTTATTCCTCCGATTATTTTGATTGTAGTCCATTAAGGACTCTAGACTCCCATTTTGTGCTAAATGTTTTAGACCATAGGCCTCAAAATCAAGAAATCTAACAACTACTCCGTCAATGAACTTCAATTTCTGTAACACCCCATCTCCATTAAGGTCACTCACAAAGGGAATGCCTTAATTTTGATGGAGCGTTTATTGTGTATAGAACAGAAAAGTAAACAAGGCAGATAAATATATTGGTACTTAGAAAATTTAAAACAACTTTTATTGCAGCGGAGAAATAGTTTGATTACAACAACTTCATAAACCAAGTACACTTAATATCCATCTTGATAAATTGTTTCGGAGTGCATAAAATAAATAGCATAAACCCCAACACAAGTGGCCATAAAAGAGATGAGTTGAACTTTACTTTCAGCAATCCAAGCACTTCAAAAAGAGAGAGAAAGAGATCGAAGATAAAGCTCCACTAGTACTAGTCCCACCCTGAGAACCTGGGGGGGGGAGGAGGAAGAAAAGAGGTGAAAACAAGGGGGGTCAGACATAAAGTCTGGCGAGTATAATAACTTTAACAATATAATTATTAAAGTAACTAGGATAAGGCATAAACTGGTAGGATAAGATATGACCATGAAACAAGTGGGCATGACAAAGCAAATAAGAGGAATATTATGGCGTTAAGCTCGTTCCTAATTACTATACTGCACCAATGCTAACTACAGCGCACCATTACTAGTCACCCTAAAAGTTGATCCCGCCCACCGAACAGAATAATATTAATGGTAGTTTCGTGTACTCCTAGTTGTCTTCATAGGTGCCATCTGCCCCTATCTCCGCTAGTCGTACCCCCACCCTCCCCATTCTAATTACAATGTTTATCCATAAAATGGCAGTTATACTCCTAGATGTCTTCATAGGTGTCTCTGCTCCTATCTCCGTTAGTCGTACCCACTACCTTCCCCATTCGATCGGCTCTCTAACTCGTAGATACCCGTGATGGTCCCACAGTGGGGTGTATCACTCCCCAAAGTGGCAACCCGATACCACCAGAGATGCACGACTTATATCTACACGATGCAACAACGTCTTACCTACCAGCCCGGACCCACACACGCACATGACCCCGTTGGACTCGCGTTGCCACCGCTAACCCGTTTTGACCTCTTACAATCAAACCCAGTAAGCGTGTCTCGTCCTCGACTTGGGTCGAGCTCACAAATATACTAAATGTGTTACTGGTTTGAAGAGGGTCCCCACACAAGCTTCCCCACTTAACCCCTTCTTATTCATGTCTTATTACATGGTTTCAACTTGGTTAAGTGTTTATAATTATATCCCACATGTCCCTTATGTTATCTACTTAACGAATCAACATGTGTTATTGGCTAAGCTTGTCTTAACCCTACCTGCTTATCAGATCGATATATTATTGGTTAAGCTGGTCTTAACCCCATCCACTTATATCTTATTGGTTAAGTTGGTCTTCACCCTGTCCGCTTATCCGATCAATATATTATTATTGGTTAAGTTTGTCATAACCTTATCCACTTATCAGATTAATATATATATATATATATATTATTGGTTAAGCTGGTCTTAACCCTTCCCACTTATCAAATTATTGGTTAAGTTGGTCTTAACCCTACCCACTTATATATTATTGGTTAAGCCGGTCTTAACCCTATCCACTTACCATGTTCTACGTAGTTTATGATTAGGTACTTCTTAATTCTTAAATACATTGGTTAAGAGAATAACTCCCTAAGTACCAACCCTGAAGACCGAGATCAACATCAGATTGTTACTCAAAGGATCACTCACTCAACCAAACTTCTGTTTGTCATTCATATTTGTCTTTAATTAGCATTAATTAATTGTTAAGGCACCTAATCGTATTTCACATGCCACCCAAGGTACCTACTTAATTTCACATGCCACCCAGGGTACCCACTTAACCCCCCATGTCCCACCACGTGTTTATCTGGTTAAGTGTTACTTAATTCATTAGAACCGTAACCTTGTAAAGACCTCCCACATTAGACTGGCATTTGCGGTTGCTGGATTTGCCGGGCGGGTCCGGGCAGTCTTATACCGCAAATGAGCCTAACCTCGTGTCTTTACAACTGTTACGCATTTAATTCGTGCCTTTGACCTCTCACATTAGACTGACATTTGTGGCTGCTGGATTTGCCGGGCGGGTCCGGGCAGTCTTACATCACAAAAGAGTCTAACCTCGTGTCTTAGGCGATTTATTATTACACATCTTTATTTAACCCAAAATTGGATTAAGATCCTTATTCAAATTTGTCAATAAATTCCAAATTTATTTATGTCCATAATTGTATCTTAAAATTATGTCCATAAATACCAATTATGCCAATTAATGTCTTAAATTAATAATATGCCTTTTTAAGGCCATTTATGCCAATTCATAATTTTATGTATATTCAATATTATCCCATCATCCCCACGCTATTCGTACGTTTTCATATGACATATGTTAGTCTCGCTGATAGTCTAACATATAAAAAGAAAAACAACATCACATAACACATAAAATAGATCTAAGGATCATGACATAAGATTACATAGCCAATAACTTGCATATGAATTTCATTCAAACTAGCATATGAAACAAAACTAGCATAGGTGATGGGCATAAACTTGCATAACTTATGTACTGCTATAGATCCAAACAAAAAGGTGTGAACTTGCATATGGATCTAAACATAAAGATTAATGTCACATAAACTAGCATATGCATATACATGTTTCACATATATTTTAACAACCTAAACTTGCATAAGATTCATATGAGAATATATGATCCAATCACCACAAACTTGCATAAGCTATATGATTCAATTTGCATAGGATTCACATAAGAACTAACATATGATCCACTTGCATAACATTCACATGAGAACTAACATATGATCCAACTTGCATCAAATTCACATAAGAACTAACATATGATTCAACTAACATATAATCCACTTGCATAACTGTAACAACCCGTATTTCAATAACATGTTAAAACGAGAATCAATGCAGAATTTAATTTTAAATTCTGAATCAAGTAAAACGGGCTATGCCATTGCGTTCGTCTCGGAAAAATACGCGAAATAGAGTCCGAGTTTTCGAAAATCGGAGTCCGTATGACCCGGTTAAGGCCCAAAGAAGTTTTCGGAAAATTTGAATTTCGAAACATGCAGAAATGGGGCCAGGCGGGAAAATTCCCGCCCAGACAAGTCGACTGGGCTATCGACAGGGCTGTCGACTTGCAAGTCGACAGGCATGTCGACAGGCATGTCGACAGGGCTGTCGACTTGCCCTGTCGGCTGATTCTGGTCTGGTGCACCTATTTTCTATCTTGGCTAGGTTTTTGGGCCTGGTTTGAAATCTGACGGTTCAGGTTGGTCCTAGGGTTAGTCTAAGGGCCTAAAACTATCCTAATCTCTATAAAAAGACCCTAAACCTACCCCTAAACCCTCATTATTCACTCATGTAACTAAACTATGGCCAAATTTCTACTCTCATGGCCTCCATCTCAAATCCCTAGAGCCTATGCATTCAAATCGGGTTCAAATCAAAAGGTGCAAGCTTGCTACACCAAATAGAGGCCAAATCAACATTTCTATGCGAGTTTCATGAAGGTTCTTCTTCAAAGGAGCCACCTTTCTTCGTCAAGATGATGCGTGACCCCTTTTCTAAGCCTTGCCTAAGTAAGTTCTAGCTACTTTTAGATGGAAACGGTAGTTTTGATAATGACATGGGATAAAATGAGGCTAAACATGATTATGCGAACCTATATGAACCTTACCTTGCCTCTTGTGTTCATGTTTATGATTTTAGGCCATGTGAGTGACTTAATCATGCCTCTCATGCTATGCATAACCTAGTTTAACTTGCAAGTTTGGATCTTTATGCATGAAATGCTAGCATGAACCTTTAGGAACCACTTTACTTGTGAAACATTGGCTAAGGCAAGATTTTGGGGCTTATGCATGTTTATGGACCCAAACCCCTTATGCTATCATGCAAGTTTGTGGCCAAATCCTTTATGATATTATGCATGCTTGTGGCCAATCCCCTCTTTTAAGTTGTGCATGTTTATGGCCAAACCCTTTTTGATAATATGCATGTTTGTGGCCAAATTCCCTTGTGACATTTTGTGTGTTTGTGGCCAAAACCCTTTTTATGACACTATGCATGTTCGAGGCCAATTTGTAGTCATAGTATTCCCATTATGTTGACTCGTCTATACTTACGTTGGAAACACGTTTTGGGGTTAGGATAGACGAGCGTGAATATACATGAGAAACTTAACTTGAAGTTTCATAAAAAAAAAGATGACGTGAAACATGATTTGGGTTAAATGGGTATAATATGACAACATGTAACATTAAATATAACATGGAAGTTGGCATGTAAGTATGCATAAAAACATGAGCTTGGGAATTTACCTATTAAGTTAGGTCTACCCTTTGGGAATTTACCTATTAAGTTAGGTCTACCCAAATGCTTGAAAAACTTGTAACATGTTTTGGAAACATGATGAACTTAGATAATATAAGTGTGGCCAACTCGAGATTGGGTTGAGTTTGCAACGTAAAACTACCCGGAACCGACCGGCCTAACTAGTAGTTGCAAACAATAGGACCCAATGTGAGAAGTTGGTCATGTCGCGCTTAAGACCCGAGGTTAGACTAGGTTGTGGTGTAAATCTACCCGGACCCGCCCGGCTTAACTAGTAACCACAACAAGGTCTAATGTGAGAGGTTAAGAGTGCATTAATTAAATTAATGCCACATGATAAGGTTAAGTAAATTTGACTAATGACACTTAACCGATATGACACGAATGGGTAGGTTAAGTGGGACCGGACTTGATTCCTTAATGACACTTAACCATGAAAGATGATTAGGGGATGGGGTTAAGTAATTTACACTTAACTAATCCGACTGGGTAATTAGATGAGGTTAAGTAATTAAGACTTAACTAACCTAACCACGGTAACTAGATGGGGTTAAGATTAGGCTTAACTAATCTAAACATGGTAATCGGATGGGGTTAAGTTAGCCTAGACTTAATTAATCCAACTTGGTAATTTAATGGGGTTAAGTTAAACACTTAACTAATTTAACACGATGATTTGATGAGGTTAAGTGACCTATACTTAACCAATCTAACTCGTTAATTTGATGAGGTTAAGTTAACCTATACTTAACCAATCTAACGTGAAAACATGATAAGGCTAAGTCACGAATCGTTTGAATGCGCTTGACCGATATGACTCAGTAATTAGATAAGGTCAAGTTAATACATATACTGAACCAATCTAAAATGATAATTAGATAAGGTTAAACCATGAATTGCTTGATATACTTAACCAACTCGACACATGGTTTGTAGGGTTAAGTTTTGGACTTGGATACTTAGCCAATTTTGACGTGGTTTGTAGACGGGTTAAGTTGTGAACTTAAGTGACACTTAACCCATTAGGTAAACCCTAATTCGGAGGATTAGGTAAGTAACCATAGTTAACAAGGATTATGGAAATAAGGCTAAGTGATAAACCTTAGTTAAAAGAAACTAAGTAATAATTCTTAGCTAAGGAAATTTGGACCACCTCTTAGATAGATGAGTAACCCGATACGGTAGGTCATCGTTAAGTATACGTGTAGGAGCAGGCTATCTGATTTAGATAAAGGCTCCAGCGAACTGGGTAACGAAGCAGCGGCTTCGGGGAACGTGAGGATATTCTTGGGATCCCTCTGTGAGCTGCCAGGTCATTATACTAGGCTCACGAGAGGTTGAGGTCTGCGGTAGAAGAACCAAGAATATGCCTTGGTTGCTATGCGAGCGACCTAAAGACTGGGGTGGATAGCAGTGAGTCGACGAATACATAAGGTGCCCGAGATAGCAAGTTCGTCGATCATCTACCATCTTGAGTCAAGCGTGTACGTACGGAAAGGCAGGGAACACCCAACAGACCATAATTTGCTATCTAATTATGGGTGAGGTAGGCCGTAGGATGTGGGCTGGCCGGAGTGTAGTTCTCATGCAAGATTTTCTCTTGTGTTGCCTTTCACTAGTTGAGGGAGGGGTCTCATGGGACCATAGCCACGGGTAGAAAAGCAGACCTTAGTATCTGCATCGGCAGATAAATCTAAAGCTCCCGACCGAGTCCTGTATTTCTTGTTTTGCCCTGTGACAGGACTCGGATGGCACGATGTGATACATGTGCATACAGTTATAGAAAACGATTCACGATGAATGCGTGGGAAAAAGGGCACGGTTGAGGGTTAGCGTAATCCCTAGTGGCCTAGGTGGTTTAACCCGAACCGAAATACGAAAGCGTGCAATAGGTAAGCGTAATCCCTAGTGGTGCTAGGTGGCGTAAGTCCTAGTAGTTCAAACAATAATTCATATGGAAGAGCCTAGCTAGAACAAGGGTGACAGTCCAAACGATTTCAAGGATAATACGACATGAGGAAGCCCGTACGAGGTACGGCAAAGGACTGAATTTATATACATGGAAAGAAACATATGATTTAAGTAACCTATATATGCGATATATTAGGTTGACATGGACCATTACACGACTTTGAGTAAGGGACATTCATGGTTAACACATAACAAGGCTGGGATACTAGTACGGAGGGTGCAGAGCAAATATACATGTTAGAACTAATATACATAATAGATACCGTGGGATGTTAGACGGGGCAGATACCTTGGGATAATGTACTCGATAGAAATCTGACGATGTGATACCTTGACTTATCATAACACCGTAGTTTATCATGATACCTTAGTTTACCTTGCCGCAGTAGTTCAACCGGCTACCCTGGTTTATCTATCTTGTAGTTATCCTTATGTTTACTTTCAGTTTATGCATGTCATGTTACCTTTACCTGTTATTATACTGGAAGTAGATAGGACTTACTCAGTCTTTTTGACTGACCCGTTTTGTTTCGCCTCTTTTCTTCCGTTTCCCCCCAGGTTACAGGGAGGAAACAATGCAGTTTAGTTCGGACTTCTTCTGCTTGAAGGTCATCATGGATGGCTTGGACTTCTCTTGGCTATGGCTACTTTACTGGTTTTACTTGGGGAATAATTTATTAAAAAGTCTTTATGCTTCTTTACTATTGCAAGACAAGTTTTGTTGTACTCTGATGTAAAAGGCTTTAGACCTTATTTATTCATGTTATGAAAGTTTGATTTTACTTCCGCTATTTTATATGTTCTGTCTTGTGATATTTCTGTGCATGTTTACCAATAATGCCCCTCTAAAGCTAGTGCATTCCTTTGCGAGTGACCCTAGCGGAGGCGGGGTGTTACATTTGGTATCAGAGCAGAAGGTTACCAGACTGGGCAAAAGTTTTCAAAGACCTTCTGAAAACTATTTGAAAAACCGTTTACAAAGAAGCATTTTTCAAGAAAATTTTCTTTTAAAAGAAAAAGGCTATTCCCCAAAGGCCATTAGCACTATCCTTGTTTCCTTAATTGAATCTCTTTTCCTTTCTTTCCTCCATCTGTAGTCACAGTGGTTTTAACTGCGACTAGTCTTTTCTATCTACGAAAGTGTTTTCCTTACGATGGAGGTGGTTCTCGAGAGACCAGTGGCCGCGTTATAAGAAAGGATAGTGAGGAAGAGGATAAAGGATACGAGCTTAAGGATGAGCAACTTGTTGGTATGGCTCAGCCCAGGACGAGAGAGAAGGATGAACAATGAAACCCATGACGAGAGAGTACCTTTGGCATGGTAAAACGGGACGGATAGTTAAGTATCATGGGACAAGGACAAGATCATCGGGAGGGCAGTAGTATGCTCTCATTTCTAGGGTGCCTCAGAAGGAGGATAACGATCTTGTTAAAGGTTTAGTTTTTCTTCTCTATCATCCCGTTAGGACTTTGGTTTGATCATCGTATCATTTAAGTCTGCTTCGATAGTTGAGTCTCTGCACCTTAAGTACTAGCGTAATAGAGAATCCCATTTTTGTCTCAAGTCCGGTGGAGAATCGGTCCATTTATTCATGACTTATTGGATTTGAGAATGACATGTCTCAACTACGGATGGATTCTAGGGGTAAAGCGGTTATCCAGTAAGGGATACCATTCTCGGTTTTAGAAAGAGGGTAGTTGGACTCTTGACTTGCCTTGGTGATACCCTCGAAGTCTCTTGTAACCCTTTTGGGTTCTGTCATGGCTAGTTACCTAGAATCCCATGATGCAGTTGTTGGTAATCCGTTTGAATAGAATTCGCCGCTAAGGCGGATGCTTCGTTTCGATTATGCATGAGTTATGGGAATCACCCTAGTAAGAACTCTTGGCAACTTGGATTGGCATCGGAAAACGAGATCCATAATTCACTAGTGAATTTTGGAGAGCTTGCATGAGTACGCAGATATGTTTGAGCCAAGCATACTAGGGAAAGAATAAGTGAAACGAGAGGCGACGAGGAAATGAGTTCCAACTCATGTTATGGAAACAGGAAATAAGAAGCTGCGAAATCGTGAAGAAAAAGGGGCGGTCAAGGCACGATGGAACTAAGCTCAAGGTAATGCGACTCAGGAGACTGAAGACTAAATACGTGCATGATATCTCTTTTGGGAATATATCCTCGATCCCTGTTTTTCTATGAGCTTGCTTGTAGGCTATCTTTTATGGATATCCTCTCGGTCCTGTCTCTGTTACAAACCCCGTACGGAGTTTGTTTTGTTTATCTTCTCGACCCTGTTTCAGGGAATCTTAGGTAGAACCCTATGGATGTAAACATGTATTTGAAACATGTTATGGTTGATATGGTTGCAAATGGTTGCAAGTGGTTGCTCGTGGATGCGCGAATTTACATTAGATATTAGCTCGACTCGGTCACATTTCATATTGCATATGCACGAGTATTTATACTTGTTTATGGATGAAATTGAATGTGTTATCATGCGGATGTTGCATATGGTTGAATGTTTGTGCACGCATATAGTGTATATGACTAGGACTATTTGCATACATGATGGATTCATAGCACTAAACATATTTTTGCATTCAAAAGATTTTTCAGGCCTGATCATTAGCATTAGCTAAGGAACATGTACACACACGTTTTGCATACATTCATAAAGCATTAGGAGTCGTCTAAGGAAAATGGTTGCTTGTGGATGATGGTTTGAGTAGATGGATGATGGATGGTAGGATATGTTCTTCCTAACTTAGAGATTTCGGGGACGAAATCCTAAAAGGTGGGGAGAATGTAACAACCCGTATTTCAATAACATGTTAAAACGAGAATCAAGGCAGAATTTAATTTTAAATTCTGAATCAAGTAAAACGGGCTATGCCATTGCGTTCGTCTCGGAAAAATACGCGAAATAGAGTCCGAGTTTTCGAAAATCGGAGTCCGTATGACCCGGTTAAGGCCCAAAGAAGTTTTCGGAAAATTTGAATTTCGAAACATGCAGAAATGGGGCCAGGCAGGAAAATTCCCGCCCAGACAAGTCGACTGGGCTGTCGACAGGGCTGTCGACTTGCAAGTCGACAGGCATGTCGACAGGCATGTCGACAGGGCTGTCGACTTGCCCTGTCGGCTGATTCTGGTCTGGTGCACCTATTTTCTATCTTGGCTAGGTTTTTGGGCCTGGTTTGAAATCTGACGGTTCAGGTTGGTCCTAGGGTTAATCTAAGGGCCTAAAACTATCCTAATCTCTATAAAAAGACCCTAAACCTACCCCTAAACCCTCATTATTCACTCATGTAACTAAACTATGGCCAAATTTCTACTCTCATGGCCTCCATCTCAAATCCCTAGAGCCTATGCATTCAAATCGGGTTTAAATCAAAAGGTGCAAGCTTGCTACACCAAATAGAGGCCAAATCAACATTTCTATGCGAGTTTCATGAAGGTTCTTCTTCAAAGGAGCCACCTTTCTTCGTCAAGATGATGCGTGACCCCTTTTCTAAGCCTTGCCTAAGTAAGTTCTAGCTACTTTTAGATGGAAACGGTAGTTTTGATAATGACATGGGATAAAATGAGGCTAAACATGATTATGCGAACCTATATGAACCTTACCTTGCCTCTTGTGTTCATGTTTATGATTTTAGGCCATGTGAGTGACTTAATCATGCCTCTCATGCTATGCATAACCTAGTTTAACTTGCAAGTTTGGATCTTTATGCATGAAATGCTAGCATGAACCTTTAGGAACCACTTTACTTGTGAAACATTGGCTAAGGCAAGATTTTGGGGCTTATGCATGTTTATGGACCCAAACCCCTTATGCTATCATGCAAGTTTGTGGCCAAATCCTTTATGATATTATGCATGCTTGTGGCCAATCCCCTCTTTTAAGTTGTGCATGTTTATGGCCAAACCCTTTTTGATAATATGCATGTTTGTGGCCAAATTCCCTTGTGACATTTTGTGTGTTTGTGGCCAAAACCCTTTTTATGACACTATGCATGTTCGAGGCCAATTTGTAGTCATAGTATTCCCATTATGTTGACTCGTCTATACTTACGTTGGAAACACGTTTTGGGGTTAGGATAGACGAGCGTGAATATACATGAGAAACTTAACTTGAAGTTTCATAAAAAAAAGATGACGTGAAACATGATTTGGGTTAAATGGGTATAATATGACAACATGTAACATTAAATATAACATGGAAGTTGGCATGTAAGTATGCATAAAAACATGAGCTTGGGAATTTACCTATTAAGTTAGGTCTACCCTTTGGGAATTTACCTATTAAGTTAGGTCTACCCAAATGCTTGAAAAACTTGTAACATGTTTTGGAAACATGATGAACTTAGATAATATAAGTGTGGCCAACTCGAGGTTGGGTTGAGTTTGCAACGTAAAACTACCCGGAACCGACCGGCCTAACTAGTAGTTGCAAACAATAGGACCCAATGTGAGAAGTTGGTCATGTCGCGCTTAAGACCCGAGGTTAGACTAGGTTGTGGTGTAAATCTACCCGGACCCGCCCGGCTTAACTAGTAACCACAACAAGGTCTAATGTGAGAGGTTAAGAGTGCATTAATTAAATTAATGCCACATGATAAGGTTAAGTAAATTTGACTAATGACACTTAACCGATATGACACGAATGGGTAGGTTAAGTGGGACCGGACTTGATTCCTTAATGACACTTAACCATGCAAGATGATTAGGGGATGGGGTTAAGTAATTTACACTTAACTAATCCGACTGGGTAATTAGATGAGGTTAAGTAATTAAGACTTAACTAACCTAACCACGGTAACTAGATTGGGTTAAGAATAGGCTTGACTAATCTAAACATGGTAATCGGATGGGGTTAAGTTAGCCTAGACTTAATTAATCCAACTTGGTAATTTAATGGGGTTAAGTTAAACACTTAACTAATTTAACACGATGATTTGATGAGGTTAAGTGACCTATACTTAACCAATCTAACTCGTTAATTTGATGAGGTTAAGTTAACCTATACTTAACCAATCTAACGTGAAAACATGATAAGGCTAAGTCACGAATCGTTTGAATGCGCTTGACCGATATGACTCAGTAATTAGATAAGGTCAAGTTAATACATATACTGAACCAATCTAAAATGATAATTAGATAAGGTTAAGCCATGAATTGCTTGATATACTTAACCAACTCGACACATGGTTTGTAGGGTTAAGTTTTGGACTTGGATACTTAGCCAATTTTGACGTGGTTTGTAGACGGGTTAAGTTGTGAACTTAAGTGACACTTAACCCATTAGGTAAACCCTAATTCGGAGGATTAGGTAAATAACCATAGTTAACAAGGATTATGGAAATAAGGCTAAGTGATAAACCTTAGTTAAAAGAAACTAAGTAATAATTCTTAGCCAAGGAAATTTGGACCACCTCTTAGATAGATGAGTAACCCGATACGGTAGGTCATCGTTAAGTATACGTGTAGGAGCAGGCTATCTGATTTAGATAAAGGCTCCAGCGAACTGGGTAACGAAGCAGCGGCTTCGGGGAACGTGAGGATATTCTTGGGATCCCTCTGTGAGCTGCCAGGTCATTATACTAGGCTCACGAGAGGTTGAGGTCTGCGGTAGAAGAACCAAGAATATGCCTTGGTTGCTATGCGAGCGACCTAAAGACTGGGGTGGATAGCAGTGAGTCGATGAATACATAAGGTGCCCGAGATAGCAAGTTCGTCGATCATCTACCATCTTAAGTCAAGCGTGTACGTACGGAAAGGCAGGGAACACCCAACAGACCATAATTTGCTATCTAATTATGGGTGAGGTAGGCCGTAGGATGTGGGCTGGCCGGAGTGTAGTTCTCATGCAAGATTTTCTCTTGTGTTGCCTTTCACTAGTTGAGGGAGGGGTCTCGTGGGACCATAGCCACGGGTAGAAAAGCAGACCTTAGTATCTGCATCGGCAGATAAATCTAAAGCTCCCGACCGAGTCCTGTATTTCTTGTTTTGCCCTGTGACAGGACTCGGATGGCACGATGTGATACATGTGCATACAGTTATAGAAAAACGATTCACGATGAATGCATGGGAAAAAGGGCGCGGTTGAGGGTTAGCGTAATCCCTAGTGGCCTAGGTGGTTTAACCCGAACCGAAATACGAAAGCGTGCAATAGGTAAGCGTAATCCCTAGTGGTGCTAGGTGGCGTAAGTCCTAGTAGTTCAAACAATAATTCATATGGAAGAGCCTAGCTAGAACAAGGGTGATAGTCCAAACGATTTCAAGGATAATACGACATGAGGAAGCCCGTACGAGGTACGGCAAAGGACTGAATTTATATACATGGAAAGAAACATATGATTTGAGTAACCTATATATGCGATATATTAGGTTGACATGGACCATTACACGACTTTGAGTAAGGGACATTCATGGTTAACACATAACAAGGCTGGGATACTAGTACGGAGGGTGCAGAGCAAATATACATGTTAGAACTAATATACATAATAGATACCGTGGGATGTTAGACGGGGCAGATACCTTGGGATAATGTACTCGATAGAAATCTGACGATGTGATACCTTGACTTATCATAACACCGTAGTTTATCATGATACCTTAGTTTACCTTGCCGCAGTAGTTCAACCGGCTACCCTGGTTTATTTATCTTGTAGTTATCCTTATGTTTACTTTCAGTTTATGCATGTCATGTTACCTTTACCTGTTTTTATACTGGAAGTAGATAGGACTTACTCAGTCTTTTTGACTGACCCGTTTTGTTTCGCCTCTTTTCTTCCGTTTCCCCCCCAGGTTACAGGGAGGAAACAATGCAGTTTAGTTCGGACTTCTTCTGCTTGAAGGTCATCATGGATGGCTTGGACTTCTCTTGGCTATGGCTACTTTACTGCTTTTACTTGGGGAATAATTTATTAAAAAGTCTTTATGCTTCTTTACTATTGCAAGACAGGTTTTGTTGTACTCTGATGTAAAAGGCTTTAGACCTTATTTATTCATGTTATGAAAGTTTGATTTTACTTCCGCTATTTTATATGTTCTGTCTTGTGATATTTCTGTGCATGTTTACCAATAATGCCCCTCTAAAGCTAGTGCATTCCTTTGCGAGTGACCCTAGCGGAGGCGGGGTGTTACAATAACATTCACATGATTCAAAATCATATTCTTATGATCCAATTATATCTTATCATAATTAAATTAACGAATTATCTTGTGAAAGCTATCATACTTTCAATCAAAGAGAATAGTCTTGTCTTTCTGGAATCTGTATTCCGAAATTGATTTGCTCACCTTTGAAGTAGACTAATTCGTTGTTGTTTGTGACGGCCCCAAACTTCCACGGGTGAAAGTAGGAGTAATCATTTTTGGAATACAACATAAATACAATAAAACAGAACACAGATACAATATAGCAAAGGAAATTCATAGAGTAATAACATTATAGCAGCGGAAAAATATAATGTCATCAATCACAGAAAATCCACAGTCGCAGAAACTAAGCTATTACAACAAGTTTTGCAGAAAAGAAATAAGTTGGATGTCTAAAAAGAAAAGAAAAGAAAAGATGCCATAGAAACAAAAGATAAATGTCTTCAAGCTCCAAGTCATCACCTCTCCACAAAAGCAAATCCAAGAGAGAGAATAAGCAGCTCCAAAGAAAAGACTCCAAGCAAAGAATGAACCTGTCTACTTGGCTGCCCGTGTGGAAAAGAGGGCACCCAAGTTTGCAAAAAGGTGAAACAAACTATGGGTCAGTCGTGGGACTGGTGTGAGAATTCTTAAGTAAAATACTAGTAGATATAAGGCAAATCCAAAGACCACGCCGCTAACGCGGAACGGGTTTACTCTAATGGATTGCAGTGCATAATTTAAAGTGTCATAACAAATAAATAAGTACCTCGTAAACAACGCAATGCTTTTTTTTTTTTTGAAAAAAATGGAATCACCATAAGACCCAAGTCCCATCACACAATGCAACGCACACCAGAGGATAGGGTTTTACCTTATGGTGATTAAACATGCTAAATACGGCAAATACGCATCTAATATTATTATTAGTGTATATGAAAGCATTTCAAAGTAAATGTATTAATCTTAGGAAGCATAGGTACCATATACTATGCCTCCGTACTAGTAATACAATCAAATTCGTCGGTTCGTATTTGGATTTTGGTTTCCATCATGAGTCAAGGCTAGAGCGGAGCTCCTTACCGATTCGAGACACTCTAGCTAGTGCCTCAGGATTCCCCGCAGTTAACCCTTGGATCCTGCAGGGCCGGTCCTCACATACAGCTTAGAGGATTGGCAATTCCTAAGCACACGTTTCCCGGTCCTATAGGACCTATCCGAGGCGCGCCACATTCCATCATCCACATAAGTAAAGTATCAGCGCTGGGAGGTCCCTGACACTACTTCTAGCTAGAAAGAAACGTGCTGCTTTCCCTGCGTTCCCTTCGCCCGTTTTTGACTCAACCGGGGTGTGAGGCTCGCGAAGTCCCGTTACACAAAGCTACGCCTAAACAGGCCATGCTTTGATCGTCTCCACAAGGTTCTGCTTTTCAACAATAAACCTTGATCATTGCATCTTAGTGTGTCACACTGTCACTCCATACCGTACCATTGCTTCTCCATCAATACATAAATGGGTGTTAAGTAGAGAATAAATTCTCCACCACCAATATTTATATATTAACAGAAAATCAACAATATGATATATAACGAAGTACGATGTCAGACACACCATCCATTTAAACTTATGCTCTGGGTCTGAACGAAAGTCAAATCCGTGAAACCAACACGTACGTCTGGGCAATGACCTTGACCCATGAATTGGTAGCAAGTCAATTCAGGATCTCGATCGCTGTCCATTCGAGGGAAGATTTACGGTCTTCATACGTCGTCTTCTTACTTCGATCTTTAACGCCGCTGGATAAATTTGGGATGAGAATATCTCGGACTTCCCAAACAATCCTCGTATGTATATACATATATATTTATTTGAAAATCCTTCTTATTTGTTAATAATTATTTTTATTAACAATTCATTCTATTTTAATTATTTAAAATAGTCAAACTTCTTATTTAACGATGAATTCTCAAAATCATATTTTTATTTACATTAATTAAAATGTAAACTTTCATTACATATCGCATTCTTGTTTTCTTTACATTTAATAAAATGCAAACTTGCAATTACATGTCACATTCTTACTTATTTACAATGAATAAAATGTAAACTTGCATTTACATGTCGCATTCTTATATATTGTCATCAAAAAAATAATGTTAACTCATTCTACGTTGTAATCCTTCTTTAATGTTAATCATTTAACATAAAAGTTAACTTCCTACGATGTAAATTACATTTAATTTACATTAAGATAATGTAACTCATCCTATGTTAAATTACCTTTTAATTAAAATAATATAATTCAATCCTACGGTCAATTCTCTTTAATTTTCATTATAAATAATGTAACTTATCCTCTGATTAAACTTTCTTTTATTATCTACATTAAAAATAATGTATATTAATCCTATCGTTAAACTCTTTTTAAAATTAAAATTAAAAATAAGGTTATTCTCATCCTACGGTGCAATTCTTCTTTTAATTCACATTATAAAATAATGTAACTCATCCTACAGTTAATTCTCTTTTTAAATGCATTTTTAATTTCAATTACATTAAAATGAAATTTTATTTTACGATGGAATTCCCTTTCTATTTCCATTATAAATAATGTACACTTCATCTTACGATGTAGATTACCTTTCTATTTAACATAAAAATAATAATAATGTACTTTTCCTACGATGCATTTTTCTCTTTTATATACATTATAAAATAATGAACATCTTATCCTACGGCATAAATTTCTTTTTATATTAACATTAAAAAAAAAAAAATTAATTACATCCTACGGTGAAATTACCTTTATTTCATTAACATTAGCAATGTTAATTTCATCATGCTATGAATTTCAATTATATTATACTTATAAAATAATGTAAATAGCATTCGGTGGATTTCTCTTTTTATTACGTTAACAAAAATGAAATTTTCCTACGATGAAAGTTTTTCTTATTTTTAACATTTAAAGATGATGTTAATACCATATGGTGTAGATATTTTTATTTTAACATTAAAAATATGTTAATCAATCATACGGTGAATCCTCTTGTAAAATAACATTGTAAATGATGTCAAATTTACATACACTTCATTTTCTTTTTAATAACCTTGAAAATAAATGTATATGAATCCTATGATTAAGTTATCCTTCTTGACATACGGTGCTTTTTCTATTTATTAACATTAAAGATAATGTTAATACTACATATGATGCTTTTTCTATCTATTAACATTAAAGATAATGTTAATATTACTTACGGTGCTTTTTCTATCTATTAACATTAAAGATAATGTTAATATTACATACGGTGCTTTTTCTATCTATTAACATTAAAGATAATGTTAATATCACATACGGTGCTTTTTCTATTTATTAACATTACAAAAACACTATTTTCACATGCAATGCATTTAATATTTTCTAACATGACAAAATATTATTTACATACAATGCATTTGATACTTTTCTAACTCGACAAAATACTATTTACATACAATGCATTTGATATTTTTCTAACTTGACAAAAATGCTATACATACAATGCATTTAGTACTTTTCTAAATTGACAAAAATACTATACATACAATGCATTTTATACTTTTCTAAATTGACAAAAATACTATACATACAATGCATTTTATACTTTTCTAAATTGACAAAAATACTATACATACAATGCATTTTATTTTTTTACTAAATTGACAAAATCACTATTTTCATGCAATGCAAATTTTCTATATTAATATTAACAAATATGCTATTTTCATACAATGCAAATATTTCTTATTTATGACAAATATTGTTCATTTCATATAATGCCATATTCTATTTTATAGTGAACAAAAATATAGTCATTCACATACAGTGCTTTCTTCTTTTTATATAATGAACAAAATATATTCATTAACATACAATGGTTTATATCATAGCATACACATACGGTTCATGTCATTCTTTACATTTGTCAAAATGTATATTTTGTCTTTCTTTTACATTGACAAAATATAATTATATCACTACTTCATTATTTGACAAAAATGATTTTGTCGCCAACTTCATTTGTATTGACAAAATGATTTTTGTTGCTAACTTTACATTGACAAAAATGAATTTTTATTCTAATGTCTTGTTTGCATTGTGAAAATATACTTATTTCGCTAATTCACTCTTAATATACAAAAATGTATATTTTGTCTAATTCTTCTCAATGCAAACAAAATGCTAATTTTGTTTATTCAATCCAATGCAAACAAAAATGTGAATTTTGGTTTTCATTCTTTTCTTTGAACAAAAATGTATATTTTGTTCCTTTTTCATCTTATAAACAAAAATGTATATTTTTGTTCTTATTCATTTCTTTAACAAAATGTAAATTTTGTTTTCATGTATTTCTTTAATCAAAAGGGAGTATTTTTGTTCTTTTTCTTCTTTTATAAAAAAAAAAAAAGTTTTTGTTCTTATTCTCTTTTTTATAAACAAAAATAAGTTTTTTTTCTTGTTCTCCTACCTTTTCTTACCGCAAATATCATTCAACAATATATGGAACTTCAGTACGGATCTAGCATAACATGAACAACAAACATATCACAAGCAACCATCAACAATTTAAACGAGGAAAAATCTCATTTTTTCCTACCGATCAATGTTTTTAATTAACAGATCTATGATTAAAAAAGTAACGGATCTAAAATCATAGAATCACAACAATTTGAATCCATCCCATAGCAACATTCATCACAAATCTACTTGTTTGATGTTCAATTACACATAACACAACAACAATAATAATTTAATTAATTAAATTATATTAAAAATAAATTCTCACCTTGCTTGATTCTGAAAAGACGACTCGGTTTCAATCAGATTCGGTGTTCGTATTCAATTTGATTTCAGATCTGGAATGATTCCAATGCAAATTCATAGGAAAAATCAAATTCAGACTTTTAACAACTGGCTGTGTAACACTTAAAAGCGTGGGGAAATCTGAAGCATACCATATTTTCAGAATTTGTTCAAAACTTCAAATTCAATTTTCAGGAGTTGTAGTTGACGAAACGACGAGCCGTTTGTTGGAGAAGGACCGGCTACGAGAGATCTATGCACGGCCAGAAGGTGGCGAGGTGCGGCGGGACCTACAGGGGGCGGCGGGGCTGAGAACGCGCGGACTTCGGGGGGTTGTGGCGGGCGGCTCAGGCGACGGAAAGGGACGGGACTTGTCGGAGATCGAAGAGCTCGGCGAGAGCTTCGAAACGTGTACTCACACGCTAATTTTCGTTGAGAAATGAAAGAGTTATGAGGGTTTGAAGTTTTCAGCCATGATGGGTTCAGCATGAAGAGGTGTCGGCTGAAGATGGAGGATGAACAGTGATTTTCGGATATTATAATATTATATTAGGGTTAACTAATTATGTAATTAGCCCGTTAAGGCCCGTTTTGGTCCGAACTCCGATTTAGGCCTGCTTACTGTCGTTCTTAAGGTTTTGACACCTTCTGAACGCAATGGGCTATGTGCCGGGGTCCAATTCCGAGGTCTGCTATGAGTTTTGGAATAAATACATTATTTTATTAATATTTTAATGTGTACCGTACGTGAAAATTCACCGAGGTCACAAACTAACTTCAAAAATCCTCGAAAAATGTATTTAGCTATGTTTTGATGCTGTGGACCTATGAAAATTAATTTCGTTCAATTTTGAGCCCGTATGAATTTTTAATGAATTTTTAAAGTCAAAAATTTGCCCGTTTACACTGAAAAATCAATTATAATTATATATTAATTCCAAAAATTATCAAAAAAATCATTTTAGCTTTGTTTTGATGATACGAATCCAACAAAATTTATTTCGTTCGATTCTGAGACTTTTTGAAAAATGGCTATTTTCAAGGCGAATATATTTAAGTGAAAATTAGTGTCACATCCTTATAATTAAACTTAATTAAGCTCACATCCTCCCCTATAAAAAAGTATAAAACACATCCTTCTTTTTAAACTAACCGCTTATATGTGACTAATTTGCCCAAATTCAATGTTTCGGCTAGACATACGGATGTCATTACAGTCATTTTTTTTTTCTTTAATTATGTTATTATTACGCATTAATTTTCGTCAATTTTAAAAAACTTGCGATTAGTTCTGAGGATTTTTCGTGAATAAGGTTTTTTCATCCAAAATTTACTCCTGGTAATGGCGGCTGCATTTCGTTTTTGAGGTTTCATTTCCGTCCAGTTCATATTCAAATTGGTTGGCAAATTTTCCACTGATTATTAACATCGAACGACTGGTTTTGGAAATGGCTTCATCTTGTCTCAGGTAAAATATGCGTTTATTTTTTTAATTTTTTTTTGCTGGTTTTCATTCTTCAATATGTATTTGTTGATTCAATAGATTTAGTTCACGGAATTGTCTACTTTGTTATTGATGTGTGATTTCAATAATTTACAAAGTTTCATTTATTTTTTTGATGTATTAACAGTATTATAAATTAGTCTGGCAAATTTTCTGTTCATCTGTTGTACGTACATGTATGAAAGTATGCATATATATTAAATACGAGCATATGTAAAAGCAAATATTTTTAATATTAAGTCTGTTAGGATGTACTCAGCAAATTCGTCTGAAAGTATGTAAATTTTATGTTTATAATTATGCAAACTACTGAAATTAATATTTTTTCTCGGCCTGTCTGTTTATTAGTTCTATCATTCTGTTGCTTTTGGGTTAATTTATGCATACTACATGGGTTCAGGTTTTCTTAAAATTCAAAATTTTTATGTAAATATAATTTTTGCAGATATATATGCAGTTATTACTGTGTATTGCATCTCTGTATGCATTTAAACGTATTCCTATGTTTTTTGCTATTTTAATTTTATTTGGCTACTGCTGATGTTACTGTTTTTTTTTTTTCATTTTTCCTCCAGTGGTCCTTCAAATATTGGTGTGTTGGTGTTGCTCAAGTATGGGAATGACAGTTTTTCTATTCGACTCTATTTTGATAGTACAGTTGATACCATTATAGATGCTGCTTGTGGTAAATGGTTTGAATTAAGTCCGTTGTCGTTGTGCTTTTATCACATTAGAGATGGTTTGCGAAGAAATATAGAAAATAATTCTGATCTTCATTCCATCCTTTTATTGGCTACACATTATCGTGAAGATTACTTGGTTTTTTTTGTAGACGTTAATCGAAATAATTCTTCTGATGCTCCTGATAGCCATTCATCTTTAGTTAGTGATTCATCTTTTGGTAGTAGCAGTGAGTCAAACAATCAGTTCAAGCAATTGTTGAAAACTGATTCGAATCAATCTGTTTTCTCCGGTGTTGGTCAACAATTTAAAGGAGGTGTCACTGAGTTTAGACTTTATTTGATGATGTATAGCATGAAAACTGGATATAAGCTTAACTTGATTAAAAATGATAAAGAAAGAGTTACTGCTGTTTGCTTCAAAAAAAATTGTTCTTTCCGGATTCATGCTTCACTCAAGTTTAATCTTCCAGGATTTTTTGTTGTAAAGCGTTTACAACCAGAACATAATTGTGGTGCTGGTATTCATGATATAAACAATCCCGTTATATCCAGTAAACTGATTAAGCTTTTGGTTTGTGACCATATTCATGCAAATCCTTTAATGAAAACAAAGGACATTATGAACTTGTTCCAAACTGAGTACAAAGTCATCTTGAAGTATTATTACGCTTATACTGGAAAGAAATTGGCATTAGATGATTTACATGGTAGCGACGTAATGTCCTACCATCACTTGCAGTCTTTTTGTGATGCAGTTCTTTCTACTAATCCTGGAAGTACAGTTTTGTTGGAGTGCAATGATTCTACCCGTCAATTTGAGAGGGTTTTTATTGGATTTGAGGCTTGTGCATTTGGATTTCAATTTTGTAGACCATTAATTTTTGTTGATGCTACCTTCATGAAGGGCCGAGCTCAAGGATGTTTAATGGCTGCTACCGGTAAAAATGGAAATGAAGGTATTTTTCTTTTATTTTAATTTTTCTTTTTTCGACTATCAATATTCTTATTTTTTAGAACTTAAAAATGATGTTTATTTGAAATTGTGCATTTATACGTTCCATTATTTAAAATAGTTGCATCTATTTATGATATTAATCTGAAGTTACAAAAATAACCATTATTCCTCAGTTTCAGAATTTCTTAAAATGCTGTAAAATTAATTAACATACGGGTTCAATTATTTCAATTTCTGTGACCTTTCCTGAAATATTCGAAACTCTTTCACATTAGTATGCAAATTATATACATATATGCATTCTGTCATGCTAATATTCTGCCTGTACGCCTCTCAAGCAACTGTTTTTTACATTTTCAACTCTAAATGGAATTATTTTTAAAACCTGCATCAACTTTTACATTTGTTATTACTTATGTACCTTTGAAAAATAAATTGATTGCATTTTTTTCCACGAAAAAAGATACTAACATTTAACATCTACTATATTATTCCTACTCAATTTACTGCATTCATCCTTTTTTTAAAAACAAATAATACGCATCCATATTCCACTATTAAAGAATTTTTTTAAAAACCAGGTTTTTACCCTATAGCAATTGCAATTGTATCTGGCGAAGATGAAGCTAATTGGATTTGGTTTTGTGAACAACTGCGTGAATTTCTTAAAGAAGATTCTAGAACCTATGTTTTCATATCTGATCGTCATCCAGGTATCCTTGCTGCAATTCCACAGGTGTTTCCAAATTCAATCCATGGATCCTGTTTTTATCATCTGACCAACAATTTAAAAGTTGCTTTAAAATCACAATTTTCTAAAACGAATAAACGGATGTTGCTGGATTCGTTCTCCAGAATTGCTTATGCATATAATTTGACTGATTTCAATGCTGCTTTGAAGAATTTTAGAGATGTAGGTGGATCAACTGCAACAAACTTTTTGAGTGGAATTCCATTTGAGAAATTTTCTAACGTATTCTTCCCTGGTTGTCGTTACGGTGAATTGTCTTCTAATTGTTCAGAAAGTTTTAATAAGTGGATTTTGGAAGAACGACATTTACCAATCACTGCTTGTTTAGATAAAATAAGAATGAAGTTAATGAAACTCATGTCCGATCGTCGTGAAGTAGCTTCGACTTGGAACAGCGTTTTATGTCCTGCTATTGAAACTCGATTAAGAAGTCTACATTTGGAAGGTTCTTCTTGGTTTGTTATCAAATCAAGTGAACATAATTTTGAAGTTCATTCTCCCGTACATCAATTTGTTGATTTATACAATCGAGTTTGTACATGTAATGTGTGGCAAATCAGCGGTTTTCCTTGCGCTCATGCTGTTAGAAGTATATTAAGCTGTGAAACCTTGTCTGTGTACGACTACATTGAATCATATTTCAAAGTTGGACATTTTCAACTCTCCTACTCACATCCAATCAATCCTGTTATAAATTACATGGGTGAAGATGTGGCTTTTGAAGATGCAATTATACTTCCTCCAAAAGGTAGAAGAATGCCTGGTCGTCCATCATCTTCTAAAAGGCTGAAATCGGCGGGTGAATTTACAAAGACAACTAGATGTGGATTGTGCAATAAGTTGGGTCATAATAAGAGGACTTGTTCTTCAATACCGAAGTAATTTTTTTTTGTAAAAACAAATAAATGTACATTTTGTTCAACTTAATAAAATTCTGAACTTCTTCCATGCACCTTTGCTTTTAGTTCATTATATTTGATGTAAATTCTAGTTTATTACCCCTTAATTCAGTACATTTCTTTTGTTTCTCCTGTTCTAGAATTTATCTGATTACAAATACGCAATTATTAAAAATTTTTTGCATACATAAATGCAATTATATTTCATACTTGTACCTACTTTGTTTCTTATTCAAAATACTGCGTGATTTAACATTATTCCAACATACTAATTATCCATATACTATTTATGAACCCAATTTGATACAGTATTACAGTTTTATTTATATTGGCATACAATTGTTCAACTAGTTTAATTATTGTCAACAACATACTCAAATATTTGGTTTCGTACAATCTCTGGTCTACCTGTCAATTATAAATACTTTTTTAAACTTGAATTAGTTAACTTTCAGATCAAAATCAATTTTTTTTCAAATGGCTTTCAATACACAATTTATAACCTGCTTAATTTGTAAATTGAACATCATCTTTTCAACACACATTCAACCAAGGATCTAAAAAATTTTACAACTGATAACATAAATATTTTTACTGAATGTTGCGTCAATACTGGTAATATGACCAACATTTTGGTCTCTTATCTACTAATCTTACTATTTCTGGGAAGAAATATCCTTTCCCTCTATATATTATACGTAATGCCTTCACAAAAGTAGACAACTATTAACAAATAATTGCACAGAAGAATGCTTCAACACATAATTTCACATCAACCAAATGAAACTTAATTCAGTGCAGAAAAATACAATCTACTTCAGTTCAAACAAAAGAAAATCATTTACACGTAGTCCGGCAAACAAAACTACAATCATTACTACCAAATCAAAGTAAAATTCCATGTTCTTTCATTTCAAACAGCATGTTTGTTATATTCTGACTTGAGATATTTCTGTGTTAGCTGCGTCTCCTCAGTCCAGCTATACAGTTTGCAGCTAAGGATTTCATGTGCCAACTCAGCACGTTGCTTACTTATTGCTTCAGCACCAAATATTCCTTCATCTTTAACAATTTCATTCCCCTCGCATCTTTCTTTCATTATGTTGATAACAAACATCCCACAATCGACACTGCAGGAAATTAATAATCAATAACACTTTGTTTGACAGTTCTTGATCATAAAAAATGCATAATTGTACGCAATTACTTACATTAACTGCATACAACTACGAAGTTCTTACTAATTTATTGGAAAAAAAAAAAAATTAACTGTGTATAATTTTCAATTTCTTCATTATAAGCTTTTGCCACCATTTGTGAAATATACGAAAATAATAGATACTTGTATACTTGTATGCTAATACATGTATATTTTGAACAGAAACATGCAGATATTCAAAATTTTGATTTTCTAATACTAAAACAAACTTATCTTATTATCTTACGTGTAGCCTTGTTGTGGGCAATCCGCTATTTCGATTTCTTTTGGTTCCTGAAATTTTTTCTTCTCCAGTTTTTTCATCACTCCACTAACGTAATTTATCTGCATACAACAATATATAAACAATCACACACATATTAAATTTTTAATCAAGCAAATATAAACATATATATACATATACATTCATATATATGTATATTTATACTTTCTTATGTCTATACATTTTCATTACGGTATAAACCAGAACTTGAAATCAAAATTTTAACAATTTACATACCATATCTTTTGCAAATTTTATATGCGCTCCTTCACGCCGTGGTTTGTTGGAATCATAATGGATCCATTTTCTCTCATCTTTAATGAACTCTAATATAGAAAAATGATTTTTTTGATGAATAGGAATTAACATTTTCTTGCAAGCTTTGAATCCCTTTTCAAGCGGTTGATCTATAAAATGCTCCAGTTGAATTACTGAATCCGTATTTACAAAAGCCTGTAATTGTAATCTACTCAGTGGCCAAATGTAACTACAAACACGACTTTACGTAACAAAAAAAAATATAAAACTACTTACAGAAGCTGAAACTCTAATGTATACCAACTCCGGATGTTTTTTCTTCAAATTGAATCCCACATAGTCAATTATCTAGCACAACAAATAGAAAATTTTAATAAACTAATATTCAAATCAAAATATTTATAATATATTCATACCTGTCCGTCGATAAATCCTCCGGCTAACAAATCACCCAATGAACTACCAACAATGCAAATTGAATCTTCACCGTTCAAATACGCACTTTTTCTGAAAATATACGTAATAACAAATTATAAACTGATACATATAAATAAATTTGTCTACTGCATAATTGTCTACAATATGTTTCAATATTTGCCTACGACAATCATCAGCAAATACTTGTTCAATTTTCAGCTACTAGATATTTTTTTTGATATCCATTCTTTACAACGATTTATACCAACATATAGGCACGCAATCATTTTCCTGATATACATCATTAAATCAGACATAAACATTACATCTTCATACATGAATGCATATATTACCAAAATATGCACACAAATCTGCACTTGTTTTTACTCATCTGCATACAATTTCGCATATTAAGTTCAAATATGTATACTAGAATACAAATTAGACTACTATCTGCATAATTTTATGCAAAAATTTATAAAACATTGCTTCATTAGAAACAAAACTAAAAGTCAACTTAAACAAAAAAATAAGTAAATTATGAAACCGATATACCTCATGTTCGTTTTTGCAAAAAAATGCTCTAATACTTCTATTTGGTTCTCTTTCAATTCCCGCACATTCTTAAATTTCCTTACGCTCAGTTTAGCTTTCATAGGCATTTCTTTATCTCGTGGTCCTTTTCCATAATCTTCAACTTCAACAATTTCATCCGCTTTCCTTTTTCCTTTTCCTACAACTACAAATTACATTACATTTATCATGCATTACACCTTGGAAATTATATTTCATAAATATAACTAAATCAATAAAATTTCGCTCACCTTTTCTGCTTCTTAAATTAATACGCCTATTCAATTTTTCTGTATCATCGATCTGGTTCATCACACTAACTTTTTCTTGCTCTTTTCGGTTTCTTACATTTTTGGATTTTTCTTTCATTCTATTCGACGCTTCAATCACCTCTTGCTGCTTCTCCTTTACATTTTCTTGGTCTGTCTCATTTCTTCTCCTAACAATTTGATTATTTTCCCTCATTTTTTCTTCTTCATTTTTTTCTGCTGCTGTCCTGTCAATCTCACTCACTTCAAGCTCATCCACTACATTATTATTTCTATCCTTCTCTACACAAACACCTAAACTGTCATTACCCTGAATATCTTCAACATCTCTTCCTTCATCATTTTTATCATTAATATCACCCAAAATTGTTAATTTTCCTTGCTTCTTATTCTTCTGCACGTCTTTCTTACTATGCATCTTATCAATTTTCTCCACTAGATTATCAATCACCTGATCAATGTTTTCGTCTTCCACTTCTTTATCACTTCCAGTTTTCTCATCATCTTCATCAATATTCATTTCATCATGATCTTGATTTTCATTTTCATTGCCTTTATCACTCTCCTCACTGTCAGTACTATCCTCGCCAGCATTTTTTTTACTTACATCTACATGATCTTCAACACTTTCTGATGTTGTGCAAGCAGTAAGCTCTTTTATTTGTCTTTTTAACATTGTGTTTTCTTCTACTAATTGTCTATTCTCTTGTTTCAAATCGGTTATCATATCTTTCAAATGTTTTTCCCTCTTTTTGAAATATGCGTCATATTGTTCATCTTTATCCACGGCTTGTTTCAGCAACTTCAATTCCTTTCGCTGAACATCCTGCAAACATATCAAACATCTTATATTCAGTAAATACTGCATAATCACTATTTAGTATCGTGTTATCTTGTTTATGACAATCCACCTTAAAAAATTACAAGTGTACAAATTAAATGAACTTCAATTTGTAAATATTTCAATTACTTTTTCAATATTCCTAGTATTACATTTCAATATTTCTCAAAAATTATATGCATAACTCCTTATTGTTTGCACTACATCGAAAAAAAAGTTCTAGTTAGTTTTTGATTTTACGAAACAATTTCTACTACATAAGACTATAATCCATCTTAAAACAAATTATCTAGATATATTACTTCAAATATTGACCAATTTTTCAGTCAAACATTCATCTTTTAATTTTTCAACTTTTTATAACAATGTACTTATTCCAATTACAACATATTACATATATGATACATTTGTTAATTTTTGAACATATACATGCAAATATTGTGATAACATGTGTACAAATTATCAAGTATAGGTAACATCTCCATAAAATTATGCATTTCTTGAACAAATTTGCATTGACTGATGTAACTATATCTCATATCTGCTTTCAAATATGCAGATAAACCTTATATCTGCATACACGAATGTATATATTGGCATTATTTCCAACCAACTATGCACATAATATCCAATATCATTACAGTTATTTATATTACTAATTTTACAGAAATACATGTTAACAATTTACACTAAACTTACATGGTTGAATTTAATATCCAGTATCATTGCTGGCTTTAGCAATTTAAGGTCCCATTTTCCTGCTCGTGGAAAAACATCTTCATTGTAATTAGGTTTCGATCTTGGCAAAATATGAGTTTTGTCACAAACCCACCACTGCAAGTACACAAATTAAACATAACTTTACAAATAGCAAGACTAATATTTTTTAAACAATCAGAAATAATAAGTAAGATATTATTACCAAAAACAATGTCACACAACCAGTAATTTTCCTTGGTGCCTCATAATATTTATCAACTTGACTGACTATATGGTGATGAACAGTTTTTGGCCAAGATATCGTACGTAATTTTCTCTCACACACACAATATGGCACCAAAGTCCACGGTAAAGAATAGTTTGGAGTAGATACCAGGAAAGTGGCTACTAGATACAGAAGCAAAAGCTTAACAGTATCAAAACATGCTACTTCTGTCTGAACTTTAACTGTTGCAAAAATTTGTCGTTCTAAGTTTCTCTTGTTAATCGTAGCTTCTCCACCAAAATGTCTTTCTATAAAAGCTTTATAATCTTCATCTTCTTTGTCATCCTTTTTTATATGTCCACTTGTTTTAATCAACTCACCTTCGACAGGAGCACCCAAAAGATTTCCAACATCTTCTTCTGTAAATGTTAGCATCAAATCTCCAAACTGAAAATATTTCAAATCCTTCTTATAACCTTTAAAAATAATATCTAAAGTTGTCGAATTTTTAATGGCTTCTGCAGGAGAGATGATGCCATCGATAATCATGTCTATGAATTTACTCAACGATAATTTCTCAAGAAATACAGAATGATGATGCGTATACAAGTCTTTTTTCTTCAAATCCTCAATCAGCTCTATAAATGCTTTTAGATTGTTCCTATACACCCCTTCTTTCTTTGGTTTATTTTTTAACTCATCAACTTTTCTCTTTTTTAACATTCTGTCCAGTTCACACGCTTGCTCAGTGAGAACTATAGCTTTCTCTTTTTCTACATTGGGAATATGGTCCGCTTCGACCAATGATCTCTGTTACAAGAATGTTCAATGTAATCACATATATGCATACATCTATACAATTATTCTGAATATATTCATATATGAATGTTTGTACTCATAAAATATGTACAAAATTTCTGACTAGTGTAACTTCTGTCTCAAATATGTCCAACAAAACCTAATATGTGTAAACATATGTGAAAAAATTACTACACATTTACATAACGTTTGTGGGATGATGAAAAAACTGGAGAGAAAAAATTTCAAGAACCAAAAGAAATCGAAATAGCTATTTGCCCACAACAAGGCTACACGTACGAAAATATGATAAATTTGTTTTAGTATTAGAAAATCAAAATTTTGAATATCTGCATGTTTCTATACAAATATTTCATAAATAATAACGCATGCATGCAATTAATACATACATTAGCATGCAACTGTCCACTCATTCTGTACATTATCACAAAAGAATGCAAGTAAATATAATACTTGCATCAAAATCTGCAGTAAACATTCTAATGTATACATTAGTTCATTCAATCTTGAATTACTCATAAATTTGTCCAATACTTTTACTATATCAACATACATATTTCAAATTACACCAGAATAATAATTGATATTACTTACACAATTCATTTTTATATTTACTCCACTATATCTCCCTTTCATAATACTGGTCAACCATCTACTCATGTTTCTTTGAGATTATTACTTCAAAACTGCAACCAATTCATAAATATGCACACAATCAAGCAAAACTTATGCAATTGAACATTTCCGCATGCATATATTTCGAAAACATGCAGTCAAACCTTTATTACCCTATCTTCGATACAGCTATACACATCATACGCATGAATATCATACATTTATTCTAACAAACCTTACAAATTCATAATCATATTTATTAACCAGGTTATAATAACTTACACATCCCTTTGGTTATTCAGATTTTCTAAAACAAATTGTACAATCCCTAAAAAAATTCAAATTAACCTATATTACGAATACCAATCACCCAATTGCAAAGTTTTTTCCACAAATACTACACTTTTTCACAAGATGATATCAAAAATTAGTCGATTACGATCGAAAAAACGTTTGTTTTATACCTTTTTTCTCGCCATTTTTTACTTTGACGGTGACGTCTTAAAATTAGAAGCGATGACTGACGATTCTGGAAGAAGCTTCAGGACGGCGGCTTTCACTTCTCAAACTTGAATGATCGTTTTAGGGTTTTCTGGAATTCTCTTTCTAGGGTTTAGGGAGAAATTATAGGAGCAATGACCGATTAATTGTTTAAGTCGATTTTAAATGTTTTGAACGGTCACAAGGGTATTTCTGGAATATTTACGCCGCTATTTCAAAAATAAGGATGTTTTTTATATACTTTTTATCACCGGGTTTTTTTCCCATTTAGAAAGTTTATAGGGACTTGTAAAAAACGCACCCTATATTTAATATTAAAAATATATTTTAAACAAATATTTTCTGAAACTCGAAACATATAAGTGTTTACTGTTTTTCAATGCAGAAACGTCATTCTGAAACCAATGGAAGTGGTTTCGAGTTCAAATTCCTTCGTATGCAAAAAGTAGCATTTTTGTCCTATGCAAATTACCCACCGACTTTTCTAAAAATTGAATTGGCCATAAATTTTGATTTCCGCTATGAAATTTCGATTTTTCGGATTCGTTGGAAAGATATTTTTAAATAGATTCTAATATTTTTGGTTTTACTAAATTCCGTTAAATTTTGCATCCTGTATGGTCAGTCAAAGTTCAAGTTTGACTTTTCAAATTACCGCGCTATTTCTCGCTCTTTTTATAATTAAAATTAAATTTGTTCGTTTTAACTTCGATTAAAATAAATAAATCATTAAAAATACTTTAAATTCATTAAAATAAAAATTTTAATTTGGCCCTAAAATTCCGGGTCGTTACAATCTCCCCTCCTTAAGAACTTTTCGTCCCCGAAAAGGAAAAAGAAAAATAGAAGAGGAAAAGAGGAAGAATAAACACAGAGAATGTTTTTAACAGAGATGGTACCATCTATAACATCAGGCTTTCCACCGAAGAAGTTGGTCCTTTCGTTCCTTCGTAAACATGTGCCAATTGAGCATCGCCACTTCACTTAGTCTTCTTCGAATGCACGATCAAAGGGAGAGTCAAAACAACTGTAATGGTGATTCTAAGAGATAGAAAAGATCGAAGGATGAATGAAAAGATGACGATAAAGTGACTGGCTATTATGTATCTCATGAAATGTTCGCCGTAGAATATAGTGATTCTACGTAAACGAATTATTATAAATATGTTATATTCCGCTTTGTAAACCAAAGCTCTGATACCAACTGTGACAGCTCGGACGAAATCATATACACCTGTGATAGCCCGGACGAAATCCGGTAGGCTTTGCAACCATCCCTTCATCCCCCCAAAGCAGCAGGTAAAACCCACCGTGGCTCACAGTGGTCCCCCAGTACACCTTGTTTTACGGCGACCCTCTCGAGCCTCCCGGCCATTGCCTTACCAACCCTCAACAGGGACATGTGGGGGTAAGAGTCTCCCGTTCGCCACCAAACCGCGAAGCGAGAACCCCCCATCATGCTGCATCCTATTCCCGGCATGCTAAACAAGGACTGGTGTGAGAATTCTTGAGTAAAATACTAGTAGATATAAGGCAAATCCAAAGACCACGCCGCTAACGCGGAACGGGTTTACTCTAATGGATTGCAGTGCATAATTTAAAGTGTCATAACAAATAAATAAGTACCTCGTAAACAACGCAATGCTTTTTTTTTTTTTTGAAAAAAATGGAATCACCATAAGACCCAAGTCCCATCACACAATGCAACGCACACCAGAGGATAGGGTTTTACCTTATGGTGATTAAACATGCTAAATACGGCAAATACGCATCTAATATTATTATTAGTGTATATGAAAGCATTTCAAAGTAAATGTATTAATCTTAGGAAGCATAGGTACCATATACTATGCCTCCGTACTAGTAATACAATCAAATTCGTCGGTTCGTATTTGGATTTTGGTTTCCATCATGAGTCAAGGCTAGAGCGGAGCTCCTTACCGATTCGAGACACTCTAGCTAGTGCCTCAGGATTCCCCGCAGTTAACCCTTGGATCCTGCAGGGCCGGTCCTCACATACAGCTTAGAGGATTGGCAATTCCTAAGCACACGTTTCCCGGTCCTATAGGACCTATCCGAGGCGCGCCACATTCCATCATCCACATAAGTAAAGTATCAGCGCTGGGAGGTCCCTGACACTACTTCTAGCTAGAAAGAAACGTGCTGCTTTCCCTGCGTTCCCTTCGCCCGTTTTTGACTCAACCGGGGTGTGAGGCTCGCGAAGTCCCGTTACACAAAGCTACGCCTAAACAGGCCATGCTTTGATCGTCTCCACAAGGTTCTGCTTTTCAACAATAAACCTTGATCATTGCATCTTAGTGTGTCACACTGTCACTCCATACCGTACCATTGCTTCTCCATCAATACATAAATGGGTGTTAAGTAGAGAATAAATTCTCCACCACCAATATTTATATATTAACAGAAAATCAACAATATGATATATAACGAAGTACGATGTCAGACACACCATCCATTTAAACTTATGCTCTGGGTCTGAACGAAAGTCAAATCCGTGAAACCAACACGTACGTCTGGGCAATGACCTTGACCCATGAATTGGTAGCAAGTCAATTCAGGATCTCGATCGCTGTCCATTCGAGGGAAGATTTACGGTCTTCATACGTCGTCTTCTTACTTCGATCTTTAACGCCGCTGGATAAATTTGGGATGAGAATATCTCGGACTTCCCAAACAATCCTCGTATGTATATACATATATATTTATTTGAAAATCCTTCTTATTTGTTAATAATTATTTTTATTAACAATTCATTCTATTTTAATTATTTAAAATAGTCAAACTTCTTATTTAACGATGAATTCTCAAAATCATATTTTTATTTACATTAATTAAAATGTAAACTTTCATTACATATCGCATTCTTGTTTTCTTTACATTTAATAAAATGCAAACTTGCAATTACATGTCACATTCTTACTTATTTACAATGAATAAAATGTAAACTTGCATTTACATGTCGCATTCTTATATATTGTCATCAAAAAAATAATGTTAACTCATTCTACGTTGTAATCCTTCTTTAATGTTAATCATTTAACATAAAAGTTAACTTCCTACGATGTAAATTACATTTAATTTACATTAAGATAATGTAACTCATCCTATGTTAAATTACCTTTTAATTAAAATAATATAATTCAATCCTACGGTCAATTCTCTTTAATTTTCATTATAAATAATGTAACTTATCCTCTGATTAAACTTTCTTTTATTATCTACATTAAAAATAATGTATATTAATCCTATCGTTAAACTCTTTTTAAAATTAAAATTAAAAATAAGGTTATTCTCATCCTACGGTGCAATTCTTCTTTTAATTCACATTATAAAATAATGTAACTCATCCTACAGTTAATTCTCTTTTTAAATGCATTTTTAATTTCAATTACATTAAAATGAAATTTTATTTTACGATGGAATTCCCTTTCTATTTCCATTATAAATAATGTACACTTCATCTTACGATGTAGATTACCTTTCTATTTAACATAAAAATAATAATAATGTACTTTTCCTACGATGCATTTTTCTCTTTTATATACATTATAAAATAATGAACATCTTATCCTACGGCATAAATTTCTTTTTATATTAACATTAAAAAAAAAAAAATTAATTACATCCTACGGTGAAATTACCTTTATTTCATTAACATTAGCAATGTTAATTTCATCATGCTATGAATTTCAATTATATTATACTTATAAAATAATGTAAATAGCATTCGGTGGATTTCTCTTTTTATTACGTTAACAAAAATGAAATTTTCCTACGATGAAAGTTTTTCTTATTTTTAACATTTAAAGATGATGTTAATACCATATGGTGTAGATATTTTTATTTTAACATTAAAAATATGTTAATCAATCATACGGTGAATCCTCTTGTAAAATAACATTGTAAATGATGTCAAATTTACATACACTTCATTTTCTTTTTAATAACCTTGAAAATAAATGTATATGAATCCTATGATTAAGTTATCCTTCTTGACATACGGTGCTTTTTCTATTTATTAACATTAAAGATAATGTTAATACTACATATGATGCTTTTTCTATCTATTAACATTAAAGATAATGTTAATATTACTTACGGTGCTTTTTCTATCTATTAACATTAAAGATAATGTTAATATTACATACGGTGCTTTTTCTATCTATTAACATTAAAGATAATGTTAATATCACATACGGTGCTTTTTCTATTTATTAACATTACAAAAACACTATTTTCACATGCAATGCATTTAATATTTTCTAACATGACAAAATATTATTTACATACAATGCATTTGATACTTTTCTAACTCGACAAAATACTATTTACATACAATGCATTTGATATTTTTCTAACTTGACAAAAATGCTATACATACAATGCATTTAGTACTTTTCTAAATTGACAAAAATACTATACATACAATGCATTTTATACTTTTCTAAATTGACAAAAATACTATACATACAATGCATTTTATACTTTTCTAAATTGACAAAAATACTATACATACAATGCATTTTATTTTTTTACTAAATTGACAAAATCACTATTTTCATGCAATGCAAATTTTCTATATTAATATTAACAAATATGCTATTTTCATACAATGCAAATATTTCTTATTTATGACAAATATTGTTCATTTCATATAATGCCATATTCTATTTTATAGTGAACAAAAATATAGTCATTCACATACAGTGCTTTCTTCTTTTTATATAATGAACAAAATATATTCATTAACATACAATGGTTTATATCATAGCATACACATACGGTTCATGTCATTCTTTACATTTGTCAAAATGTATATTTTGTCTTTCTTTTACATTGACAAAATATAATTATATCACTACTTCATTATTTGACAAAAATGATTTTGTCGCCAACTTCATTTGTATTGACAAAATGATTTTTGTTGCTAACTTTACATTGACAAAAATGAATTTTTATTCTAATGTCATGTTTGCATTGTGAAAATATACTTATTTCGCTAATTCACTCTTAATATACAAAAATGTATATTTTGTCTAATTCTTCTCAATGCAAACAAAATGCTAATTTTGTTTATTCAATCCAATGCAAACAAAAATGTGAATTTTGGTTTTCATTCTTTTCTTTGAACAAAAATGTATATTTTGTTCCTTTTTCATCTTATAAACAAAAATGTATATTTTTGTTCTTATTCATTTCTTTAACAAAATGTAAATTTTGTTTTCATGTATTTCTTTAATCAAAAGGGAGTATTTTTGTTCTTTTTCTTCTTTTATAAAAAAAAAAAAGTTTTTGTTCTTATTCTCTTTTTTATAAACAAAAATAAGTTTTTTTTCTTGTTCTCCTACCTTTTCTTACCGCAAATATCATTCAACAATATATGGAACTTCAGTACGGATCTAGCATAACATGAACAACAAACATATCACAAGCAACCATCAACAATTTAAACGAGGAAAAATCTCATTTTTTCCTACCGATCAATGTTTTTAATTAACAGATCTATGATTAAAAAAGTAACGGATCTAAAATCATAGAATCACAACAATTTGAATCCATCCCATAGCAACATTCATCACAAATCTACTTGTTTGATGTTCAATTACACATAACACAACAATAATAATAATTTAATTAATTAAATTATATTAAAAATAAATTCTCACCTTGCTTGATTCTGAAAAGACGACTCGGTTTCAATCAGATTCGGTGTTCGTATTCAATTTGATTTCAGATCTGGAATGATTCCAATGCAAATTCATAGGAAAAATCAAATTCAGACTTTTAACAACTGGCTGTGTAACACTTAAAAGCGTGGGGAAATCTGAAGCATACCATATTTTCAGAATTTGTTCAAAACTTCAAATTCAATTTTCAGGAGTTGTAGTTGACGAAACGACGAGTCGTTTGTTGGAGAAGGACCGGCTACGAGAGATCTATGCACGGCCAGAAGGTGGCGAGGTGCGGCGGGACCTACAGGGGGCGGCTGGGCTGAGAACGCGCGGACTTCGGGGGGTTGTGGCGGGCGGCTCAGGCGACGGAAAGGGACGGGACTTGTCGGAGATCGAAGAGCTCGGCGAGAGCTTCGAAACGTGTACTCACACGCTAATTTTCGTTGAGAAATGAAAGAGTTATGAGGGTTTGAAGTTTTCAGCCATGATGGGTTCAGCATGAAGAGGTGTCGGCTGAAGATGGAGGATGAACAGTGATTTTCGGATATTATAATATTATATTAGGGTTAACTAATTATGTAATTAGCCCGTTAAGGCCCGTTTTGGTCCGAACTTCGATTTAGGCCTGCTTACTGTCGTTCTTAAGGTTTTGACACCTTCTGAACGTAATGGGCTATGTGCCGGGGTCCAATTCCGAGGTCTGCTATGAGTTTTGGAATAAATACATTATTTTATTAATATTTTAATGTGTACCGTACGTGAAAATTCACCGAGGTCACAAACTAACTTCAAAAATCCTCGAAAAATGTATTTAGCTATGTTTTGATGCTGTGGACCTATGAAAATTAATTTCGTTCAATTTTGAGCCCGTATGAATTTTTAATGAATTTTTAAAGTCAAAAATTTGCCCGTTTACACTGAAAAATCAATTATAATTATATATTAATTCCAAAAATTATCAAAAAAATCATTTTAGCTTTGTTTTGATGATACGAATCCAACAAAATTTATTTCGTTCGATTCTGAGACTTTTTGAAAAATGGCTATTTTCAAGGCGAATATATTTAATATTAAAAATATATTTTAAACAAATATTTTCTGAAACTCGAAACATATAAGTGTTTACTGTTTTTCAATGCAGAAACGTCATTCTGAAACCAATGGAAGTGGTTTCGAGTTCAAATTCCTTCGTATGCAAAAAGTAGCATTTTTGTCCTATGCAAATTACCCACCGACTTTTCTAAAAATTGAATTGGCCATAAATTTTGATTTCCGCTATGAAATTTCGATTTTTCGGATTCGTTGGAAAGATATTTTTAAATAGATTCTAATATTTTTGGTTTTACTAAATTCCGTTAAATTTTGCATCCTGTATGGTCAGTCAAAGTTCAAGTTTGACTTTTCAAATTACCGCGCTATTTCTCGCTCTTTTTATAATTAAAATTAAATTTGTTCGTTTTAACTTCGATTAAAATAAATAAATCATTAAAAATACTTTAAATTCATTAAAATAAAAAATTTAATTTGGCCCTAAAATTCCGGGTCGTTACATTGTTGTTGTTGTTGTTGTTGTTGTTATAGACTTGAGTTGAATTGAGTTGATTAGCTTTACTTTTCCTCTAGTTGATGGCGGCTACTCTAGGTTGCAAGGTGATAGCATGATGGCCATGATTCTAATTTTGATTTGGTTTTAGCGTTTGAGTCTACATGTGTTTATATAGAATTTAGGATTAATTTAGGCCATCTGATCAACCTAGAATCAAATCAAGACCATCCAGTCAAGATAGAGTGACACCTCAGCCCTAATGACTTAGCACTGAGTCACAAAATCGTCATCTTTCAGATCTGCCCGGGGGGGGGAGGTCGACCCCCAGGTCGACACTAAGGTCGACCAGTATAGGGGGAGGTCGACACTAGGGTCGACCTGGCCTTGGGCGGGAAATTTCCCACCCTGCCCAGTTCGTTTTTGAATTTAAATTTGAATTTTTGGAAACTTCCGACAGTCATAACTTCTTCATACGAAGTCCAATTTACGCAAATTCGGACTCTGTCTCAACCAAAATTCCAAGACGAACACAATGCCGTAACCCGTTTCCCTTGATTCTCACATTTTAAATTAAGTATTCTTTAATTTGTTAACTGTAATATTTAAAATTACGGGGTATTACATTCTCCCCTCCTTAAAGGATTTCGCCCCCGAAATCTCCAAGTTAAGGAGAATGCATATCCTAACATCCAATCAGCCATCTACTCAACCATCAAACACGACATCCATTATCCTTACAAGATTTCTAATGTTGTATGAACATATGCAAGAAGTGTGTGTATATGTTCCTTATCTAATGCAAAATCAGGCGGTCTACTAATTCAGTTGACCACCTTAATGTGAATCATGATAGTGCCATGCGTCCATTATGTATGCGAAAGAATGCTATCGATGCATATTATTTCTACATGTGTGCACAACCCTTCATTAAAATGCAGCATCCATATGATAACGCAACCATTATACATCCATTAATTTAAATATGCACACACATTTATATGCAACATGAAGGTGATTGAGCCGATCTAGTGCCTAAGGTGTGTGTATATGCATCCACGAGCAACCACTAGCAACCACTTTCTTCCATTTGCATCCATCAAACATAACATGTCTCAAACACATGTTTGCAACCATAGGGTTCTTCCTAACTAAAGATCGAAGATGTCATCACATAGATAATACCAAAAGATAGGACAAGTATCAACAAAGTGGTAGAAAAAGGATAAAATAAAACATACCCTCAAAAAGGAAAGGGTACAACGTACGCATCTTATCTTCCGTCTCCTATGTCGCGTCTCTTTGATCATCTCCCCTTTGCGCTTTGACCACCTTGACCTCTTTGTTGCGAAGCTTTTTGACTTCTGATCCAAGAATGCGTGTAGGGGCTCGTCTGATCGTGGCATTGCGCTCTACTTCAACATCTTCGAGTGTGCTCGGCTCTACCACTTCCGTCGTATCGTGTACACACTTACGCAAATGTGAAACGTGAAACACGTCATGAACTCCGTTGAGCTTCTCTGGTAACTTTACTTTATATGCTATATGCCCAATCCTCTCTGTAATTGGAAAGGGTCCTACAAACCTTGGTGCTAACTTCCATACTGATCCAAAGCGGACTACGTTTCTCCACGGTGACACCTTAACAAAAACCATGTCCCCAACATTGAACTCAAGATCGGTTCGTTTCCTATGAGCATATGACTCATGTCGGTCCTGCGCCGTCCGTCTGAGGACGATAAGTGGTACTTAAGCATAATTGTGTTCCAACCGCCTCTCGTAAGCTTTTCCAAAATTCGCTCGTGAAAATGGGATCTCTATTGCTCACAATGCTAGAGGGTATGCCGTGCAAACAGACTATCTCTCGAAGGTAAACGGATGCTAACCATGCGGCGGTCTTTCTACTTTTAGTTAGTCGGTCTACAATTACCCAAATCCCCATATTACCCTTCCTTGATCTTGGTAACCCATCTACAAAATCCATGGAAACGCTTTCTCATTTCCAAAGCGGAATCTCTAAAGGATGGAGCAAACCTCCGGGCTTCTTTTGCTCCGCCTTGACTTGCTGGCACACTAAGCATCTAGCAACGAACTCGGTCACGTCCTTCTTCATTCCGGCCCAAAAGAAAACTCCCTTAATATCCCTATACATCTTATCACCACCGGGATGTATGGTCATCTTAGAGCGATGTGAGTCTTCAAGAATTGCCTTCTTCAAACTCTCGTCTTGTGGTACGCAAAGTCTTCCATCTCTACGTAGCCAACCTATCTCATCTATAGTATATTTATTCAGATGACTCGAGGACTCCCCTCCTATAAGCTTGCCTACTATCTCAACCAATTGTGAGTCATTTCGCCGTGCCTCTCCAACTCGACCCAAAAGTGTAGGTTGCACCTCTAACGATGCCAATAATCCGGGTACATAATTGACAGAGGGTCTGAAGTCAAAGGAAGTATATACTCCAAACTCTGCCGCTCTACGAACAAAGGACTTAAAGTTGACTTCTTTCTACTTAAGGCGTCAGCTACAACGTTACCCTTGCTAGGGGTATATGCGATCTAACAATCGTAGGATGCCAAAAACTCCATCCATCTCTGTTGCCTCAAGTTTAGGTCCTTCTGAGAGAATAAGTACTTCAGTGACTTATGGTCTGTTCTTCTTCGTAAGCTTATTCAGCTATCTATAGCCCATATACAATCTAAGTGAATCATCAGCCTTCGTAACAAAAACAACTGGAGCACCCCATTCCGAAATGCTTCTTCTTATGAACCCCTTCTCAAGCAACTCCTTCGCTTGCTTACTGAGTTCTGTTCTCTCCCTCGGTGCCATGTGGCGCAGTGGTAATGCAACTGGCTTTGCATTATCTACTAGATATATTCCAAAGTCTATCTCACGCCTCAGGGGTAAACCTCGAACCTCGTCGAAGACGTCATTATATTCACGGACCAGACGAATAGATTTTAAATCATCATTGGATGCTTCAAGGGATTCTAGGTAGCTAAGCGTTATCGGACCTCTAGGGTCACAAGAAATATCAAGGGTCTTTCCACAATGAGTCAACAATCTAACTACCCTTCTTTCACAATCTAGGATGGCACCGTATCTAGTTAGCCAATCCATACCTACAATCAAGTCGTAGCTCATGAAGCCAAGAACAAAGGCGTTGCATTCAAAACCAATGCCCAAGATAGACACTCTCAAATCCCGACAAATCATAGAAAGATGAGCTGAACCACCAATAGGATTTGAGACTACTATGGGATCCGTGAATAGACTAGTATTTAGGTGCAGTGTTTCAACTAACGAAACAGATACAAACGAGTGTGAAACGCCAGAATTCAAACAAGGTTCGAACAGGATGATCAAAAAGGAAAAACCAGATTTCCAACCAAGATATATTTCTACCTCTATCAGGTATGCCAGTCGTGAGGGAACGCGTCTGCCCTCCAGAAGAGCCTGTACCTTGTCCTTACCTTTGCCTTTTTTCTTCTTTGGACAATCCCAATAAGATGTCCTATAACGATAACAACTAGTTTTCTTCTTCTAATGTCTTTATTTGAGTAGTTAGGTATTTCACAAGTGTGGCCCTTCCTTTTCTCTTGGCCCCTTGTTATCCTTTTAGCCTTTCTTTAGATCTACTTTATCGTGTGTCATTTCCATGTCTTTCTTGCACATTCTCTGTTCGTGGCCTCCCACCAAATGAGGCTTCGTTCTTCATTAACCAAGCAGCCAATTGGACCTTCCTCCCGTCGTCTATCCTAAAGGTACCAACAAGTCCTCCACTTCCTGTAGTTTTGACAGACGTCCCATGAAGTGGTTTTCCTCCCATCGTACAGAAGTTCTTACATATCTTAGAAAAAAACGTCTATATGCGTGGAGGAAGAAATTCAAAAAGGAAAGAGGAAGAGATTCAAAACGGAGAATCGAAGGAAAGACATATGGCTCTTGGGGGTTATGTTTTTAAAACAAACAAACTTTTCTCTTAAAAATACTCTCCTTAAAACATATTTTTGAAGTATTTCTTTACAAAATGCTTTTGAAAAACAGTTTTTTCAAAATTCATATCTGTTCTGGTAACCTTTAGCTCTGATACCACGTGTAACACCCCATCTCCATTAAGGTCACTCACAAAAGGAATGCCTTAATTTTGGTGGAGCGTTTATTGTGTATAGAACAGAAAAGTAAACAAGACAGAAAATATATTGGTACTTGGAAAATTTAAAACAACTTTTATTGTAGCGGAGAAATAGTTTGATTACAACAACTTCATAAACCAAGTACACTTAATATCCATCTTAATAAATTGTTTCAGAGTACATAAAATAAAAAGCATAAATCCCAACACAAGTGGCCATAAAAGAGACAGGCTGAAATTTACTTTCAGCAATCCAAGCACTTCAAAAAGAGAGAGAAAGAGATCCAAGATCAAGCTCCACTAGTACTAGTCCCACCCTGAGAACAGTGGGGGAGGAAGAAAAGAGGCGAAAACAAGTGGGGTCAGACATAAAGTCTGGCGAGTATAATAACTTTAACAATATAATTATTAAAGTAACTAGGATACGGCATAAACTGGTAAGATAAGATATGACCATGAAACAAGTGGGCATGACAAAGCAAATAAGAAGAATATTATGGCGTTAAGCTCGTTCCTAATTACTATACTGCACCAGTGCTAACTACACTGCACCATTACTAGTCACCCTAAAAGTTGATCCTGCCCACCGAACAGAATAATATTAATGGTAGTTTCGTGTACTTCTAGTTGTCTTCATAGGTGCCATCTGCCCCTATCTCCGCTAGTCGTACCCCCTACCCTCCCCATTCTAATTACAATGTTTATCCATAAAATGGTAGTTATACTCCTAGCTGTCTTTATAGGTGTCGTCTGCTCCTATCTCCGCTAGTCGTACCCACTACCTTCCCCTTTCGATCGGCTCCCTAACTCGTAGATACCCGTGCTGGTCGCACAGTGGGGTGTATCACTCCCCAAAGTGGCAACCCGATACCACCAGAGATGCACGACTTATATCTACACGATGCAACAACGTCTCACCTACCAGCCCGGGCCCACGCACGCCCATGACCCCGTTGGACTCGCGTTGCCACCGCTAACCCGTTTTGACCTCTTACAATCAAACCTAGTAAGCGTGTCCCGTCCTCGACTTGGGTCGAGCTCACAAAGATACTAAATAGGTTATTGGTTTGAAAAGGGTACCCACACAGACTTCCCACCTATGCTTGGTCCCCACTAAGATTCCACACTTAACCCCTTCTTATTCATGTCTTCTTACATGGTTTCAACTTGGTTAAGTGTTTATAATTATATCCCACATGTCCCTCACGTTATCCACTTAACAAATCAACATGTGTTATTGGTTAAGCTTGTCTTAACCCTACCCGCTTACCAGATCGATATATTATTGGTTTAGCTGGTCTTAACCCCATCCACTTATATCTTATTGGTTAAGTTGGTCTTAACCCTGTCCGCTTATCCGATCAATACATTATTATTGGTTAAGTTTGTCGTAACCTTATCCACTTATCAGATTAATATATATATATATATACATATATTATTGGTTAATCTGGTCTTAACCCTTCCCACTTATCAAATTATTGGTTAAGTTGGTCTTAACCCTACCCACTTATATATTATTGGTTAAGTCGGTCTTAACCCTATCCACTTACCATGTTATACTTAGTTTATGATTAGGTACTTCTTAATTCTCAGATACATTGGTTAAGAGAATAACTCCCTAAGTACTAACCCCGAAGACCGGGATCAACATCAGATTGTTACTCAGAGAATCACTCACTCAACCAAACTTCTGTTTGTCATTCATATTTGTCTTTAATCAGCATTAATTAATTGTTAAGGCACCTAATCGTATTTCACATGCCACCCAAGGTACCCACTTAATTTCACTTGCCACCCAAGGTACCCACTTAACCCCACATGTCCACCACATGTTTATCTGGTTAAGTGTTACTTAATTCATTAGAACCGTAACCTTGTAAAGACCTCCCACATTAGACTAGCATTTGCGGTTGCTGGATTTGCCGGGCGGGTCCGGGCATTCTATACTGCAAACGAGCCTAACCTTGTGTCTTTACGACTATTACACATTTAATTCGTGCCTTTGACCTCTCACATTAGACTGGCATTTGTGGCTGCTGGATTTGCCGGGCGGGTCAGGGCAGTCTTACACCACAAAAGAGTCTAACCTCGTGTCTTAGGCGATTTATAATTACACATCTTTATTTAACCCCAAATTGGATTAATATCCTTATTAAATTTGTCAATAAATTCCAAATTTATTTATGTCCATAATTGTATCTTAAAATTGTGTCCATAAATACCAATTATGCCAATTAATGTCTTAAATTAATAACATGCCTTTTTAAGGCCATTTATGCTAATTCACAATTTTATGTATATTCAATATTATCCCATCATCCCCACGCTATTCGTACATTTTCATATGACATATGTTAGTCTCGCAAATATTCTAACATATAAAAAGAAAAACAACATCACATAACACATAAAATAGATCTAAGGATCATGACATAAGATTACATAGCTAATAACTTGCATATGAATTTCATTCAAACTAGCATATGAAACAAAACTAGCATAGGTGATGGGCATAAACTTGCATAACTTATGTACTGCTATAGATCAAAACATAAAGGTGTGAACTTGCATATGGATCTAAACATAAAGGTGTGAACTTGCATATGGATCTAAACATAAAGATTAATGTCACATAAACTAGCATATGCATATACATGTTTCACATCTATTTTAACAACCTAAACTTGCATAAGATTCATATGAGAATATATGATTCAATCACCACAAACTTGCATAAGATATATGATTCAACTTGCATAGGATTCACATAAGAACTAACATATGATCCACTTGCATAACATTCACACGAGAACTAACATATGATCCAACTTGCATCAAATTCTCATAAGAACTAACATATGATTCGACTAACATATGCTCCACTTGCATAACATTCACATGATTCAAAATCATATTCTTATGATCCAATTAAATCTTAAATTAAATTAGCGAATTATCTTGTGAAAGCTATCATACTCACAATAAAAAAGAATAGTCTTGTCTTTCTGGAATCTGTATTCTGAAATTGATTTGCTCGCCTTTGAAGTAGACTAGTTCCTTGTTGTTGTTGTTGTTGTTGTTATAGACTTGAGTTGAATAGCTTTACTTTTCCTCTAGTTGATGGTGGCTACTCTAGGTTGCAAGGTGATAGCATGACGGCCATGGTTCTAATTTTGATTTGGTTTTAGGGTTTGAGTCTACATGTGTTTATATAGAATTTAAGATTAATTTAGGCCATCCGATCAACCTAGAATCAAATCAAGACCATCCAGTCAAGATAGAGTGACACCTCAGCCCTAATGTCTCAGCACTGAGTCACAAAATCGTCATCTTTCAGATCTGCCCCCGGTGGGGGGTGGGGGGGGGAGGGCAGGTCGACCCCCAAGTCGACATAAGGTCGACCTATATAGGGGGAGGTCGACACTAGGGTCGACCCCCTGGTCGACCTGGCCTTGGGCGGGAAATTTCCCTCCCTGCCCAGTTCGTTTTTGAATTTAAATTTGAATTTCTGGAAAGTTCCAACAACCATAACTTCTTCATACGAAGTCCAATTTACACAAACTCGGACTCTATCTCAACCAGAATTCCGAGACGAACACAATGGTGTAACCCATTTCCTTTGATTCTCACATTTGAAATTAAGTATTCTTTAATCTGTTAACTATAATATTTAAAATTACGGGGTGTTACAATTTCTCCATTTTCCTCCACCTATCCTTTGCAATATCATTCCATAGCCATTTAGAGATATATGAATCTATGGGTTCCCTCTAGATGAAGATGCACCTCTTCTTGGTCTCTTTTGTGGAGGAGCCACTGATTTGAAGGAATAAGATGGAAAAATCTATTTTTTCTAATAAGGAAAGGTTTAGGTTTTTGATAGAGGAAAGTAGGGTATTTAGAAATAAAGAAAAAGAGAGTTTGGGGGTTATAAAGGTTGAAACCGTGGAGCAGGTTTTTTCCCTCGGATATGCCTACCAATCGACTGGTTTCGTATCCACTAGTCGACTGGTGGCTATAAAACTGGTTTTCCATTTTTTTTTCTTCTTTTTGAAATAAATGTTTATATTTTATTCAATTATTTTAATTACTTAAATATACAAACTTTTATAATATCTATGAATAGTAAAGATAGTCTTAGAGAATGAAATTAGATTAATCAAAGAGAGAATTTTTTTAACATTTGTCAAGGAAACGTCAATATCATTTGCATTCTCGGTCAATGCAAAATTTATTAACGAAAACACAAGTGAAAAATAAATAAACAAGATCATCGCATTAGTCCGACTCCAAGGAAGTTGATTTTCTAGGAGTTTTCGGTCCAGCTCCCTCGTTTTCTTTATAGTTTTTTCCCATGAGTTCGGACTATGCTTAGGATCCTTGAGAGTTTTCTTACATGGACTCTAAGACGTGGATGGTCTCTTTGGAGTTTCTAGAGTTGTAGATAGCGGATGATGTCTTGATTCTAGACAACAGATTTTCCGCAAGCCTAAAGTGCAATTTGCTCAAGGAAACATAATTTATGTGAAGTTTGTCTTTGTTTGAAATACAGTTCACGTTGTAGCTTCTTTTTTTCCTCTTGATAGTAGTGTATCTCATCGATTTTATATCTTGTTGATGGTGATACAGATAACTGTCTTTTCTTTTTTGCATCTGGAGTATATCCAATACGATATTCTTGCCACCTTAACTCTGGTTCTTTAGTTTGAGTAGTAGAGATCATAATATCAATTGAATCCGTAGACATTTTCTCCGATGATTTTGTCAGAGTAGATTGTCATGATTTTGAGGAATTTGAGTTCTTTGACATGACGTAGTAAGCTTTTTGTTTAAGAGGGATAATGACAAAAAAAATTGAAAAGAGATGAAACATTTCTTTGAGTATATATAAAAGGAATAAAAGACTATAAATAACAACTGAAACTAAAAGAACGAATGGTAAAATTATTTGTGACCATTAGTTTAAAGAGAGGTTTGTTAGATAAAAATAGTAAAAACTATAAGTCTTTTCAGCCACAAAATGATAAGTAATTTTACTTGAATGTAAAGAAAAACTAATATAACTTATTTAGTTGCACAGATTGGTAGAATGTAAATATTTAGGTTAAAAAAACCTTATGAAAATAAACATTTATCAAAAAAAAAGTGAGAAGCAGTTGAATATCGTAATTTGATAATTTACCTTTTAAGTGCTATTTCTTTGCTTCTTGTTATGGACAGCCACATTATATTGAGTGGTACCTGCAAAAAATAATTAAAAATTATTGGTACCCACTTCCTCCGTTAGGTTCCGAAGAGCTAGATCTTAGGAAAACAAACCCAAGAGGGTTCGGAATCCCTTTTGTAAATATAATTAATATTATTATGAATAGTGTCTAAAAATTATTTAATATACTTATTCCTAAAAATTATTATTTGTTTTAGGAAACCATATATTAATAATTTTAGATAAATTTTTATTTAAAACTTCTTTCATTTTATTTGAAAAGACAGGTTTGATAAACTCAATATTTTCCTTAGTACTAACAGATTTGCTATAATTCTTTTAGGACTAATTTTGTTTAAAAAACCTAATCCTTTTTTACTATGAGAAGGCTGAGAATTTTCTAAAATTCTAGATATATTTTCTCTTCCTTTATTAAACTTATTTACATTTTTAGAAATATCTACTAATCTTAATTTAAGAACAAAATTATCCAACTCAATAATTTTAATTTTATAATTTAAATCATGATCTTCTAAAACAAGTAAATCATTATTTTCTTTTTGGGTTTCAATCTCTTGACTCAATAAAGAAATTTGAGGATTAGCATTATATAGAGATTCTTGTAATTTTCTGATTTCATCCTCTGAAATCTCTTTCACATCTTTTAACAAATCTCTTTCAAACTCTACCTTTTTTATATATTCATTTACTTGTTTATATTTTCTTTTAAAATTATTTCAAGACTCTAGAATCTCTGTATTAATTTCTACCATTTCTTCATAAGTAAAATCACCAACCTCAGTGTCTTTTTCCATGAATTATACATTTGCTTGTTCATTGTCACTATCGCTATCACTCTTTGAATATGGATCTGAATTATCCCAAGTGACTGAGAAAGCTCGCTTCTTCGATTTCTCCTTTTTTTTCTTTAGTTCTGGACAATTCTTTTAAAAATGTCCAGTCTTTGAACAATTGAAATATTCAACCAAGGCTGGATCAAGTTCTTTTGTAGAATTCTTTTTCACATTCTTGTTTTAGCTCTTATTATATTTTAGAAATTTTTGGCTACGAAGGAACGTCTTCATCATCTAAGTCCAATTCTTCTTTTTCAACATGAAAAGTGTAACAACCAAAATTTGGTGATATAAAATAATTGTTAAAATTTCAGAAAGTTGGAATTTCTGCGAACGATGGAATTTGGCCGCGAGACTTCAACCATTGCATTCGTCTCAAAATTCTGGTCAACTTTCATGTTTGGAGTTTCGCGAACAGAGTGTGTATAAAAAATTACGAATGAAATACGAATACAGATGGAAAATAAATAAACAAATTTTTTTATTAATATTTTACCATATATGAACAACCGACCTGGGCACCCGATTTCCCATGCGGTCGACCATAGCGGTCGACCGCCACGGTCAACCTATGGGTGATCAGTAGCCTTGTGACGGCTGGGTAATATAGGGTTTGGTTTATAAAATTATATAACGGATGGACGGATGTTATTTAAAATGAATCCAACGTCGCAATGCCATTTCCACCCCTATAAATAAAGAGGTAGAGCCCCATTCTCTTCCATTCAAATCTATAGAGGTAGCGGAGCTCTGCCATTTTTCTTCCTCTTCTATCCTAACTTCTAAATAAAATATATTCATACATATACCAAATAAAATAAAACTCGTATCGAATTGGGAGGACTAATAGATTCAGTGGAAGAGGATGCTCAACAATAGATTTCTTCGCTCCCTTCCCCTTTTCTTATATTTCTACAGATCTAGAATTTTCCCCTTTCTAGATAAATTGTAGATTTATAAGAATTTGGGGATTTGTAAGCCTAAAAAGTTTCAAAATTCAGAAATTGGTAGCTATAAGGTGAGTGGGAAATTTACTAATACAGATATAATGATTTATCTATTTCGTCTGAATCCAACCTATATTTATGCCTATCAGATCTGCTTATTTAGATAATTGTAAATTGTGGCAACCATCAAACTTGATTATTAACATGCTTGGAATTGGTAAAAGATAAGTTGTGGTTATGTATAGCGTGAATTGTAGGATTTATATATATTTTCCCTACATATTCCTACAAGTTACGTAATGAAATATGTTGTATATGTTACATAGCACTATGGATCTGGAAATTAGTCCCATTAAACATAAAATTATTGTAGTTATGTTCTAGATCTTTAGTCCAGTGCTGAAACATTAAATATGTAAACTTGGGTAAAAAGGTGAACTTGTGTATTATGTGATTGTAAGAATAAAAAGAAATATTCCTTGTTTACATTCAATATTGTTGGGTTTTTAGCTTAATCATTTTAAATTATGTTGTTTTCCTCATTTTAAATAAAGAGGCATTATTTTAAAATCAAAACAAGTATGACAAAAAGAAACAAAAAGGAAAAGTGGTTCAAAGGTACAAATAATAATAAATACATGTTTTGTATGTAATTTGCATCGACTATTCCAAAAGAAAAATATATTACGTATATTTCTTGTGATTTGGGAATATGTCAATTCCACAAAATAGGCATGATTTACAATGATTTTGGCTAACGGTCCTTGTGAGACGTGAAAACTTCTTGGCAAGATTGAATATAAAAAGGGAATGTTTGGTTAATTGATTTGACCAAATCATTTATTTAAATTTAAGAATAAAAAATTTTATGTTAACCACACGCAAACATAGAAATAAATATATACATACTATTAGTCCAAATCTGCGTAAAATGGTAAAATATGCATTATATTAAATGTTTGAAGGTTTGTTCAATAGTATTCATGTATGGAGTCATACATGTAAATTATATTCCATACTTAATGAATATATTTATGGTGACCATTGTAGCAATTAGTGTGATTGATTACTGTAAATGAGGCCTTAAATTAATAATTAACAATTATGACGAATGTTGAATGTTTGGATAATGTTAAATTATGGAAATATAAGTAAATATAATCCATTTTGAATTAATATATTTCTGGCGACCTTCGTAGCAATAAATATAATTTGCCATAAATGAGACCGCAAATAAAGAAATAACCATTTTAACCAATATTGATTTGGGGAAAATAAATGTGATGGGAAAATGGTTACAATTCCTAAAATCAATCACAATAATTTTTGTGGACTCCAATTAGGAAATTAAAAAATAAAACCGCATTTAAATACGTTGTTAAGCTCAACTTACGGTGTACGCCTGCTTGGAACCGATCGGCAAATCCAGCAACCGCAGGTAGTCAGCTTAATGTGAGGGGTCTAATGCATAAAAAAATAAATGTACTATGGCACGAGGTTAAGTTCACTTGTGGTAGAAGCTTTCCCAGGACTGACCGGCAAATCTAGCATCCACATGTAGTCAACTTAACGTGGGAGGTCTAGTGCATAAATATATATATATATAAGTATATATAACAGTCAAAAAATAAATAAATAAGTATAGAAATTGTCTGTTATGGTACAACAAATAGATAACTTGGGACTGATGAATAGTTGCCTTAGGAAAATACAACCGTTAGAGTCAAAAAGGGAAATAAAAATGAAATGGGTGTCAAAAAGGGGATTAATGGATATTGATTGTCGTTTAAATACTAAGTCCATATTAGGTAAGAATTCAAATAAATATCCTAGAAAAAAGGACTATAAGCTTCCTTATTTAGGTCAATAAAACTTATAATTAAAAATATAGTTGGACTTAGTAGGTTAATAGTGCAAGACATTATTAACCATATAAACCCTTGATACAAATAAATGGTGTATGTATAGTATTCCCATATAAAGGAATTAAACGGGAATGACTTAATAACGTAGCCTACTTTATCCCAAAAAGGGAAAGGTGTTAAAGGTAAATAGGGGATGAACGAATAACCTTCGTGTATAGTCTGCTTCCTGGGTCCTAAAAGGCTAAGTGAATAGGGTTAAAGAGTCCACTGGGAATACGTTTTTCAGTATAGGAGTCTTAAATGGCAGGTGTGTGCTGGCCTACCCAAATCTGGAAATTAAAAGGGCCAGATATGGCCATCTATCCTACAGATAGTAGTAGGTGACTAAGGAGGTTATCTAATAAGGTCAGCTAGAATGTATAACGAACGATAAAATAACAACTCTCACCATATGCGGGGCAAGGGTATATGCATGAAAACGGAAGCCTTAACTAGTAGGGCCCATAGCTAGTGCCCTCTAGTTTAATGTCAACATTCAATATATTATCGAGGGTTAATAATTGACCAATAGGTCCGCCTAGGGTATTAAGTGATCAGGGAGAATCCACCTTATCTATCATTGACAGTAAGGCATTAAAAAAAATAAAGAATAGAGAATAAGGATATAGATAGAATCCCCGAAATTAGGGGCCGACTTTCGATATAATTAACCAGTTAAACTCTAGTATAAAGGCTTCACAAAAATGTATGTAAATGTCCTATCTCGGTAATATAATCTGGGAACACTACTTTGGGCTGAATAGTAAAGTGGCGCGTAAACATTTACTAGGTTGGGCTAGAATCACTAACCTGGTTAGGCATTTACTTACTTGGCTTTCAATTCTTGTTCTCCCTCATGCTCGGTATTGGCAAAGTGTCTTACATTGAAAAAGGTGGTTACTTTAGTTAATAATAGTTTATCTCATTTTATTTCCGCTGTGAGTTATATTAACTGTACTCTGATTATGCTCATGCTCATTTATTGCAGGTACCGGATATACGCTCTACGCTTGGATGTGTTCAAGTTTTGATTTTTATCCAAATTTGTGTGTAGAAAAGTGTAGGGTGTTACATTTGGTATCAGAGCTTAGGTTAAACTATCAGAGGAATTAATTAAATTAGGACTCATGAGAGAACATAATTCAATTTTCTGTTCTATTTTTCTTCGTCTTTCTTACTCTACTTTAATTTATTTCGACAATGAAATTAGTCGTGGGCCTAATTATATAAAATGGGCTTTGAGCGACTAAAAGTTGAAATATGTTGAGTTCGGGTTTCTAGGCAATTCTGTCTTACCCCACATTACTTTAGTGATCTCATCATGAAAAGCACGTGGACGGCATATGGTGGACTCCATTGATTCGAGTTTGGAGACTGGACAAAAATATTGCTACAGCCGAGATAGTCACGATTTCTGGTTTTTGTTTTGTTCTTGGAGTTCCTGTAAAAACTGTTCCTCGATCCAAAACTGTAAAAGTCCATATAAGTATGTCATATCCATTTCAAACATAAAATTACGAGGTATAATCCGATTGTTACTTCGTTGGATTTCCGAATCTACCTTTATTGAAATATTCAATTGAGTTCCTAGCCCTGTATTCAAGGAAATTTATTTTCAAAACTATTTGAAAAATAAAAATGGATTTTAATGGTTTTAAAATACGGTTTCGGAAAGTAGTTTGTGAAGACATGTTTTTAAATTTTAATTTATTCGTGTTTCAAAATTTCAGAGCTATGGTGTAATTTTAATAAACATAGTCTGATCGGTAGGAAAGATGGAATGAGGAAGGACAAGGAATATGCCACTAAATGTGAAAACAATAAATAACTATTCCTTGTGATTTTCAGTATCTATTTCCCAAAATATATTGGATAATCTATTTAAACTACCAAAATTAACCTTTAAGATTCTAAAGCTCTAACATTTTTGGACACGAAAAGGTTTTTCCCAATTTGAAATATAAAACTGGTTTATAAATAGTAATAATAATATAGGTTTACAAATTTGAAACCGTTAGTTTATAATAAAATTCCATTTTTGGAAAAGTTTTAAATTTTCTTTGAAAAGGCTATGGAAAATCCTTAGTCCAGATTTTGGGGTATTTGATTTCGTCAATCATTTGTTTGTTGTTAGCTAGGTAAGGGGAAAATCCATTTTAATTTGTATTATGGATTTCTTGCTGAATTATTTTGGAATTCGTTCGTTGTGTAGTAGCAGCATCGTTGTTGAGACTATAAGTCCTTGGAGTTGGTTTGGAGTTTAACTACAGTTTTTAAATACCTCAGTGATGAGGATGACTATTTTTCGAATTGCACCGAATCCTAAAAGATAATGAGGGACAATTAATATTTTAATCTAGCCTAATAAGGTCAAGGTCCAACCTCTGTATAAAGTCCATTTGGTAGTTGACAGTTTAGTACTATAGTAGGATGGTAAATTAATTGATGAGTTTTGGTAAAACTTGGACCGAGGACTCAATCGTAAAAGTTGCATCCAAATTACCCCTTAACTCCTTTCGTCCTTCCTCATCTAGCCAAGCCATATCTCTATCCTCCTTCTCTTTCTTTGTTGTGCCTCGTCTCCTCTTTTACGCACTTGTTTGCGCATTGGATCTTGCCTCACTAATACTCCAAGATCTATTTTCTTCTCTTCGATAATTACTTGGCATATAATACCTAAGTTGCAATATTCGATCTTACTAACACCATTTAAGTCTCATCCTTGGGTAGAGATCATTTGGTTGGATCGGAATGAGCAAAAGGGTCTCACGGCTAAGATTTTTTTTTTTGGCAGTTGGGCTTGCACCGGCCCATTGCTTCGATATCTTAGAATAGGATTTGTGTTTGTGCTGCATCCATCTTTGCTATACCTTGTTTGAATAGGTCCTCTCGAAGGCAATCATCGTTTTGGAGATGAAGATTATGCTATCTTTTGATGTTTTTTATGAGGAGAATCTTAATGAAATTTTAGAGGAATCTGTGTTGAACGCGGACTTAAATGGTCTCTTGTTTTACAAGCCTTAAAGATTTTTGTAGCAAATCTCTTTTTCTTGATGTCGGTTTTTTGTATTCGGGAATCTACGTTTGAACTGCCCATGTAGACGTGTGACCCATTTAGCACATCATTCTATAAATGGGAAGTTATGACTTGGTTTGTCTCAGGATGCGGAAATTTATCCTTCGCTTGATCGATAGCGTAACCATCATTTGGTGCCGCATCATATGCGATTTAGATTGTGTTCCTGTGTGTTGTCTCATGGAGTTACTTTATGTAATTTCACCTATCTACTCTGTCCTTAGGCAATATTGGGTGGATTTCCATGAGAAGCAGCTTCGTGGTAGGTTTCTTGTCTCATCATAAATTCTCTCTTAGAAGAGATGGTGATGTAGGAACCTTCGATAACACCAGTAGTGTTGGTAACATGAGATTGAGCATTTTGCTACCACGGTACGGTTAATCAAAGATCATAAAATTTTGTTTAAGCTCCAGCCGCCGAGCAAGACATGATCTCGTTGTTTATAACCTTTATGTTAGGAGTTTTTGCATTGTTTTGTTGTTATCCCTTTCCAGCATCGGGTTCTTGGCTTTGTGGTGATTCGTGCTTGTAACTGTTAGTGTTGTTTAATTCGCATGACTTAGGTTAAAGAGATTTCTATGTTTGGAGATCTTTTTGTCATTCACGCATGCCTGTTTGAATGAAATCTCATTTTTCGTATCTAAACTAACAGTTGTCCTAGAGCTACAAAGAATAGAATTCTGTGGTGGATAAATTTTAGCAAAGGACGGGTTTTGCGTAGTTTTCATTACTGGTATATAAATAAATAAACCACTGTTCCTTGTTAAAGCTGAAATTTATTTTAGTCTTTTTGTGAGTGATTTTAGTTTTCGCATTTTTGGCATGACTGGCTTCCTTTTTGCCAACATGTGACATGAATCATTTAAATTTTTGCAAATTTCATTTTTGAAAGTTTATGGAAAATGTTGTTTGAAAAAAAAAAACCATTTCTACCGTTTTCTTATTTTATAGGAAAATGAAACTATTTTGAAAGGAAAATTTCAAAATAGACATAACAAGGTTTCAAGCTGGAATTTATTTTTATGAATTTTTTTGATTTTAGGTCACATGAATAGCACAAGGAAGATGTTTGGATGCTTTATGTGTGCGTTTTAGTTGTGTAATAGGACCGACAATACGATAAAAATGTTAATGGTAACAAGGAAAAGGCTGTTTTATCCTTGGAAACGTTGTTTCCATACCATGTCAACGATGCGCGGGAGCTATTAATTAACTTTTTTTTACGTTTTAGAGCTTGTTTTAAGCCTCCTTTACATTCCACAGATGAAAATTTTTGGAGTATTTTGGGTAACCGAGGTAAAGAATTCCATTGTAGGCCGGGAAACGGAATCTGTAAGTGGAGGAAATTTTAAAATTCTTCATTTTGATTTCCTTTCTCCCATTTAGGAGAAATTAAATAGAAAACGATTAGATTTCCTGACGTTGTGGACGGTAGTGCCTGGATGAAAAATTGGTTGCTTCACACTTTTATTCATAATTGTGTGAAGGTTACAGACGAAAAAGAATTTTCAAATTTTGCATTCATATAGAACTACCAGTATAATTTGGATGTTCTGCATCATGTTTTCAAAAAAAAATTCAAAAAGTTTAATGCAAGCATATAGGAGGATCCGATTAGAATCATCTTGCTTACATGTTTTTTGGTTGAAATTGCATTATGTACACCATGCACATATACACATTGTTACAAAGTGTATGTACACATATTGGTTGTGTAGCATAGGATTTTAGGTGTATGCATTTCGGGACGAAATTCCTTTTAGGAGGAAAGAATGTAACACCCGAAATTTTGGCGATATAAATTAATTATTAGAATTTTAAAAATAGGAATTTCTGCAAATGATAGAATTTGGTCGGGAGACTTTAACCGTTGCGTTCATCTCGTAATTCTGGTCAACTTTCATGTTTGGAGTTTCGCGAATAGAGTCCGTATAAAAAAGTTACGGAGGAAATATGAATACAGAAGGAAAATAAATAAACAAAATATTTGATTAATATTTTACCATATATGAGCAGCCGACCTGGGCGAACAGATGCGTAGTGACGGCTAGGTCATATAGGGTTTGGTTTATAAAATTATATAACGGTTGGACGGATGTTATTTAAAATGAATCCAACGGTGCAAGGCCATTTCCACCCCTATAAATAAAGAGGTAGAGCACCATTCTCTTCCATTCAAATCTATAGAGGCAGCGGAGCTATGCCATTTTTCTTCCTCTTCTAACCTAATTTCTAAATATAATATATTCATACATATATCAAATCAAATCAAATTCATGTGGAATTGGGAAGACTAATAGATTCAATGGAAGACGATGCTCAACAATAGATGACTTCACTCTTTTCCCTTTTTCTTATATTTCTATAGATCTAGAATTTTCCCCTTTCTAGATAAATTGTAGATTTATGAGAATTTGGGGATTTGTAAGCCTAAAAAAGTTCAAAATTCAGAAATTGGAAGTTATAAGGTGAGTGGGAAAATTACTAATACAGATATAATGATTTATCTATTTTATTTAAATCCGATCTATGTTTTATGCCAATCAGATCTGCTTATTTAAATAATTGTCAATTGTGGCAACCATTAGATCTGATTATAAATGCTTGAAATTGGTAAATGATAAGTTGTGGTTATGTATGGCATGAAATGTAGGATTTATATATATTTTCCCAACAAATTCCTACAAGTTATGAAATGAAATATGTTGTATATGTTACATAGCACCGTGGATCTGGAAATCAGTCCCATTAAACATAAATTTGTTGTAGTTATGTTCCATATCTTTAGTTTAGTGCTAGAACATGAAATATGTAAATTTGGGTAAAAAGGTGAATTTATGTATTATGTGATTGTTAGAATAAAAAGAAACATTCCTTGTTTACATTCAATGTTGTTGGGTTTTTGGCTTGAACATTGTAAATTATGCCATTTTCCTCATTTTTAAATAAAGAGGCTTTATTTTAAAATCACAAGAAGTATAACAAAAAGAATTAAGAAGGAAAAAGTAGTGCAAAGGTACATAAAAAAATAAATACATATTTTTATGTAAATTGCATCAACTATTCAAAAATAAAAATATATTACATATTTTTTTTGTGATATAGAAATATGTCAATTTCACAAAATAGGCATGATTTACAATGATTTTGGCTAACGGTCCTTGTGAGACTTGAAACCTTCTTGGCAGGATTGAATATAAAAAGGGAATGTTTGGTTAGTTGATTAGACCAAATCGTTAAAATAAATTTAAGAATAAAAAATAAAAATAATAATAACTACGTAGACATCACGCAAACATAGAAATAAATATATACATATTATCCTCCGAAATCATCGTAAAACAGTAAAATATGCTCTATATTAAAAGTCTGAGGGTTTGAAATGTTCAGTGATATTCATTTATGGAAACATACATGTAAATTATATTCTATACTTAATGAATATATTTATGGTGACCGTTATAGCAATTAGTGAAATTGATTGCTATAAATGAGGCCATAAATAAGCAATTAACAATTGTGACTAATGTTGAATGTTTGGTTACATTTAAGATGTGGCTTAGTGGTTTGGGAGGAATCGTTGTTTTAAGGTTTTTCAGTTGGTTGTTCAGGTTTGGAGAACCACAATGGCTGATTTGGGAAGGCCCATTAGTGGGCTAGTGGAAGGTTATAAATAGGAGGTAGGCGGTATGAGATATGGTTTAGTTTCTATATTCTCTCATTTGAGGTCCTATGTTCCTCCTACTTCTAACACCTTTCCACCATTAAAAATCAAATCTAAGGAGGGAAATCAAAGATCTATACCATTAGAGGCTAGATCTACATCAATTGAAGTGGGAGTTCATCGGATCAAGGGGTTTGTTTCAAATTGCTTGTTGTCCGGAATCTTAATACATTGATTTTAGCTTGTTTGGGAGAATCGGTGAGTGGTTTTCATCTCTTACATGGACTCAACAAAGTATATGAATGTTTGATCATGTTTTTCATCAAATTCAAGCATTTTCCTATAGATCTATACCACGACTAGTCCATTTTCGTATGAATCACCCTATGTTCTAATTTAGCATGTTTAAACTAGTAATTCCTATGCCATTTCATATGTTTATGCAAGTTAGATCCGCAATTTAGTACATATGTTCATTTATCATGATTTTAGAGTGATTTGCATAATTTTAGTGATAATCGTCATATTCATGTTTTTAGTGACTTCATAACATGCTTATGATTGTGTTGAATGAATTGGACGAATATATTTCGTCAGTTGTGTCGATTGGAAAAGTTTTGGTCGAAATTGGAGTTGCATTGGGGTGGTGCAGGTTTTGGGTCGTTCATGGTGGGTCGGTCGGCCAGAATTATGTCTTAGAGAGCAAGTCATGAAGTGGGGAATGGTAAAGTGAAGGGTCGGTCGCTCCTAACTGGGTCGGTCGAGCGAGCCAAGGGCCGGTCGAGCAGTGAGCAGCTCGAGCAGAGCATGGTCAAAGATTAAGACCAAGGGTAGGTTGAGCAGTGAGTGACTCGAGCAGAGCATGGTCAAGGATCAAGACCAAGGGTTGGTTGGTTGAGCATCCCAGGGGGGTCGGTCGGTCGTGCATAATATGGTCAATTCTTAAAATTTTATTTTTCGATACGACTCTGATTGAACAAAAAGGTCTGAAAAAAATATATTTTTCGAGGGCAACCCCCCGAACCCTAGCCGCAGCGCAGTGATGTACTTTGGCTAGGTGATGGTGGGACCTTGAAGTGAATTCAAGGAGGAAGGTTTGAAGGGTTGGAATGTGTTCGTTGATCGGTGTAGAACAACAAATGAGGTGACAATTCAAAGGGCGTGAGTTGGTGAATAATGGTTGCTTGAGAAGGATGCTTGAGCTATGAAAAGTCATCGGGTTGGATGACTAGAGATGTGAAGGCCGAGAGATAATTGTTGTCGTAAGTTCTAGCAGGCTCAAAGTAGGGGTATGCTAGAGACGTCTAAAAGACCGGTTGTAGGTCGAGCACCCTAGGTATCGTTGAAAAGCCTAGTTGTCAAGGTTGGACATACATACGTATCGTTGAAAGGCGTATGGAGTTTATGCTATAACTGGAGCTATAATTAGCCCTTGACGTATGGCAAGGTTGGTCGTCATACGATTAACGATGGTTTCTGTAACACCCCGAATTTTCTGAGAATATTAAAATTAACAAATTCAAGAACACTTAATTTTTAGAAGAAGAATTAAGTGAAATGGGTTGCGCTATTAGGTTCATCTCAAAATTTTGGTCAAGATAGACATTTGGTTTGCATAAAACGGATACCTTATGAAGAAGTTATTAAGCCTTGAAGTTTGTATGCATATGAGAAATATATATATATATAATTAAATAAATAATTATGCAAAAAAGTTCAAAATAGTGAATCGGAAGGGTGAATAACCGAACCGGCCCATTTTTTAGGTCGACCCGAGTCCTGCTGGATCGACTAGGGGTTGATCAGGGTGTTTGGCTGTCAACCCATGGGTCGATTCGCTCTAAGGCAGATGTGGCATCTAATTAGTTCTTATGGTTCAGGGTTAATCTAATGGTCCTAAAACACTCTCTACAACTATATAAGGACCCTAAACCTAAAACCTATTTCTATTATTCACTCTCATCTAAACCTAGCCGCCACTAAAACCAAAATCAAATCAAATCTAATATAATTCAACTAAGAGAGTTCAACGATCTACATCAAAGGCGAGCAATTCAATTTCAGAATACAGATCGCTGAAATCAAGTTTTCCTTTTGATTGTAAGTGTAGTTATCTTTCAGATGTGAATAAATTAAAGACATGATTTGTAATGAATTGTAAAATAGAATTGTATCAAGTTGTATGTGATGCTGATTCATGTTTACTCATGTCTATTCTATCATATATGTCTATGAACTATTGTGGTCTATTGAACCTATCATGTTATGTGGAAATTGGCGAGTAAACCTATGATGTTGTATAGGAATTTGGGAATGAAATTATCATATGTAAGTTTGGTGATATTATGATACATACAAGTTTTAGGCTAAGTCATGTTGTTTATGCCTAATTGTTTAGAGCCATTATGCATACATGTTTAGATCTATGACCTTATATGTTTAGATCTACAACTTTATATGTTAGATCCATATGCCTTTATGATAGATCTAATTTGCAAGTTCACCAGTACATGCCAAGTTTAACTTGTATAGTTTTATGTAAATTCATATGCTTGTGGTTCATGTTGCATAGATCAAATTTGCAAGTTCATAGTTAAAAGTATATTGTTCTATGCCAAATCCATGTGACATATGTGTAGTTAGATCCATACTTTTGAATGATGTTGGAATGTTGCAAAGTTCCTCTTTTCCCTTTTTTTTATATAAGTTAGGCTAAAATATCGAGTCTAGCATTCTATGTAATTTTGCGAACGTACAACGGGGGTTACGTTGGAGAAAACATGAAATTACATGTAATTGGCATGTTTGACACATAAGCATGATAAGTGGAATGAAAATGGTATAATCTATATTCCTAAAATTTTGAACGTGATTTAGAAGGAAAGTGGGCCATGACAATAATTGATTTATAATTTACATGTAAATATGTAGGATAAACATGAAAAATTACATGGCATAGATTGGTTCATGAAATGGTATATTTAGTATACCATTAATTGTGAGCATAATTAAAAGGATAATTATGGCATAATTAAATTGGGAATAATTTACATATGGAATTTTTCATAAATAAGAAATATGTAAATTTAGAAATAATGAATATGCCTAACCCGAGGTTAGAATGAGTTGTGGTGTAAAACTGCACGGAACCGACCGGCACATCCAGTGACCACAACAATACCTGTCTAATGTGGGTGGTTAGTGCATTGAGCCCAAAAAGGACCCGAGGTTAGACTGAGTTGTGGTGTAAAACTGCCCGGAACCGACCGGCACATCCAGTGACCACAACAATACCTGTCTAATGTGAGTGGTTGGTGCTTTAATAAAGCTAAGTCAAGACTGGTAGGGTTAAGTCAATTAAGGAAACACTTAACCAATTCAACATGTAAAATAAACTGATGGTTGAGGTTAAGTAAATTTAGAACACTTGACCATTATAACATTTAAGTAGACAAGTGGGTGAGGTTAAGTAAATTTAGAACACTTAACCGTTATAACATGTTAATTAGACAAGTGGGTGAGGTTAAGTAAATTTAGAACACTTAACCGTTATAACATGTTAGTTAGATAAGTGGGTGAGGTTAAGTAAATTTGGAACACTTAAACGTTTGAACATGTTAATTAGACAAGTGGGTGAGGTTAAGTAAATTTAGAACACTTAACCTTTATAACATGTTAATTAAACAAGTGGGTGAGGTTAAGTAAATTTAGAAACACTTAACCAATATAACTTGATTTATGGAAAGGTTAAGTTAAAATAAGAGGGCAACACTTAACCAATATAACTTGATTTGTAGTAGTGTTAAGTTAACACAAGAAGGCAACACTTAACCAAAGTAACATGACACATAGGTGGGTTAAGTTCAATTGAATTGATTGATGACACTTAACCAATACAACAAGATGAATACATGGGGTTAAGTTAACAAGAAACACTTGACCAATATAACTTGATGAACGAACGAGGTTAAGTTAATAGGAAACACTTAACCGATCCAACATGATAAGTAAGGAGGGTCAAGTTAATAAGAAATGTTTAACCAACATGACATGATGAATGAGTGGGTTAAGTTAACATGAGCGGACAACACTTAACTAATATGGCGTAATGTGCGGGAGGGTTAAGTACATATCGGGTTGGTGGGTAATATTAGTAAATATAGGCCCACAAAACTTAACCATTAAATAGACATACTTGAATCAGTGGAAGGGTTAAGTGCATATCAGGGTGGTGGGTAATACTAGTAAATATAGGCCCACAAAACTTAACCATTAAATAAACATGCTTGAATCAGTGGAAGGGTTAAGTACATCTCGGGTTGGTGGGTAATATTAGTAAATATAGGCCCACAAACATTAACAATTAAATAAACATGCTTGAATCGATGGGAGGGTTAAGTACATCTCGTGTAGGTGGGTAATATTAGTACATATGGCCCCACAAAACTTAATCGTTTATTAAAAATGCCTGAATCGATGGGAGGGTTAAGTACATATAGGGTTGGTGGGTAATATTAGTAAATATAGGCCCACAAACTTAACCAATTGGAAACCCTAGTAACGGGGACCCATTTCAGCAGTAACCCACCAGGATGTATCACGGTACCCTGAATTAGGCAGGGTGGGGGCACGATTACTGGGCTGATTATAAGCGGTCAAAGCAGCAGTAGGGGGTACGTCAGTGTATGTTCCGATGGTTTACGGGCGTGCACGTACTCCGTAGTGGGAAAAAACAGACACTGGGTACCAGTAGTTATACACTGTGCATCTTGAATCATGTCGGGTCACTATCATAGGGATTGATGCACCTTATGGTGGGACTAGCACAAGGTATCTACACGCAAGAGAGGGCCGATTGACACAGACACATTGAACATGAATACAAGTATTGAGCCAATCGATAGGGTAGTAAGGGTACATCTAACATGTTCATGGCAATTAGACTAACTGAGGTGGAATCCTCACGATAGATGTACATGTAACACCCCGTATTTTCTGTGAACGTATAAGTAACAAATCAGAGGATAATTAATTTTTATAATAAGAATCAAGGGAAACGGGTTGTGCCATTACGTTCGTCTCGGAATTCTGCTTGGAAACGAGTCCGAGTTTGCAAGAATCGGAGTCCGTATGAGGGAGATATGACCCTCCGAAGTTTCAAGAATTTTCAGAATCGAAAACAGCTCGAAATTCGAATTCAAACCCAGAAGCGGGCTGGGCGGGAAATTTCCCGCCCAGGACCCAGGTCGACTGGGGAGTCGACTGGGTAGTCGACCCCCCCCGACCAGGTCGACTGGGGAGTTGACTGGGTAGTCGACACCCCCCTGACCAGGTCGACTGGGTAGTCGACCTGGGGGTCGACCTGCTCCCGAAATCCAGTTTTTGAACCTGGTTCGTTCTGATGTATTTGGTCACGTTTTCTGTTTAGGTTCGTCCTCCTAACCCTATATAAACAGCCCTCTAGCCTCATTCTCTCTACACCATTTCATTCTGCCTATACTCTGCCTCTGTTCTAATTAAATAAAATAATGGCGTCGCTACTCTGCTGAAATCTGAAGTGGAACTAGGACTAAAGCATCTTCTTCCAAACTGAATAGAATTAAAAGAGAACAACTGCAACTCTTCTTCTTCTTTAAACCAATCAAGGCAAGTGCAGTTATTTTCCGATATAAACTTTAATCATAATTGTGACATGATTGTAAATCTGAATTTGAGATTGTGTATGTTCTGTTCTGATCTATTTTATTCTGTATCTCTTCTTCTTTCTGTTCTATAGCCAGGCTACTACAAGCCTGCGCCAATCTCCTAAGAGATTAACGCACGAACGCTAAAATGTTTGGGACAAATAATGAATGTGGCATAATTGGACATGGCTAATCTGTGACTGATTTAAGAAAAAGGACATAGGTTGTAAACTAGATTTAGATCTATGCATATTCTGTGAATTGGAAGAAGAGGAACCATGGTATATTAACATGTGACTTGAGATTTTGGACATAACGCATATTTTGAATTAAGATCTGTTATAACTAGATTGTTGGGCATATTGTTTATATAACAATTCATGATTTGAAAGAGAATATGACTTAGGTGTGAAGATCTATATTAAGATTTGATAACTATCAAATGTGAATAACACCTAAGTAGGAGATTTTTGAATATATGACATGCATTGAAATCGATGGCTATATTTGGTATAATTTATATGTGAATCTTTTGTACTAGGCAAGTTGAACTAAATTGGGACATGTAAATTATGACCATAATCTGTGACATGTAAATTCAATGCAAACGTGGGGTATATGATCATAGTGTGAATCATGACAACTATTTAGGCATGCAAACTTAGGCCAAATTTATAATTAGGCAAGATATGTTTGTGAAACTTTAAGGAATGATTAAATCTGTTATATTTGCCTAATTTGCTAGTTCTGCTATATTGCCTAATCTGCTAGATCTGTTCATCTTCCAAATCTGTCATCTGCTAAGTCTGCTAAAAATGCCTAATCTGTTATATGCTAAATCTGCTAAATTGCTTAATCTGCTGAATCCGTCAAGTCGCCTAATCTGCAAAATCTGTTATATGCTATATCTGTTGAGTTGATATATTTAGTCTGTTATTGACATAATCTGAATTGGCTATAGTTATGAATAATTGACATTAGGCGTGGGCATAAATGGTAAATTATTAATTAATTGGCCGCAAAGATAAACATGGCTGACTCGAGGTTAGAATGAGTTTGCGGCGTAATTCTGCCCAGAACCACCCGGCACATCCAGTGGCCGCAAACAATAGGTTCTAATGTGAGAAGTTAGTCATAACGTGCTTGAAACCCGAGGTTAGACTCAGTTTGCGGCAGAAATCTGCCCGGAACCAACCGGCCTAACCAGTAGCCGCAAACTGTCAAACTAATGTGAGAGGTCTGGGCATTAATATTTAATTAATGAAAATCTGAGATAAATATGATGTCTGAAACGTGTTGGGCGGATAGGGTTAAACCCACTAGACTGATGAATTTAATAAATCTGTTCCGTGAATCTGTAGGCCCAATTACAAAGTTTGACAAATCTGTAAGTCTGTTAATCTGTAACTGGTTAATCAGTAAGTCTGTTAAATCTGTATATCTGATCCGTTAGTCTGAAAACTTGTCTGTGAACTAGTTGATCTGAATTCTGTATGTCTGAACTTGTAAACAAGTTAATCTGAAATCTGTTAGTCTAGGGACACAAGGATAGGAAGGGAATTACTTGTGTCATCTATTATTTGGGACCCATATTAGTCAGTAACCCTTTCTGGTATCAAAACTTTGACCCAACAGTAGGTAAGGTCCAGGCACGCTTACTGAACTAATTATAAGCAGTTCATTCTTATAATGGCGAGGGGTGTTGATGGTGCGTTCCAACCAGGTCATGTGCGTGCATGGATCCCGGTCTGCCTCTGAGGATGTAAGACGTCGTGACATCTGTAAATAGGTCTGTGTCATTTAAAGGTTGCCACTTTGGGAAGTGATACACCCTTTTATGGGGCTGGCACAATGTATTTATGTATTAGGGAGCCGATCGCTTGGGGTAGGGTTTTAGGGTACACTTAGTTCTGTCTGTTTCTGTTGGTACCGTCTGTTTCTGTTGGGTGGTAACACCTGTCTGTTTCTGAGTGGTACCGTCTGTTCGGGTGGTAAAGGCCCATTACTAGTGTACACCTAATTCTACATTCTGTTTCCGTAGGGATTAATCTGTTTTTGTCCGTTTCTGCTGGGGTGGTAAAGGCCCATTATTAGCATTCTGTTTCTGTCTGTTTCTGTTGGGGTGGTAAAGGCCCATTACTAGCATTCTCCTCTGTGGAAATTATTCTGTACCCGTTTCTGTTTCAGTTTAGACATTAGGGTGACACCTAATTCTGTTATACTAGTATTAGTGCAGAGAAGTGTAAAGCAATAGCTTATATCATTCTGTTCTTCTGTTATATCTGCTACACCTGTTACAGTTATCTCTCATCCAGTTTTATTTTCATGTCATGTTATTATTATCTGTTCATAACTGAAAATCACTAGACTTGCCAGACTTTTTGTCTGACCTTTGTTGTTTCGCCTCCTTTCTTCCGTTTCCCCCCCGGTTTTGTAGAAGGGAATACTCTAGCTTGATCCAGATTTCTTCTGCTTGAAGTGCTTAAAGTATGGCTTGTCTTCTTCTGTGGGGATTATGATTTTAAACTATGCATTCTGTAGGCTTTTGTACAAGACTGATATTTTGTACTTGAATTCTGATATTGTGATTTGAAAGGATGTAACCAAGCTTATTTCGGTTTCTTTTGTAATAAAGTTATAAAATTTTCAAGTACTGTTTTATCTGTCTTGTAAGTTTCTGTTCTGTTTACTAAAATGCTCCACCAAAGTTAAGGCATTCCCTTTGTGAGTGACCTTAATGGAGGTGGGGTGTTACACTTTGTATCAGAGTTGAAGGTTACCAGATTGGGTAAAGTTTTTGAAAACTATTTAAAAAAAAAGGTTTTGAAAGGAAATATTTTCAAAAATAAAGCTTATTTAGAAAAACATAATCCCCAAGTCCCATATACCTTTCCTTCAATCCTTTTTGTAATTGAATCTTTCCTTTTTTGTTTCAGCATGTCTGAAGCATCTGAGATACCAGGGGGTGTTCATGTACCCGGTTGGTTTCGTCAATATCTTGAGGCTAGGACCGCCGCCGTAGGTCCTGCAAATGATCCCCCTCCTCCACCCCCTCCTCGTGCAATTTCTTTCTCAAAGATCTGTAGAGATTTTAGGGCCATGGGTGGGAAGGATTTCAAGGGAACTGAATCATTCATAGAAGCGAGGAACTGGCTCAAAGAAACTGAGGATCTGTTCGTTATCTTCGAGGTGGACGATAGGCAGAAGGTACAGTTGGCGGTATGGTTGCTCAAAGACGAAGCTTCCTATTAGTGGAAAGTCACTAACGCCGAGAGGCCGGTTGAGACATGGATGGATTTCAGAACAAGGTTTGAGACAAAATTCCTCTCGCAAGATGAACGAAGTCTACAACTGGAAAAGTTCTTATCTCTTAAGCAAGGAAGTATAATGGTCAAGGAATACGTCAGTTCAACCAACTGGCTAGATTCAGATTGGATTTAGTCAACACTCAGGATAAAAAGGCTCTCCGCTTTGTTAAAGGATTGAACGAGCCACTGCACAGCCTAGCCATGACCCATGTACCAATGGGAGCGACTTACGAGAAATTGGTGGACATGGCACTACTGCACGAGGAAGACAAGGGCCAGAAAGAGACAAAGAAGGAAGAACCACATAATAAGAAAGCAGGGCCCAAAAAGGAAATACAAAAGAAGGATGAGAAGTCTGAAGATAAGAAGGGGAAAAAGTGCTTTACTTGTGGAAGCTCGACTCATCTGAACAAGGATTGCAGAAAAAGGAAGGGAACTTGCTTCAACTATGGTGAGATGGGACACTTCACTAGGGACTGCCCGAAGAAATGAGGGCAAGGACAGAGGGCAGAACCCACTACTGGAGGACAGACGAATGGATAGGATAGAAATAAGAAAATTTGAGTAGAAGATTTAAGTTTCTTATCTGATTGTTGAGTTAAAACTCTTTTTGATTCTGGCATTTTGATTCTGTAATCGATACTCTGCACTTTAATACTAGTATTGTTTCTGATTCCGCTGTAGACTCAAACCCATAAGGGTTATGACTAATCTGTTTGTGATAGATTGGGGTTTGAGAGATATCTGTGTTAGGCGTCAAGTAGGACGCATACATTCTGGGTTTTATCATGCTTAGTTCGGTAACCTGATCTGTACCAGTAATCTGTAAATATCTGAATATTCCCGATAAAGTTAAGATTTCCAGTTTTGACATTATCTAAAGAGGGTAATCCTCTGGGTGTCAATTTGATGTTGGTTTCGGTCTTCGGGGCCGATACTTAGGACCCATGTCTAATGGGAACCAAGTTTTTGTTTTATCTGTACTCGCTTCCATCATTCGACTGTACCTTATCGATCGAATCTTCGAACTTTAGGTAGAAACTAATGGGTGTAAACATGTGTTTGAGACATGTTATGTTTGATGGTTGCAAGTGGATGCAAGTGGTTGCTAGTGGTTGCTCGTGGATGCATATACACACACTAGGCACTAGATCGACTCGAAAACACTCTCATACTGCATATGGATGTGTGAGAATTTTTCAATTTTTGTGGATGCAAAATGATTGACTCAGCACATGGATATTGCATATGACTGAATGGTTATGCACTCATATAGAAATGATATGTATCAAATAGGAAAATTTGCATACATGTTGGACTCATGGCACTAGCATAATTCGCATTAAGGAGGTCAACTTAATCAGTGGACCGCCTGATCTTTGCATTAGATAAGGAACATATACACACACCTTTGCATATGTTCATACAACATTAGAAGTTTCTAAGGACAATGGACGCCGGTGATTGATGATTGAGTAGATGGATGTTGGATGGTAGGACACATTCTTCTTAACTTGAAGATTTCGGGGACGAAATCCTTTAAGGAGGGGAGAATGTAACACCCCGTATTTTCTATGAACGTATAAGTAACAAATCAGAGGATAATTAATTTTTAAAATAAGAATCAAGGGAAATGGGTTGCGCCATTACGTTCATCTTGGAATTCTTCTTGGAAACGAGTCCGAGTTTGCAAGAACCGGAGTCCGTATGAGGGAGATATGACCCTCCGAAGTTTCAGGAATTTTCAGAGTCGAAAACAGCTCGAAATTCGAATTCAAAATTCGAATACAAACCCAGAAGCGGGCTGGGCGGGAAATTTCCCGCCCAGGACCCAGATCGACTAGGGAGTCGACTGGGTAGTCGACCCCCCCGACCAGGTCGACTGGGGAGTCGACTGGGTAGTTGACCCCCCCCCTGACCAGGTCGACTGGGTAGTCGACCTGGGGTCGTCCTGCTCCCGAAATCCAGTTTTTGAACCTGGTTCGTTCTGATGTACTTGTTCACGTTTTCTGCCTAGGTTCGTCCGCCAAACCCTATATAAACAGCCCTCTAGCCTCATTCTCTCTACACCATTTCATTCTGCCTATACTCTGCCTTTGTTTTAATTAAATAAAATAATGGTGTCGCTACTCTGCTGAAATCTGAACTGGAACTAGGACTAAAGCATCTTCTTCCAAACTGAATAGAATTAAAAGAGAACAACTGGAACTCTTCTTCTTCTTTAAACCAATCATGGCAAGTGCAGTTATTTTTCGATATAAACTTTAATCATAATTGTGACATGATTGTAAATCTGAATTTGAGATTGTGTATGTTCTGTTCTGATCTATTTTATTCTGTATCTCTTCTTCTTTCTGTTCTATAGCCAGGCTACTACGAGCCTGCACCAATCTCCTAAGAGATTAACGCACGAACGCTAAAATTTTTGGGACAAATAATGAATGTGGCATAATTGGACATGGCTAATCTATGACTGATTTAAGAAAAAGGACATAGGTTGTAAACTAGATTTAGATCTATGCATATTCTGTGAATTGGAAGAAGAGGAACCATGGTATGTTAACATGTGACTTGAGACATTGGACATAACGCATATTTTGAATTAAGATCTGTTATAACTAGATTGTTGGGCATATTGTTTATATAACAATTCATGATTTGAAAGAGAATATGACTTAGGTTTGAAGATCTATATTAAGATTTGATAACTATCAAATGTGAATAACACCTAAGTAGGAGATTTTTGAATATATGACATGCATTGAAATCGATGGCTATATTTGGTATAATTTATATGTGAATCTTTTGTACTAGGCAAGTTGAACTAAATTGGGACATGTAAATTATGACCACAATCTGTGACATGTAAATTCAATGCAAACGTGGGGTATATGATCATAGTGTGAATCATGACAACTATTTAGGCATGGAAACTTAGGCCAAATTTATAATTAGGCAAGATATGTTTGTGAAACTTTAAGGAATGATTAAATCTGTTATATTTGCCTAATTTGCTAGTTCTGCTATATTGCCTAATCTGCTAGATCTGTTCATCTTCCAAATCTGTCATCTGCTAAGTCTGCTAAAAATGCCTAATCTGTTATATGCTAAATCTGCTAAATTGCTTAATCTGCTGAATCCGTCAAGTCGCCTAATCTGCAAAATCTGTTATCTGCTATATCTGTTAAGTTGATATATTTAGTCTGTTATTGACATAATCTGAATTGGCTATAGTTATGAATAATTGACATTAGGCGTGGGCATAAATGGTAAATTATTAATTAATTGGCCGCAAAAATAAACATGGCTGACTCGAGGTTAGAATGAGTTTGCGGCGTAATTCTTCCCGGAACCACCCGGCACATCCAGTGGCCGCAAACAATAGGTTCTAATGTGAGAAGTTAGTCATAACGTGCTTGAAACCCGAGGTTAGACTCAGTTTGCGGCAGAAATCTACCCGGAACCAACCGGCCTAACCAGTAGCCGCAAACTGTCAGTCCAATGTGAGAGGTCTGGGCATTAATATTTAATTAATGAAAATCTGAGATAAATATGATGTTTGAAACGTGTTGGGCGGATAGGGTTAAACCCACTAGACTGATGAATTTAATAAATCTGTTCCGTGAATCTGTAGGCCCAATTACAAAGTTAGACAAATCTGTAAGTCTGTTAATCTGTAACTGGTTAATCGGTAAGTCTGTTAAATCTGTATATCTGATCTGTTAGTCTGAAAACTTGTCTGTGAACTAGTTGATCTGAATTTTGTATGTCTGAACTTGTAAACAAGTTAATCTGAAATCTGTTAGTCTGGGGACACAAGGATAGGAAGGGAATTACTTGTGTCATCTGTTGTTTGGGACCCATATTAGTCAGTAACCCTTTCTGGTATCAAAACTTTGATCCAACAGTAGGTAGGGTCCGGGCACGCTTACTGAACTAATTATAAGTGGTTCATTCTGATAATGGTGAGGGGTGTTGATGGTGCGTTCCAACCGGGTCATGTGCGTGCATGGATCCCGGTCTGCCTCTGAGGATGTAAGACGCCGTGACATCTGTAAATAGGTCTGTGTCATTTAAAGGTTACCACTTTGGGAAGTGATACACCCTTTTGTGGGGCTGGCACAGGGTATTTATGTATTAGGGAGCCGATCGCTTGGGGTAGGGTTTTAGGGTACATTTAGTTCTGTCTATTTCTGTTGGTACCGTCTGTTTCTGTTGGGTGGTAACACCTGTCTATTTCTGAGTGGTACCGTCTGTTCGGGTGGTAAAGGCCCATTACTAGTGTACACCTAATTCTACATTATGTTTCCGTAGGGATTAATCTGTTTCTGTCCGTTTCTGCTGGGGTGGTAAAGGCCCATTATTAGCATTCTGTTTCTGTCCGTTTCTGTTGGGGTGGTAAAGGCCCATTACTAGCATTTTCTTCTGTGGAAATTATTCTGTATCCGTTTCTGTTTCAGTTTAGACAATAGGGTGACACCTAATTCTGTTATACTAGTATTAGTGCAGAGAAGTGTAAAGCAATAGCTTATATCATTCTGTTCTTCTGTTATATCTGCTACACCTGTTACAGTTATCTCTCATCCAGTTTTATTTTCATGTCATGTTATTATTATCTGTTCAAAACTGAAAATCACTGGACTTGCCAGACTTTTTGTCTGACCTTTGTTGTTTCGCCTCCTTTCTTCCGTTTCCCCCCCAGGTTTTGTAGAAGGGAATACTCTAGCTTGATCCAGATTTCTTCTGCTTGAAGTGCTTAAAGTATGGCTTGTCTTCTTCTGTGGGGATTATGATTTTAAACTATGCATTCTGAAGGCTTTTGTACAGGACTGATATTTTGTACTTGAATTCTGATATTGTGATTTGAAAGGATGTAACCAAGCTTATTTCGGTTTCTGTTGTAATAAAGTTATCAATTTTTCAAGTACTGTTTTATCTGTCTTGTAAGTTTCTGTTCTGTTTACTAAAATGCTCCACCAAAGTTAAGGCATTCCCTTTGTGAGTGACCTTAACGGAGGTGGGGTGTTACAGTACACCTGAAGGCTACCACAATTACGGGGGTTGGGATCACGATTATCATTTTTTACAGATTACTAGTTGGGACACTAGTTAGGTGGTGTAAAGATAAATATAGAAATCAGATTAACAGAGTAGTAGCGAAGCAGAGAAAAAGTAGAAGCGCATTCAGTTCACCTTGCACTTATCTTGTCTTTAGTTACCTTGTTTTTATGGTATTGTCCTATTTTCAATTTATTCATGTCATGATCCTTTATCTTGTTTGCATGCTGAAAGATCACTGGACTTACCAGATTATTTCTAACTTAGTTTGTTTTTCGCCTCTTTTCTTCCGTTTCCTCCCCCCAAGTAGTCAGGGAGGGAATAGCTCAGCCTACTTTGGACCTCTTCTCTTTCCAAGCTTGAAGATTAGTTGGTGTATAGCTTTGGACTCTCTCTCTTCTACTGCTATGACTGATTCATGCTTTATCGGGGAATATCATTGTTTTTATGCTTCTTTTATTCTTGGAAGTTTTTAAATCAAGACAGAAGTTCTATGTATTACTTTTAAGTATGATTGAGGAAATTGTTGTAAAAGCTTGACTGAATTAAGTTGGTTATAAAATGACTTTATTTTCCGCTGCTTTAGTTGTCTGTCTTGTAATTTATCTGCATCTTTTACCTATAATGCTCCACCGAAGTTAAGGCATTCCCTCTTTTAGTGACCTTAACGGAGGTGGGGTGTTTCACTTGGTATCAGAGCTTAAGGTTACCGGATCAGATAAAAGATTTGAAAAATTATTTTCAAAACAGTTTTAAAAGAAGCATTTTCAAAAGAAATGTTTTATTTTAAAGGTGTATTCCGCAATGCCATATGCACTATCTTTTTGATCCTCTGTTTGAATCCTTGTTTCCTTCTTTCCTGAGTCTCCGGGGCTCTTGGCTTTCTGGGAGGTAACCTCGTCGCGGCATGGTTCTGTTGGCTTGATGAGACTATGGCACTTGTCAAAGGGCAAAAAAGCGCCCAACTTCCATCTATAGCCACAGTAGTTTCACCTACGGCTAATTTTTTTTCGAGCTTTGTAGGATTTTCCATGCGATGGAGGCAGCTTTCGAGAGACCTGTCAATAAGTTACACAAGGATGGAAAAGATGAGAATGAGGGAGTCTGGCTAAGGAGCACAACCCAAGGATGAATAACTCATGGATATAGATTTGGCTCACAAAGGAGGGGAGTAAAGAATAGTAAAACCTAAGGACAAGAGGAAATATCTTTATTATGGTATAACGGGTCGTATAATTAAGGGCAAGGGCAAGAACAAATGACAGGATTTTCAGGAGGGAAAATGCATGCTCTTACCGCCAGCATAACTGAGAGTAAGGCAGTAAAGTCTAGTTCTTCTTTTTGATCATCATGCTGGTACTCTTTTTGATTTTAGCGCTTCACGTTCGTTTATATCTGCTTCCATAGTTGAGTCTCTGCACCTTTGTACTTGTATAGTAGAAGATCCCATTATTGTCTCAAATCCAATTTGTGGTTCGAATCATTTATCTTTGGTTTGTAAGGATTTGAGACACTTATGTTTTTGGTTTCATGGGCTATGGGTTGATTCTAGGCATGGATTGGTTAGCTAGTAATTGTGAAAGGAGGGTATTTAGACTTTCGACTTGCCTCGGGAATACCCTCGAATTTTCGTGCGATCCTAAGGGATCAGTTTGTCTTAGCTACCTATAATCACTTTATGTATTTATCAACGATTTTCGATCCGTTAGAGTAGTCCATGAGTAGGCAGATTTTTTTTGATTAAGGTTAGGAGTTTTCCCCCTAAAAACTCGAGATAGACTTCCGCATATATCTAGTTGACAATGCAAAGCCAGTTATGCGATCAATTATAGTTTTGAAGTAGGATTGGCGAGGATAGTCAGAGTCGGTTAAGTGCTCAATTGTTTGGTTGTTTTACTAGTATCATCTCACATAAATCGTCCAAATTCGGAGGAGGTATTCCTTGGGTGCTTGTCTGATACCGGTTTAGGCCTTTGGGGCTTGTACTTGAGGGATACCAAGTTCGACTAGGATGGTTTGCATGAGAGATTTCGACCCTCAGATTTGTGACATGAGGGATAAGCTAAGTAGAAGAGAGACCTTTAATCATCTTAGTATATACACTTGGTATCATGGTTAACTTCTGTTTATCTTGGAAAGATAGTTCGACAACATTGGATACCCTCTAGCATAGTAAATGATCGAGGTCCTATCTTTACTAGTGGGTTTTGGAAACGGAGGTCAAGAAGCTTCACAATCGTGAATTTAAATTAGTTAAGGTATAGTGGAGTGAAACTCAAAGAAGATGTGACTTAGAAGACTGAAGACTAGATACGCGCATCATACCCTTTTTTGAGGGTATATCCTTGATTCCCCCTTTTTCTGTAATATTTATTTGCATGCTAGTCTTTATATTTAAAGTATATCCTCTCGGTCCTATCCTCGATCCTTAGGTAGAAGCCAACAGATGAAAACATGTGTTTGAGACATGTTATGATTGATGGTTGCAAGTGGTTGCAAGTGTTTGCTAGTGGTTGCTCGTGGATGCATATACACACATTAGGCACTAGATCGGCTCAGTCACTTTCATATTGCATATGCATATGAATGTATTTGTATATGGATTGAAACTTGATGTGTTATCATATGGATGTTTCATATGGATGAGTGAATATGCACACATATAGTATTTACATGATTAGAGATATTTGCATACATATTGGACGCATGACACTCTCATGATTTGCATTAAGGAGGTCAACTGGATCAGTAAACCGCCTGATTTTGCACTAGATAAGAGACATATACACACACTCTACATATGTTCATATGACATTAGAAGACTTTTAAGGACAATGGATGCTTGTGGATGATGGATGATTGGATGTTAGGATGCATTCTTCTTAACTTGAAGATTTCAGGGATGAAATCCTTTAAGGAGGGAAGAATGTAACACCCCGAATTTTCTGAGAATATTAAAATTAACAAATTCAAGAATACTTAATTTTTAGAAGAAGAATTAAGTGAAATGGGTTGCGCTATTACGTTCGTCTCAAAATTTTGGTCAAGATAGACATTTGGTTTGCATAAAACGGATACCTTATGAAGAAGTTATTAAGCCTCGAAGTTTGTATGCATATGAGAAAAATATATATATAGATATATATAAAAATTAAATAAATAATTATGCAAAAAAAATTAAAACAACGAATCGGGAGGGGGGAATAACCGAACCGGCCCAATTTTGATGTTGACCCAAGCCCCGCTGGGTCGACTAAGGGTTGATTCAGGGTGTTTGGCTGTCAACCCGTGGGCCGATTCGCTCTAAGGCAGATGTGGCATCTGATTGGTTCTCATGGTTCAGGGTTAATCTAATGGTCCTAAAACACTCTCTACAACTATATAAGGACCCTAAACCTAAAACCTAATTCTATTATTCACTATCATCTAAACCTAGCCGCCACTAAAACCAAAATCAAATTAAATCTAATCTAATCTAATTCAACTAAGAGAATTCAATGATCTATATCAAAGGCGGGCAATTCAATTTCAGAATACAGATCCCCGAAATCAAGTTTTTCCTTTTGATTGTAAGTGTAGTTATCTTACAGATGTGAATAAATTAAAGACATGATTTGTAATGAATTGTAAATTAGAATTGTATCAAGTTGTATGTGATGCTGATTCATGTTTATTCATGTCTATTCTATCATATATGCTTATGAACTATTGTGGTCTATCGAACCTATCATGTTACTTAGAAATTGGTGAGTAAACCTATGATGTTGTATAGGAATTTGGGAATGAAATTATCATATGTAAGTTTGGAGATATTATGATACATACAAGTTTTAGGCTAAGTCATGTCGTTTATGCCTAATTGTTTAGAGCCATTATGCATACATGTTTAGATCTATGACCTTATATGTTTAGATCTACAACTTTATATGTTAGATCCATATGCCTTTATGATAGATCAAATTTGCAAGTTCACCACTACATGCCAAGTTTAACATGTATAGTTTTATGTAAATTCGTATGCTTGTGGTTTATGTTGCATAGATCAAATTTGCAAGTTCATAGTTAAAAGTATATTGTTCTTTGCCAAATCCATGTGACATATGTGTTGTTAGATCCATACTTTTGTATGATGTTGGAATGTTGCAAAGTTCCTCTTTTTCCCTTTTTGTTTTATAAGTTAGGCTAAAATATCGAGCCTAACATTCTATGTAATTTTGCGAATGTACAATGGGGGTAACGATGGGGAAAACATGAAATTACATGTAATTGGCATGTTTGACACATAAACATGATAAGTGGCATGAAAATGGTATAATCTATATACCTAAATTTTTGAACGTGATTTAGAAGGAAAGTGGGCCATGACAATAATTGATTTATAATTTACATGTAAATATGAAGGATAAACATGAAAAATTACATGGCATAGATTGGTTCATGAAATGGTATATTTAGTATACCATTAATTGTGAGCATAATTAAAAGGATAATTATGGAATAATTAAATTGGGAATAATTTACATATGGAATTTGTCATAAATAAGAAATATGTAAATTTAGAAAAGATGAATACGCCTAACCCGAGGTTAGACTGAGTTGTGGTGTAAAACTGCCCGGAACCGACCGGCACATCCAGTGACCACAACAATACCTGTCTAATGTGGGTGGTTAGTGCATTGAGCCCAAAAAGGATCCGAGGTTAGACTGAGTTGTGGTGTAAAACTACCCGGAACCGACCGACACATCCAGTGACCACAACAATACTTGTCTAATGTGAGTGGTCGGTGCGTTAATAAAGCTAAGTCAAGATTGGCAAGGTTAAGTCAATTAAGGAAACACTTAACCAATTCAACATGTTAACTAAACTGATGGGTGAGGTTTAGTAAATTTAGAACACTTAACTGTTATAACATGTTAATTAGACAAGTGGGTGAGGTTACGTAAATTTAGAACACTTAACCGTTATAACATGTTAATTAGACAAGTGGGTGAGGTTAAGTAAATTAAGAACACTTAACTTTTATAACGTGTTAATTAGACAAGTGGGTGGGGTTAAGTAAATTTGGAACACTTAAACGTTATAACATGTTAATTAGAAAAGTGGGTGAGGTTAAGTAAATTTAGAACACTTAACCTTTATAACATGTTAATTAGACAAGTGGGTGAGGTTAAGTAAATTTAGAAACACTTAACCAATATAACTTGATTTATGGAAAGGTTAAGTTAAAATAAGAGCGCAACACTTAACCAATATAACTTGATTTGTAGTAGGGTTAAGTTAACACAAGATGGCAACACTTAACCAAAGTAACATGACACGTAGGTGGGTTAAGTTAACATGAATTGATTGATGACACTTAACCAATACAACAAGATGAATACGTGGGGTTAAGTTAACAAGAAACACTTGACCAATATAACTTGATGAACGAACGGGGTTAAGTTAATAGTAACCGATCCAACATGATAAGTAAGGAGGGTCAAGTTAATAAGAAATGCTTAACCAACAAAATGAGTGGGTTAAGTTAACATGAGCGGACAACACTTAACTAATATGGCGTAATGTGCGGGAGGGTTAAGTACATATCGGGTTGGTGGGTAATATTAGTAAATATAGGCCCACAAAACTTAACCATTAAATAAACATGCTTGAATCAGTGGAAGGGTTAAGTACATATCGGGTTGGTGGGTAATATTAGTAAATATAGGCCCACAAAACTTAACTATTAAATAAACATGCTTGAATCGATGGGAGGGTTAAGTACATCTCGTGTAGGTGGGTAATATTAGTACATATAGGCCCACAAAACTTAACCGTTTATTAAAAATGTTTGAATCGATGGGAGGGTTAAGTACATATCGGGTTGGTGGGTAATATTAGTAAATATAGGCCTACAAACATAACCAATAGGAAACCCTAGTAACGGGGACCCATTTCAGCAGTAACCCACATGGACGTATCACGGTACCCTGAACTTGGCAGGGTGAGGCACGATTACTGGGCATATTATAAGCGGTCAATGCATCGGTAGGGGGTATGTCAGTGTAGGTTCCGATGGTTTATGGGCATGCATGTACTCCGAAGTGGGAAAAAATAGGCACTGGGTACCAGTAGTTATACACTGTGCATCTTGAATCGTGTCGGTCGCTATCATAAGGATTGATACACCTTATGGTGGGTCCATCACAGGGTATCTACACGCAAGAGGGGGCTGATTGACACAGACACATGGAACATGAATACAAGTAGGGAGCTGATCGATAGGGTAGTAAGGGTAACATGTTCATGGCAATTAGGCTGATTGAGGTGGAATCCTCACGATAGATGTACACCTGAAGGCTACCACAATTACAGGGGTTGGGATCACGATTATCATTTTATACAGATTGCTAGTTGGGACACTAGTTAGATGGTGCAGAGATAAATATAGAAATCAGATTAACAGAGTATTAGCAAAGCAGAGAAAAAGTAGAAGCGCATTCAGTTCACCTTGCACTTATCTTGTCTTTAGTTACCTTGTTTTTATGGTATTGTCCTATTTTCGGTTTATTCATGTCATGATCCTTTATCTTGTTTGCATGCTGAAAGATCACTGGACTTACCAGACTTATGTCTGACCTAGTTTGTTTTTCGCCTCTTTTCTTCCGCCCCCCAGGTAGTCAGGGAGGTAATAGCTTAGCCTAACTTGGACCTTTTCTCTTTCCAAGCCTGAAGATTAGTTGGTGTATCGCTTTAGACTCTCTCTCTTCCACTGCTATGGTTGGTTCATGCTTTATCAGGGAATATCATTGTTTTTATGCTTCTTTTATTCTTGGAAGTTTTTAAATCAAGACAGAAGTTCTATGTATTACATTAAGTATGATTGAGGAAATTATTGTAAAAGCTTGACTGAATTAAGTTGTTTATAAAATGACTTTATTTTCCGCTGCTTTATTTGTTTGTCTTGTAATTTATCTGCATCTTTTACTTATAATACTCCACTGAAGTTAAGGCATTCCCTCTGTGAGTGACCTTAACGGAGGTGGGGTGTTTCAGTTTCAAGCAGGATTGGTGGTGATAGCCAGAGTCAGTCATGGATGATTGGTTGTTCTGTTTGTACCGTCTCATGTAGGTCGTCCAACGTCGAAGGATATGTTCCTTGGGCGCTTGTATGATATTGGTTTAGGCCTCTGGGGCTTGTGCTTGAGGGATGTTGAATTCGTTTAGGATGGTTTACCTGAGATATATATAGTCTGGATATTATGAGTGCTTTATCATGATTGATTGGGTTTTCTGGTTTCCGTGAATGAATGGTTGAATTGTTTATTGTAAAGGCTATCATTGTCCAATGTGAGGAAATTAGGGTTGAGTTCTTCTCTGGTGTTGTCGGTAGATTAGTATGTTTATCTATCCATATTCATATACTTTATTGTTGAAGTTTGTTAGCTGTTTTATCACTCACTAAGACTATTGTCTGACTCAAGGTTTTATGTTTCCTTTTATTACCTTGGGCTGTTCATCCAGTTGTGGATGGGCAGACTAAGTAGCAGGTGACAGGTGATTAGTGAGGACGATGCTGCTGTGCGAAGGCAAGCAGGATACTGGCGTATTACTTTTACTACTATCTAGTATTTCTGTTTCCGCTGTTTGAGTTGCTCCATGAGTGTTTAGTGAGGCCTTATATACATACTTGATATTTCCTATGATGTTGGGATAATCTTTCAGGATGTTGTGAAAGTTTGAAAAGTTTGCTATATGATGTTTTACTACTATTACCTATTGTATATGTTCTATTATATTTTATCCTTGCGCTGTGAGTTCTATGACAGGTTCCGATTGTGTTTACCTACCCCGATGATCATCCATAGTTGCATGGCACATATTTCAATGCATTATTCCTCTTGTTAAGTGCAGGGGCTGTGGGTGGTCATCACATTTGGTATCAGAGCTCTGGGAAACGATTTTAGCCTAAGTTCTAAGACATAATTGCATATGAGAGACATATTTGTAGACTTCAGTTGGTTGCTTACTATATATTAGCATATATAGTAGTAGTGGTTGTATTCCTTTAGCAATTTTTCTTAGAAGTGGCTAACTATTCTGAATTGCATATTTAAAATGAGTAGACGACCATTAAGACATGATGCTAGGGGAGCTAATACTAGAGAGGGAAATGGCGTTTAACTAGACTACCCTACTATGTTTGAAGCCATGATGGAGGCATTCATGCAAAGGGTGCCTGTTCCAGTGGCAGTTACAATAGACGTAGGAGGTCAGTTGCCTAGGGGTTGTGGATTTTGCGAAGCTATGCAAAGATTATAAGTCTCTAGGAGGAAAACCAATCAAAGGATCTGAGCCAGCTACAGAGGTTCAGAGGTGGATGGATTCTTGTGTTAGTATCTTTGGAGACTTGAGTTTGGATGGTGCAACCAAGAGAAAGCTTGCATCAAGGCAACTGCAAGGCAGGACCATGGAATGGTGAAATTCAGTCATGCTTGAGACTCCAGAGGAAGAAATTTCATGGAAGAAATTCCAAGCCAAGTTTGAAGCAATGTTTATCTCTACTGATCAGAAGTCAGCTTTTCTCAAGAAGTTCGTGGAGCTAAAACAGAATGGTCGTTCTGTGGTTGATTATGTTTCTGATTTCGAGGCCTTATCCAAATAAGCTTGTTCATACATTGATACACCTTATCATAAGAACGATAAGTTCGTTATGGGTCTGCATACCTATATTGGAAGGTCGTTGGTGGATCATCTTGACGATTCATTCGAGAAGATTGTAGAGAAAGCTATTCGCCATGAGAGCTTGTTTCCTAAGGAAGAAAGTGTTGTCGCTGCAACCAAGGAAGCTCAAAACCCATAGTTGTAACACCCCACATCCGTTAGTATCACTCACAAAGGGAATGCACTAAGTTCTGTGAAGCATTATAGGTAAAAGATGCAGATAAATTACAAGACAGACAAAATTTAAACAGTGGAAAATAGAACTTTACTTTATTGATCAAATAGTTTGTACAACAATTATTTTCCAATACCAGAATATCTGTCTTACAAAATAATAAGCATAAAATAACATTCCCCAATGTAGCTTGAGCCAGCCATAGCAATGGAAAAGAGAATCCAAGCAAAACTTCGACTAATCTTCAGCTTGAAAGGAAAATTGGGCTAAGTAGTAATATTCCCTCCCAGCGAACTTGAGGGGGGGGGGACTGAAGACAAAAAAGCGAAAGAAAAACAGAGTCAGACATAAGGTCTGGTAAGTTTAGTAACTTTCAGCATGTGAACAGGTAAAAACAGCATGACATGCATTTAACTGAATACAAGACAATACCATGATGATAGGGCTAACAAGATAACGCAAGATATGCTAAGGCAAGATAAAACTGAATGTACTGATAAACTGGATCTGCCGACAAGCTGAATACACTAGTAAACTGAATATGCTTCCATACTTTCCCTGCTTCGTGATTTCCCTGTTATTCTGGTTTCTATATCTATGCACCACCTAACTAGTGACCTGACTAGAAATGATAACGTACTCCCAAACCCTGTAATTGTGGTTGCCTTCAGGCGTACATTTATTATTTATTACCTAGATCTAATCTAGGGTTTTCTATCGAGTGCTTCCTAGATTCAAATAGGGTTTACATGACTTATCTAATGCTTCTCGGATTTTAGGGTTTACGCGACCTAGGTCCAACTAGGGATTATGTTATCTATCGAACGATGCCCCTACTCTAGGACACAATACCCAGAGCGGTATATGTTCCTAGACTTTCCCCACGTATGTGTCGTGGATCGTTATCGCTGTCTAGATGCACATGTCCTCTATATGTGCGACCCGAGTCTCGTGGCAGGGCAAATCAAGAAACACGAAACTCGGTCGAGAGCTTTCAGATATCTGCCGATGCAGATGCTAAGGTCTATTTTTCCAGTGGCTATGGTCCAACCCGACCCCTCCCTCAACTAATGAAAGGCACACCTTAAAAAATGAGAACTATACGCAGGCCCTCTATGCCCCCACTAACCTATGGCCATCAGCACCCATAAATAGATAGCCAGTATATGGTTTGTTGGAGTTCTCCGCCTTTCCGCTTCACGTATCTCGATTGACTCAAGATGGTACGTAGACGATGAGTTGCTATCACAGGGCTACTGGTCTCGCCGAATCACGCTGGTCCATCCTAGTCTTTAGGTAGCCTTATATTGCAACCAAGGCATACCCTTGGTTCTTCTAACGCAGACCTTAACCTCTGTGAGCCTAGGCGGATCATTTGCAGCCTCACAGAGGGATACCAAGAGTACCCTCACGTCCCATCGAAGCCGCGTGCTTCGTACCCCAGTTCGTTGGAGCCTTCTTTAGGATCAGATGGACGTTCGATCCTTCTCGTATTCTACTAAGGTTTACTACTTAGTTCCCTTAACTAAGGTTTACTACTTAGTTTCCTGAATCGTCGTTTTCTTAACTAAGGTTTACAACTTAGTCCTCTTAACTAAGGTTTACTACTTAGTTCTCTTTCTCGTCCTGTTGGATTGGATAAGTGTCATTAGTCAATTCAAGTCATCTTAACCCATTCGTTTGTCATGATAAACGGTTAAGTGTTACCAGTAGTTCATGTTGACTTAACCCTACCACAAATCAAGTTATATTGGTTAAGTATTTCTTATTACTTAACCCCACCCCTTCACCTTGTATTGGTTAAGTGTTCCCTTTAACTTAACCCTCCCCCTTCTGTTTAACTAACATGCTAAAGCGGTTAAGTGTTTTCTTAATTAACTTAATCCTAACATCTGTTTAATTCACATGTTCTAATGGTTAAGTATTGTCCCTTCATGTTTTAACTTAACCTTGTTCATTTGTCACACTAACTGGCTAAGTGTATTTTACTTAACCCCACCTTCTAGTCTAATTAACATGTTAAATTGGCTAAGTGTATTTTACTTAACCCCACCTTCTAGTCTGGTTTAACATGTTATAACGGTTAAACCTCTTCTTAACCTCACCCACTTGTCTAGCTTAACTGTTTCTTAGCTTTAAATTATTCATTTAAAGCACCAACCACTCACATTAGACAGATATTGTTGCGGTCACTAGATGTGTCGGTCGGTTCCGGGCAGATTTACACCGCAACTCAGTCTAACCTCGGGTCCTTTTTGGGCTCAATGCTCTAACCACCCACATTAGATAGGTATTGTTAAGGTTGCTGGATTTGTCAGGCGGTTCTGGGCAGTCTTATGCCGTAACTCAATCTAACCTCGGGTTAGGCATATTCGTATTTTCTACAATGTACACATTTTTTTTAAGGACAAATTCTTCTTGTATATTATTCCTAATTTACTTATGCCATAATTACTCTTTTATTGTACATTATCTACATTTATTATTATGGCCCACTTTCCCTCTAAACCATGTTTATAAGATTATACCAAATTAAGTGTCACTAACAATGGTTATGCTAAACATGACAATTACATGTAATTTCAGGTTATTAATCAGGATAGGCTATAACCCACCTTCCCAAACTCGCCTTAATAGTCATGCCTAAAATCACTAGGCCATATGTTTGGCGTTCCAAATAAGTAGTTAAGCCTAATCTAGACTTAATGTTCTTATTTACATTTTTGGCCAAACCTAGATTAAATATCCAATTTTACAATTCATGTTAGAACTAGATTTAATATTCTAGTTTACAATTTATGCCAAAACTAGATTCACATGCCAACGACATGTTTTGCGGCCAATTAACAATTTACCGTTTACGCCCAATTCTATTATGTATGCAAATTAGTCTCTATTATAGTCAATTCAGATCATGCCAACATATTTATTGTGCCAAATATAAATTTCATGTTATACCAAACTTCCAAGCTTTCAATCACATTCATGTTAGTTTCATGTTCTGCCCCAAATCATATTTCCATCGTTTGCGTAAACGTGATTCAGTCTAGATTATAGGTCAATCAAGATTCGTAGATAAAAGGGAATAAACAAGAATACCATGAAAAGATAGGCATAAGAATGGGCATAAGATGATAATCCCAAATTCACAAATTACATATCTAATAAATATACTAAATAAATTGACTAAAGCATCGCACGCATAGATCTGATAACATTATGAACATGAAAGGGTTTGAATAACAGTCTATGTTCAAGAACATGGATAGATCTAACTTAGTAGAAAAATCCCAAAAGTCAAGATTCAAGGATAATTAAGAATAGGTTTGAAAGAGAATCAAGCTTAGATCCAATTTAATAGTCATAATTCTAGGCAATAATTTCATAGTCATAAATCATAGGTGATTAGCCACAATGATCCTTTCCATAGTCATAGGAAATAGTCTTATGTTCACAGTCATAGGCATAGGCATAGTCTTATGTTCACAGTCATAGGCATAGGCACAGTCTTATGTTCACAGTCATAGTCTTAGGCCATTAACAATAGTTTCAATGTCATTGGCATAGGCACAGTCTCATCACAATAGTTCTTAATTAGATCCAAAGGCATGTACAAGCATCGATTCAAACGAAAGGATTAGGCATATTCTTATATCCATTTAATTACATGCCACAAATAGATCTAGACGTTCAAATCTAAAAAGTTACTGACTTACAACAAACGATGAACCTGAATTCTGGATTCTGAGTTCTGGAATTGAGATGCTTTCCTTTGGGTAGATAAACGTTGCTTTGATTTTTAGTTTTGAATTAGATTTGTTCGCCTTTAAACTTTCTTCAAGCGGAGGCTATTCTTGGCTTCCTTCCAACAGCATGACAGCTCTAGCTCTATTTTATTTGTGTGAATTTAGGTTGAGTGTTGGGTTGTATTTATAGAATTTCAGATTGATTTGAGTCGTCAAATGACCATAGAGTGAATCCAGACCATACACACCAAGAGGAGCCAATCAGAAAGTGACAAATCAGCCCTAGTGACACAGCCAAGCCCCAGAAACCGAGCCAGGACGAGACCAAGCAGGTTAGGTCGACCCCCAGGTTGACTACATTGTCGACCTGGGTACCCAGGTTGACACCCAGGTCGACTATAGTGTCGACCTGGTTGGGGGGGGCTCGACTACATAATCGACCTCCTGACCAAGGCTGGAATTTTCCCGCCCAGCCTTCCTGTGCGTTTGAAATTCGAATTTGGCCTGGTTTTTGAGCTGTTTAGTTTTTAATTAAATTCTGAAACTTCGAAAGGTCATAACTTACTCATACGGACTCCGATTTTCGAAAACTCAGTCTCGTTTCCAAGCAGAATTTCGAGATGAACGCAATGGCATAACCCATTTCCCTTAATTCTTTCATTTAGAATTAATTATACTTTAATTTGTGAAACTTAATGTTACAGAATTACGGGGTGTTACATTCTCCCCCTCTTAAAAGGATTTCGTCCCCGAAATCTTCAAGTTAGGAAGAATGTGTCCTACCATCCAATCACCCATTTACTCAACCATTCAATCACAGGCATTCATTGTACTTAAAAATATTTCTAATGCTTTCATGTCCATATGCATAGTGTGTGTATATGTCTTTATTTAACGCAAAATCAGGCGGTCTACTGATTCAGTTGACCTCCTTAATGCGAATTATATCCGTGCCATGCGTCCAATCATGTATGCAAACGTTCCTAGTTATGTAAATACTACATGTGTGCATAGCCACTCATCCATATGCAACATCCATATGATAACATATCAAGTTAAATCCGTTAAGCAAATACATATATGCGAATGCAATATGAAAGTGACTGAGTCGTTCTAGCGCCTATGGTGTGTATATGCATCCACGAGCAACCATTTGCAACCATCAATCATAACATGTTTCAAATACATGTTTACATCCATTGGCTTCTACCTAAGGATCGATGATACGCCCTAGAGAATATACCTTAAAAGCTAGAAAGTATGTATAAAAATCCTAGAAAAAGAGATCAAGGATGTACCTTTAAGAAAAAGGGTATGAAGCGTGTATCTAGTCTTCAGTCTTCTAAGTCGCATCTTCTTGAGCTTCACTATTCTGTACCTCATCTAATTAATCTTCATGATTGCGAAGCTTCTTGACCTCCATTTCCAAAACTGTCGTTGATCGGATAGCTGGCCTTTCATTGTCCACTGAATACTTGCGGATGTCTATCCCGCGTTTTAGGGGTAAACTCCTAACCTAATAAAAAACGTCTGCGTACTCATGGACTACCCTAACGGATTTCAAATCGTCGATAAATGCATTGAGCGATTCTAGCTAGCTAAGCCTTACTGATTCTTTACACGGAATCTCAAGGGTGTTTCCAAGGCAAGTCAAAAGTCTAACTACCCTCCTTTCAGAATTACTAGCCAACCAACCCATGCTTAGAATCAACCCATAGCCCAAAAACATAAGCATTACGCTTAAACCCAACACTTAATATAGTTATTCTCAAATCCTTACAAACCAAAGGTAAACGGGCCGAACCACCAATTGGATTTGAGACACTAATGAGATCTTCTACTATACAAGTACTAAGGTGCAGAGACTCAACTATGGAAGTAGATATGAACAAATGCGAAGCGCTAAGATCAAAAGAGTACTAACTGGTTGATCAAAACGAAAAGCTAAACTTTTCCAACAGAGACTTTTACTATCTCTTTCTCAGGTATTCTGAAGGTGAAATCATGCATTCTCCCTTCTGAAAATCCTGTCCCTCGTCCTTGCTCTATTATACCATGGAAAAGAAACTTCCTCTCATCTTAGGTTTTATAATTCCTTCTTTCTTCATGAGTCGAGTTTATGTCCATGAATTTCTCATCCTTGCGTTGAGCTCCCTAGCCAAACCTCCTCATCCTCATCTTTACCATCCCTGTGTACTCATATTGAAAAGTTTCTCAAAAGCTGCCTCCATCGCATGGAAAACCCTTCAAAGCTTGAAAGAAAACTAGCTGCAGGTGAAACTAGATGGAAGTCGGGCACTACTTTGCCCTTCGATAGGTATCGTAGTCTTATCAAGCCTACGGAACCGTGTCGCGATGAGGTTACCTCCCAGAAAGTCAGGAGCCCCGAAGACTCAAGAAAGAAGGGGACAAGAATTCAAACAGAGGATCAGAAGATAGTGCGTATGGCTTTTGGGGAATATGCCTTTAAAACAAAACTTTTCTTTTGAAAATGCTTCTTTTAAAACTGTTGAAAATAATTTTTCAGATCTTTTATCTGATCCGTTAACCTTCAGCTCTGATACTACGTGTAACACCCCACATCCGTTAGTGTCACTCACAAAGGGAATGCACTAAGTTCTGTGAAGCATTATAGGTAAAAGATGCAGATAAATTACAAGACAGACAAAATTTAAACAGTGGAAAATAGAACTTTACTTTATTGATCAAATAGTTTGTACAACAATTATTTTCCAATACTAGAATATCTGTCTTACAAAATAAGAAGCATAAAATAACATTCCCCAATGTAGCTTGAGCCAGTCATAGCAACGGAAAAGAGAATCCAAGAAAAACTTCGAATAATCTTCAGCTTGAAAGGAAAACTGGGCTATGTAGTAATATTCCCGCCCTGCGAACCTGGAGGGGGGACGGAAGACAAGAAAGCGAAAGAAAAACAGAGTCAGACATAAGGTCTGGTAAGTTCGGTAACTTTCAGCATGTGAACAGGTAAAAACAGCATGACATGCATTTAACTGAATACAAGACAATACCATGATGATAGGGCTAACAAGATAACGCAAGATATGCTAAGGCAATATAAAACTAAATGTACCGATAAACTGGATCTACCGACAAGCTGCATACACTAGTAAACTGAATATGCTTCCATACATTCCCTGCTTCGTGATTACCCTGTTATTCTGGTTTCTATATCTCTACACCATCTAAATACTGACCCGACTAGAAATGACAACGTGCTCCCAAACCCTGTAATTGTGGTTGCCTTCAGGCGTACATTTATTATTTATTACCTAGATCTAATCTAGGGTTTTTCTATCGAGTGCTTCCTTGATTCAACTAGGGTTTACGCGACTTATCTAATGCTTCTTGGATTTTAGGGTTTACGCGACCTAGGTCCAACTAGGGATTATGCTACCTATCGAACGACGCCCTTACTCTAGGACACAATACCCAGAGCGGTATATGTTCCTAGACTTTCCCCACGTATGTGTCGTGGATCGTTATCGCTGTCTAGATGCACATGTCCTTTGTATGTGCGACCCGAGTCTCGTGGCAGGGCAAATCAAGAAACACGAAACTCGGTCGGGAGCTTTCAGATATCTGCCGATGCAGATGCTAAGGTCTTTTTTTCCAGTGTCTATGGTCTCACCTGACCCCACCCTCAACTAATGAAAGGCACACCTTGAAAAATGAGAACTATACGCAGGCCCTCTATGCCCCACTAACCTATGGCCATCAGCACTCATAACTAGATAGCAAGTATATGGTCTGTTGGAGTTCTCCGCCTTTCCGCTTCACGTATCTTGATTGACTCAAGATGGTAGGTAGATGACGAGTTGCAATCACAGGGCTACTGGTCTCGCCGAATCACGCTGGACCATACTAGTCTTTAGGTTGCCTTATATTGCAACCAAGGCATACCCTTGGTTCTTCTAACACAGACCTTAACCTCTGTGAGCCCAGGCGGATCATCTGCAGCCTCACAGAGGGATACCAAGAGTACCCTCACGTCCCCTCGAAGCCGCGTGCTTCGTACCCCAGTTCGTTGGAGCCTTCTTTAAGATCAGATGGACGTTCGCTCCTTCTCGTATTCTACTAAGGTTTACTACTTAGTTCCCTTAACTAAGGTTTACTACTTAGTTTCCTGAATCGTCGTTTTCTTAACTAAGGTTTACAACTTAATCCTCTTAACTAAGGTTTACTACTTAGTTCTCTTTCTTGTCCTGTTGGATTGTTTAAGTGTCATTAGTCAATTCAAGTTGTCTTAACCCATTCATTTGTCATGATAAACTGGTTAAGTGTTATCAGTAGTTCATGTTGACTTAACCCTACCACAAATCAAGTTATATAGGTTAAGTATTTCTTATTACTTAACCCCACCCCTTCACCTTGTATTGGTTAAGTGTTCCCTTTAACTTAACCCTCCCCCTTCTGTTTAACTAACGTGCTAAAGCGGTTAAGTGTTTTCTTAGTTAACTTAACCCTAACATCTGTTTAATTCACATGTTCTAATGGTTAAGTATTGTCCCTTCATGTTTTAACTTAACCTTGTTCATTTGTCACACTAATTGGCTAAGTGTATTTTACTTAACCCCACCTTCTAGTCTAGTTTAACATGTTATAACGGTTAAACCTCTTCTTAACCTCACCCACTTGTCCAGCTTAACTGTTTCTTAGCTTCAAATTACTCATTTGAAGCACCAACCACTCACATTAGACAGATATTGTTGTGGTCACTGGATGTGTCGGTTGGTTCCGGGCAGATTTACACCGCAACTCAGTCTAACCTCGGGTCCTTTTGGGCTCAATGCTCTAACCACCCACATTAGATAGGTATTGTTACGGTTGCTGGATTTGCTGGGCGGTTCCGTGCAGTCTTATACCGTAAATCAATCTAACCTTGGGTTAGGCATATTCGTATTTTCTACAATGCACACATTTTTTAGGACAAATTCTTCTTGTTAATTATTCCTAATTTACTTATGCCATAATTACTCTTTTATTGTACATTATCTACATTTATTATTATGGCCCACTTTCCCTCTAAACCATGTTTATAAGATTATACCAAATTAAGTGTCACTAACCATGGTTATGCTAAACATGACAATTACATATAATTTCAGGTTATTAATCAGGATAGGCTATTACCCACCTTCCCAAACTCGCCTTAATAGTCATGCCCAAAATCACTAGGCCATATATTTGGTGTTCCAAATAAGTAGTTAAGCCTAATCTAGACTTAATGTTCTTATTTACAGTTTTGGACAAACCTAGATTAAATATCCAATTTTACAATTCATGTTAGAACTAGATTTAATATTCTAGTTTACAATTTATGCCAAAACTAGATTCACATGCCAACTACATGTTTTGCGGCCAATTAACAATTTACCGTTTATGCCCAATTCTATTATGTATGCAAATTAGTCTCTATTATAGCCAATTCAGATCATGCCAACATATTTATTGTGCCAAATATAAATTTCATGTTATACCAAACTTCCAAGCTTTCAATCACATTCATGTTAGTTTCATGTTCTGCCCCAAATCGTATTTCCATCGTTTGCGTAATCGTGATTCAGTCTAGATTATAGGTCAGTCTAGATTCGTAGATAAAAGGGAATAAACAAGAATACCATAAAAAGACAGGCATAAGAATGGGCATAAGATGATAATCCCAAATTCACGAATTACAAATCTAATAAATATACTGAATAAATTGACTAAAACATTGCAGGCGTAGATCTGATAACATTATGAACATGAAAGGGTTTGAATAACAGTCTATGTTCAAGAACATGGATAGATCTAACTTAGTAGAAAAATCATAAAAACCAAGATTTATGGATAGTTAAGAATAGGTTTGAATAGAGAATCAAGCTTAGATCCAATTTAATAGTCATAATTCTAGGCAATAATTTCATAGTCATGAATCATAGGTGATTAGCCACAATGATCCTTGCCATAGTCATAGGCAATAGTCTTATGTTCATAGTCATAGGCATAGGTATAGTCTTATGTTCACAGTCATAGGCATAAGCACAGGCTTATGTTCACAGTCATAGTCTTAGGCCATTAATAGTAGTTTCAATGCCATTGGCATAGGCATAGTCTCATCACAATAGTTCTTAATTAGATCCAAAGGCATATACAAGCACCGGTTCAAACGAAAGGATTAGGCATATTCTTATATCCATTTAATTACATGCCACAAATAGATCTAGACGTTCAAATCTAAAAAGTTACTGACTTACAACAAACGATGAACCTGAATTCTGGATTCTGAGTTCTGGAATTGAGATGCTTTCCTTTGGGTAGATAAACGTTGCTTTGATTTTTAGTTTTGAATTAGATTTGTTCGCCTTTAAACTTTCTTCAAGCGGAGGCTATTCTTGGCTTCCTTCCAACAGCATGACGGCTCTAGCTCTATTTTATTTGTGTGAATTTAGGTTGAGGGTTGGGTTGTATTTATAGAATTTCAGATTGATTTGAGCCGTCAGATGACCATAGAGTGAATCCAGACCATACACACCAAGAGGAGCCAATCAGAAAGTGAAAAATCAGCCCGAGTGACACAACCAAGCCCCAGAAACCGAGCCAGGATGAGACCAAGCAGGTCAGGTCGACCAAGCAGGTCGACCCCCAGGTCGACTACATAGTCGACCTGAGTACCCAGGTCGACACCCAGGTCGACTATAGTGTCGACCTGGTTGGGAGGGTTGACTACATACTCGACCTCCTGGCCTGGGCGGGAATTTTCCCGCCCAGCCTGCCTGTCGTTTGAAATTCGAATTTGGCCTGTTTTTGAGCTATTTAGTTTTTAATTAAATTCTGAAACTTTGAAAGGTCATAACTTACTCATACAGACTCCGATTTTCGAAAACTCAGACTCATTTCCAAGCAGTATTTCGAGACGAACGCAATGGCATAACCCATTTCCCTTAATTCTTTCATTTAGAATTAATTATACTTTAATTTGTGAAACTTAATGTTACAGAATTATGGGGTGTTACAACAGTATGGAGGCAATAACAAGAAGAGGAAGCAGCAATAGCAGAAAGGAAAGGATGGACAAAATAAGCCTAAGAGTTAGTTGGTTTGCTTTAACTTCCAATATAAGGGTCATTAGTCGAATGAGTGTAAGAATCCCAACGCTAAGAAGAAGTGCTTAATGTGTGGGAAGTCCGGGCATGAGAAGAAAGACTGTCCAGAATCAGCTAAGGGCAAGCAGGTTATGAAGGCATATGCTCTGGAAGCCGTGCCAATTCCTTCAAGAGCTCCTACCGCAGAGGAGAAGGGAAAGGGTGTCGTCGTCCAAGGTACTCTTTCTGTCCGAGGTGTTTCAGTTCGTGTGTTGTTCGATGTTGGAGCATCACATTCTTTCATTTGCAATAAGCTTGTGTGCGAGATTTGTGATAGACCTTTCGTAGTGACTAATCCAGTTAGGGGTTCGTCAAATATTTGCATGATTTTTCATGGTCTAGTTGTGTCGAGTCATGGTTGCTCTTTTGTGTGCGATTGCTTTGTTCTTAACTTCGCTGGGTTTGGGATCATCTTGGGCATGGATTGGTTCAAGAGGTATGCGGCAAGAGTGAATTGCAAGAAGCTAGATGTGAGGGTCGGGGATGTGGAAGGGCGAAAGGTGCCGATTAGATGTAATGGCGAAGAGGGTGTATTCGTGAGCTATCTATATTCGCTTGGGCTTCCACAAGAAGACTTTTCATCTGTGCTGATCGCTAATGAATATGAGGATGTCTTTGATGAGGTCAAAGGGTTGCCGCCGCATCGTGAGATCGAGTTTAGGATCGATTTGGTTGAGGGTGCTAGACCAATTGTTATGCCTCTTAGGCGGATGGTGCCTAAGGAACAACGAGAGTTGGAGGTGCAAGTTCATGACCTTCTAAGAAAGGGATTCATTCGGAGAATTTTTTCCGAATGGGGTGCACCGGTCGTGTTTGCAACCAAGGCTGATGGATCCTTGAGATTGTGTGTGGACTATCGTGAGCCAAACAAGGTGACTAAAAAGAACAAGTATCTGTTGCCAAGGATTGATGACTTGTTCGATCAGCTTCACGAAGCCAAAGTGTTTTCTCAGATGAATTTAGTAATGGGATTTCACCAGTTGAGGGTGGCAAAGGATAGTGTGGAAAAGACTGCTTTTAGGACACCATCTGGTTTCTTCGAATGGTTGGTGATGCCATTTGGGTTGACCAACACACCAGCGTATTTTGTGGATGTTATGAATAGGGTTTCCAGAGATCAATTGAACAAGTTCGTGCTTGTGTTCGTGGACGACATTCTGGCTTACTCTCAGAATGAAGAAGAGCAAAAAAAATGCACTTGAGAGTAGTGTTGAAAATCTTACGAAAACATTATCTGAGAGATAAGTTTTCGAAATGTCACTTCTGGAAGAGTGAAGTGAGGTTCTTAGGCCATATAGTTTCTGGAAATGGGATAGCGATTGACCCCGCTAAAGTTGCAACAATCTAGGACTGGGATGGACCTAAGAATGTGACGGATGTGAGAAGTTTCCTTGGGTTGGCTGGTTATTACCGACGGTTTATCAAGGATTTCTCAAAAATAGTTGCACCATAGACAGGATTGACAAAAGTAGAACCAACTATTCACATGGGATGCAAAGTATGAACAAGAGTTCGGGATCCTGAAAGAAAGACTAATGAGTGCTCCTATTTTGACCATTCCAAGTGGGAATGAAGAGATGATTGTGTATACCAATGCATGTCGTACTGAACTTGGAGCAGTGATAATGCAATAGGATAAGGTTGTGGCTTACGCGATTCAGCACCTGAAGCCGCATGAAAGGAATTACCCAACTTATGATTTGGAGATGGCGACGATCGTGTTTGCTCTAAAGATATGGAGACATTACTTATTAGGAGTTAGATTTGAGTTGTTTATGGATCACAAGTCGTTAAAGTATCTTTTCTCCCAAAAGGATTTGAATCTTCGGCAGCAACGATGGTTGGTGTTTCTGACATCGTTTGATTTTGGTATAGCCTATAATCCGGGCAAGGGCAACACAATCGCAGATGCGTTGAGTCGAAGACACGCAAGTTTGGGAGCGATGTTTAGCCTTGAGTAATTGGTAAGATTCGATTTCAGGCCAAGGTGTGAGTTGGAACCTGAAATGTTGGCAAGCATATCAATAAGAGCTACTCCCATCGAAAGGATTGGTGAGAGCCAAAAGCGGGATGCATAGCTTGTCGAGTTTATATAGAAACTGAAACTAGAAGATAAAGAGTTCGAAGTCATCGAGAAGGTTGGGTTCAAAAGCAAGGGTGATTAGTTGTTCCTGATATTGATGGATTGAGAGATGAGGTTCTAAGAGAATGTCATCAATCGAAGTTGACGATTCATCCCGGTGGTAATAAGATGTATTAGGACATAAGGCGAGTCTACTACTGGGGATGGATGAAAAAGGATATTGGAAAGTTCATTTCCAAATGTATGAACTGTCAGTTAGTGAAAGCTAAACAGAAGAAGCCAAGTGGTTTGCTTCAGCAATTGGAAGTTCCTACGTGGAATTGGAAGCAGATAACGATGGATTTTATCGATGGACTACCAAGAACCAGGGCCAGGAAATGAAGGGATTTGGGTCATCGTGGATTGCTTGACCAAAAGTGCAAGGTTCATTCCTATGAAGTAGACTTGGACGGCGTCGAAATTGGCTGAACTTTATGTCAAATGGATAGTTTGATTTCATGGTATCCCAAAGACTATAGTGAGTGACCGAGATCCATTATTCATAGATGGATTTTGGAAGAGTTTGCAAGAAGCTTTGGGAACCGAATTGTGTTTGAGTGCAACTTATCATCCCTAAGCTGATGGTCAGACCGAGAGAGTCGATCGAGTTTTGGAAGATCTCCTAAGGGCTTGTGTGTGTTAGACTTCGGAAGATTGTGGGAAGACCATCTACATCTGGTGGAGTTTTCTTATAATATATCTACCAGTCTACCATTGGGATGGCATCATACGAGGCGTTGTATGGCAGGTCGTGCAATTCTCTATCATGTTGGTTAGAAACTGGAGATAAGTTGTTGCTTCGGCCTAAGATGACTAGAGAGACCTCGGATTGTATCGAGATCGTTCGACAACGAAATAAGGCGGCCCAAGATCGTTAGAAGAGTTATGCTGATAAGTGTCGAAAAGATTTGGAATTCGACGTTGGAGACATGATTTTCGTGAAGGTTTCACCATTGAAGCATGTGGTTAGATTCATAAATAAAGGAAAGTTAGCTCCTAGATTTGTTGGACCATTTACGATAGTCGAGCGAATTGGAAATCTCGCATATAGATGGGAGTTGCCCGAGAAGATGTCGAGCGTGCATAATGTGTTCCATGTGTCGTTTCTATGGAAGTTCATGCATGATTGAATGTGGTGGCACCTCCAGAGTAGTACGAAGACCTAGAAGTAGAGATCGCAGTTGCGAAACCTCGTGAGCCACTTCGTGTTGTGAAGAATGACACGAAACAGCTTAGGAGGAAGACAATTAAGCTAGTTAAGGTACAGTAGAGTGAAGATGGAGACGATTGTATGTAGGAGACGGAAGAGACCGTGAGGGCGACTCATCCAGAACTCTTCGTCGGTAGGACCTTATGATATCATATCATCGTTATATCATTGTATCTTGTTGTTGTTTGATAGAATTCTGCGTGCTAGGATAAGGCTTTGGATGCATGGCTTCCTAGTTTCTAGTTTGGGTGAAAGAATTGGCTTCTCATGGATGATAGGCATGAAGACATGTTGTGGTTGATTATGTTTGCTTGGAATTTCGGGGTTGAAATTCTTAAGGGAGAGAATGTAACAGCCCACATTTTACGTATCGAAAGATCGTAAAATATTTTTATTTTATTCCCTGAGAGTTGGATCATTCTCAAATTTTAATATGTTGCTTATGTGGATGTGATACATGTCCATAATTTTAACCAATTTTGTTTGTGAACATTTCGCCACTGTCAGTCTTGTACAGGGCATAACTTTTTACTTAGGTTGAATCAAGTGGCGAGACCCGTTCCATTGGAAAGGAAATAATGATTGCCTTTCCGTAGAGTGGTTACAATAAAGATTTGGCTCAGCGGTTTGGGAGGAATTGTTGTTTTAAGGTTTTTCAGTTGGCTGTTCAGGTTTGGAGAGCCACAATGGGCTGATTTGGAAAGGCCCACTAGTGGGCTAGTGGAAGCGTATAAATAGGGGGTGGGAGGTATGAGAAATGGTTTTGTTCCTCTATTCTCTCATTTGGTGTCATCTGTTCCTCCTTCTTCTAACACCTTTCCATTATTAAAAATCAAGATCTAAGGAGGGAAAATAAAGATCTACAACATTAGAGGCTAGATCTACATCAATTGAAGTGGAAATTCATCGGATCAAGGGGTTTGGTTCAAATATCTTGTTGTTCGGAATCTTAATACATTGATTTTAGCTTGTTTGGGAGAATCGGTGAGTGGTTTGTGTCTCTCGCATGGATACAATAAAGTATATGAATGTTTTATCATATTTTTCATCAAAGTCAAACATTTTTCCATAGATCTATACAATGACATGTCCATTTTCATGTGAATCACTCTATGTTCTAATTTAGCATGTTTAAACTAGAAATTCCTATGCCATTTCATATGTTTATGCAAGTTAGATCCGCAATATAGTCATATGTTCATTTATCATGATTTTGGAGTGATTTGCATAACTTTAGTGATAATCGTCATATTCATGTTTTTAGTGACTTCATAACATGCTTATGATTGCGTTGAATGAATTGGACGAGTATATTTTGTCGTCTGTGTCGATTGGAAAAGTTTTGGTCGAAATTGGAGTTGCAATGGGGTGGTGTAGGTTGGTCAGTCGGCCGAAATATGTCTTGGAGAGCAAGTCATGAAGTGGGGAATGGTAAAGTGAAGGGTCAGTCGCTCCTAACTGGGTCGGTCGAGCAATGAGTGGCTCGAGTAGAGCATGGTGAAGGATCAAGACCAAGGGTCGGTCGAGCAGTAAATGGCTCGAGCAGAGCATGGTCAAGGATCAAGACCAAGGGTCGGTCAGTCGAGCATCCCAGGGGGGTCGGTCGGTCGTGCATAACAGGGCCAATTATAAAAAATTTATTTTTCGGGTACGACTCAGATTTGAACAAAGGTCTGAAAAAATTATTTTTCGAGGGCAACCCCCCGATCCCTTGCCGCAACGTAGTGATGTACTTTGGCTCAGTGATGGTGTGACTTCGAAATGAATTCAAGGAGGAAGGTTTGAAGTGTTGAAATGTGTTCGTTGATCGATGTACGTAACACCCCGGAATTTTAACAACACTAAAGATGATGAATTAAAGAAAAATAAGTGTGAAACACACTATTAACAATGAATTAATAAAAACTTAATTAAATATTCAGAATTAAGTAAAACGTATCGCGCCATTGCGTCTATCCCGGAATTCTGGTTAAGATGGACACCTGGTTTGCGTAAATCGGACACTGTATGAAGAAGTTATTAAGGTTTGAAGTTTGTATGCATATAGGAAAAATATACACACATAAAATTCAAAAATATTCAAAAATCAGCAAAACCAGAAATCTGGCGTGCAAATCGAGGAAGGTCCGACATTTTGAAGTCGACCCGAGACCTTGCTGGGTCGACCTAGGGGTCGACTCGGGCTTATAGGGGTCGACCTAGGGGTCGACACCCATGAAGGGGTTCGACCCACCTGAAGGGGGGTCAACCCACCCGTGGCTCTGGAAACTACTTTTCTGAACCTGAACGACTTTGGAGCTAGATTCACGAACCCTAGGCTACGTAACAACCCATATTTTTATAACATGTTAAAACCATAAATCAAGGCATAATTAAATTTTAAAGTAAGAATCAAGGGAAACCGGTTGCGCCATTACATTCGAATCGAAATTCTGGTTGGAAACGAGTCCGAGTTTTCGAGAAACGGAGTCCGTATGAGGGAGATATGACCCTCCGAAGTTTCAGGAATTTTCAGAATCGAAAACAGCTCGAAATTCGAGTTCGAAATTCGAATTCAAACCCCAGCACAGACTGGGCGGGAATTTTCCCACCCAGGACCAGGTCGACCTGGGGGTCGACACTATGGTCGACCTCCCAGGGACCAGGTCGACCCTATGGTCGACCTGGGGATCGACCTGGTGCTGAAGCCCAGTTTTGAGCCTAGGTTCATTCTGATATATCTGGTCTCGTTTTCTGTCTAGATTCGTTCGTCTAATCCTATATAAACAGCCTCCTAGCCTCATTCTCTTTACACCATTATTCTCTAAACTTATGCTGCACAAATTCTTGATGGACATGGCTTCTCTTAAATTAAATTAAATTAAAATAAAAACGCGAAGACTGTTTCTTAAAGACTACGGCTAGGAATTGCATATTGGGGATTTTCTGCTACAATCAAATCAAGATTCAACGATTCAACAATTCGACGACTAGTTTCTGGACTTGACTTCTGCATCTCAATTTCTTAGACCACGATCTGTAAGTTCTAGTTACTTTGATATTTAAACTTGTTAATTGTAATTTGTACATGAGATAAAGTGAGAATGGACTTAAGTATGATAATCGATTCACATATATTCTAGTTTCCTTCTTGGATCTTGACATTTGGGGATATTGCTATGAAATCAGTTTGGACCTATTCATGTTGTCCATAACATTATCATGCCTGTGATGTTGAATCAGTCTATTATTTGCAAGTTTGGGACTATCCCCTTATGCCATGACTATCACCTTATTATGCTAGACTTGAAATCCTATTATTTTCTATATGCTAGTGATGTTGTAACCAATTATCTCAAGTTATATCATGCTAGTCTTGTAATCCCTTTTATCATTTTATGCTCGTCCTTTGTGCCTATCATAGTTTCGATGTTATTCCCTTTATTTCTAGATCTGGATTTATTTGTAATTTAGATCGATTCACGTTTACATGCGATGGGAATACAATTTTGGTAGATTAGGAAAAACATGAATTGGTTATGAACATGAATCATGAACTTGAAAATAGGCATAAGTTGAAACTTGACATGAAGCTTGCCATGAAACTTGACACGAATTTGACATGAAATTTGAACATGGACATGACACTAGAATGAACTTGAAAATGGCCAACTCGAGGTTGGGTTGAGTTTGCAGTGTAATTCTGCCCGGAACCGCCCGGTAAATCCAGTGACTGCAAACAATAGGATCCAATGTGGGTAGTTGGTCATATCGCGCTTGAAACCCGAGGCCAGACTGAGTTATGGTGTAATTCTGCCTGGAACCGCCTGGCATATCCAATGACCACAACAACAGGTCTGACGTAAGAGGTTGGGGTGCATTAATGAATTAATGCCACATGATAGGGTTAAGTCATGAACATGAAAGACAACACTTAACCAACTTGACACATGATTTGTAGGGTTAAGTCATGAATTTGAACGACAACACTTAACCAACTTGACACATGATTTGTAGGGTTAAGTCATGAATTTGAACGACAACACTTAACCAACTTGACACATGATTTGTAGGGTTAAGTCATGAATTTGAACGACAACACTTAACCAAATAGACATGCTAGAACTGATGGGGTTAATTCACGAATTTAAATGACAACACTTAACCTGCTGAACGAAACCCTAATTACGCGGTCCATTTCAGAAGTAACCCACTTAGATGTATCATGGTACCCTGGAACTAGGCAGGGTGGGGCACGATTACTGGGCTGATTATAAGCGACCAAATGGCTAAGTTGGTGCGCTAGTGTAGGTTCAGGCGGACTATGGTCGTTCACGTAGTCCGGAGTTGAAAAAGCAGGCATTGGGCATCAATAGGTTTATACTGTGCATGCTAGATTCGTGTCGATGGTTGGCACCCTAGGGCTTGATACACCCTATGGTGGACCTAGCACAGGTAACTACATTCGTGATAGGGTCGTATGACACAGACACATGACGAGCTAGAACTTGTAGGGAGCCGATCGATTAGTGGATCGTTCCGTTGGACCTAGTAATGGGTCATTTCATGATATTAGGCCAAGGGATCATTTCATGGTTAATATATGACATGGGTTTGAGATACTAGTACAGTTTGTGCAGCGAACCTTGAACATGCGATGCTATACTTCATTTATACTTGAATTATCATGCCATCTTAGTCTATCTTGCCCATCTTGTCATCATCCTTATGTTTACTTTCAGTTTATACATGTCACGTTACCTTCACCTGTTTTTATGCTGAAAGTCACTAGGACTTACCAGTCTTTATGACTGACCTATTTTCTTTCGCCTCTTTTTCTTTTGTCCCCCCCAGGTTCTCAGGGTGGAAACTCTAGCAATTAGCTTGGATTTCGCTTGCTTTCTGTTCAGCTCATGTACGATTTGATCTTGAGCTATGCTATGGCTGCATTTCTGTTACCTTTGGGGAATTAAGTTACTTTTGTTGTTTTAAGTTTATGCTTCTTTATTTATGCAAGACAAAATTTGTTGTAATGGAAAATAATGACTTTGGCTATTTGGTACTTTGGATGTAAAAGGTTTTGACTCTTCTTGAAAGTAATTAAATTTATCTTCTGATTCTTCCGTTGTTTTACTTATGTTCTGTCTTGTAATATTTCTGTGTTTGTTTACCTCGATAACGCTCCTCCAAAACTAGTGCATTCCCTTTGTGAGTGACCCTAGCGGAGGTGGGGTGTTACACTTGGTATCAGAGCAGAAGGTTACCAGACTGGGCAAAAGTTTTTAAAACCTTCTAAAAATATTTTCAAAACCGTTTACAAAGAAGCATTTTTCAAGAAAAGTCTTGTTTTATTTAAAGGCTTTTCCCCAAAACCCATTAGTATTATCCTTTGTTTCCTCTCTTTGAATCTCTTCTTTTTCATTTCAGCATGTCTGGGAATCTTAACCTTCCAGAGGGCATGCCAATACCTGGCCGGTTCAGGAGGTACTTAGAGGCTAGGGCCAACGATGTAGGCCCAGCAGATATTCCTCCTCCAGCTGCAGCGGTTCCTCCTCCTCCGCCCCCTCCTCGTGCAAATGCTTTCTCAAAGATCTGTAGAGATTTTAGGGCCATGGGTAAAAAGGATTTCAAAGGAACTGAATCATTCGTAGAAGCGAGGAACTGGGTCAAAGAAACTGAGGATCTGTTCGTTATCTTCGAGGTGGATGATAGACCGAAGGTACAGTTGGCGGTATGGTTACTCAAAAGACGATGCTTCCTATTGGTGGGAAGTCACTAACGCTGAGAGGCCGGTTGACACATGGATGGGTTTCAGGATAAGGTTTGAGATGAAATTCCTCTTACAAGCTGAACGAAGTCTACAGCTAGAAAAGTTCTTATCTCTTAAGCAAGGAAGTATGACGGTCAAGGAGTATGTCAATCAATTCAATCTGCTGGCTTGGTTTGTACTGGACTTAGTGAATTCTCCTCATAAGAAGGCTCTCCGTTTTTGTCAAGGGATTGAATGAGCCACTTCACAGCTTGGCTATGACCCACATACCAATGGGGGCTACTTACGAAAGGTTGGTAGACATGGCATTCTTAAATGAGGAAGACAAGGGCAAGAATGAGGCAAAAGCAGAAGTGCCACAAGATAAGAAGGGGGAAGGGTCACAGAACAAGAAGGCTGATCCAAAGAAAGGCGGGAAGAACAACAAACCCCATGAGAAGATAAAGTGTAACTTCTGTGGCATTCTTGGACATCTGGTCAAAGACTGCAGGAAGAAGAAAAGGAAGATAGGTGGTTGTTTCCACTGTGGTGAGATAGGACACATGGCTAAGGTCTACCCAAGGAAGCAAGGACAGGGAGCTGGATCTTCTTCTGGAGGACAAGTCCACGCTCTCGCGGTACCTCCGCAAGAACAAGGAAGAAATATTTCTGTCAAAAGTTTAGTCCATCTTTTTGATCATCCTGTTCGAACCTAGTTTGATTCTGGCGCATCGCATACTTTTATTTCTTCTGATATCGCTGAAACTCTGCACCTAAGTACTAGTCTAGTTGAGGATTCCGTTATTGTTTCAAATCCAATTGGTGGCTCCGCTCATTTATCTATGATTTGTGTGGATTTGAGGATTTCTATCTTAAGCGTAGAATTAACTTGTAATGCTTATGTTCTCGGATTTATGGGATACGGTTTGATTCTAGCCATGGATTGGCTGTCCAATAATGGAGCCATTCTCGATTGTGAACGAAGGGTAGTTAGACTCGTGACTCGCCTTGGTAATACCCTTGAAATTTCTTGTAACCCTATGGGTCCTGTCATGTTATGTTATCTAGAATCTCTTGACTCGTTTATCGATGATTTGCAATCAGTAAAGGTAGTCCGAGAATATCCGGATGTCTTTGATGAGGTTAAGGGGTTAACCCCTAAATGCGAGATAGATTTCCGTATATATCTTGTTGATAATGTTAAGCTAGTTGCATTGACCGTTAGACACATGGCCCCACGAGAGAGAAAAGAGCTTAGTAAGCAAGTTAAGGAGTTGCTTGAGAAAAATTTCATTAGGCGAAGCATTTCTGAATGGGGTGCTCCGGTGGTATTCGCTACTAAGGTGGATGGTTCGCTTCGTCTATGCATAGATTACCGTGAGTTAAACAAGCTGACTAAGAAGAATAGGCACCCATTACCGAGAATCGACAACTTATTCGACCAGCTTGTAGGAGCGTCTGTTTTCTCTCAACTCGATCTAGCTACAAGATTCCATCAGCTTAGAGTGGCTGAGGATAGCATTGACAAGACCGCGTTTAGGACTCCGGATGGATTCTTCGAATGGCTCGTCATGCCGTTTTGTTTGACGAATGCACCCGCGTACTTCGTTGATTTAATGAGCAGGGTGTTCCGAGAGTTCCTTAACAAGTTTGTGGTGGTCTTCGTGGACGATATTTTGATCTTCTCAAAAGATGAGGAAGAACATGCTAGACATCTCAAGGAAGTCATGGATACGCTTAGAGCACATGAGTTAAAGGCTAAGTTCTCCAAGTTTCATTTTTGGAGAAAAGAAATTCGGTTTCTTGGACATGTAGTTTATAAGCAAGGTATAGCTATAGACCCCGCAAAGGTAGCTGTGGTGCAAGACTGGAAAGTTCCTAAGAACGCAACAGAAGTGACAAGCTTTCTCGGTTTGGCGCACTACTATAAGAAGTTCATTAAGGACTTCACTAAGATTTCAGCCCCTCTTACTAGGTTAACGAAGAAGAACCTAGCCTTTGCATGGGACATAGAGTGTGACGTTGCTTTTCAAAGGCTTAAGAGAGCCCTTACCACAGCTCCAGTTTTGGAATTACCCGACGGTCGTAAGACGTTTACGGTGTACACAGATGCATGCGGCACGGGAGGCGTTGTCCTAATGCAAGAAGGGAAAGTGATATGCTACGGGGGTAGACAACTTAAAGTTCACGAGAATCCCACACATGACTTGGAATTGGCCGCGATTGTTTTTGCGCTTAAGTCTTGGCACCACTATCTTCTAGGTGAGAAGTTCGAGTTGTACACCGATCACAAATCGCTTAAGTACCTCTTTTCGCAAAAAGATTTGAATCTAAGGCAACAGAGGTGGATGGAATTCTTAGCATCATATGACTTCGAAATAGCTTATACGCCTGACAAGGGTAACGTGGTGGCGGATGCGCTAAGTAGGAAATGGTTGACTTTGAGTCCTTTGTTTGTTGAAAGGAAAAATCTAGAGTTTATAACAACCTTTGATTTCACACCTGTTGTTGAGTCGTTGGCTAGCACGTAGCATCTCTTGAGTTAAGGCCTACGCTTCTAGACCAAGTAGGGACTTCACAAAAGGAATACCCACAGATAGTCGAGATCATGGACAAGTTGATTAGAGGTGAGATGTCAAGTCACCTCAGTAGGTATGACATAGATGACAAAGGATGGCTAATGCGTGATGGTAGACTATGTGTCCCACAAGTGGGAGACTTAGTGAAGAGAGTTCTCGAAGAGGCGCACCACTCGAAGATGACTATACATCCCGGAGGGGATAAAATATACAAGGATATGAAGCGCATTTTCTTTTGGAAAGGGATGAAAAAAGACGTGACGGAATTCGTTTCTAAGTGCACGGTGTGCCAACAAGTAAAAGTCGAGTCGAAAAAGCCCGGTGGGCTATGCATCCTTTGGAGGTTCCGCCATGGAAATGGGAGAGTGTCTCGATGGATTTCGTGGATGGATTGCCTAGGTCAAGGAAGGGAAATACTAGCATATGGGTTATAGTAGATAGACTCACGAAGAGCGCTCACTTCATTCCTGTGAAGAGCAAGAGGACGGCATCATGGCTAGCGTCTATATACCTTCGAGAAATAGTACGATTGCATGGAGTTCCTTCTAGTATAGTTAGCGATCGTGAACCGATTTTCACAAGCGAATTTTGGAATAGTTTACAAGAAGCAATGGGTACACGGCTAAGTTTAAGCACGGCCTATGACCCACAGACGGATGGACAAACCGAAAGGGTAAATAGGGTACTAGAGGATCTTTTGAGACTGCATTCTTGACTTTGGTGGTACTTGGGAAGATCACCTACCTCTCGTTGAGTTTGCGTATAACAATAGTTACCAAGCTAGCATAGGAATGGCACCATTCGAAGCTTTATATGGAAGACCGTGCAAGTCACCAACTTGTTGGTGGGAGTCGACAGACAAGCTCATACTTGGACCCGACATGATAAGGGACACTTCCGAGAAGGTTGAGTTGATACAAAGATGGATGAAAACGGCCCAAGATAGACAGAAATCCTGCGCGGACAAGAGAAGGACAGACCTAAAGTTCGAAGTCGGAGATATGGTCTTTATAAAAGTTTCTCCTTTACGCAATGTGGTTCGTTTTGGAGCGGTTGGGAAGTTAGCACAGAGATTCGTAGGACCGTTCCCTATCATCGAGAGGATTAGACAGATGGCCTATAAGGTAGAGTTACCCGAGAGGCTGGCTGGAGTACACAATGTCTTTCACGTTTTGCATCTCCGAAAGTGCTTACATGAATCTGCCGAAGTGGTTGAGCCAAGCATCCTTGAAGGCGTAGAAGTTGAGAAGGAAGCAACATTGAGGGGAGTTCCGATTCGTATCTTAGGAACGGAGATCAAGAAGCTAAGGAATCGAGAAGTCAAGCTAGTTAAAGTACAGTGGAGTGAAGCCCAAGAAGACGCAACTTGGAAAACCGAAGAGAAGAAACGCTCGCTATACCCATTTCTTTTTTAGGGTACTTTCTCGATCTCTTTTTCCTATAAGTTTACGTACCTTCGTATCTTGTACATGCTTTTGCTATCCATGTCTGTCTTGTTATCTTCTCGATCCTATCTTGAGAACCTTAGGTAGAACCCTTTTGGATGTAAACATGTAATTGAAAACATGTTATGGTTGATGATTGCAAGTGGTTGCAAGTGGTTGCTCGTGGTTGCATAACACACATTAGGCACTAGATCGACTCAGTCACATATTTCATATTGCATATGCATGGGTGCTTATACTTGTATATGGATGGAAACATGATATGCTATCATTTGGGTGTTGTATATGAATGAATGTTTGTGCACTCATGTAGAGATTATAAAGTATGTTAGGAATTTGCATACATGTTGGACTCATTACACTAACATATTTTGCATTAAGGAGGTCTACTGAATCAATAACCGCCTGATCTTTTGCATTAGATAAGTACATATGCACACACTCTTGCATAAGTTCATATAGCATTAGAAATCTTTTAAGGACAATGGTTGCTTGTGGATGATGGTTGAGTAGATGGTTGATTGGATGATAGGATTCATTCTTCTTGACTTGAAGATTTCGGGGACGAAATCCTTTAAGAAGGGGAGAATGTAACAACCCGTATTTTTATAACATGTTAAAACCATAAATCAAGGCAGAATTAAATTTTAAAGTAAGAATCAAAGGAAATGGGCTGCGCCATTGCGTTCATCTCGAAATTCTGCTTGGAAACGATTCGAGTTTTCGAGAAACGGAGTCCGTATGAGGGAGATATGACCCTCCGAAGTTTCAGGAATTTTCAGAATCGAAAACAGCTCAAAATTCGAATTCAAACCCCAGCGCAGACAGGGCGGGAATTTTCCCGCCCAGGACCAGGTCGACCTGGGGGTCGACACTATGGTCAACCTCCCAAGGACCAGGTGGACCTGGTGCTGAAGCCCAGTTTTTAGCCTGGGTTCATTCTGATGTATCTGGTCTCGTTTTCTGTCTAGATTCGTTCGTCTAATCCTATATAAACAGCCTCCTAGCCTCATTCTCTTTACACCATTCTTCTCTAACCTTATGCTGCAAATTTCTTGATGGACTTGGCATCTCTTAAATTAAATTAAAATAAAATAAAAACACGAAGACTGTTTCTTGAAGACTACGGCTGGGAATTGCATACTGGGGATTTTCTGCTACAATCAAACCAAGATTCAACGATTCAACAATTCGACGACTAGTTTCTAGACTTGACTTCTGCATCTCAATTTCTTAGACCACGATCTGTAAGTTCTAGTTACTTTGAGATTTAAACTTGATAATTGTAATTTGGACGTGAGATAAAGTGAGATTGGACTTAAGTATGATAATCGATTCACATCTATTTTATTTCCATCTTGGATCTTGACATTTGGGGATATTGCTATGAAATCAATTTGGACCTATTCATGTTGTCCATAACATTATCATGCCTGTGATGCTGAATTAGTCTATTATTTGCAAGTTTGTGACTATCACCTTATGCCATGTGTAACACCCCGAATTTCAATTAACACTAATGGTTAGAAATTAAAGTATAATTAATCTCAGATATGAGAATCAGGGGAAACGGGCTGCGTCATTGCGTTCGTCTCGGAAAAATACGCGAAATAGAGTCCGAGTTTTCGAGAATCGGAGTCCGTATGGCCCGGTTATGGCCCAAAGAAGTTTTTAGAAAATTTAAATTTAAAATTCAGCTCTAAAAACAAGTTTGGAGCCAAAAGAGAAAGGGGGGAGAAATTCCCGCCTAGCCCCGTGTCGACAGGCATGTCGACAGGGGTGTCGACAGGGGTGTCGACAGCCCTGTCGACAGGGGTGTCGACACAGGGTGTCGGCTCTGTGGATCTAGGTGCACCAAGTCTGGTCTTGGCTGAGTCTAGGGCCATGTTCTAGAGGGTTCCTAAATCTAAGGGTCCTAATCTAATCTAGGGTTAATCTAAGGGCCTAAAACACTACCTAATCCTATAAATAAGACCCTAACCTAGCCCTAAATCATCATTAATCTATCATACAACTAAACTATGGCAAAATGCTAGCTCTCATGGCCTCCACAAATCAATGAAGAGGGTTGCAAGCTAATCACTCTCTAATCAACCTCTAATCCCTTCTAAGCATCTTAATCTTCTTCATTTGGAATGCAAAATTGCTAGTTGTGAGTTTCTATCACTTTGATGATCTTTTGGTAAACTAAGTAGATGAGATGTGATGGGATTTATGGTTTTGTATGTGGATTAATGAGTCTTGAATCATATGATATGATGTTAGCATTAATCTTATGTTTATGCATGTTGAGTATGTACGTTTATGCATGTTGAGTATGCAAGTTTATGCAAGTTTAATATGATGTATGTCATGTTTGCATGATGCTAAATATGCGAGTTACATGTTTGTTAATATGCAAGTTACATGTATGTAAATATGCAAGTTACATGTTTGTTAATATGTAAGTTACATGTATGTAAATATGCAAGTTACATGTTTGTTAAAATGCAAGTTACATGTTTGTTAATATGCAAATTACATGTATGTAAATATGTAAGTTACATGTTTGTTAATATGCAAGTTACATGTATGTAAATATGTAAGTTACATGTTTGTTAATATGCAAGTTACATGTATGTAAATATGCAAGTTACATGTTTGTTAATATGCAAGTTACATGTTTGTTAATATGCAAGTTACATGTTTGTTAATATGCAAGTTCATGATGACACATTATGCAAGTCTATGAGTTAATATGCAAGTATGTTATGCAAGTGAATATGTAAGTTATGTGACATATTATGTGCAAGTTATGTGACATGTTATGCAAGTTCATATGCAAGTTATGTGTTTGTTAATACGCAAGATGGCACCTTTGAAACATGATCATTCATATGCAAGTTGACACCTTTTATATGTGTTATATCATGAGAACGAAATTACGTGGGAACGATGGGGTAATTAAATGCATAAGTTAATAAGATTGTGTGAAATTAATATAATTATGCATAACATAAAATAAATGAACATAGTATGGGAATTTGCCTATTTAGTTAGGTGTACCCATACTATGTGTTGGGAATTTACCTATTGAGTTAGGTCTACCCCATGGGAATTTACCTATTGAGTTAGGTCTACCCATGTTAAGAAAAACTTGATTAATTAGGGATAATTAATATAAAATTATGAGGGTGATTAATTAGTTGTAATTAATTGACTAAGACACGAGGTTGGACTCAGTTGTAGCGTAAAACTGCCCGGACCCAACCGGCTTAACCAGTTGCTACAAGTGTTAGCCCAATGTGAGAGGTCTTAGGCACAAACTAAATACGTGATTAATGTAAAGACACGAGGTTAGACTCGGTTATGATATAAGGCTGCCCGGACCCAACCGGCTTAACCAGCGGTCATAAAAGACAGTCTAATGTGAGAGGTCTTTACAAAGGTTACGATCTTAATTAATTAATTAAGAAACACTTAACCACATTAGCATGTAGAGGGACATGAGGGGTTAAGTGGGTGCTTGGGTGGCATGAGGAAATCTAGTGGTTGCCTTGGGTGGCAATAGAAAATACGATTAGAATACTCAACCAAAGTGGAACATGTAATTAAAACATGATAAAAGGGTTAAGTGGGATACACTAGAAAAAGGGACAAGCTTAGGTGGGTAGCTTGTGGGAGGCCCATTTCAACCAGTAACCCATACGTATCTTTGTGGGCTCGACCCATGTCGAGGACGGGACACGCATACTGGGCTTGACTGTAAGAGGCAAACGGGTTAGCGGTGGCAACGCAAGTCCAACGGGCTTCATATGCGTGAGTGGGCCCGGGCTGGTAGATAAGCCGTTGTTGCATCGTGTAGATATAAGCCGTGCACCGTTAATTATATCGGGTTGCCACGTTGGGGAATGGTACACCCCATGGTGGGGCCAGCACGGGTATCTACGTTAGGGAGCCGATCGAATGGGGAGTGGTGTGTACACCTAGTGGATTGTAGGGCCCCGTGGCGTCTACTTGGTCACCTAGGGGTACGCAAGTACTATTAAGTTAATTTTGTAAGTCCATGGGTGGGATCAACCTTTAAGTTAGGAACGACTGGTGTGGGCAGTTTAGTAATTTACCTTAGGAAGGGTAGATGCGTCTTTATCTTTTATCTTAGCTTAGTTGATTGCTTAGTGTAACCGTTCATCCCCATGTGTTACCGTATATCAGGTCATGTCTTCTCTGTTTACTTTAACGATTGTATTGTTAAAGTTATAGGACTCGCTCAGACTTATGTCTGACCCCGTTGTTTTTATCTTTTTCCCAAACCTCAGGTCCTACGGTGGATCCTAGCAGTAGTGGAGCTTGATCGGATTGCTGTTCCAGTCTTTAGGAGCTTGGATAGATGTAAAGCTCCAGTTATCCAGTTATCTTTTCTTTTGTCTTGGCTATTGTATGAGAGTGGGATTATGTACTTCTTTATTTTGATGGATATTGTACTTGACTTTTATTGTGGTTTTATGATGTAACCAGACATGTTTTACTTCCGCTGTTATGAGATGATGTTTTAAATTTCAAGTACTGTTTATATCTGTCTTGTTGTAATTTTTCTGTTCTATATTCACTAAAATACTCCACCGATGCTATGACATTCCCTTAGTGAGTGACCATAGCGGGAGTGGGGTGTTACACGTGGTATCAGAGCTTAAGGTTACCAGAACAGATAAAATTTTTGGGAAAAACTATTTTCTAAGAGTATTTTCGAAGAAAGTATTTTCAAAAGCATGTCTTCTAAGAGAAAAAGTTTTCGAAAAAGAAAAGCATAATCCCCAATAGCCATATCTTTATCTTTCGGAATCTCCTTTTTGAATCTTTCCTCTTTCGTTTCAGCATGGCTGAAGATCTTAACATCCCGGAGGGTTTAGTTATACCACTATGGTATAGGAGGTTACAAGAGGCTAGGGCCGCGGCTGCGGGTCCAGCCAATGTTACTACACCAGAGGCAATCGTTCCTCCTCCTCAGCCTAGAGTGGATAATTTTGCTAAGGTTTGCAAGGAGTTCAAGGCTATAGGAGGAAAACCTTTTCTAGGTTCAGAGACTTTCGTAGAGGCTAGAGATTGGCTTAAGGAAGTGGAAGAGTTGCTAGATATCTTTGAAGTGGAAGAGGGAAAGAAAGTCAAGTTGGCGGCTTGGTTAATGAAGGGAGAGGCCTCATTCTGGTGGGAGGTCACTAATGGAGAACGCCCTGTTGACTCTTGGGAAGATTTTAAGCAAAGGTTTGGGGCTAAGTTTCTCTCAAGGGCGGAAGAGAATCTGTTTATGGAGAAGTTCTTGAATTTGAAGCAAGGGAATCTCACGGTGAAAGAATATGTCAACAAATTCAATCAATTAGCAAGGTTTGGCATAGAGTTGGTGAATACACCGGAGAAGAAGGCTTTGAGGTTCGTTAGAGGCTTGAACGAACCATTGCAAGGAATAGCTATGACTCACATTCCTATGGGGGCCACCTTTGAGAAACTTGTCTACATGGCACTTATGCATGAGGATGATAAGAATTCTAAGGCACCAGAGAAAAAGGGGGATCAGAAGAAACCGCAACAACAACAACAAGGCAAGGGTGGAAAAGGCAATGGTGACAAGAAGAAGACGAAGAAGAAGTGCTTTAATTGTGGGACACCAGGTCACCTCAGCAAGGATTGTCGCAAAAAGAAGAAGACCGGTTGCTTTCATTGTGGTGAAGCAGGGCATCTTGTGAAAAACTGCCCAAAGAAGGGGCAGAAGACGGGGTCTACCTCAGGAGGTCAGGTGCAAGCTCTTATAGCACCACCTCAGTCAGGGGGGCAAGTTCAGGCTCTCTCAGTTCCACCGATTCAGTAGAGAGGTAGAAATATTTCCGTTGAAAGTCTGGTTTTTCTGTTTGATCATCCAGTTCGTACTTTGTTTGACTCTGGCGCATCGCATTCTTTTATCTCATCATCATTAGTTGAGTCACTGCACTTAGACACCAGTCTAGTTGATGATCCCTTGGTTGTTTCAAACCCAATTGGGGGCTCTATATATCTGTCTATGATATGTTTGGGTTTGAAGATTTCTATACTTAGCGTTGAGTTTAGATGTGATGCTTTTGTATTGGGCTTCACGGGCTATGGGTTGATTTTGGGCATGGACTGGTTATCCAGCAATGGTGCCGTTCTTGATTGTGAAAGGAGAGTTGTCAGGCTTATGACCCGCTTGGGTAATACTCTCGAGATCTCTTGTAATCCCATAGAATCTGTTCTTCTAAGTTATCTTGAATCGCTCGATGCTTCGGTCGAGAGTTTGCGTTCTGTCAGAGTAGTCCGGGAATATCCGGATGTGTTTGAAGAAGTAAAGGATTTGCCTCCGAAGCGGGAGATAGATTTCCGAATTTATTTGGTGGATAATGCCAAACCAGTGTCTTTGCCAGTGCGCCACATGGCTCCTCGTGAGAGAAGAGAACTTCATAAGCAAGTAGGGGAGTTGCTTGAGAAGGGGTTCATAAGGCGAAGTATATCAGAGTGGGGAGCTCCAGTAGTGTTTGCCACGAAGGCGGATGGGTCCCTCAGACTTTGTGTGGATTATAGAGAACTTAATAAGCTCACGAAGAAGAATAGACACCCATTACCAAGAATAGATGATCTCTTTGATCAGTTGGTTGGCGCCTCAGTGTTTTCGCAAATGGACTTAGCTACAGGGTTTCATCAGTTGAGAGTGGCGGAAGACAGTATAGAGAAGACTGCTTTCCGGACTCCGGATGGTTTTTATGAGTGGCTTGTGATGCCATTTGGGTTGACAAACGCCCCTGCATACTTTGTTGATTTAATGAGTAGAGTGTTTAGAAAGTATCTGAATAAGTTCGTAGTAGTCTTTGTGGATGACATCTTGGTCTTTTCCAAGAGTGAAGAAGAGCATGCCTTTCATCTCAAGGAAGTGTTGGAGACTCTTCGAGCACATAGTCTTAAAGCTAAATTCTCTAAATGTCATTTTTGGAGAAGAGAAGTGCGATTCTTAGGGCATGTGGTCTCTAAGGAAGGGATAGCTGTGGATCCCGCAAAGATAGTATCTATCCAGGATTGGAAAGTTCCTAGAAATACTACCGAGGTAAGAAGTTTCTTGGGGTTGGCAGGATATTATAGGAAGTTCATTAAAGACTTCGCGAAGATATCAGCCCCATTAACTCGCTTGACGAAGAAGAATCTGGTTTTCTCATGGGACGTAGATTGTGATGATGCTTTCCGACGGTTAAAGAGAGCTTTGACCACCGCTCCAGTTTTAGTGCTTCCAGATGGGAGTAAGCCGTTTGTTGTTTATACCGATGCTTGTGGGACAGGATTAGGCGCAGTCTTGATGCAGGAGGGAAGGGTAATAGCCTATGGGGGAAGGCAATTGAGAGTGCATGAGAAGAATTACCCTACCCATGATCTAGAGTTGGCCGCGATTGTTTTCGCACTTAAGTCTTGGCGCCATTATCTTCTTGGTGAGAGATTCGAGTTATTCACCGACCATAAATCATTGAAGTACTTATTCTCTCAGAAGGATTTAAACTTAAGACAGCAAAGGTGGATGGAGTTCTTAGCATCCTATGATTTCGAGATAGCGTATACTCCTGGCAAGGGTAACGTGGTGGCAGACGCCTTGAGTAGAAAAAGGCTATCTTTGAGTCTATTGTTCGTGGAACGACGAAGCTTGGAGTTTCTTTCTTTGTTTGACTTCAGACCTTCTGTTGACTTTGTACCAGGTTTGTTGGCATCCTTGGAGGTTAGACCTACTCTTTTGGGACGGATTGGCGAGGCTCAGCGAGACGACCCACAGTTGGTTGAGTTGGTAGAGAAGCTTATGAGGGGGGAGTCGTCCAGCCATTTGGGTAGATACACTATAGATGATAAGGGATGGTTGCATAGAGACGGTAGACTTTGTGTACCACAAGATGAGGGTTTGAAGAAGACTATTTTGGATGATGCACATCGTTCAAGAATGACTATTCATCCCGGTGGAGACAAAATGTACCAAGACATGAAGAGAGTTTTCTTCTGGGCCGGTATGAAGAAAGATGTGGCCGAGTATGTGGCTAGATGCTTAGTGTGCCAACAAGTCAAAGCGGAGCAAAGGAAACCCGGTGGGTTGCTGCACCCATTGGAAGTTCCGCAATGGAAGTGGGATAGTGTCTCGATGGATTTCGTCGATGGGTTACCGAGATCGAGGAAGGGTAATACGGGAATTTGGGTTGTGGTAGACAGACTTACCAAGAGTGCCCATTTTATACCCGTGAAGAGTAAGAGGACCGCTCCATGGCTCGCTTCAGTCTATGTTAGAGAGATTGTTAGATTGCATGGCGTACCATCCAGCATTGTGAGTGATCGAGATCCTATCTTCACTAGTGAGTTTTGGAGAAGTTTGCAAGAGGCGGTAGGGACTCAGTTGTGTTTGAGCACCGCATATCATCCTCAGACGGACGGTCAGACCGAGAGGGTGAACCGTATCTTAGAAGATCTCTTGAGGCTTTGTATCTTGGATTTTGGAGGTACATGGGAAGAACATCTTCCTTTGGTGGAGTTCGCATATAATAACAGCTTTCAGTCCAGTATTGGTATGGCTCCTTTTGAAGCTCTTTATGGAAGGCCTTGTCGATCTCCTACATGTTGGTGGGAATCTACGGATAAGATCTTGCTTGGGCCAGATATGGTGAGAGAGACTTCAGAAAAGATTGATTTGATTCGAAGAAGGATGAAGGCAGCACAAGATAGACAGAGATCTTATGCGGATCGAAGAAGGACGGATCTTGAGTTTGAGGTTGGGGATATGGTTTTTGTCAAAGTATCTCCATTGAGAAATGTTGTTCGCTTTGGGTCCGTTGGGAAGTTAGCACCGAGATTTGTTGGGCCGTTTCCTATTAGGGAAAGGATTGGACGGATGGCATATAGGGTGGAGTTGCCCGACAGGCTTAGTGGTGTTCATGATGTATTCCATGTATCACATCTGAGGAAGTGCTTACATGAGACTGCGGAGGTGGTAGAGCCGAGCTTGCTTAGAGATGTAGAGGTAGAGCGTGATGCGACGATTCGACGAGCTCCTACTCGCATCCTTGGGTCAGAGACTAGGAAGTTGAGGAACAGAGAAGTTCAGCTAGTGAAAGTGCAATGGGGAGATGACGAAAGCAATGCTACTTGGGAGACGGAAGCGAAGATGCGTTCTTTGTATCCATTTCTTTTTGAGAGTATGTCTTTTAACTTCTCCTTTATCGCTTGTCTAGTACTTATCTTATCTTTTGGTATGTCCTCTCGTTAGTACAGTTTGACCTTTAGATAGGGTAAGCCTATGGTTGAAACATGTGTTTGAAACATGTTATGATTGATGGATGCATGTGGATGCAGTTGGTTGCTAGTGGTTGCTTGTGGATGCATATACACACACATTAGGCACTAGATCGGCTCAGACACTTCATGTTGCATATTGCATAAATGGATGTGGTAGTTAGATTGGTGGATGTATCATGGTTGTGTTATCATACGGATGATGCATTTTTGTGTATGGTTGTGCACGCATGTAGAAATTTGTATGTGTCAATAGGGTTTCGCATACATATTGGATGCATGGCACTATCATGGTTTGCATTAAGGAGGTCGACTGAATCAGTAGACCGCCTGATTTTGCATTAGTATACGGACATATACACACACTTTCTGCATATGTTCATACATCATTAGAAGTTTCTAAGGATAATGGTTGCTTGTGGTTGATGGTTTAGTAGATGGTTGTTTGGTTGGTAGGATACGTTCTTCTTAACTTAGAGATTTCGAGGACGAAATCCTTTAAGTAGGGGAGAATGTAACACCCCGAATTTCAATTAACACTAATGGTTAGAAATTAAAGTATAATTAATCTCAGATATGAGAATCAGGGGAAACGGGCTGCGTCATTGCGTTCGTCTCGGAAAAATACGCGAAATAGAGTCCGAGTTTTCGAGAATCGGAGTCCGTATGGCCCGGTTATGGCCCAAAGAAGTTTTTAGAAAATTTAAATTTAAAATTCAGCTCTAAAAACAAGTTTGGAGCCAAAAGAGAAAGGGGGGAGAAATTCCCGCCTAGCCCCGTGTCGACAGGCATGTCGACAGGGGTGTCGACAGGGGTGTCGACAGCCCTGTCGACAGGGGTGTCGACACAGGGTGTCGGCTCTGTGGATCTGGGTGCACCAAGTCTGGTCTTGGCTGAGTCTAGGGCCATGTTCTAGAGGGTTCCTAAATCTAAGGGTCCTAATCTAATCTAGGGTTAATCTAAGGGCCTAAAACACTACCTAATCCTATAAATAAGACCCTAACCTAGCCCTAAATCATCATTAATCTATCATACAACTAAACTATGGCAAAATGCTAGCTCTCATGGCCTCCACAAATCAATGAAGAGGGTTGCAAGCTAATCACTCTCTAATCAACCTCTAATCCCTTCTAAGCATCTTAATCTTCTTCATTTGGAATGCAAAATTGCTAGTTGTGAGTTTCTATCACTTTGATGATCTTTTGGTAAACTAAGTAGATGAGATGTGATGGGATTTATGGTTTTGTATGTGGATTAATGAGTCTTGAATCATATGATATGATGTTAGCATTAATCTTATGTTTATGCATGTTGAGTATGTACGTTTATGCATGTTGAGTATGCAAGTTTATGCAAGTTTAATATGATGTATGTCATGTTTGCATGATGCTAAATATGCGAGTTACATGTTTGTTAATATGCAAGTTACATGTATGTAAATATGCAAGTTACATGTTTGTTAATATGTAAGTTACATGTATGTAAATATGCAAGTTACATGTTTGTTAAAATGCAAGTTACATGTTTGTTAATATGCAAATTACATGTATGTAAATATGTAAGTTACATGTTTGTTAATATGCAAGTTACATGTATGTAAATATGTAAGTTACATGTTTGTTAATATGCAAGTTACATGTATGTAAATATGCAAGTTACATGTTTGTTAATATGCAAGTTACATGTTTGTTAATATGCAAGTTACATGTTTGTTAATATGCAAGTTCATGATGACACATTATGCAAGTCTATGAGTTAATATGCAAGTATGTTATGCAAGTGAATATGTAAGTTATGTGACATATTATGTGCAAGTTATGTGACATGTTATGCAAGTTCATATGCAAGTTATGTGTTTGTTAATACGCAAGATGGCACCTTTGAAACATGATCATTCATATGCAAGTTGACACCTTTTATATGTGTTATATCATGAGAACGAAATTACGTGGGAACGATGGGGTAATTAAATGCATAAGTTAATAAGATTGTGTGAAATTAATATAATTATGCATAACATAAAATAAATGAACATAGTATGGGAATTTGCCTATTTAGTTAGGTGTACCCATACTATGTGTTGGGAATTTACCTATTGAGTTAGGTCTACCCCATGGGAATTTACCTATTGAGTTAGGTCTACCCATGTTAAGAAAAACTTGATTAATTAGGGATAATTAATATAAAATTATGAGGGTGATTAATTAGTTGTAATTAATTGACTAAGACACGAGGTTGGACTCAGTTGTAGCGTAAAACTGCCCGGACCCAACCGGCTTAACCAGTTGCTACAAGTGTTAGCCCAATGTGAGAGGTCTTAGGCACAAACTAAATACGTGATTAATGTAAAGACACGAGGTTAGACTCGGTTATGATATAAGGCTGCCCGGACCCAACCGGCTTAACCAGCGGTCATAAAAGACAGTCTAATGTGAGAGGTCTTTACAAAGGTTACGATCTTAATTAATTAATTAAGAAACACTTAACCACATTAGCATGTAGAGGGACATGAGGGGTTAAGTGGGTGCTTGGGTGGCATGAGGAAATCTAGTGGTTGCCTTGGGTGGCAATAGAAAATACGATTAGAATACTCAACCAAAGTGGAACATGTAATTAAAACATGATAAAAGGGTTAAGTGGGATACACTAGAAAAAGGGACAAGCTTAGGTGGGTAGCTTGTGGGAGGCCCATTTCAACCAGTAACCCATACGTATCTTTGTGGGCTCGACCCATGTCGAGGACGGGACACGCATACTGGGCTTGACTGTAAGAGGCAAACGGGTTAGCGGTGGCAACGCAAGTCCAACGGGCTTCATATGCGTGAGTGGGCCCGGGCTGGTAGATAAGCCGTTGTTGCATCGTGTAGATATAAGCCGTGCACCGTTAATTATATCGGGTTGCCACGTTGGGGAATGGTACACCCCATGGTGGGGCCAGCACGGGTATCTACGTTAGGGAGCCGATCGAATGGGGAGTGGTGTGTACACCTAGTGGATTGTAGGGCCCCGTGGCGTCTACTTGGTCACCTAGGGGTACGCAAGTACTATTAAGTTAATTTTGTAAGTCCATGGGTGGGATCAACCTTTAAGTTAGGAACGACTGGTGTGGGCAGTTTAGTAATTTACCTTAGGAAGGGTAGATGCGTCTTTATCTTTTATCTTAGCTTAGTTGATTGCTTAGTGTAACCGTTCATCCCCATGTGTTACCGTATATCAGGTCATGTCTTCTCTGTTTACTTTAACGATTGTATTGTTAAAGTTATAGGACTCGCTCAGACTTATGTCTGACCCCGTTGTTTTTATCTTTTTCCCAAACCTCAGGTCCTACGGTGGATCCTAGCAGTAGTGGAGCTTGATCGGATTGCTGTTCCAGTCTTTAGGAGCTTGGATAGATGTAAAGCTCCAGTTATCCAGTTATCTTTTCTTTTGTCTTGGCTATTGTATGAGAGTGGGATTATGTACTTCTTTATTTTGATGGATATTGTACTTGACTTTTATTGTGGTTTTATGATGTAACCAGACATGTTTTACTTCCGCTGTTATGAGATGATGTTTTAAATTTCAAGTACTGTTTATATCTGTCTTGTTGTAATTTTTCTGTTCTATATTCACTAAAATACTCCACCGATGCTATGACATTCCCTTAGTGAGTGACCATAGCGGGAGTGGGGTGTTACACCATGACTATCACCTTATTATGCTAGACTTGAAATCCTATTATTTTATGTATGCCAGTGATGTTGTAACCAATTATCTCAAGTTATATCATGCTAGTCTTGTAATCCCTTTTATCATTTTAGCTCGTCCTTTGTGCCAATCATAGTTTCAATGTTATTCCCTTTATTTCCGGATCTGGATTTATTTGTAATTTAGATCGATTCACGTTTACATGCGATGGGAATACGATTTGGGTAGATTAGGCAAAACATGAATCATGAACTTGAAAATAGGCATAAGTTGAAACTTGACATGAAACTTGCCATGAAACTTGACATGAAATTTAAACATGGACATGACACTAGAATGAACTTGAAAATGGCTAACTCGAGGTTGGGTTGAGTTTGCAGTGTAATTCTGCTCGGAACCGCCGGCAAATCCAGTGACTGCAAACAATAGGATCCAATGTGGGTAGTTGGTCATATCGCGCTTGAAACCCGACGTCAGACTGAGTTGTGGTATAATTCTGCCCGGAACCGTCCGGCATATCCAGTGACCACAACAACATGTCTAATGTAAGAGGTTGGGGTGCATTATTGAATTAATGCCACATGATAGGGTTAAGTCATGAACATGAAAGACAACACTTAACCAACTTGACACATGATTTGTAGGGTTAAGTCATGAATTTGAACGACAACACTTAACCAACTTGACACATGATTTGTCGGGTTAAGTCATGGATTTGAACGACAACACTTAACCAAATAGACATGCTAGAACTGATGGGGTTAAGTCACAGATTTAAACGACAACACTTAACCTGCTGAACGAAACCCTAGTTACACGGTCCATTTCAGAAGTAACCCACTTAGATGTATCATGGTACCCTGGAAATAGGCAGGGTGGGGCACGATTACTGGGCTGATTATAAGCGAACAAATTGATGGCTGAGTTGGTGCGCCAGTGTAGGTTCAGGCGGACTATGGTCATGCACGTAGTCCGGAGTTGAAAAAGAAGGCATTGGGCATCAGAAGGTTTACATTGTGCATGCTAGATTCGTGTCGATGGTTGTCACCCTAGGGCTTGATACACCCTATGGTGGGCCTAGCACAGGTAACTCCATTCGTGATAGGGTCGTATAACACAGACACATGACGAGCTAGAACTTGTAAGGAGCCGATAGATTAGTGGATCTTTCCATTGGACCTAGTAATGGGTCATTTCATGGTATTGGGCCAAAGGATCATTTCATGGTTAATATATGACATGGGTTTGGGATACTAGTACAGTTGGTGCAGCGAACCTTGAACATGCGATGCTGTACTTGATTTATACTTGAATTATCGTGCCATCTTTGTCTATCTTGCCCATCTTGTCATCATCCTTATGTTTACTTTCAGTTTATACATGTCATGTTACCTTTACTTGTTTTTGTGCTGAAAGTCACTAGGACTTACCAGTCTTTATGACTGACCCGTTTTCTTTCGCCTCTTTTTCTTTTGTTCCCTCCCCCCAGGTTCTCAGGGAGGAAACTCTAGCACTTAGCTTGGATTTCACTTGCTTTCGGTTCAGCTCATGTACGGTTTGATCTTGGGCTATGCTATGGCTTCATTTCTGCTACCTTTGGGGAATTAAGCTACTTTTGCTGTTTTAAGTTTATGCTTCTTTATTTATGCAAGACAGAATTTGTTGTAATGGAAAATAATGACTTTGGCTATTTGGTACTTTAGATGTAAAAGGTTTCGACTCTTCTTGAAAGTAATGAAATTTATCTTCTGATTCTTCCGCTGTTTTACTTATGTTCTATCTTGTAATATTTCTGTGTTTGTTTACCTCGATAACGCTCCTCCAAAACTAGTATATTCCCTTTGTGAGTGACCCTAGCGGAGGTGGGGTGTTACAATATAGGACCCGAGACCTAGGTTTTATTCATCGAAAAACAATGGTAGCGGCGAAGCTCCGCTGCAACGAAGATTGAATGGCCTAATCTACTCCAAATCTAATTCAGCAAACATTATACAAATTCAAGACTGCTACAACAAATTCAGCGATGGCTACAATAACTTATTCAACATGTTCTTCGCAGTAGTTTGGATCCATTTCCTTAGATCTATTCACTGTGAATTCATGTTATTTTTAGATCTAAATAATTAATAGTAATCTTGACTAGTATGTAAAAAAATTGGATCTTGAATTGGTGCCTAATCAATTCTATTATGACATAACTATCAGATCTGCTTTTATATGTTCATATCGCAACCATGTTAAATCTTGCCATAATATACCTATTCAGTTTGTGCCTATTTCTATCAGTTTATTATTGATTCGTTATTATGCCTGTTCTTGATTCTCTTCTCTCCCTCTTTTCCCTTTTTATTTTTATATAGACAGGCTACCTTTGAGCCTAGACCTAACGCTGAAAAATGCGAACGTGCGAATTTGGGAATAATGGGGAAAGGCGTAATTTAGGGCATAATTTATATTGGAATATATGGATATAAATTTGGGCATAAATTTGGAAATATACGAATATGGGTTTGGGGGCATATGTCTTGCAGGATAATATGAATTTAGGCATACATTGGAAAATACAATTTGAGCATAAATTAGGACATGTGTAAGTACTGATTTGGGACATAAATTGGGACATATGTGAAGGCATACATTGGAAAATATGCGAACATGGATTCGGGTATAACATGTATTGAAATGTGTGAATATGGGCTAGGGACATAAATTGAAAAATATGTAGATTTAGGTTTGTGCATAACATATACATATGTATATGCCTTGACTCATAACTTGGGAAAAAAGCATATGACGCATAATTAAAAGGTGAATTGAAAAGGGGTATAAAAGTCTATGATTTGAATAATGAATTGGGCATATAATTAAATATGGGGAAAAAGAGAAATAATCACCTATAATGACATAGTAGATTTGGATAAAAATGGAATGTCTAGTAATTACAATTAGGAATTGTAATTGCACTTATGACACGAGGTTAGGTTGCACTAGTGGTGGAAGTCTGCTAGGACCCGACCGGCATATCCAGCAACCACTAATGTTGAACCTAATGTGAGAGGTCTAAGTGTGCAAATACGAATCGGGCTAAGACACGAGGTTAGACCCAACTGTGGAATAAGACTGCCCTGACCCGACCGGCATATCCAGCATCCACACATTGTAGGTCTAATGTGGGAGGTCTAGCCCATTATAACCATAATTGGACATGGTAATGAATTGGACTACTTAACCTAATTTAATCCATAAGAATTGTATGATTATGAACTTAAGTTATGGTTAAGTAAAATTGGATGGGTAGTGGGTGGGATAAGTAAAATAGAAGGGGCGGGTAATATTTACATATAGGCCTACGAACTTAACCCAGTAAGGTTATGTAATTAAAGACACCTAGCGGTATACGTAACCGGTGGAAAATATAATAAAGTTATGTAATTAAAGACACCCTTGTAGGGTAAGCATAACTTGTAAAAATGATAGAATTAGATATTCGTAATGATCTGCTAAGTAAGTTGTAGTGATGGTGTAAATTGAATTTATGATTAAATGAGAAAGAATGAGGAAAACTTGTAAAATAAAAAAGTTATGTTTAAATGGTAAGTGATTAGGAAAAAAGTGAATTGAGATATACTTAAAAACGTATTAAGGAGAATATGTTAGTGTAATGATGGAACAAAACAACAATATAAAATAGATTGTGGATTACAGACCTTGGGCCATAATCTAGAGAATAACATGTTGTGGACTTATTAATAAACCTAAATGGATTAAGTTATATGATTGAAATTAATAAGCAAGAGAATCTTGGTAAATTGGAAAAAGAATTCAATATAAACAGGAATAACCAAGTTAAATGGGAGTCGGGTGAGGTAAGGCAATCGCGTAAAAGAATGTTTAGACATAGGGTCTAACAACATATTAAAGAAAGGCGCTTGGACCAGTCCGTACGTTTGAGGGTGAATAACCCAACAGGGTAGATCATCAAGGTGTTATAAGACACGAGGGGAGCGCACATTCATCTGATTGTTGTGATGGCTCCAAAGGATAGGAAGGGGAAGCACACGACTTCCTGAAGTACGTAGGGCTCCTAGTTGTCCTCTGTGTGGTGACAGATGTCTTAGTTTGTACTCGCAGTGGTTGGGTTTGCGCGTAACTACTAGGTGGGTGGGCCTTGACTGCAGATGTAGCTATGCTGTCAGAATGACATGACGAGGTGACACCAGGGTGATTCAACGGTTGCCTTACAAGGAGGTAGAGAGGGTCACAACCAACAAGGATAGTAGATCGTCAGATATCCGTCATCGACAACCAACGGGATGCGAAAGCCTTGAGCTAAATCCAAGATATCATTTCACCTTTCACTATCGAGGTACGGGGTTGAGGGTAGATGCCACATGGATGTTTAGATTGGTTTTATTAGGGGCAGTCACTTGACTCTTGTAGTCTTTACTAGTTGAGGGAGGGGCCGAGTTGGGGCCATAGCCACCAAGGAAAACAGACCCGAGGAATATCTGTATTTGATGGCACTTAAAGGCGGCCTTTAAAGGTATGGAAAAGCTCTCGGCCAAGTTCGTGTATCTAGTTTAGCCCTACCAAGGAACTCGGTGCACATTAGAGGACGTGCGATTGAGGCATCGAGCTACAATTACAGTACATACGTGGGACAGTCTAGATACATGCATATCTGCTCTGGGTGTTGTATCGTAGACTAGAGGGCATTATTCCGATAAGGAATCTGGTTCGATCGATTGTGACACCCTAAATCCATTATGTCACTCGCTAAGGGAATGCATTAACTTTCATGGAGCATTTTAAGAGTATAGAACAGAACATCACAAGATAGATATGTAAAATGGTACTTAAAAATTCAAAATTTACTCATTGCAGCGGAAAAGAAAAACATGTCTGGTTACAACATCAAAACCACATACTAAAGCCAAGTACACAAATATCCATCTTGAACAAAATTATTATCAGGGTACATAAAAGCAAAACCATAATCCCATTCCAAAATGCCATATGAAAGAGAAACAAAGCTGAGCATTACTTTCAGCACTTCCAGTAGAGAGAGGGGGAGAAATCCAAATCAAGCCTCGCTATTTCCACCTTGAGAACCTGGTGGGAAAGGAAAGAAAAGAGGGGAAACAAAAAGGGTCATACATATAGTCTGGCAAGTCCAGTGACTTTAACAAAATAATTAGTAAATTAATAGGATAAGAACATAAACTATATATAAGAAATGACTATAACATGAGCAAGTATGACAAGATAAACAAGATGAACTAGGTATAACATCGATTGCGCTTCTAACCACTATAAAATATTTCCTACACCGCACCAATACTTGTCTCATACTAAAGGGTGATCCCTCCCTACTAATCATAATAATGGTAGCTTCATGCACTTCTACCTGCTCTCATAGGTGCCCACTTGCTCCTACACCCACTAGTTGTATCCACTACCCTCCCCATTCGATCGGCTCCCTAACTCGTAGATATCTGTGCTGGCCTCATAGTAAGGTGTATCACTGCCTAAAGTGGCAACCGATAATACTAAAATGCACGGCTTATACCTACACGATGCAACAACGTCTTACCTACTAGACCGGACCCGTGCACGCACATGACTCCGTTGGACATGCGTTGCCATCGCTCTTTACTCTTTTGACCTCTTACAATCAACCCCAGTAAGCGTGTCACGTGCTCGACCTAGTTCAAGCTCATATAAATACTAAAAATGGTTACTGGTTGAAAAGGGTCCCCATACTTGACACAACCTTCCCTCCAACGCTTGGTCCCCACTAGGATTTCCCACTTAACCCACTTATTATTATTCCCATGTTTTCCCACATGTCTCATCTTGGTTAAGTGCTTTAATTATGTTTCACATGTCACCTATGTCACCCACTTAACCCTTTTATTATACCCATGTCTTACCACATGTCTTATCTTGATTAAGTGTTCATTAATTCACTATATCCATAATTGTGCAAGATCTCCCACATTAGATTACCGTTTGCGGTTGCTGGATATGTCGGGCGGTTTCGGGCAGACTTGTACTGCAATCTAAATCTAACCTCATGTCTTAGCACTATTACGCTTCTAATTTCGGCCTTCGACCTCTCACTTTAGATTGACGTTTTGCGGTTGCTGGATATGCCGGGCGGTTCCGGGCAGACTTCTACTGCAATCCAAATCTAACCTCGTGCCTTAGACGTTCATTATCTCTTCTTTTATTCAAGCCTAATTTCAAGTTCTGAATTATGGCATATATTCCAATTACACATAATTTCTAATTTAAGTTATGTTTATAGTTCTAATCCAAGTTATGTCTATAATTCCATATGTACAAGTTGTACCGAACTATGCCTAAACCAATTTCATAATTGTTAACAGTTCTATGCCAATTACTTTACTTACATATTTCCCAAACATTTCCCAACTGTTCAAACGTTATTCGTACGCAAATCTCCACTTAGGCTCGAAGTTAGCCTAGTTTCAAAAATAAAATGGAAGAGAAGTAGGGAAGAGAATCAAAACATCAAGACTGGCATAAACATAAGAACATACATATGAAATATAAGCAGGCATATAACGATAAAATGGATCAGAAAGGCATATGACAGATTTATGGGTATGAATCTGAAAGATAATGATTTACAAACTTGATAAGATTCATCTTATGTACAGGCATGTTCATTAAATCTAGTTTACAATCCTATCACAATTACTTTTTAATTTAATTATATGTGAAAGTAACGTAAACTCACAGCGAAAGGATTCTAAGAAAAGAGAATTAGTCGTTGTTGTAGCAATTCTGATCTTGAATGGTCTCTACTTTGATTATTGAAGAAGAAAAGCTAAATTTAATTAGAGTTGGAGCAGCGGCATGGTGGCGCCGTGGATGAGAGTTGAAGAAAACAATGAGATTAGGGTTAGGTTTAGGTGTTTATTTATAGGTGAATTAGGACCTTTATATTTGATTAGGAACCATCCGAACTACTCAAATTAGAAAAACACATCATTAGAAAACTGCCCAGAATCAACCAGTCGACAGGCCAATTCCAACCGATCGACAGTTTTCACTTTTGTTTAAAAACGGTCCAATAGTGAAAAATGGGCAGTCGACTGGTGATGGGTTTTTCTATTTTTACTGCTTTAAACTTTAAATCTTCCGAGCTTCATAACTTTTTCATACGATGTCTGTTTTATGCAAACTCAGACTCTATCCCATGCGGAATTCCAAGACGAATGCAAAGGCATAACCCATTTCACTTAATTCTTCTTCTAAATATCAATTATTCTTAAATTTGTCAGTTTTAATATTTTAAAATTACGGGGTGTTACATTCTCCCCTACTTAAAGGATTTCTTCCCCAAAATCTCCAAGTTAAGAAGAATGTATTTCCTACCATCCATCATCCATCTACTCATCCATCAATCATGGGCGTCCATTGTCCTTAAAAGATTTATAATTCTTTCATGAACATACGCAAAGTGTATGTATATGTCCTTATCTTAATGCAAAATCAGGCGGTCTACTGATTCGGTTGACCTCCTTAATGCAAATCATGATAGTGCCATGTGTCCATTATGTATGCAAAAGAATCCTAATGATACATATCATTTCTATATGAGTGCACAACCATTCATCCAAATACAACATCCATATGATAACACATTCAATAAACATCCATTGATTTAAATATGCACACTCATCCATATGCAATATGAAAGTGATTGAGCCGATCTAGTGCCTAATGTGTGTGCAAATGCATCCACGAGCAACCACTAGCAAACATTTACATCCACTTACATCCACCAAACAAAACATGTCTCAAACACATGTTTACAATCACAGGATTTTCTATCTAAAGATCGAAGATATAATCGGGAGGATACACTAAACGATAGAACAAGTATAAACAAAGCGGTAGAAAAAGGAGAAGTTAAGAACATACCCTCAAAAAGGAAAGGGTACGATGCACGTATCTTGTCTTCCATTTCCCAAATCACGTCTCCTTGATCATATCCCCATTGGACTTTAACCAACTTGACCTCTCGGTTGCATAACTTCTTGACCTCCGATCCATAGATGCATGTAGGAACTCGCCTAATCAAGGCATCTCGCTCTACTTCCACTTCCCTAAGCATGCTCGGCTCTACTACTTCCGCGGTATCATGTAAACACTTCCGCAAATGCAATATGTGAAATACGTCATGAACACCACTAAGCTTCTCACAAAACTTTACTCTATAGGCCATCTGTCCAATTCTTTCTCTAATGGGGAATGACCCTACGAACCTTGGTGCCAATTTCCCTACTGATCCAAAGAGAACTACGTTCCTTAATGGTGACACTCTAATAAAAACCGTGTCTCCAACATCAAACTTAAGATCGGTTCATCTCTTATCAGCGTATGACTTTTGTCGGTCTTGTGTCGTCTTCATGCGTCTTCGAATCAAGTCTATCTTCTCCGAGGTTTCCCTAAACATCTCGGGCCCAAGCAAAATCTTATCCGTAGATTCCCACCAATAAGTCGGTGATAGGCAAGGTCATCCATATAGAGCTTCAAAAAGTGCCATGCCAATACTAGTCTGATAGTTGTTGTTGTAGGTGAACTCTACTAATGGAAGGTGTTCCTCTCATATCCCTCCAAAGTCCAAGATGCATAACCTCAAAAAATCTTCTAGAATCCTATTCACTCTTTCTGTTTGGCCATCCATCGGAGGGTGATAAGCGGTGCTCAATCACAATTGCATTCCTACCGCCTCTTGCAAGCTCTTCCAAAACTCACTAGTGAAAATGGGATATCGATCGCTTACGATACTAGAAAGTACGCCGTGTAGACGAACTATCTCTCGGAGATAAACTGATGCTAACCATGCCGCTGTTCTTTTACTCTTAATGGGAATGAAATGGGGGCTATTGGTAAGTCTATCTACTACTACCCAAATCCCCATATTACCTTTCCTTGACCTCGGCAACACGTCGACGAAATCCATGGAAACACTATCCTATTTCCACAACGGAACTTCTAAAGGGTGAAGCAAACCACCAGGCTTCTTTTGCTCAGCCTTGACTTGTTGGAACACTAAGCATCTAGAAACGAACTCATCCATATCCTTCTTTATTCCGACCTAAAAGAAAACTCGCTTCATGTCCCTATACATCTTGTCACCACGGGATGTATGGTCATCTTAGAACGATGTGCATCTACAAGGATCGTCCTCCTCAAGCTTTCGTCTCGTGATACGCAAAGTATCCCATCCCTACGCAACCATCCTTTTTCATCTATAGTATACCTACTAAGATGGCTCGAAGACTCCCCTCTTATGAGGTTGTCTACTATCTCTATCAGCTGTGGGTCATCTGGCTGTGCCGCTCCTATCTGTCCCAAAAGTGTAGGTCGCACCTCTAACGATGCAAACAAACCGGGTACATAATCGATAGAGGGTCTAAAGTCAAAGGTAGATATGTACTCTAAACTCTACCGCTCGACAAACTAATGACTCAAAATAACCTCTTTCTACTCAAGGCGTCAGCTACAACGTTACCCTTGCCAGGGGTATATGTAATCTCAAAATCGTAGGATGCTAAGAACTCCATCCACCTCTATTGCCTTAAGTTTAGATATTTTTGAGAGAACAAGCATTTTAGTGACTTATGGTCTGTATACAACTCAAACCTCTCTCAAAGCAAATAGTGATGCCAAGACTTAAGCGCAAATACTATAACAGCTAACTCTAAGCCGATGGTAGGGTAGTTCTTCTCATGGACCTTTAACTGCCTTCCACCATAGCATATTACCCTTCCCTCTTGCATCATAACTACGTCAAGCCCTATCCCGCAAGATTCAGTATACACAGTGAATAGTTTACTCCCATTCAGCAAAACTAAAACTAGAGCTGTCGCCAATGACCTCATCAATCGTCGAAAAGCATCGTCACAGTCAACATCCTAAGAAAAGGCGTAGTTCTTCTTCGTCGACCGTGTAAGTGGGGCTGATATCTTTGCGAAGTCCTTAATGAACTTCCTATAATAGCCCGCCAACCCTCGAAAACTTCTTACTTCCGTTGCATTTCTAGGAACCTTCCAATCTTGGATTGCTACCACCTTCGCGGGACCTACTGCTATCCCCTCCTTAGAGACCGCATGTCCTAAGAACCTCACTTCCTTCCTCCAAAAATGACATTTGGAGAACTTAGATTTGAGTTGATGTGCCCAAAGGGTCTCTAAGGCTTCCCTAAGATGTAGGGCATGTTCTTCCTCGCTTCTAGAGAATATCAAGATATCATCCACAAAGACTACTACGAACTTGTTTAAAAACTCCCTAAACACCCTACTCATCAAGTCTACAAAATATGCGGGTGCATTCGTCAAACCAAAAGGCATGATGAGCCACTCGAAGAAACCGTCAGGAATTCTAAAAGCAATCTTATGTGTACAATCCTCAACTACCCTCAACTGATGAAATCATGTAGCTAACTCCAACTGCGAGAAAACTGAAGCACCAACCAACTGATCGAACAAATCATCTACCCTCGGCAATGGGTGTCTATTTTTCTTCGTGAGTTTATTTAGCTCCCTATAGTCCACACACAATCTAAGCGAACCGTCTTCCTTCGTAGCAAAAACAACAGGAGCACCCCATTCTGAAATACTTCTTCTTATGAACCCTTTCTTAAGCAGCTCCCCTACTTGTTTACTGAGTTCCTTCCTATCTCTCGGAGCCATGTGGCGCCCTGGAAATGCAACTAGCTTTGCATTGTCTACTAAGTATATACAGAAGCCTATCTCACGCCTCGGGGGTAAACCGCGAACCTCATCAAAGACATCATCGTACTCATAGACTACTCGAACAGATTTCAAATCATCGATGGATGCGTCAAGTGATTCTAGGTAGCTAAGAATCACAAAACCACTAGGGTCACAAGAAATATCAAGGGTACTTCCACAACGAGTCAACAATCTAACTACCCTCCTTTCATAGTTTATGATTGCACCATACTTGTCCATCCAATCCATTCCTGGAATCAAGCCATAGCCTATGAAACCAAGAACGTAGGCATTGCATTCAAACTTAACGCCCAAGATAGACACTCTCAAATCCTAACAAATCAAAGATAAATGAGCCGAACAACCAATAGGATTTGAGATTACAATGGGATCCATAACTAAACTAGTATTTAGGTGTAGTGTTTCAACTAATGAAGAAGATGTAAACGAATGTCAAGCGCCAGAATCAAACAAAGTTCGAACAGGATGATCAAAAAGGAAAATCCAACTTTCGACAGAAATGTTTCTACCTCCTTCTTACCCGGTGCCATTAGAGCATGAACCTGCCCTCCAGAAGTAGATCATGTCCTCTTCCCTTGCCCTTGCCCTTGTCCTTGCCTCCTCGGACAATCATTAATCATATGTTATGCCTTGCTGCATTGGTAACAACCATGCTTCTTCTTCTTTCTACAATCTTTCTTTAAGTGGCAAGGTATTCCACAATGGTGAAACTTCCTTTTCTCTTGGCCCTTGTTATCCTTGCCGCCTTTCTTTTGTTGTTGTTGTGCCTTCTTTGGATCCACTTTCTTATCCTATGTCTTATCCATTTTAGCACCTTTCTCCTCCTCATTCATCAACGTGGTATCAACAAGTTTCTCGAAAGTAGCCCCCATAGGAATGTGGGACATAGCCAACCTGTGAAGCGGTTTGGTCAAGCCCTTAGCAAATCTCAAGGCTTTCTTATGCGGCGTGTTCACCAACTCTAAACCAAATCTCGCCAACTGATTAAACTTGTTAACATACTCCTTAAAAGACAATTTTCCTTATTTCAAAGCCAAGATCCTCTCCATGTATAAACTTTCTTCTGCTTGTGAAATAAATTTCAACTCGAACCTCTGTCTGAAATCCATCCATGTCTCCACTACACGTTCTCCATTTGTGACCTCCCACCAAAATGAAGCTTTATCGTTCATTAACCAAGAAGCCAGTTGAACCTTCCTTCCATCATCTACCTCAAAGATACCAAACAAGTCCTCCACTTCCTTGAGCCAATTTCTAGCCTCGACAAACGTCTCAGTCCCATGAAACGGTTTTCTTCCCATCGCACGAAAGTCCTCACATATCTTAGAAAAAGCATCTACATGCGGAGAAAGAGGTGGAACAACGGCTGCAGCTGGGGGATGAGGATCGTTGTCTGTGCCTACAGCAGTAGCCCTAGCCTCTACATACCTTCTGAACCAGCCAGGTATCTGTACGCCCTCAGGTATATCGGGTTCCCCTGACATGCTGAAAAGAAAAGGTAAGAGATTCAAAACAAAGAATTGAAAGAAAGATATATGGCTTTTGGGGATTATGTTTTCATAATAAACCTTTCTCTTTAAAATACCTTCTTTAAAAAATGTTTTTGAAAATACTTCTTTTTAAAAATGCTTTTGAAAACGGTTTTCAAAATCTTTTATCTGTTCTGGTAACCTTCAGCTCTGATACCACGTGTGACACCCCACGTCCATTAATGTCACTCACTAAGAGAATACATTTATTTTCATGGAGCGTTATAAGAGTATAGAACCGAACATCACAAGACAGATATGTAAAATGGTACTTAAAAATTCAAAATTTATTCATTGCAGCGGAAAACCAGAACATGTCTGGTTACAACATCAAAACCACGTACTAAAGCCAAGTACACAAATATCCATCTGGAACAAAATTATTATCAGTGTACATAAAAGCAAAACCATAATCCCATTCCAAAATGCCATATGAAAGAGAAACAAAGATGAGCATTACTTTCAGCACTTCCAAGCACTTCCAGTAGAGAGCGGGAGAGAAATCCAAATCAAGCCTTGCTAGTCCCACCCTGAGAACTTGGGGGGAAAAGGAAAGAAAAGAGGCAAAACAAAAAGGGTCAGACATAAAGTCTGGGGAGTCCAATGACTTTAACAATATAATTAGTAAAGTAACAAGATAGAAACATAAACTGGATATAAGAAATGACTGTAACATGAACAAGTATGACAAGGTAAACAAGATGAACAAGGTATAACATCGATTGCGCTTCTAACCACTATAAGATATTTCTTGCACTGCACCAATACTAGTCTCAAACTAAAAGGTGATCCCTCCCAACTAATCATAATAATGGTAGCTACGTGTACTCCTAGCTGCTCTCGTAGGTGCCTACTTGCTCCTACCCCCACTAGTTGTACCCACTACCCTCCCTATTCGATCGGCTCCCTAACTCGCAGATACCCATACTGGCCCCACAGTAAGGTGTATCACTCGCTAAAGTGGCAACCCGATACTACTAAAATGCACGGCTTATACCTACACGATGCAACGACGTCCTACCTACTAGCCCGGACCCACGCACGTACATGACTCCATTGGACTTGCATTGCCATCGCTCTTTACTCTTTTGACCTCTTACAATCAACCCCAGTAAGCGTGTCCCGTCTACGACCTAGTTCGAGCTCATATAGATACTAAAAATGGGTTATTGGTTGAAAAGGGTCCCCATACGTGACACAAGCTCCCCTCCTACGCTTGGTCCCCACTAGGATTTCCCACTTCTCCCCTTATTATTATTCCCATGTTTTCTCACATGCCTCCTCTTGGTTAAGTGCTTTAATTATGTTTCAAATGTCACCTATGTCACCCACTTAACCCTTTTATTATACCCATGTCTTACATGTCCTATCTTAGTTAAGTGTTCATTAATTCATTATATCTGTAATTGTGCAAGACCTCCCGCATTAGATTACCATTTGCGGTTGCTGAATATGCCGGGCGGTTACGGGCAGACTTCTACCACAATCCGAATCTAACCTCGTGTCTTAGCACTATTATGCTTCTAATTTCTGCCTTCGACCTCTCACATTAGATTGTTGTTTTGCGGTTGCTGGATATGTCGGGCGGTTCCGGGTAGAGTTCAACTGCAATCCGAATCTAACTTTAACGACCCAGAAAATCTGAACCAATTTAAAAAAATTTAAATTGGCTAAAATAGTGGATTTTAAATTTTTAAAATAAATATTTTAAATAATAGCAATGAAAAGTGAGTTTGAATCGACGTTTGAAAACGAATATAATTAATTCTAATTATAAACAAGGCCTGAAAAGGCGCTGCAGTTTCAAAAATTGAATTCAAACTTTGTCGGACTGTACCGGGTGCAAAACAAAACGAATTTGAGTGAAACCAAAAATATTTAAATCTGTTAGTGAACACCTTTCTAACAAATCTGAAAAATCGAAGTTTCATAGCGGAAAGCAAAAGTTATGGCCAAATGAATTTTCAGAAAGGTCGCTATGGAATTTATATAGCCCGTGAAATTGGCCATTTTGCAAACGACCTCGGAATTCGATGAAACCACTTTTGTTGGATCCGGGATGAGAAGTTATCGCTAGGTTTCAAATTTCATAATTTTTGAAGCTAGTATGTGAGCGTGGCAAAGGAAAATGTGTTTTGATCAATTATAGTTAAATTGTATCGGCCAAAAATGGGCCTTTTTGCAACCGGTCTCAGAATTCGACGAAACTAGTTTTGTTGGGACCGAATCGTCAAAGCATAGCCAGATTTATTTTTCTGGAATTTTTCGTATCAGTTTGTGGCCCTGGCAAATTGAAATGTACGTTCAAATCGAATATTGAATGTTATATATTTTAATTTGAAGGAAAACTGACTAAAACAGACGAATGGGCCTACGAAACATATCCCATTGTGTTCGGAATGGGGGTAAAACGCTAGGGACGACAGTCGTTGGGTTTAGATTGGTGGTCGTGTCAGAAAACCCCTTTAAAACTCCCCCGACCAATCATAATTTTTATATAAAAAAAAGAAAATTCCTTTTCTCTCTCCCCGACGAACGACGGAAACCCTTTGAAATCTTCCCCCTCATTTCCTGATCAATCCACGCCGAATTAGCTCTGATACCAAATGAGACGACCCCAAACCCCGTACTGACGGTAGCAAGGGTAATCCTTGGAATATAACACAGAAACAGATAATAGCAGAACAGAAATAAATAAATACACCAGATAATGAACAATAGAATATACTGGATAAACGTGATCATCAGAGTTACATAGTATACAGGATCATACTTAGTACAAATACAGTTCAACCATTGTAACGATGACTGATATGGACTATTTAAATTGTAACGATAAAATTGCCAGATTAATAAAAAAACACGCGGGTCTGGAGTTGACAATAATCACGTCTCTCTAGTTATTAGATACGGCACATGGACTATTTATTTCCCACACGGGACGAGGTGACGAGGATTTATCCTCTGGAGCATTTTAAATACACACTCCCTCAGGCTTTGACAGGGTGACGAGAATTTATTCTCTGGAGTTATTATCAATACACGCTCCCCAGTAAACACCAGAATATATCACTATAAATATGTGTATGCTTATTAGGATTTATTGGGTACCTAATACGGCCCAATAAATTTCCAAACCTCTCCCCGTACAAAGGAGGTTATGGCGAAATTTTTCGAAAATTCCGGGTGTTAGCCAAATTTTTGAAGAATTTGAAAATTCTCAGAAACTGAAAAGTTGGAGAATTAAAGCCAGATTGAACGTAGAGTTTATTAATCAAACCACTTTCGACTTTGTTCCTTTTCGGGGACGAAAAGTTTTAAGTGGGGGAGATTGTAACGACCCAGAAAATCTGAACCAATTTTTTTTTTTTTAAATTGGCTAAAATAGTGGATTTTAAATACTTAAAATAAATATTTTAAATAATTCAATGAAAAGTGAGTTTGAATCGACGTTTGAAAACGAATATAATTAATTCTAATTATAAACAAGGCCTGAAAAGGCGCTGTAGTTTCAAAAATTGAATTCAAACTTTGTCGGACTGTACCGGGTGCAAAACAAAACGGATTTGAGTGAAACCAAAAATATTTAAATCTGTTAGTGAACACCTTTCTAACGAATCTGAAAAATCGAAGTTTCATAGCGGAAAGCAAAAGTTATGGCCAAATGAATTTTCAGAAAGGTTGTTATCGAATTTATATAGCCCGTGAAATTGGCCATTTTGCAAACGACCTCGGAATTCGACGAAACCACTTTTGTTGGATCCGGGATAAGAAGTTATTGCTAGGTTTCAAATTTCATAATTTTTGAAGCTAGTATGTGAGCGTGGCAAAGGAAAATGTGTTTTGATCAATTACAGTTAAATTGGATCGGCCAGAAATGGGCCTTTTTGCAAACGGTCTCATAATTCGACGAAACTAGTTTTGTTGGGACCGTATCGTCAAAACATAGCCAGATTTATTTTTTTGGAATTTTTCGAATCAGTTTGTGGCCTTGGCAAATTGAAATGTACGTTCAAATCGAATATTGAATGTTATATATTTTAATTTGAAGGAAAACTGACTGAAACAGTCGAATGGGCCTACGAAACATATCCCATTGTGTTCGGAATGAGGGTAAAACGCTAGGGACGACAGTCGTTGGGTTTAGATTGGTGGTCGTGTCGGAAAACCCCTTTAAAACTCCCCCGACCAATCATAATATTTATTAAAAAAAAGAAAATTCCTTTTCCCTCTCCCCGACGAACGACGGAAACCCTTTGAAATCTTCCCCCTCATTTTCCGATCAATCCACGCCGAATTAGCTCTGATACCAAATGAGACGACCCCAAACCCCGTACTGACGGTGGCAAGGGTAATCCTTGGAATATAACACAGAAACAGATAATAGCAGAACAGAAATAAATAAATACACCAGATAATGAACAATAGAATATACTGGATAAACGTAATCATCAGAGTTACACAGTATACAGGATCATACTTAGTACAAATACAGTTCAACTATTGTACATTATGTTTGTTTTCTACCGTAGACATATATGTATAGTTGAACTGTATATGTACTAAGTATGATCCTGTATACTGTGTAACTCTGATGATTACGTTTATCCAGTATATTTTATTGTTCATTATCTGGTGTATTTATTTATTTCTGTTCTGCTATTATCTGTTTCTGTGTTATATTCCAAGGATTACCCTTGCCACCGTCAGTACGGGGTTTGGGGTCGTCTCACTAACCTCGTGGCTCAGGCGTTCAATATCTCTTCTTTTATTCAAGCCCAATTTCAAGTTCTGAATTATAGCATGTATTCCAATTACCCATAATTTCTAATTCAAGTTATGTTTATAACTCTAATCCAGGTTACGTCTATAATTCCATATGTACAAGTTGTACCGAATTATGCCCATACCAATTTCATAATTATTAACAGTTCTATGCCAATTACTTTATTTTACATATTTTGCAAACATTTCCTAGTCATTCAAACGTTAGTCGTACGCAAATCTCAACATAAACTCGAAGTTAGCCTAGTTTCAAAAAAAAAAAAAAAAGACGTAGGGAAGAGAATCAAAACATCAAGACTGGCATAAACATGAGAACATGCTTATGAAATATAAACAGACATATAAAGATAAAATGGATCAGGAAGGCATATGACAGATTTATGGGTATGAATCTGAAAGATAATGATTTACAAACTTGATAAGATTCATCTTACGTACAGGCATGTTCATTAAATCCAATTTACAATCCTATCACAATTACTTTTTAATTTAATTATACGTGAAAGTATCGTAAACTCACAGCGATAGGATTCTAAGAAAAGAGAATTAGTCGTCGTTGTAGCAATTCTGATCTTGAACGGTCTCTACTTTGATTGTCGAGGAAGAAAAGCTAAATTTAATTGGAGTTGGAGCAGCAGCATGGGGGCACCATGGATTAGGGTTGAAGAAAACAATGAGATTAGGGTTAGGTTTAGGAGTTTATTTATTGGTGTATTAGGTGAATTAGGACCTTCATATTTGATTAGGAACCATCCGAACCACTCAAATTAGAAAAAACACATCATCAGTAAACTGCCCAGAATCAACCAGTCGACAGGCCAATTTCAGCCGGTCGATAGTTTTCACTTCTGTTTGAAAACGGTCGAATGGTGAAAAATGGGCAGTCGATTGGTGATAGGTTTTTCTGTTTTTACTGCTTTAAACTTTAAATCTTCCGAGCTTCATAACTTCTTCATACAATGTCCGTTTCATGCAAACTCGGACTCTATCCCAAGCAAAATTCTGAGACGAACGCAATGGCGTAAGCCATTTCACTTAATTCTTCTTCTAAAAATTAATTATTCTTAAATTTGTTAGTTTTAATATTTTAAAATTACGGGGTCTTACATCGATGGTGGCAGTCCATACGCTGACATAGCATAGTAATGATAGATATATGCGGAACGTAACATTTTGTATAGAGATCCATACGTCACTCCAGCATACGATGAGGGATTGCGTTCATTACAGTGGAGACCGCGCGAGTGGGTACCATGAGGTGTATCTTAATATTGAGAGACAGCTATATATATTGTGTTAGGTGAATCCATGGGAAAGTAAATGGGTACGATGCGCATATAAGTCTTGAGTGCTATTAACCCAAGTAACCTAATAATCAAGAAAATGTAATGGAACGATATTGTAACACCCCGTATTTTCTGTGAACGTATAAGTAACAAATCAGAGGATAATTAATTTTTAAAATAAGAATCAAGGGAAACAGGTTGCGCCATTGCGTTCATCTCGGAATTCTGCTTGGAAACGAGTCCGAGTTTGTGAGAATCGGAGTTCGTATGACCAACTTATGGCCCTCCAAAGTTTCAGAAATATTCAGAGTTCAAAACAGCTCGAATTCGAATTCAAAATTCGAATTTCAAACGCAGAACAGACTGGGCGGGAAATTTCCCGCCCAGACCCAGGTCGACTGGGGAGTCGACTGGCCAGTCGACCCCCCAGACCAGGTCGACTGGGCAGTCGACCTGGGTGTCGACCTGGTCCCCGAGCCCATTTTTGGGCCAGTGTTCATTCTGATGTATCTAGTCCGATTTCTGTCCAGATTCATCTGCCTAAACCTATTTAAACAGCCCCAAACCTAGCCTTCTCTACACACAATTCTATTCTGCTTCTATTCTGCCTCTGTTCTAAATAAAAATAAAAATGGCATCACTACTCTATTGGAATCAAAACTAGAAGCTAATCAACATCAACCTAAGCAACCCAATTCAAACTAGAGATTAGAGCTTCTGCAATGATTCTACAACAATTAAAGTTCTTTCTTTAATCCAACCAAGGCAAGTACAGTTATTTTCCGATATAAACATTAATTCTGATTGTGACATGAATTGTAAATCTGAATCTGAGGTTATATCTACTCTGTTCTGTTTAGATCTATCTTATTCTGTATCTCTTTCTTCTTTCTGTTCTATAGCCAGGCTACCACGAGCCTGAGCCAATCTCATAAGAGATTAACATACGCTAAAATGTTTGGGACAGTAAAATGAATGATGCATAAATTAGGCATGACCAATAGGTGACTGATTTGAGGAAAGAACATGGATTGTACCTAGAACATAAATCTGAGACATATGACTGAACATGTTATATTTATAACATAAAGGGTATTGAACATATGATTTGAGGACACGACATAAAAAGGCATATAATTGGACATAAATATAGACTGTATTGAACATATGATTTGAGATAAAGAGAATATGGCTTAGGTATAAAGATTTACATGAAAGTAGGATATCTATTAATGTAAATAAACGCCTAGGTAAGGTATCTTTGGGATATATGACATGCATAGTAATCGATGACTATATTTGGTATAATTTATATGGATCTTCTGTACTATGCAAGTTTAATAAAAATTGAAACATATGATATATGGTAAATTATGACCATAATCTGTGCTATGTAAATTTAATGCAAACATGGGGTATGTGATCATGTTGTGAATCATGACTATTATTTATGTATGTGAACTCAGGCAAGATTTATAATTAGGCAAGATATGTTTGTGAAACTTTAAGGAATGATTAAATCTGTTATATTTGCCTAATCTGCTAGTTCTGCTATATTTGCCTAATCTGCTAGTTCTATTATATTGCCTAATCTGCTAGTTCTTTTATATTGCTTAATCTGCTAGTTCTGCTCTACTGCCTAGTCTGCTAGATCTGTTCATCTGCCAAATCTGTCATCTGCTAAGTCTATTGAAAATGCCAAATCTGCTAAACTAAATATGTTGAGATGCCTAATCTGTTATCTGCTAAATCTGCTAGTTTGCTTAATCTGCTGAATCCATTAAGTCGCCTAAATCTGTTATCTGCTATGTCTGTTAAGTTGATATATTCAGTCTGTTATTGACATAATCTAAATTAGCTATGAATAATTGACATGTATATTAGGCGTGGGCGTAAATGGTAAATTATTAATTAATTGGCCGCAAAGATAAACATGGCTAACTCGATGTTAGAATGAGTTTGCGGCGTAATTCTGCCCGGAACTTCCCAGCACATCCAGTGGCCGCAAACAATAGGTTCTAATGTAAGAAGTTAGTCATAACATGCTTGAAACCGGAGGTTAGACTCAGTTTGCGGCAGAAATCTGCCCGGAACCAACCGGCCTAACCAGTAGCCGCAAACTGTCAGTCTAATGTGAGAGGTCTGGGCATTAATATTTAATTAATGAAAATCTGAGATAAATATTAAGTGTAAAACGTGTTGGGCGGATAGGGTTAAACCCACTAGACTGATGAATTTAATAAATCTGTTCCGTGAATCTATAGGCCCAATTACAAAGTTAGACAAATCTGTAAGTCTGTTAATCTGTAACTGGTAAATCGGTAAGTCTGTTAAATTCGTATATCTGATCCGTTAGTCTGAAAACTTATCTGACCTGTGAACTAGTTGATCTGAATTCTGTATGTCTGAAACTTGTAAACAAGTTAATCTGAAATCTATTAGTCTGGGGACACAAGGTTAGGAGGGGAATTACTTGTGTCATCTGTTGTTTGGGACCCATATTAGTCAGTAACCCTTTCTGGAATCAAAACTTTGACCCAACAGTAGGTAGGGTCCGGGCACGCTTACTGAACTAATTATAAGCGGTTCATTCTGATAAGGGCGAGGGGTGTTGATGGTGCATTCCAACCGGGTCATGTACGTGCATGGATCCCGGTCTGCCTCTGAGGATGTAAGACGCCGTGACATCTGTAAATAGGTCTGTGCCAATTGGTTGTCACTTTAGGGAGTGATACACCCTAATGTGGGGCCGACACAGGGTATTTATGTATTAGGGAGCCGATCGCTTGGGGTAGGGTTTTAGGGTACACTTAGTTCTGTCTGTTTCTGTTGGTACCGTCTGTTTCTGTCGAGTGGTAACACATGTCTGTTTCTGCGTGGTACCATCTGTTGGGGTGGTAAAGGCCCATTACTAGTGTACACCTAATTCTACATTCTGTTTCCGTAGGGATTAATCTTTTTCTGCTTCTGTCTGTCTCTGTTCGGGTGGTAAAGGCCCATTACTAGCACTCTCTTCTGTGGAAATTATTCTGTACCCATTTCTATTTCAGTTTAGACATTAGGGTGACACCTAATTCTGTTATACTAGTATTAGTGTAGAGAAGTGTAAAGAAATAGCTTATGTCATTCTGTTCTTCTGTAATATCCGCCACACCTGTTACTGTTATCTCTCATCCAGTTTTATTTTCATGTCATGTTATTATTATCTGTTCATAACTGAAAATCACTGGACTTGCCAGACTTTTTGTCTGACCCTTTTTGTTTCGCCTCCTTTCTTCCGTTTCCCCCCAAGTTTTGTAGAAGGGAGTACTCTAGCTTGATCCAGATTTCTTCCGCTTGAAGTGCTTAAAGTATGGCTTGTCTTCTTCTGAGGGGATTATGATTTTAAACTATGAATTCTGAAGGCTTTTGTACAAGACTGATATTTTGTACTTGAATTCTGATATTGTGATTTGAAAGGATGTAACCAAGCTTATTTCGGTTTCTGTTGTAATAAAGTTATAAATTTTTCAAGTACTGTTTTATCTGTCTTGTAAGTTTCTGTTCTGTTTACTAAAATGCTCCACCAAAGTTAAGGCATTCCCTTTGTGAGTGACCTTAACGGAGGTGGGGTGTTACACTTGGTATCAGAGCTTAAGGTTACCAAAACAGATAAAATGTTTAGAAAAACTATTTTTCTAAAGTATTTTTGGAAGAAGTATTTTCAAAAACATGTCTTAATGAGTGATTTTAAGAGGAAAGTTTTTATGAAAAACATAATCCCCAATAGCCATATATCTTTATCTTTCGAATTCTCCATTTTGAATCTTTCCTTTTTCGTTTCAGCATGGCTGAAGATCTTAACCTTCCGGATGTTGTAACGATACCAGGATGGTATAGGAGGTTATTAGAGGCTAGGGTCGCTGCAGGTCCAGCCAATGTTCCTCCACCACCAGTTGCACCCGCTCCTCCTCCCCCTCCTCGCGTTGATACTTTTGCAAAGACGTGCAAGGAATTTAAGGCTATGGGTGGAAAACCTTTTCAGGGGTCAGAAACGTTTGTGGAAGCTAGAGATTGGCTTAAGGAGGTGGAAGAATTGCTAGAAATCTTTGAAGTAGAAGAAGGGAGGAAAGTCAAATTAGCAGCTTGGTTAATGAAGGGAGAGGCCTCGTTTTGGTGGGAGGTCACTAATGGGGAGCGTCCTGTTGATTCTTGGGCGGATTTCAGACGTAGGTTTGAGGCAAAGTTTCTCTCAAGGGCAGAAGAGAATCTATACATGGAAAGGTTCTTGACATTGAAGCAGGGAAATCTATCAGTGAAAGAGTACGTCAACAAATTCAACCAATTGGCAAGGTTTGGCTTAGATTTGGTGAACACGCAGGAGAAGAAGGCTCTGAGGTTCGTTAATGGCTTGAATGAGCCATTGCAGGGGTTGGCAATGACCCACATCCCTATGGGGGCCACCTTTGAGAAGCTAGTAGACATGGCACTCATGCACGAGGAGAAAGGCGCTAAAGCTGATAAGGCACCCGAGAGGAAAGAGGCAAAGAAGGAAGAGCCACCGAACAAGAAGGCATGGCCCAAAAAGGAAACCCAAAAAAAAGATAAGGAGTCTAAAGATAAGAAGGAGAAAAAGTGTTTTACTTGTGGGAGCTCGACTCATCTGAATAAGGATTGCCGAAAGAGGAAGGGCACTTGCTTCAACTGTGGTGAGATGGGACACTTCACCAGGGACTTCCCGAAGAAACGAGGGTAAGGGCAGAGGGCAGGACCAACTTCTGGAGGGCAGGCGAACACTCTTGAGGCTAGTGGCTAGGATAGAAATAGGAAAATTCCTATAGTAGGTTTAATTTCTTTATCTGATTATGGAGTTAAGACTCTTTCTGATTTTGTAATCGATACTCTGCACTTTAATACTAGTATTGTTTCTGATTCCGCTGTAGACCCAAATCCATAAGGGTTATGACTCATCTATTTGTGATTGGGGTTTGAGAGATATTCGTGTCAGGCGTCAAGTAGGACGCATACATTCTGGGATTTATCATGCTTAGTTTCCCAAGAATCATTCGGTAATCTGATCTGTACCAGTAGTCTGTAAATATCTGAATAATTCTGATTTCCAGTTTTGACATTGTCTAAAGAGGGTAATCCTCTGGGTGTCAATCTGATGTTGATTTCGGTCTTCGGGGTTGATACTTAGGGGAATTATTTTCTCAACCTAATGGGAACCAAGTCTTTGTCTTATCTGTGCTCGCTTCCATCATTCGACTGTATCCTATCGATCGAATCTTTGAACTTTAGGCAGAAACTAATGGGTGTAAACATGTGTTTGAGACATGTTATGTTTGATGGTTGCAAGTGGATGCAAGTGGTTGCTAGTGGTTGCTCGTGGATGCATATAAACACACTAGGCACTAGATCGGCTCGAAAACACTCTAATACTGCATATGGATGTGTGAGCATTTTCAATTTTTGTGGATGAAAAATGATTGACTCAGCACATGGATGCTGCATATGACTGAATGGTTGTGCACTCATATAGAAATGGTATGTATCGAGTAGGAAAATTGCATACATGTTGGACTCATGGCACTGGCATAATTCGCATTAAGGAGGTCAACTGAATCAGTGGACCGCCTGATCTTTGCATTAGATAAGGAACATATACACACACTTTTGCATATGTTCATACAACATTAGAAGTTTCTAAGGACAATGGACGCCAGTGATTGATGATTGAGTAGATGGATGTTGGATGGTAGGACACATTCTTCTTAACTTGAAGATTTCGGGGACGAAATCCTTTAAGGAGGGGAGAATGTAACACCCCGTATTTTCTGTGAACGTATACGTAACAAATCAGAGGATAATTAATTTTTAAAATAAGAATCAAGGGAAACGGGTTGTGCCATTGCGTTCATCTTGGAATTCTGCTTGGAAACGAGTCCGAGTTTGTGAGAATCGGAGTCCGTATGACCAAGTTATGGCCCTCCAAAGTTTCAGAAATATTCAGAGTTCAAAACAGCTCGAATTCGAATTCAAAATTCGAATTTCAAATGCAGAACAGACTGGACGGGAAATTTCCCGCCCAGACCCAGGTCGACTGGGGAGTCGACAGGGCAGTCGACCCCCCAGACCAGGTCGACTGGGCAGTCGACCTGGGTGTCGACCTGGTCCCCGAGCCCATTTTTGGGCCAGTGTTCATTCTGATGTATCTAGTCCGATTTCTGTCCAGATTCATCTGCCTAAACCTATTTAAAAAGCCCCAAACCTAGCCTTCTCTACACACAATTCTATTCTGCCTCTGTTCTAAATAAAAATATAAATGGCATCGCTACTCTGCTGGAATAAAAACTAGAAACTAATCAACATCAACCTAAGAAACCCAATTCAAACTAGAGATTAGAGCTTCTGCAACGATTCTACAACAATTAAAGTTCTTTCTTTAATCCAACCAAGGAAAGTACAGTTATTTTCCGATATAAACGTTAATTCTGATTGTGACATGAATTGTAAATCTGAATCTGAGGTTATATCTGTTCTGCTCTGTTTAGATCTATCTTATTCTGTATCTCTTTCTTCTTTCTGTTCTATAGCCAGGCTACCACGAGCCTGAGCCAATCTCATAAGAGATTAACATACGCTAAAATGTTTGGGACAGTAAAATGAATGATGCATAAATTGGGCATGACCAATAGGTGACTGATTTGAGGAAAGAACATGGACTGTGGCTAGAACATAAATCTGAGACATATGACTGGACATGTTATATTTATAACATAAAGGGTATTGAACATATGATTTGAGGACACGACATAAAAAGGCATATAATTGGACATAAATATAGACTGTATTGAACATATGATTTGAGATAAAGAGAATATGGCTTAGGTATAAAGATTTACATGAAAGTAGGATATCTATTAATGTAAATAAACACCTAAGTAAGGGATCTTTGGGATATATGGCATGCATAGTAATCGATGGCTATATTTGGTATAATTTATATGGATCTTCTGTACTATGCAAGTTTAATAAAAATTGAAACATATGTTATATGGTAAATTATGACCATAATCTGTGCTATGTAAATTTAATGCAAACATGGGGTATGTGATCATATTGTGAATCATGACTATTATTTATGTATGTGAACTCAGGGAAGATTTATAATTAGGCAAGATATGTTTGTGAAACTTTAAGGAATGATTAAGTCTGTTATATTTGCCTAATTTGCTAATTCTGCTATATTTGCCTAATCTGCTAGTTCTGTTATATTGCCTAATCTGCTAGTTCTGTTATATTGCTTAATCTGCTAGTTCTGCTCTACTGCCTAGTCTGCTAGATCTGTTCATCTGCCAAATCTGTCATCTGCTAAGTCTGTTGAAAATGCCAAATCTACTAAACTAAATTTGTTGAGATGCCTAATCTGTTATCTGCTAAATCTGCTAGTTTGCTTAATCTGCTGAATCCGTTAAGTCGCCTAAATTTGTTATTTGCTATGTCTGTTAAGTTGATATATTCAGTCTGTTATTGACATAATCTGAATTAGCTATAAATAATTGACATGTATATTAGGCGTGGGCGTAAATGGTAAATTATTAATTAATTGGCCGCAAAGATAAACATGGCTAACTCGAGGTTAGAATGAGTTTGCGGCGTAATTCTGCCCGGAACCGCCCGGTACATCCAGTGGCCGCAAACAATAGGCTCTAATGTGAGAAGTTAGTCATAATGTGCTTGAAACCCGAGGTTAGACTCAGTTTGCAGCAGAAATCTGCCCGGAACCAACCGGCCTAACCAGTAGCCGCAAACTGTCAGTCTAATGTGAGAGGTCTGGGCATTAATATTTAATTAATGAAAATCTGAGATAAATATGAAGTCTAAAACGTGTTGGGCGGATAGGGTTAAACCCACTAGACTGATGAATTTAATAAATCTGTTCCGTGAATCTGTAGGCCCAATTACAAAGTTAGACAAATCTGTAAGTCTGTTAATCTGTAACTGGTAAATCGGTAAGTCTGTTAAATCCGTATATCTGATCCGTTAGTCTGAAAACTTATCTGATCTGTGAACTAGTTGATCTGAATTCTGTATGTCTGAAACTTGTAAACAAGTTAATCTGAAATATGTTATTCTGGGGACACAAGGTTAGGAGGGGAATTACTTGTGTCATCTGTTGTTTGGGACCCATATTAGTCAGTAACCCTTTCTGGTATCAAAAGTTTGACCCAACAGTAGGTAGGGTCAGGGCACGCTTACTGAACTAATTATAAGCGATTCATTCTGATAAGGGCGAGGGGTGTTGATGGTGCGTTCCAACCGGGTCATGTGCGTGCATGGATCCCGGTCTACCTCTGAGGATGTAAGACGCCGTGACATCTGTAAATAGGTCTGTGCCAATTGGTTGTCACTTTAGGGAGTGATACACCCTACTGTGGGGTCGACACAGGTTATTTATGTATTAGGGAGCCGATCGCTTGGGGTAGGGTTTTAGGGTACACTTAGTTCTGTCTGTTTCTGTTGGTACCGTCTGTTTCTGTTGGGTGGTAACACCTGTCTGTTTCTGCGTGGTACCATCTGTTGGGGTGGTAAAGGCCCATTACTAGTGTACACCTAATTCTACATTCTGTTTCAATAGGGATTAATCTGTTTCTGCTTATGTCTGTCTCTGTTCGGGTGGTAAAGGCCCATTACTAGCACTCTCTTCTATGGAAATTATTTTGTACCCGTTTTTGTTTCAGTTTAGACATTAGGGTGACACCTAATTCTGTTATACTAGTATTAGTGCAGAGAAGTGTAAAGAAATAGCTTATGTCATTCTGTTCTTCTGTAATATCCGCCACACCTGTTACTGTTATCTCTCATCCAGTTTTATTTTCATGTCATGTTATTATTATTTGTTCATAACTGAAAATCACTGGACTTGCCAGACTTTTTGTTTGACCCTTGTTGTTTCGCCTCCTTTCATCCGTTTCCCCCGAGGTTTTGTAGAAGGGAGTACTCTTGCTTGATCCGGATTTCTTCCGCTTGAAGTGCTTAAAGTATGGCTTGTCTTCTTCTGAGGGGATTATGATTTTAAACCATGCATTCTGAAGGCTTTTGTACAATACTGATATTTTGTACTTGAATTCTGATATTGTGATTTGAAAGGATGTAACCAAGCTTATTTCGGTTTCTGTTGTAATAAAATTATAAATTTTTCAAGTACTGTTTTATCTGTCTTGTAAGTTTCTGTTCTGTTTACTAAAATGCTCCACCAAAGTTAAGGCATTCCCTTTATGAGTGACCTTAACGGAGGTGGGGTGTTACAGATATTAGTAGGGATCATTCTACTTATGATATACTAGTATCTACGCGGTGTAGAGAAATGTATTTAAGAAGCGCAATATATCGTGTTCATCTTATCTTTCTCAGGTCACACTTACTATTGTTACTGTTATCTTGTTCTTCTAGTTTTATATATACCTGTCATGATACTTTTATTTATTTATATTTAAAAGTAACTGGACTCGCCAAACTTCATGTCTGACCATTTTATGTCCTCTTCTCTCTCTTATGTCCCCCCTCCCCCAAAGTTCTCTGGGTGGAAGTGCTTAGAGTTGATTAGGATTCTTTCAGCTTAGCTTGGATTTTGGATATAGATGTACTGCTTTGACTTCTTGTCAACTCTCTTATGGCTTTGCAAGGGAAATATGGTTTTATGCTTTTGTACTCTGATATTTTTGGAAAGATAGATTATTAATGTAGTTAGTTACTTATGATGTAAACTCAGTATTTGGGACCATGATGTTTTGATTTAAATAAAGTTTTTAATTCCGTTGCTATTTTACATGTCTGTCTTATGCTATTATGTTCTTATTTACCTATAACACTCCACAGAACTTAATGCATTCCCTTAGTGAGTGACACTAACGGACGTGGGGTGTCACAATGTAGAGCAGCGAATGAGGTGACAGCTCAAAGGTCATGAGTTGGTGAATAATGGTTGCTTGAGAAGGTTGCTTGAGTTATGAAAAGTCATCGAGTTGGATGACTAGAGATGTGAAGGCCGAGAGATTATCGTTGTCGTAATTTCTAGCAAGCTCGAAGCAGGGGTACACTAGAGACGTCTAAAAGACCAGTTGTACGTCGAGTACCCTGGGTATCGTTGAAAGGCCTAGTTGTCAAGGTTAGACATACATACGTATCGTTGAAAGGCGTATGGAGTTTATGCTAGAGCTGGGGTTACCATTTACCCTTGACATATGGCAAGGTTGGCCATCATACGATTAACGATGGTTTCAAAGCAGGATTGGCGGTGATAGCCAGAGTCAGTCATAGATTATTGGTTGTTCTGTTTGTAACATCTCATGTAGGTCATCCAATGTCGAAGGAGATGTTCCTTGGGTGCTTGTATGATATTGGTTTAGGCCTTCGGGGCTTGTGCTCGAGGGATATTGAATTCGATTAGGATGCTTTACCAGAGATATGTATAGTCTGGATGTTATGAGTGCTTTACCATGATTGATTGGGTTTTCTGATTTCCATGAATGAATGGTTGAATTGTTTACTGTGAAGGCTATCACTGTCCGATGTCGGGAAGATAGGGTTGAGTTCTTCTTTGGTGTTGTGGGTAGATTAGTATGTTTATCTATCCATTCTCATATACTTTATTGTTGATGTTTGTTAGCTGTTTGATCGCTCACTAAGACCGGTGTCTGACTTAAGGTTTTATGTTTCCTCTTATTACCTTGGGCTTTTCATCCGGTTGTGGATGGGTAGACTAAGTAGCAGGTGATAAGTGATTAGTGAGGACGATGCTGCTGTGCGAAGGCAAGCAGGAGACTGGCGTATTACTTTTACTACTATCTTGTATTTCAGTTTCCGCCGTTTGAGTTGCTCTATGAGTGTTGTTATGAGTCCTTATGTACATACTTGATATTTTCTATGATGTTGGGATAAACTTTCAGGACGTTGTGAAAGTTTGAAAAGTTTGCTATATGATGCTTCACTACTATTACCTGTTGTATATGTTCTATTATATTTTATCCTTGTGCTGTGAGTTTTACGACAAGTTCCAATTGGGTTTACCTACCCTGGTGATCATCCATAGCTAACTGGCATGTCTTTCAGTGCATTACTCCTCTTGTTAAGTGCAGGGGCTGTGGGCGGTTGTCAGACAACCCGAATTCAAACAGACCATTTTTTTTTTAAATTCTAACCTATCAAAACTCGTGTTGGTTTGCTATGATACCCTATAGAAAAGACAGAGATATAAAATATATCAGAGCTCAGAAAAATATCTCATAGAGAAATGGATAAAATATAATGTAATCAAAATATAGCCTTGTCGTAGTAATAATACTGCCTAACTAGTGTCCAAAGCTACCATATCTCTGCCACAAATCTAACCTACGAGTATGTTATGAGGAGGGGTTCAGAACACAAGTTCTGTTGACTGGATTTAAACTATACACTTTGGATACTCCTACATATATCATTCAGTTACATTTTCTTGTTTATTGGGTTAATTCGGTTATCAGCACTCAACGCTTACACACACATAGTATCCGTCTACTTCATAGTGGATTAACCTAATACAGTATATACGTAGCTAAGCCCCCAACATTGAGGTACACCCAATGGTACCCCACTCGCACGGTCTCCACTGTAATGCCACTGAAATGTACGTAGCCCCTCATCCTACACCCAAAGTGATATACAGATTTCTATATAACAATGTTACATTCCACATATATCTGTCATTACTATGCTACGTAAGCGTACGGACTACAACCTTCGATCGAATTAGATCCATCAAAGAGTAATGCCCTCAAGTCTACGATACACCCCCAAGAGCAGACATACATGTATTTAGATTTTCCTACGTGTGTATCGTCGATCATATTCGATTCCTTAACCGCACATAACTTCTAATGTGCACCGAGTTCCGTGCCAGGGCTATACAAGAAACGCGAAACTCGATCGAGAGCTTTTCCATATCTGTACAGGCCCGCCTTTAAGGGTCTCAAAATACAGATATCCCTCGGGTCTGTTTTTCATGGAGGGTATGGCCCTACCTCGGCCCCTCCCTCAACTAGTAAAGAGTACAAGAGCTAAGCGACTTGCCCCAAACAAACAATCTAAACATCCAGTTGGCGTCTCCACTAACCACCGTGCCTCGATAGTGAACGGTGAATAGTGTCTTGGATTTATCTCTAGTCTTTTCGCATCCCACTAGCTGTCGATGACAGGTACCCGATGATCTACTATCCCTGTTGGTCGTGACCCATCCCTTCCGGTTGAGGCAATCGCCGAATCACCCTAGTGTCACCTCGTCACAGCTTTCTAACTGCAAAGCTACTTTTGCAGTCAAAGCTACTCATCGGGTAGTTACGCGTAGACCCAACCTCTGTGAGCACAGCCCGAACACTGCACCACCACGGATGACTACCAAAGGCACCTTCCACATCTCAGGAAGTCACGTGCTTCCCCTTCCAGCCCTTTGGAGCCAACAGAATGATCAGATGAACATGCACTCCTCTCGTGCTTCATGAACCTACGATGATCTACCCCGTTTGGTTATTCACCCTCAAACATACGGACTGGTCCAAGCATCTCGGTTTAATGTGTTATTAGACTGTATGTCTAAACATTCAATTATGCGCTTGCTCTATCTTATCGGGTTCCCATTTAACTTGGTTATTCCCATTCATATTGACTTCTTATTCAAGTTACCAAGTTCCTCTTGCTTATTAATTTCATTCATATAACTTAACCAATTTAAGTTTATTAAAAAGCCCACAACATGTTTTTCTCTAGATTGTGATCCAAGTTCTATAATAAACAATCCCTTTATATTATTGCTTCGTTTTATCGTTACAATAACACGTTCTACTTGATATGTAATTAAGTATATCTCAATTCACATGTTTTCTGTTTAACATGTCACTCATTATTTATGATTAAATATAACTTATTTCATTTCATAAGTTTGCCTCATTCTTTCTTTTTTAATTATAATTCCATCTTATACTGTCTCTACCACTTATTGTTGTTTACTTATTAACTTAGTTCTCTTAATTAAGATTTACTAATAAGTCTCCTTACCATTTATTATAACCTATGTTATAATTTCCACTTGTCCCTAGGACAAGCCTTAACATGTTATTCATATTAGCAGATTTTAGATTTCCAAGTTTACAGATTACTTAATTTATAATTAAGTACAACTTCTTACATTCCATAATTTTCCCCCCTTTTCTCTACTTATTACAAACAACTGGTTTCAGGTTTCCTCATTTACTGATTACTTAATTTACAATTAAGTACCACTTATCTCATTACACAAGTTATCCCATTTTCTTCCTAGTTTATTATAACCTAAGTTATAATCTCCACTTGTCCCTAGGACTGGACTACCTATTATATAACATTTTCATTAATGTAATTAATTATAATAGGTTATTATCATTCCCTGTTCATTCACTTCTTTTACTGTTGTAACTTCCATTTATTTCCTTATTCATTTCCTTTCACTTCCATTAATCATAATTAGTGCCATTTATATCTATCCTTTTATATACATATATTTATATATATGCTTATGTACTAGACCTCTCACATTAAGCCTACCACTTGTGGATGCTGGATTTGTTGAGCGGTTCCGGGCATATTTCTTCCACAAATTGACTTAACCTCATGTCTTAGCACCATTACATGTTTTATTTATGCACTAGACCTCTCACATTAAATTAACAACTTGTGGATGCTGAATTTGCCCGGCAATTTCGGGCAAACTTCTACCACAAGTTTAATTTAACCTCATGTAAAAGTGCAATTACAATTTTCCATTTACTATAAATTTTCCATATAATTTATTTGTGTCCATTCTTTCCAATTTTTACTTTCATCTTTATTTTGCATGTCATCATATTAAGCCCATTTTATGTCACATGTTCTTCCTAACATGTAATTAATTTCATCTCAAAATAACATGTGATCATCAAATCATTTAATTATTCTAATTTAACATGTAATTATTCCAATTCCAATAATTAAGGATTCAAGTAAATAACTGTCATAAGTTAACATGAAATTAGAGCAACAGTAATTGCTACACATATTTTAACAAGTTTACATTTAAGCATGTGAGCATTTCTGCACATTAAACATTTCAACATATGAATTTCCAACATATTAATATTTTAACATATTAATGTCTCAACATGTCATATTAGCATTTCAACACTTTTAATCATTCTAGTAGATTTACATTGTAGATTAACGGAGAATGTCAAACGATAATACATCATTATCAAAAATGATATAACTTAAATCCACTCACCTAATTTGCTTTCCAACTCCTGAAGCTGGTCTAGATCTTGCATTCCATGGGTTTCCCTAAATGGATTTAGAACCTAACAACCATGGATCCACAATTCTTACTAAAAGAAAAAGGGAAGAAAACTGAATAGACCAGATCTAAGAATTTACCTTACTTCGCATATGATTCTGAGCAACTTCTTATTAATATTCATTCTTTTTCCTTCAGGTCTTGATTTAAAATTTTCCTAAACTAATTATCTTATTTTTTTTCCTGAAGGGATTTGAGGAGTAGGAAGAATGGCAGATCTAAGGGGTGTCGACACCGGGGTCGACCCCACCCTTATGGAGTCGACCCAAGGGTCGACACCCCCTTGAAGGGGTCGACCCAAGTCGGTCCAGATTTTGAAAACTGACACGGGCGTACTTCACAAGTGCGCCAGTGCAAAAATTCCTTGGCGCACTTGCCAAGTGCGCCAGTTGTTCTAGCTTGCTTCCTGTTTTCTTTGTCAAACTTCTACCGTCCATAACTTCTTCATACATTATCTGTTTTACGCAAACTCAGAGTTTATCTGAACCAAAATTCCGAGACGAACGCAATGGTACAATCTGTTTTACTTAATTCTAAATATTTAATTATATTATTCTCATTTTATTATAAATACATAATATTTGTAAGTCGGTACATGCAACATGTTTACACTGCATGCAACCAATCCTTTCTTTCTTTTAATGCATGCATTACATTTTATTTACATTAATCTTTTTCTTCTTCTAAATGTTTACGTCTATGAATATGTATAAACATATGCATTATTTAATTATCATGAAATGCGATGTGTTACATCATGCCTTTTGGGTTGATGAATGCATCCGCCTATTTTGTTGATCTGATCAGTATGGTTTTCGGGAGTTTCTAAATAAGTTCATTGTGGTAGTTGTTGACGATATCTTGATTTCTCGAAGAATGAGGATGGGCATGCCCTACAGTTAAGGGAGGTTATGAAAACTCTCTATGCACACCATCGTAAGGGGAAATTCTCCAAATATCATTTTTTGGAGAAATTAAGTGAGATTTCTAGGGCATGTGGTCTCTAAAGATACGATAGCAGTAGATCCCGCGAAGGTAGTTGCAATTCAAGATTGGTAGATCCTAAAGAATGCAACAGAGGTGAGGAGTTTTCTTGGATTAGCGGGCTATTATAGGAAGTTCATATGGGTTTTGTAAAGATATCAGCCTTGCTCACCAACTGACGAAGAAGAATCTGACATTTTCTTGAGATATAGATTGTGACGATGCTTTTTAGCGATTGAAGAGGGTTTTGACAATAGCCCCCAGTCTTGACCTTGCCTGACGGGAACAAAGTGTTCACAGTATACACTGACACATGTGGTGCAGGGCTTGGTGCGGTTCTGATGCAAGAGGGAAGGGTTGTATGTTATGGAGGTAAACAGCTAAGAGTTCATGAGAAGAACTACCCTACCCATGACATAGAGTTAGCTGCCATAGTATTCGCGCTTAAGACTTGGCGCCATTATCTACTAGGAGAGAAGTTCGAGTTGTACACCGATCATAAATCTCTCAAGTACTTGTTCTCGCAGAAGGATCTTACTTTAAAGCAACAAATATGGATGGAGTTCCTAGCTAACTATGACTTTGAGTTTGCTTATACCTCTGGTAAGGGTAATACGGTGCCAGACGCATTGAGTAGGAAGAGGATGACATTAAGTCCTTTTTTATGGGAAGGAAAAGCTTGGCGTTTATGTCCACTTTTGTTTTTAGACCCTCTACCGGGTTACAACTGGTTTATTGGCATCATTATAGGTGCGACCTACTCTGTAACACCCCACACCCGTTAAGGTCACTCACTAAGGGAATGCCTTAACTTCGATGGAGTATTTTAAGTGAATATAGAACAGAAAAATTACAACAAGACTGATATAAATAATACTGGTTGACTAAAACATCATTTCATTGCAGCAGAAGGTAAACATGTTTGGTTACAAAACCATAAAACAAGAGTCAAGTACTAAATATCCATCCTGATAAAAGCATAAGTACATAATCCCACTACATAACTAATAGCCATAATAGAAAAGATAAGCTGAGCTTTACATCAACGGTCCAAGCTCCAAAAGATAGATAAAGCAATCTGATCAAAGCCCACTAGTGCTAGGTCCACTCTGAGAACCTGAGGGTTGGGAAAAAGATAAAAACAACGGGGTCAGACATAAGTCTGAGCGAGTCCTATAACTTTAACAATACAATCATTAAAGTAATTAGGGTATGATATAAACTTGGTATGGTAACAACTGGGGATAAATGACTACACTAAGCAGCCAACTAGACATAGGAAGAACGAAGATAACGGTAAAGACGCATCTACCCACCCAAGGATTATTACTACACTGCACCACACCAGTCATTCCTAACTTAAAGGTTGATCCCACCCAAGGACTTAGAAAATTTAACTAGTAGTTTCGTGTACCCCTAGCTGACCACATAGGTGTCGTCTTCCCCTATCTCCACTAGGTATACCCACTACTCCCCAAGCGATCGGCTCCCTAACGTAGATACCCGTGTTGGCCCCACAGTGGGGTGTATCATTCCCCAAAGTGGCAACCCGATACCAACACTGATGCACGACTTATACCTACACGATGCAGCAACGTCTTACCTACCAGCCCGGGTCCACACACGCATATGAAACCCGTTCGAATTGCGTTGCAACCGCTAACCCGTTTTGGCCTCTTATAGTCAAGCCCAGTACGCGTGTCCCGTCCTCGACATGGGTCGAGCCCACAAAGATACATATGGGTTACTGGTTGAAATGGGCCCCCACAAGCTACCCACCTAAGCTTGCTCCCTCTAGTGTATCCCACTTAACCCTTTAATCATGTTTAATTACATGTTTCCACTTTGGTTAAGTATTCTAATCGTATTTTCTATTGCCACCCAAGGCAACCCACTAGATTTCCACATGCCACCCAAGGCACTTACTTGATTTCCACATGCCACCCAAGGCACACACTTAACCCCTCATGTCCCACTACATGCTTATCTGGTTAAGTGTTTCTTAATTGATTAAGAACGTAACCTTTGTAAAGACCTCTCACATGAGACTGTCTTTTATGGCAGCTGGATTTGCCGGTCGGGTCCGGGCAGCCTTACGCCATAACAGAGTCTAACCTTGTGTCTTTACACTTGTCACGTATTTAGTTTATGCCTAAGACCTCTCACATTGGGCCAATCATTTGTAGCTGCTGGATTTGCCGGTCGGGTCCGGGCTGTCTTATGCTACAAAAGGGTCCAACCTCGTGTCTTAGTCGATTAATTACACCTAATTAATCACCCCCATATTTTGAATTAATTTTCCCTAATTAATTCCAATTTAATGATGTACATAATTGACTCAATTATGTCCATCCACTTACGGTATGCAACATCATACCAATTTCACCACAATTTTGTTAACATGAATATTAATCCCATCGTTCCCCACGTAATACGCTAACATGACATACTTTAAAGGGAAGATTCATCAAAAATACAATGGGTTCCACTTTGCATAACATTAGCATCAACATGGGTTTTAAAGGTGTCAACTTGCATATATGACCATAGCATCAAACCCAACTAGCATAAATAACCAACCCAAACTTGCATGAATCACATATGTCGTAAAGAGGGTAACTTGCATAGATGTTCATGTCATAGACCTATCATAAAGGGATAAACTTGCATACATGTCATAGGTCTAAAAAGGGATGAACTTGCATATGTTACTTCATATCATAAAAAGGGGTAAACATGCATATATATGCATGACATACAAAGGGGTAAACTTGCATATGTATGCATATCATACAAAGGTGTAAACTTGCACATGTTACTTGCACATAATCAAACACCAAACTTGCATAACATGTCATATATGAACTTGCATATGATCGAACACCAAACTTGCATAACATGTCATATATGAACTTGCATATAATCAAACACCAAACTTGCATAACATGTCATATATGAACTTGCTTATAATCAAACACCAAACTTGCATAACATGGTGTCATAATGGATCAATGTTTATCATAGTGATTTGCATAACTAGCATCATGAACATATAGCATAAAACTTGCATAACTAGCATCATGGACATATAGCATAAAACTTGCATAACTAACATCATGAGCACATAGCATATGATAACATAACTTGCATTGATCCACATTCATAACCATAACCTCATTACATCCTATCATAATTAGTTTAGCAATTGCTTGCTAAAGGCATAGAAACTCACAACTTGTTGATTAGCACTCCCATGAAGAAGATTAAGTTGCTAGAGTTGATTAGAAGTTGATTTGAGAAGCTATCTTCTTCTAAAATGTGATGGAGGCTCCTTCTAAGTTGCATTTTGACGGCATGACGACGTTGTATCTATTTTTAGTATGGATTAGGGTAGTCTTAGGGTGTATTTATATATTTAGGATGTAGTTTAGGCCCTTAGATTAACCCTAGATTAGGTTAGAGCCGTCAGATTTCGTCACAAGCCCCAAACACAGCCCAAAACCTGACCAATTCACTCAAATGGTGCACCAGGCAAAACTGCCCGGCCACCTGTGTCGACTCCCAAGTCGACAGGGCAGTTGACTTGGGTCCAGTCGTGTCGACTCCCAAGTCGACTCCCCAGTCGACTTAGGGTGTGGCGGGAATTTTCCCGCCTATCTTCATTTCTGCATTTGAAATCTGTTTTTCGAAATTTGAATTTTCTGAAAACTTCTTCGAGCCTTAACTGGGTCATACGGACTCCGATTTTCGAAAACTCGGACTCTAAAGCCGTGCATCATTGTTGGTATCGGGTTGCCACTTTGGGGAATGATACACCCCACTGTGGGGCCAGCACGGGCATCTACGTTAGGGAGCCGATCGCTTGGGGAGTAGTGGGTACACTTAGTGGAGATAGGGGCAGACGGCACCTATGTGGTCAGCTAGGGGTACACGAAACTACTAGTTAAATTTTCTAAGTCCTTGGGTGGGATCAACCTTTAAGTTAGGAATGACTGGTGTGGTGCAGTGTAGTAATTATCCTTGGGTGGGTAGATGCGTCTTTACCGTTATCTTCGTTCTTCCTATGTCTAGTTGGCTGCTTAGTGTAGTCATTTATCCCCAGTCGTTACCGTACCAAGTTTATATCATACCCTAATTACTTTAATGATTGTATTGTTAAAGTTATAGGACTCGCTCAGACTTATGTCTGACCCCGTTGTTTTTTTCTTTTTCCCAAATCTCAGGTTCTCAGAGTGGGCCTAGCACTAGTGGGCTTTGATCAGATTGCTTTATCTATCTTTTGGAGCTTGGACCGTTGATGTAAAGCTCAGCTTATCTTTTCTATTATGGCTATTAGTTATGTAGTGGGATTATGTACTTATGTTTTTATCAGGATGGATATTTAGTACTTGACTCTTGTTTTATGGTTTTGTAACCAAACATGTTTACCTTCTGCTGCAATGAAATGATGTTTTAGTCAACAAGTATTATTTATATCTGTCTTGTTGTAAATTTTCTGTTCTATATTCACTTAAAATACTCCACTGAAGTTAAGGCATTCCCTTAGTGAGTGACCTTAGCGGGTGTGGGGTGTTACATACTCTATTGGACCAGATAGGGATTTCGCAGCGAGAGGACCCACGACTAGCAGATGTCTTGGATAGGATCAGTAAAGGGGGGACTTCTTGTCACCTCAGTAGATATTCAACGGAAGATAGAGGGTGGTTGCAGCGAGATGGAAGGCTTTATGTTCCCCGTGTTGGGAGTTTGTTAAAGACAGTCCTTGAGGAAGCCCATCATTCTAAGATGACCATTCTTCCTGGTGGTGATAAGATGTATAAGGGTATGAAGAGGGTTTTCTTTTGGGATGGAATGATGAAAGATGTATCAGAATTTGTTTCTTGATGTTTGATTTGTCAGCAAGTCAAGGATGAGCAAAGGAAGCCTGGTGGTTTACTTCATCCTTTGGAAGTCCCACAGTGAATGTGGGATAGCGTCTCTATGGATTTCATTGATGGTTTGCGTAAATCAAGGATAGGAAACACCAGTATTTGGGTTGTAGTTGGCGGTCTTACTAAGAGTGCTCATTTCATCCTTGTCAAGAGTAAGAGGACAACAGCATGGTTGTTAGTAGTTTATCTTCGCGAGATAGTTCGTTTGCATGGAGTACCTTCCAGTATTGTAAGTGATCGTGATCCCATATTCACCGGTGTGTTTGGAGGAGCTTGCAAGAAGCATTAGGTACACAGTTGCGTTTGAGCACCGCTTATCACCCTCTGACCGGTGGGTAGACGGGGAGGGTGAATAGAGTCCTTGAGGGTCTTTTAAGACTGAGTATCCTAGACTTTGGAGGGACATGGAAATAGCATCTTCCATTAGTAGAGTTCGCCTACAATATTTATCAAGCTAGTATTGGCATGGCACCCTTCGAAGCATTGTACAGATGACTATGTAGATCACCGACTTGTTGGTGGGAATCTACAGAAAGGCTTCTACTTGGACCTGAGATTGTCAGAGAAACTTCAGAAAAGATTGATCTTATTCGAAGGCGCATGAAGACAACTCAAGACAGGAAGAAGTTCTACGCATACAAGAGAAGGACTGACATTGAGTTTGAGGTAGGAGACATGGTTTTCATCAAGGTATCACCTTTGAGGAATGTGGTTCATTTTGGATCGGTAGGGAAATTAGAACTAAGGTTTGTATGGCCATTTCCCATGATAGGAAGGATTGTCTAAATGGCCTATAGAGTAAAGCTACTAGAGAGACCTTCTGACGTACATGATTTTTCCACGTTTCTCATTTAAGGAAGTGTTTGCATGATATCGTAGAAGTAGTTGAGCCGGGTACGCTTAAGGAAGTAGAGGTCGAATGAGAGGCGACAGTTAGACGAGTTCCCACCCATATTCTTAGATCAGAGGTTAAGAAGCTACGCAACCGAGAGGTCAAGTTGACGAAAGTTCAGCGGGGAGATGACTATGAGGATGCAACTTGGGAGACTGAAGACAAGATTCGTGCTTCGTACCCTTTTCTTTTCAAGGGTATGTTCTTAACTTCTTTTCCAAAGCTTTTATTCATGCTTGTTTATATCGTTTAAGTATATCCTATCGATCGAATCTTCGATCTTTAGGTAGGAAACCCATGGATGTAAACATGTGTTTGAAACATGCTATGTTTGATGGATGTAAGTGGATGCAAGTGTTTGCTAGTGGATGCATACACACACACACATTAGGCACTAGATCGGCTCAATCACTCTCATACTGCATATGAATGTGTGCATTTTTCTTCTTTTAATGGATGGAAATGGGTGTATCATCATATGAATGATTGCATTTAGATGAATGATTGTGCACACATATAGAACTTATATGAGACATTAGGATTATTTGCATACATATGGGATTCATGGCACTGACATACATTGCATTAAGGAGGTTGACTAAATCAGTAGACCGCCTGATCTTTCGCATTCGTATAGGGACATATGCACACAGCTTTGCATATTTTCACATAAGCACTAGAAATCTTTAAGGACAATGATTTCTTGTGAATGGTGGATGAGTAGATGGATGTGGACGTTAGGATGTACATTCTTCTTAATTTAGAGATTTCGGTGATGAAATCCTTTAAGAAGGGGAGAATGTAACACCCCGTAATTTTATAACACATTAAAATGACAAATTAAAGAATACTTAATTAAATATTGGGAATTAAGTGAAATGGGTTGCGCCATTGCATTCGTCTCGGAATTCTTCTTAAGATAGACTCCTAGTTTGCGTAAAATGGACATCGCATGGAGAAGTTATTAAACCTAGAAATTTGTATATGCAAAAGAGAACTATATATATACAAAATCAATAAAAACATTCAAATTAATTCAAAACCTGAGATACCGGGTAGGGTGGAGTTCGGCCCCTTAGGGGTCGACCCCGATCCCCATGGGTGTCGACCCTATAAAGGGGGTGTCGTCCCCTATGTCGACACAATAAGGGGGGGTCGACCTCCATATAGATCTGGGCAAAATTTCGGTTTCTAAACGTGGACTGATTCTTGTGACGGATTCATTGACCTTAGTCTATAAATAGGACCTCATTCTCATTTTTTATTCACCAAAAACAATGGAGACAACGAGGTGTTACCCCAACTTTGTTTGATCTAGCCTATTCTTCTTCAACAACAAATTATACGTATAAGGATCTAAGCTACAACATCTGCAATCAATCTCCTGTTCTTTATATCTAATCACAATGTGCTTATGTTGCTTTTAGATATAAACACCTAAAATGTAATCTTGACATGTACAAAAATTTGGATCAAAGCCTATGCCTATTAGCAATCTGAATCACAACAAATCTACTATTACTTGTACACCTAATTTACTGCTCATATCTCATATGCTTGTTTATGATGTCCCTAGTCTGTTAGTTTCCCTAATCATCTCACCTTATGCCTATTATGTTAGTTTGCCTAATTATGTCATCATATGGCAGTTATATTTACTATGTCTATTCTTGTTCCCTCCTCTCGCTTTTTCCCTTTTTGTTTTTGTAGCCAGGCTACCTTCGAGCCTAGGCCTATTGCTGATATACGCGAATGCATGGATTTGGGAAAGATTAATTTAGGGCATAATTCATATTGTAAAACATGATTGGGAATTTTGGGCATAATCTGTACCTTGAGTCAAAACTTGGGATTTGGGGCATAATCTATATCATGAACTAAACCGTAATCTAGGGCATAACTTATATCGTGGATCAAATGGGCATTTGGGGAATAATAAACATGAAAATTGGTTAGTAATGAAAATGTATAGATTTACAGTAATTAGAAACCGTAACCGCGCTTAGACACGAGGCTAGATTACACTTGTGATAGAAGCCTGCCTGGAACCGCCTGGCATACCCAGCGTCCACAAGTGGTAAATCTAATGTGAGGGGTCTAAGTGCATAAACCCGTAACGGTGCTAAGATACGAGGTTAAGTCCGACTTGTGGAAGAAATCTGCCCGGACCCAACTGGTATATCCAGCATCCACAAGTGGTAGACTTAATATGGGAGGTCTAACACATTAATAACCATAAATGAATGAATGGTGATAAACTTGTAATAATTAACCTGTTTGAATCCATAAGGACTACATGAACCTATTAATCTGAGTAGGGGTTAAGTAAAATTGCTTGAATCAGTGGGAGGTTTAAGTTAATCTTGTTAAATATGTGGGGACGGGTTATACATATAAACCCAACAAACTTAACCTATTGGGGTTATGCACTCTTCTTAAACTAGCTGGCATAACCTATTGAAATCCTAGTAGCAGGTATGCAATCCTTGGGGGAAGCTTGTATCATTCGGAGTGTGGGACCTGTATCAGTCAGTAACCTATATTGGTACCAGACGGAGAACCCCGAATTAGGTTGGGGTTAGGGCACGCTTACTGAGTTGGTTGTAAGAGGTCCAACTAAGGGACGGTGTGGGTGGCATATTCCGGTGGGGTCATGTGTGTGCATGGGTTCGGTCCAAGAAGGTTAAGATGTCGTGATACCTGTAGATATTGTTTGTGCACACCATGTAAATAAAGGGTTGCCAATTTATAAAGTGCTACATCCTACTATGGGGCCAGCACAGGGTAACTACGAGTTAGGGAGCTGATCGATTAGAGGTAATGATTAGGGTACATCTAGTCTTGCTTGTTTAGGAGCCCATTATTATCATTGGGGGTAACACTTGTTAGTTCTTTTGGGCTACCTGTTATTGTATAGGGTAAAACCTCTCACTAGAAGTACACCTAAGTCTACCATCTTGTACTTGTTGGGATCATCTTGTTCTTGTTATACTAATATTGGTGCAGAGAAAAGTATTAGAGAAGCGAAATGCATTTTCTGTTCTGTTTATCCTGTTTACCTTGTTATACGGGCCTTATGATACTATTATCACTCTCTAACTTATATGCATGTCATGATGCTTTTACTTATTTATATGCTAAAAGTAACTGGACTCGCCAGACTTTATTTCTGACCCATTTTGTTTCCTCTTCTTTCTCTTTTGTCCCCCCCCCCCAAGGTACTCAGGGTGGGAATACTCAAGCTTGATCAGGATTATACTTTCATTCTGCTTGGAGCTGCTTCAATGTACTGCTTGATTTCGTATCTTCTCAACTACGGCTATATTTTGGGGTTTATGCTCTTTTTATGTATTATTGTACTCTGATGATGATTTTTGTACAAGACAGAAGTTTTATGTTTTCAGTATTCCAGACTTATTATGTAATTGGGTTTGAACCACGAAGCTTTTCTAATTAATTTTTTTTGATTCCGTTGTTATTTTATATCTATCTTATAATGTTTCTGTTTACCTATAACGCTTCACAAAGCTTAATGCATTATGATAAAGAGTGATATTAATGGACGTGGGTGTCACAGGAAATGGTGTTAAAGACAAATGGGGAACAAACGAATAACCTTTGCGTATAGACTAATTCCTGGGTCCTAAAAGGCTAAGTGACTAGGGTTAAAGAGTCCCCTGGAATAGGTTTTTCAATATAGGGATCTTAAATGGCAGTTGTGTGCTGGCCTACCCAAACCTTGAAATTAAAAGGGGCAAATATGGCCATCTATCCTATGGAAAGTAGTAAATGACTAAGGAGGTTATCTAATAAGGTCAGCTAGAAGGTATAACGGACGATAAAATACTCTCACCTTATGCGGGGCGAGGGTATATGCGTGAATGACGGAAGCCTTAACTAGTAGGGCCCGTAGTTAGTGCCCTCTAGTTTTATGTTAACATTTAATATATTATCGAGGTTTAATAAGTAACCAATAGGTCCGTCTTGGTTTAAGTGACCCTGGAGAATCCACCTTATCTATCACTGATAGTGAGGCATTAAAAAAAATTAGAGAATGAGGATATAGATAGAAACCCCGAAATTAGGGGCCCACTCTCGATATAATTTACTAGTTAAACTCTGGTATAAATGCTTCACAAAAATGTGTGTAAATGTCCTTTCTCGGTAATATAATCTGGGAACACTACTTTGGGCTGAATAGTAAAGTCGTGCATAAACATTTACTAGGTTGGGGTAGAATAACTAACCACGTTAGGCATACAACTTGAGTTGAACCAAATGAAATATATATGTGTTATAGTCTATGTTGTACATTTCTTAGTCACCGGAACTTGTTGTTCTGACCCCCCCTCCTTATTACAACCTCTAAGTTACATAGAGAAGATCAGGTTCTCACAGATGATTAAGTTTAGCTTTCAGTTCTTTTTCTCTCTCATGGTCGGTATTGGCAAAGTGGCTTACTTTGAAAAATGTGGTTACTTAAGTTAATACTAGTTTATCATATTTTATTTCTATTGTGAGTTATATTTATCGTACTCTGATTATGCTCAACCTCATTTATTGTAAGCACCAGATATACGTTCTATGATTGGATGCATTCTGAAGTTTTGATTTTTTTTCAAAATTTAGGTGCAGAAAAGTGTGGGGTGTTACAAAAAGCTAGATTTTTCTTGTCTTGAGAATGAATGTTTGTGGCATGCAAATTTACTTCATACGACATAAGGTTACCAATTAACACTTTGGGTTTCATGGCTGAAAGATCATTAGCCTCTTCGATAGCTAAAACCTTCCTTTCGCATTCATCCGTCAAAGAGTTTAATATGTTTGAAATATTATCAAAATCAGAGTATTTTTGTCCTAAGCCCAATAGAGAAGGATAAATATTTTGAAACTGTGAATACATGTCATTTATAGACTCATTTTCATTCACCTTGAAATATTGAAATTTTCTTTTAAGCATGGATATCTTGCTTTGTTTGATCTTGCTAATTCCTTCATGAGTTACTTTGAGTGTTCGCCAAATTTCATATGCAGTACAGCACAAACAAATCTAGTTAAACTCGTTTATATCCATGGTACAATGCAGCATATTCGTAGCTTTAGCATTGGCAGTAGCCTCTTCTTTTTCATTTGCGGACCATTATGTATAACGTGTAGTGGGTTGTGCATATTCTTTTTGTGTAATATTCCAAGCATCAAAACCATTAGCTTGCATATATTCTCATTCATGTAGCCCAATAACTATAGTTCACGCCATCAAAAAAGGGTGGTCGTGTAATAGATTGGCCTTCTGTGAATCCAGTATTTGTGCTAGTACTAGTGTTATTTTCCATATTAAAAAATGTATCAAACAACAGTTGTAAGGTTAAATGATGACCTACTTTGATACCAAATGAAAAGTCGTGTGACTTATTGTAGGATCTTTATATATGGAATATAGCGGAACTGACAATGAAATACTAACTTTTCTAATACAACAGTTATGCAAGTAAAACTAAACGATATAGAATATCACAAATAAGTAAAAGCGGTAAGTAATGTAACACCAGGAATTTTATACTGGTTCGGACTTCTCGTCCCAGACTCCTTCTGAAATTCCACTATCAACACCCTCTCTTCACTCGGAGGAACAGGTTCACAACAATCCGAGCCCCAACAAGGATCAATCCAAGCCCCAACAAGGATTTTTCGCCTGAGCACCGACACGGGACTTTTACAAATTACAAGAGTTTGACTTCTACTTGTGTTCTTGAAACACTGAATAGCCAATGATAGAGTACGCCCTTCCTATAATCTTATCCTCAATTATATATCGTGTATGTGAAGATTGAAGGAAGTATATTACTAACTGAATCAAGAGATATGAAATAACTCCAATGATTCAACAAGTAACTTGAATATATGAAAGCTTTTTAGAATGCAAGAGTTTAGAAATATCAGAGAATAGATTAGATTCGGAAAGAGTTAGTGATTTGAAAACTAAGTAGCGTATATATAATAGTTGAAAGGTAGAGATCCTTCGTGAAGAGGTTTATCCAAGAGATACACCCATTTTTATTCAGAAATGAAGAGGAATCTCTTCATGAAGAATGGCATCCTTTCAAAAAAAATGCCTATTATATCGAATCAGTCAATTGGTCTGTTAATCACCAGTCAACTGGTTGAAAATACTGTAAATCGTATAAATTTAATATTTGTAGAAACTAGCCGTTACTGGGAAAAAGTACGCTCAACTGGTAAACTGGTTCAACAGCCACCAGTCGACAAGTATTGAGCATATTGCCCAGTTATGACTGTTCTTCTATATATATATATATATATATATATAAATCAAAATATGTGCATATATGACCATATTGCCCAATTATTACCATTCTTCTAGCCATTTGTTTATATATATATTATCAAAATACGTGCATATGTTTTATATAATAAGGATAGATTTTAACATTGTTCTAACACAACTAAACACACATGTATATATATTAACTCTTTGATTTGATCTCCATTTCGTCGTTGTCTTGAATCAAAATTCTTATGAATCAACATTCTCCCCCATTTTTGATTGATGATAACACCTTGCATTTTTGTTGAGATAATGAATTGCCCCTCCTGAATGTATGCTTGTATCTATAAATCTCCGCCTAACTAAAAGCTTATCTGCAACATTTTGTTAGTTTATAATAAACTTATCGTTTCTTGTAATAAAATGTTAGTGTATAAAATGGTTATACATGTATATAATGACAACATATTTCTCCTCTTTTGTCATCGAGTAAAAAGAATAAGTATCATTAGAAAGCAGTAATCGACATAAATTTTGACATAGAGATCATCAAGAAACTAGATAGATTATAACATAAAATAGCTTCAAAGTCCAAAGCAACACAGAATAGTGTTTGAAAGACAAAACTGGTTCCCAAGAGCATATCATACCCACAAGACTCGGCCCCTCACGTGGTACTTAAGCCCGAAGTGTCACCACAAACACTAAGGAATCAAGCCCAAGAGAAGCCATGCAAGCGTAGGCCTCACAACACCTCAAAACACGAAATTCATATCCCAAAATATGCTCCATTTCACAATTTTGACTTCTTACACCTCGAGTAAGGAATTATGAATCCCCCGTGTCGGCACCAAGACTTTTGAATCCCCAGTGTCGACACCAAGGATTTTGAATCCCTTGGGTCAACACCAAGGATTTAGAATCCTCAGTGTCGACACCAAGGATTTCAAATCCCTCGTGTTGACTCCCAGATTTCAAAACCCCAATGTCGACACCAAGGATTTCGAATTCCTTGTGTCAATACAAAGGATTTCGAAACCCCAATGCCGACACCAAGGATTTCGAATTCCTTGTGTCAGTACAAAGGATTTCGAATCCCTTATATTGACACTGAGATTTCGAGTCTCTCGAGTAGACACCTAGATTTTGAGTCCCTAAAGTCAACACAGAGATAACAAATCCCTTATTCCGACACATGGATTCCGAGTCCCTCGCTTCTTCAGGTCCAAAAACCCAATAAGTCGAATTTTGAATCCCTCCGGCCTTAACTCCCCCACTTCGCATCAAGCGCCCTCTTTATTGTATCCCCCGAGATACAAAATTGGTATCCCTCCAGGGGGATACGAAATTTGTTGCACATTTTAGAGAAATGTGAAATCGGGGAGCCCGCATTCTACGGATTCAAAATCTGCTGTTGTGGTCCCCTAAATATCACATACTCCTGCCTAACCCACTACCTATAAATACCCCTGGGTCATTCTTCGTAAGGGTTGGGATTTTGTTGATTTCAGAGTTCTACAAAGTTGTTAATGGCTTCCTAGGACTCAAGAAGGAAGAAGAACATCATTTTTCACCCAAGTCATTGCATACTAAAAAATATGACTGAAAAAAAATACTTAGCCAATATTTCAATGATGATGACTTGTACTTGTAACCCCAACAATCAATAAATTGTTAAACACCTTCAAACTGGACATAGGATCCTTATGGACCAAACCAATATAAATATCTATGTTATTTACTTTCCGCACTCCTAATTTCTATATGCGAAAAAATAATTCTCTAGTTTTAGAGAATCTTTGAGTGTAACGGCAATTTTGGCCATTAACACTTTGGTGCTTTCAATGAGAGACTTAAACTCACTTCTATCCGTTCAGCTTCCATCTTGACTTCGATGTGATACTTAGGTTTTTCTCGACCTGCCGTTCATATCCAATTACGATGGTTAAAAGAGGAAAGAATCTGATTGTTGGACCATCCGTAGTGGCCGACACTACTTCTTCTCAATAACCCCAATCCATGGGGAACCCAACTGACATAGAGATCATTCGTCCTACTGACTCTGATGCTCCAGCAACCCAAGCATATCTCTTCATGCTTAATAAAAAATGGAGGATAGAACTCGAAAGCTCAATGACACGTTGAAGACAAACATCGAGTTAATGCACCAATTTCAGGAAAGTCAACGTCATGTTGCTTTTCCAAATTAATAAGAATAGCGCTTTGCCGTAGCTCAACGCCTCAGAAAGTTTTTCTTTCGATACTTGGGGACGAAGCCAAAGATGGATGACGACTGCTAACGCCAACGCTCTCGCCAACACTAATGCCTATGTCGATGGAAACGCCAACAAGACAGGTAATGGAACTACCATAACTTTCATTGGGGAAACGCGTCAACGCGGTCATTCCCAGTTGGTTATTAATGATGAACCAGGTCTTAGTAACTGACCCTTCCTCGATAGAACCCAACTGTCGCCGCTCTGAACTTGAGGCCTACGCATCTAGCAGCCCAACGTCCCAAGCTCTACTTAATCAAAATCCACATGCGTAGGCTCAATCGCATCAACCATACAATAACCAAGCAAACAAAGCTCTGACATGGATGAGGATGGCCCCGACGTCAATCCTCGAAGACGTCTAAGGCCTAGGACCCCTGAGGTGAACCACGACCGCACGATTCCAATGGAGGTTCAACCTGTGTATCTCCCTGACATAATCCGAAGGATCATGAAAGAGATGTGGGGGAATGTCAACGACATGCCGGAAACTAACATGAGACGTTACCCCTTAACCAGGGCCATGCACGAAGCTGAGTGGCCCCGATATTTTAATATGCCCCAGCTAGCACGAAAATGACCCCGGTGGCTTTTTAAACCGATATGAATTTCTTATGAACTCCTATTGGATCACTGATGCCGTCAAGTGCAAAAACTTCTTGGTTTTCTAGGAGGGCACAACTCTGCTCTAATTTACTCGACCCCGGCTCGATCTATCTCCATCTTCGACCATCTAGCTTCTAAAATGGTAAAACAGTTCAGAAAGAACGTACCCAGGACAAAGAATACTCTCACTCTATACAAGCCCTATTAAGGCCTGACAAAAACTGTGACACCCCACGTCCGTTAATTTCACTCACTAAGGGAATGCATTAAGTTCCGTGAAGCGTTATAGGTAAATAAGAACATAATAGCACAAGATAGACATGTAAAATAGCAGCGGAATTAAAAACTTTGTTTAAATCAAAATATCATGGTCCCAAAAACTGACTATACATCATAGGTAACTAATTACATTAATAATCTATCTTGCCAAAAATATCATAGTACAAAAGCATAAAACCGTATTTCCCTGTGAATCCGTAAGAGAGTTGACCAGAAGTCAAAGCGATACATCTATATCCAAAAATCCAAGCTAAGCTGAAAGAATCCAAATCAACTCTAAGCATTTCCACCCTGAGAACCTATGGGGGAAATGGAAGAGAGAGAAGAGGAAACAAAAAGATTCAGACATAATGTATGGCGAGTCCAGTTACTTTTAAATATAAATAAATAAAAGTATCACGGCAAGTATATATAAAACTGGAAGAACAAGATAACAATAACAATAATAAGTGTGAAGTGAGCAAGATAGGATGAACAGGATATATTGCGCTTCTTAAATACATTTCTCTGCACCGCGCAGATACTAGTATATCAGAAGTAGAATGATCCCTACTAATACCGTTCCATTAAATTTTATGGATTATTAGGTTACTTGGGTTAATAGCACTCAGGACTTATACGCGCATCGTACCCATTTACTTTCCCATGGATTCACCTAGTACAATATATGTAGCTATTTCTCAATATTGAGATACACCACATAGTGCCCCACTCGCATGGTCTCCACCATAAAGAACGCAGTCCCTCATCCTACGCCGGAGTGACATACGGATCTCTATATACTGATGTTACATTCTGCATATATCTATCATTACTATGCTATGCAAGCGTACGGCCCGCCACCATCGATCGAATTAGATTCCATATCGGAATAATGCCCTCTAGTCTACGATGCACCATCCATAGCAGATATGCATGTATCTAGACTATCCCACGTATGTACTGTAATTGTAGCTCGATGCCTCAATCGCACGTCCTCTAATGTGCACCGAGTTCCGTGGCTGGGCTAAACAAGAAACATGGAACTCGGCCGGGAGCTTTTCCATACCTGTACAAGCCCGCCTTTAAGTGCCTTCAAATACAGATATTCCTTGAGTCTGTTTTCCATGGTAGATATGGCCCTACCTTGTCCCCTCACTCAACTAGTAAAGACTACAAGAGCTAAGCGACCGCCCCTAATACAACCAATATAAACATCCATGTGGCGTCTACCCTCAACCTCGTACCTTGATAGTGAATGGTGAAATGATATCTTGGGTTTAGCTCTATTCTTTCGCATCCCGCTGGCTGTCAATGAAGGATATCCGACGGTCTACTATCCTTGTTGGTCGTGACCCTCTCTGCCTCCTCGTGAAGCAACCGTCGAATCACCCCGGTGTCACCTCGTCACAACATTCTTACTGAATAGCTACATCTGCAGTTTAGATCTACCCACCTAGTAGTTACGCGCAGACCCAACCTCTGCGAGTATAGCCTAAGACATCTGTCACCGCACAGAGGACAACTAGGAGCACCTTACGTACTTCAAGAAGCCGCATGCTTCCCCTTCCAGTCTTTTGGAGTAGTCATAACAATCAGATGAATGTGCGCTCCCATCGTGTCTTATAACACCTCGATGATCTACCACATTAGGTTATTCACCCACAAACGTACGGACTGGTCCAAGCGCCTTTCTTTAATATGTTGTTAGACCCTATGTCTAAACATTCTTTTACACGCTTGCTTTACCTCACCTGGTTCCCATTTAACTTGGTTATTCCTGTTTATATCCTTGCTTGGTTATGTCATTACAATAACATGTTCTCCTTAGTATATCTCAATTCATATGTTTCCTAATTAACATGTCACTTACCATTTATGATTAAATATAACTTATTTATATTACAAGTTTTCCGCATTCTTTCTCATTTAATCATAAATTCAATTTACGTCGTCACTACAACTTATCGTTGTTTACTTAGCAGATTATTACGCATATCTAATTCTATCATCTCTACAAGTTATGCTTACCCTACAAGGGTGTCTTTGGTTGCATAAATTTATTATGTTTTCCACCGGCTATGTATACCACTAGGTGTCTTTAGTTACATAACCTTGTTGTAATAAGTTTATGGGCCTAAATGTAAATATTACCTACCCCCTCTATTTTACTTAACCCACCCACTACCCATCCAATTTTACTTAACCCTGACTTAAGTTCATGATCATACAATCCTTATGGATTAAATTAAGGTTAAGTAATCCAATTCATTACCATGTCCAATTATGGTTATAATGGGCTAGACCTCCCACATAAGGCCTACAACATGCGGATGCTGGATATGCCGGTCGGATCCGGGCAGTCTTATTCCACAGTTGGGTCTAACCTCGATGTTAGCCCGACTCGTATTTGCACACTTAGACCTCTCACATTAGGTTCAACATTAGTGGTTACTGGATATGTCGGTCCGATCTGGGCAGACTTCCACCACTAATGCAACCTAACCTCATGTCATAAGTGCAATTACAATTCCTAATTGTAATTACTAGACATTCCATTTTTATCCAAATCTACCTATGTCATTATAGGTGATTATTTCTCTTTTTCCCCATATTTAATTATGTGCCCAATTCACTATTCAAATCATAGACTTTTACGCCCCTTTTTCAATCCAACTTTTAATTATGCACCATATGCTCTTTTTCCCAAGTTAAAAGTCAAGCATATACATATATATATGTTACGCACAAACCCAAATCTACACATTTTCCAATTTATGTCCCTAGTCCATATTCACCCATTTCAATACAAGTTATACCCAAACCCATATTCGCATATTTTGCAATGTATGCCTAAAATTCATATTCACATAATTCCAATTTATGTCCCAAATCGGTACTTACACGTGTCCCAATTTATGCTCAAATTATATTTTCCAATGTATGCCTAAATTCATATTATCCAACATAATATATGCCCCCAAATTCATATTAGTATATTTCCAAATTTTATGCCCAAATTTAGATCCATATTTTCCAATACCAATTATGCCCCAAATTATGTCTTTCCCAATCTTTCCCAATTTCGCATGTTCGCATTTTTCAGCGTTAGGCCTAGGCTCGAAGGTAGCCTGGCTATATAAAAATAAAAAGGGAAAAAGAGGGAGAGAAGAGAATCAAGAATAGGCATAATAACGTATCAATAATAAACAAATACAAATAGGCATAAACTGAATAGGCATATTATGAAAAGATTTAACATGGTGGTGATATGAACATATAAAAGGTGATCTGATAATTACATAATAGAACTGATTAGGCACCGATTCAGGATCCATTTTTTTTATATACATATCAGGATTACTATTTAAATGTTCAGATATAAAAATAACTTGAACTCACAATGAATAGATATATGGAAATGGATCCAAATTACTGCGAAGAACATGTTGAATAAGTTGTTGTAACCATCGCTGAATTTACTGTAGCAAACGTTGAATTTGTATAATGTTTGCTGAATTAGATTTGGAGTAGATTAAGCCATTCAATCTTCGTGGCAGTGGATCTTCGCCGTCACCATTGTTTTTAGATGAATAAAACCTAGGTCTAGGGTCCTTATATAGCCTAGGGTTCATGAATCTAGCTCCAAGATCGACCAGGTTCAGAAAAGAAGTTTCCAGAGTCACGGGTGGGTCGACCCCCCTTCAGGTGGGTCGACCCACCTTTATGGGTGTCGACCCCGGGGTCGACCCCCATGAGCCTGAGTCGACCCCTAGATCGACCCAGCAAGGTCTCAAGTCAACTTCAAAATGTCGGCCCTTCCTCGATTTGCATGCCCGATTTCTGGTTTTGCTAATGTTCAAATATTTTTGAATTTTATATATGTATATATCTTTCCTATATGCATACAAACTTCAAACCTTAATAACTTCTTCATACGATGTCCGATTTATGCAAAGCAGGTGCCTATTTTGACTAGAATTTCGAGATTGATGCAATGGCCTAATCCGTTTTACTTAATTCTGAATATTAAATTAAGTTTTCCTTAATTAATTGTTAACCGTGTATTTCACATAAATTATTCTTTAATTCATCATCTTTAGTGTCATTAAAATTCTAGGGTGTTACATTCTCCCCTACTTAAAGGATTTCGTCCCCAAAATCTCTAAGTTAAGAAGAACATATATCCTAACATTCAACAGTTATACATCCATCTAGCAATCACAGGCATCCATTGTCCTTAAGGAATTTCTAATGCTTTTATGAGCATACGCAATAGTGTGTGTATATGTCCGTAAACTAATGCGAAAGACCAGGTAGTCTACTGATTCTGTCAACCTCCTTAATGCAATGTATGTTTGTGACATGCAACAAAAATGTATGCTACTCATCCTAGTATAACACGTAAGCTCTATAGGTGCGCACAATCATCCATCCAAATGCAACATCAATGCAACGATACACCCATTTTCATCCATAAAATTTAAAATGTACACACATCAATTTGCAAAATATCAGTGATTGAGTCGATCTAGTGTCTATTGTGTGTGTATATGCATCCACGAGCAATCACTAGTTGCATCCATCAAACATAACATGTCTCAAACACATGTGTACATTCATTAGTTTTCTTCCTAAAGACTGGATCGATATGAGATATTCAAATGATAGATACAAGTATTAATTTGAAGCTTGGAAAAGAAGTTAAGAACATATTCTTGAAAAGGAAAGGATATGAAGTCTGAATCTTGTCTTCAGCCTCCCAAGTAGCATCCTCGCATCCCTTTCCCCATTGCACTCTTACTAGCTTCACTTCTTTGTTGCACAATTTCTTAACCTTCGATCCAAGTATGCAAGTCGGAACTCGTCCTATCATTGCTTCCTTCTCTACTTCCATTTCCTCTCTCAAGTTTGGCTCCACTAGCTCAAACTCTATACATTTTATTGCCGCTTGGATGAATAGTCATCTTAGAATGATGAGCTTCCTCAAGGACTGTCTAGTTTTCCCATCCCAATATGACTCACCTATCAAAACTCTTCTCAAGTAGCTCCCCTACTTGCTTATCAGGTTCCCTCCTTTCTTTTAGGAGTCACATGTCGCAAATAATCGATAGATATTTCAAGAGGTTCTAGGAGTAATCAACCCCTTTGGGGTCATAAGAAATCTCGAGAGTCTTTCTATGGCAAGTCAGAAGTCTAACGACCCTCCTCTTACAATCTAGAATGGCTCCATATATGGTTAACCCATCCATCCTAGAATCAAACTGTATCTTATGAAATTAAGAATGTATGTGTCGTAATCAAACTCGACACCTAACATAGAGATTTTCAAACCCCGACAAATCATCGATAAATAAGCCGTACCTCCAGTAGGTTTTGAGGACATAACAGGATCCAAAACCATACTAGTATCTAGGTGCAGAGACTCAACTAAAGGATCAGATATAAAAGAATGCGAAGCTCCAGGAAAAGAATCCTAATAGGATGATTAGAAATAGAAATCAATCCTTCGATGGAAACTTTCCTACCCCTATCCTGTCCACCAGCTATGAGAACATTAGCTTGCCCCCTAAAAGTTCCTGGCCTCTGGCCTTGTCTTTGTCTCTTCGGGCACTCCTTAATGAGGTGTCCTACCTTACCAAAGTGGTAACAAATGCCTTTCCTCTTTCTACAATCCTTTTTCAGATGACCCACCGTTCTGAAATTATGGTATTTCCTCTTTTCTTCTTCGGGCTGTGTTCCTTAGCCCCAACTCTCTTATTCTCCTTTTTACCATCCTTGTGCAACATGTTAACAAGTCTCTTAAAAGCGGCCTCCATCGGACAGAAATCCTTTTGAGGCATGAGAGAAAATAAGATGCAAGTGAAACCATTACAGCTAAAGATGGAGGTTGGGCAATTCTTTGTATAACAACCTGTATTTTAATAATGGGTAATAATCATAAATCAAGGCAGAATTAATTTTTAAAATGAGAATCAAGAGAAACGGGTTACGCCATTGCGTTCGTCTCAAAATTCTGCTTGGAAACGAGTATGAGTTTTCGAAAATCGGAGTCTGTATGACCAAGTTATGACCCTTCGAAGTTTTCAGAAATTTCATGTTCAAAAACAGCTCAGAATTCGAATTCAAATTTCGAATTCAAACCCCAGAATGGACTGGGCGAGAAATTTCCTGCCCAGGACCAGGTCGACCCGGGGGTCAACTATAGTGTCGACCTGCCCAGGACCAGGTCGACCATAGAGTCGACCTAGGGGTCGACCTGGTGGCCGAGCCCACTTTTGAAGCTGGATTCGCTCTGATGATTCTGGCCTCGTTTCTGTCTACATTCGTTGGCCTGACCCTATATAAACAGCCCCTTACACTAGTCTCTCTACCCAAAATTCTCTTTGACCTTATGCTGCTCTAATTCTGGTTGAAAAGTTAGAGAAAGGAACTACTTCTTCTACGTCGAAACTACGTTAAGAGAACTGCTGATTTGGGGATTTCTGTTAGGACTCAACTAAGCATATAAAGATTCAACATCGACTTTCTTTTTCTAATTCTCGAACCACGATCTGTAAGCCCCAGTTACTTTTAGATTTAAACTGTAAATGTAATATGAATATGTTGTAAATTGAAATTGGACCTGTGTATGATGACTGTTTTACATCCGTTCTTGTTCATCTTGGATCTTGACTTTTGGGTATATTACTATGACATTGATTTGGGGCCTATTCATGTTGTAAATCAAAAAGAAAACCCCCTCATGTTATCATGCCTGCAATGTTGAATCTGTTATTAGTCACAAGTTTATGACTATCACCTTATGTTAACCGTTACCATGACTATCATCTTATGTCAACTATTATCATGATGAGTACCCTATTTTGCTAGATTTGGAATCTTAATGTTTGAGGCCGATATTCCATATGCCAGTAATGTTGTAATCATTTATCTCAAGTTACACCATGCTATGCTAGTAATCACTTTTGCCACCTTATACCCGTCCCTTTTTATGTTATTCCCTAATTAGATTTATTTGTATCGATTCGAGTTTACGTGCGATGGGAATACGATTTGGGTAGATTAGGTAAAACATGAATTGGCTTTGAACTTGAATATGAACGTTATTATAACTTGAACCTGTATATGGACAAGAACTTGACATGAAATTTACATGAAACCTGACATGAAACTCGACATGAATTTTGACATGAAAACTTGAACATGGACATGACACTTAGATGAATTTGAAAATGGCCAACTCGAGGTCGGGTTGAGTTTGCAGTGTAAATCTCTCCGGAACCGCCCGGTAAATCCAGTGACTGCTAACAATAGGATCCAATGTGAGTAGTTGGTCATATCGCACGTAAAACCCGAGGTTAGACTATGTTGTGGTGTAAATCTGCCCGGAACCGCCCGACAAATCTGGTGACCACAACAATTAGTCTAATGTGAGAGGTTGGGGTGCATTAATGAATTAATGCTGCATGATAGGGTTAAGTCATGAACCACTTGTATATACTTAACCAATTTGACACGATGATTTGATAGGGTTATGTCATGAACCGCTTGAACACACTTAACCAACTTGATACATGATTTGGATAGGGTTAAGTCACGAATTTGAATGACAACACTTAACCCATTGGAAACCCTAGTTACGCGGTCCTTTTCAGCAGTAACTCACTTAGATGTATCACGATACCCTGGGACTAGGCAGGGTGGTGCACGATTACTGGGCTGATTGTAAGCGACTAGAACGACGGCTGAGTAGGTGCGCCATTATAGGTTCAGGCGGGCTATGGTCGTGCACGTAGTCCGGAGTTGAAAAAGCAGGCATTGGGCACCAGTAGGTTTACACTGTGCGTGCTTGATTCGTGTCGGTGGTTGGCACCATAAGGCTTGATACACCCTATGGTGGACCTAGCACAGGTGACTACATTTCATGATAGGGCTGTATGACACAGACACATGACGAGCTAGAACTTGTAGGGAGCCGATCGATTAGTAGATCATACCGTAGGACCCCGTAATGGGTCACTTCATGATATTGGGCCAAGGGATCATTTCATGGTTAATACTTGACATGGGTTAGAACACTAGTATAGTTGGTGCAGCGAATCTTGAATATGCGATGCTAGACTTGACTTATCTTGTTATCTTAATTATCATACAAGTCCTGTTATCATCCTTATGTTTAATTCCAAGTTTTCACATGTCATGTCACCTTTACTAGTTTTTATACTGAAAGTCACTAGGGCTTACCAGTCTTATGACTGACCCTTTTCCTTTCGCCTCCTTTTCTTTCGTCCCCCCCCCAGGTTCTCAGGGAGGAAACTCTAGCTCTTAGCTTGGATTTAGCTTGCTTTCTGTCAGCTCATGTACGGTTTGGTCTTGAGCTATGCTATGGCTGCACTTCTGCTGTTTATGGGGAATAATTTACTTTTGTTATCTTAAGTTTATGCTTCTTTATTTGGAACTTGATGTAATGGAATAATTTGTACCTTGGATATATGAGGTTTTGACCCTTTTCTTGAAAGTAATAAAAATTTGGTTTTTAATTTCTACTTATGCTTTATTTATGTTCTGCCTTGTGATATCTCTGTGTATGTTTACCTAGATAATACTCCACCAAAACTAGTGCATTCCCTTTGTGAGTGACCCTAGCGGAGGTGGGGTGTTACACTTGGTATCAGAGCAGAAGGTTACCAGGCTGGGAAAAAGTTTTAAAAACCTTCTGAAACTATTTTCAAAACCATTTATAAAGAAGCATCTTTCAAGAAAAGTTTTATGTTTAAAAAGGATATTCCCCAAAAGCCATTAGCACTTTCCTTTGTTTCATCTTTTTCGTTTTTCAGCATGTCTGATCTTAACCTTCCTGAGGGAATACCCGTACCTGGATGGTTCCGAAGGTACTTAGAAGTTAGGGCCAACGGCGCGGGCCCGGCAGACATCCCTCCTCCTCCTCCCCCAGTAGTCGCGGTTCCTCCTCCTCTTGGTACCACCTTTGCCGAAATATGCAAAGACTTTAAAGAAATGGGCAGCAAGAACTTCGTTGGAATTGAAACCATTGTTGAGGCATGAAACTGGCTAAAGGAGACTGAAGACTTGTTTATTATCTTTGATGTGGAGGACCATAGGAAAGTTCAGTAGGCAGCATGGTTGTTGAAAGAGGAAGCTGCATTTTGGTGGGAAGTCACCAACGCTACCAGGCCAGTTGAGACTTGGGCAGACTTTAGAGAGAGGTTTGGGCTTAAATTCTTATCATTAGCAGAAGAGAACCTTCAGATGGAGAGGTTCCTAGCACTCAAGCAAGGGGACATGTCTGTTAGGGAGTACGTGAATAAGTTTAATCAGCTTGCTCGGTTCGGTTTAGACTTGGTTAACACGGCCCAGAAAAAGGCTGTACGCTTTGCTCGGGGATTGAACGAGCCACTACACAGTTTGGCCATAACTCATATACCCATGGGGGCGACCTTTGAAAGCTTGGTGGATATGGTTCTACTTCATGAGGAAGGCAAGAATAGCAAGAAGGAGGTTAAGCCTAATGAGACTCATAATAAGAAAGTTGACTTCAAGAAGGGAGGCAACAAGAATAACAAGAATAACAAGGGCAACAACAACAATACTAACAAACCACGTGAGACAAGGAAGTGCAACTTTTGTGGTATTACGGGACATCTAGCTAAAGACTGTAGAAATAAGAAAAGGAAGTTGGGTGAATGCTTTCATTGTGGAGATACTGGACACATCAGCAAGGATTGCCCTAAGAAGCAAGGACAGGGGCAAGGGCAGACCCAGCGAGCAGGACCTTCTGGAGGGCAGTTGCATGCTATCAACACCACTCCAACTCTTGACCCAGGTAGTAATATTTCTGTAGAAAGCCTTGTTTACATTTCTGACTTTCCTGTTCGAACCTTATTTGATTCTGGCGCATCAAATACTTTTATTTCTTCTGATATTGTTGAAAATCTGCACCTAAGTACTAGTCTGGTTGAGGATCCCGTTATAGTTTCAAATCCAATTGGGGGCTCCGCCCATTTATCTATGATGTGTGTGGATTTGAGGATCTCTATCTTAAGCGTAGAATTCACCTGTAATGCTTATGTTCTCGGATTTATGGGTTACAGTTTGATCCTAGGTATGGATTAGCTGTCCAATTATGGAGCCATTCTTAACTGTGAACGCAGGGTAGTGAGGCTCATGACTCGCCTTGGTAATACACTTGAAATTTCTTGTAATCCTAAGGGTCTGGTCATGTTGTGTTATCTTGAATCTCTTGACTCGTCCGTCGATAATTTGCAATCTGTAAGAGTGGTCCGAGAATATCCAGATGTCTTTGATGAGGTGAGGGGGTTACCTCCTAAACGCGAGATAGACTTCCGAATTTAGCTTGTTGATAATGCCAAGACAGTTTCATTGCCCGTTAGGAAATTGGCCCCGCGAGAAAGAAGAGAGCTCAGTAAGCAAGTTAAGGAGTTTCTTGAGAAAAATTTCATAAGACGAAGCATTTCTGAATCGGGTGCTCCGGTGGTATTCGCTACTAAGGCGGATGGTTCGCTTTGTTTATGCGTAGATTATCGTGAGTTAAACAAGCTAACTAAGAAAAATAGGCACCCACTACCAAGAATCGACGATTTGTTTGACCAGCTTGTGGGAGCATCTGTTTTCTCTCAACTCGATCTAGCCACAGGATTTCATCAGCTTAGAGTGGTTGAGGATAGCATTGACAAAATGCGTTTAGGACTCCAGATGGGTTCTTCGAATGGCTCGTCATGTCGTTTGGGTTAACGAATGCACCCGCGTATTTTGTAGATTTGATGAGTAGGGTGTTTCGGGAGTTCCTTAACAAGTTTGTAGTGGATTTCGTAGACGATATTCTGATCTTCTCAAAGGATGAAGAAGAGCATGCTAGATATCTCAAGGAAGTCATGGAAACGCTTAGAGCGCACCAGTTAAAGGCTAAGTTCTCCAAATGCCATTTTTGGAGGAAGGAAGTTCGGTTTCTTGGACATGTAGTTTCTAAGCAAGACATAGTCGTGGACCCCGCAAAGGTAGTTGAGGTACAAGACTGGAAAATTCCTAAGAATGCAACAGAGGTGAGGAGCTTTCTCAGTTTGGCGGGCTACTACAAGAAGTTCATTAAGGACTTCGCTAAGATTTCAGCCCCTCTTACTAAGTTAACAACGAAGAACCTAGCTTTTGCATGTGATGTAGAGTGTGACATTTCTTTTCAGAGACTCAAGAGAGCCCTCACCACAGCTCCAGTTTTGGCATTACCAGACGGAGGCAAGACGTTTACGATGTACACAGATGCGTGCGGCACGGGATTAGGCGCTGTCCTAATGCAAGATGGAAGACTGATATGTTACGGGGGCAGACAACTTAAAGTTCATGAGAAAAACTATCCCACACATGACTTGGAGTTGGCCGCGATTGTTTTTGCACTTAAATCTTGGCGCCATTATCTTCTTGGGGAGAGGTTCGAGCTGTATAACGACCACAAACCGCTTAAGTACCTCTTCTCATAGAAAGATTTGAATCTGAGACAACAGTGGTGGATGGAATTCTTGGCATCATATGACTTCGATATAGCTTATACCCCTGGCAAGGGTAATGTGGTGGCGGATACGCTAAGTAGGAAAAGGTGGACCTTAAGCCCCTTGTTTGTTGAAAGGAAAAGCCTTGAGTTTATAGCAACCTTTGATTTTACACCTGTTGTTGAGTCATTGACTGTTACGTTAGCATCTCTTGAGTTAAGACCTACACTTCTAGATCAAGTAGGGACTTCACAGAAGGAAGACCCACAGATAGTCGAAATCATGGACAAGTTGATTAGTGGTGAGATGTCAAGTCACCTCAGTAGGTATGCCATAGATGACAAGGGATGGCTAAGGCGTGATGGAATGCTATGTCTCCCACAAGTGGGAGACTTAGTAAGGAAAGTTCTCGAAGAGGCGCATCACTCGAAGATGACTATACATCCCGGAGGGGATAAGATGTATAGAGATATGAAACACATTTTCTTTTGGACTGGAATGAAAAAGGATGTGGCAGAGTTCGTTTCAAAGTGCATGGTGTGCCAACAAGTAAAGGCCGAGTCGAAGAAGCCCGGTGGGCTATTACATCCTTTGGAGGTTCCGCAATGGAAATGGGAGAGTATCTCGATGGATTTCGTGGATGGACTGCCTAGGTCAAGGAAGGGAAATACTAGCATATGGGTCATAGTTGATAGACTCACGAAAAGTGCTCACTTCATTCCGGTGAAAAGCAAGAGGACCGCATCATGGCTAGTGCCTATTTACCTTCGAGAGGTAGTACGGTTGCACGGGGTTCCTTCTAATATAGTTAGTGATCGTGACTCGATTTTAACTAGCCAGTTTTGGAATAGTTTGCAAGAAGCAATGGATACACGACTGAGCTTAAGCACGATCTATCACCCGCAGACGGATGGACAAACCAAAAGGGTAAATAGAGTACTAGAGGATCTTTTAAGACTATGCATTCTTGACTTTGGTGGTACCTGGGAAGGCCATCTTCCTCTCGTGGAGTTTGCATATAATAATAGTTACCAAGCTAGCATCGGAATGGCACCGTTCGAAGCCCTGTATGGAAGACCGTGCAAGTCGCCAACTTGTTGGTGGGAGACGACATACAAGCTTATACTTGGGCCCGACATGATAAGGGACACTTCTGAGAAGGTTGAGTTGATACGAAGACGGATGAAAACGGCCCAAGATAGACAGAAATCTTATGTGGACAATAGAAGGACAGACCTAGAGTTCGAAGTCGGAGATATGGTCTTTATAAAAGTTTCTCCTTTATGCAATGTAGTTCGTTTTCGAGAGGTTGGAAAGCTAGCACCAAGGTTCGTAGGACCGTTCCCTATCACTGAGAGGGTTGGGCGGATGGCCTATAAGGTAGAATTACCCGAGAGGCTGGCCGTAGTACACAATGTCTTTCATGTCTCGCATCTCCGAAAGTGCTTGCATGAGTCGGCCGAAGTGGTTAAGCCAAGCATCCTTGAAGACGTAGAGGTGGAAAAAGTAGCAACATTGAGGCGAGTTCCGATACGTATCTTAGGAACGGAGATTAAGAAGATAAGGAATCGAGAAGTCAAGCTAGTTAAAGTGCAGTGGAGTGAAGCCCAAGAAGACGCAACTTGGGAAACCGAAGAGAAGATACGCGCGCTTTACCCATTTCTTTTTTAGGGTACATTCTCGATCTCTTTTTACTTGAAAACCTTTTCGTATCATGCTTTTACCACCTATGTTTGTCTTCTCGATGTTATCTTGAGAACCTTAGGACCATATGGATGTAAACATGTGATTAAAACGTGTTATGGTTGATGTTTGCAAATGGTTGCAAGTGATTGCTAGTGGATGCATGACACACATTAGGCACTAGATCGGCTCAGTCACATTTTCATGTTGCATATGCATGAGTGCTTATACTTGTACATGGATGGAACTTGTTATGCTATCACTTGGATGTTGCATATGAATGAATGTTATGTGCACTGATGTAGAGATTATAAATTATGTTAGGAATTTTTGCATACATGTTGGATTCATTACACTAACATATTTTGCATTAAGGAGGTCTACTGAATCAGTAACCGCCTGATCTTTTGCATTAGATAAATACATATACACACACTTTCTGCATATGTTCATACAGCACTAGAAACCTTTTAAGGACAATGGTTGCTTGTGGATGATGCTTTGAGTAGATGGATGATTGGATGGTAGGATATATTCTTTCTAACTTAGAGATTTCAGGGACGAAATCCTTTAAGGAGGGGAGAATGTAACAACCCGTATTTTAATAACGGGTAATAACCATAAATCAAGGCAGAATTAATTTTTAAAATGAGAATCAAGGGAAAAGGGTTACGCCATTGCGTTCGTCTCGAAATTCTGCTTGGAAACGAGTCCGAGTTTTCGAAAATCGGAGTCCGTATTACCAAGTTATGACCCTTCGAAGTTTTCAGAAATTTCAAGTTCAAAAACAGCTCAGAATTCGAATTCAAATTTCGAATTCAAACCCCAGAATGGACTGGACGGGAAATTTCCCGCCCAGGATCAGGTCGACTATAATGTCGACCTGCCCAGGACCAGGTCGACCATAGAGTCGACCTGGGGGTCGACCTGGTGGCCGAGCCCACTTTTGAAGCTTGATTCGCTCTGATGTTTCTGGCCTCATTTCTGTCTACATTCGTTGGCCTGACCCTATATAAACAACCCCTTACACTAGTCTCTCTACAAAAAATTCTCTATGACCTTATGCTGCTCTAATTCTGGTTGAAAAGTTAGAGAAAGGGACTACTTCTTCTATGTCGAAACTACGTTAAGAGAACTGTTGATTTGGGGATTTCTGTTAGGACTCAACTAAGCATATAAAGATTCAACATCGACTTTCTTTTTCTAATTCTCGAACCATGATCTGTAAGCCCCAGTTACTTTTAGATTTAAACTATAAACGTAATATGAATATGTTGTAAATTGAAATTGGACATGTGTATGATGACTGTTTTACATCCATTCATGTTCATCTTGGATCTTGACTTTTGGGTATATTACTATGACATTGATTTGGGGCCTATTCATGTTGTAAACCAAAAAGAAAAACCCCTCATGTTATCATGCCTGCAATGTTGAATCTGTTATTAGTCACAAGTTTATGACTATCACCTTATGTTAACCGTTACCATGACTATCATCTTATGTCAACTATTATCATGATGAGTACCCTATTTTGCCATATTTGGAATTTTAATGTTTGAGGCCGATATTCCATATGCCAGTAATGTTGTAATCATTTATCTCAAGTTATACCATGCTATGCTAGTAATCACTTTTGCCACCTTATACCCATCCCTTTTTATGTTATTCCCTAGTTAGATTTATTTGTATCGATTCGAGTTTACGTGCGATGGGAATACGATTTGGGTAGATTAGGTAAAACATGAATTGGCTTTGAACTTGAATATGAACGTTATTATAACTTGAACCTGTATATGGACAAGAACTTGACATGAAATTTACATGAAACCTGACATGAAACTCGATATGAATTTTGACATGAAAATTTGAACATGAACATGACACTTAGATGAATTTGAAAATGGCCAACTCGAGGTTGAATTGAGTTTGCGGTGTAAATCTGCCCGGAACTGCCCGGTAAATCCAGTGACTGCAAACAATAGGATCCAATGTGAGTAGTTGGTCATATCGCATGTAAAACCCGAGGTTAGACTATGTTGTGGTGTAAATCTGCCCGGAACCGCCCGACAAATCCAGTGACCACAACAATTAGTCTAATGTGAGAGGTTGTGGTGCATTAATGAATTAATGCCACATGATAGGGTTAAGTCATGAACCACTTGAATATACTTAACCAATTTGACACGATGATTTGATAGGGTTAAGTCATGAACCGCTTGAACACACTTAACCAACTTGATACATTATTTGTATAGGGTTAAGTCACGAATTTGAATGACAACACTTAACCCATTAGAAACCCTAGTTACGCGGTCATTTTCAGCAGTAACCCACTTAGATGTATCACGATACCCTGGAACTAAGCAGGGTGGGGCACGATTACTGGGATGATTGTAAGCGACCAGAACGACGGCTGAGTAGGTGCGCCATTGTAGGTTCAGGCGGGCTATGGTCGTGCACGTAGACCAGAGTTGAAAAAGCAGGCATTGGGCACCAGTAGGTTTACACTGTGCGAGCTTGATTCGTGTCGGTGGTTGGCACCATAGGGCTTGATACACCCTATGGTGGACCTAGCACAGGTGACTACATTTCATGATAGGGCCACATGACACAGACACATGATGAGCTAGAACTTGTAGGGAGCCGATTGATTAGTATATCGTACCGTAGGACCCCGTAATGGGTCACTTCATGATATTGGGCCAAGGGATCATTTCATGATTAATACTTGACATGGGTTAGAACACTAGTACAGTTGGTGCAGCGAATCTTGAATTTGCGATGCTAGACTTGACTTATCTTGTTATCTTAATTATCATACTAGTCCAGTTATCATCCTCATGTTTAATTCCAGTTTTCACATGTCATGTTACCTTTACTAGTTTTTATACTGAAAAGTCACTAGGGCTTACCAGTCTTGTGACTGACCCTTTTCCTTTCGCCTCTTTTTCTTTCGTTCTCTCCCCCCCCAGGTTCTCAGGGAGGAAACTCTAGCTCTTAGCTTGGATTTAGCTTGCTTTCTGTCAGCTCATGTACGATTTGGTCTTGAGCTATGCTATGGCTGCACTTCTGCTATTTGTGGGGAATAATTTACTTTTGTTATCTTAAGTTTATGCTTCTTTATTTGGAACTTGATGTAATGGAATAATTTGTACCTTGGATTTATGAGGTTTTGACTCTTTTCTTGAAAGTAATAAAAATTTGGTTTTTAATTTCTACCGCTGCTTTATTTTTGTTCTGCCTTGTGATATTTCCGTGTATGTTTACCTAGATAATACTCCACCAAAACTAGTGCATTCCCTTTGTGAGTGACCCTAGCGTAGGTGGGGTGTTACACTTTCCCCTTCGACATGCACCGTAGTTTTAACATGCCTACGGAACCATGCCTAAATAGGGATACCATTTCGGGAAGAAACGGTTCCCCGAACAAAAAGGAAAAGGAATCAAGCGGAGAATCGAGAGATATTTATGGCTTTAGAAAATATGCTTTTCAAAAATAGACATTTTATTTTAAAATACTTTTTTTTTAGAACTTTTTGAAAACCATTTTCAAAATACTTTATCCAATCCTATAACCATATGCTTTGATACTAAATGTGACACCCCACGTCTGTTAATGTCACTCACTAAGGGAATGCATTAAGTTCTGTGAAGCGTTACAGGTAAATAAGAATATAATAGCACAAGACAGACATGTAAAATAGCAGTGGAATTAAAAACTTTGTTTAAATCAAAACATCATGGTTCCAAATACTGAGTTTACATCATAAGTAACTAATTATATTAATAATTTGTCTTGCCAAAAATATCAGAGTACACTAGCATAAAACCGTGTTTCCCTGTGAAGCCATAATAGAGTTGACTAGAAGTCAAAGCGATACATCTATATCCAAAAATCCAAGCTAAGCTGAAAGAATCCAAATCAACTCTAAGCACTTCCACCCTGAGAACCTAGTGGAGGGGGGAACGGAAGAGAGAGAAGACAAAACAAAATGGGTCAGACATAAAGTATGGCGAGTCCAGTTACTTTTAAATATAAATAAATAAAAGTATCATGGAAGGTATATATAAAACTGGAAGAACAAGATAACAGTAACAATAATAAGTGTGAACCGAGCAAGATAAGATGAACATGATATATTGCGCTTCTTAAATACATTTCTCTGCACCGCGCAGATACTAGTATATCAGAAGTAGAATGATCCCTACTAATACTGTTCCATTATATTTTCTGGACTATTAGGTTACTTGGGTTAATAGCACTCAGGACTTATACGTGCATCGTACCCATTTACTTTCTCATGGATTCACCTAATACAATGTATGTAGCTATCTCTCAATATTGAGATACACCTCGTAGTACCCCACTCGCACGGTCTCCACCGTAAAGAACGCAGTCCCTCATCCTACGCCGGAGTGACGTACGGATCTCTATATACCGATGTTAAATTCGGCATATATCTGTCATTGACTGCCACCATCGATCGAATCAGATTCCATATTGGAATAAGGCCCTCTAGTCTACGATACACCATACAAAGTGGATATGCATGTATCTAGACTGTCCCACGTATGTAATGTAATTGTAGCTCGATGCCTCAATCGCACGTCCTCTAATGTGCACCAAGTTCCGTGGTAAGGCTAAACAAGAAACATGGAACTCGACCAGGAGCTTTTCCACACCTGTACAGGCCGCCTTTAAGTGCCTTCAAATACAGATATTCATTGGGTATGTTTTCCATGGTGGCTATGGCCCCACCTCAGCCCCTCCATTAACTAGTAAAGACAACAAGAGCTAAGAAACTGCCCCTAATACAACCAATCTAAACATCCATGTGGCGTCTACCCTCAACCCTGTACCTCAATAGTGAAAGGTGAAATGATAACTTGGGTTTAGCTTTAGTCTTTCGCATCCCGCTGGCTGTCGATGACGGATATCTGACGGTCTACTGTCCTTGTTGGTCGTGACCCTCTCTACCTCCTCGTGAGGCAACCATCGAATCACCCTGGTGTCACCTCGCCACAACATTCTGACTGCATAGCTGCATCTACAGTCAAGGACCGCCCACCTAGTAGTTACGCGCAAACCCCACCTCTACGAGTGCAGCCTAAGACATCTGTCACCACACAGAGGACTACTAGGAGCACCTTACAAACTTCAGGAAGCTGTGTGCTTCCCCTTCCTGTCGTTTGGAGCTGTCATAGCAATTAGATGAATGTGCGCTCCCTTAGTGTCTTATAACACCTCGATGATCTACCACATTGTGTTATTTACCCTAAAACGTACAGATTGGTCCAAGCGCCTTTCTTTAATATGTTGTTAGACCCTATGTCTAAACATTCTTTTATGCGCTTGCTTTACCTCACCCGGTTCCCATTTAACTTGGTTATTCCTGTTCATATTGAATTCTTATTCCAATTAACCAAGTTTCTCTTTCTTATTAATTTCAATCATATAACTTAATCCATTTAAGTTTATTAATAAGCCCACAACATGTTATTTTCTAGATTGTGACCCAAGGTCTGTAATCCGCAATCTATTTTATATTCTTGCTTGGTTACATCATTACAATAACATGTTCTCCTTAGTATATCCCAATTCACATGTTTCCTAATTAACATGTCACTTACCATTTATGATTAAATATAACTTATTTATTTTACAAGTTTTCCTCATTCTTTCTCATTTAATCATAAATTCAATTTACACCATCACTACAACTTATCGTTGTTTACTTAGCAGATTATTACATATATCTAATTCTATCATTTCTACAAGTTATGCTTACCCTACAAGGGTGTCTTTAATTACATAACTTTATTATGTTTTTCACCGTTTATGTATAACAATAGGTGTCTTTAAATACATAACCTTACTGGGTTAAGTTTATGGGCCTAAATATAAATATTACCCACCCCCTCTATTTTACATAACCCACCCACTACCCATCAGATTTTACTTAACCCTAACTTAAGTTCATAATCATACAATTCTTATGGATTAAATTAGGTTAAGTAGTCCAATTCATTACCATGTCCAATTATGGTTATAATGGGCTAGACCCCCCACATTAGGCCTACAACGTGTGGATGTTGGATATGTCGGTCGGATCCGGGCAGTCTTATTCTGCAGTTGGGTCTAACCTCGTGTCTTAGCCCGACTCGTATTTGCACACTTAGACCTCTCACATTAGGTTCAACATTAGTGGCTGCTGGATATGCCGGTCGGGTCCGGGCAGACTTCCACCACTAACGCAACCTAACCTCGTGTCATAAGTGCAATTACAATTCCTAATTGTAATTACTAGACATTCCATTTTTATCCAAATCTACCTATGTCATTATAGGTGATTATTTCTCTTTTTCCCCATATTTAATTATGTGCCCAATTCACTATTCAAAATATAGACTTTTACACCCCTTTTTCAGTTCAACTTTTAATTATGCACCATATGCTCTTTTTCCCAAGTTATAAGTCAAGGCATACATATATATATATATATGTGTGTGTGTGTGTGTGTGTGTGTGTGTGTGTGTTATGAAAATACCCAAATCTACAAATTTTCCAATATATGTCCCTAGTCCATATTCACCCATTTCAATACAAGTTATACCTAAACCCATTTTCGTATATTTTCCAATGTATGACTACAATTCAAATCCACATACTTTCCAATTTATGTCCCAAATCGGTACTTACACACGTCCCAATTTATGCACAAATTATATTTTCCAACATATGCCTAAATTCATATTATCCAACACAATATATACCCCCAAATTCATATTCGTATATTTCCAAATTTTATGCCCAAATTTAGATCCATATTTTCCAATACCATTTATGCCCTTAATTATGTTTTTCCCCATCGTTCCCAATTTCGTATGTTTGCATTTTTTAGCGTTCGGCCTAGGCACGAAGGTAGCCTGGCTATATAAAAATAAAAAGGGAAAAATAGGGAGAGAAGAGAATTAAGAATAGGCATAATGACGAATCAATAATAAACTGATAAAAATAGGCATAAACCGAATAGGAATATTATGACAAGATTTAACATGGTGGCGATATGAACATATAAAAGTAGATCTGATAATTATGTAATAATAGAACTGATTAGGCACCGATTCAAGATCCAGTTTTTTTAATATCATATCAAGATTACTATTTAAATGTTCAGATCTAAAAATAACATGAACTCACGTGAATAGATCTAAGGAAATGGATCCAAATTACTACAAAGAACATGTTGAATAAGCTGTTGTAGCCATCGCTGAATTTGTTGTAGTAATCTTTGAATTTGTATAATGTTTGCTGAATTAGATTTGGAGTAGATTAGGCCATTCAATCTTCGTTGCAGTGGAGCTTCACCATCACCATTGTTTTTAGATGAATAAAACTTAGGTCTGGGGTCCTTTATATAGTCTAGGGTTCATGGTTCTAGCTCCAAAATCGTCCAGGTTCAGAAAAGAACTTTCCAGAGCCACGGGTGGGTCGACCCCCCTTCAGGTGGGTCGGCCCCTAGGTCGACCCCCCTTCATGGGTGTCGACCCCTAGGTCAACCCCGGGGTTAACCATCATGAGCCTGAGTCGACCCCTAGGTCGACCCAGTAGGGTCTCCGGTCGACTTCAAAATGTCGGCCCTTCCATGATTTGCACGCCAAATTTCTGGTTTTGCTGATTTTTGAATATTTTTGAATTTTATATGTGTATATATCTTTCCGATATACATACAAACTTCAAACCTTAATAACTTCTTCATATGATGTCCGATTTACGCAAATCAAGTGTCTATTTTGACCACAATTTCAAGACGGACGTAATGGCACAGTCCATTTTACTTAATTCTAAATATTAAATTAAGTTTTCCTTAATTAATTATCAACAGTGTATTTCACACTAATTATTCTTTAATTCACCATCATTAGTGTCATTAAAATTCCGGGGTGTTACAAAAACCCTCAAAAGCTACCTCGAGCGTTTCAACACCGCCTTTGCTGAGGTTGGTGACCCGGAGCTGCACACAGTTCTTGTCCAGCTTGTGAAGGGTATCCTTTCTAGCTCCAAGTTTGGAGCATGGATTGACAGAAAGAAATCCAAAATTTTGGAAGCTTTATACGAAAAGGCTGGCCTGTTAGAGCGTCAAGAGAAAGCACGACGCAACAGGGCTTCTCAGGGTGGCTACCCCAATAACCAACACTCAGGCACTGTCATAGACAATGTCAAAGGAAAACAAGTCAGAGAATCTTCCGACAAGGGAAAAGGGTTGATCCCGTCCAAGCCTAAATCGAACAATGGAAAACCAAGTGGTCGCAACAACAACCATTCTTTTAGAGACCCGAAGTAGCACAACCGCTCTCCCACTTACAGAATTGCACTCCACTCAACCGAGAGTTAGAGGCAATCTACCTTGAAACCTATAACATCAGCCAGTATAAAAAGCCAAATACGAGGGAATCTACAGACCGTGAGAATAACTCTGGTAAGTATTGTAGATTCCATGATATGTTCGGGCACAACACCAAGGACTGCCGCTACCTGTGGATGCTATATAAAAGCTCATCCGAGAGAAACGCCTGGAGAAGTACGTTCAAAATCATGCACCTCCAAAAGTTGTCATGGGCCGCTCATTGCCCGCTCTTCCTCCAGCCAATGTGGTCCAACTTCCAAGGGCCGTCCACCCGAATACAACATGGGATCATAATCAACACCATCTACAATTTTCCTCACCCAACAAATGAGAGCTTCCGGCGTATGGAAGAATACACCAACTCTATCAGGCAAGCAAGCTATGAGGCATGCACCTCGTTTGATGAACAGTCCTGGCCAAGATTCAGAAGACGATGCAGGATGATATTGTCTTCCACGAGAGGGAGTCTACGGGAATTGAAATCCCAACCTTAGGCCCTCTTGTCATCTTTGCACATACAAGTCTGTCCTACGCATGAAGAATCCTTATAAATTCTGGAAGCTATGTCAACATATCTTCAAGTTGGCCTACGATCAGATGAAACTTAAGGTCAAGAACTTGAAGCCCTACCACGCAACTATTCATGGATTCAATGGTTGTTTTAGCTATCCGGTCGGAATGGTAGACCTAACGGCTGAGATCGATGATCGGGATCAAAGCAAGTCTGAATCTTCACCTTTATTGTCACTTTTGTCACTTCTCCTTACAATGTCTTTCTTGGACTCCCCTTCCTTGAAGAGTACAGAATCTACATGGCACCTTGGTCCCTTATCAAGAAATTTCTATCCGAGAATGAGATCGGAATTATCAAGGACAACCAACCCACCAATTAGGATTTGCTACGTCGTCGAGTGGATAGACACAATCAATAAGGAGAAAGGAAAATTTGTGGTGCCACTCTCCTGCGCCAAAACTACCAGTGCATAGCAACCACTGGAGTTTAAGCCCAAGATCAAACGTCACTGCCATCATTCTGACAGTCTTTATCCAAGGGAAGACAAAGAGCCTGGTTCTAAGAGGGCTTCCCCTCAAGAGTCGGCCGTCGACATTCCAATCAACCCAGCGGACCCGACAAAGGTCTTGAAGATTGGATCACAACTCCACCCCGCAATAAAGGAAGATCTCGTGGACTTTTTAAGGGTCACCCTTGATGTATTCGCTTGGACCCACTCAGATATGTGTGGCATCGACCTAGGAATCGCTTGACACATGCTCAATATCAACTCGAAGCATCTTCCTATCAAACAAAAGCGTCGAATCTTGGGAATTAAAATATCGACTGCACTTAAATAGGAAGTGGATAGGCTACTTAATAATGGCTTCATCCACGGTGCACTCTGCCCCTAATGGGTCTCCAACCCGGTCTTATTCAAGAAAATAAATGGCAAGTGGCGAACGTATGTTGACTACTCCAAATTGAGCAAAGCCTTCCTAAAGGACAATTTCCCACTTCTGAAGATCTACCAGCTAGTTGACTCGACCACCGGCTACCAGCTCCTCTCCTTTAAGGATGCGTACTCAGGCTACAATCAGATTCCCATGTAACTTCCAGACCAGGAGCACACTTAATTCATAACTTACCTTGGGCTCTACTGCTTTGTTGTCATACCCATCGGTCTTAAGAATGCTGGAACCGCTTATCAGTGACTGGTCAACAACATGTTCATGGACCAGATCTGGAGAACCGGGGAGGTTTACGTGGATGATATGCTCATTAAAACGATGATATCGAACAACCACATCAACAATCTCATCGAAATATTTAGTGTCCTACATAAATACAACATGAAACTTAATCCCTTGAAATGCTCTTTTAGCGTTGCATCAAGAAAATTTCTGGGTTTCATGGTTAATTCACGAAACATCGATGCCAATCAAGAAATCCAGGCTATTCGGGATATCTTTGGCCCTTAGAGCATCAAGGATATTCAAAGCTTAAACGGGAAAGTGGATGCCCTAAGTTGGTCCATCTCAAAAACTACTGACAATGCATTCCCTTTTTCCACTTGCTCAGAAAAAGGAATCATTGCTTCACATGGACACCAGAGTGCGTTGTTACATTCCAGGTCCTCTTGAATCACTTAGAGAGACCACCTTTCTTGTCGAAACTCATGGACCATGAAGACTTATACCTCTACTTAGTTGTTTCTGTGCAAATAATTAGCTCGGCACAAGTGCACGTAGAAGAGCGTGTCCAATGGCCTGTTTATCACATCATTAAGAGATTGATAGCAGCAAAAAAGAATTATCCAAAACATGATAAGCACCTGTTGTTCTCTTCCCGGAAGCTACAACCATACTTTTAGTCCCATCAGATTAAAGTCTACACTGACTAGCCGCTACGACAGGTCCTGCAATAATCTGAGGCATTTGGGTGACTTTTGAAGTGGAACATAGAACTGAGCTAATTCGAAATTACTATCATTCCTCATTGACCCATCCTCAGACAAGCCCTCGCAGACTTTATAGAGGAGTTCACTATTCCCGAAGAGCCTCCTTCGAAACACGGTGAGCCTCCAGATATTCAATGGAAACTATTTGTTAATGGATCATCTAACAGTCAATGTTTTGGCGTCAGAGTCGCACTCATTACTTCTGAGGAACGCTTGATCTGTTACACCTTGAAGCTCGACTTCCCTACTACCAACAACGGCACAGAACATGAAGCCTTGATTGTTGGACTCAGAATTGCAATTGAACTCAACATCAAGGTTATTCAGATCTACTCTGACTCGCATCTCATTGTACGCTAGGTACAGGGTGAATATCAAGCCAAGGGGGCACGACTTGCTCCCTACCACGCCTGGGTCCATGAGCTGGTCACCAACTTCGACCAATACATCATCTAACACATCCCTCAAGAACAGAATGAGAGAGATGATTCACTGGCCAAGCTGAGCTCTGAGGATGCGCAATTCTTTGGACTTGTTCTAGTCGAAGTGCTTGATTCTTCGAGCATAGATTAGATGCAAACTAATTCGGTAGCAACGGAAGAGATCGTGCCCGAACCCGAGTCTTAGATGACACTAATCAATAATTACCTGCTACATGAATCCTCTCTGATTGCTTTAAGGAGAGACGGACACTCATTCGTAGATCATATCGCTATATAATCCAGGATGGAGTGCTCTACCGAAGGGGATTCTCTGTTCCAATACTTCACTTAACCTAGTGTATAGATTTACCGCTTTCCAACAATGTTCTGTTTTCTTCAAATTCAAGGCATTGTAAAGTAAAGGTAATTACTGCCAAAATTACTAGTAAATATGTTTCAAATGTCCATGTACTTGGTGTGTTATTTTCTGTGTAGTATGTTTAAACAAACATTACAAACGACTTGCATACGTGAGTGCACAACACTGGACCGGCTCCCTGGAGTTTGGAATCGATCCATATGACTCGAGTCTTGGCTCAACGATGAGGCCGAGTATAAACAACTCGACTCAAGTCTTGAATTAATGACAAGGAAAAGTATAAATAACTTGGGATGCTCATTGATTTGAGTATCCATCCTTGCCTCTAGGTCTCCAGACTTGGGGAAATCCATCAACCGGTGAGTGTGATTATGACCGCTTGCTTGGCTCCATCTGACTCGAAGGTCCTGGATTCGGGTACCGAACTGGCGAACCAACGTCCATGCCTTTTCACATTCAGGATCAACGACGTAAGGGATCTACTAAAGATGATAACGAATTTTTGGATAACGAATGTACAAAATTCGATATAAGTTGAATTTCTATAAAACAAGATACATTGGGATCTATTAAATTTTAGTTTTCTGATGAAAGTGATAAATTGAGATTTCATGTTCCAAACTGTAAGTTATGTCTAAAACAAAATTTCAAAAAGAATATATGAAATCATTTATAAATTATAATGATTTACGTAATAAAATAAAAGGACTTTATTACAAAATTGGACACAAATTTGACTTGAATTTTGAAAATATCGAGTTATAAACCCAAGTAAGTTTATTTTGGAACTATATGATGTTATATTTGAATATATATGATAATATTAATCTATTATTATTAAATTGAAATGTTTTTGAATTTATTAATATTTTATTACTTTTATTTAAGCCTTAAAAATAGTCATTTTCAAACGACCTCCATTTTTTGCGAAACCAATTTTATTAGATCTAGAATGTTAAATTATTGTTAGGTTTCAAATTTCAAGTCAATTGGAATTAATATGTACACATAAGAAATATAAAAGCATGTTGAAATTTAGTTAAAATTCAATAATGTTAGGAATGAGGACATATTTCGTACTATCTCCAAATTCGATGAAACGAGGCCCGTTAGAACCGTAATTATGAATTGTAGCGAGATTTCAGATTTCTTAATTTTTCGAGTTAGTATGTGGTCGTAACAAATTAAAATGTGCGTTGAAGTACAATATTTAACGTTATATTGACTTATATTTTAACTTTCTAAAAAACTAATTAAAACGATTGAAGTTGCTTTTGAAACCTATTCCATTGTGTCCGTAATAACGGTATTTGGCCAGGGATGTCAGTCAATTGGTATTCGTTTGGAATTCGGCGTGTGAAACTTCACAATGAAGTAATAGTTGAATTAAATATTGTTAATATATATACCCTTATTTACTCTAACCCTAACCCTAGAAATAAGCCGCCGCCATCATCAGGTCAATGACCTAAAAGAACCCATTTTCTTTGGATTTTTACTTCCAACTCGATGATCAAATCATAAAACATTCAACTACAAAAATCCTAAGCTTTATGAGATCTATCAACTAAACGACCACGATCGAATTTGGCTTTGTCGTTCGGAGTAATCTGGAGCTGGAACCCATGGAGTTCGTGGGTGTTTTTCGAGCAAGGGGCACCGAGCCACGTGCTGTTTCTTGCGAGGATAGGGCAGAGTGTGGCCTTCAAGGTGGAGGCGTATGATGATGCTCCGGCGTAGCATCGCACTGGCGATGTTGAACTTCAGTTGTCGATGTTGGGTTCGTGTGTTACTTATAAGTAACGAAGACGGGGGCGGAAGATAATTAGGTGTGGGATAATTAATTAACTTAATTAATTTAAGTTAAGGATATTATTAATTTACTTAATGTTTAAATAACCATATCTTGTTCATACGAAAACAGAGTCGAATGTTACAAGTTCCGATGAAACCATGATGATGAGAGCTTCACAATGGAACTAATTTGAAAAAATTTGGAGCTCATAGGAAATTTTGGTTAAATCAAACACCCATTTAATTTAAATGAAATAATCGTTTTATAACGATTTATATCCGATCAAAGTGCAAACTCTTACTTAACTAATTTTTATAATTATTATATTCATAAGTGAAACAATATTGATTGCCTATGATTGCAATGTTTGCTTCGTGGTTGATGGATGATTTTACAGCTATTACTATTATTATATTAAAATGTGAATACAAGTGTTGTCGATCGAAACACTTATGTTATAATTATTGGTTGTTGGATGTTAGTTGATATGGAAGCTAATGATGTGTGAAGTCCATATAAATTAAATTATATGGTAATTGGCTGGATCTCATTCCAATTTGGGATTAATATGAATATTTTTGTAACACCCCACCTCCGTTAAGGTCACTCACAAAGGGAATGCCTTAACTTTGGTGGAGCATTTTAGTAAACAGAAACAGAATATTACAAGACAGATAAACAGTACTTGAAAAATTATAACTTTATTTCAAACAGAAGCTTGGTTACATCCTTTCAAATCACAATATCAGAATTCAAGTACAAAATATCAGTTTTGTACAAAAGCCTTCAGAATGCATAGTTTAAAATCATAATCCCTAGAGAAGAAGACAAGCCATACTTTAAGCACTGCAAGCGGAAGAAATCTGGATCAAGCTAGAGTATTCCCTTCTACAAAACCTGGGGGGAAACGGAAGAAAGGAGGCGAAACAACAAGGGTCAGACAAAAGTCTGGCAAGTCCAGTGATTTTCAGTTATGAACAGATAATAATAACATGACATGAAAATAAAACTGGATGAGAGATAACTGTAACAGATGTAGCAGATATAATAGAAGAACAGAATGATATAAGCTATTGCTTTACACTTCTCTGCACTAATACTAGTATAACAGGATTAGGTGTCACCCTAATGTCTAAACTGAAACAGAAACGGGTACAGAATAATTTCCATAGAAGAGAATGCTAGTAATGGGCCTTTACCACCCCAACAGAAACAGATAGAAGCAGAATGCTGATAATGGGCCTTTACCACCCAAACAGAAACAGACAGAAACAGAATATTAATAATGGGCCTTTACCACCCGAACAGAAACAGTCAGATTAATCCCTACGGAAACAGAATGTAGAATTAGGTGTACACTAGTAAATGGGCCTTTACCACCCGAACAGACGGTACCACGCAGAAACAGACAGGTGTTACCACCCAACAAAAACAGATGGTACCAACAGAAACAGACAGAACTAAGTTTACCCTAAAACCCTACCCCAAGCGATCGGCTCCCTAATACATAAATATCCTGTGTCGGCCCCACAGTAGGGTGTATCACTCCCTAAAGTGACAACCAATTGGCACAGACCTATTTACAGATGTCATGGCGTCTTACATCCTCAGAGGCAGACCGGGATCCATGCACGCACATGACCCGGTTGGAACGCACCATCAACACCCCTCGCCATTATCAGAATGAACCGCTTATAATTAGTTCTGTAAGCGTGCCCGGACCCTACCTACTGTTGGGTCAAAGTTTTGATACCAGAAAGGGTTACTAACTCATATGGGTCCCAAACAACAGATGACACAAGTAATTCCCCTCCTAACCTTGTGTCCCCAGATAACAGATTTCAGTTTATCTTGTCTACAAGTTCAGACATACAGAATTCAGATCAACCAGTTCACAGACAAGTTTTCAGACTAACGGATCAGATATATAGATTTAACAGACTTACCAATTAACCAGTTACAGATTAACAGACTTACAGATTTGTCTATCTTTGTAATTGGGCCTACAGATTCACGGAACAGATTTATTAAATTCATCAGTCTAGTGGGTTTAATCCTATCCGCCCAACACGTTTTAGGCATCATATTTATCTCAGATTTTCATTAATTAAATATTAATGCCCAGACCTCTCACATTAGACTGACAGTTTGCGGCTACTGGTTAGGCCGGTTGGTTCCGGGCAGATTTCTATCGCAAACTGAGTCTAACCTCGGGTTTCAAGCACGTTATGACTAACTTCTCACATTAGAACCTATTGTTTGCGGCCACTGGAATATGCCGGGCGGTTCCGGGCAGAATTACGCCGCAAACTCATTCTAACCTCGAGTTAGCCATGTTTATCTTTGCGGCCAATTAATTAATGATTTACCATTTATACCCACGCCTAATATACATGTCAATTATTCATAGCTAATTCATATTATGTCAATAACAGACTGAATATATCAACTTAACAGACATAGCAGATAACAGGTTTAGGCGACTTAACGGATTCAGCAGATTTAGCAGATAACAGATTAGGCATCTCAACAGATTTAGGTTGGCATTTTTAACAGAATTAGCAGATGACAGATTTGGCAGATGAACAGATCTAGCAGACTAGGCAGTAGGGCAGAACTAGTAGATTAAGCAATATAACAGAACTAGCAGATTAGGCAAATATAGCAGAACTAGCAAATTAGGCAAATATAACAGATTTAATCATTCCTTAAAGTTTCACAACATATCTTGCCTAATTATAAATCTTGCCTAAGTTCACATGCATAAATAATAGTCATGATTCACATATGATCATATACCCCATGTTTGCATTAAATTTGCATGTCACAGATTATGGTCATAATTTACATGTCCCAATTTAGTTCAACTTTCCTAGTACAAAAGATTCACATATAAATTACACCAAATATAGCTATTGACAAAAATCTCCTACTTAGGCATTATTCACATTTGATAGATATCCTACTTTAATGTAAATCTTTATACCTAAACCATATTCTCCTTGTCTCAAGTCATATGTTAACATACCATGGTTCCTCTTCTTCCAATTCACATAATATGCATAGATCTAAATCTAGTTTACAACCTATGTCCTTTTTCTTAAATCAGTCACAGATTAACCAACTTCTTAAGTCGTATGTTCAATATTCTTTATGCCACAAACTCAAGTCATAGGTTCAATTATATGCCTTAGATTTATGTCCTAAGTTCCAAGTTCAACCTATGTTCTTTCCTCAACTCAGTCACATATCGGTCATGCCCATTTCATGCATTATTCATTTTATTGTCCCAAATATTTTAGCGTATGTTAATCTCTTAGGAGATTGGCGCAGGCTCGTAGTAGCCTGGCTATAGAACAGAAAGAAGAAGAGATACAGAATAAAATTGATCAGAATAAAACATACACAATCTCAAATTCAGATTTACAATCATGTCACAATTATGATTAAAGTTTATATCGGAAAATAACTGCACTTGCCTTGGTTGGATTCTAAAAGAAAAAGGTGTTGTAGCTGTTCTCTTTTAATCCTAATCAGAATTGGAGGAAGAAGAAGCACAAGTCCTAGCTTAGGTTTCAGCAGAGTAGAGATGCCATTGATTTATTTATTTTTAGAGAGGAAGAGAGCAATGGAGGCTAGAGAATTGTATATGAGATTTAGGTTTAGGTTAGGGATGTATATATAGGTGTAGGAAGTTATTTAGGACCATTAGATTAACCCTGAATCATAAGAACCATTCAAATGCAAAATCTGCATTTGAGCGAATCGGTCCACGGGATGACAGCCAAACACCCTGGATTAACCCCTAGTCGACCCAGCAAAGCTCGGGTCGACCTCAAAAATGGGCCGGTTCGGTTATTCCCCCTTCCAATTCGCTGTTTTGAACCTTTTTTGCATGTTTATTTATTTAATTTTTATATATATCTATATATATTTCTCTCATATGCATATAAACTTCAAGGCTTAATAACTTCTTCATAATTAACCATTTTTTTTATATTCTCAGAAAATACGGGGTGTTACAATTTTATTAATGAAATATTTAATGAAAAATGATAGTTTGAATTTTAAATTCAAATTAATTTGGAAATACCATTTAAATGATTTCTAATAAATTTCTTAAAAGTTAAAATTTAATTTGAACTACTTTTCAATTAATTAAGGAATGTTTTCAATTTTAAATTGAAATGAATAGTAAATCCAAAATGTGAATTCGAGTTAGGTATATAAACGACATTTTTAAATTGAACAGATTTTTCCATTTATCTTATATATTTTTATAATGGAAGTCAGAAAATTCTAATCTCAAAATATTATATTTTGAATAATATTATTATTTTAGTATTATAATTATATGAAATATTCAATTTTGGTTTGAAATTGAATTGGAAATTGAAATCATTTTAAATACGAATTTATAAACATTTTATAAAATAAGTTTGAACAAAAATTGATCAATTTTATTATAAATAATGATATGGTTCGAATAGGATGTGTCGTGCAGCGACCGTTCGCGAATTTCGATCATTTACTTCAAATTACGTACTAGGAGATGCGACCGTCGAATTCTTCTAAAACGAAAAACTTTGGTTTAAAATGAAAAGAGCTTTAATATGTTAAGTTTTAAAATCTAACGATCACAATGTTATTGCCGTTAATAACCTAAAATTAGTTGTCAATGAATTAAGCTAATTTTAAATTATTAAAAATAGGGAAAAATTATGATAAATCATAATAGATGATTCAAAAGTGATTTGGACTAAATATATTTAGTTTTGGTTAATATCAAGCCATTTTGTGAAAATTAGCTATTCTGACTAAAAGGATTAAACGGTTTAAAGTTAATAAATACTAACCAAGTTAAGTTTTTCCAATGTATAAATGTTGAAACTGATTGGAAATAATCCTCGGATATTTTAATATTGGATTCCGTAATTATATGGATACTTTTTTGAGGAATTTGAAGGATAAAGATATCGTCATTCCCTATATAGTATCTACTGATTTTAGAATTTGATATTGAATATAAGTCAATATGATTTTTATTTGAAGCCTTATATTTGATATCAAACTGGATTTTGGGTTTGTCTGAATGGTATCTTCCAGAACACTATTCTTAAACCCAGTTGAAAATGGATTTTATGGAATAAATCTTTTAATTAAGATTAATGAAGTTTTCCAAAGTGAAGTTTTCCAATCAATAAAGTTAACTGGAACTAAATGGAAGTTTGATTTTGGGTTCATCGTGAACGAGGCTTTAAACAACATTTGTTCTTTAACCCAGTTAACGAAAGATGATTTCTCAAGTTTGAGTTGTAATAAATCTTTCAACAAAGATTTAAGCGAATGAGACAGAGATTAAAACCAAGTTAGAGATTTAATAAATCTTTCAATAAAGATTTGATTGAACGAAATGAAGATTAAAACTAAGTTAGAGTTTTAATCGATCTTTAATTACATTAGAAATGGTAGAAGGTAATTAAATTTGCCAAAACATGAAGGGTGTTTAGATATGTAGTACCACCAGATTTGCTCCATGGGATGAATAAGATAGGAATGAGATAACAATATGAGAGATTACTTTTTTGTAAGGCTTGATAATTGCGATAAGGCTTATAAACCGTAATTTGAGTTGAGTTTGTGGAAAGAGATTATACAATCTTTTGTAACGATTTCCAAGGAAAAATGTAGACAGGAATTTTAAATGATGTAAATTTTTGATAAGATTTAAGGGAGTAACTCCCAATGTAAAGAATATTTGAATAAAAGAATATTATGAATTGGAATGAGACGTATGATATATTTATATATCATTTGATTTTAATGATGCAATAATTATTCAAAAAGACCGGATTTCGACCCATTCTGAATAACTAATACAACAATTGTTGAAGATATTGAAGACGGTGGTTAAAGACTAGATATTTTCACATCGTTTGGATTATTGTTGATGCCTTAGGTAGCTCCCACTATAAGGTTAAAGTGGTGGTCGTCGAGACGTACTTGGAGATCAACTGTATATAGAAGGACCTCTCTCCCTTAGGGGACGAGTAATAAGGTGCCTTCGTTTTCATTTAGACCTAGAACGAACTTGTAAATGCTTGTGTGTTTGACGTTGTATTCCATAACATAACCGATAAGTTGCTATTTATGAAATATATATATGTAATGGTGGAGAATTTCTTTTCTTAACTTAACACCCTTCTTTGAGGCATAAGGTTATATTATTAATAGAAACTGATATATGTGTGAAATGAAAATTTGTCATGCTAAAATGTTGATAGATCAAAGCAGTTGTTGAAAAGCAGAGATTTGTGGATGATGATAAAAACATGGCTGACATAGCGTAGCTTTGTGTTGAAACGTGACTTCGGCAAGCCTCCAAACCCGGGAACGGTCGAAAACGGGAAGAAGGACAGCAGAGAAAGGATATATGATTCCTTCTAGCTAAAAGTGATGCCATGGTATAAAGCCCATGAAATTTACTTATGTGGATGTTGAAATCGAGGCGCCTTGGATGATGGTCAAACAACCGACTATATTGTAGGTCCGATAGGACCAGGGAACATTATGTCCAGGTAATTATCTAACTCACAGGGAATTGGTGGGCCAGCTCTGCCTATCCAAGGGTCACATGCATGTGGTCCTGGACATCTTGGTAGAGGTGGTTTGAATCGGATAAGGAAGATTCTTTGACTTGGTCATTTATGGAAATCCAACTTCCAATATAAACCTTGCGCTTTGAGTTGTAAGCCTATATGGCAACATAATAGGATAGGGTATTATGCCATCTAAGATTGATACATTTATTTTCAAAAATAATTTCCACATTATGCACTAGTAATAATAGAACAGCAATTTTGGGTATCATGCATATTTGACTATTATAAGGTAAAACTCTATCCTCCGGTTTGCGCTTGCATTGTGTAATGGGACTTGAGTCTTATAATAGCTTCATTTTCAAAAACCATTGCAAGTTTTTTTGACCGGTATTCATGTGGAGAAAACCCGTTTCGTGTTATATGGTGTGGCCCCATGATTTACCCAAATTTAAAATAAAGTATAATATTTGTTTTGGTTCTCATACCTATCCCATGATCTGTCGGGAGTTTATTTTTTCCCACCTGAACTCTGGTGCCCATATTTTCCACATGGGCAGCTAGTTGTTTTAGTTTTGCAGATATTTTTAAAACATGATCCTGGATTATGGTTGGAGCTGTGCTTTGGATTATTTTGAGTCTTCCGCTGAATGTTTTTATGTTTCCGCTATCTTGTAATTTACTATCCTCTGATATTTCCGTTGTGTATCGATTCTCTGTACTCTGAATGTTTTTTTGTTTCCGCTGAATTTTCTTATGTTTCTCTAATGTCTCGTATCCCATAACAATTTGCCTTTGAGGACGTTTCGAGTGGGCTAACTACGGGCTTGAAGCAGGACAAAAAGCGGGTCGTTACAAGGTATTTCTATAAAAGTTACATGAACTCATATAACCGAAAGCCAGGAACTTATTACCGACTACACTCTTACTTTTGCAAGGTGATCCAAAAAATTATCGGACACCAGAATTCAATTAATCTTTCTTGTCTTGAGTTCTAATTTCTTATAGGGACAAACAAACCAACAATCCATGGTTATTGAAATTTCAATATTTCTGTATAATAGGTAACGGTTCCCCTCCGATGACAAGAAAACTAAGAGCAGTTAATCCAAGTAACTACTCTCATGGGCCCTCTTATTATTGCTACAAGCAGAATTGTTACTAGAGTATTAAATGGAAATATTTTTAAAGAAATCTTCTCATTTCCACAAAAGATAAACCTTACGAGGTAGGTCGATAAAATATTTATCTTGGAAATCTTTCATTAACTCTCTATAATAACCGACTAATTCAAGAAAATTTCTTACCCATAAAAAGTGATACTATGAGCACTTGGTCTTGGGTTTATGGGCTTATAAGGTGTGGTAGTGCTTATCTATATACCAAATTCATCCCTTATTATGCTTTGTTTATACTAACTTGTCATCAACATAGACCCCTACCTATTTATTATAAAACCTCATCGATCGTTCTACCGCACAAGCTATTAACTAGGATTAGGCCCAAGCCAATCCAAAGGCATGGTAACTGTTATTAAAATCCATTGGATATTGTATGATCAACTCTGTTTCTATTTTTCCCACTACTCAAAATTTGATGGAAATCACAAGCGAAGAAATCTAGTTATAGAAATAATATAGCTTTCCATAATTTATCAAAAAGTTCATCTACGTGAGTTGAACATAGATGTTCCCTTCCAAACAATTCATTATGATTACTACTAAGCCAAAGAAACAATCTATCTTTGTAGAATAAACGAGTGATGCCTCTTACCTAAAAATATTTACTTTTATCGATACATTTTCAAAAGATCTTTCATTCATTTTTCCAAAAAAATCTCTATGGATGCAAAACCAATGACTTCTTCAAGACATATGTGGAAAGTTCCCATATAGGTACCAAAATAAATCTACCAAAATATGGTTCTATGAAGTAAAAACAATCCATTCTAACTTGTTCTTCACAGGTCAACACTAGGGTGTGTCAATTAGGCGTACCTCCAAGAAAATTACCCTCCTCCAAACATCTGAGATAGCTCGTTATATAGATGGCCTGTCTAAACTCCAAACCAATCCACACAATAATGCTATAAGCATAACTCTATATCTAGAAAAGATTCTAGTCATAAGCATAAAACTCAGTTCACACTTATTCCCATAAAACCAAATATTTCACCGATAATAATACAAGTTTAGCATTATCATCCAAAAATCTATATCTTTTCTAGGAGGAAACCTTTTAACATCTTCCAATAAACGGAAAATATATCACAATGAGAACTGAGTCGATGTCGCCTAGAGATGCACTAAGAAAAAATATAATAAAAATAAACATGACTGACCCCTCGGGCCAAAAGAAATTTCAAGAGTTAGTCCACTACATATCATAACCTTACAATTCTCTTCTTGTAATTAAAATAGCCACATTCATGGCTAACTAATCTATCCTACAAATTGTCTTATCTCAAAAACCTCATAATATAAGCATCTTAGTCAAACTCTACTACCAATGTCAAAGTCTGAGATAACCAACCATATGGCTAAACTATCTAGGCCCCAAAACCAAACCATACCCATAAATGCCCCAAACATCTCCTAAATCAATATTTCTAACTACAAACCCTAACCCACCGTAGATAATCATGCTAATCTCCCTACGGTATTATAAAACTACTACTGGGCCTAGAAATTTGCAATCCGTCAACTAGTGAATCAAAGATAAAGGACCAGAATACTCCTAAATCAAATAAAATAGGTGAAAAAGAAAGAAGACGGGACAGTTAACACTTCTTTTACCAACCCTAATCTATTTCCATTGCTTGATCCTTATGATCAAAACCTTCCTTATAATCCCTTCGATATTAACATCTTTTAGTTATGTTACTTCTTTACGTATCGTCTGTGTAAGTTTATCTTTTAGGAAGTTAAGCATATTTCTAATTGATTTTTTACTGAAAATGTACAAAAAAAAATATTTTCATAGTATAAGACAACGTAATCAATAGAAATATGTAATTGCAAGATGTTTTTTCTCTAAATTGTTAAATAGTGTGCAAATGGCTAAGTCCCTATTTCACACTGGCCCTTATCCTTTTCCTTTTATTCTTGCAATTATGTTTTTTGTATTAATTACAAACTAAACTATGGAAACATATTCATTTTTCTTAACCAACCAATCCAGGCTAATCCTAACTTCCTAAATTCCTATTATTCACTAAGCTAGTAATGTTTTTTCGAATCTTTACAGTGCTACTTTTATGTCACCTTACTATCCACGGTCTTTTAGGTTATCTTATCCATACTTGGTTTTTACTTATTATTTTTCATGCAACATGTTTCTCTTTAACTTCAGTTGTGACGACCCAGGGAATTCGATGCTCGAATTTCGAAAATAATACACAAAACCCGTATTACTTGTCAAAACCCAAGTATCGAAAACACCAGATAGTTAGTAGAAAAAATTAGAGGGTGAAAAAAGAAAGAAAGAAATATTAGAATAGAATAAATAAGAAAAATAACTACCACACCACATAGTCTCACGTCATAGCAGAACAAAATATATTATAGAAATCAATCCTTATTGGGAGCTTGAAAAATACTTGCAATCATTAGAGTACATTAAACATTTAGACAGTTATAACAATCTATCCTCATATACAACACGCAGTGGAATACAAAATATAAATCACACGTCTGGACTTGCCCAACTCATCTTCGGACCACACATCATCTGATAACCTAAACCTATAAAAGTCGGTCCGACCAAATCATTGCATACGCCAGGATCAGTCTGGTGAACCAACATGAGAAAACTAACCACGTTTAAAGTATCACCCAACTTGATTTTAATGTAAAAATCTTTCCAAAAGAAAGGGATAATCGTAAGACCTATCCACACTAAACACGGATGGTTTTTACCTTACTATAACCCAAAACATTTTTAAAATCATATCTCTTCTGATATTATAATAATGTATAAATACAAATAAATAACCATCTAGCAGAACGCTTGCATCTCACGCTCTACATACATAGTATACAATCAAAACCGTGGGCTCTTATTGGAGAATGGACTTCAAATATGGCAAGGTATGGGAGCACCTTTCGTCGGTGTATCTCTAGAGAGGAATACACCCGGTTCAACAAGAACATCTTGCAACCCAGGCTAAACATGACTAACCATTCATTTCGCTTGAATGTTCCGAATATTTGTCACCTTACGGTTTCTAGCAACATAACCATTCCCAGGAGATATAGAAGTGAAAAGAAGAACAAATATGAATATTCTCTAGATAGTGACAATACACCCTAATGGGAGTGACCCACATAACCATGCGACCTACCCGATTTTGTACCCTTTTTTGGTTGATAAGGCTTGAGGTTTAAATCTTCTTTGTATAACCTCTGGCCGCCATTCACCTTTGAATCATACATCGTCCATATAAGGCATTCAGGAACATGATGAACCGAAGGCACCCTCCAACCACTGTAACGGCCCAGATTTTTAACCATTTAATTTAATATTTAAAAATTGTTTTAAATGTTAATTTGGATTTTAAATGGTTTGAATTTAATAATTTTGAATATTATATTAGCTAAATTAATAATTTAATTTCGAAATAGTCGAAATTAAATGAATTTGCAATATTTTATGATTTTGTGATATAAGAAGATTTTTATATATTTATATTTAAATTTATTAACGATTTCGTTATTAAACTATATTTGAACGTTTAATTTACAATTTAATTATAAAATGAGCTACAGCGAAGCGATAGTTCGCAATATAACATTTTGAACTTTTAGTGGTTATACAGGATCCAATTTATGTCGGATTTCTTCGAAACAAGAAATGCCTGAATCTATTAGATAATAATTCTCTAATAAAGTAGAAAAATCGATTTTTCATGTTGTAGATTTTTTTATTCCCAAAATAAATTTTCAAATAGTCGCTATGTAATTCATTTATATAATATAACGATTTAGTTATATATAAAATAAAAAAAATTTAATATATTAAATATCGTTTTGTCTTGGGATTCAACCTCGGTTATTTTATTATGAAAATATATGAAATTGTGCTTGGGTATGTCCAATTATAATATTTTAGTATTATTATATTAAGGTATTATAAATTGGTTTATTTTAATTTAAATTGGACTTTTAAAAAGGAAATTTATTCAAAGGATATATGTTTTCAATGAAATAAATTTTATTGAGATCGTAATAGCTAATTTTTGCTCGATTTGAAGTTTCGCACAAATCGGAGTTATTTTGTGAGCGTAGCAAAATTAAATGTAAATAAATCAACTGTTTGGATTCTAACGAGCGCCGCTTTCACAACCGGACTCGGAATTCGACGAAACAAGATTCATTAGGGCCGTAACATCAAATTATTCTGTGATGTCCATTCTCGTCACGGTTGGAGTTCGTGTGTGATCACAGAAATCAATAAACATTAATCGGAATTAACGATGGATACGAACAAAAAAATCGTTAGTCACTGTCAATAAATATCTTTGGTCATTTCATATATAATCAAATCAAAGTTTTTTTTAGGGTCAAACCCTATTTTTATACGAGTCGATCTAAATCTATGGCTTCATTTTTCAAAGCCTCCGTCCTTTCTGAAACACACCCATTCGTTCTTCTTATTATTTTCCTGTCAATCAGTGTTCATCCATGTTCCATTTTAGTTCTCTCCTCCTATATAATGCCCTTAAATCCTTTCTTTCTTCCACACCCAAAACAGTAGTATACATAAAAATTGAAGCCACTATCTTAGTCTAGGACTTTGGAAATTATAGTAAATCCATACAAAATAAAAACCAACCTGCAACTTTATCATCAAAAGCCTCCTCTAATATATTTCTTCAAAAAATCAATTAAAGGAAAACATGATGTACTGGAGTTCGACTCCAATGAGTTTTTGGTGGCGTTGGGTTCACGCAAGGTGATGGGATTGCTCATGGGGTGGAGGAGTTTCAATGACCAGAATTTAAGTGGTTTCGGTGGTGGACTTCGTCGCACAATACAACGGAGAAGCGTGGGTTCATGATGGGTTTCGAGTTTGGGAATGCGACTTGGAAGTTGTGGTGTATTTGCAATGGAAGGTTAGAGAGAGGCACCAAGAAGTTGGTGAACTTTTCATCTTAGTTGTGCGACCTTTGCTTGTAGCAGATACATGTGTAGGTTATGGTAACACCCCGCGTTTTTAACTTAAAATAATAAAATGAGAATAACATAATTAAATATTCGGAATTAAGCAAAAGGATTGCACCATTGCGTTCGTCTTGGAATTCTAATTCAAATAGACTCCGAGTTTGCGTAAAACGGACATCGTATGAAGAAGTTATAGGCTGCAGAAGTTGTTAGAGAAAACAGGAAACAACCCAAATCAATTTTCGGCCTTCGGACCCACGGGGGTCGACCCCTTCAATGGAGGGTCGACCCACATGAAGATGGGTCGACCCACATGAAGGGGGGTTGACCTTGGGGTCGACCCTTCAAGGGGGGTCGACCCCTCTACGGCAGATTAAGGTTTTCTTCGATCTGGACGATTCTGATGGTTATTGATCAAATCTGAGGGTACTGGTTCCTCCGCTACACCTATAAATAAGACCTTAGACCTAACCCTAAACCTCATAATTCTAAGGTTGCATTGAAACTCTGCCGTTACTCTCTCTATCTCTCCTCAAATCTATTCAAAATTAATTATATTTATAAATTAGAAGATTTTAAATTCAAGATCTGGAAGAGATAATTGACGTTAATAAAAGATTATTCAGAATCACAAAAAGCAAGGTTAACTTCTAGATCCAATCTATTCAAATTCTTCCTCTTCCTTTCCTTTCTCTTTTAAAGAAAATAATCAATCCATGATCGTTAGGTTTTGAATCAAATTAAAGGGGAAGAACCATGGATGCTAAAACCGAATCAAATCCACAATTGGGGAAAGCATAAAAGGTGAGTGGATTTAAGCTATACAGTTTAGATAAGAATATGTTATCGTTTACCATTCCCCTGTATGTATAATTGAAATGCAATATGTTGAGAAATGTAACATATGTTAATAATGCCTAAAGTGATGGGTACGAAGTAGGAATAATTAATATGCTAAATATTAATTTGTTGGGACATGAACTTATCTAATCTTGTATAGTAATTACCGTTACTTAAATTTCATGTTCATTTGTGTAAATTGTGTACCCAGTCCATTAACTGTAAGAATTGAAAAAGGTACCTATTGGTTTATGTGATTTAAACAATTATCTGATTAATTGATTACATGTTAGGAAGGAATTGATTATATATGAAGAATTATAATAGGCATGATACAATTACATGTGAATTATAAATTATAATGGATAATTGGAAGAAATAAACATGCCTAGACGGTATAGAAGGTTTACCATAAATAAGAAATTTAACTGCTCTTAGACACGAGGTTAGATTTCACTTGTGATATAAGTCTGCTCGGAACCGCCTAGCATATCCAGCATTCGCAAGTGCTAAATCTAATGTGAGGGGTCTAAGTGCAAAAATTAAAAATATGTTATGTTGCTAAGACACGAGGTTAAGTCCACTTGTGTTAGAAGTCTGCCCGGACCCACCTGGCAAATCCAGCGTCCACAAGTGTAGTCTTAATGTGAGAGGTCTAGTGCTTATAAATATATATAACAAGATATGAATAATGGTAATTAAATGTCTAACTCAGAAACTAAGAAAGAAGCGATGAAATAAACTGAGTTAGTGTGATGCGAAGGAAAAGTGATGTATTTCCCTAAATGACCTATTTCTGAGAATATTGTTGCAAGTAAGCCCATGTAAATAAAGTAAGAAAAGTGAAGAAATTATTTGCTACCACGATTTAGATGGGAATACATTATGAAATAAATCATTGATTCCTTCTATCAAACTGATAAGGTGCATGAAGTGTTTTCCTTAATTATAATAAGGAATATATATTACAGTGAGTGAAGAATAATGGTTTACAATAGTAAATGGTTTAAAAGGGGAATGATAATCACCTATTATAAATGAATTAAATTAATAAAAACGTTGTATAATAGGTAGACTTGTCCTAGGGACAAGTGAATATTATAACTTAGGTTATAATAAACTAATAAGGAAATTGGATAACTTGTGAAATGAGATAAAGGACACTTAATTGTAAATTAAGAAATCAGTAAATGGGGAAAGCCGGAAACCAGTTGAGAAGAGGAAGAAAATATATGAAATATAATAAGTTGTACATAATTATAAATTAAGTAAAATGTAAACTTGGAAGTCTGAAACCTGTTGATAAGAATAACATGTTTAGGCTTGTCCTAGGGACAAGAGGAAATTATAACATAGGTTATAATAAATGGGTAGAGAAACTTATTAATGGGCCTTAATAGAACTAAGTTAATAAGTAAACAACGATAAGTTGTAGTAATGGTGTAAAATGGAATTATGATTAAATGAGAAAGAATGAGGAAAACTAATGAAATAATTTATATTTAATCATAAATAATGACTGACATGTTAAACAGAAAACATGTGAATTGAGACATACTTAATTACATATTAAGTAAAACATGTTATTGTAATGATGAAATCAAATAAGAATATAGAAAAGACTGTGGATTACGGGCCTTGGGCCACAATCTAGAGAATAACATGTTGTGGGCTTATTAACAAACTTAAATGGGTTAAGTTATATAACCAAAATTAATAAGCAAGAGGAACTTGGTAACTTGATTAAGAATTCAATATGAATAGTAATAACCAAGTTAAATGAAAACCTGGTGAGGTAAGGCAAGCGCGTAAAAGAATGTTTAGGCATAGAGTCTAACAACATATTAAAGTGATGCGCTTGGACTAGTCTACACGTTTGAGGGTGAATAACCCAATGGGGGTAGATCATCGTGTATAAGGAACTAAGGGAGTGCACACTCATCTGATTACTCTGACGGCTCTAAAGGTATGGAAGGGGAAGCACGGGGCTTCCTGAGGTGCGTAAGGTGCTCCTAGTAGTCTTCTATGCGGTGACAAATGTTTTAGGTTGTGCTCGCAGAGGTTGGGTCGGCGCGTAACTACTAGGTGGGTTGGCCTTAACTACAAAAGTAGGTGTGCAGTCAGAATGCTGTGACGCGGTGACACTAGGGTAATTCGGCGGTTGCCTCAACGGGTAGGTGAAGGGTCACGACCAATAAGGATAGTAGATCGTTGGATTCCCGTCATCGACGGCCAATGGGATGCGGAAAGACTAGAGCTAAACCCAAGATACCATTCACCTTTCACTATCGGGGTAAGGGGTTGAGGGAAGACACCAAATGGGTGTTTAGATTGTTTGTTATTAGGGGCATGTCACTTAGTTCTTGTAGTCTTTACTAGTTGAGGGAGGGGCCTAGGTAGGGCCATAGCCACCGTGAAACAGACCCTAGGAATGTCTATAGAGGCTCTTAAAGACGGGCCTATACAGATATGGAAAAGCTCCCGACCGAGTTCCTGTTTCTTGTATCGCCCTGCCATGGAACTTAGTACACATTAGTGGACGTGTTATTGAGGCATCGAGCTACAATTGAAGATACGTATGGTGGATAGTCTAGATACATGCATGTGGGCTCTGGGTGGTGTATCGCAGACTTGAGGGCATTACTCTGGCATGAATTTTGATTCGAATAGGGCTGGCAGTCCGTACGTTTACATGGCATAATAATGACATATATATGCAAAACGTAATATTGTTTTCCGTACGTGACTACGGCATAGGATGAGGGACTGCATATATTTCGATGGTGTTACGGTGGAGACCGTGGGAGTGGGGTACCATGGGGTGTACCTAAATATTTGGGTAGCTACATATATATTGTATTAGGTTAATCCATTGGGAAGTAAATGGGTGCGACATGTATGTAAGCCTTCAGTTCTGTTAACCCAGGTAACCTAATTAATAAGAAAATATGATTGAACGGTATAAGTAGTGTTATCCAAAGTGTATAATTTAAATCCAGTCACCAGAACTAGTGTTATGACTCCCTCCTCATAATGTACTCGCAGGTTAGATTTGTGGCAAAGACATGATAGCTTTGGATACTGGTTAGGTAGTATTATTAATACGATAAGGCTATGTTTTGATTATATTATATTTTATCCATTCCGGTGTGGGATAAATTCTGAGCTCTGACATGTTTTATGTCTTTGTCTTTTCTGCAGGATACCCGAGCAAACCAATCCGAGTTTCGATAGAATAGAATTTTGAAAAAAAATCGGTCTGTCGGAATTCGGGTTGTTACAGTTATAAATGAAGAAGAAGCACTACATACAAATGTTATAGGACCAGACAAGTGCGTAAGAATGGGAGAAGAAGTTTGCATGTGTGAATACCAGATCGGTTTTCACGGCTGGGTTGACGAGTGGATGGAGATTGAGACGGTAAGTTTTGTGGCGAGGTAGAAGTGAGAAGACCACGAAGTGTTTGGTGTTGTAAGTACATACTACCCTGTATCAGTAAATGATGGAGCAAGTGTTCAAGAGAAGAAGCAGTGGAAGGTGCAATGTATGGATGAAGAGGTATAGGAAATGGTGGGACAGTTCTGGAAACCGTGGTGACGTGGAGGATACATGAGTGTAGGAGTTGGTTCTGGTGATCCGTATCAGCATGGGTTATCGATTGGGGAGGTCGCGGTTTCAACGAAGAAGAAGTCGTGGGTGGATTGTGTGTAACACCCCGTATTTTCTGTAAATATTAAATTAAAGAATACTTAATTTTTAGAAGAGGAATTAAGGGAAATGGGTTATGCCATTGCATTCGTCTCGGAATTCTGCTTGAGATAGAGTCCGAGTTTGCGTGAATCAGACTCTATATGAAGAAGTTATGGAGGATAAAAGTTTTCAATTTTAAATTAAAATAACAATTAAAAGTCAAAAAAACAGTTTGAAATTCGAACTTCCTTCAGAACAGCTGAGCAGGAAATTTCCCGCTTAGGGGTGTCGACCCCCACAAGGGGAGTCGACATAGGTGTCGACCCCCCGATAGGGGTGTCGACATAGGTGTCGGCCCCCTGTAGGGAGTCGACCCCTTTGAGATCCAATTCCTATGACGAATTTTTATAGCCCTGAGCTGATGTGGCCTTCTCTGATTGGCCTGATGACAAATTCTGAGGTATTAGGGCTTATGTGTCATGTTGTGGTTGGCTTGATGACACATCTCTTTGGTTTGGATCGCTCTGATTTCTCCTAGACTAATCTAAAGGCTGGAATTAATCCTAGACATCTATATATACATAGATAAACCTCAACCCTAGGTCTGATAACCCTATTCTATGAAGCCGTCATGCTGTCCATGTATAAGCTAGCCTAGTCTCCATCTTCTCCAAATTAGAAAACAAGTTAGAAATCTCCAAACTAAATCCAAACTAGAGAATCAAACGTCTATATCAAAGGATAAGCTTGACAAATTAAGAAATCAGATCCCAGAATACAAGATCCGTTCTATTTCTGTAAGTTCAGTTATTATTCCGATTTAAACACCTAATAGAAATCATGACTGTAATAATCGGATTTAGAACTATGTCTAATTCTAATTCATGCTTATCCTTTTGTCAAATCTGAGTTGTCTATGCCTATGAGACTACTATGATTGATGTGATGACACCTATCATGCCTATGGGACTGTTGTGACTGGCATAATGAAACCTATCATGCCTATGAGACTGTTACGATTGACATAATGGAACCTATCATGCCTATGAGACAGTTGTGATTGATATGATGGAACTTATCATGTTGTACATCCTATGCCTATGAGACTATTGTGATTGATATAATGGGACTTATCATGTTATACATCAAAATTAGTGATTCTCTTAAGTCCAATCCTATCTAATCATTATACCTATGGTGTAAATTGCTTAGCTTGCCCACACTTATTGTTAATGTATTACATGACTGTTGAAACATGATTCTTGAATTGGGTATACCTTTACATGCCTATTTTTCCTTATGTTAATTCTTATGCTCCTTCTCTATTTCTCCTTTTTTTTAATTTTCTTTTGTGAATACTACGTTCATTCGGAACTTAGATTGAATCTCGTCATACGTGCGACTATAATGCAGGAAAATTGGGTATAATTTAATTGAGTAAATTTTGGCATAGCATGTGAATGTGGCATAAAACTTGTACTAACTACCCTTGGGAAATATTGACATAAAACTTGGACACATATGACAAATATATAAAATGGCTAAAGATGAACATGCCTAACCCGAGTTTAGATTGAGTTGCAGTGTAAGACTGCCCAGAACCATCCGGCACATCCAGCGACCACAACAATATAGATGTAATGTGAGAGGTTAGCGCATTAAGCCCAAAAACCCGAGGTTAGACTGAGTTGTGGTGTAAGACTGCCCGGAACCGCTCGACACATCCAACGACCGCAACAATATAAATCTAATGTGATAGGTTGGTGCTTTAATGAATGAATTAAAGCTAAGGAACAGACATGCTAATAATGGTAGGGTTAAGTTAATTAAGGAAACACTTAACCAATATAACATGTTAAACAGATGGGTGGGGTTAGGTAAATTTGAGAACGCTTAACCGTTATAACATGTTGATTTGGAAACCCTAGTAACGGGGACCCATTTTAGCAGTAACCCACATAGATGTATCACGGTACCCTGAACTAAGCACGGTGGGGCATGATTACTGGGCTGATTATAAGCGGTCAAAATAGCGGCGAGTGGTGCAGAAGTGTGGGTTCCGACGAAATATAGGCGGACTCCGGAGTGGAAAAAGCAGGCACTGGCATCAGTAGTATACACTATGCATCTTGAATTTGTGTCGGGTTGCCTCCATAGGGATTGATACACCCCATGGCTGTAACACCCCACTCCCGCTATGATCACTCACTAAGGGAATGCCATAGCATCGGTGGAGTATTTTAGTGAATATAGAACAGAAAAATTACAACAAGACAGATATAAATAGTACTTGAAATTTTAAAACATCATCTCATAACAGCGGAAGTAAAACATGTCTGGTTACATCATAAAACCACAATAAAGGTCAAGTACAATATCCATCAAAATAAAGAAGTACATAATCCCACTCTCATACAATAGCCAAACAAAACAAAAGATAACTGGATAACTGGAGCTTTACATCTATCCAAGCTCCTAAAGACTGGAACAGCAATCCGATCAAGCTCCACTACTGCTAGGATCCACCGTAGGACCTGAGGGTTGGGAAAAAGATAAAAACAACGGGGTCAGACATAAGTCTGAGCGAGTCCTATAACTTTAACAATACAATCGTTAAAGTAACCAGAGAAGACATAAACTGATATACGGTAACATATAGGGATGAATGGCTACCCTAAGCAGTCAACTAACCGAAGATAAAGGATAAAGACGCATCTACCCTCCCTAAGGTAAATTACTAAACTGCACCACACCAGTCGTTCCTAACTTAAAGGTTGATCCCACCCAAGGACTTATAAAATTTACTAATTAGTACTTGCGTACCCCTAGGTGACCAAGTAGGCGCCACGGGGCCCTACAATCCACTAGGTGTACACACTACTTCCCATTCGATCGGCTCCCTAACGTAGATACCCGTGCTGGCCCCACCGTGGGATGTATCATTCCCCAATGTGGCAACCTGATGAAACTAAAGGTGCACGGCTTATATCTACTCGATGCAACAACGGCTTACCTACCAGCCCGGGCCCACTCACGCATATGAAGCCCGTTGGACTCGCGTTGCCACCGCTAACCCGTTTGCCTCTTACAGTCAAGCCCAGTATGCGTGTCCCGTCCTCGACATGGGTCGAGCCCACAAAGATACGTATGGGTTACTGGTTGAAATGGGCCTCCACAAGCTACCCACCTAAGCTTGTCCCTTTTTCTAGTATATCCCACTTAACCCTTTAATCATGTTTTAATTACATGTTCCATTTTGGTTAAGTATTCTAATCGTATTTTCTATTGCCACCCAAGGCAACCACTAGATTTTCTCATGCCACCCGAGGCACCCACTTAACCCCTCATGTCCCTCTACATGCTAATGTGGTTAAGTGTTTCTTAATTAATTAATTAAGAACGTAACCTTTGTAAAGACCTCTCACATTAGACTGTCTTTTATGACCGCTGGTTAAGCCGGTTGGGTCCGGGCAGCCTTATGTCATAACAGAGTCTAACCTCGTGTCTTTACATTAATTACGTATTTAGTTTGTGCCTAAGACCTCTCACATTGGGCTAACATTTGTAGCAACTGGTTAAGCCGGTTGGGTCCGGGCAGTTTTACGCTACAACTGAGTCCAACCTCGTGTCTTAGTCAATTAATTACACCTAATTAATCACCCTCATAATTTTATATTAATTATCCCTAATTAATCAAGTTTTCTTAACATGGGTAGACCTAACTTAATAGGTAAATTCCCATGGGGTAGACCTAACTCAATAGGTAAATTCCCAACACATAGTATGGGTACACCTAACCAAATAGGCAAATTCCCATACTATGTTTATTTATTTTGTGTTATGCATAATTATATTAATTTCACACAATCTTATTAACTTATGCATTTAATTACCCCATCGTTCCCACGTAATTTCGTTCATGATATAACACATATAAAAGGTGTCAACTTGCATATGAATGAACATGTTTCAAAGGTGCCATCTTGCATATTAACAAACACATAACTTGCATATGAACTTGCATAACATGTCACATAACTTGCATATAATATGTCACATAACTTACATATTCATTTTGCATAACAAACTTGCATATTAGCTTATAGACTTGCATAATGTGTCATCATGAACTTGCATATTAATAAACATGTAACTTGCATATTTACATACATGTAACTTGCATATTAACAAACATGTAACTTGCATATAAAGAAACATGTAACTTGCATATTTACATACATGTAACTTGCATATTAACAAACATGTAACTTGCATATTAACAAACATGTAACTTGCATATTTACATACATGTAACTTGCATATTAACAAACATGTAACTTGCATATTTACATACATGTAACTTGCATAGCATATTACCATGAACTTGCATAACATGCATATGATTACATAGCCCACAACTTGCATATTTAGCATCATGCAAACATAACATACATCATATTAAACTTGCATAAGCTTACATACTCAACATGCATAAACATAAGATTAATGCTAACATCATATCATATGATTCAAAGCTCATTAACCCACATACAAAACCATAAATCTCATCACATCTCATCTAATTAGTTTACCAAAAGATCATCAAAGTGATAGAAACTCACAACTAGCAACTTTGAACACCAAATGAAGAAGATTAAGATGCTAAGAAGGGATTAGAAGTTGATTAGAGAGTGATTAGTATGCAACCCTCTTCATAAAATTAGTGGAGGCCATGAGAGCTAGCATTTTGCCATAGTTTAGTCACTAGGTTTAATTATGAATGAATTAGGGTAGGTTAGGGTCTTATTTATAGATTAGGCAAGTGTTTTAGGCCATAGGATTAACCCTAGATTCAATCCAAGCCATCAAAGCATGTCTTGGGGAAGAAGTCAAGTGTAGGAACCATCTAGGGCCTTTAGATTAAAGATGGACCATGAGAACCATTCAAATGCAAAATCTGCACTTGAGCGAATCGGCCCACGGGTTGACAGCCAAACACCCTGGATTAACCCCTAGTCGACCCAGCGGGCTCGGGTCGACTTCAAAAATCGGCCGGTTCGGTTATTCCCCTCTCCCAATTCGCTGTTTTGAGCATTTTTGCATATTTATTTATTAAATTTTCAATTATATATATATATATATATATCAATATATATATATATATATATATCTACACAACCCATTTCACTTAATTAAGTATACTTTAATTTGGGAATTTTTCGTGAAACTTCGCGAGGCCATATCTTGGTCATACGGACTCCGATTTTCGAAAACTCGGACTCTATTTCGCGTGTTTTTCCGAGACGAACGCAATGGCATAGCCCGTTTCCCTTGATTCCCATTTTAGAATTAAATTCTGCCTCGATTTATGTTATTACAGGTTATTGAAAATACGGGTTGTTACATTCTCCCCTCCTTAAAGGATTTCGTCCCCGAAATCTTCAAGTTAGGAAGAACGTATCCTACCATCCAATCATCCATCTACTCAAAGCATCATCCACGAGCAATCATTGTCCTTACAAGATTCTAAATGCTGGATGGATATATGCAAAAGTGTGTGTATATGTACTTACCTAATGCGAAAATCAGGCGGTTACTGATACAGTAAACCTCCTTAATGCAAACAATGATAGTGCCATGCATCCAATATGTATGCGAAACCCTATTGACACATACAAATTTCTACATGCGTGCACAACCATACACAAAAATGCATCATCCATATGATAACACAGCCATGATACATCCATCAATCTAACTACCACATCCATTTATGCAATATGCAACATGAAGTGACTGAGCCGATCTAGTGCCTAATGTGTGTGTATATGCATCCACGAGCAACCACTAGTAAACAATTGCATCCATATGCATCCATCAACCATAACATGTTTCAAACACATGTTTCAACCATAGGTTTTACCCTATCTAAAGGTCATAGGTATTAGCGAGAGGATATACTAAAGATAAGATAAGTACTAGACAAGCAATAAAGGAGGAGTTAAAAGACATACTCTCAAAAAGAAATGGATACAAAGAACGCATCTTTGCTTCCGTTTCCCAAGTAGCATTACTTTCGTCATCTCCCCATTGCACTTTAACTAGCTGAACTTCTCTGTTCCTCAACTTCCTAGTTTCTGACCCAAGGATGCGAGTAGGAGCTCGTCGAATCGTCGTATCCCGCTCTACCTCTACATCTCTAAGCAAGCTCGGCTCTACCACCTCCGCGGTCTCATGTAAGCACTTCCTCAAATGTGATACATGGAATACATCATGAACACCACTAAGTCTGTCGGGCAACTCCACCCTATATGCCATCCGTCCAATCCTTTCCTTAATAGGAAATGGCCCAACAAATCTCGGTGCTAACTTCCCAACGGACCCAAAGCGAACCACATTTCTCAATGGAGATACTTTGACAAAAACCATATCCCCAACCTCAAACTCAAGTTCCGTCCTTCTCCGATCCGCATAAGATTTCTGTCTATCTTGCGCTGCTTTCATCCTTCTTCGAATTAAATCAATCTTCTCTGAAGTCTCTCTAACCATATCCGGCCCAAGCAAGATCTTATTCGTAGATTCCCACCAACATGTAGGAGATCGACAAGGCCTTCCATAAAGAGCTTCGAAAGGAGCCATACCAATACTGGACTGAAAGCTGTTATTATATGCGAACTCCACCAAAGGAAGATGTTCTTCCCATGTACCTCCAAAATCCAAGATACAAAGCCTCAAAAGATCTTCTAAGATACGGTTCACCCTCTCAGTCTGACCGTCCGTCTGAGGATGATATGCGGTGCTCAAACACAACTGAGTCCCTACCGCCTCTTGCAAACTTCTCCAAAACTCACTAGTAAAGATAGGATCTCGATTACTCACAATGCTGGATGGCACGCCATGCAATCTAACAATCTCCCTAACATAGACCGAAGCAAGCCATGGAGCGGTCCTCTTACTCTTCACGGGTATAAAATGGGCACTCTTGGTAAGTCTGTCCACCACAACCCAAATTCCCGTATTGCCCTTCCTCGATCTCGGTAACCCATCGATGAAATCCATCGAGACACTATCCCACTTCCACTGCGGAACTTCCAATGGGTGTAGCAACCCACCGGGTTTCCTTTGCTCCGCTTTAACTTGTTGGCACACTAAACATCTAGCCACATACTCGGCTACATCTTTCTTCATACCGGCCCAGAAGAAAACTCTCTTCATGTCTTGGTACATTTTGTCTCCACCGGGATGAATAGTCATTCTTGAACGATGTGCATCATCCAAAATAGCCTTCTTCAAACCCTCATCTTGCGGTACACAAAGTCTACCGTCTCTATGCAACCATCCCTTATCATCTATGGTGTATCTACCCAAATGGCTGGACGACTCCCCTCTTATAAGCTTCTCTACCAACACAACCAACTGTGGGTCGTCTCGCTGAGCCTCGCCAATCCGTCTCAAAAGAGTAGGTCTAACCTCCAAGGATGCCAACAAACCAGGTACAAAATCAACAGAAGGTCTGAAGTCGAACAAAGAAAGAAACTCCAAGCTTCGCCGTTCTACGAACAATGGACTTAAAGATAGCCTTTTTCTACTCAAGGCGTCAGCCACCACGTTACCCTTGCCAGGGGTATATGCTATCTCGAAATCATAGGATGCTAAGAACTCCATCCACCTTTGCTGTCTTAAGTTTAAATCTTTCTGAGAGAATAAGTACTTCAATGATTTATGGTCAGTGAACAACTCGAATCTCTCACCAAGAAGATAATGGCGCCAAGACTTAAGTGCGAAAACAATCGCGGCCAACTCTAAATCATGGGTAGGGTAATTCTTCTCATGCACTCTCAATTGTCTCCCTCCATAGGCTATTACCCTTCCCTCCTGCATCAAGACTGCGCCTAATCCTGTTCCACAAGCATCGGTATAAACAACAAACGGCTTACTCCCATCTGGAAGCACTAAAACTGGAGCGGTGGTCAAAGCTCTCTTTAACCGTCGGAAAGCATCATCACAATCTACATCCCATGAGAAAACCAGATTCTTCTTCGTCAAGCGGGTTAATGGGGCTGATATCTTCGCGAAGTCTTTGATGAACTTCCTATAATATCCTGCCAACCCCAAGAAACTTCTTACCTCGGTAGCATTTCTAGGAACTTTCCAATCCTGGATAGATACTATCTTTGCGGGATCCACAGCTATCCCTTCCTTAGAGACCACATGCCCTAAGAATCGCACTTCTCTTCTCCAAAAATGGCATTTAGAGAATTTAGCTTTAAGACTATGCGCTCGAAGAGTCTCCAACACTTCCTTGAGATGTAAGGCATGCTCTTCTTCATTCTTGGAAAAGACCAAGATGTCATCCACAAAAACTACTACAAACTTATTCAGATACTCTCTGAACACTCTACTCATGAGATCAACAAAGTATGCGGGGGCGTTTGTCAACCCAAATGGCATCACTAGCCACTCATAAAAACCATCCGGAGTCCGGAAAGCAGTCTTCTCTATACTGTCCTCCGCCACTCTTAACTGATGAAACCCTGTAGCTAAGTCCATTTGCGAAAACACTGAGGCGCCAACCAACTGATCAAAGAGATCATCTATCCTCGGTAATGGGTGTCTATTCTTCTTTGTGAGCTTATTAAGTTCCCTATAATCCACACAAAGTCTGAGGGACCCATCCGCCTTCGTGGCAAACACTACTGGAGCTCCCCACTCCGATATACTTCGCCTTATAAACCCCTTCTCAAGCAACTCCCCTACTTGCTTATGAAGTTCCCTTCTCTCCCGAGGAGCCATGTGGCGCACTGGCAAAGACACTGGTTTGGCATTATCCACCAAATAAATTCGGAAATCTATCTCCCGCTTCGGAGGCAAACCCTTTACTTCTTCAAACACATCCGGATATTCCCGGACTACTCTGACAGAATGCAAACTCTCGACCGAAGCATCGAGCGATTCAAGATAACTTAGCAAAACAGATTCCATGGGATTGCAAGAGATCTCGAGAGTGTTACCCAAGCGGGTCATGAGCCTGACAACTCTCCTTTCGCAATCAAGAACGGCACCATTACTGGATAACCAGTCCATGCCCAAGATCAACCCATAGCCCGTGAAGCCCAATACAAAAGCATCACATCTAAACTCAACGCTAAGTATAGAAATCTTCAAACCCAAACATATCATAGACAGATATATGGAGCCCCCAATTGGGTTTGAGACAACCAAGGGATCATCAACTAGACTGGTGTCTAAGTGCAGTGACTCAACTAACGATGATGAGATAAAAGAATGCGATGCGCCAGAGTCAAACAAAGTACGAACTGGATGATCAAACAGAAAAACCAGACTTTCAACGGAAATAGTTCTACCTCTCTGCTGAATCGGTGGAACTGAGAGAACCTGAACTTGCCCCCCTGACTGAGGTGGTGCTATAAGAGCTTGCACCTGCCCTCCTGAGGTAGACCCCGTCTTCTGCCCCTTCTTTGGGCAGTTTTTCACAAGATGCCCTGCTTCACCACAATGAAAGCAACCGGTCTTCTTCTTTTTGCGACAATCCTTACTAAGGTGTCCTGGTGTTCCACAATTGAAGCACTTCTTCTTCGTCTTCTTTTTGTCACCATTGCCTTTTCCGCCCTTGCCTTGTTGTTGTTGTTGCGGTTTCTTCTGATCCCCCTTTTTCTCTGGTGCCTTAGAATTCTTATCATCCTCATGCATAAGTGCCATGTAGACAAGCTTCTCAAAAGTGGCCCCCATAGGAATGTGAGTCATAGCTATTCCTTGCAATGGTTCGTTCAAGCCTCTAACGAACCTCAAAGCCTTCTTCTCCGGTGTATTCACCAACTCTATGCCAAACCTTGCTAATTGATTGAATTTGTTGACATATTCTTTCACCGTGAGATTCCCTTGCTTCAAATTCAAGAACTTCTCCATAAACAGATTCTCTTCCGCCCTTGAGAGAAACTTAGCCCCAAACCTTTGCTTAAAATCTGCCCAAGAGTCAACAGGGCGTTCTCCATTAGTGACCTCCCACCAGAATGAGGCCTCTCCCTTCATTAACCAAGCCGCCAACTTGACTTTCTTTCCCTCTTCCACTTCAAAGATATCTAGCAACTCTTCCACTTCCTTAAGCCAATCTCTAGCCTCTACGAAAGTCTCTGAACCAAGAAAAGGTTTTCCTCCTATAGCCTTGAACTCCTTGCAAACCTTAGCAAAATTATCCACTCTAGGCTGAGGAGGAGGAGCGGTTGTCTCTGGTGTAGTAGCATTGGCCGGACCCGCAGCCGCGGCCCTAGCCTCTTGCAACCTCCTATACCATAGTGGTATAACTAAACCCTCCGGGATGTTAAGATCTTCAGCCATGCTGAAACGAAAGAGGAAAGATTCAAAAAGGAGATTCCGAAAGATAAAGATATGGCTATTGGGGATTATGCTTTTCTTTTTCAAAAACTTTTTCTCTTAGAAGACATGCTTTTGAAAATACTTTCTTCGAAAATACTCTTAGAAAATAGTTTTTCTCAAAAAATTTATCTGTTCTGGTAACCTGGCTCTGATACCACGTGTAACACCCCACTCCCGCTATGATCACTCACTAAGGGAATGCCATAGCATCGGTGGAGTATTTTAGTGAATATAGAACAGAAAAATTACAACAAGACAGATATAAATAGTACTTGAAATTTTAAAACATCATCTCATAACAGCGGAAGTAAAACATGTCTGGTTACATCATAAAACCACAATAAAGGTCAAGTACAATATCCATCAAAATAAAGAAGTACATAATCCCACTCTCATACAATAGCCAAACAAAACAAAAGATAACTGGATAACTGGAGCTTTACATCTATCCAAGCTCCTAAAGACTGGAACAGCAATCCGATCAAGCTCCACTACTGCTAGGATCCACCGTAGGACCTGAGGGTTGGGAAAAAGATAAAAACAACGGGGTCAGACATAAGTCTGAGCGAGTCCTATAACTTTAACAATACAATCGTTAAAGTAACCAGAGAAGACATAAACTGATATACGGTAACATATAGGGATGAATGGCTACCCTAAGCAGTCAACTAACCGAAGATAAAGGATAAAGACGCATCTACCCTCCCTAAGGTAAATTACTAAACTGCACCACACCAGTCGTTCCTAACTTAAAGGTTGATCCCACCCAAGGACTTATAAAATTTACTAATTAGTACTTGCGTACCCCTAGGTGACCAAGTAGGCGCCACGGGGCCCTACAATCCACTAGGTGTACACACTACTTCCCATTCGATCGGCTCCCTAACGTAGATACCCGTGCTGGCCCCACCGTGGGATGTATCATTCCCCAATGTGGCAACCTGATGAAACTAAAGGTGCACGGCTTATATCTACTCGATGCAACAACGGCTTACCTACCAGCCCGGGCCCACTCACGCATATGAAGCCCGTTGGACTCGCGTTGCCACCGCTAACCCGTTTGCCTCTTACAGTCAAGCCCAGTATGCGTGTCCCGTCCTCGACATGGGTCGAGCCCACAAAGATACGTATGGGTTACTGGTTGAAATGGGCCTCCACAAGCTACCCACCTAAGCTTGTCCCTTTTTCTAGTATATCCCACTTAACCCTTTAATCATGTTTTAATTACATGTTCCATTTTGGTTAAGTATTCTAATCGTATTTTCTATTGCCACCCAAGGCAACCACTAGATTTTCTCATGCCACCCGAGGCACCCACTTAACCCCTCATGTCCCTCTACATGCTAATGTGGTTAAGTGTTTCTTAATTAATTAATTAAGAACGTAACCTTTGTAAAGACCTCTCACATTAGACTGTCTTTTATGACCGCTGGTTAAGCCGGTTGGGTCCGGGCAGCCTTATGTCATAACAGAGTCTAACCTCGTGTCTTTACATTAATTACGTATTTAGTTTGTGCCTAAGACCTCTCACATTGGGCTAACATTTGTAGCAACTGGTTAAGCCGGTTGGGTCCGGGCAGTTTTACGCTACAACTGAGTCCAACCTCGTGTCTTAGTCAATTAATTACACCTAATTAATCACCCTCATAATTTTATATTAATTATCCCTAATTAATCAAGTTTTCTTAACATGGGTAGACCTAACTTAATAGGTAAATTCCCATGGGGTAGACCTAACTCAATAGGTAAATTCCCAACACATAGTATGGGTACACCTAACCAAATAGGCAAATTCCCATACTATGTTTATTTATTTTGTGTTATGCATAATTATATTAATTTCACACAATCTTATTAACTTATGCATTTAATTACCCCATCGTTCCCACGTAATTTCGTTCATGATATAACACATATAAAAGGTGTCAACTTGCATATGAATGAACATGTTTCAAAGGTGCCATCTTGCATATTAACAAACACATAACTTGCATATGAACTTGCATAACATGTCACATAACTTGCATATAATATGTCACATAACTTACATATTCATTTTGCATAACAAACTTGCATATTAGCTTATAGACTTGCATAATGTGTCATCATGAACTTGCATATTAATAAACATGTAACTTGCATATTTACATACATGTAACTTGCATATTAACAAACATGTAACTTGCATATAAAGAAACATGTAACTTGCATATTTACATACATGTAACTTGCATATTAACAAACATGTAACTTGCATATTAACAAACATGTAACTTGCATATTTACATACATGTAACTTGCATATTAACAAACATGTAACTTGCATATTTACATACATGTAACTTGCATAGCATATTACCATGAACTTGCATAACATGCATATGATTACATAGCCCACAACTTGCATATTTAGCATCATGCAAACATAACATACATCATATTAAACTTGCATAAGCTTACATACTCAACATGCATAAACATAAGATTAATGCTAACATCATATCATATGATTCAAAGCTCATTAACCCACATACAAAACCATAAATCTCATCACATCTCATCTAATTAGTTTACCAAAAGATCATCAAAGTGATAGAAACTCACAACTAGCAACTTTGAACACCAAATGAAGAAGATTAAGATGCTAAGAAGGGATTAGAAGTTGATTAGAGAGTGATTAGTATGCAACCCTCTTCATAAAATTAGTGGAGGCCATGAGAGCTAGCATTTTGCCATAGTTTAGTCACTAGGTTTAATTATGAATGAATTAGGGTAGGTTAGGGTCTTATTTATAGATTAGGCAAGTGTTTTAGGCCATAGGATTAACCCTAGATTCAATCCAAGCCATCAAAGCATGTCTTGGGGAAGAAGTCAAGTGTAGGAACCATCTAGGGCCTTTAGATTAAAGATGGACCATGAGAACCATTCAAATGCAAAATCTGCACTTGAGCGAATCGGCCCACGGGTTGACAGCCAAACACCCTGGATTAACCCCTAGTCGACCCAGCGGGCTCGGGTCGACTTCAAAAATCGGCCGGTTCGGTTATTCCCCTCTCCCAATTCGCTGTTTTGAGCATTTTTGCATATTTATTTATTAAATTTTCAATTATATATATATATATATATATATATCAATATATATATATATATATCTACACAACCCATTTCACTTAATTAAGTATACTTTAATTTGGGAATTTTTCGTGAAACTTCGCGAGGCCATATCTTGGTCATACGGACTCCGATTTTCGAAAACTCGGACTCTATTTCGCGTGTTTTTCCGAGACGAACGCAATGGCATAGCCCGTTTCCCTTGATTCCCATTTTAGAATTAAATTCTGCCTCGATTTATGTTATTACAGGTTATTGAAAATACGGGTTGTTACAATGGCGGGACCAGCACAGGTATCTACAATCGAGCGGGGCTGAATGGCACAAGTAATAAATGCATGGGAGTAGAAGCCGATCGGAAACGGGATCACTTTGTTATAAACACATGATGGTAGTTGAAACATTCGTTAGTAGATGCAGAAAAATGGAAATGAGTGCGATAGTATATTCAATTTATCTTGCCTTATCCTATGTTATCTTATTGCTATGGTATTGTCCTATATTCATTTTATTCATGTCATGATCGTTTTACCTGTTTACATGCTGAATAATCACTGGACTTACCAGGCTTATGTCTGACCCGTTTTCTTTTGCCTTCTTTTCTTCCGTTTTCCCCCCAGCTCCGCAGGGAGGGAATACTTCAGCTTAGTGCAGACCTTTTCCAGCTTGAAGAGAGTAGATGTATTGCTTGGATTCTCTTTTCTTGGGTTATGGCTGTGGTTACACTTTTATTGGGGATTTATGCTGCTTTACTACTGTTTTATGCTTCTTTACGTACTTGGAGTTTTAAATCAAGACAAATGTTTTATTGTAATAATTTAGAAGTTGGTTTTTGAGCCAATGCTTGCAATGTTTTGACTGAACCACGCTATTTATGAAATGATTTCAGTTTTCCGCTGTTTGTATGTCTGTTTTGTAAATTATCTGTGCCTTTTACCTTAAATTATTCACTAAAGTTAATGCATTCCCTTTGTTAGTGACCTTAACGGAGGTGGGGTGTTTCACTTGGTATCAGAGCGATGGTTTACCAGATCAGATAAAAGTTTTTGAGAACTATTTTTTCAAAAAGAAATTTAAAGAAGCATTTTCAAGAAAAAGCGTTGTTTTATTGTAAAGGCATAATCCCCAAAGCCATAGGCACTATCTTTCTATCCTTGGTTTTGAACCTTTTCTTTTCATTTTAGCATGTCTGGGGATCTCAATCTTCTCAAGAGCATACCGATACCTGGATGGTTCAGAAGGTATCTGGAGGCTAGGGCAAATGGCGCAGGCCCAACAGACGTTCCTCCTCCCCCGGCTGCAGCCGTTTCTCCTCCTCGTCCGCATGTGAATGCTTTCTTAAAGATATGTAGAGAATTTCGAGCTATGGGTGGAAAGAATTTTAATGGGACCGAGTCATTTGTGGAAGCAAGAAACTGGCTCAAGGAAACAGAAGATTTGTTTGTTATCTTCAAAGTGGACGATAGGCAGAAGATACAATTGGCTGTATGGTTACTTAAGGACGAAGCCTCTTACTGGTAGGAAGTTACTAAAGCTGAGAGACTAGTTGAAACTTGGGAGGATTTCAGAGTAAGATTTGAAATGAAGTTCCTCTCACAAGCTGAACAAATTCTATAGATGGAGAAGTTCTTGGCACTCAAACAGGGAAGCCTATCGGTGAAGGAATACATCAAGCAATTCAACCAGCTGGCTAGATTCGGACTGGAGTTAGTAAACACTCCACATTAAAAGCCTCTTCAATTCGTTAAAGGGTTAAATGAGCCACTACAAAGTCTAGCTATGTCCCATATACCTATGGGTTCGGCTTTTGATAGATTGGTGGACATGGCACTGTTACAGGAGGAAGGCAAGGATGGAAAGAAAGAGGCAAATGTTGAAGAACCTCTAGACAAGAAAGTGGAGGGATCGCAGAATAAGAAGACGGATTCCAAGAAAGGCGGGAAGAATAACAAACCCCGTGACAAGAGGAAGTATAAATTTTGTGGCATACCTGGACATCTAATTAAAGACTGCAGGAAGAAGAAGAGGAAGATGGGTGGTTGCTTTCAATGCGGCGAGACAGGACATATGGCTAAGGATTGCCCAAAAAGGCAAGGGCAAGGGCAGAGGACTGGATCTACTTCTGGAGGGCAGATTCACACTCTCATTACACCTCCGCAAGAAAGAGGTAGAAATATTTATGTTGAGAGTTTAGTTTATCTTTCTGATCATCCAGTTCGTACTCTTTTTGATTCTAGCACATCGCACTCTTTTATATCTACTGCTTTAGTTGAATCTCCGCACCTAGATACCAGTATAGTAGAGGACCCCATGGTTGTTTCAAATCCAATTGGGGGTTCGATGTATTTATCAATGATTTGTTTGGATTTGGAAATTTTTATACTAAGCGTTGGGTTTAGATGTAATGCTTATGTTTTGGGTTTCACGGGCTATGGGTTGATTCTAGGCATGGATTGGTTATCCAGTAATGGTGCCTTCCTTGATTCTGAAAAGAGAGTGGTTAGACTTATGGCTCGCCTTGGTAACACTCTCAAAATCTCTTGTAATCTCATGAATTCTGTTATGCTTAGCTATTTAGAATCTCTTGATGCATCTGTTGAAAACATGCAATCTGTTAGAGTAGTCCGTGAATACTCAGATGTCTTTGAAGAAGTGAAGGGTTTGCCTCTAAAGCGAGAGATAGACTTCCGCATATATCTTGTTGATAATGCAAAACTTGTTGCTTTACCCGTTAGACACATGGCTCCAAGGGAAAGGAAAGAGCTTAGCAAGCAAGTTAAAGAGTTGCTTGAAAAGCGGTTCATAAGGCGGAGTATTTCTGAATGTGGTGCTTCAGTGGTGTTTGCAACCAAAGCGGATGGTTCACTTCGCCTGTGCGTAGACTATAGGGAGCTAAATAAGCTGACCAAGAAGAATAGGCACCCACTTCCTAGAATAGACGACTTGTTCGACCAGCTCGTAGGTGCCTCGGTTTTCTCCCAACTAGATCGGGCCATCGGATTTCATCAGCTAAGAGTGGCTGAAGATAGCATAGATAAGACCACAATCAGGAGCCCGGATGGTTTCTTCGAATGGCTTGTCATGCATTTCAGCTTGACAAACGCACCTGCCTACTTCGTAGACTTGATGAATAGGGTGTTCAGATAATTCCTTAATAAATTTGTAGTGGTCTTCGTAGGAGACATTTTTATTTTCTCAAAAAGTGAGGAAGAACATGCTTTGCATTGAAGGGAAGTCATGGATACTCTTCGTGTACATCAGCTGAAAGCAAAATTCTCCAAATGCCATTTTTGGAGAGATTAAGTAAGGATTCTTGGACATGTGGTGTCCAAAGTGGGAATAGCTGCGGATCCCACAAAAGTAGTTGCAGTGCAAGATTGGAAGATTCCACGGAATGCAACAGAAGTACGAAGTTTTCTCGGGGTAGCGGTCTTTTACAGAAAGTTCATTAAGGACTTTGTGAAAATCTCAGCCTCACTTACTAGGTTGACGAAGAAGAACCTAACTTTTGCATAGGATTTGGATTGTGATGTTGCTTTCCAACAATTGAAAAGCTGTAACAACCCGTATTTTGAATAACATGTTATAACGTAAATCAAGGCGGAATTAAATTATAAAATCCGAATCAGAGGAAACGGGCTGTACCATTGCGTTCATCTCGGAAAAATACGCGAAATAGAGTCCGAGTTTTCGAAAATTGGAGTCTGTATGACCCAGTTATGGCCCGTCGAAGTTTTCAGAAAAATTCAAGTTCAAAAACAGTTCGAAATTCAAATCTGGAGCCAAACAGACTGGGCGAGAAAAATTCCCGCCCAAGCCCCAGGTCGACTGGGGAGTCGACACGCCCTGGAGCAGGTCGACTGCCCAGTCGACACGGGTGTCGACCGTGCCCGAAAACCCATTTTGGGTCTGGTCGACCTGGTGCACCTGGTTGCTCATTTGGGTCTGGTCTATTGGCCTGTGACGGATTTTGAGGGTTCAGATCTATCCTAGGGTTAATCTAAGGGCCTAAACTACTCCTAATCTCTATAAAAACACCCTAGGACCTAACCTAAATCACTCAAAATCAATCTAACAACGAAGTGCTGCCCAATTCTCTCTTGATCATGGCCTCCATCTCCAACTCCAAGAGCTTATGCATTCAAATCGGATTCAAATCAAAAGGTGCAAGCTTTCTACATCAAATCGTGGAAGTAGATCAACATTGCTACGCAAATCCTATGACGATTCATGCTCCTAAGTCTCTAAGCCTCGCTAGGTAAGTTCTAGCTAATTGTAGATCTAAACGGTAGTTCTAATGTTGACATGGAATAAAATGAGATGAAGCATAAGTATGTTAGCCTATGTGAACCTAGTTTTGCCCCTTTCTTGAACCCATGACTTTGGGCTATGTTTTAGTGACTAAATCATGCTACTTATGTTGTGTTGGACTTGATTTATCATGCAAGTTTGGATCTTTACTTGTGGAATGATGGCATGAACCCTTAGAACCATTTTGACTTGTGAAACATTTTGGGTTTATGCATGTAAAAGAACCTAAAACCCCTCATGATACTCTGATGCATAAGAGGATGGACCTAGGATATGATATCATGCATGCTTGAGACCAATCCTCTTATGATATCATGCATGTTAGAGGCAAATCCCTTTATGCTATCATACATGTTTTGAGGCCGATATGTAATATGCTAGTTATGTGAACACCTTTTACCCCAAACGTCACCATGTTTAACTTGTGATTCACCTTTGCCATCTTATACCCTCTCTTGTCATATTTTTCCTACTATGTTGATTCGCTTTCATGTGCGTTGGGAATACATTTTGGGTAGTCTAGGAAAAGCTTGAAATTTGCTATGAACTTGACATGAAATTACATGTAACATGTAATGGTAATAAACGTGGGGATGACACTTGGAAAAATATGGAACATGTGAACTTGACATGAATTATACCAAGAAATAGGACAATGGGCATGAGTGAAAAACATGGACTTAATCAAGGCCTAAATTCGGCATGAACATGATACGTAGTAAAACATGAAAATGACCAACTCGAGGTTGGGTTGAGTTTGTAGCATAAATCTACCCGAAATCGACCGGCTTAACTAGTGGCTACAAACAATAGGACCCAATGTGAGTAGTTGGTCATATCGCACTTAAAACCCGAGGTTAGACTAAGTTGTGCTGTAAAGCTACCCGGACCCGCCCGGCTTAACTAGTAACCACAACAAAGTCTAATGTGAGAGGTTGGGGTGCATTAAGTTAATTAATGCCACATGATAAGGTTAAGTAACTTGATTAGACTAATGACACTTAACCGATATGACATGGACGGGTGGGTTAAGTAACTTAGCTAGACTAATGACACTTAACCATACAAAACGATTAGTGGAGGAGGTTAAGTTAACCAACACTTAACCAATCCGACCCAATAATTTGATGAGGTTAAGTTAACCAATACTTAACCCATCTAACAAGATAATCTAATGGGGTTAAGTAACTTATACTTAACCAATTATACACGATGATTTAATGGGGTTAGGTTAACCAATTTGACTTGATAATTTTGATGAGGTTAAGTTAACCAATACTTAACCAATCTAACAGGATAATTTAATAGGGTTAAGTAACTTATACTTAACCAATTATACACGATGATATAATGGGGTTAGGTTAACCAATTTGACTCGATAATTTTGATGAGGTTAAGTTAACCAATACTTAACCAATTTGACTCGGTAACTTGATGGGGTTAAGTTCACCTACACTTAACCAATCTAACATAGTAATTGGATAGGGTTAAGACACGAATCGCTTGAATATACTTAACCAACTCGACTCGGTAATTTGATAAGGATAATCTATACTTAACCAACCACGATAACGCGATAAGGTTAAGCTGTGAACTTCTTGATATACTTAACCAACTTGACATATGGTTTGTAGGGCTAAGTCTTGAACTTGAACACTTAGCCAGTTTTGACATGCTTCTAGACGGGTTAAGTCATGAGCTTGAATGACAACGCTTAATCCATTAGATAAAACCCTAGTTCAGGGGGACTAAGTGGAAAACAGTAGTTAACAAGGATGTCGGGAAAGGAAGCTAAGTGATAAACCTTAGTTAAGGATAACTAAGTAATAATTCTTAGTCAAGGAAATTGGACCAGTTCATAATAGATGAGTAACCCGATTCGGTAGGTCGTTGCTTTAGCAAATACACGAGGTGGAGCAATATCTGATTTAGATAAAGGCTCCAACGAACTGGGTGACGAAGCGGTAGCTTCGGGGAATGTGAGGATACTCTTGGTATCCCTCTGTGAGGTGGCAGATGATCCTCCTGGTCTCACAGAGGTTAAGGTCTGCTGTAACACCCCACGTCCATTAATGTCACTCACGAAGGGAATGCATTAACTTCCATGGAGGTTATAAGTGAATATAGAACAGTAAAATTACAACAAGACAGATAGTAAATAGTACTTGGAAATCTAAAACTTCATTTTATTGCAGCGGAAATTAAACATGTTTGTTACATCATAAAACCATAGATCATAACCAAGTATAATATCCATCTTCATAAAAACAAAATACATAATCCCATTACATAAATAGCCATTAAAAAGATAACAAGCTGGACTTTACTTCAACGGTCCAAGCTTTCCAAAGAGAGATGAAGCAATTCAATCAAACTCCACTAGAGCTGGGCCCAACCTGAGGACCTGGAGGGGGAAAAAGGATAGAAATAGAGGGGGTCAGACATAAAGTCTGGCGAGTATGATAATTCTAACAATACTATTATCAACATAACTAGACTAAGGCATAAGCTGGAAGACAAGTAAATGTCTATGAACTCTTAGGAAGATAAAGATAGCGTTTAAGATAACGTTAAAGATAACGGTAAAGGCACACCTAATTACTAACGAATGATTACTACATTGCACCGCACATTACTACACTGCACCACACCAGTCACCCTATTGTTTGATCCCACTTGCTTCACACAGAAACTTTATAAATAGCCTTACGTACCCCTAGCTGACTACATAGGTGCCGTCTGCCCCTATCTCCATTAGGTGTACCCCACTACCCACTTTCGATCGGCTCCCTACTCGTAGATACCCGTGCTGGCCCCATAGAGGGGTGTATCACTCCCCTAAAGTGGCAACCCGATACAACTTGAGAATGCACGGCTTATACCTACACGATGCAACAACGTCTTACCTACCAGCTCGGGTCCACACACGCATACGAAACCCGTTGGACTTGCGTTGCCACCGCTCCCCGTTTTGGCCTCTTACAGTCAAACCCAGCATGCGTGTCCTGTCCTCGACTTGGGTCGAGCCCACAAAGATACGTTTGGGATACTGGTTGAAATGGGCCCCCACAAGCTACCCACCTAAGCTTGTCACTAGTATACCCCACTTAACCCTCTTAGTCATGTTCATTTACATGTGTGTTTGGTTAAGTCTTACTAATTGTATTTCACATGCCACTAAGGGCACCCCCTAGATTCCTCATGCCACCCAAGGCACCTACTTAACCCCCATGTCCCACCTTACATGTTTATCTGGTTAAGTATTTCTTAATTCATTCAGGCCATAACCTCATAAAGACCTCTCACATTAGACTGGCATTTATGGCAGCTGGATTTGCCGGGCGGGTCCGGGCAGTCTTACACCATAAAAGAGTCTAACCTCGTGTCTTTACAACCGTTATGCTTTAGTTTAGGCCTAGGACCTCTTACATTGGGCTGACATTTGTGACCACTGGATTTGTCGGGTGGGTCCGGGCAGGTTTATGTCACAAACGAGTCCAACCTCGTGTCCTAAGCATTGATTAACAATTAAAATCTTTTACCCCAGTTTTAATAATTCCCTATTCAAATTATTAATTAAGTCAACTTTTAATGATGTCCATAATTGACTCAATTATGGTCATCCACTTATGGAATGCAAAATCATATCAATTGCACCCCAACTTTTTAATATTAAATCCTTAATATTACCCCTACCCCACGTTTATACGTTCGCTTATTCAACGCATAATATAGGCTAGACTTGAATAGTCTAACACATAGCACAAAGATAAATTATCACAACATATAGACAATTAAAATAAATCTAATCATAATAGGGGTGAAACTTGCATAAACTACACATGTTAAGGATCATAAGGTGTCAACTTGTTAAATGTCTCAAATTACATGATATGATCATAGCCCAAATCTTTACATATACTTGCATATGGGGTTTTTAGGCAACATAATGATGGTGTGAACTAGCATAGGATATCACATATGTCATAGCATAATTCTAGATGTCATAATAGATGTCTTGGTATATGTTCATAACTTTTCTAATCAATCTAACTTGCATATGTGACTTGTCATATAGATCAACATAACCCAAACATGATGATTTAATTAATATGAACTAACTAGCATAGATGGTAACATCATGGCCTTTTTAACATGTATGATTCATCACAACTTAGCGTAGAAACTTTCAACATACATAACATCATCATAGCATGATTTACAACATATAAGATATCATCATCACATAACATTGGATTTACAATATACATGATAGCAAAAAGGGGTTTACAACAACATATATGATAATTCACATCATCTACTCATAATCCATTCATAACTCAACCTAATTAAAATGATAATAATCTGGTTAAGATCATCATACTCACAATTTAGAGAAGAAAAGAGAGAGTTTTGCTTTGCTTTAGGGTTGAAAGAATTAGAATTGAATTTGCTTTTCTTCTTTCTTAGTTGGCGGCGGCTCCATTGATTTCCATGGCGACGGTATGACGGTAACTATTCTATTTTAATTAGGTTTAGGGTTAGCATTAGGATGTATTTATAGGTGTAGGAAGTTATTTAGGACCATTAGATTAACCCTGAACCATGAGAACCAATCAAATGCAAAATATGCATTTGAGCTAATCGGCCCACGGGTTGACAGCCAAACACCCTGGATTAACCCCTAGTCGACCCAGCAAGGCTCGGGTCGACCTCAAAAATGGGCCGGTTCGGTTATTTCCCCTCCCAATTCGCTGTTTTGAACTTTTTCGCATATTTATTTATTTAATTTTTAATTTATATATATATATATATATATCAATATATATATATATTTCTCTGCGCAATCCATTTCACTTAATTCTTTTCTAAAAATTAAGTATACTTTAATTTCTGAATTTTAATGTTATAAAATTACGGGGTGTTACATTCTCCCCTCCTTAAAGGATTTCGTCCCCGAAATCTCCAAGTCAAGAAGAATGTATATCCTACCATCTAATCGTCCATCTACTCAACCATCAAACACCAGCATCCATTGTCCTTAAAAGACTTCTAATGCTTTAATGTTTATATGCACAGTGTGTGTATATGTCCATATCTAATGCAAAATTAGGCGGTCTACTGATTCAGTCGACCTCCTTAGTGCAATTCATGATAGTGCCATGCGTCCAATATGTATGCAAAAGATTCCTAATGATACATATTAATTCTATATGCGTGCACAACCATCCACCCGAATGCAGCAACTATATGATAATACAACCATTATACATCCATTTTACTAAATACATCCATATATATATGCAATATGAAGTGATTGAGCCGATCTGGTGCCTAATAGTGTGTGTATATGCATCCACGAGCAACCACTAGCAAACACTTGCATCCACTTTGCATCCACCATACATAACATGTCTCAAACACATGTTTCAACCATAGGATTATCGTAACTAAAGGTCAAAGATACTAGCGAGAGGATATACTAAAGATAAGATAAGTACAAGCTAAGCGATAAAGGAGAAATTAAAAGACATACCCTCAAAAAGAAAAGGGTATTGTGAACGCATCTTCTCTTCTGTCTCCCAAGTAGCGTTGCTCTCATCATCTCCCCATTGCACTTTGACTAGTCTGACCTCTCGATTCCTCAACCTCTTGATCTCCGACCCAAGAATGCACGTAGGAGCTCGTCGAATTGTCGCATCACGCTCTATCTCCACCTCTCTAAGAAAGCTTGGCTCTACCACTTCCGCGGTCTCGTGAAAGCCCTTCCTCAAATGTGACACATGGAATACGTCGTGTACACCACTAAGTCTCTCGGGCAACTCCACTCTATACGCCATCTGTCCAATTTTCTCCTTAATAGGAAACGGCCCTACAAACCATGGTGCTGATTTCCCAACGGACCCAAAGCGAACAACGTTCCGTAATGGAGACACTTTGACAAAGACCATGTCCCCAACATCAAATTCGAGATCTGTCCTCCTCTTATCCGCATAAGATTTCTGCCTATCCTGTGCTGCTTTCATCCTCCTTCGAATCAAGTCGATCTTCTCCGAAGTCTCCCTAATCATATCGGGCCCAAGTAAGATCTTATCCGTAGATTCCCACCAACATGTAGGTGAATGACAAGGTCGTCCATAAAGAGCTTCGAATGGTGCCATACCAATGCTGGACGGAAAGCTGTTATTATATGCGAACTCCACCAATGGAAGATGCTCTTCCCACGTACCCCCAAAGTCTAGGATACATAGCCTCAACAGAACCTCTAGAATGCGATTCACCCTCTCGGTCTGGTCGTCCGTCTGAGGATGATATGCGGTGCTCAAACATAACTGAGTCCCTACCGCCTCTTGTAAGCTTCTCCGAAATTCGCTAGTGAAAATAGGATCGCGGTCGCTCACTATGCTAGAAGGAACACCGTGCAAACGAACTATTTCTCGAACGTATACGGAGGTTAACCGTGGAGCAGTCCTCTTACTCTTTACGGGAATGAAATGGGCGCTTTTAGTAAGTCTATCTACTATAACCCAAATTCCCGTATTACCCCTCCTTGATTGCGGTAACCCATCAACAAAATCCATCGAGACACTTTCCCACTTCCATAGTGGAACCTCCAATGGGTGAAGCAACCCACCGGGTTTCTTTTGCTCCGCTTTTACTTGTTGGCACACCAAGCATCTAGCGACATACTCGGCCACATCTTTCTTCATGCCGGCCTAAAAGTAAACTCTCTTCATGTCTTTGTACATCTTGTACCCGCCGGGATGAATGGTCATCTTCGAATGATGTGCTTCGTCAAGAATAGTCTTCCTTAGGTGATCGTCTTTTGGTACACAAAGTCTACCGTCCCTACGTAACCAACCCTTATCATCTAGGGTATACCTACGGAGATGGCTTGATGACTCCCCTCCTTTGAGTTTTTCTACTAACTCAACCAACTGCGGGTCGTCTCGTTGTGCCTCGCCAATCCGTCCCAAAAGCGTAGGTCTGACCTCCAAGGATGCTAGCAAACCGGGTACGAAGTCAATGGAAGGTCTAAAGTCAAACATCGAAATGAATTCTAAACTTCGCTGCTCAACAAACAAAGGACTTAAGGATAATCTTTTTCTACTTAAGGCGTCTGCCACCACGTTACCCTTGCCAGGGGTATAGGCTATTTCGAAGTCGTAGGACGCTAAGAACTCCATCCACCTTTGCTGCCTTAAGTTCAAGTCCTTTTGAGAGAATAGGTATTTTAAAGACTTGTGGTCAGTGAATAATTCGAATTTCTCGCCAAGAAGATAATGACGCGAAGACTTAAGCGCGAAAACAATAGCGGCCAATTCTAGGTCATGTGTAGGATAATTTTTCTCATGCGCTCTCAATTGCCATCCACCATAGGCTATTACCCTACCCTCTTGCATTAAGACTGCGCCTAGTCCTGTCCCACAAGCATCAGTATAAACGGTAAACGGCTTACTCCCGTCTGGAAATACTAAGACTGGGGCTGAAGTCAAAGCTCTCTTCAAACGTTGGAACGCATCATCACAATCTACGCCCCATGTGAAAACTAGGTTCTTCTACGTCAAGCGTGTCAATGGAGCTGATATCTTTGCGAAGTCTTTGATAAACTTCCTATAGTAGCCAGCCAACCCCAAGAAACTTCTCACTTCGGTAGCATTTTTAGGGACCTTCCAATCTTGGATGGCCACCACCTTCGAGGGATCCACGGCTATCCCTTCTTTGGAAATCACGTGCCCCAAGAACCGTACTTCCTTCCTCCAGAAGTGACACTTAGAAAATTTAGCCTTAAGGCTATGCGCTCGTAGGGTCTCCAACACTTCCCTAAGATGTAGGGCATCCTCTTCTTCATCCTTAGAAAAGATCAAGATGTCATCTACAAAGACTACCACGAATTTGTTAAGGTACTCCCTAAACACCCTACTCATCAAATCAACAAAATATGCTGGGCCGTTTGTCAAACCGAAGGGCATCACTAGCCATTCATAGAAACCGTCTGGAGTCCTAAAGGCAGTCTTGTCTATGCTATCCTCAGCCACTCTCAACTGATGGAACCCAGTGGCTAAGTCCAACTGTGAAAACACTAAGGCGCCAACTAACTGATCGAAGAGATCATCAATCCTCGGCAGTGGGTGTCTGTTCTTCTTAGTAAGCTTATTAAGTTCTCTATAGTCCACACAAAGTCTAAGGGACCCATCCGCCTTCTTGGCAAATACTACTGGAGCACCCCACTCCGTTATACTTCGTCTTATGAACCCCTTCTCAAGCAACTCCTTCACCTGCTTACCGAGTTCCCTCCTTTCACGTGGAGCCATGTGGCGTACTGGCAAAGATACTGGTTTCGCATTATCCAAATGATATATTCGAAAATCTATCTCCCGCTTCGGAGGCAAGCCTTTCACCTCCTCAAACACATCCGAATATTCTCGGACCATTCTAACAGATCGTAGATTTTCCTCAGACGCGTCAAGCGATTCTAGATAACTTAGCATAACCGAATTTATGGGATTACAAAAGATTTCGAGAGTGTTGCCAAGGCGAGTCACGAGCCTAACTACTCTCCTTTCACAATCAAGAACGACCCCATTTCTGGATAACCAATCCATTCCTAAAATTAGCCCATAGCTCGTGAAGCCCAACACATAAGCATCACATCTAAATTCAACGCTAAGTATGGAAATTTTCAAATCCAAACACATCATGGACAAATAAGCTGAGCCCCCTATTGGATTCGAAACAACTAAGGGATCCTCTACTAAACTGGTGTTTAAGTGCAGTGATTCAACTAATGATGTAGAGATAAACGAATGTGATGCGCCCGAATCGAATAAGGTATGGACAAGATGATCAAACAAAAAAACTAAGCTTTCAACAGAAATGGTTCTACCTCGTTCTTGCAGCGGTGGGACCGCGAGAGCCTGAACTTGTCCCCTTGCCTGCCCTGGTGCCATAAGAGCCTGCACCTGTCCTCCCGAGGTAGCTCCTGCCCTCTGCCCCTTCTTTGGGCAGTCCTTCACTAAATGTCCCGCATCGCCATAATAAAAACAGCCTGTCTTCTTTTTCTTTCGGCAGTCCTTGCTGAGAAGGCCTGGGGTTCCACAGTTAAAACATTTTTTCTTTCCCTTGTCGTTATTGTCTTTTCCACCCTTCTTGTTTTGCTGTTGTGGTTTCTTCTGATCCCCCTTCTTCTCGGGTGCCTTATCAGCTTTAGTGCTTTTCTCCTCATGCATAAGCGCCATTTCTACTAACTTCTCAAAGGTGGCCCCTATAGGGATGTGGGTCATAGCCAACCCTTGCAATGGTTCATTCAAGCCATTCACGAACCTCAGCGCCTTCTTCTCTGGCGTGTTCACTAAGTCCAAGCCAAACCTTGCTAACTGATTAAATTTATAGACATATTCTTTCACTGATGAGCTTCCTTGCTTCAATGTCAAGAACCTTTCCATATATAGATTTTCTTCCGCCCTTGAGAGAAACTTCGCCTCGAACCTACGTTTGAAATCCGCCCAAGAGTCAACAGGACGCTCCCCATTAGTGACCTCCCACCAAAACGAGGCCTCTCCCTTCATCAACCAAGCCGCTAATCGAACTCTCCTCCCTTCTTCAACTTTAAAGATTTCTAGCAATTCTTCCACCTCCTTAAGCCAATTTCTAGCTTCCACAAACGTTTCTGACCCTTGAAATGGTTTTCCACCCATAGCCTTGAATTCCTTGCACGTCTTTGCAAAAGTATCTACGCGAGGAGGAGGAGGAACGGGTGCAACTGGTGGTGGAGGAACATTGGTTGGACCTGCAGCGGCCCTAGCCTCCAATAGCCTCCTATACCATCCTGGTATCGTTACACCGTCCGGTAGATTAAGATCTTCAGCCATGCTGAAACGAAAAAGGAAAGATTCAGAATGGAGAATTCGAAAGATAAAGATATGGGCTATTGGGGATTATGTTTTTTTTTCTTAAAAACTTTTCTCTTTAAATTTCTCATTAAAACATGTTTTTGAAAGCACTTCTTCCAAAAATAACTATTTTTCTAAAGTATTTTTATCTGTTCTGGTAACCTTAAGCTCTGATACCACGTGTAACACCCCACGTCCATTAATGTCACTCACGAAGGGAATGCATTAACTTCCATGGAGGTTATAAGTGAATATAGAACAGAAAAATTACAACAAGACAGATAGTAAATAGTACTTGGAAATCTAAAACTTCATTTTATTGCAGCGGAAATTAAACATGTTTGTTACATCATAAAACCATAGATCATAACCAAGTACAATATCCATCTTCATAAAAACAAAATACATAATCCCATTACATAAATAGCCATTAAAAAGATAACAAGCTGGACTTTACTTCAATGGTACAAGCTTTCAAAAGAGAGATGAAGCAATTCAATCAAACTCCACTAGAGGTAGGCCCAACCTGAGGACTTGGAGGGGGAAAAAGGATAGAAATAGAGGGGGTCAGACATAATGTCTGGCGAGTATGATAATTCTAACAATACTATTATCAAAATAACTAGACTAAGGCATAAGCTGGAAGACAAGTAAATATCTATGAACTCTTAGGAAGATAAAGATAGCGTTTAAGATAACGTTAAAGATAACGGTAAAGGCACACCTAATTACTAACGAATGATTACTACACTGCACCGCACATTACTACACTGCACCACACCAGTCACCCTATTGTTTGATCCCACTTGCTTCACATAGAAACTTTATAAATAGCCTTACGTACCCCTAGCTGACTACATAGGTGTCGTCTGCCCCTATCTCCACTAGGTGTACCCCACTACCCACTTTCGATCGGCTCCCTACTCGTAGATACCCGTGCTGGCCCCACAGTGGGGTGTATCACTCCCCTAAAGTGGCAACCGGATACAACTTAAGAATGCACGGCTTATACCTACACGATGCAACAACGTCTTACCTACCAGCCCGGGTCCACACACGCATACGAAACCCGTTGGACTTGCGTTGCCATCGCTCCCCGTTTTGGCCTCTTACAGTCAAACCCAGCATGCGTGTCCCGTCCTCGACTTGGGTCGAGCCCACAAAGATACGTTTGGGATACTGGTCGAAATGGGCCCCCACAAGCTACCCACCTAAGCTTGTCACTAGTATATCCCACTTAACCCTCTTAGTCATGTTCATTTACATGTGTGTTTGGTTAAGTCTTACTAATCGTATTTCACATGACACTAAGGGCACCCCCTAGATTCATCATGCCACCCAAGGCACCTACTTAACCCCCATGTCCCACCTTACATGTTTATCTGGTTAAGTATTTCATAATTCATTCAGGCCATAACCTCATAAAGACCTCTCACATTAGACTGGCATTTATGGCAGTTGGATTTGCCAGGCGGGTCCGGGCAGTCTTACACCATAAAAGAGTCTAACCTCTTGTCTTTACAACCGTTATGCTTTAGTTTAGGCCTAGGACCTCTCACATTGGGCTGACATTTGTGACCAGTGGATTTGCCGGGCGGGTCCGGGCGGGTTTACGTCACAAACGAGTCCAACCTCGTGTCCTAAGCATTGATTAACACTTAAAATCTTTTACCCCAGTTTTAATAATTCCCTATTCAAATTATTAATTAAGTCAACTTTTAATGATGTCCATAATTGACTCAATTATGGCCATCCACTTATGGCATGCAAAATCATATCAATTGCACCCCAACTTTTTAATATTAAATCCTTAATATTACCCCTACCCCACGTTTATACGTTCGCTTATTCAACGCATAATATAGGCTAGACTTGAATAGTCTAACACATAGCACAAAGATAAATTATCACAACATATAGACAATTAAAATAAATCTAATCATAATAGGGGTGAAACTTGCATAAACTACACATGTTCTGATCAAAAGGTGTCAACTTGTTAAATGTCTCAATTTACATGATATGATCATAGCCCAAATCCATACATAAACTTGCATATGGGGTTTTTAGGCAACATAATGATGGTGTGAACTAGCATAGGATATCACATATGTCATAGCATAATTCTAGATGTCATAATAGAGGTCTTGGTATATATTCATAACTTTTTTAATCAATCTAACTTGCATATGTGACTTGTCATATAGATCAACATAACCCAAACATGATGATTTAATTAATATGAACTAACTAGCATAGATGGTAACATCATGGCCTTTTTAACATGTATGATTCATCACAACTTAGCATAGAAACTTTCAACATACATAACATCATCATAGCATGATTTACAACATATAAGATATCATCATCACATAACATTGGATTTACAATATACATGATAGCAAAAAGGGGTTTACAACAACATATATGATAATTCACATCATCTACTCATAATCCATTCATAACTCAACCTAATTAAAATGATAATAATCTTGTTAAGATCATCATACTCACAATTTAGAGAAGAAAAGAGAGAGTTTTGCTTTGCTTTAGGGTTGAAAGAATTAGAATTGAATTTGCTTTTCTTCTTTCTTAGTTGGCGGCGGCTCCATTGATTTCCATGGCGACGGTATGACGGTAACTATTCTATTTTAATTAGGTTTAGGGTTAGCATTAGGATGTATTTATAGGTGTAGGAAGTTATTTAGGACCATTAGATTAACCCTGAACCATGAGAACCAATCAAATGCAAAATCTGCATTTGAGCGAATCGGCCCATGGGTTGACAGCCAAACACCCTGGATTAACCCCTAGTCGACCCAGCAAGGCTCGGGTCGACCTCAAAAATGGGCCGGTTCGGTTATTTCCCCTCCCAATTCGCTGTTTTGAACTTTTTCGCATATTTATTTATTTAATTTTTAATTTTTATATATATATATCAATATATATATATATATATTTCTCTGCGCAACCCATTTCACTTAATTCTTTTCTAAAAATTAAGTATACTTTAATTTGTGAATTTTAATGTTATAAAATTACGGGGTGTTACATTCTCCCCTCCTTAAAGGATTTCGTCCCCGAAATCTCCAAGTCAAGAAGAATGTATATCCTACCATCTAATCGTCCATCTACTCAACCATCAAACACCAGCATCCATTGTCCTTAAAAGACTTCTAATGCTTTAATGTTTATATGCACAGTGTGTGTATATGTCCATATCTAATGCAAAATTAGGCGGTCTACTGATTCAGTCGACCTCCTTAGTGCAATTCATGATAGTGCCATGCGTCCAATATGTATGCAAAAGATTCCTAATGATACATATTAATTCTATATGCGTGCACAACCATCCACCCGAATGCAGCAACTATATGATAATACAACCATTATACATCCATTTTACTAAATACATCCATATATATATGCAATATGCAATATGAAGTGATTGAGCCGATCTGGTGCCTAATAGTGTGTGTATATGCATCCACGAGCAACCACTAGCAAACACTTGCATCCACTTTGCATCCACCATACATAACATGTCTCAAACACATGTTTCAACCATAGGATTATCGTAACTAAAGGTCAAAGATACTAGCGAGAGGATATACTAAAGATAAGATAAGTACAAGCTAAGCGATAAAGGAGAAATTAAAAGACATACCCTCAAAAAGAAAAGGGTATTGTGAACGCATCTTCTCTTCTGTCTCCCAAGTAGCATTGCTCTCATCATCTCCCCATTGCACTTTGACTAGTCTGACCTCTCGATTCCTCAACCTCTTGATCTCCGACCCAAGAATGCACGTAGGAGCTCGTCGAATTGTCGCATCACACTCTATCTCCACCTCTCTAAGAAAGCTCGGCTCTACCACTTCCGCGGTCTCGTGCAAGCACTTCCTCAAATGTGACATATGGAATACGTCGTGTACACCACTAAGTCTCTCGGCAACTCCACTCTATATGCCATCTGTCCAATTTTCTCCTTAATAGGAAACGGCCCTACAAATCTTGGTGCTAATTTCCCAACGGACCCAAAGCGAACAACGTTCCGTAATGGAGACACTTTGACAAAGACCATGTCCCCGACTTCAAACTCGAGATCTGTCCTCCTCTTATCCGCATAAGATTTTTGCCTATCCTGTGCTGCTTTCATCCTCCTTCGAATCAAGTCGATCTTCTCCGAAGTCTCCCTAATCATATCGGGCCCAAGTAAGATCTTATCCGTAGATTCCCACCAACATGTAGGTGAACGACAATGTCGTCCATAAAGAGCTTCGAATGGTGCCATACCAATGCTGGACTGAAAGCTGTTATTATACGCGAAATCCACCAATGGAAGATGCTCTTCCCACGTACCCTCAAAGTCTAGTATACATATCCTCAACAGATCCTCTAGAATGCGATTCACCCTCTCGGTCTAGCCGTCCGTCTGAGGATGATATGCGGTGCTCAAACATAACTGAGTCCCTACCGCCTCTTGTAAGCTTCTCCAAAATTCGCTGGTGAAAATAGGATCGCGGTCGCTCACTATGCTAGAAGGAACACCGTGCAAACGAACTATTTCTCGAACGTATACGGAGGGTAACCATGGAGCAGTCCTCTTACTCTTTACGGGAATGAAATGGGCGCTTTTAGTAAGTCTATCTACTATAACCCAAATTCCCGTATTACCCTTCCTTGATCGCGGTAACCCATCCACAAAATCCATCGAGACACTTTCCCACTTCTATAGTGGAACCTCCAATGGGTGAAGCAACCCACCGGGTTTCTTTTGCTCCGCTTTTACTTGTTGGCACACCAAGCATCTAGCGACATACTCGGCCACATCTTTCTTCATGCCGGCCTAAAAGTAAACTCTCTTCATGTCTTTGTACATCTTGTCCCCGCCGGGATGAATGGTCATCTTCGAATGATGTGCTTCGTCAAGAATAGTCTTCCTTAGGTCATCGTCTTTTGGTACACAAAGTCTACCGTCCCTACGTAACCAACCCTTATCATCTAGGGTATACCTACAGAGATGGCTTGATGACTCCCCTCCTTTGAGTTTTTCTACTAACTCAACCAACTGCGGGTCGTCTCGCTGTGCCTCGCCAATCCGTCCCAAAAGCGTAGGTCTGACCTCCAAGGATGCTAGCAAACCGGGTACGAAGTCAAAGGAAGGTCTAAAGTCAAACATCGAAATGAATTCTAAACTTCGCCGCTCAACAAACAAAGGACTTAAGGATAATCTTTTTCTACTTAAGGCGTCTGCCACCACGTTACCCTTGCCAGGGGTATAGGCTATTTCGAAGTCGTAGGACGCTAAGAACTCCATCCACCTTTGCTGCCTTAAGTTCAAGTCCTTTTGAGAGAATAGGTATTTTAAAGACTTGTGGTCAGTGAATAATTCGAATTTCTTGCCAAGAAGATAATGACGCCAAGACTTAAGCGCGAAAACAATAGCGGCCAATTCTAGGTCATGTGTAGGATAATTTTTCTCATGCGCTCTCAACTACCTACCACTATAGGCTATTACCCTACCCTCTTGCATTAAGACTGCGCCTAGTCCTGTCCCACAAGCATCAGTATAAACGGTAAACGGCTTACTCCCGTCTGGCAATACTAAGACTGGGGCTGAAGTCAAAGCTCTCTTCAAACGTTGGTACGCATCATCACAATCTACGTCCCATGTGAAAACTAGGTTCTTCTTCGTCAAGCGTGTCAATGGAGCTGATATCTTTGCGAAGTCTTTGATAAACTTCCTATAGTAGCCAGCCAACCCCAAGAAACTTCTCACTTCGGTAGCATTTTTAGGGACCTTCCAATCTTGGATGGCCACCACCTTCGCGGGATCCACGGCTATCCCTTCTTTGGAAACCACGTGCCCCAAGAACCGTACTTCCTTCCTCCAGAAGTGACACTTAGAAAATTTAGCCTTAAGGCTATGCGCTCGTAGGGTCTCCAACACTTCCCTAAGATGTAGGGCATGCTTTTCTTCATCCTTAGAAAAGATCAAGATGTCATCTACAAAGACTACCACGAATTTGTTAAGGTACTCCCTAAACACCCTACTCATCAAGTCAACAAAATATGCTGGGGCTTTTGTCAAACCGAAGGGCATCACTAGCCATTCATAGAAACCGTCCGGAGTCCTAAAGGCAGTCTTGTCTATGCTATCCTCAGCCACTCTCAACTCATGGAACCCAGTGGCTAAGTCCAACTGCGAAAACACTGAGGCGCCAACTAACTGATCGAAGAGATCGTCAATCCTCGGCAGTGGGTGTCTGTTCTTCTTAGTAAGCTTATTAAGTTCTCTATAGTCCACACAAAGTCTAAGGGACCCATCCGCCTTCGTGGCAAATACTACTGGATCACCCCACTCCGATATACTTCATTTTATGAACCCCTTCTCAAGCAACTCCTTCACTTGCTTACCGAGTTCCCTCCTTTCACGTGGAGCCACGTGGCATACTGGCAAAGATACTGGTTTCGCATTATCCAAAAGATATATTCGAAAATCTATCTACCGCTTCGGAGGCAAGCCTTTCACCTCCTCAAACACATCCGAATATTCTCGGACCATTCTAACAGATCGTAGATTTTCCTCAGACGCGTCAAGCGATTCTAGATAACTTAGCATAACCGAATTTATGGGATTACAAAAGATTTCGAGAGTGTTGCCAAGGCGAGTCACGAGCCTAACTACTCTCCTTTCACAATCAAGAACGGCCCCATTTCTGGATAACCAATCCATTCCTAAAATTAGCCCATAGCCCGTGAAGCCCAACACATAAGCATCACATCCAAATTCAACGCTAAGTATGGAAATTTTCAAATCCAAACACATCATGGACAAATAAGCTGAGCCCCCTATTGGATTCGAAACAACTAAGGGATCCTCTACTAAACTGGTGTTTAAGTGCAGTGATTCAACTAATGATGTAGAGATAAACGAATGTGATGCGCCCGAATCGAATAAGGTACGGACAGGATGATCAAACAGAAAAACTAAGCTTTCAGCAGAAATGGTTCTACCTCGTTCTTGCAGTGGTGGGACCGCGAGAGCCTGAACTTGTCCCCTTGCCTGCCCTGGTGCCATAAGAGCCTGCACCTGTCCTCCCGAGGTAGCTCCTGCCCTCTGCCCCTTCTTTGGGCAGTCCTTCACTAAATGTCCCGCATCGCCACAATGAAAACAGCATGTCTTCTTCTTCTTTCGGCAATCCTTGCTGAGATGGCCTGGGGTTCCACAGTTAGAACATTTCTTCTTTCCCTTGCCGTTATTGTCTTTTCCACCCTTCTTGTTTTGCTGTTGTGGTTTCTTCTGATCCCCCTTCTTCTCGGGTGCCTTATCAGCTTTAGCGATTTTCTCCTCATGCATAAGCGCCATTTCTACTAACTTCTCAAAGGTGGCCCCCATAGGGATGTGGGTCATAGCCAACCCTTGCAATGGTTCATTCAAGCCATTCACGAACCTCAGCGCCTTCTTCTCCGGCGTGTTCACTAAGTCCAAGCCAAACCTTGCTAACTGATTAAATTTATTGACATATTCTTTCACTGATGAGCTTCCTTGCTTCAATGTCAAGAACCTTTCCATATATAGATGTTCTTCCGCCCTTGAGAGAAACTTCGCCTCGAACCTACGTCTGAAATCCGCCCAAGAGTCAACAGGACGCTCCCCATTAGTGACCTCCCACCAAAACGAGGCCTCTCCCTTCATCAACCAAGATGCTAATCGAACTCTCCTCCCTTCTTCAACTTCAAAGATTTCTAGCAATTCTTCCACCTCCTTAAGCCAATCTCTAGCTTCCACAAACGTTTCTGACCCTTGAAATGGTTTTCTACCCATAGCCTTGAATTCCTTGCACGTCTTTGCAAAAGTATCTACGCGAGGAGGAGGAGGAACGGGTGCAACTGGTGGTGGAGGAACATTGGCTGGACCTGCAGCGGCCCTAGCCTCCAATAGCCTCCTATACCATCCTGGTATCGTTACACCGTCGGGTAGATTAAGATCTTCAGCCATGCTGAAACGAAAAAGGAAAGATTCAGAATGGAGAATTCGAAAGATAAAGATATGGGCTATTGGGGATTATGTTTTTTTTTCTTAAAAACTTTTCTCTTTAAATTTCTCATTAAAACATGTTTTTGAAAGCACTTCTTCCAAAAATAACTATTTTTCTAAAGTATTTTTATCTGTTCTGGTAACCTTAAGCTCTGATACCACGTGTAACACCCCACGTCCATTAATGTCACTCACGAAGGGAATGCATTAACTTCCATGGAGGTTATAAGTGAATATAGAACAGAAAAATTACAACAAGACAGATAGTAAATAGTACTTGGAAATCTAAAACTTCATTTTATTGCAGCGGAAATTAAACATGTTTGTTACATCATAAAACCATAGATCATAACCAAGTACAATATCCATCTTCATAAAAACAAAATACATAATCCCATTACATAAATAGCCATTAAAAAGATAACAAGCTGGACTTTACTTCAACGGTCCAAGCTTTCCAAAGAGAGATGAAGCAATTCAATCAAACTCCACTAGAGCTGGGCCCAACCTGAGGACCTGGAGGGGGAAAAAGGATAGAAATAGAGGGGGTCAGACATAAAGTCTAGTGAGTATGATAATTCTAACAATACTATTATCAAAATAACTAGACTAAGGCATAAGCTGGAAGACAAGTAAATGTCTATGAACTCTTAGGAAGATAAAGATAGTGTTTAAGATAACGTTAAAGATAACGGTAAAGGCACACCTAATTACTAACGAATGATTACTACACTGCACCGCACATTACTACACTGCACCACACCAATCACCCTATTGTTTGATCCCACTTGCTTCACACAGAAACTTTATAAATAGCCTTACGTACCCTTAGCTGACTACATAGGTGCCGTCTGCCCCTATCTCCACTAGGTGTGCCCCACTACCCACTTTCGATCGGCTCCCTACTCGTAGATACCCGTGCTGGCCCCACAGTGGGGTGTATCACTCCCCTAAAGTGGCAACCCGATACAACTAGAGAATGCACGACTTATACCTACACGATGCAACAACGTCTTACCTACCAGCCCGGGTCCACACACGCATACGAAACCCGTTGGACTTGCGTTGCCATCGCTCCCCGTTTTGGCCTCTGACAGTCAAACCCATCATGCGTGTCCCGTCCTCGACTTGGGTCGAGCCCACAAAGATACGTTTGGGATACTGGTCAAAATGGGCCCCCATAAGCTACCCACCTAAGCTTGTCACTAGTATATCCCACTTAAACCTCTTAGTCATGTTCATTTACATGTGTGTTTGGTTAAGTCTTACTAATCGTATTTCACATGCCACTAAGGGCACCCCCTAGATTCCTCATGCCACCCAAGGCACCTACTTAACCCCCATGTCCCACCTTACATGTTTATCTGGTTAAGTATTTCATAATTCATTCAGGTCATAACCTCATAAAGACCTCTCACATTAGACTGGCATTTATGGCAGCTGGATTTGCCGGGCGGGTCCGGGCAGTCTTACACCATAAAAGAGTCTAACCTCGTGTCTTTACAACCGTTATGCTTTAGTTTAGGCCTAGGACCTCTCACATTGGGCTGACATTTGTGACCACTGGATTTGTCGGGCGGGTCCGGGCAGGTTTACATCACAAACGAGTCCAACCTCGTGTCCTAAGAATTGATTAACACTTAAAATCTTTTACCCCAGTTTTAATAATTCCCTATTCAAATTATTAATTAAGTCAACTTTTAATGATGTCCATAATTGACTCAATTATGGCCATCCACTTATGGCATGCAAAATCATATCAATTGCACCCCAACTTTTTAATATTCAATCCTTAATATTACCCCTACCCCACGTTTATATGTTCGCTTATTCAACGCATAATATAGGTTAGACTTGAATAGTCTAACACATAGCACAAAGATAAATTATCACAACATATAGACAATTAAAATAAATCTAATCATAATAGGGGTGAAACTTGCATAAACTACACATGTTAAGGATCAAAAGGTGTCAACTTGTTAAATGTCTCAATTTACATGATATGATCATAGCCCAAATCTATACATAAACTTGCATATGGGGTTTTTAGGCAACATAATGATGGTGTGAACTAGCATAGGATATCACATATGTCATAGCATAATTCTTGATGTCATAATAGATGTCTTGGTATATGTTCATAGCTTTTCTAATCAATCTAACTTGCATATCTGACTTGTCATACAGATCAACATAACCCAAACATGATGATTTAATTAATATGAACTAACTAGCATAGATGGTAATATCATGGCCTTTTTAACATGTATGATTCATCACAACTTAGCATAGAAACTTTCAACATACATAACATCATCATAGCATGATTTACAACATATAAGATATCATCATCATATAACATTGGATTTACAATATACATGATAGCAAAAAGGGGTTTACAACAACATATATGATAATTCACATCATCTACTCATAATCCATTCATAACTCAACCTAATTAAAATGATAATAATCTTGTTAAGATCATCATACTCACAATTTAGAGAAGAAAAGAGAGAGTTTTGCTTTGCTTTAGGGTTGAGAGAATTAGAATTGAATTTGCATTTCTTCTTTCTTAGTTGGCGGTGGCCCCATTGATTTCCATGGCGACGGTATGACGGTAACTATTCTATTTTAATTAGGTTTAGGGTTAGCATTAGGATGTATTTATAGGTTTAGGAAGTTATTTAGGACCATTAGATTAACCCTGAACCATGAGAACCAATCAAATGCAAAATCTGCATTTGAGCGAATCGACCCACGGGTTGATAGCCAAACACCCTGGATTAACCCCTAGTCGACCCAGCAAAGCTTGGGTCGACCTCAAAAATGGGCCGGTTCGGTTATTTCCCCTCCCAATTCGCTGTTTTGAACTTTTTCGCATATTTATTTATTTAATTTTTAATTTATATATATATATATATCAATGTATATATATTTCTCTGCGCAACCCATTTCACTTAATTCTTTTCTAAAAATTAAGTATACTTTAATTTGTGAATTTTAATGTTATAAAATTACGGGGTGTTACATCTGCGGTAGAAGAGCCAAGGGTATGCCTTGGTTGCTGTGCGAGCAACCTAAAGACTGGGGTGGATTAGCGTGGGGTCGCCGATATTTTCACGTTAGCCCTAGATAGCACATCGTCGGCCACCTACCATCTTTAGTCAATCGTGTACGTACGGAAAGGCAGAGAACACCCAACAGACCATACTTGCTATCTAGTTATGGGTGAGGTAGGACATTTGGGAGTGGGGCATTGATGGCCGTAGTGTAGTTCTCATACATGATTTTTATTGTTTTGCCTTTCGTTAGTTGAGGGAGGGGTCACGTGGGACCATAACCACCGGTAGAAAAACAGACCTTAATATCTGCATCGGCAGATAACCTAAAGCTCCCGACCGAGTCCTGTATTCTGTCACGGAACTCGGATGGCATATTGAGATACATGTGCACCTAGACATGGAAAAACGATTCACTATACATACGAGGGAAAAAGGGCGTGTTTGACGGGTAGCATAATCCCTAGTGGCCCTAGGTGGTTTGAACCCAAACCGAGATACGAAAACGTTCATTAGGTAGCATAATTCCCAGTGGTCCTGGGTGGCATAAACCCTAGTTGAACACGCGATAGTTCTTGATAAGAAAACATAGTTAGATAAAAGATGACAGTCCAAATGATTTCAAGAATCAAATGGTACTATGTTGAAGTAGTGAGGAAGCCCGCACGAGGTACGGCAAAGGACTGAACTTATACATGGAAAGAAACACACGAGTTGAGAAAACCCATATATGCAATATATTAGGTCGACATGGACCATTTCATGACATTGGGCAAGGGACATTTTATAGTTAACACGTAACACGGGTTGGGATACTAGTACGGGAGGTGCAGAGCAAATATACATGATAGTTACCTCGGGATTTTATACTTGATAGAAACCTGACAATGTGATACCTTAGTTTATCTTGATACAGTGGTTCATCCTGTTATCTTGGTCTAGCTTATCTATCTTGTCATCATCCTTATGTTTACTTTTATTTTATGCATATCATGTTACCTTTACCTGTTTTTATGCTGGAAGTAGATAGGACTTACCAGTCTTTATGACTGACCCCGTTTCCTTTCGCCTCTTTGTCTTCCGTTCCCCCCCCCCCAGGTTTTCAGGGAGGAAATGATGTTGTTTAGTTCAGACCTCTTATGCTTGAAGGTCATCATGTATAGCTTGGTCTTCTCTTGGCTATGGCTGCTTCACCGCTTTATTTTGGGGAATAATTTATGAAAAGGTTTTATGCTTCTTTACTATTGCAAGACAGGTTTTGATGTATTCTGATGTAAAAGGCTTTAGACCTTATTTTATAAGGTAATGAAATTTGTATTACTTCCGCTGTTTTATATATGTTCTGTCTTGTAATATTTCTGTGCATGTTTACCTCGATAATGCTTCACCAAACCTAGTGCATTACCTTTGTGAGTGACCCTAGCGGAGGTGGGGTGTTACATTTGGTATCAGAGCAGAAGGTTACCAGACTGAGCAAAAGTTTTTTTTAAACCTTCTGAAACTATTTCCAAACTGTTTACAAAGAAGCACTTTTCAAGAAAGGTTTTATTTTTAAAGGCTATTCCCCAAAGGCCATTAGCACTATCCTTTGTTTCCTTGATTGAATCTCTTTTCCTTTCTTTCCTCCATCTGTAGTCACAGTAGTTTGAGCTGCGACTAATCCTTCCCTAGCTACCTAAGTGTTTTCCGTGCGATGGAGGTAGTTCTCGAGAGACCTGTTGCCACGTTATAAGAAAGGATGGTAAGAACAAGGATAAAGGATATGGGCTTAAGGATAAGCAACTTGTTGGTACGACTCAACCCATGACGAGAGAGTATTTTTGGTATTGTAAAACGGGATGGATAGTTAAGTATTATGGAACAAGGACAAGATCATCGAGAAGGCGATTGCATACCCTCACTAGCGTACCTAAGAAGGATGGTAACCTTCTTGTTGAAGGTTTAGTTATTCTTTTCTATCATCCCGCCAAGACTTTGTTTTGATCACCACATCATTTAAGTCCGCTTCGATAGTTGAGTCTCTGCACCTTAGTACTAGCGTAGTAGAGGATCCCATTTTGTCTCAAATCTTATTGGAGAATCAGTCCATTTATTCATGACTTGTTTGGATTTGAGAATGTCTATGCCAGGAGTTGAGTTTGGAAGTAATGCTTATGTTTTGGGCCATGGATGGATTCTAGGGATGAAGTGGTTATCCAGTAAGGGGTGCCACCCTCGGTTTTGATAGGAGGGTAGTTAGATTCTCGACTAGCCTTGGTAATACCCTCGAAGTCTCGTGTAACCTTTTGGGTTCTGTCATGATTAGTTACCTAGAATCCCTTGATGCCTTTATTTGAAATTTGAAACCCGATCGAGTGGTGTTTGCCAATAAGACGGATGGTTCATTTCACTTATGCATAAGTTATAAAAATCACCCTAGTAAGCACACATAGTAACCTGGTTGGCATCTGTTTACTTTCAAGAGAAAGTTCTTCTGCGTGGAATACCGTATAGTATGTAAACGAGATCCAAGATTCACTAGTGAATTTTGGAGAGCTCGCATGGAATCATGAGTACGCAGTCATGTTTGAATCAAGTATACTAGAAGAAGAATAAGTGAAAGTGGAACGAGAGGCGACAATAAAATGAGTTCCAACTCATATTATGGAAACATGAAATAAGAAGCTACGAAATCATGAAGTTAAAAGATGGTCAAAGCACAATGGAACTAAGCTCAAGGGAATGTGACTCAGAAGGATGAAGACTAGATACGCGCATGATATCTCTTTTTAAGAATATATCCTTGATCCCTATTTTCTGTAGAACTTACTTGAAGCTATCTTTTATGAATATCCTCTCGGTTCTGTTTTCGATCTTAGTTCAGTTGCAAACCCCATAAGGAGTTTATCTTGTTTATCTTCTCGATCCTATCTTGAGGACCTTAGGTAGAACCCTATGGATGTGAACATGTATTTGAAACATGTTATGATTGATATGGTTGCCAGTGGTTGCTCGTGGATGATTGAGTACACATTAGACACTAGGTCGATTCAGTCACATTTCATATTGCATATGCACGAGTAATTGTACTTGTTTATAGATGAAATGTTATCATGTGGATGTTGCATGTGGATGAATGGTTGTGCACACATATAGTGTTTATATGACTAGGACTATTTGCATACATGTTGGATACATGGCACTAAACATATTTTGCATTTAGAAGATCACTCAGGCCTGATCATTTACATTAGATAAGTACATATACACACACCTTTCGCATAAGATCATACAGCATTTAGAACCTTTTAAGGACAATGACTGCTCGTGGACGATGTTTTGAGTAGATGGATGATGGACGGTAGGATACGTTCTTCCTAACTTGAAGATTTCGGGGATGAAATCCTTTAAGGTGGGGAGAATGTAACAACCCGTATTTTGAATAACATGTTATAACATAACTCAAGGCGGAATTAAATTATAAAATCCGAATCAGAGGAAATGGGCTGTGCCATTGCGTTCGTCTCGGAAAAATACGCGAAATAGAGTCCGAGTTTTCGAAAATCGGAGTCCGTATGACCCAGTTATGGCCCGTCGAAGTTTTCAGAAAAATTCAAGTTCAAAAACAGTTCGAAATTCAAATCTGGAGCCAAACAGACTGGGCGAGAAAAATTCCCGCCCAAGCCCCAGGTCGACTGGGGTGTCGACTGGGGAGTCGACACGCCCAGGGGCAGGTCGACTGCCCAGTTGACACGGGTGTCAACCTGGCCCGAAAACCCATTTTGGGTCTGGTCGACCTGGTGCACCTGGTTGCTCATTTGGGTCTGGTCTATTGGCCTGTGACGAATTTTGAGGGTTCAGATCTATCTTAGGGTTAATCTAAGGGCCTAAACTACTCCTAATCTCTATAAAAACACCCTAGGACCTAACCTAAATCACTCAAAATCAATCTAACAACGAAGTGCTGCCCAATTCTCTCTTGATCATGGCCTCCATCTCCAACTCCAAGAGCTTATGAATTCAAATCGGATTCAAATCAAAAGGTGCAAGCTTTCTACATCAAATCGTGGAAGTAGATCAACATTGCTACGCAAATCCTATGACGATTCATGCTACTAAGTCTCTAAGCCTCGCTAGGTAAGTTCTAGCTACTTGTAGATCTAAACGATAGTTCTAATGTTGACATGGAATAAAATGAGATGAAGCATAAGTATGTTAGCCTATGTGAACCTAGTTTTGCCCCTTTCTTGAACCCATGACTTTGGGCTATGTTTTAGTGACTAAATCATGCTACTTATGTTGTGTTGGACTTGATTTATCATGCAAGTTTGGATCTTTACTTGTGGAATGATGGCATGAACCCTTAGAACCATTTTGACTTGTGAAACATTTTGGGTTTATGCATGTAAAAGAACCTAAAACCCCTCATGATACTCTCATGCATAAGAGGATGGACCTAGGATATGATATCATGCATGCTTGAGACCAATCCTCTTATGATATCATGCATGTTAGAGGCAAATCCCTTTATGCTATCATACATGTTTTGAGGCCGATATGCAATATGCTAGTTATGTGAACACCTTTTACCCCAAACGTCACCATGTTTAACTTGTGATTCACCTTTGCCATCTTATACCCTCTCTTGTCATATTTTTCCTACTATGTTGATTCGCTTTCATGTGCGTTGGGAATACGTTTTGGGTAGTCTAGGCAAAGCTTGAAATTTGCTATGAACTTGACATGAAATTACATGTAACATGTAATGGTAATAAACGTGGGGATGACACTTGGAAAAATATGGAACATGTGAACTTGACATGAATTATACCAAGAAATAGGACAACGGGCATGAGTGAAAAACATGGACTTAATCAAGGCCTAAATTCGCCATGAACATGATACGTAGTAAAACATGAAAGTGGCCAACTCGAGGTTGGGTTGAGTTTGTAGCATAAATCTACCCGGAACCGACCGGCTTAACTAGTGGCTACAAACAATAGGACCCAATGTCAGTAGTTGGTCATATCGCACTTAAAACCCGTGGTTAGACTAAGTTGTGGTGTAAAGCTACCCGGACCCACCCGGCTTAACTAGTAACCACAACAAAGTCTTATGTGAGAGGTTGGGGTGCATTAAGTTAATTAATGTCACATGATAAGGTTAAGTAACTTGATTAGACTAATGAAACTTGACCGATATGACATGGACGGGTGGGTTAAGTAACTTAGCTAGACTAATGACACTTAACCATACAAAACGATTAGTGGAGGAGGTTAAGTTAACCAACACTTAACCAATCCGACCCAATAATTTGATGAGGTTAAGTTAACCAATACTTAACCAATCTAACAGGATAATCTAATGGGGTTAAGTAACTTATACTTAACCAATTATACACGATGATTTAATGGGGTTAGGTTAACCAATTTGACTCGATAATTTTTATGAGGTTAAGTTAACCAATACTTAACCAATCTAACAGGATAATTTAATGGGGTTAAGTAACTTATACTTAACCAATTATACACGATGATATAATGGGGTTAGGTTAACCAATTTGACTCGATAATTTTGATGAGGTTAAGTTAACCAATACTTAACCATTTTGACTTGGTAACTTGATGGGGTTAAGTTCACCTACACTTAACCAATCTAACATAGTAATTGGATAGGGTTAAGACACGAACCGCTTGAATATACTTAACCAACTCGACTCGGTAATTTGATAAGGATAATCTATACTTAATCAACCACGATAACGCGATAAGGTTAAGCCGTGAACTTCTTGATATACTTAACCAACTTGACATATGGTTTGTAGGGCTAAGTCTTGAACTTGAACACTTAGCCAATTTTGACATGCTTCTAGACGGGTTAAGTCATGAGCTTGAATGACAACGCTTAACCCATTAGATAAAACCCTAGTTCAGGGGGACTAAGTGGAAAACAGTAGTTAACAAGGATGACGGGAAAGGAAGCTAAGTGATAAACCTTAGTTAAGGATAACTAAGTAATAATTCTTAGTCAAGGAAATTGGACCAGTTCATAATAGATGAGTAACCCGATTCGGTAGGTCGTCGCTTCAGCAAATACATGAGGTGGAGCAATATCTAATTTAGATAAAGGCTCCAACGAACTGGGTGACGAAGCAGTAGCTTTGGGGAACGTGAGGATACTCTTGGTATCCCTCTGTGAGGTGGCAAATGATCCTCCTGGGCTCACAGAGGTTGAGGTCTGCGGTAGAAGAGCCAAGGGTATGCCTTGGTTGCTGTGCGAGCAACCTAAAGACTGGGTTGGATTAGCGTGGGGTCGGCGATATTTTCACGGTAGCCCTAGATAGCACATCGTCGGCCACCTACCATCTTTAGTCAATCGTGTACGTACGGAAAGGCAGAGAACATCCAACAGACCATACTTGCTATCTAGTTATGGGTGAGGTAGGCCATTTTGGAGTGGGGCATTGATGGCCGTAGTGTAGTTCTCATACATGATTTTTCTTGTTTTGCCTTTCGGTAGTTGAGGGAGGGGTCACGTGGGACCATAACCACCGGTAGAAAAACAGACCTTAATATCTGCATCGGTAGATAACCTAAAGCTCCCGACCGAGTCCTGTATTCTGTCACGGAAATCGGATGGCACATTGAGATACATGTGCACCTAGACATGGAAAAACGATTCACGATACATACGTGGGAAAAAGGGCGTGGTTGACGGGTAGCATAATCCCTAGTGGCCCTAGGTGGTTTAAACCCAAACCGAGATACGAAAACGTTCATTAGGTAGCATAATTCCCAGTGGTCCTAGGTGGCATAAACCCTAGTTGAACACGCGATAGTTCTTGATAAGAAAACATAGTTAGATAAAAGATGACAGTCCAAATGATTTCAAGAATCAAATGGTACTACGTTGAAGTAGTGAGGAAGCCCGCACGAGGTACGGCAAAGGACTGAACTTATACATGGAAAGAAACACATGAGTTGAGAAAACCCATATATGCGATATATTAGGTCGACATGGACCATTTCATGACATTGGTTAAGGGACATTTTATAATTAACACGTAACACGGGTTGGGATACTAGTACGGGAGGTGCAGAGCAAATATACATGATAGATACCTCGGGATTTTATACTTGATAGAAACCTGACAATGTGATACCTTAGTTTATCTTGATACAGTGGTTCATCCTGTTATCTTGGTCTAGCTTATCTATCTTGTCATCATCCTTATGTTTACTTTCAGTTTATGCATGTCATGTTACCTTTACCTGTTTTTATGCTGGAAGTAGATAGGACTTACCAGTCTTTATGACTGACCCTGTTTCCTTTCGCCTCTTTGTCTTCCGTTCCCACCCCCCCCCCCCCACCCCAGGTTTTCAGGGAGGAAATGCTGTTGTTTAGTTCAGACCTCTTGTGCTTGAAGGTCATCATGTATAGCTTGGTCTTCTCTTGGCTATGGCTGCTTCACCGCTTTATTTTGGGGAATAATTTATGAAAAGGTTTTATGCTTCTTTACTATTGCAAGACAGGTTTTGATGTATTCTGATGTAAAAGGCTTTAGACCTTATTTTATAAGGTAATGAAATTTGTTTTACTTCCTCTGTTTTATATATGTTCTGTCTTGTAATATTTCTGTGCATGTTTACCTCGATAATGCTTCACCAAACCTAGTGCATTCCCTTTGTGAGTGACCCTAGCGGAGGTGGGGTGTTACAAAAGCGCTCTAACAACAGCCCCGGTTCTGACATTGCCTGATGGAAGTAAGATGTTTACGGTATACACAGACCGATGCGGTACCGGACTAGGCGCTGTCGTGATGCAAGAAGGCGAGGTAGTTTGTTATGGGGGAAGACAGTTGAAGGTACATGAGAAAAACTACCCAACTCATGATTTAGAGTTAGCTGCCATTGTTCTCTCTTAAGTCATGGCGTCATTACCTACTAGGAGAAAGGTTTGAATTGTTTACTGACCATAAATCGTTAAAGTACCTTTTCTTACAGAAATATCTTAACTTAAGACAACAAAGGTGGATGGAATTACTTGCCTCATATGATTTTGAGATTTCTTATACCCCTGGCAAGGGCAATGCGGTAGCAGACGCCTTAAGTAGGAAAAAGCTTACCTTAAGTCCTCTCTTTGTAGAAGGCAAAATTGGAGTATATGGCAAACTTTGACTTTAGACCCTCCCTTGAATTTGTACTTGGTTTGTTAGCTTCGCTAGAGGTGCGGCCTACTATTTTGGACTCAATAGGAACCGCGCAATGTGAAGACCCTCAGCTAGTTGATGTGATGGATAAGCTAATTAGAGGTGAGACTTCTTGTCATCTCAATAGATACTCCTTTGATGACAAGGGTTGGTTGAGACGGGATGGAAGACTATGCATCCCACAAGCAAGGGATTTGGTGAAAACCGTTCTCGAAGAAGCACACCATTCTAAGTTGACCATACGACCAGGTGGGAACAAGATGTATAAAGACATAAAAAGGGTTTTCTTTTGGTATGGCATGAAGAAGGATGTAGCTGAGTTTGTCTCTAAATGCTTGATATGCCAGCAAGTCAAGGCAAAGCAGAAGAAGTCTGGTGGTCTGCTTCATCCTCTAGAGGTCCCACAATGGAAATGGGATATTATTTCTATGGACTTTATTGATGGGTTGCCTAGGTCAAAAAGGGGAATACCAGTATTTGGGTAATAGTGGATAGGCTCACTAAAAGCGCTCACTTTATACCTGTTAAGAGTAGGAGGACTGCCTCATCATTAGCATCCATTTATCTTAAAGAGGTAGTTCGACTGCATGGAATACCCTCTAGCATAGTAAGTGATCGAGACCCTATCTTTACAAGCGAGTTTTGGAAGAGTTTGCAAGAGGCTGTAGGCACACAACTATGCTTAAGCACTGCCTATCACCCTTAAACCGATGGTCAGACGGAAAGGGTGAACAGAGTATTAGAAGATCTCTTGAGATTGTGCATTCTTGATTTTAGGGGATCTTGAGAGGATCACCTTCCTTTGGTGGAGTTCTCCTACAACAATAGCTGCCATGCCACCATAGGCATGGCACCCTTTGAGGCCTTGTATGGGAGACCATGCCAATCACCAACTTGTTGGTGGGAGTCTACAGACAAGCTCATACTTGGGCCTGACATGATCAGAGAAACTTCAGAGAAGGTGGACTTGATACGAAGATGAATGAAGACCGCATAAGATAGACAGAAGTACAACGCTGATAAAAGAAGGACCGACCTTGAGTTTTAGGTTGGAGACAGAGTTTTTCTTAAAGTATCTCCTTTGAAGAATGTCATTCGCTTTGGGTCCATAGGAAGATTGGCACCAAGATTTGTAGGGTCATTTCCTATCATTGAGAGGATTGGAAGATGGCTTATAAAGTAGAGCTGCCCGAAAGATTGGCTGGAGTACATAATGACTTTCATGTCTCTCATCTATGAAAGTGCTTACATGGGTCTGCAGAAGTTGTGGAGCCAAGCATACTATAGGAAATAGAGGTGGAACGAGAAACAATAGTGAGAAGAGTTCCAACTCGTATCTTGGGTACTGAAGTTAAAAAGCTACACAATCGTGAGGTCAAGCTAGTTAAAGTACAATGGAGTGATGCTGAGGAAGACGCGACTTGGGAGACTGAGGACAAGATACGCGCAACCTACCCTTATCTTTTTGAGGGTACATTCTTGATCTCTTTTTCTATAAGTTTATGCACACTTGCATCTATCTTTTAAGTATATCTCCTTGGTCCTATTCTTGATCCTTAGGTAGAAACCAATGAATGTAAACATGTATTTGAAACCATGTTATGATTGATGGTTGCAAGTGGTTGCAAGTTGTTGCTAGTGGTTGCTCGTGGATGCATGTACACACACACACTAGGTACTGGATCGGCTCAGTAACTTTCATATTGCATATGCATATATATTTATATATGGGTTTAAACTTGATATGTTATCATGTGGACGTTGCATTTTTATGAATGATTGTGCACTCATGTAGAAGTTACACAATAAGATTAGGAATAATTGCATGCATGATGGACTCATAGCACCGACATGATTCGCATTAAGGAGGTCAACTGAATCAGTAGACCACCTGATTTTGCTTTAGATAAGGACATATACACACTCTATGCATATGATCATGAAAGCATTAGAAATATTTTTAAGGACAATGGATGCTTTTGATTGATGGTTGAGTAGATGGATGTTAGGATACAATCTTCTTAACTTAGAGATTTCGGGGACGAAATCCTTTGAGGAGGGGAGACTGTAACACCCCGTATTTTCTGTGAATATTAAATTAAAGAATACTTAATTTTTAGAAGAGGAATTAAGGGAAATGGGTTATTCCATTGCGTTTGTCTTAAAATTCTGCTTCAAATAGAGTCCGAGTTTGCGTGAATCGGACTCCGTATGAAGAAGTTATGGACGTTAGAAGTTTTCAAGTTTAAATTAAAATAATAGTTAAAAGTCAAAAAAATAGTTTGGAATTCAAAATTCGGTCAGAACAGCTGAGCGGGAAATTTCCCGCTCAGGGATGTCGACCCCCCCCCCTCCCCCAAGGGGAGTCGACATAAATGTCGACCCCCCTATAAGGGTGTCGGCACAGGTGTAGACCCCCTCTGTAGGGAGTCAACCCCTTTGAGATCCAATTCCTGTGATGAATTTTTATAGCCCTGAGCTGATGTGGCCTTCTCTGATTGGCCTGATGAGAAATTCTGAAGTATTAAGACTTATACGTCATGTTGTGGTTGGCTGGATGACACATCTCTTTGGTTTGGATGGCTCTGATTTCTCCTAGACTAATCTAAATGCTAGAATTAATCCTAGACATCTATATATACGTAGCTAAACTTCAACTCTTGGCCTCATAACCCTATTCTATGAAGCCGTCATGCTGTCCATATCTAAGCTAGCCTAGTCTCCATCTTCTCCAAATTAGAAATCAAGATAGAAAGCTCCAAACCAAATCCAAACTAGAGAATCAAATGTCTACATCAAAGGATAAGCTTAACAAATTAAGAAATCAGATCCTAGAATACAAGATCCGTTCTTTTTCTGTAAGTTCAGTTATTATTCCGATTTAAACAACTAATAGAAATCATGACTGTAATAATGGATTTAGAACTATGCCTAATTCTAATTCATGCTTATCCTTTTGTTAAATCTGAATTGCCTATGCCTATGAGACTATTGTGATTGATGTAATGACACCTATCATGCCTATGGGACTGTTGTGACTGACATAATGAAACCTATCATGCATATGAGACTGTTGCGATTGACATAATGGAACCTATCATGCCTATAAGACTATGGTGATTGATATGATGGAACTTATCATGTTGTACATCCTATGCCTATTTGACTATTGTGATTGATATAATAGGACTTATCATGTTGTATATCAAAATTAGTGATTCTCTTAAGTCCAATCCTATCTAATATTTATACCTATGGTGTAAATTGCTTAGCTTGCCCACACATATTGTTAATGTACAACATGCCTGTTGAAACATGATTCTTGAATTGGGTATACCTTTACATGCCTATTTTTCCTTATGTCAATTCTTGTGCTCCTTCTCTATTTTCCCTTTTTTCTTTTGTGAATACTATGTTCATTCGGAACTTAGACTGAATCTCATCGTACGTGCGATTATAACACGGGAAAATTGGGTATAATTTAATTGAGTAAATTTTGGCATAGCATGTGAATGTGGCATAAAACTTGTACTGACTACACTTGGGAAATATTGACATAAAACTTGGACACATATGAAAAATATGTAAAATGGCTAAAGATGAACATGCCTAACCCGAGGTTGGATTGAGTTGCGGTGTAAGACTGCCCGGGACCGTCTAGCACATCCAGCGACTGCAAAAATATAGATCTAATGTGAGAGGTTAGCGCATTAAGCCCAAAAACCCGAGGTTAGACTAAGTTGTGGTGTAAGACTGCCCAGAACCGCCCGGCACATCCAGCGACCGCAACAATATAGATCTAATGTGAGAGGTTGGTGCTTTAATGAATGAATTAAAGCTAAGGAACGAACAGGCTAAGAATGGTAGGGTTAAATTAATTAAGGAAACACTTAACCAATATAACATGTTAAACAGATCGGTGGGGTTAGGTAAATTTGAGAACACTTAACCGTTATAACATATTGATTTGGAAACCCTAGTAATGGGGACCCATTTCAGCAGTAACCCACATAGATGTATCACGGTACCCTGAAGTAGGCAGGGTGGGGCACGATTACTGGGTTGATTATAAGTAGTCAAAATAACGGCGAGTGATGTAGCAGTGTAGGTTCCGACGGAATATGGGCGTGCACGTACTCCGGAGTGGAAAAAGCAGGCACTGGGCACTAGTAGTATACACTATGCATCCTGAATTTGTGTCGGTTGCCTCCATAGGGATTGATACACCCCATAGCGGGACCAACACAGGTATCTACAATCAAGCGGGGCTGAATGGAACAAGTAATAAATGCACGCGAGTAGAAGCCAATCGGAAAAGGGTCACTGTGTTATAAACACATGATGGTAGTTGAAACATTCGTTAGTGGGTGCAGAAAAATGGAAATGAGTGCGATAGTATATTCAGTTTATCTTGCCTTATCTTATGTTATCTTATTGTTATGGTATTGTCTTATATTCAGTTTATTCATGTCATGATCCTTTTACCTGTTTACATGCTGAATAATCACTGAACTTGCCAGGCTTATGTCTGAGCCGCTTTCTTTCGCCTTCTTTTCTTCCGTTCCCCCCCCAGGTCCGTAGGGAGGGAAAACTTCATCTTAGTGCAGACCTTTTCCAGCTTGAAGAGAGTAAATGTATTGCATGGATTCTCTTTTCTTGGATTATGGATGTGGTTAAACTTTTATTGAGGATTTATGCTGTTTTACTACTGTTTTATGCTTCTTTATGTACTTGGAGTTTTAAATCAAGACAGATGTTTTATTGTAATAATTTAGAAGTTGGTTTTTGAGCCAATGCTTGTAATGTTTTGACTGAACCACGCTATTTATGAAATGATTTTAGTTTTTCGTTGTTTATATGTCTGTCTTGTAAATTATCTATGCCTTGTACCTAAAATGCTTCACCAAAGTTAATGCATTCCCTTTGTGAGTGACCTTAACGGAGATGGGGTGTTTCATTGTGGCAGAAGAAGGAAACACGTGAGGGGATTAACGTGTTGAATCGAGTATATCTTTTCCATATGATTTTAGAATCGCGCAAAATTGGCTTGTTGAAATCGCAGAGAAAAGTACTTCATTGCTGAGTAGGTTTGGAAGAAATTGGAAGTAGTTGGTTTTTCATTTAATTTTAAATGCTAGTTTAAAATTAAATTAAATAACGCATGAATCGATCATCAGAATCAAATGATGAGTTAATTCTCACACTTCTGGAATGCTGTGATGTGTTAAATTCATATTATCAATAATTATCATTAATAAGTATAAATTGGTTGAAAGGATGCTATGAATGATTTTTATTTGTTTACTGTTTGATTGTTTGTCCGTATTTATAGATTGTTCAAATGCATTAGATTATAATTCTCATTTCATATGCTATTATTAAACAATATTATGAGCTGTTGCGCAAGGAAGAACGGGTTGGAGGAATCCATTCGGATTCCTCAAACAAATTGTATCTTATTTGTTGTTTTTATTGTTCATTGTTTATTTTAATTAATATTATATCCTGTTTAAATATCGGTGATTTAATGAATGTTGATTGTTGAATTTAATTTTCGTATTTTAATCAATATGCAGTATTGATTAAGTAATTGGTAGTAGATGGTCTAAAATCCATCTTTTTGAGACATTAATTTGCTGTCAGGCGAATTGACGTATTTTAAGTTATAAAAATTATTTTCATAACTGAATTGAAGTTTCATGTTTTATTTTATTTATCCAAATAGAAATATTAATAAGTTAGAATTTATAACTTTGTTTTATAAAGTAAATTTTAAAAGTATGATGAACCTTATGTTCAAATACATAAGGAAATCTGAGATTAGCCAGAAAGTTAATTATTCGAAATAATTTTTTCTAAGGAAACAATTAAGTGATATTTTATCAATTATATAGTTTTAACTTAATGATTCTTTTATAAAAGAAAATTAATGTTTAATTTAATTATATGTAAGATGATTATTGAGTAGTTTATTATTTATGAAACCAAATTATTATCTTAGTAATATTAACTAACCTATTGTTAGTTAATAATGAAGTAATATATTTTTACTTCAGTAATGGAAAGGGACTTAAGAAATGGAATCAAGTTATATAAGATTTGTGAATAAGGAATTTTAAGCTAGAAGAGTTTGGATAAAGTATAGAAAATGGTTCCAAGTTATGAATAAAATATTATACAGAAGTTTTGAAGCAAATGGGTTAATATTTTAGTAAATGATTTACTTAATAAATATATTACGTAAAATGGTTATTATCTATTGATATTTTTCAAATTAAGGATGTGGTTTATAAAACCATGTTTTAAATAGAGAATGAGATCTGATTGATATTATAAGAATATGGGTTTTTGAGTTATGAACTTATATCTGTTCTAAGATAAGATGTTATCGATTACGGTTTGAGAGGTAAATAAAATACCCCAACTTGAATGACTTAACTATTATCGAGGAATGATATTAGTTTATAATGGAAAGGTTGGTTGAAATGAGTTATTATTTTCGTAAAACATTTGTAACGTCCCCAGCGCTATACCCTGGTATTAAAGAATATTCACAAGGAATATTGTCTAATGGAACGGAGAATACGGTTTGTTAGGGGCGACCATTCGTAATTTTGTCTTAACCGAGTATTAAACATGCCAAAATTTTGAACTCATTTGATGTATTCAATACAAAATTAAAACAAAACTACAATGGCTCTGGATCATATTCAGAACAAATCAAAACATTATCACATATCACAGAAGTGCATTCATATCACGACACAAGTGCAATATACATATAACTTCTAAGCTTAATGTAGTCAAACGTACTACAATATACATATAACATCAAAACATTCATAGTATAAAAGAGTGAATTTATATATAACTCACCTTTGATTTCACCAACAATTAGGCTTGGATTGGAGAAATTTGAGAGCTTTTTCCTTGGAATTGCCTTTAAGAGCGCGCTGAAACAAAGAAAGAGACATGCAAAACAAAACAGACACATTTCATTGTAAACAAAACTGAAACAATTTGGTTTACAGCAAATTATTTCAATATTTCATTTTGTAACGCCCCACCTCTGTACCCATATTATCCAAGAATATTACTAAGTAATACTGTCAGATAAAATTGAGAATGAGGCTATAGGGGCACATACGTGTGAATTCTGTTGGACTAACAGGGGTATGTACTAATTTTTTTAAAAATATACAACTTACTCATATGTACGCAATATTAGTACAAAACAATAACACGTGTGCCTCCAAGAAAGAACAATACAGAATATACGGAAATAAAGAGATCACAGAGTCAGTCGCAGTGATAAAATATAATAAATATGATATCATTTGCAAGATTTGAATGTAATTTAATATGATGAGTTTTGAATTAAAGAACGAATAATTTGGCCAAGTTGAAATGTGATAATGTTTATACAATTTTGCAAATAATGGAAATAATATGAGTGAAATGTACTTATTCAAATATTAAGTAATTTGAAATGAAAACGATTATATTAATTTGGAAATAGTAATAACTTTTGAAATTTAAGTGGATTTCCATAAGATCTTCAAGTGGAAGAAAATTAAAGCCATTGAGTTTTAATAAGAGGGCGTATGTCGTTTAACATGGATTTTGCGGCATTAGATTTGGTAATTGGGTTATAATGTTGAGTTAACGATATATTGATACATCGACATTTCCAAAACTAAGGAAATAAATGGTTTATGGAAATATAGCAATGTTTTCTGAATTAAAGGAAAATCAATCGAAGTGTGAATAAAGGAGAGGTATCGTTTCCAAATGACGAAACCAAGGATAAATTGTCAAGAGATGTTAATGGAATCGACTTTAAATTGGCGGAATGATTTTCCATAAATTAACAAAGAATTTTAATGAATGATTTTTTAGCAATAAGGACCTGAGCTGCCAAGGTACTTGACAGTACTGTTGTGAGTTGATAGTTAAAAACCAGACTATCAATAAATATCTTTTTGGACCTTTTGGCGTGTTGTTTCGAAGAGATCTGGATAGGAATTAGCCCCAAAACCACTTCGAACCAACTATGCGTTCGCGACTAATTTGCAGGTTTATAAAGATGGAACATTGAAGACCGTAGATCTTCATAAAACGGAAGGACTACTTATAATCTCTGGTTCATGCCCAGAGATAAACTGTGGTTCTGTAGTGGTTGGAATATATGGATTGCAAGGACTTCTCGTTACTTATCCTTAGGGTGATTCCTACACAGGATGAGGTAGGAGGGTGCCTTCGGTTCATCATGTTCCTGGAAGACTTGTATGGACGAATGTCTGATAAAGTATTTCCTTAAAAGTCACATACGTTGATTTTTACAAATATACCAAGTTTAGTGGTGGAGAAATTATCTTGCTTAACACCCAGAGTATATTTGTAGACGTCAATTAATGATTTGATAAATCTGACGATGTGGCATTCAAAATGAAAATGATGTGATGTTCAAAAAGGTAAAACGTGACCTCAAACCTCATCAACTGGGAAATGAAAAAAATCAGGTAGGTCACATGGCTATTTTAGTCTCCCCCAAGCAGAGTGTATTATCACCATCTAGAGAAACTCTGTTTCCTTCTTTAATCTTTCAATGTTGTCTCGCGAGAACGGTGGTTAGCTCCCATCGGGGGTGATAATACATTCGACACATACAAGCTAAATGAGTAACTGGTCATGTTTAGCCTGGGTTGCAGGATGTTCTTATTGAACCCCAGTGTATCCTCTCTAGGGTACACTGATCAAGAAAGTGGTCCCACACTTTTCCATAGTTGGAATCCAATCTCCAATAAGCGCTATGCAGTTTTTGATTATATACTATGTATGTAGAGAGTGAGATGCAAGCGTTCTACTAGATGGTTATTCATTTGTGATTTGATAGACACTATTATAATATCACCAAATTTTGATATATCAAAAATGTTTTGGGTTATAGTAAGGTAAAAACCGTCCATGTTTATGTGTGGGTTGGTCTTACTATTATCCTTCCTTTCAAAAGGGTTTTCTAAAGTTAAGCTGATGTTTTTTATGTGAATTTAGCACTGAAAGTATTCCAAACTGATCCGGGTGTTTTTGCTTTTCTTCAGAATGTGCTCGGGTCAGACCGAATGTATTTTCCACATTAGTTTTCATTTGGAATTTCAGGAGATGGAAGCAGAAGGCTTCACCTTTAGTTATTTTAACTTTGTTCAAATGTAACAGATATATGTTGTACTCTGATGATTGGTATGTGTATACAATTTTCTTTTGTGTTAAGAGATTTGATGTATATTATATTTTATTTGTTCCGCTTTCTATTCTAATATTTCTTTCTCTCTCTCTCTCTCACCCTCTAACTTCTTTCTCTCAACTTTCTACTTTTCTATATAACTTGGGTTGACTGTGGTAGTTAAATTTCGGCTTGAATTGTACGGAAACGTGGGACGTTACAAAGTGGTATCAGAGCTATTGGTTTAGTGATAACCTTGGCTCTGTGGCGTAATTCAATAAAGATGGGGTTATTAATACCCTAGATTGAGTTTGAGTGTATGTGTGCGTGTGTGTGTGTGTGTATATATATATATATATATATGAATGCCCTTGATTGGTTGACTTGAATAGTCTGATTATGAAATTGAAAGATTAACTATAACACCTCGTATTTTAATAAGAACACTATAATGATAAACTAAAGAATACTTAATTAAAATATTAGGAATTAAGTAAAACGGACTGGACCATTGCGTTTGTCTTGGAATTCTACTTAAGATAGACTCCGAGTTGTGTAAAACGGACATCGTATGAAGAAGTTATTAAGCTTAGAAGTTTGTATACATATTAGAGAAATACATATAAACAAATCAAGTCCAGAATTCAAACAGTTCGAAAATTTATGCGGGAAAGGGACGCCGGAATTGGACCCGTTGAGGGTCAACCCACGCCCCAAGGGGGTCGACCCACTCAAAGGGGTGTCGACCCACCCTAGATCCATCCAAGTTCATTTCTGAACCTGGACTTGTTTCTGAACGAGATTCGTTGGCATTAGGCTATGAATAGGACCTCATTTCTATTGTTTTACACATAAAAAACAATGGAGACAATGAGATGCTTCCCCAGCAAGGATTGTATTAGCCTACTTGCTTCAACAACAGCTTATATGCATACAAGAATTTCTTCTGCAAAATCTGCTTATTATTCTCTGTTCTTTAAATCCAGTCCCAGTGAGTTCATGTTATTTTTAGATATAAAAATTTACCAAGTAATCCTAATATGTTTATAAATCTGGATCTAAACCTATGCTAGTTAAGAATCAGATTCATACCTAAAACATATTTACCATTACGTGTACACCTGATCTACTGTTTAGTTCTTATGTGCCTATTTCTGATATGTCTATTTCTATTATCGAATGCCTATTCTATTATTATGGCTATTTTTTTTCTCTTCTCTCACTCTTTCCTTTTTATTTTTATAGTCTAGGCTATCTTCGAGCCTGGGTCTATATCTAAAATATGCGAATGGGCGAAATTGGGAATGGTTGGAAAAGATAAATTGGGGGCATAACTTGTATTTTAAATCATGACTGGCATTTGAGGGGCATAACCTATACAACGATATATGACGAAATTTGGGGGCATATCTTGTAACTGTGAATTATGACTTGAGGGTTGGGGCATGTATATCTGTAGGCTTAATTAATTGATTAAGAGGAACATGTAATGAAACTGTATTACTAAACCTGTTTAAATCTGTGGGGGGTTACATGAACCTATCAAATTGTGTAGGGGTTAAGTAAACACGTTTGAATCTGTGGGGGTTAAGTAAATCTATTAAATCTATGGGGGTTATACGAACCCGATAAACTTAAATTGTTATTTCTGTTGGAGTTATGTGGGCTTGTTAACATGTTAGGCATAACCTTTCTAAATCCTAGTAGTTGGGGGGGTAAAAGCCTTGGGGTAGTTTGTGTCATCTATGGTGTGGGACCCGTATCGGTCAGTAACCCATATTGGTATCAAAGGGAGACCCCGCACTAGGTAGGGGTCAGGGCACACTTACTGAGCTGATTATAAGAGGTTCATATGGGAGGAGTCGTTCTGGTAGTGCATTCCGATGGAGTCATGTGCATGCGTGGCTCCGGATTGATCAGGGATAATAAGACGCTATAACACCAGTAGATACAGCTGTGTCCATCTGGGGTTTGCCACTTTTGGAAGTGATACATCCTACTGTGGGGCCGGTACAGGGTATTTACAGTATAGGGAGCCGATCGATTGGGGGTAGCAGTTAGGGTATATCTAGTCCTGCCTGTTTAGGTGCCCGTTATTTATGGTTGGGTTAACACCCGTTATTTATGGTTGGGGTAACACCCGTTATTTATGTTGGGTACCTGTTATTACGGTTTGGGGTAAAACCCGATACTAGAAATACACCTAAGTCTACCATTATATTTCTGTTGGGATCATTCATATCTATTATACTAGTATTGGTGTAGAGAAAAGCTTTTGGGAAGCGTAATCTCTATTGACTTCATTCTGCTTATCCTATTTTGCCTTTTATATTTGTTACATGATACTGTCATCTCTCATCCAATTTATATGTCTGTCATGATGCTTTTACTTATTTATATGCTAAAAGTAACTGGACTCGCCATGCTTTATGTCTGACCTGTTTTATTTTCTTTTCTCTCTCTTCCTTTCTCCCTCCCTCTAGGTACTTAGGGTGGGAACGCTTAGGCTTGATTAGGAATCTCTCTCTCTCTCTTATGTTTATGCTTTGAGCTACTTAGATGTATCGCTTTGACTTCTTGTCTACTCTGTTATGGTTATTTTTAGGGATTATGATTTTATATTACTGTACTATGATGGTTTTAGTGCAAGGCAGATACTTTTATTTGATGCAGTTGGTTTTTTGCATTTCAGACTGATGTAGTAACTGTATTTTGGACCACGACTTTTCAATTGGAAAATAAAGTTTTAAATTTCCGCTGCTATTTTATATCTGTCTTGTGATGCTCATGTTTCTGTTTACCTATAACTCTTCATAGACTTTAATGCATTCTGTTAAAGAGTGATATTAACGGACGTGGGGTGTCACATTTGGTATTACAGCTGAAGGTTACAACATCGAATGAAAAGGTTTTGAATTTTTTTTTCAAAAGGTTTCAAAAAGAAAGTATTTTCAAAGAAAGGTATGCTTTTGAAAATCATATTCCCTAAAGCCATATAAAATTTCTTTCGATTCTCTATTTGAATCATTCTTCCTTTTCGTTTTAGCATGTCTGGGGAACTAAATATTCCCGAGGGCATTCAGATACCGGCTTGGTTCCGTAGATATCTTGGGGCTACGGCACCTACTGAAGGCCAAGTAGACTCCACTCCCCCAGCTGCAACCGTTTTTCCTCCTCCTCCTCCACTGCGAGCGGATAATTTCTCCAAGATATGCAAGGATTTGTGTGCTATGGGAGGAAAGCCATTCCAAAGAACTGATACCTTTGTGGAAGCAAGGAATTGGCTTAAAGAGATGGAGGATTTATTTGGGATCTTTGAGGTTAATGACCGTAGGAAGATTCAGTTGGCCATTTTGTAGCTGAAGAATGAGGCTTCGTTATGGTGGGAAGTGACGCAAACAGAGCGTCCAGTTGAGACTTGGGATGATTTCCGACAGAGATTCGAGTTAAAGTTTCTCTCTCAGGCAGAAGAGAGTATGCAAATGGAAAGGGTTTTGGCACTTTAGCAACGAAGCATGTTTGTCAAAGAGTTTGTCAATGATTCAATCAGTTGGCGAGGTTTGGTTTGGAGCTGGTGAATACCCCACACAAGAAAGCCTTGAGGTTTGCAAGAGGATTGAATGAACCCCTCCATGGATTGGCTATGTCTCATATTCCAATGGGGGCAACTTTTGAGAAGCTCATTGATATGGCATTGATGCATGAAGAAGATAAAGGTAAAAAAAGTTTGACTGATGAGGCACAAAACAAGAAAGTGTGGCCCAAGAAAGAACAACAACATCAAAAGAAAGGCGGAAAGAATGAAAAAACTCAAGATAAGAGGAAATGTCATGGTTGTGGACACATAGGTCATTTGGTCAAAGATTGTAGAAAAGGGAAGAATGCTTATTTCTTTTGTTGTGAGGTCGGAAACTATTCTAGGGAGTGCCCGAAGAAACAAGGACCGGGCCAAAGGGCAGGATTTTCTGGAGGGCAGGTGCATGCACACGAGGCCAATGTACCGGACAGAGGTAGGAAAGTTTCTGTTGAAGGTTTGATTTCTCTTTCCGATCATCCTGTTAGGACTCTTTTTTATTCTGGCGCTTCGCATTCTTTTATATCTGATTTTATGGTTGAGTCTCTACACCTTAGTACTAGTATGATTCAGATCTCGTTGTTATCTCAAACCCCATTGGGGCACGGCTCATTTGTCTATGATTTGTTGGGGTTTGAGGATATCTGTGTTCGGCATCGAGTTTGAGTGCAACACATGTGTGCTTGGTTTCATGGGCTATGGTTTGATTCTAGGGATGGATTGGTATGGTGCAATTCTAGACTGTGAGAGGAGGGTTGTTAGACTTTTGACTTGCCATGGGAGGACTCTCAAGATTTCTTGTGACCTAAATGGGTCTATCATGCTTGATTTCCTAGAATCATTTGATGCATCTGCCGATGATTTGCGACCTGTACTGGTAGTCTATGAGTATTTGGATGTTTTTTGAGGAGGTTAGGGGCCTACCTTCGAGGCGCGAGATTGATTTTTGGACATACTTGGTGGATAATGCGAAGCCAGTTGCATTGCTTGTGCACCACATGGCTCCTAAGGAAAGGAGGAAGCTCAGCAAGCAAGTAGGGGAACTACTTGAGAAGGGGTTTATTAGGAGAAGCATATCTGAATAGGGTACTCCAGTCATCTTTGCAACTAAGGAGGACGGCCCGCTTTGCTTATGCGCGGATTACAGAGAGTTGAATAAACTCACTAAGAAAAATAGGTTCCCACTTCCGAGTATAGATGATATGTTTGATCATCTTTTTGGTGCATCTATTTTCTCTCAGTTAGACTTGGCCACGGGGTTTCATCAGTTGAGGGCCGCCGATGATAGTATAGACAAGACCACATTTAGAACTCCATATAGTTTCTTCGAGTGGTTAGTCATGACATTTGGGTTGACGAATGCACCTACGTATTTTGTCGATCTGATGAGTAGGGTGTTCCGGGAGTTTCTAAATAAGTTCGTTGTGGTCTTTGTGGATGAAATTCTGATCTTCTCGAAGTGCGAGGAGGAGCATGCCCTACATTAAGGGGAGGTTTTGAAGACTCTTCGAGCGCACCAGCTTAAGGCGAAACTCTCCAAATGACATCTTTGGAGAAAGGAAGTGAGATTTTTAGGACATGTGGTCTCCTAGGATGGGATAGCTATGGAGCCCGCGAAAGTAGTTGCAGTTCAAGATCGGAATATTCTAGAGAATGCAACAGCGATGAGGAGTTTTCTTGGTTTAGCAGGCTATTATAGGAAGTTTATTAAGAACTTCGCAAAGATATCAACCCTACTCACCAGACTGACGAAGAAGAATCTGATCTTTGTTTGGGATATTGACTATGAGAATGCTTTTCAGCGATTGAAGAGGGATATGATAACAACCCTAGTTTTGACTTTGTCTGGTGAGAACAAAGTGTTCACAGTGTACAATGATGCATGTAGTACAGGGCTTAGTGTCGTCTTGATGCAAGAAGGGTAGTATATTATAGTGGTAGACAATTATGAATTCACGAGAAGAACTACCCTAACCATGATTTGGAGTTAGCTGCTATAGTATTCGCGCTTAAGGCTTGGCGACATTATCTACTTGGAGAGAAGTTCGAGTTGTATACCGATCATAAATCTCTCAAGTATCTATTCTTGCAGAGGGATCTCAATTTGAGACAATAGAGATTGATGGAGTTCCTAGCATCCTATGATTTTGAGATTGCTTATACCCCTGGCAAGGGTAATGTGGTGGCGGACGCGTTGATTAGGCAGAGGATGAATTTGAGTCCACTATTCGTAGAGAGAATGAGCTTGGAGTATATATCGACCTTCGATTTTAGGCTATCTACGGATCTTACACCTGGTTTGTTGGCATCCTTAGATGTGTGACATACTCTTATAGACCAGTTAGGAACTTCACAACGAAAGGACGACCATATAGAAGACATCATGGATAGGCTTAGTAGAAGGGAGACTTCTAGTCACCTTAGTAGATATTCAACGGATGACAGAGGGTGGTTGCTATGGGACGGAAGGCTTTGTGTTCCCCGAGTAGGAAATTTGTTGAAGACTGTCCAAAAGGAAGCCCATCGTTCTAGGATGACTATCCATCTGGGAGGTGATAAGATGTATAAAGATATAAAGAGGGTTTTCTTTTGGACTGGGATGAAGAAAGATGTAGCGGAGTTTGTCTCTCGATGTTTCGTCTGCCAGCAAGTCAAAGCCGAGCAAAGGAAACTTGGTGGTTTGCTTCTTCCTTTGGAGGTCCCACAATGGAATTGGGAAAACATCTCTATGGATTTCATCGATGATCAGCCTAGATCAAGGAAAGGCAATACCAGTATTTGGGTTATAGTTCACATGCTTACTAAGAGCGCTCATTTCGTTTATGTTAAGAGTAAGAGAACGACGGCATGGTTAGCATCAGTTTATCTTCGTGAGATAGTCCGTCTACATGGAGTACCCACTAGCATAGCAAGTGATTGCAACCCCATCTTCATTAGTGCATTATGAAAGAGCCTGCAAGAGGCGTTAGGCACACAGTTATGCTTGAGCATTGCATATCTGCAACGTCCCAGATTTTTCGGCCATTTAAATTAGAATACTTAAATTTGTTATATATTATATTTGAAATATAATGGATTTTTAATCGAATTTATTTAAAATAGAGTTCGAATATATATATTTATATATTAATTAAAACGAGCTCGAAACGTCGCGGTAGTTCGCAATTTTCAATTTGAACTTTAACCGATTATACATGATCTGATATAAGTCGAATTTCTATGAAACGAGAAACATTTGAACCGATTTGATTATATTTTTCTAATGAAAGAGAAAAATCGAGATTTCAGCTTATAGACTTCAAGTTACATCCAATTCAAATTTTCAAATAGTCACTATGGAATCCTTATTTAATTTATAACGATTTATTTATATTAAAGTATTTCTATGTAAATGGAATATTATATAAAACCAGTATTTCTAATGTGAGTTTTGAGTTCCATACTGACTAGAAATTGGAACTGTTGTTTTAAATAATACGATAATATTAATTTTCTATCGTTAAATTTAGCTGTTGAATTTAATTTATATTATAACAAATATTATATTAGATTTATAAATAAACCCTTGAATGTATATGTATGTGTTGACATATACATCGGCATTTTCTTTTGGTTTGACAATACAATTGACACCCGCATAATGTATGCTTGTACAACAAAAAAAAAGAAAAAGAATGTACAACATGGAAACCAAATTTGAAATGCATACAATATGAAAGCTAAATTGATCAATAAAAGAAAACAAAATGTATATTCATATTTTTCTTTGTACAAATGCACAACGCAAAGAAAACAACACATTTTCTACATGAATGAAAATTTATTAAAAATAAAATTTATTTTCGAGCTACTCAATTTGTGATGGGATCTTTGGTTGTCTGGTCATATGTACACAAATTCGCTCATCCTTCTTCTCTGCTTGCTGCTGCCGTGGTTGTAGCGGCCACATTTGTGATTCATTTGCAACTGATCCTATAAAAAAATGATCAACACAAGAGAAAAGCAATACCATTCATGATTAAAATTCAAAACTCAGCATGCCGTGTTCATTTATAAGAATATGTAACAGCGAATATATATATATTCACAGAGTACATGAACAACTTAAGGGAATAGGCCGGACATAGAAAAAGAAATTGAAAGAGGAAAAAATATATATATACTAGAACCAAAACATACGGTATAAAAACTGAAGAGGAAAAAAATCAATGTTAGAAAACAAAAATATGTATATATTATACGTCAATCTGTACATACAAAATCAAATAGCTACTGTATAATCATATATATAATGAAATTCATTACAAAATTCATTGTTTTCGTACATGGTAAAACCCAACAGAAAATCTACAATGCGGGATTCATATCTCTGATCAAATAAACTGGTACCTAGCTAAATCTATGTATACAGTGAATCATCAAATATCAACAGCTAAAGTAAATAGCTAAAACATATAGATGTATTGATACATCTAGTCTAGTCTGCAAAAGTAAATGAACAGCTAACGAAAGAAGAAAAGAAAATCAAATGTATGTACAATATATTTATAACACCAAATCTTAACAGCACAAGAACAGCATATGAACAGCTCGAAATGTTCAATCTGCTAAAACCAGATATGCATATATTTAAACATCAAATCCTTACAAACAATCGAACAGCTAACCTACATTCTTATATACAGAAATTCATGTACAAATTCCACTGTTTCCACACATAAAATCTACCACAAACAGTACAAATCTTTGAATTAACAATGCATAGTTTCACTGTCACCTAACCAGTTCAATCAATATCCATTCGAACAGATATCACGCACCATCAAACTGCTATCAAACCGTACAACAAAGGTGATGAAAGCATATGGCCTAAGGATTTTAGCTTGATCACCTAGGTTAAACTACTGATGGACAATGTTCTTATCTAAATTTCCAACCACACTATAAATACATGCATTCACACCGTAGATTTTCATCCAATTCAAGAACCATTCGAAACCAGAAAAATCAAATAAAAATAATACAGTAATGGAAAATTCGAATAAATAACTTAGCTTTATTCAAAGAAGTATGCGTTTGGATCTGAAGGTTCTTGGACTGATTTCTGTTGAAGCCGTTTAAAAATCCATGACCTAGGAGCAACGGCAGCCTCGATTCGGTTGCCGAGAGCCTGTAGTGTACGGTGGAGGAATCCGCTTCAATTCTGGGTGTTTGGGGTCGATCAGCGAGCAGAGGTGGTGGTCGAAGGGGTTGTTGTACCAATCGGAGTGGAGAGTAAAAGGAAGATCAGAGAGTGGTTGAATAGAGGAGGAGAGCGACGCCGTAAATCTTGATTTGGCATAAGAAAAAAAAAGAGGAAGATGGAATTTGATTTCGGCCATGAGTAATTGAGTGGAGGTAGAGGGTTTGAATGACGTAAGGGAACCGATGGATAAGGTTTTGAAGATTGAAGCGGGTTGGGTTTGGGCCTGCTGTTGGAAGGTAAAAGCCCATATAATAAATAAACATCATGTTTTAAAATTTAATTATTTATAAAACTTGTTTAGGTGATTTCTCGAACATACGGTATCAGATTTTGGCGTGGTCAGTTGCATTAGGACCGTAAAGACGAGAACTTCGAGATGGAGCAGAGTTTGGTCAGGATTGGGAACAACTGAGAATTTTAGTCGAATTAAACGTCAGTTTAATTTGACTAAAAACCAGATATTTATCGATGGATTTAAATCATGGTGAGTTAAACTCACTCAGCTCTTCCCAGTTTTATTTTATATAAATTGGGTTTTTATTTTGCTTGTTCTGGTTGTTAATGGTTGACGTTTGCTAGTTATATATAATTATTGTTGATTCAATTTCTGAAATTAAACGGTCGTTTAATTTCAGTAAAATACTAATCACTATGATTTGACCCAAATAAGGTAGTTTCCCTTGATTGGTCACATTTATAAACGTGCTTGGATGTTTGAATTGGCCGTTAATTGATTGATGACCGTTATAGAAGTTATCAGTTGAATAAGTGCTTTGATTCCTCAAATTTATGGGTTATTTTCACATTACCATTCTATAAACGGTTTACCCAGTATGGTTGAATGATTGATTATGGTCATTGATGGTTGAACCATATTTCAACATTTACTCTGATATGAACAAATGGATAGTATTGGTTGGGAAATTGGCATCACCTGGCCTAGAAATCAATTGATTTTTAAAATATGGATTTTATAGACAGTGTGTCAACAATATTGAAGTTATAAATATATTTTATAAGTGGAATAGATTTTGGAAGTTGTTACTTTGAATGAAAGTTATTTAAAGATTAATAAATATTAATTATTTATTAGTTAAAGTTTATAAGAAATTATGAAATGGTTTTATTAAACAAATTCTTATAAGAATTTTAAAGAAATAACCGAGGGGTTAAGTATTCCATTAATCACATCTAAGGAGCAGTTAAATGAAGTTATTTAAATTAATTATATTTTTAATTAATTTAAAGAGGGAATTAACTGGAATGGGTTGGAGGAGTAATCGTGTTTTGAATTGACCGAGTCAATCGTTTTAACTAAGTTGGGTTTTATAATTAATTTGTTGATGAACTAAATAAATTCATCTAACAAATTGTTGTTTGAAATTTAAAAAGATTTTAAAGAGATTTTATTATTTATCTTTGTAAATAAAACTGATCTTGCAATAATAAATGTAAAAGTGAATTATTTGTTTTAGTTTAATTAATTACTTCTTAAATGAAATATATTTAAGTAAGTAACGGTTTTGGAGATGCAATATAATTGGGTTTTGAGAAGAAGTTGTGAACAAGTTTATATTTGAACTCGAGTTTTATAGTGAAGCAATAAAGAGGTTTAAGCAAATACATAGCTTAAATGAAAGGTCAACTTGACGTTTGAATTAAGTAAAGAGAGATGGAGATATAAAGGGGTTTATGTTAAACCTGATATTTTTAAACATAGTTATAAAGGGAATGTGAGATTAAAGCGTGGTTTTGAATTGTTAATACTTGATATTAAGTTAAGGGAATGGAAAGAGATTTCCCAAAAGAAAGGGGATTGGAAAAGGGATTTAAAGTTGGAATTTGGTAAAAGAGGTTGGAAAAAGGATTTGTAATAATAATCCAGTTTAGGAAACCAAGTTATTTGAATAAGTCGAGGGTTAATAAAAGTGATGATTAATAAGGAATTATTTAATTAACGAATTAAGCGATATTAATTACATTTAAAAAGAGAAACTTCCAGAAGATAAGAAGAACTGTAAAGCTATATTTTAATTAGTGGAATGTGTTGATGTAAGATTAAATATTGTTTCTTGAATTACAACTCGTATTTATCTGAAGATAAGAACGTTATTGATCAAGGTCTGAGAGGTAATAAAAATACCCCAACTTGAATGACTTCGAGACTATCCAAGGATGATACTAGTTGGTAATGGCAAGAATGTATGTTAAGATTTCCGAAGGAACGGAAATAATATGAGATGATATTTCCTAGTAACGGAATTAAAGGGAGATTGGGCGATAATTTCGAAGAGTAAAGGAATAAGATATTAAATGGTTTCTTTTATAAGAATAAGGATTGGATACTTTTCCAAGTAATGAAAACAAAAGAGTTGGCGTAATGTCGAATATTAAGTTGAACTGATTTCTCAGTTATAATTAACGAAAATATTATAGTAAATGTTTTGACAATGATAGTCAAATGGAATATGGATATCGTTATATAATATATCCTTTTTAAATATTTAAACAAAATGGTAAGTGAAATGTTTTTCCCAATATTTGAATATTCAAGTTTTATTAATTTTAAGATACCAAGTGATGCTAAGTACTAAACCAGAAAAATCTATTTTTATGATTTCATGGATGGTTAATTGATAGTTAAATAACCAATTATCAAGTTTGATCTTTACGATTGTTGGTATGGAAAGACCGGGATCGAATGTGTATTCGAAAACCATTCCGACCAACAAATATGAAATATATAGAAGATATCAGGAGACGATCGAGATGGAGCATGTGAAGACCATAGATCTTCATAAAACGGAAGAACCACTTACAATCTCTGATTCGACCCAGAGATATACTGGGGTTCTGTCGTGGTTGAAATCTGTGGATTGCAAGGACTATCGCTACCGATCCATGGGGTGATTCCTATATTGGATGCAGTAGGAGAGTACCTTCGGTTCATTCTTTTCCTGGATGACTTGTATGGACGGATGTCTGACAGAGTATTTCTTAAAGGTCACGTACGTTGATTTTTACAAACGTATCTCTGTTAGTGGCAGAGAGGGGCACCTCACTAGCTTAACGACCGGAATATTTTCGTGGACGCCAATTAGTGATTTGGCGGATCTGACAATGTGGCATCCAAAGTGTATGATGACCAGATGTATTCTGACCTCAAGCCTCATCAACCAGGAAAGGACAGAAATCGGGCAGGCAACATGGCTATGTGGGTCGCTCCCATTAGGGTGTATAATCACCTATCTAGAGAAAATCCATTTCATTCTTTAATCTTTTTTTGATGCTATCCCTTTTCGAGAAAACGGTGGTTTGAGCCCAACCGTTGGTGATATACATTCGATACACTTAAGCGAAATGAGTGGTCGGTCATGTAAGGGCCGGGTTGCAACACGTTCATGTTGAACCCAGTGTATTCGCCTCTAGAGATACACTATCGATAGGTGGTCCCATACCTTGTCATAGTCAGAATCTAATCTCCAATAAGCTCCTGCGGTTTTGATTGTATACTATGTATATGGAGCATGAGATGCAAGCGTTCCACTTGATTGATATTTACTTGTATGTACACACTATTATAATTTCAGGAAAGATATTGATTTAAAAAATGTTTTAGGTTATCATAAGGTAAAAACCATCCGTATTTATGTGTGGATTTGGTCTTACGATTATCTTTTTCTTTCGAAAGGATTTTAACTTAAAAAAATCAAGTTGTGTGATACCCTTAATACTATTCGAGTTTTTCTCACTCTGGTTCACCAGACTGACCAGATGTTTTGTAAATGCTCGAGTTAGCCCGGGGTTTATAGGTTCAGGTTATCGGATACTGCAAAATCCAGAGATGAGCTGGAGATGTTCAGATGCATGATATCTAGTATTTAGTCCACTGTGTGATTGTATATAACTGTCCAGAGATGTGTGATGTACTCTGATATTGTAAGTATTTTTAAAAGCTATAAATAAAGATTTAATTCTCAATTATATTTTGTTCCGCTACGATGTGAGACTCTGTGTTGTGTTGGTTCTTCTTCTATTCTAATATTTCTTTCTTTCTTATCTCACCCTCAAATTTCTTTCTATAAACGTTCCAGTGTTTTCGGTGTTGGAAGGTCGGCATGAGTTATGATAAAGGTAATTATGTCGATTTTCGGGGCCGAAAATCCCTGGTTCGTTACAATATCACCCTCAGATCGATGGGCAGACTGAGAGATAAATAGAGTTTTAGAGGATCTTTTGAGGCTGTGTATCCTAGACTTCGGAGGGACTTGGGAGGAGCATCTTCCGTTAGTTGAGTTTGCCTACAACAACAGTTATCAGGCTAGTATTGGCATTGAAACCTTCGAGGAATTGGACGGACGACCTTGTAGATCATCGACTTGTTGTTGTGAGACTACAGATAGGCATCTACTTGCACCTGAGATGATTAAAGAAACTTCAGAAAAGATTGATCTTATCTGCAGACGGATGAAGACAGCTCAGGACAGGCAGAATTCATACGCAGATAAGACAAGGACCGATATTGAGTTTAATGTGGGGGACATAGTTTTCATCAAAGTATCATCCCTGAGAATGTGGTTCGCTTTGGATCTGTAGGGAAATTGGCGCCAAGGTTTGTAGGGTTATTTCCCATTGTGGAAAGAATAGGCTATAGGGTTAAGATACCAGAGAGATTAGCGGGTGTTCATGATGTTTTCCACGTTTCTCATTTGCGGAGGTGTTTACATGATACTACAGAAGTAGTTGAGCTGCGTATGCTTGAGGAAGTTGAGGTAGAACAGGAGATGATAGTTAGACAAGTTCCTACCCGTATTATTGGGTCAGAGGTTAAGAAGCTTCGCAACTGAGAGGTCAAGTTAATGAAAGTTTAATGGGGAGAAGACCGCGAGGATGCCACTTGGAAGACTGAAGACAAGATTCGCGCTTCGTACCCTTTTCTTTTCAAGGGTATGCTCTTAACTTCTTTTTCTGAAGCTTTTATTAGTACTTGCTTCTGCCATTTAAGTATATCATATCGATCGAATCTTCGGCCTTTAGTTAGGGAACCAATGGATATAAACATGTGTCTGAGACATGTTATGTTTGATGGATGCAAGTATTTGTCGGTGGTTGCTTGTGGATTTGTATACACACACACACTAGGCACTAGATCGGCTCAATCACTCTCATACTACATACGGATGTGTGTTCAATTTTCTTTTATGGATAAAAATGGGTGTATCATCACATGAATGTTGCATTTGGATTGACAATTGTGCACACATATAGCATTTCATGATATTCTAGGACTAATTGCATACATGCTGGGTTCATGGCACTGACATACATTGCAATAAGGAGGTCGACTGAATCAGTAGACTGACTGATCTTTCGCATTAGTATTGGGACATATACAGACACCTTTGTATATGTTCATATAAGCATTAGAAATTTTTAAGGACAATGAATGCCTATAATTGGTAGATGAGTAGATGGTTGATGGATATTAGGATATGCATTCTTCTTAACTTGGAGATTTCGGGGATGAAATCCTTTTAGGTAAGGGAGAATGTAACACCCCGTAATTTTAATAAGAACACTATAACGATAAACTAAAGAATACTTAATTAAAATATTGGGAATTAAGTAAAATGGACTGCACCATTGCGTTCGTCTCAGTATTCTGCTTAAGATAAACTTCGAGCTTGCGTAAAACGGACCTCGTATGAAGAAGTTATTAAGCTTAGAAGTTTGTATTCATACAAGAGAAATATATATAAAAAAATCAAGTCTAGAATTCAAAACAGCTCGAAAATCTAAGAAGGAACGGGACGCGGGAATTGGACCCGTTGGGGGTCGACCCACGCCCCAAGGGGGTCGACCCATGGGTTGACCCACTCGAGGGTCGTCGACCCTGGGGTCGACCCCCGGGTTGACCCACTCCATAACCATCCAGGTTCATTTTTGAATTAGACTTGTTTCTGTACGAGATTTGTTGGCAGTAAGGTATAAACAGGACCCCATTTCTATTGTTTTTATGCATAAAAAACAATGGAGACAACGTGATGCTTCCCCAGCCTGGATTGAATTAGACAATTTGCTTCAACAGCAGCTTATACGCATACAAGAATTTCTTCTACAAGATTTGCTTATTATTCTCTCTTCTTTAGATCCGGTCCCCGTGAGTTTATGTTATATTTTGATATAAACATTTAATAAGTAATCCTGATATATTTATAAATCTGGATCTAAACCTATGCCTATTAAGAATCTGATTCATACCTAAAATAGATCTACCGTTACATGTACACTTGATCTACTATTCAGTTCTTATGTGCCTATTTCTGATATGCATATTTCTGTTATCGTACACCTATTCTGTTATTATGCATATTTCTTTTCTCTTCTCTCCCTCTTTCCTTTTTATTTTTATAGCCCAGGCTACATTTGTGCCTTGGCTTATCGCTAAAATATGCGAACGAACGAAAATGAGAATGGTTGGGAAAGATAAATTGGGGCATAACTTATATTATAAATCATGACTGGAATTTGGGGGCATAACCTATACTGTGATATATGACTAAATTTGGGGCATATCTTATACCTCTGAATTATGACTTAAGGGTTGGGGAATGTAAATCTGTAGTCTTAATTAATAGATTAAGCGGAACATGTAATGAAACTGTAATACTTAACCAGTTTAATTCTGTGGGGGTTATATGAACTTGTCAAATTGTGTAGGGGTTAATTAAACCTGTTTGAATCTGTTGGGGTTAAGTAAATCTATTAAATCTGTGAGGGGTTATACGAACCCAATAAATTTAACCTTCTTTATCTATTGGGATTATGCGGGCCTGTCAATTTGTTAGGCACAACCTATCAAAATCCTAGTAGTTGGGGGTACAGGACTAGGGGGTGGCTTGTGTCATTTGTGGTGTGGAACCCGTATCAGTCAGTAACCCATATTGGTACCAAAGGGAGACCCCGCACAAGGTAGGTTCAGGGCACGCTTACTGAGCTGGTTATAAGAGGTTCATATGGGAGGAGGTGTTCTGATAGCGCGTTATGACGAAGTCATGTGCATGCATGTCTCTGGATTGATCAGGGATAATAAGACGCTATAACACCAGTAGATACGGCTTTGCCCATCTAGGGGTTGCCATTTTAGGAAGTGATACATCCTACTGTGGGGCCGACATAGGGTATTTACGGAATAGAGAGCCAATCAATTGGGGGTAGTAATACGAGTACATCTAAGCGTGCTTCTTTAGGTGCCCATTATTTATGGTTAGGGTAACACCAGTTATTTATGGTTGGTGTAACACCCATTATTTATGTTGGGGTACATGTTATTATTGTTTAGTGTAAAACTCGTTACTAGAAGTACACCTAAGTCTACCATTATGTTTCTTTTGGGATCACTCATATCTTTTATACTAGTATTGGTGTAGAGAAAAGTATTTGGGAAGCGTAATCTATTCAGTTCATTTTGCTTATCCTATTCTGTCTATTATATCTGTTATATGATACTGTCATCTCTCATCCAGTTTATAAGCATGTCATGATGCTTTTACTTATTTATATGCTAAAAGTAACTGGACTCGCCAGACTTTATGTCTAGTCCATTTTATTTACTTTTCTCTCTCTTCCTTTTCCCCCTAGGTTCTCAGGGTGGGAACGCTCAGGCTTGATTAGGAATCTCTCTCTCTTCTGTTTCTGCTTAGAGCTGCTTAGATGTATCGCTTTGGCTACTTGTCTACTCTGTTATGGATATTTTTGGGGACTATGATTTTATATACCTATACTCTGATGGTTTTAGTACAAGGCAGACACTTTTACTTGACGTAGTTGGTTTCCAGTATTTCAGACTGATGTTGTAACTGTATTTTGGACAACGACGTTTTCTATTGGAAAATAATGTTTTAAATTTCCGCTGTTATTTTATATCTGTCTTATGATGTTTATGTTTCTGTTTACCTATAACGCTTCATGGAACTTAATGCATTCTGTTAAAGAGTGACATTAACGGACGTCAGGTTTCACATTAATCAAAGAAGAATTGCAAATATGAATGAGAACATTCAATTCAACTTATGTTAAGTTAAAATGAATTATATAAGTTATAAATGGGATTTTAATTTTTGAAATAAAATTTAACTTAAGTCATTAGGAATTTGGCTTGAGTATGAGAATAAATATACATATAAATTAACAAATCTGGATGGAATGTTTGGAAACAGGTTGGATTGTGTGATTGAGATAGATGGCATCGATATGAATTTGAATTTGATTAAAAACCAATGAAAAAATGAATTTAGGTATTATGAAATTAGAATGGGATGCTAATAAGTTTCATGTGAATTGAGTAACAATATATGAAATAAATTGAAGTGGATAACCTGAATATTTAAACTAACATGAATGTTATATGAACGATTGCCGATAAAAGTATAGTACAATTTGCATGGTTATAATAAACTCCATCTAAGTTGAGGACAGGTGCTGAAGATAATTGGATCGAGTTTGGCTGTTGAGCAGGCTCGCTTATTGCTTAACGCTTATCGCATAGTAACACTTGAAAAAGGTACGCTTACAGAAAATGAAAATTTTTGGGTTTTTAAATCGTATTTTCCCTTTTTTCGACCATGTGGGTCGATGTATATATATTTATTGTTCCTGCAATATTGCATATGTCCCTCCGTACAGGGAAGACTCTGCCAAAATTTTAAGTGTTAGAAAATTTTGAAATTTATTTTGAAATTTTTGTGGATAAGAATAAATTTATTTTCGATTAAAATTATTTGGATTAGTTTTTAATTAAAAATTTTGAAAGTGAGGGTTTTAACTAAATTGTCTTTGAAAGATAATGGGTTATGGCATTTTCCCTACCTTAGTAATTTCGAGGACGAAATTCTTTTAAGGAGGAGGGAGTGTAACCGCCTAGATTTTTGATCGTTTAATTTAATATTTGAAAATTGTTTTAAATGTTTATTTGGATTTTAAATGGTTCGAATTTAATAATTTTGAATATTATATTAGTCTAATTAATAAATTAATAATTTAGTTTCGAAATTGACTGAATTTGCAATATTTTATGATTTGGTGATCAAAGAAGATTTATTTAAATTTATATTTAATTTTATTAACGACTTCGTTATTAAACTACATTTGAACGTTTAATTTATAATTTATTTATAAAACGAGCTACAGCGGCGCGGTAGTCCGTAATATAACGTTTTGAACTTTAAATGGTTATACAGGATCCAATTTAAATCGGATTTCTTCGAAACAAGGAATGCCCGAATCTATTTGATAATAATTCTCTAATGAAGTAGAAAAATTGAGTTTTCATGTTGTAGATTTTGTTTTATGCCCAAATCAAATTTTCAAATAGTCGCTATGGAATTCTTTTATATAATATAACGATTTAGTTATATATAAAATAAAGAATTTTTAATATATTAAATATTGTTTTGGCTTGGAATTCAATATGGGTTATTTTATTTTAAAAATATATAAAATTCTGCTTGGGTATGTCCAATTATAATATTTTATTATTATTATATCGAGATATTTTAAAATTGGTTTATTTTAAGTGAAAATAAGCATTAGGTCCTTAGAAGGTTTCAAAATATAAACGACATCCCTCATATGTTTACATTACAAAGCGGGTCCCTATTTCTGCAGTTACGTGTTTTTTCATTAAAAAAAAAGTGCGTTGCTATGTGAAAAAAAAAATTCTGCAAATATTCCCAAAAGATCACGAAAACATAAAAACTTGCATACATGTATGTAAGTATTCACAATAGTACAATAGTTGCACACATGTATGCAATTACTCACGAAGCAATTTACATTGAAAATCTTCAGGAATTCTTGCATACATGTGTGCAACTATTTTAATATATTTTCGCACATGTATGCAAAGATTGCATGAAAGTTTCACGTTGAAAAATATGCTTACCTATTGTTACACACATGTGTGCAAGTACTCTGAAATACCTGCATGCATGTATGCAAATAAATATGAACTGATTTGCATGGAAGTGAATTTTTGCACACTTATATGCAAGTTTTCTGTAATACTTGCATGCATGCATGCAAGAAAACCAACACAGATGCATGACTGAAATACTTGCGCGGATGTATGCATAAAAGTCAAAATACCTGCATATTGGTATGCAATTAAATGCAGTTTCGTTGTTTTTTTGTAATTTTAGTTTTTGACGTGTTTCTCGATGGTTTTTTGATCTGGTTTTTTTTACGTTTATGTATTTTATTTAAATAAGAATTTACGTGATTTTTTAATATTTTTATTTTATTTTTTTGACCTATTTTCGAAAAATAGGGACCTAATTTATAATAAGTTTAGGATGGGATGTGAGCCTAATTTTGAAACTTAATAGGGATGTGTGCCAAATGGACCCTTATTTTAATTTAAATTGGACCCCTAAAAAGGAACTTTGTTTAAACGATATCCGTTTTCAATGAAACAAGATTTATTGAGACCGTAATAGCTAATTATTGCTAGATTTGAAATTTCGCGCAAATCGGAGTTTTTTTGTGAGTGTAGCAAAATTAAATGCAAATAAATCACCCGTTTGGATTCGAGCAAGCGTCGTTTTCACAAATGGACTCGGAATTCGACGAAACAAGATTCATTAGGATTGTAACGTAGAATTATTCCATGACGTCCATTCTTTTCATGATTGGAGTTCGCATGCGATCACAGTAATCAATAAATGTCAATAAGAATTAACAATAGACACGAATAAAAAAATCATCACCGTCAATAAATATCTTTGGTCATTTCATATAAAATCAAATCAAACCTTTTTTTAGGGTCAAACACTATTCTTATACGTGAAACAATTTTTATATATATATAAATCTGTGGCTTCATTTTTCAAAGCCTCCACGTGAAACAATTTATATATATATATAATATCTGTTTGCCCGTCCTTTCTGAAACATACCCATACGTTTTGCATGTTACATTACTGTTGACCAGCTTTTTGGCCAAAGCCATCACAACTCAAGAAACGAAGCTTGCTTCCAGATTTTTTCCCCATTCCATACCTTCAGGGATGATTTACATTCTAGGTCGATCGATCATGGTTCGACCCGAAGCGGCGTCACAACAAATAAAGACTCTCCCTCAAAAGATAGTATTCTTCCAAAGTCAATGCCAAACCAATCAATCGAGCTGTTCCTGAAAGATTAGATCAAGACAAGAATATCAGATCTGAAATATCGAGCCAAATTATTTACTACAAGACGAAATCCTACTCCCAAGGCTACAAAACTAGTCAGCTTTAAACCAACACAGCTTTTTATGCGCCAAGTTTCAAGCTCCACATAAGCCAAGATTTCCGAGAGGAACTATTCATCAGCAGTAGACTAGGTCCCTGCGCCTACGACTACTTTAATGTATCGAGCTACACGTGTCCAAGCCCTTAAGAGATATGTGTTACGCTGCATACCAACTCGGCCCGCCTTCTCACCTAAAAATACAACTCGTTCCTAAAAAGGAAAGGCATCATGAATCCACCGGAGAAAAGCATCTCTTTGACACTTCAAAAATAGCATGTCGTATATTCTAAGTACAACACAAGGATTTTTGTAAAGATCTCTTCTTTCTCTACTTTCTTCCACTGAAAAACAACTGTAACCTGTAATCGATAATATAAACAAAGATTATAAATTGGATGTAGGCTTGGATCAAGCCGAACCATTATAAAAATATTATGTCTCCTATGTTTGTTTACTTTTTTTCGCATTCTGTGAACATTATTGTGTGTGTTTAACGCACTTTTGGGGTTGATCATCATTAGACCAACTTTTGACATCAACACTTTGGCACGCCAGGAAGGGGTCCACGTATATACTCTACGATCTTCGGAAACTCTTAAAGAAACAATGGTTAAAAAAAAGAAGGACACCTTCCCATGCTCAATCTCGACCTGCTGGTGCAGCAGAAACAGCAGCAATGGGGGCAAGCCAGCAGGCTTCCTCCCACGAAGATCTATCCCAATACTTAACTAGGGGAGAGATGGATAAAGTTTTGGCCGAGTTCAGAACTCAGATGCCACATCTGGACGGACTCCTCGCAAAGCAGTAGGAAATGATGAAGAATTTCCTTTCTTGCATCGAAGGGGGATAGTGCAACCAAGCATCACTTCCTGCATGAAACGAAGTTGGGGAAATAGTCAATATGCGATCTGATGAAATCCAAGCCCCATATCGGTATACAGTTCCTCCTGGATCAACTTTACTTCCTGATCGGCTAGATCTAATGTCATCACTTCCAGCAACAATTGGCGCTGGAGTCCCTGCAGATCCTCAGGTCGGCCATGGCCAAATTTCGGATTGGATGACCATTTTGCCTCCAGTCCAGAGTTCCACTCAACTTCCTAGACAAATAGCTTCTGAACCAGTGCAACTTCTGGGTCGACCAAAACATGGATTGACCAACCCCCGATCCGACCCAGCATCATACCTTAAATCCATCTTATGCAATCTCCCCCATAGCCTTCCCAGCTTGTAGATCCAAGAAGAGCTGGGGGCAACGACCCTCCGTATCACCAAGACCACTCTATCATACCGGTCCCTAATGTGTTGGAGGGAAATGCTACAGTAAACAACTCTAATGTCACTCCGGGCGAGGGCAATGGCCCTGAATAGGAAATGCTATCTTGAACCGGTTCCTTCCAACCGGAGTGGCCATGGTTTGGTCCAACACTCAGTTTAACCAAGCGGCTCCAGTTACTCCTTAATCAAGGCCTGAGTCTGTGGACCACCTTCACTCAACTCTCGTGGGCTGAACCCAACCGACCTCGAGATCTCAGGACATGCTTCCACCCTATGCTAGTACTGGGATTCTTGCCAATATCCCCAATGCAGATTGGATTCGTGGAAACAACTCCTTGGGGATGGAAGTTAGATTGCAGGTATCGTCAAACACTTCACCAGAGGAACTTCTTCTCAAGAAGATGTGGATAACATCCATCACAGTCCTTTCACGCGAGAAATCAAAAACTCGAGCAACCCTCCGTACGTCAAGCTTTCGGTCCTGGAGCCCTACAACGGCTGGACCGATCTGACCATACATCTCATGCGATACATGCGTCACATAGAAGTACTATCAGCATCGACCAACGCCATGGCCAATTGCTTCCCTCTATTTCTCACCGACATAGCTAGCATGTGGTTTTGACAACTAACAACTGATTTGATCAACAATTGGAACATCTTGGTCACTCGCTTCATCGAGCAGTTCAGAGTTCAAATCTCCCGACCGAAGAGCGTCATGTTCCTCACATCCATCAAACAGCGGTCTGATGAGACCCTACACTCCTTCTTAGAAAGATTCAACGCGGTTGTTGCATCAATCGATCGACTCGTGCCATTAATGGTGCTTATGGCCGCCATAGCCAGCGTTCAAAGCCAATTTGATTTCACGATCTCCCTAACTAGAGATCCCCCCAAAGATATTAAAGATTTCTATGCTGAATCAGATAGATTCCTCCGGCAAGAAGATGCTAGTATCGAGATGGAAAATCTCGAAGTACTTGTTACAAAAAACGGAGGCCCATCCAATACCAATGGTCAGAACAAAGGAAAAGGAAAAGCCTCAAAGAAAAACGATTGTAACGTATGATTTCGAAGAGAAAACAAATACAATCAATACACGGAGCTCAGCTCCACCCGACTAAACATCTACCTCGACGTATGAGGATCCCAACCTTTCCCAAAGCCTCCTAGAAGGAAACCGACCCAAAGAGAACTTGAATCAGGAAAGAACTGCATGTATCATAGTATGGCAGGTCATGACACCAACGAACTCAGGCATCTACGCGATCTCATTAAGGAGCGGATTAGACGAGGAGAACTACTCGAATATGTTAAAAAAATCTACACCAGCAGCTCCGCCGCAGCTAACTTCCCAAGCCCTTCAAGTCGGTACATGAGGTCCTCGAAATGGGAAGGACCCCGAGCCTTCCAATCACGGCATCATCATCAACTGATCTGGTTTAGATCATCGTGGATATACCCCATTTCTTAGGATATAAGAAATGTATTTTTTATTTTCCCAATAATGTGGTTGTGTTGAAGTGAACATGTACAGGGTTAGGATTTAATCCCTGGGAGTGTTATGGATTCGACAATAAACTCTGTAGGATTTGCTTTAATTTCTGTAATCATTTCTTAGCAGCAATAAACTTTCTTTCTTAAACGTGGATTAGGTTTGATCGATGTAAACATCTTGTCGGGATTCGGCAAAATGCTTCAAAGCCGAGTATGGTTAATGCTCGCCAACCTTCCTAAGTCGAGTATGGTTAATGCTCGCTAACTGTGACACCCCACGTCCATTAATGTCGCTCATTTAGAGAACGCATTAAGTTTCGTGAAGCGTTATAGGTAAATAGAAACAGAAACATTACAAGATAGATATAAAATAGCAGCAGAATTTAAAACTGTTATTAAGCAGAAAACATCATCTTCAAAACTGTGACATCCCACGTCCGTTAACGTCACTCACTAAGGGAATGCATTAACTTTCTTGAAGCTTTATAGGTAAATAAGAATATAATAGCACAAGATAGACATGTAAAATAGCAGCGGAATTAAAAACATTTTTTAAATCATAACATCATGGTCCCAGATATTGAATTTACACCATAGGTTTGAAATAACCAGTTACATGTTATAATAATCTGTCTTGCCAAAAATATCAGACTACAAAAACATAAACCATATTTCCCAAGCAAAGCCATACAAGAGTTGATAATGACTCAAAGATGCACATCAATATCCAAAGTCCAAGCTAAGCTAAAAAGAATCAAAATCAACTCTAAGCACTTCCACCCTGAGAACCTTGGGGGAAACGGAAGAGAGAGGAGAGGAAGAAATGGTCAGACATAAAGTCTGGCGAGTCCAGTTACTTTTAAATATAAATAAATAAAGGTGTCATGTAGGTATATAAAAACTGGAAGAACAAGATAACAATAACAAGGACAAGTGTGAACTGAACAAGATAAGATGAACAAGATATACTGCGCTTCTTATATACATTTCTCTATACCGCACAAATACTAGTATATCAGAAATGGAATGATCCCTATAAATACCATTCTATTTCATTTTCTTGTTTATTAGGTCACTTGGGTTAATCGCACTTAAGACTAATAAGTGCATCGTACCCATTTACTTTCCCATGGATTCACCTAATACAATATATGTAGTTATTTATCAATATTGAGATACACACCATGGTAACCCACTCACACGGTCTCCACCGTAATGTAATAGAAGTGAACGCATTCACTCGTCCTATCTCGGAGTCTACATAACAATGTTACGTTCCGCATTTATCTGTCATTACTAAGCTACGTAAGCGTACGGACTACCACCATCGATTAGATCAGATTCCATATCGGAATAATGCCCTTTAGTCTATGATACATCACCCATGGCAGATGTGCATGTATCTAGACTGTCCCACGTATGTATTGTAATTGTAGCTCGATGCCTCAATCGCACGTCCTCTAATGTGCACCGAGTTCCGTGGCAGATCGTGACACGGAACTCGGCCGGGAGCTTTTCCATATTTGTATAGGCCCGTCTTTAATGAACCTCTATATATAGATATACTTAGGATCTGTTTTCGTGGTGGCTATGGCCCCACCTCGGCCCATTCCTCAACTAGTAAAGACTATAAAGCTAAGCGACCGTCCCTAATAACAACTAATATAAGCATCCATGTGGCGTCTCCCCTCAACCCTGTACCTCAATGGTAAAAGGTTAAATGATATCTTAGGGTTAGCTCTACTCTTTTCGCATCCCGCTGGCTGTCGATGATGGATATCCGACGGTCTACTATCCTTGTTGGTCGTGACCTTCCCTACGTCCTCGTGAGGCAACTGCCAAACTACCCTAGTGTCATCTCGTCATAGCATTCTGACTGCATAGCTACATCTGCAGTCAAGGCCTATCCCACCTAGAAGTTACACGCAGACCTAACGTCTGTGAGCATAGTCCGAAACTACACCACCATAGAGGACTATTAGGAGCACCTTCAATGTCTCAGGAAGCCGTGTACTTCCCCTTCCAGTCCTTTGGATCCATCAAACCAATCAGACGAGTGTGCGCTCCCCTCGTGTCTTATAACACCTCGATGATTTACCCCGTTGGGTTATTCACTCTTAACCGTACGGACTGATCTAAGCGCCTTACTTTAGCATGTTGTTAGACCCTATGTCTAAACATTCTTTTATGTGCTTGTCTCACCTTACCAGGTTTCCAGCTAACTTGGTTTTTCCAATTCATATTGAATTCTTATTCAAATTACCAAGTTTCTCTTGCTTATTAATTTCAGTATACAACTTAATTCATTTAAGTTTATTAACAAGCTTACAACATGTTGTTCTCTAGATTGTGGCCCACGGTCTGTAATCCACAATCTATTTTATATTATTGCTTGGTTACATCATTACCATAACATATATTTACTAAATGTGTAATTAAGTACGTCTCATTTTACATGTTTCCTTTTTAACATGTCAGTCATTATTGATGATTAAATATAAGTTTTCCTCATTCTTTCTCATTTAATCATAATTCCATTTTTCACTTTTAATACAACTTATCGTTGTTTACTTTTTAACTTAGTTCTATCAACTTAGGCCCATTAACAAGTTTCCCAACCCATTAATTATAACATACGTTATGATTTCCTCTTGTCCCTAGGACTGGCCTAAGCATGTTGTTCACATCAGCGGGTTCCAGACATCTAGATTACTTAATTTATAACTAAGTACCTCTTATCTTATTACACAGGCTATCTCATTTCCTTACAAGTTATGCTTACCCTAAATGGTGTCCTTTAATTACATAATTTTATTGTTTCTACTAGTTATGTATACCACTAGGTGTCTTTAATTACATAACCTTATCGGGTTAAGTTTATGGGCCTATATGTGTATATTACCCATCCCCTCTAATTTACTTAATCCAGCCGCTACCCATCCAATTTTACTTAACCCTAACTTAAGTTCATAATCCCACAACCCTTATGGACTAATTAAGGATAAGTAGTCCAATTCATCACCATGTCCAATTATGGTTATAATAGGCTAGACCTCTCACATTCGTCCTGCAACGTGTGGATGCTGGATATGTCGGTCGGGTCCGAGCAGTCTTATTCCACAGTTGGGCCTAACCTCGTGTCTTAGCCCGATTCCTATTTCCGTACTTAGACCTCCCACATTAGGTTCAACATTAGTGGTTGTTGGATATGTCGGTCGGGTCCGAGCAGACTTCCGCCACTGATGCAACCTAACCTCAAGTCATAAGTACGATTACAATTCCTAATTATAATTACTAGATTTTCCATTATTAATTAATTAATCCTTTCCTTTTATAGGTGTCAATACCTATTTTACCCCAGTAATTTGAATCACACATCCAAATATGTTCATATTCAAATTGTACCACTTTTATCCAAATTTACCTATGTCATTATAGCTGATTATTCTATGTTTTCCCATTTGAATTATGTCTAATACAATATTCAAATCATAGTCCTAAATGCCTCTTTTTAATTCACCTTTTTAATTATGCACCATATGTCCCTTATCATAAATTAAGGCATATACATATATATATATATATATATATATATGTATATATGTATAAATATATATATTGCACAAACCCCAAATCCACATATTTTCCAATTTGTGCCCCAAGTCCATATTCACCTATTCCAATACAAGTTGTACCCAAACCCATATTCGCCTATTTTCTAATGTATGCCTAAAATTCATATTCACGTATATACCAATTTATGTCCCAAATCAATATTTAGACATGTTCCAATTTATATGCCAAATTAATACTTACATGTTCCAATACAAATTAACCCAAATTCATGTTTTCCACTTTATGCCTAAAATTCACATTCATGTTATCCAATATGAAATTTGCCCCCAAATCCATATTCGCATATTTCCAAATTATGCCCACATTTAGATCCATATTTTTCCCAATACCGATTATGCCCCAAATTATGTCTTTTTCCATTATTCCCAATTCCGCACGTTTGCATTTTTCAGCGTTAGGCCTAGGCTCGATAGTACCCTGGCTATATGAAAATAAAAAGGAAAAGAAGGAGAGAAGAGAATTAGAACAGGCATAATAAGGAATCAACAACATAACGATAGAAATAGGCATAAACTAAATTGACATATTGTGGCAAGATTAGACTTGGAGATGATATAAACTTATAAGAGCGGATTAATGGAATATGTCATAATATAACTGATTAGGGACTGATTCAGGATCCAATTATTATATACATATCAAGATCACTATTAGATATTTAGATCTAAAAGCAACACGAACTCACAGTGAATTTGCTGTGAAGAACACGTTGAATAAGTTGTTGTAGGCATCGCTAAATTTGTTGCAGCAATCTACAAATATGTATAATCCTCTTTGATTATTTTTAGATTTGATCTTCTAATTTGACTTGATGGAGAAGAAAGGCTTTTTAATTTAGATTAAGTAGCATGGAAGCGCCATGGATTAAGACAATGAGATTAGGGTCAGGTTTAGGTGTTTATTTATAGGTGTATTAGGTGAATTAGGACCTTTAGATTTGATTAGGAACCATCCGAACCACTTAAATTAGAAAAACACGTCATCGAAAAACTGCCCGAAATCAACTAATCGACGGGCCAATTTCAACCAGTCAACAATTTTCACTTCTATATAAAAACGGTCGACTGGTGATACTTGGGCGGTTGACATGTACCAGTCGAATGGTGAAAAATGGGCGGTCGACTTGTTTTACATCTTTAAACTTTAAATCTTCCGGGCTTCATAACTTCTTCATATGATGTCCGTTTTATGCAAACTTGGACTCTATCTCAAGTAGAATTCTGAGATGAACGCAATGGCGTAACCCGTTTCACTTAATTTTTCTTCTAAAAATTAAGTATTCTTTAATTTGTCATTTTAATACTTAAAATTACGGGGTGTTACATTCTCCCCAACTTAAAAGATTTCGTCCCCGAAATCTCTAAGTTAAGAAGAACGTATATCATAACATCCAACAATCATACATCCATCTAGCAATCATAGGCATCCATTGTCCTTAAGGAATTTCTAATGCTTTTATGAACATACGCAGTAGTGTGTGTATATATGTCCGTAAACTAATGCGAAAGATCAGGCGGTCTACTGATTCAGTTGACCTCCTTAGTGCAATGTATGTTTGTGCCATGCAACCAAAATGTATGCAAATCACCCTAGCATAACATGCAAGTTCTATATGGGTGCACAACCATCCATCCAAATGCAACATCAATGCAATGACAATCCATAAAAATTTAAAATGTACACACATCAATATGCAATATGTAAGTGATCGAGTCAACCTAGTGCCTATTATATGCATCTACGAGCAATCACTAGCAACCACTTGCATCCATCAAACATAACATGTCTCAAACACATGTTTGCATTCATTAGTTTTCTACCTAGAGACTCGATCGATAGGAAATATTCAAATGATAGATGCAAGTATTAATTCGAAGCTTGGAAAAAGAAGTTAAGAACATATTCTCAAAAAGGAAAGGATATGAAGTGTGTATCTTGTCTTCAGCCTCCCAAGTAGCATTCTCGCGGCCCTTTCCCCATAGCACTCTTACTAGCTTCACTTCTTTGTTGCATAATTTCTTAACCTCCGATCCAAGCTTGCAATTCGGAACTCGTCCAATCGTTGCTTCCTTCTCTACTTTCACTTCCTCTCACAGGTTTAGCTCCACTATCTCGAACTCTATACCTTTTATTGCCTCTTGAATGAATAGTCATCTATGAAACCTCTTCTCATGTAGCTCCCCCTACTTGCTTATCAAGTACCCTCTTTTCTTTCACATGTCGCAAATCATCGATAGATATATCAAGAGGTTTTAGGAGACTAAGCATGACAGACTCTTTTGGGGTCATAAGAAATCTCGAGAGTCTTTCAATGGCAAGTCATAAGTCTAACGACTCTCCTCTCTCAATCTAGAATGGCTCCATATATGGTTAACCCATCCATCCTAGAATCAAACTGTATCTTATGAAATCAAGAACATACAATCAAACTCGACGCCTAACACAGAGATTCTCAAACCCTGACAAATCATCGATAAAAGAGCCATACCTCAAATTGGGTTTGAGGCAATCATGGGATCCAAAACCATACTAGTATCTAGGTGTAGAGACTCAACTCATCTAAAGGATTAGATATAAAAGAATATGAAGTGCCAGAAAAAGAATCCTAAATATAAATCAATCCTTCGATGGAAACTTTCCTACCCCTATCATGTCCACAAGCTATGAGAACATTAGCTTGCCTCCTAGAAGTTCCTGCCTTCTGGCCTTGTCCTTGTCTCTTTGGGCACTCCTTAATAAGGTGTCCCGCCTTAACAAAGTGGTAAAAAACGTCTTTCCTCTTTCTACAATCCTTTTTCAGATGACCCACTGTTCCGAAGTTATGGTATTTCCTCTTTTCTTCTTTGGGTTGTGCTCCTTAGCCCCAATTCCCTTATTCTCCTATTTTACCATCCTCATGCCACATGCTAACCAGCCTCTTGAAAGTTGCCTCCATCGCACAGATATCCTTACAAGGTTCGAAAGAAAATAAGACGCAGGTGAAACCACTGCGGCTAAAGATGGAGGTCGGTATTTCTTTGATCTTCGACATGTACCATAGTTTTAACATGCATATGGAATCATGTCGAAATAGGGATACCCTTTCGAGAGGAAACGGTTCACCGATCAAAAAGGAAAAGAAATCAAGCGGAGAATTGAGAAGATATTTATGGCTTTAGGAAATTTGCTTTTTAAAAACAAGTTTTTTATTTTAAAATACTTTGTTTTGAGACCTTTTTTAAAACCATTTTCAAAATACTTTATCCAATCTTATAACCATATGCTCTGATACCAAATGTGACACCCCACGTCCGTTAATGTCACTCACTAAGGGAATGCATTAACTTTTGTGAAGCATTATAGGTAAATAAGAGTATAATAGCACAAGACAGACATGTAAAATAGCAACGGAACTAAAAACTTTAGTTAAATCATAACATCACGGTCCCAAATACTGAATTTACATCATAGTTTTGAAATAACCAGTTACATGTATAATAATCTGTCTTGCCAAGAATATCAGAGTACAAAAACATAAACCATATTTCCCAAGCAAAGCCATACGAGAGTTGACAATGAGTCAAAATTGTACATCAATATCCAAAGTCCAAGCTAAGATGAAAAGAATCCAAATCAACTCTGAGAACTTCCACCCTGAGAACCTTGGGGGGGGGGGGAATGGAAGAGAGAGAAGAGGAAACAAAAAGGGTCAAACATAAAGTCTGGCGAGTCTAGTTACTTTTAAATATAAATAAATATAAGTGTCATGGCAGGTATATAAAAACTGGAAGAACAAGATAACAATAACAAGGACAAGTGTGAACTGAGCAAGATAAGATGAACAAGATATATTTCTCTTCTTATATACATTATCTGTACCGCACAGATACTAGTATATCAGAAATGGAATGATCCCTATCAATACCGTTCTATTTCATTTTCTTGTTTATTAGGTCACTTGGGTTAATCGCACTCAAGACATATATGCCCATCGTACCCATTTACTTTCCCATGGATTCACCTAATACAATATATGTAGTTATCTCTCAATATTGAGATACGCCCCGTGGTAACCTACTCGCACAGTCTCCGCCGTAATGCAACAGTAGTGAACGGAATCCCTCGTCCTATGTCGGAGTCCACATAACAATGTTACGTTCCGCATATATCTGTTATTACTAAGCTACGTAAGCGTACGGACTGCCACCATCGATCGAATCAGATTCCGTATTGTAATAATGCCTTCTAGTCTACAATACATCACCCAGAGCAGATGTGCATGTATCTAGACTGTCCCACGTATGTATTGTAATTGTAGCTCAATGCCTCAATTGCACGTCCTCTAATGTGCACCTAGTTCCGTGGCAGGGTGTGACACGGAACTCGGCCAGGAGCTTTTCCATATCTGTATAGGCCCGTCTTTTAATGAACCTCTATATACAGATATACCTAGGGTCTGTTTTCGTGGTGGCTATGGCCCCACCTCTGCCCCTCCCTCAATTAGTAAAGACTACAAAGCTAAGCGACCGCCCCCAGTAACAACCAATCTAAGCATCCATGTGGCGTCTCCCTTCAACCCCGTACCTCTATAGTGAAAGGTGAAATGATATCTTTGGGTTAGCTCTAGTCTTCTCGCATCCCGCTTGCTGCCGAAGATGGATATCCGACAGTCTACTATCCTTGTAGGTCGTGACCCTATCTACCTCCTCGTGAGGCAACCGCCGAACTACCCTAGTGTCATCTCGTCATAGCATTCTGACTGCATAGCTACATCTGCAGTCAAGTCCCACCCACCTAGTAGTTACGCGCAGACCCGACCTCTGTGAGCACAGTCTGAAACTACACCACCACAGAGGAGTACTAGGAGCACCTTCAACGTCTCAGGAAGCCGCGTACTTCCCCTTCCAGTCCTTTGGAGCCATCAAACCAATCAGATGAATGTGTTCTCCCCTCGTGTCTTATAGCACCTCGATGATCTACCCCGTTGGGTTATTCACCTCAACCGTACGGATTGATCTAAGCACCTTACTTTAGCATGTTGTTAGACCCTATGTCTAAACATTCTTTTATGCGCTTGTCTCACCTTACCAGGTTTCCAGCTAACTTGGTTATTCCAATTCATATTGAATTCTTATTCAAATTACCAAGTTTCTCTTGCTTATTAATTGCAGTATACAACTTAATTCATTTAAGTTTATTAATAAGTTTACAACATGTTATTCTCTAGATTGTGGCCGACGGTCTATAATCCACAATCTATTTTATATTCTTGCTTGGTTACATCATTACCATAACATGTTTTTACTTAATGTATAATTAAGTACGTCTCATTTCACATGTTTCCTTTTTAACATGTCAGTCATTATTTATGATTAAATATAAATTTTCCTCATTCTTTCTCATTTAATCATAATTCCATTTTTCACTTTTAATACAACTTATCGTTGTTTACTTGTAACTTAGTTCTATTAACTAAGGCCCATTAACAAGTTTCCCAGTCCATTAATTATAACATATGTTATGATTTCCTCTTGTCCCTAGGATAGGCCTTAGCATGTTGTTCACATCAGTGGGTTCCAGACTTCAAGATTACTTAATTTATAATTAAGTACCTCTTATCTTATTACAAAGGTTGTCTCATTTCCTTACGAGTTATTCTCACCTTAAACGGTGTCCTTTAATTACATACCTTTATTGTTTCTACGTGTTATGTATACCACTAGATGTCTTTAATTACATAACCTTATCGAGTTAAGTTTATGGGCCTATATGTGTATATTACCCATCCCCTCTAATTTACTTAATCCACCTGCTACCCATTCAATTTTACTTATCATCAATTTTGTTCGTTTGCTCAACAAAATCAAATTTATAATTATTTGCATGAGAATTTTCAAATTGAAATTATTGAGAACAAAAGTTTTCAGTAGCACAACAATTGAAATTAATCCCATTGCCAAAATCATTAGAAAAGTGATTCACATTTTCATTTTGAATTTGAAATTCATTTTGGAGTTCGAAATTGAATTGGCAAGGGTTATAATCAAAATCATTTTAATTTGGAAGTGAATTTAAATTTTGATTAATTTGAAAATTTTGACTTGAATTATTGCACAGGTTTGAAATATACAATTCATTCATTCTTTGCATTTCAAGTAAAGATTCAATACTTGTTTCCAAAGTTGCGGATTGATCGTTGTTTTGAAAATTTTGTAGTGCAAAATATGAATTATTTTGAAATTTTTGAAAAGTTGGTGGCGTAAAATCCAAATTGTTTGTACAACAGTTGTTATTAAAATATCTATATGAATTTGTTGTAAAATTATATTTATTTTCACAACTATCGTAAAATCCATGAGAATAAGGAAATTAGGACATTTTCAAGAAAATGGTTTCTTTTTTTTATTTTTATTTTGTTTAAGAGAAAAGGAAATATTCATAAAAGAGAATTTTTTTTATGTATGCATGAACCTAATGGAACTGTATGAATGAAAACTAAATATTTACAAATTTTCTAAAATTATATAATGATGGCTAGATTAATTTCAACCAAAGGTTTCTCAGCCAGTTAACTATTAGGAGTTATCGGTGCACCAGATATCACCCTAGTAATGCAGTCGAAGGTTAAAGTACCTTCAGAGGAACAACTGATATAATATTTACAAATCACCGTAATATTTATAAACGGTTATTACTTTGCTGCAGTCTAGACACTGAGAAATAATTCGGTAGAAATAAACCAATTTGTCAAAATATAATGTTGTCCTTAGAAAATAAAAAAAATGAATGCAAAACAGAAATTAGACATGAATTAACGAAGAAACTATAAATGAATTTTTGTTTCGTTTTTGAATTTTTTTTAATGCGAATGCAAGCAAGCAACAATGCAAGGAAATAAAAATAGAGATGAGAGCACAATACCAGGGCATGCAGAATTTATTAGCAACTTTTTTTAGCGGAATTTTTCATTTAAAGCAAGCAAAGTAGCGTGAATTTTTGAGTAAAACAAAGCAGTTTCCCTCCTTATGCAACCTGAAAAGTGGGAGCGATATATAGAATTGAATGACCGCTGATTTTTGTTATTTTAAATTTTTTTTTTTTTGAGATGTAACACCCCGTAATTTTAAAGAGCGTTATAATGATAAATTAAAGAATACCTAATTAAATATTGGGAATTAAGGGAAATGTACTGTACCATTGCGTTCGTCTCGGAATTGTGCTTAAGATAGACTTCAAGTTTGCGTAAAACGGACATCGTATGAAGAAGTTATTAAGCTTAGAAGTTTGTATACATATAAGGGAAAATTATATAAACCAATCAAGTTCAGAATACAAAATCAAAGAGCGGGAAGACACGCGGGGAATCGACCCGTAGGGGGTCGACCTTTGGGTGGACCCCACCCCAGATTCGGGCCAGATCCCTACCCTGCACCTAGACTTGTTTCTTGACCTGATTCGTTGACGGTAGTTTATAAATAGGACCTCATTTCTATTGTTTTATTCATCAAAAACAATGGAGACAATGGGATGCTACCCCAACTCAGATTGAATTAGCTTATTCTTTTGCAACAACAACTTACACATATACAAGAATCTCTGATACAACATCAACACTCTTTTCTCAGTTCTTTAATCCAGTCCTTGTGACTTTATGTTGCTTTTAGATATAAACATTTAGTAAGTACTCCTAACACATTTATAAGTGTGGATCAAAACATATGCCTGTTAATAACCTGAATCGTAACTAAACAGATATGACATTACTTGTACACCTGATCTACTATTCAATCCTTACATTCCTATCTCCAATATGCCCATTTCTGTTATCATACGTTAATTTCTGCAACCATATGCCTATTATGTTATTATGCCTATTTCTATCGCCATATGCCTGTTTTGTTATTATGCCTATTTTTGTTCCTTCTCTCCCTCTCTCTCTTTTTATTTTTATAGCCTAGGCTACCTTCGAGCCTAGGCCTGTCGCTAAAATATGCTAACGAATGAAATTGAGAACCATTGGGAAAGATAAATTGGGGCAAAACTTGTATTGTAAAACATGACTGGGATTTAGGAGCAAAACATATACCGTGATCTAAGACTTTAATTTGGGGCATATCATACATGATGATTTAAGACATGAAGGTAGCAGCATGAAAAACCTATGATGAATATGAATAATTGTTTAAGAATGAATGTGCCTAAATTTACAGTAAATAGATCCGTAACTGCACTTAGACACGAGGTTAGATTACACTTGTGGTAGAAGTCTGCCCAGAACTGCCCAGCAAATCTACCATCCACGAGTGGTTAATTTAATGTGAGGGGTCTAGTGCGTAAACGTACATGTAGTGGTGCTAAGACACGAGGTTATGTCCAACTTGTGGTAGAAGTTTGCCCGGAACCGCTCGGCATATCCAGCATCCACAAGTGGTTGACTTAATGTGAGAGGTCTGGTGCATTAACACACATGAACGGGAAATGATAATAACCTGATAACCTGTAATACTTAACCTATTTAAATTTGTGGGGATTATATGAACTTGTCAACTTGTGTAAGGGTTAAGTAAACTTGTTTGAATCAATGGAGGGTTAAGTAAATATGTTAAATCTATGGAGGGTTATACGAACCCGGCAAACTTAACTTGTTTTATATGTTGGGGTTATGTGGGCTTGTAAATCTGTTAGACATAACCTGTCAAAATCCTAGTAGTGGGATGCAAGCCTGGGGATAGCTTGAATCATCTGTTGTGTGGGAACCGTATTAGTTGGTAACCGATATTGGTATCAAAAGGGGGGACCCGAACTAGGTAGGGGTCAGGGCACACTGAATGAGTTGATTACAAGAGGTCCATATGGGAGGAAATGTCTAATAGCGCATTTCGACGAAGCCATATGCGTGCATGGATCTGCCTGCCTTGGAAAATAAGATGTTATAGCACTAGTAGACATGGTTGTGCCTTTGGGGAAAAGGGGTTGCCACTTTAGGAAGTGATACATCCTACTGTTAGGCTAGCGTGGGGTATCTTCGGGATAGGGAGCCGATCGATTGGGGTAGTAATTAGGGTACATCTAGTCCTGCTTGTTTAGGAGCCCATTATTATCGTTTGGGGTAACACTCGTTATTTCTGTTGGGTTTCCGTTGTTACCTTTGGGGGTAAAACCCATCACTAAAAGTACTCCTACATCTACCATTCTGTTTCTATTGGGATCATTATGTTTCTGTTATACTAGTATTGGTGTAGAGAAAAGTATTTGGGAAGCGTAATCTATTCTATTCTGTTTATTCTGCTTATCTTGCTCAATCTGTTATACCTGTCTTATGATACTGTTATCTCTCTCATCTAGTTTATATGCCAATCATGATGCTTTTACTTATTTATATGCTAAAAATAACTGGACTAACCAGACTTTATGTCCGACTGTTTTGTTTCCTTTTCTCTCTCTTCCTAACCCCCCCCCCCCTCGGGTTCTTAGGTGGGAATACTTAGGCTTGATTAGGACTCTCTCTTCTGTTCCCGGTTGGAGCTCCTTAGATGTACCGCTTTGATTACCTATCTATCTTGCTATGGCTATTTTATGGGGACTATGATTTTGTATTGCGGTACTCTGACGATTTTAGTACAAGGCAAATATTTTAATTTGATGTAATGGGTCTTCTGTATTTCAGACTTATGTTATAATTGGTTTTTGGACCACGGTGTTTTCTGTTTGAAAAGTAAAGTTTTAAATTCTGCTATTATTTTATGTCTGTCTCGTGATGTTTCTATTTCTGTTTACCTATAACACTTCACAGAACTTAATGCATTCTGATAAAGAGTGACATTAACGGACATGGGGGGTCACATTTGGTACCAGAGCTGAAGGTTACCAGATCAGATAAAAGATTTTGAATTTTTTTCAAAAGGTTTTAAAAAGGGAGTATTTTCAAAGAAAAGTTTGCTTTTAAAAAACATATTCCCCTAAGCCATATGAAATATCTTTCGATTCTCGGTTTGAATCCTTTTTCCTTTTCTTTTCAACATGCGTGGGGAACCGAATATTCCCAAAGGCATTCAGATACCAGCTTGGCTCCGTAGGTATCTTGAGGTTACGGCGCCTGCCGGAGGCCAAGCTGACGCCTGTCCCCCAGCTGCAGCTGTTGTTCCTCCTCCTCCTCCTCCACGAGCAGATAATTTCTCCAAGATATGCAAGGATTTCTGTGCGATGGGAGGAAAGCCTTTCCAAGGAACTGAGACCTTTGTAGAAGCAAGAAATTGGCTTAAAGGGATGGAGGATTTGTTTGGGATTTTTGTGGTTGATGACCGTAGGAAGATTTAGTTGCTCGTTTGGCAGCATAAAAATGAGGCTTCATTCTTGTGGGAAGTGACACAAGTATAGGCATCCAGTTGAGACTTAGGATGATTTTCGACAAAGATTCGAGATGAAATTTCTTTCTCAAGCCGAAGAGAGTATAAATGGAAAGGTTTTGGCACTTAAACAAGTGATATGTCTGTTAAAGAGTATATCAATAAGTTCAATCAATTGGCAAGGTTTGGTTTGGAGCTAGTGAATACCCTACACAAGAAAGCTTTGAGATTTGCAAGAGGGTTAATTGAACCCCTCCATGGGTTGGCTATGTCTCATATTTCGATGGGGGAACTTTTGAGATACTCATTGATATGGCATTGATGCATGAAGTAGATAAAGGCGAAAAGAAAGAGGCTAAGATTGATGAGACACAAAACAAGAAAGTGTGGCCCAAGAAATAACAATAACAGCAAAAGAAGGGCAGAAAGAATGACAAAGCCCAAGACAAGAGGAAATGTCATAGTTGTGGACGCGTGGGTCATTTGAGCAAAGAGTGCAGAAAAAGGAAGAATGATTGTTTCCACTGTGGTGAGGTCGGACATTATACTAAGGAGTGCCCAAAGAAGTAAGGACAGGGCTTAAGGGCAGGATCTTCTAAAGGGAAGGTGCATGCTCTCGGGGCCATTGTACCATATAGAGGTAGGAAAGTTTCTGTTGAAGGTTTGATTTATCTTTCTGATCATCCTGTTAGAACTCATTTTGATTCTGGTGCTTCGCATTCTTTTATATCTGATTCTATGGTTGAGTCTCTACACCTTAGTACTAGTATGGTTTTGGATCCCGTTGTTGTCTCAAACACCATTGAGAGCACGGCACATCTGTCTATGATTTGTTGGAGTTTGAGGATATCTGTGTTGGGCGTCGAATTTGAGTACGATGCATATGTACTTGGTTTCATGGGCTATGGTTTAATTTTAGGGATTAATTGGCTAGCCATGTATGGTGCCATTCTAGACTACGAGAGGAGGGTCATTAGGCTTTTGACTTGCCATGGGAGGACTCTCGAGATTTCTTGTGACCCTAAGGGGTCTGTCTTGCTTAGTTTCCTAGAATCGCTTGATGCATCTATCGATGATTTACGATCTATACCAGTAGTCCGTGAGTATCCTGATGTTTTTGAGAAGGTTCGGGGCTTACCTCCGAGGCATGCAATTGATTTCTAGATATACTTGGTGGACAATGCAAAGCCAGTTGCATTGCCTGTGCGCCATATGGCTCCGAGAGAAAGGAAGGAACTTAGCAAGCAAGTAAGGGAGCTACTTGAGAAAGAGTTTATTAGGCGAAGCATATCGGAATGGGGTGCTCCGGTTGTTTTCGCGACTAAGGAAGATGGCTCGCTTCGCTTATGTGTGGATTACAGGGAGTTGAATAAGCTCACTAAGAAGAATAGGCACCCACTTCCAAGGATAGATGATCTGATTGACCATCTTGTTGCTGCATCTGTTTTCTCCCAGTTAGACTTGGCCACGGGGTTTCATCAGTTGAGGGTTGCCGAGGACAATGTAGACGAGACCACTTTTAGAACTCCAGATGGTTTCTTCGACTGCTACGTCATGCCTTTTCGGTTGACGAATGCACCCGCCTATTTTATGGATCTAATGAGTAGGGTATTTCGGGAGTTTCTAAATAAGTTTGTTATGGTCTTTGTTGATGACATCTTGATTTTCTCGAAGAATGAAGAAGAGCATGCCCTACATTTAAAGGAGGTTTTGAAGACTCCTGAGCGCATCATCTTAAGGAAAAATTCTCCAAATGTCAATTTTGGAGAAAGGAAGTGATATTTATAGGGCATGTGGTCTTTGAAATGGGATAGCAATGGATCCCGCGAAAGTAGTTGCAGTTCAAGATGGGAAGATTCCAAAGAATGCAATGGAGGTGAGGAGTTTTCTTGGTTTAGCAGGCCATTATAGGAAGTTCATTAAGGACTTTGCCAAGATATCGGCCTCACTCACCAGACTAATGAAGAAGAATCTAACATTTTCTCGGGATATTTACTATAAGGATGCTTTTCAGCGATTAAAGTGGGCTCTGACAACAGCCCCGGTTTTGACTTTGTCTGATGGGAATAAAGTATTCACAGTATACACTGATGCATGTGGTACAGGGCTTGGTGTTGTTTTGATGCAAGAGGGAAGGGTAGTATGTTACGATGGTAGACAGTTAAGAGTTCATGAGAAGAATTACCCTGCCCACAATTTAGAGTTGGCTGCTTTAGTATTCGCGCTTAAGACTTGGCGTCGTTGTCTACTTGGAGGGAAGTTCGAGTTGTATATTGATCATAAATCTCTCAAGTATTTGTTCTCGTAGAAGGATCTCAATTTGAGGCAATAGAGATGGATGGAGTTCCAAGCATCCTATGACTTTGAGATTTCTTATACCCCTGGCAAGGGTAATGTAGAGGCGGATGCAATGAGTAGGCATAGGATGATTTTGAGTCCACTATTCGTAGAGAGGCGGAGCTTGGAGTATATATTGACCTTTGATTTTAGGCCATCTACATATCTTATACATGGTTTGTTGGCATCCTTAGAGGTAGGACCTACTCTTATTGATCAGATAAGTACTTCATAGCGAGAGGACCCACAGATAGCAGACATCTTGGATAGGCTCAGTAGAGGGGAGACTTCTAATCACCTCAATAGATATTCCACAGATGATAGAGGTTGGTTACGACGAGATGGAAGGCTTTGTATTCCCCGAGTTGGGAGTCTGTTGATGACAGTGCTTGAGGAAGCACATCATTCTAGGATGACTATCTGTCTAGGTGGTGATAAGATATATAGAGATATGAAGAGGGTTTTCTTTTGGACTAAGATGAAGAAAGACGTAGCGCAGTTTGTTTCTCGATATTTGATTTGCCAGCAAGTCAAAGCTGAGCAAAGGAAGCCCGGCTATTTACTTCATCCTTTGGAGGTCCTACGGTGGAAGTGGGAAAGCGTCTCTATGGATTTCATTGATGGTTTACCTAGATGGAAGAAAGGAAACACAAGTTTTTGGGTTATAGTTGACAGGTATACTAAGAGCGCTCATTTCATTCCTGTTAAGAGTAAGAGAACAGTAGCATGGTTGGTAGCAGTTTATCTTCGTGAGATAGTCTATCAACATGGAATACCTTCCAGTATAGTGAGTGATCGTGTCCCCATATTCACCAGTGAGTTTTGGAGGAGCTTGCAGGAGACATTAGGTACACGGTTGTGTTTGAGCACCACTTATCACCCTCAAACTGATGGGAAGACTGAGAGGGTAAACAGAGTTCTTGAGGATCTTCTGAGGCTGTGTATCCTAGACTTCGGAGGGACTTGGGAAGAGCATATTCCATTGGTAGAGTTTGCCTACAACAACAGTTACCAAGCTAGTATTGGCATAGCACCCTTCAAGGAATTATATGGACGACCTTGTAGATCACCGACTTGTTGGTGGGAGTCTACAGATAGGCTTCTACTTGGACCTAAGACTATTATAGAAACTTCAGAGAAGATTGATCTTATCCAAATATACATGAAGACAACTCAGGACAACCAGAAGTCCTACGCAGATAAGAGAAGGATTGATATTGAGTTTGAGGAGGGAGACATGGTTTTCATCAAGGTGTCACCTTTAAGGACTGTGGTTTGTTTTGGATCTGTAGGGAAATTGGCACCAACGTTTGTAGGTCCGGTTCCCATAACAGAAAGGATTGGGCAAATGGCTTATGGGGTGAAGTTACCAGAGAGACTGGTGGGTGTTCATGGTTTTTTCCACGTTTCTCATTTTCGGAAATGTCTATACGATACAACAGAGGAGTTGAGCCGAGTATGCTTGAGGAAGTAGAGGTGGAACGGGAGGCGACAGTTAGATGAGTTCCTACCCGTATTCTTAGATCAGAGGTTAAGAAGGTACGCAACCGAGAGCTCAAGTTGATAAAAGTTCAATGGGGAGAAGATAATGAAGATGGAACTTAGGAGATTGAAGACAAGATTCGGGCTTCGTACCCTTTTCTTTTCAAGGGTATGTTCTTAACTTATTTTTCCAAAAGATTTTATTCGTACTTGTTTTTATCATTAAGTGTATCCTATCGATTGAATCTTCTACCTTTAGGTAGGGAACCAATGGATGTAAACATGTGTTTGAGACATGTTATGTTTGATGGAAGCAAGTAGATGCAAGTGTTTGCTAGTGGTTGCTTGTGGATGCATATACACACACACTAGGCACTAGATCGGCTCAATCACTCTCATACTGCATATGGATGCATATGCATATTTTTCTTTATGGATGCAAATGGGTGCATCATCAAATGAATGTGCATTTGGATGGATGATTGTGCATGCATATAGCATTTACATGATATCTAGGACTATTTGCATACATTTTGGATTCATGGCACTGACATACATAGCATTATGGAGGCCGACTGAACAGTAGACCACCTGATCTTTCACATTAGTATAGAGACATATACATACACCTTTTCATATGTTCATATAAGCATTAAAAATCTTTTGAGGACAATGGATGACATTGATTGGTGGATGAGTAGATGGATGATGGATGTTAGGATATACATTCTTCTTAACTTGGAGATTTCGGGGACAAAATCCTTTAAGTAGGGGAGAATGTAACACCCCGTAATTTTAAAGAGCATTATAATGATAAACTAAAGAATACCTAATTAAATATTGAGAACTAAGGGGAACGGACTGTACCATTACGTTCGTCTCGGAATTCTTCTTAAGATAGACTCCAAGTTTGCATAAAATGGACATCATATGAAGAAGTTATTAAACTTAGAAGTTTGTATACGTATAAGGAATTATATATAAACAAATTAAGTTCAGAATTCAAAATCAAAGAGCGGGAAGACATTCGGGAAATCAACCCATTGGGGATCGACCCATTCCCCAGGGGGGTCGACCCACATAAGTGGGTGTCGACCCTAGGGTCGACCCCACCCCATATCCGGGCCAGATCCCTACCCTGCACATGGACTTGTTTCTTGACCTGATTTGTTGATGGTAGGCTATAAATAGGACCTCATTTCTATTGTTTTATTCATCAAAAACAATGGAGACAATGAGATGCTACCCCAACTCAGATTGAATTAGCTTATTCTTTTGCAACAACAACTTATACGTATACAAGAATCTCTGATACAACATCAACACTCTTTTCTAAGTTCTTTAGATCTAGTCCATGTGAGTTTATGTTTCTTTTAGATGTAAACATTTAATAAGTACTCCTGACATGTTTATAAGTTTGGATCTAAACCTACGCCTGTTAATAACCTGAATTATAACTAAATAGATCTGCCAATACTTGTACATCTGATCTACTGTTCAGTCCTTACATTCCTATCTCCATTATGCCCATTTATGTTATCATATGCCTAATTCTGTCACCATATGCCCATTCTGTTATTATGCCTATTTCTGCCACCATATGCATGTTTTGTCATTATGCCTATTTATATTTTCTTCTCTCCCTCTTTCCCACCTTATTTTTATAACCTAGGCTACCTTCGAGCCTAGGCCTATCACTGAAATATGCGAACGGACGAAATTAGGAACCGTTAGGAAAGATAAATTGGAGCATAATTTGTATTGTAAAACATGACTGGGATTTGGATGCATAACCTATTCTGTGATCTAAGACTTTAATTTGGGGCATATTGTACATAATGATTTATGACATGAGGGTAGGGGCATGAAAAACCTATGATGAATATAAATAATTGTTTAAGAATGAATATGCCTAAATTTACTGTAAGTAGAAACTGTAACCACACTTAGAAACGAGGTTAGATTACACTTGTGGTTAATTTAATGTGAGGGCTATAGTGTGTAAATGTACATGTAACAGTGCTAAGACATGAGGTTAAGTCCAACTTGTGGTAGAAGTCTTCCCGGAACCACCCGGCGTATCCTGCATCCAAAAGAGGTCGACTTAATGTGAGAGGTCTGGGGCATAAACACACATTAACGGGAAATGATAATTACCTGTTAACGTGTAATACTTAACCTGTTTAAATCTATGGGGGGTCATATGAATCTGTCAACTTGTGTAAGGGCTAAGTAAACATGTTTGTATCAATATGGGGTTAAGTAAATCTATTAAATCTGTGGAGGGTTATACGAACCCGACAAACTTAACCAGTTTTATATGTTGGGGTTATGCGGGCTTGTAAATCTGTTTGGCATAATGTAACACCCCGTAATTTTAAAGAACATTATATTGATAAACTAAAGAATAATTAATTTAATTATGAGTAATCAAATTCAAGAAAGCCAGGATACAAAGGCTCAAAAATTCTCTAGATCTTTGGCAGATGTCATCAAAGAGAACAAATTTCATAATAATTTCTTACATCTAAGTTATTACAAGCTAGCTCAAAAGAATGACATCACATTTGCTGAAATTAGTGAGGATCTATTACACATATGTAGAGAAAAGTGGAAAAATCAATTGTGTTCTACATCTATGGAAATAAGCCTTATTACAAATATCTCAAAGACTACATAGATCGAACATGGAAAATTAAAGGAAGTTATCAATTATACAGTAGAGAAAATGGTTTTTTTGTAATAAAATTGGAAAACATTGAAGATTATGAGGCAATTCTAGCTGGTGGTCCATATCACTATAATAAGAAGATAATATTCATGAAGAGATGGTACCCTGGTACGAAGTTAATGAAAGAGCATTTGCATACCTTCCCAATTTGGGTGTAGTTTCCAAATTTGGAGTTAGAGTTTTGGTCCACTGAAGCGATTAGCCAAATTGCATCACTGCTTGGAAATCCTGTAAAATTAGATCAGGTAACAGAAGATTTTATACGAATTTCTTATGCAAGGGTGTTGATAGAGGTTGATATTAATTTTGCTTTTCCAAATGAAGTAAATATACAATATTATGATGGGGGCATGTGTAAACAAAGTGTGTACTATGAATGGCACCCAGTTAAATGTTTAAACTATAAAACATTTTGGGCATACTTCTAATGCTTGCATGGTTTAAAAAATATGGGTCCAAAAAGAATATCTAAAGCAAAAGCATGTTGACATGGAGATTGAGGATAATTCGACAAAACAGAATATGGGCAGCAAAGAAGTTAAGAATTCAATGCAGATGGAAAGTGATGACAAGAATGAATATCATGGTGATGTGCAGAATAATTTTGATAAGAAAATAGCTAACAAGCACAATTTTAAGTATAACAAGGAAGAAGAAAAAACTCATTGAAACAAAGAAGAAAGAAATGGTGAATAAATTTGAAGTGTTAAATAGCATGGAAATTGAGACAGTGGAAGATGGAAATGAGACAAAGAATTACATTCAGATTGAAGGGAAATCTAACCTACAACTGGATTCAAACAAAGAAGAAGAATTAGTTTCTATTCCTTCAATGGATGATAATGATGAGAACTCAAATGATATGAATGTTGATATTTTAGATTCTAGTTCACAATCCTTGAGAAGAAGATTAAAAAGAAGCAAATTAAAAATCAATAAACAAGATGGTGGCAGCAGTTTTCTGGATGGAAAGGATTTTGTAGAAGACAATCCATAATGGAACAAATTAACATCATAGTTTAAAACAAGGTCTAAGAAAAAGAAGAAAGTAACCTCCCTGGTGGTGTGTTAACTAGGGGTATATCAAAGAATAAATAAAATCATGTCTCTTTTATTTTGGAATGTGAGAGGGTTGAACTCTTTAACGAGGCAGAGAGACTTAGTCGGCTTGATTAGAGACAAAGAAATAAACTGGGTGGCAGTATTGGAGCATAAACTATCAAATTATTCTTCGACAAATTTTGCTTTGAAATTCAAAGGTTGGGAATTTATTAACAGCAATGAAGACACTTTAAAGGGAAGAATTTTCATCGGGTATGATAGCAAGTATTGGAAGCATAAAATTTTATATACAGATCAGCAATGTATTACATGCAAATTTTTGAATAAAGGAGGATTTAAAATAGTCATTTCAGCAGTCTATGGAGATAATAATTCTGAACAACGGAGTTTGCTATGGGAGCATCTCAAATATGTTATCAATAGTTGACTAATCTTGGATAATTGCGGGTGACTTCAATGATATTCTATACACTAAGGACAAGATAAGTAATAAACATTATAATGTAGTGTCCAATGAAGAATTTTTGGAATCTATTTCTTCTTTGAATGTGATGGAACCAATGAGCTATGGCAACATCTACACTTGTAGAGGAGGTTTAAATTTCACTATCCATTCTAAGATAGATAGAGTTTTTATAAATAAGAAGTGTTCAGAATTATTACCTTAACTATTAGTTAGAAATTTTAGTCACTCCATACCCCCATTATTGTTAACTTATGTTGTAAAAAACAGGAAACTTTATTCCAAAAAAAAAAATTCTTTTAGATATAAAAATAGCTGGTGCTTTAGACAGGGTTACTTTGATTTAGTTACTCCTATTGTTAAAAGCAACTTTCTTGGAAGATCTTTATTTCAGATTATCAAGAAGTTAAAAGTGATAAAAGAAAATTTGAAAAGACGGAACAAGAGCTTGCCTAATCTGGGGAATAATATAAAACAACTCAGGGAGGAGAATGGGTTTATATACAGTAGTTTAGTAGATCATCCTTCAGATCCAATTTTGGTAGAAAATTATAAAAAATATATAAAGAGTTTGGAGGAAGAACTTTTCAAGCAAGCTATAGATTTGAAGCAGAAAACCAAACTTAAATGGTTATTGGAAGGGGATCTGCCAACAAAAATTTTCTACTCTAAGATCTCAGAGAAAAGGAGGAAAATGCAGGTGAATTACCTTTTGAACGAAGAAGGATCTCCAACCTTTAATAATGACTTATTTGCAGATAAAACCATTGATTACTTCAATCATCTTTTCATTGCTGATTCTGTAAGCAATGACTTTCCAAATTTTATTCCAAGAAGAAGAATCTCTACAGACGGCAAGAAAATGTTGAATAAATAGATTAGTCTAGAAGAATTACATGAAGCTTTTTTCAAAATGAAGGATGATAGCAGTCCTAGACCTGATGGTTTCAGTGTAAAATTTTACAAAATACATTGGAAAGATTTAACAGAAGATCTTTTGCTAGCAATAAATGACTCCATTTTTAGTGGTAAGATACTTAAGGAAATTAATCACACGTTTCTTACTTTAATTCCTAAAACTCAAAATGTTATTGAACCATCTGATTTTAGACCTATTTCCTGTTTCAATGTCATATATAAAATACCGAGTTGTATTTGCAGCAATAGACTGAAGAAGATACTTCCACTTATAATTTCAGAAAACCAGAATGCTTTTATTAATGGTAGACATATGTTTTAAATCAATTTGTTGGCATTTGAACTGGTCAGAAATTTTAATAAACCCAGAGCAGATAGGATGTGCATTAAAATAGACTTGCAGAAAGCCTATGATAGAATTAGCAGAGAATTCATTGTTCATGTCATGAAGCAAATGGGTTTTCCTCATCAATTCATCACTTTTATTTATTCTTGTATATCAACTCCTACTTTTTTAGTTCTTATCAACGGAAAGCCTATTGGATTTATAAATAGTAACAGTGGGCTGAGGCAAGGGGATCCTATATCCCCATATCTATTTACTTTAGCAATGGAGGACGTTTCTACTAACCTGGAGATGCAATTGTTAGTTGGCAATCTAACTCCTATTTCAAAGGTCTCTCCAATAATTACTCATCTAGTTTATATAGATGATTTGCTCATTTTATCTAGAAGTGATGAAAGTAGTCTACATGCAATACAAAAGGTTTTTCAGACATGTCTAAGATGGGTCTTACAGTCAACAAAGAAAAATCAAAAATTTATTTCAGTAGAGGAAACAAGAAAAAGACATTTCCTGCTCATTTTCTTCAGCTAGCTGAAGATAATCTCCCTGTTAAATACCTTGGACTTCCTCTAAATGATGCTTCCATATTACTTGATAGTATTTCTTGTAAACTAAATGGCTGGAATAACAAATACCTACCTACAATGGGTAGAATTGAGCTGGTGAAATCTTGCATATATATCCTTGTATTTAATTTTGGGTGCAAACATGTCAACTTCCTATGAAAATAATAACCAAGATTGAGTCCATGCGCACCAATTTTATTTGGCAAGGTAAATTCCACAAGGTTTCCTAGGATCAAATGTGTAAGCCAAAAATTAATGGGGGTATGGGTCTGAAAGATTTAAGGAGCTTAAAAACTGTGATGGTACTTAAGCTTATATGGTCTTTCCTAAAAAAAGATACTTTATGGGCAAAATGAATGGATAATAGATATTGCAATAAAAAAAAAGAATTTCTGGAATCTAATTGTCGATAATAAAGATTCTTATACTTGGAAAGTGATGCTAAAACATAGAAATCTATTTAAAGAAAATAGTAATATATGTATTATAAATGGTAAATCAACTCATCTTTGGTTAGACTCTTGGATTAAAGTAAGAGTTTAATTTCCTAGACTGGATGGCAAGGTAGAAGTATTGAAGAATTTTCCACTTCTCATGTAGTTAAAATTATTGATAATGGCAATGGATTGTGTATAAACTGAATATTCCTGAGAATATCAAAAGAGAAATACAAAGTATTAATATAAGCTCAAATGGTAATTCTGATCATTGGATATGGACTAAAGGGAAATAGGAACAATTCAGTATAAGAGAAGCCTATAATTCAACAAATAACTACTCTCAAGAGTACAGGTGGGCTAAATTTCTATGGAAATCTCCTCTAGTATTGAAATACGCTTTAACAAGTTATTTAGCTTGTAATAGCAAACTGCATACACTTGACAAAATCAGAAAGTGGGATCAATCAATTACAGGTGTATGTACTTTCTGTAAAAAAACAACTAGAGACTCAGGAGCATTTATTTTTCCACTGCGACTTCTCTGATTTTGTATGGAATGAGATTAAAAAGAAATTTGGTCTTCCTAACTCAAACAATGCAGTCGACATTTTGAATCATATTGATGAATTTACACATAACAAAAATCAAATTATTGCTTGAGTATGTCTTATGACTACCATTAACTCCATCTAGAGGGAACGCTGCAATCGTTTGTTCAAAAACAGAAGCTTGGATCAGGTTTTACTTTCAAAGATCTTAGAAGCAGAGATTGGAGCAGTATTAACCACCTACAACCAACAAAGGATAATAGCAAAGAAAAGGGGAATTTACCATGCCGACAGCCTAGTCTTCAGATCCGAAGAGCCTCCTTGGATGAGATTCGTCGATTATCCTGGATAACTTGCTTTAGAGGAAGATAATGTAATATTGGGAGAAGCAACGGAAGTCATGCAGGCTTGTACAAATTGAAAGCCTTTAGAAGCCTGATTTTTGCCTTTTTCTGAGTTTTAATAAAGGGGAGCAAATGCTTATTTTCGTTTGTGTTGTATTTGTTGATTAGTAGTCTATTTAATTCTAGTTTGATCCGCTAACCTATTTGTAATATTTCATTGTTAATAAAGTACCTTTTAATTTAAAAAAAAACAGACTGCGCCATTGCATTTGTCTCGGAATTCTGCTTGAGATAGACTCTGAGTTTGTGTAAAACGGACATCGTGTGATGAAGATATTAAGGTTTGAAGTTTGTATACGTATAAGAGAAATATATATAAACAAATCAACTTCAAACTTCAAAATAAATCAAAAATTAGAGAGCGGGAAGACGCGGGAATTCGACCCGTTGGTGGAAATGTACAAAAAACTATTTTTTGCAATATACATCAATCAAGATCCGTAGTTGCAAGCTATTTCTCTTTATTACATCATGTATATATATTAATGTTCAATACGGCAAAAACCCATATTTCACACTAATCCCTATTACCTTTCTTTTTCCTGCAACTATGTTATTTGTGATTTACAGTCATGGTAATTATGGAAATGTATTCCATTTCCACCTCTAGCTAGCTCAGCCTACTACTAATTCCATTTTTTATGAGTTATATGTAGTTTCCTGTTTTCTTACCCAATTCCAATTCAATTTAATTACGGTAAACTTCTGTACACTATTAGACTTACTATTTCCTATTCCATTTTTCCACATTTTACTGTTTTTTTTCAACTCAGTCTTTTAATTATATTCTAAACAATATACTTTGAGAATATATACATAATCATCGTCAAATTTACAATCTTATTATTACAGTAATTTCTTAACCCCAAACAAAATGATATAGAAATGAATTTACACAATAGTAATATTCTTAATGCTTTTCGGAAATGAATTACATCATAATTACCATAATTTCAATTATTCATTACATTAAGTATTATGGGGAATTAAACGATAAATATACCATTATCAAAAGGCATAATTTTAATCCACTCACCTGTTAGCTTTCCAATTCCAGAATCTGATTTGGAATTATTAACCATGGTTTCTCCGTTATTTGATTCAATAATTAACAAATAGATTAATAATTCGGAACCCAAAAGAAAACAAAAGAATTGAATAGAATCAAATCAACAGAACTTTCCCCGTACGAAAAGGAATTCTGAGCGCTTACATTCCTAGGTTGTGAATTTTATTCTCCAATTCTTGTTTCTAAAGGCCAAAAATAATTTAATTTGATTCAAAAAGAGGTTTGGAGAAGAAATGAAACGGTAGGGGTTCTGTAACAACCCGAATTCCTACAGACCGAATTTTTTTCAACATTCTAATCCATCGAAACTCGTGTTGGGGGCTCTGGTATCTTGCAGAGAAAAAAGAGATATAAAATATATCAGAGCTCAGAAAATATCTCACAGCGAAATGAATAAAATAAAATATAATCAAAATATAGTCTTACCCAAATTATAATATTGGTTAACCAGTATCCAAAGCTATCATATCCCTGCCACAAGTCTAATTTGCGAGTATGTGATGAGAAGGGGGTCAGAACATAGGTTCTGGTGATTGGATTTAAACTACACATTTTAGATAACCCGACATATATTGTTCAATCACATTTTCTTTTTTATTAGGTTACTTGGGTTAACAGCACTCATGGCTTACACACGTATCATACCCATTTACTCCCAATGGATTAACCTAATTTAGTATATATGTAGCTACCCCCAATATTAAGGTACACCCCATGGTACCCCACTTGCACGGTCTCCAACGTAATGCCACAGAAATGTACGCATTCCCTAATCCTATGCCTGTGTGATATACAGATCTCTATATAACAATGTTACGTTCCACATATATCTGCCACTACTACGCTATGTAAGCGTACGGACTGCCACCTTCGATCGAATCAGATTCCATCACAGAGTAATGCCCTCAAGTCTACGATACACCACCCAGAGCAGACATGCATGTATCTAGACTTTCCCACATACGTATCGTCAATCGTATACGATGTCTTAACAGCACATAACCTCTAATGTGCACCGAATTCCGTGCTAGGGCTATACAAAATACATGAACTCGATCGGGAGCTTTTCCGTATTTGTGCAGGCCTGCCTTTAAGAGCCTCAAAATAAATATCTTTCAGGTCTGTTTTTCATGGTGACTATGGCCCCACCTCGGCCCCTCCCTCAACTAGTAAAGACTACAAGAGCTAAGTGACTTTCCCCTAACAAGCAATCTAAACATCCAGTTGGCGTCTCCCCTGAACCACCGTGCCTCGATAGTGAAAGTTGGGTGGCGTCTTGGGTTTAGCTCTAGTCTTTTCGCATCCCACTGGCTGCCGATGACGGGTGCCCGATGATCTACTATCATTGTTGGTCGTGACCCCTACCTCCCTGTTGAGGCGATTGCCAAATCACCCTAGTGTCGCCTCGTCACAGATTTTTGACTGCAAAGCTGCTTTTGCAGCCAAGGCTACTCACCAGTAGTTATGCGCAGACCCAACCTCTGTAACGAACACTGCACCACCACAAAGGACTACCAAGGGCACCTTCCACGTATCTAGAAGTCGTGTGCTTCCCCTTCTAGTCCTTCGGAGCCGACAAAATAATTAGATGAATGTGCGCTCCTCTCGTGCCTCATGACATCACGATGACCTACCCCATTGGGTTATTCACGCTCAAACGTGCGGACTGGTCCAAGCGCCTCATTTTAATATGTTATTAGACCCTATGTCTAAACATTCCTTTATGCGCTTGCTTTAGCCCATCAAGTTTCCAATTAACTTGGTTATTCCCATTCACATTGACTTCCTATTCAGGTTACCAAGTTCCTCTTGCTTATTAATTTCAGTCATATAACTTAACCAATTTAAGCCTATTAATAAGCCCACAACATGTTATTTTCTAGATTGTGATCCAAGGTCGGTAATCCATAATCCCTTTATATTCTTGTTTGATTTCATAGTTACAATAACATGTTCTACTTAATATGTAATTAAGTATATCTCAATTCATATGTTTTCTTTTTAACATTTCAGTCATTATTTATGATTAAATATAACTTATTTCATTTCATAAGTTTGTCTCACTCTTTCCTGTTTAATCATAATTCCATGTTACACTGTCACTACAACTTATCGTTATTTACTTATTAACTTAGTTCTCTTAACTAAGGTTCACTAATAAATCTTCTTTCCGTTTATTATAACCTATGTTATAATTTCCTCTTGTCCCTTGGACAAACCTTAACATGTTATTCTTACCAGTCGATTTCAAATTTCCAAGTTTTCAGATTACTTAATTTTTAATTAAGTACAACTTCTTACATTTCATAAATTTTCCCCCTTTTCTCTAATTATTACAAACAACTGGTTTCAGGTTTCCCCCATTAACTGATTACCTAGTTTACAATTAAGTACCACTTATCTCGTTACACAAGTTATATCATTTTCTTACTAGTTTATTATAACCTAAGTTATAATCTCCACTTGTCCCTAGGACAAGTCTACATATTATATAACATTCTCATTAATATAATTAATTATAATAGGTTAATATCATTCCCCATTCATTCACTTCTTTTATTGTTGTAGCTTCGATTCATTTCCATTAATCACAATTAGTTCCATTTATCTCTATTCTTTTTATACATATATTTATATATATGCTTATGTACTATACCTCTTACATTAAGTCTACCACTTATGGATGTTGGATTTGTCGGGCGGTTCCGGGCAGACTTCTTCCACAAGTTGACTTAACCTCGTGTTTTAGCACTGTTGCATGTTTTTTTTACGCACTAGACCCCTCATATTAAATTAACAACTTGTGGATGCTGGATTTGCCAGGCGGTTCCGGGCAGACTTCTACCACAAGTTGAATTTAACCTCGTGTCTAAGTGCAGTTACAGTCTTCTATTTACTGTAAATTTTCTATATAATTTTGGTGTTTCCATTCTTTCAAATTTTTACTGTAATCTATATTTTTCATGTCATCATATTAAGCCTATTTTATGTCATATGTTCTTCCTAACATATAATTCATCTCAAAGTTACATGTGACCGTCAAATCATGTAATTATTCTAATTTAACATGTAATTAGTCCCATTTCTACAATTAAGTGTTCAAGTACGTAATTGTCACAGGCTAACATGTAATTATAACAATAGTAATCGCTACACGTATTTTTAACAAGTTTACATTTCAATAGGTGAACATTTCAGCATATTAAGTATTTCAACATATGAATTTTCCAACATATTCACATTAATATTTCAACATGTCATAATTGTATTTCAACACTTTTAATCATTCTAGCAGATTTACATTACATATTAACGGGGAATGTTAAACGATAATATACCATTATCAAAAATGATATAACTTAAATCCACTCACCTAATTTGCTTTCCAAATCCTGAATCTGGTCCAGATCTAGTATTCCATGGTCCTCCTAACTGAATTTAGAACCTAAAATCCATGGATCCATAATTCTTACTAAAAGAAAAAAGGAAAAAGAGGAGAAAAATGAAATAAAACAGATTAAAAAAATTACCTTACTTCGAATATGATTTTGAACACATTCTTATTAATATTCATTCTTTTTCTCCAAATCTTGATTTAGAATTTTCCTAAACTAATTATCTTATTTTTTGAAGAGAATTGAGGAGTAAGAATGGCAGAGCTAAGACGCTGTCTTAGATAATATGAGATTTAGGCTAGGCTATGCTAGCCTATTTATAGCTGTTCAGGAACTTATCGTACATGCAGCGCTGAGTCAGCATTGAACCCAGTTAAGAAAGTAGTCCACGTTCGCAGATGAATCTTGCCGGATCTGGAGGGCGTCGACCCGAGTTTGGACCCCTCTACAGAGGTGTCGACCTCCTATGGGTCTCGCGAGCTGTTTTGGCGCAGAAATTTGATTTTCGAATGTTTGAATTTTTGGAATTTATTTAACTGTTATATTCACATGTAATCTTCTTATACGTATACAAATATTCTAATGACCATTTTACACGTGTGTGTGTGTATATATATATACGCACAACCTTTATTTCGATTTCAAAATTCAAACGGTGTTGTACCGTTATATTTGATTCTTACCATATTCTTTGATTGCAACCTTATTTTGAACTTTATCTCTTGCATATATACACACACACACACATATATGCGTATATATTTTCTCATATATATATATATACATATTTTTTCTTTACTTCCTTATATGTATACTTTTCCTTATATGTGCGTTCATACATATTTTCTCTTATGAACATGTGTTAATTTTAGTCGTTCTCTTAAAACAAAAATATGACGGCAGTGGGGATCGAACTTTGTACCTCTTGTATGCAAGCCACATGCTCTAACCAGCTAGACTACTAAGTCTACTATTAACAAGGCTTAGAACAATGGTAATTGTTGTTCTCTTCTTACTTCTCTTTTTTATGTTTGTTATAATATTTCATTTAATCATTGCATGAATCTTTTTCTTTTATTTCTCTTTTATTATTAATGCATAATCAGTGCATGCAACATATTTACATCGCATGCAACCAATCCTTTCTTTCTTTAAATGCATGCTTTACATTTTTATTTGCATTAATCTTTTCTTCTTTTTCAGTGCATGTATATTTTTATTAAATTGTTATAAAATGCAGGGTGTTACATTCTCCCACTCTTAGAAAATTTCGTCCTCGAATTTGATAAGGGTAAAAATCAGTTAACCCCTTGCATAATATACATCCATCATGTGTGCATCCAATTTTTGCAAACATTGTGCACTTGTACAAAGTGAAATTCAACATAAAATACATGTATGCCTAAGCGGTACCTCCTATATTTATGCTAGTTTTTCAAAAATCCTTTTAAAATATGATGCTCACATCCCAAATATACTGGCAGTTCTACATGAATGCAATATTTTTAAAATCAAAATTGCTTTTTCATCCAAATTTTCCCACACTCTTACTGAGAAAGAGCGTAGTTCATCCAATTTTTGCATCCAAAACCCTAGCAAGCAACGTTATTTTTCGAATTTCAGATAAATCTAATTTTCTAAATTCAATTTCTTATGTTACAAAAAGGTGGAAAACAGAAAACTTCACGTCTTCCGTTTTTCTTTTATGTAACATTTTCCAACCATACTTGGATTTTATGCAACTATCTATAAAGATTCCCTATTTTCTTATCCAAGCACAACCCATAAAAGAAAATTCTCTTTGTTGCAGCTTTTCTTTTTCATCTTATCTTGGAATTTTTTTACCCTTATTCATATTTTCTCAGAATTTGTCAAGTTTATCACTTTACTGAGTTTGCTATTTCCTTTTTAGTTGTACCATTTCTTTTTTCTTAGCTTATTTAATCATCGGATCTAAGTTTAATTTCAAATAAGCCTTTTAGTTTTTCAACTAAAACAGGAAAAGAGACAATATACACAGCTACTACTAAGGGCCAAGAATCTCGAGACTATGTCACCCTCAGACAGCAAGCTTGAACCACAGGATCAATGACAGGCTTAGGGGTTACCCTAACTACACAACAGGAAAAAAATAATAGAACGATCCCAACAGAAATGCAATAACGGGTTGTGCCCCTAACATGAAAATTAACAACAAGATCTAAATACTTACTTTCCCTTTACTATCTAGTAGTCACCACTAGTCCTAGCTGTGTACTAATAATTATTTCAAGAAACACCTTAGGTTTTTAATGATTATGCATTCTACGGGAACTTACCATTTTTCCAAGATAATTCTTGCTATCTGCTTCATAGCCTCAAAACTTTTCTCGTTTTCCCTAGGCACTATTCCTTACCTACTCCATACTTTTAAAACACGGTTTGGCCCTTTTCATTTCACCTTTGTTTCAAAAGTTAAAAGTATCACAACTTTATTTTTCTCATCAAAACTTACTTTTTCCAAACGATAAAAACATGTCATCTTAAAAAAAATGTAAATCGTTTTTTTTTTTTTGCAAACTACAAAAACTGGAGTAGATAAGGACGGTTATTTCTCAATTGGTTTATAAATTGTTCTTACCTATAAGTTCAGTTCAGTTACTTCCTACAAGGTGCAAACATTTTGTAATGACCCGCATTTCTGACCGTTGAATAATTAATTTATTTAATTATTTAAATATCGTTTTGGCGATATCGATAACTGGAATTAAATAATGTTGAATATTAAATTGATAATTATAATATAATAATATATTATAATGTTGAATTAGTCAAAATAGCTGAATTCACAATATAGTGTGAATTTGATTATATATAAGGAATAATTCAGTTTGGAATTGAATTTGAATAACGAATATATTTTATAAACAGCAGTTTGAACGTGGAATTATATTATAATTGAAATAGAGCTTGAAATGGCGCTGCAGTTCGTAAATTGGCGATTTGAACTTCAACTGAATGTACAGGATTCATTTTAAGTCGGATTTCTGTGAAACAAGAAACGTGTGGAGCTGGTGGAGTATGTCTTTCTAGTAGAAGAGAAAAATCAGGATTTCATCGTGTAGATTTTGAGATATGTCCAAATCAAATTTTAGAATAGTCACTATAGAATCGTTTATCGGCCATAACAGTTATTTCAAAATAATTTGATATCGGATGTGAATTTAGACGAGGTTCTTTTGAGAAGTAGTGATAATTTAATTTTTAGAATTTTTTTGTAATTTTTAATTAATTAAATAAGCAACTTTTTATTTGGAGTATTTCGCACCCTGTAATCAACATTTTGAAGTTTCAAAATATAAGAGCACCTACCGATATTATTATATTTTTGGGATCGTGAGACGGTGTTGATCACAACGGTATGTTTATTTCTGTCTCTAGCAGTTCGTAAACAAACGAAATTTCATGAAATGAAGTACCCTTAATAAGTATGAAGGCCTATCTCACCTAAGACTACGAACGAGCGGGCATGAATGATACACGCCACCAAGATACGCACACTACCTTCTCAATACAAAATGCATGGTCACCGTCCCTTATAAAAATGTGCGGACAAGAATTTGGCATACCTACCCTATATCGTGGATTCCTAAACGCCTAATCCTCTTTATATTATATAAACTCATGAGCTGCTTCCCTTATTTCTTCTTCGGCCGCCACCGATTCATCCTTTAAAACCAAAACGCGAATTCATTAATCCTCTCAAAGATCAAATAAAATCTCTAAATTTCATGATGTTCTCTTCTTTGAATTTGGGGGAAGGATCTCTTCGATCCGGTAACCTTTTTCTATGGTGCGACGCTACTTCAGGAAGATCCAAATCTCGCAGAGGCGCCTGGGGTGTCGGCTTTGGTATGTTGATGCATCAGTGGAGGGTTCTGGCGTAAGTTTTGGGATTTAAGTGGTGATAGCTCGAGTTGAGGTGGCGAAAGGTCTCGACGTCAGTGGCGGAATGTGGTCTGGGGTGAACTGATATTAAGGCGTGGAGATAGAGAGTTGTGGGTTTGTTTCCTTGTTATGGGTTTGTGGAGTTTTGTCAGGAGCGTGGCTGTTGTAGTGTTTATTTGTGTGAGAAGGGATTCGAGTCTTACGTGGAAATGGTGAGAGGATTGTTTAACAGAAGGTGCGGTAGGGGATTCATGAAGTGTTGACACATTTATTTCTTGTGTGTGAAAGGCTCGCGCGTGGGTTTCTGGATGGGGGGATGGCCATACTGAAGTAAGAAAAAGAGCAGGAGTGACATTCTTGTTTTAATAAGGTGATGAGGGGACGCAATACAGGGCGTATGAGTTGAAAGGGATGTTCAACGTGAGTATAAATGGGGGTGTTTTGTTGTGTTGGGTCCGCATATATTGAACGTAAAGAAGGTTCAACAATGGTATGATTACTGAAATAAAGGATCCTGAAGTTTAAATGTTGTGAGTGGCCAACAGGGTTCTGTTCAAATGAATTTTCTTCGCTGGTCTGTAAAAGCAAGTACGGTTCGGTGAAGAGAAATGGTAACCGCGAGTTGGTTTTGGTCGGGTGGACATGAAGGTGATGGCATGGAGGAAGGGGTAACGACATGGTGAAGTTTTTAAATGAAGCAGACGTGTGTTATGTCATCAGGGGAGTTGGAGAAGAAGGGGTGAATGGATTCGTTTCCTTTTCGAGTGAGGATGGGCCGCTTAGATCATATGATCTGAAATAACGGTGATGCATGATTTTTAGGAGTACTGGGCACACGTTTTGGAGAGAATCAGACAAAACAAGATCCGTTGGGATCGTATGGATGGCGGCAACATAATGAAACTGACTGGAAGTCCATCTGAGCTCGTTGCAATTTATGGCAAAATAAATTGTCTGAATCAAGCGATGGTTATCGTCATTGATGATGATCGTCCAATGTGAGTAAAACTCACTAACTCTCCTCAATTTATATTTTTATATAAATTGTACTTTATTTATTGACTGTTGTATATTGATTGTTAAACTGGACTGTTAAATAGATTTGATTGAAAACGTAGTTATAGTTAATCTATGTACTGTTAATCAAATATGGTTCTGTACAGCAGGATATTTCATTTCAAAATGAAATATGATATATATTATACTGTGTAACATCTGTGGATGCAGGGAGATAGGTTGGAGGAATCCGACTGGGTTCCTCAACAATTATTTTACTGTTTTCATATATTGTGATATATGTGTGATTTAAAATCTTTTATTGATTATGGATGTTAGAACGATATTGATCATCGTTGTTTGATATTTTAAATATCATAAGAAACCCTGAGTTGTGAAAAGGAATATTTCAATGTATATTGAAATAAAGGAAATTATTTATAAAACGAACAAGGTTTTATAAAAGGGAAGTATTTATAAAACAAATAGAGTTTTATAAAAGGAAATATTTATTTAGAAAATAAATAGAATTGAAAAGGGAAATATTTATTTAGAAAATAAATAGAATAAGGAATATTTATTTAGAAGATAAATAAACCGTTGTAAATAGGAAATATTTGTAACGGTAAATAGAAGTTGTAAATAGGAAATATTTGTAACGGTAAATAGAAGTTGTAAATAGGAAATATTTGTAACGGTAAATAGAAGTTGTAAATAAGGAATATTTGTAACGGTAAGTAAACGTTATAAAAAGGAAATAGTTGTAACGGAAAAATAAACGTTATAAAAAGGAAATTGATGAGATATAAAAGAGATAATCGAAATAAAGTAATTGAATATTAGTCATTCAATTAGAAATAACCTGATTTGAGAATAGTCTAATATTAGCTAATCGAATTTAGTAACCGAATACAAGTAAATCAAAAGGAGTTTATCGAATTTAGTTATTCGATAGAGTAAATCAAAAGGAGTTTATCGAATTTAGTTATTCGATAGAGTTAAATCAATAGAGTTAATCGACTTATAGTATGCGAATAAGAGTAAATCAAATAGAGTTAAACAATATTAGAAACTGACTAGAGATTAGTAAGTTGAATAGTTTTCTGAGTGTTGATCTGATGTTGGTTTCGGCCATCGGGGTTTATACTTAGAGAATTGTTCTCTTACTAGTTCACAGTTAGGGACTAATAGTTGTGGAATGATAGTGATGCGTAAATGAGGATTGGAAATGTTTTCCAATGTTGAAAATGTATATTTTCTAGTTTTAGAAAATAAGGAAATATGAATATATATATATATATATATATATATATATATGATTGATGATTGGATCGATAATTCCATTTGGAATTAAGATCGTTGTTTGTACACCGACATATTTTCATTTGATAGTTAAATCACAGACTATCGAAGTTTTGACCATTTTACGTTGTTAATATGGAGAGACCGGTTGGATTATTATCCGAAGAACCACTCCGTATCGACAAAAGCGTTGTGATCAAATACGATGAAGAAATTGAAGACGGAGTAAAGTGCAAGGGCTGTCCTGTTTACAGAATAGTGCCTTCGGTTTCGTTCAGTCCCAGAACGAACGTATATGGACGAATGTCTGACAGAGTATTTCCAATGATCGAATGGGTTGGACTGTACAAATATATATGGTGGCCAACGGATTTATTTCCTTCGCATAATATCCAGAATCTATTTGTGCAGATCCAACTAAATGATTAACGGATATGATAATGTGGCATTCAAAGTGATCGTGTTATCAAATGAATGGAAAGTAAGCGTAGCTTCTAGCCTCACATCTGGTAAATGACAAAATTCGGGCAGGCAGCATGGCTAAGTCGGTCGCACCGAAGTAGGGTGTATAATCACCTATCTAGAGAATATTCATTTGCTTCTTTAATCTATCAATGCTGTCCCATATATATACGGGAAACGGTTGCTGATCCCGACCGTTGGTGATGTACATTCGATACACTCAAGCGAAATGAGTGGTCGGTCATGTGTGGCTGAGTTGCAAGATGTTCTTGTTGAACTCCAGTGTATCGTTCCTAGAGTACACTGATCGGAAGGTGATTCCATACCTTGTCATAGTTGGAAACCCACTCATCCAATACGCACCTGCGGTTTTGATTGTATACTATATATGTAGAACGTGAGATGCAAGCGTTTCTACTAGACTGGTATCTATTTGTATTTAGACATTATCATAATATCAGAATGATATTGCTTTTCAAAGATGTTTGGATTCTCATAAGGGAAAAACCCGTTCCGTATTCACGGCGTGGTCTTATGAGATATCATATACCTGTTTAAATGATTTGAGTTTACTCACACCAGTCACATGACTGGCCCGGAGTTTATTTGTTTTGTCTTCCCTAAACTCTTGGGTGCCTAAATTTGTACGGGCAGTCAAGTAGTCGGGATTTACAGATGCACTTGGAGAGCTTGGAGCAGGAGGCTTCAGCAGTCGATAGCTATTATTTATCCCGCTGTAATGTTATATGTTGTACTCTGAAAATGGTATGTATAAACAGTTATAACTTTGTATTTCAAAAGTTATGTTATATTTTATTCGTTCCGCTGTGAGATTCGTGTTACTCTGATGTTGTTGTTGTTGTCTTCTTCTTCTTCTATTCTAAGTTTCTATCTTATCTATTCTCACCCTCTATCTTCTTTCTATTAGTTTCTTGAATTTTCAGTGCAATTTGAGGTTGGACTTGTGTTATTTAGTCAGCTCAAATTGGACCGGATTTTCGGGTCACTACAGTTGGTATCAGAGCTTAAGTTAAGTGAATTACCTTGGCTCTGTGGCGTAACTCAGTAGAGATGGGATTAGTAATATCCTAGATTGAGTTGAGTGTATATATACGAGTGAACGTATTTGTTAATTGATATAAAAATTTGTTTTATATTGTGGAGCTTTATTGGTTGAGTGGCTTATGAATTCTGGTCGATAGTGGGGCACCATAATATCGATAGGGGTTTCTAAACACTCGAATACGATGAACCAACATGATATGTTTTGACATTAACATAGTATAATTGGTTGTGTTGGTTGTTATTATAATCAGAAGAAATTATAAAAAAGTGGAATGGTTATAGATAACTAATCAGAATTCATATAAGTAAAGTATATGAAATAAGATGAATTAAATCTGAAATTAAATCAGAATTGGAATTAAAATAAGAAAATTTTAAGTTCCTGGGAGATTTTGAAATGTTTTCAAAATGAAAGTGTTTAGAAATGATTTTCGAAAGAAATATAGTATTGAACTTACTTTGATGGCTGGAAAATAATTCTGATGAGTGCGGCCGCATCATCAGTGTCATTTTCGAGTTTCTAAAGTGACGGATTACTACCAAAGATTTTGTTTTGAAATTGTTTTGCAAAAACAAGTTATTCAGGAATTCGAAGGATTTTGAATTGTTATTATGATTTCAAGTGATTTGAATAAACACAGGGATTTGAAATCTAAATTTAACTTATGAAGTTAAATGGGTTAAAATAGTGAAAGTGAATAATAAATTTGAATCTAACTTGAACTAAGTTAAATTAAAACTGGATTGGATTATAGAATAATCTGAATGAAATTAAGTTGATAAACCAAGAGTTGAAATTGGATATTGGAGTTTAAATGAAATTCGACTTAAGTATAAGCGAATGGTTTGAGTTGAGGATATAAACTAATCGAAGTTAGATTAGTATGACATTGGTATATGCAGGGTGTTAATCGGTGGAAATGATATAATGGTAGGCCCGACAAAAAGGTACAAGTTTATATTTCATATGAGTTTGAGATTTTGATGAGCCGAATTGGCAAGCCGCTTGGCTGTTTGATTTTCTTTTGGGTTGGAGAAGGCCTAGAGAGGCGAGTTGGAGTTTTACCGATAGGGCTGTACAAAGGAGGTTATGGCGAAATTTTTCGAAAATTTAAAGTGTTAGAAAATTTTCAAAATCTTTGAAAATTTAGCTAGTCGGAATGAATTAATATTTTAGTCGATATTAATTGGTTCAATTGAAACCGAAGATAAGAGGTAAACAGATATATTTTTACCCAGTAGATAGGGTCGTCCACTACCTTAGCAATTTCGAGGACGAAATTATTTTAAGGGGGAAAGATTGTAATGACCCGCATTTCTGACCGTTGAATAATTAATTTATTTAATTATTTAAATATCGTTTTGGCGATATCGATAACTGGAATTAAATAATGTTGAATATTAAATTGATAATTATAATATAATAATATATTATAATGTCGAATTAGTCAAAATAGCTGAATTCACAATATAGTGTGAATTGGATTATATATAAGGAATAATTCAGTTTGGAATTGAATTTGAATAACGAATATATTTTATAAACAGCAGTTGAACGTGGAATTATATTATAATTGAAATAGAGCTTGAAATGGCGCTGCAGTTCGTAAATTGGCGATTTGAACTTCAACTGAATGTACAGGATTCATTTTAAGTCGGATTTCTGTGAAACAAGAAACGTGTGGAGCTGGTGGAGTATGTCTTTCTAGTAGAAGAGAAAAATCAGGATTTCATCGTGTAGATTTTGAGATATGTCCAAATCAAATTTTAGAATAGTCGCTATAGAATCGTTTATCGGCCATAACAGTTATTTCAAAATAATTTGATATCGGATGTGAATTTAGACGAGGTTCTTTTGAGAAGTAGTGATAATTTAATTTTTAGAATTTTTTTGTAATTTTTAATTAATTAAATAAGCAACTTTTTATTTGGAGTATTTCGCACCCTGTAATCAACATTTTGAAGTTTCAAAATATAAGAGCACCTACCGATATTATTATATTTTTGGGATCGTGAGACGGTGTTGATCACAACGGTATGTTTATTTCTGTCTCTAGCAGTTCGTAAACAAACGAAATTTCATGAAATGAAGTACCCTTAATAAGTATGAAGGCCTATCTCACCTAAGACTACGAACGAGCGGGCATGAATGATACACGCCACCAAGATACGCACACTACCTTCTCAATACAAAATGCATGGTCATCGTCCCTTATAAAAATGTGCGGACAAGAATTTGGCATACCTACCCTATATCGTGGATTCCTAAACGCCTAATCCTCTTTATATTATATAAACTCATGAGCTGCTTCCCTTATTTCTTCTTCGGTCGCCACCAATTCGTCCTTTAAAACCAAAACGCGAATTCATTAATCCTCTCAAAGATCAAATAAAATCTCTAAATTTCATGATGTTCTCTTCTTTGAATTTGGGGGAAGGATCTCTTCGATCCGGTAACCTTTTTCTCTGGTGCGACGCTACTTCAGGAAGATCCAAATCTCGCAGAGGCGCCTGGGGTGTCGGCTTTGGTATGTTGATGCATCAGTGGAGGGTTCTGGCGTAAGTTTTGGGATTTAAGTGGTGATAGCTCGAGTTGAGGTGGCGAAAGGTCTCGACGTCAGTGGCGGAATGTGGTCTGGGGTGAACTGATATTAAGGCGTGGAGATAGAGAGTTGTGGGTTTGTTTCCTTGTTATGGGTTTGTGGAGTTTTGTCAGGAGCGTGGCTGTTGTAGTGTTTATTTGTGTGAGAAGGGATTCGAGTCTTACGTGGAAATGGTGAGAGGATTGTTTAACAGAAGGTGCGGTAGGGTATTCATGAAGTGTTGACACATTTATTTCTTGTGTGTGAAAGGCTCGCGCGTGGGTTTCTGGATGGGGCGATGGCCATACTGAAGTAAGAAAAAGAGCAGGAGTGACATTCTTGTTTTAATAAGGTGATGAGGGGACGCAATACAGGGCGTATGAGTTGAAAGGGATGTTCAACGTGAGTATAAATGGGGGTGTTTTGTTGTGTTGGGTCCGCATATATTGAACGTAAAGAAGGTTCAACAATGGTATGATTACTGAAATAAAGGATCCTGAAGTTTAAATGTTGTGAGTGGCCAACAGGGTTCTGTTCAAATGAATTTTCTTCGCTGGTCTGTAAAAGCAAGTACGGTTCGGTGAAGAGAAATGGTAACCGCGAGTTGGTTTTGGTCGGGTGGACATGAAGGTGATGGCATGGAGGAAGGGGTAACGACATGGTGAAGTTTTTAAATGAAGCAGACGTGTGTTATGTCATCAGGGGAGTTGGAGAAGAAGGGGTGAATGGATTCGTTTCCTGTTCGAGTGAGGATGGGCCGCTTAGATCATATGATCTGAAATAACGGTGATGCATGAATTTTAGGAGTACTGGGCACACGTTTTGGAGAGAATCAGACAAAACAAGATCCGTTGGGATCGTATGGATGGCGGCAACATAATGAAACTGACTGGAAGTCCATCTGAGCTCGTTACAATTTATGGCAAAATAAATTGTCTGAATCAAGCGATGGTTATCGTCATTGATGATGATCGTCCAATGTGAGTAAAACTCACTAACTCTCCTCAATTTATATTTTTATATAAATTGTACTTTATTTATTGACTGCTGTATATTGATTGTTAAACTGGACTGTTAAATAGATTTGATTGAAAACGTAGTTATAGTTAATCTATGTACTGTTAATCAAATATGGTTCTGTACAGCAGGATATTTCATTTCAAAATGAAATATGATATATATTATACTGTGTAACATCTGTGGATGCAGGGAGATAGGTTGGAGGAATCCGACTGGGTTCCTCAACAATTATTTTACTGTTTTCATATATTGTGATATATGTGTGATTTAAAATCTTTTATTGATTATGGATGTTAGAACGATATTGATCATCGTTGTTTGATATTTTAAATATCATAAGAAACCCTGAGTTGTGAAAAGGAATATTTCAATGTATATTGAAATAAAGGAAATTATTTATAAAACGAACAAGGTTTTATAAAAGGGAAGTATTTATAAAACAAATAGAGTTTTATAAAAGGGAAATATTTATTTAGAAAATAAATAGAATTGAAAAGGGAAATATTTATTTAGAAAATAAATAGAATAAGGAATATTTATTTAGAAGATAAATAAACCGTTGTAAATAGGAAATATTTGTAACGGTAAATAGAAGTTGTAAATAGGAAATATTTGTAACGGTAAATAGAAGTTGTAAATAGGAAATATTTGTAACGGTAAATAGAAGTTGTAAATAAGGAATATTTGTAACGGTAAGTAAACATTATAAAAAGGAAATAGTTGTAACGGAAAAATAAACGTTATAAAAAGGAAATTGATGAGATATAAAAGAGATAATCGAAATAAAGTAATTGAATATTAGTCATTCAATTAGAAATAACCTGATTTGAGAATAGTCTAATATTAGCTAATCGAATTTAGTAACCGAATACAAGTAAATCAAAAGGAGTTTATCGAATTTAGTTATTCGATAGAGTAAATCAAAAGGAGTTTATCGAATTTAGTTATTCGATAGAGTTAAATCAATAGAGTTAATCAACTTATAGTATGCGAATAAGAGTAAATCAAATAGAGTTAAACAATATTAGAAACTGACTAGAGATTAGTAAGTTGAATAGTTTTCTGAGTGTTGATCTGATGTTGGTTTCGGCCTTCGGGGTTTATACTTAGAGAATTGTTCTCTTACTAGTTCACAGTTAGGGACTAATAGTTGTGGAATGATAGTGATGCGTAAATGAGGATTGGAAATGTTTTCCAATGTTGAAAATGTATATTTTCTAGTTTTAGAAAATAAGGAAATATGAATATATATATATATGATTGATGATTGGATCGATAATTCCATTTGGAATTAAGATCGTTGTTTGTACACCGACATATTTTCATTTGATAGTTAAATCACAGACTATCGAAGTTTTGACCATTTTACGTTGTTAATATGGAGAGACCGGTTGGATTATTATCCGAAGAACCACTCCGCATCGACATAAGCGTTGTGATCAAATACGATGAAGAAATTGAAGACGGAGTAAAGTGCAAGGGCTGTCCTGTTTACAGAATAGTGCCTTCGGTTTCGTTCAGTCCCAGAACGAACGTATATGGACGAATGTCTGACAGAGTATTTCCAATGATCGAATGGGTTGGACTGTACAAATATATATGGTGGCCAACGGATTTATTCCCTTCGCATAATATCCAGAATCTATTTGTGCAGATCCAACTAAATGATTAACGGATCTGATAATGTGGCATTCAAAGTGATCGTGTTATCAAATGAATGGAAAGTAAGCGTAGCTTCTAGCCTCACATCTGGTAAATGACAAAAATCGGGCAGGCAGCATGGCTAAGTCGGTCGCACCGAAGTAGGGTGTATAATCACCTATCTAGAGAATATTCATTTGCTTCTTTAATCTATCAATGTTGTCCCATATATATACGGGAAACGGTTGCTGATCCCGACCGTTGGTGATGTACATTCGATACACTCAAGCGAAATGAGTGGTCGGTGTAACAACCTGTATTTTTAATAACCTGTTATAACATAAATCGAGGCAGAAATTAATTCTAAAATCTGAATCAAGGGAAACGGGCTATGCCATTGCGTTCGTCTCGGAAAAATACGCGAAATAGAGTCCGAGTTTTCGAAAATCGGAGTCCGTATGACCCAGTTAAGGCCCATTGAAGTTTTCAGAAATTTCCATGTTAAAAACAGATTTAAATTTTAAATTAAAAACAAGGATTAGGGCTAACTGGCGTCAGGCGGGAAAACTCCCGCCCAGACCCCCATGTCGACAGGCATGTCGACAGGGGTCTAAGGGTGTCGACTGCCCTGTCGACAGCCCTGTCGACACGGGGTGGCCGGGCAGTTTTGCCTGGCGCACCATTTTTGATTTGGGCTTGGTCTTGTGGCTTGGTTCTAGAGAATTCCGAAATCTGACGGACCTAAACTAACCTAGGGTTAATCCTAGGGCTAAAAACACTCTAATCTTCTATAAATAAGACCCTAATCTACCCTAAATCACTCATTATTCATTCTAGCAACCAAACTATGTCAAATTGAATTCTCAAATGGCCTCCACCTAAAAACACTAGCCTCCACCCTCTTCAAAAATCATTCCTATGAAGGTTTTGATGTTCATACAAGCATTTCTAAGTTGTATGAATGATCATTAGCTTGCATACATCATCAAGTTGCAAGCTTTAATTGCTAAGCTAGAGTTTTTGGGATTTTTGTTAATTGGAGCTTTGTTTTGGGTTTTTATATGCTTGCATAAAGGGCTTCTCAATCTTTATTAGTAGATTTGTGCCTTCATAATATTTGTAAGCCCTCTTACCTTCATTTTAGAAACTCTAAAGTTAATATGTGATGAAAGTTGGGATTTATGCATGTTTAATAAGTTATGCATGCTTATGCGAGTTCACTATGCTATGTTATGCATGTTTAATAAGTTATGCATGCTTATGCGAGTTCACTATGCTATGTTATGCATGTTTAATAAGTTATGCATGCTTATGCGAGTTCACTATGCTATGTTATGCATGTTTAATAAGTTATGCATGCTTATGCAAGTTCACTATGCCATGATTTGCAAGTTTAACAAGTTATGCATGTTTATGCAAGTTCACTATGCCATGATTTGCAAGTTTAACAAGTTATGCATGTTTATGCAAGTTTACTACACTAAGTTATGCAAGTCTAACATGTTATGCATGTTTATTATGATATGTAAGATTTATCATGTATGTTGTGCCAAGTTCCCTCTTTCTATCCTTTATGCGTTATAACGAATATGTAAGCGATAGAATGACGTTGGGGGGTTTGGGGTAAAACTTAAAATACATGAAAATATAAGATTGGGAATTTACCTATTAAGTTAGGTCTACCCCTTGGGAATTTACCTATTAAGTTAGGTCTACCCAAGTATTTGTTAAACTTGTAATTATGTTTTGAAAATAAAGTGGACATGACACTTAGAAAACATAAGTGTGGCCAACTCGAGGTTGGGTTGAGTTTGTAGCGTAAACCTACCCGGAACCGACCGGCTCAACTAGTTGCTACAAACAATAGGACCCAATGTGAGAAGTTGGTCATGTGTACCTTGGACCCGAGGTTAGACCAAGTTGTGGTGTAAAGCTACCCGGACCCGCCCGGCTTAACTAGTAACCGCAACAAAGTCTAATGTGAGAGGTTAAGGCACAATTAAATTAATTAATGCCTCATGATTAGGGTTAAGTCATGGCCCACTAATACTTAACCAATTTTGGGGATACGAGGATTTAAATGGGGTTAAGTGGTGAACTGTTGGTTACACTTAACTAAATTAATCCATGATTAGTGAGGGGTTAAACCACACTTAACCCTCTTAGAAAACCCTAGCAACGTGGTCTGTTCCAGCAGTAATCCCAGTTTGGTATCACTCACAACCCTAGAGGCTAGGCTAGGGCGGGGCACGATTACTGGACTGATGTAAGCGACCAAAGCGACGGCTGAGTGGTACAGCGGTGCGGGTCCAGGCGGGCTACGGACGTGCACGTAGTCCGGTGTTGGACAAACTCGAGGCACGGGTACCAGTAGGTTTAGACTGTGCATTATCGCTTAGGTGTCTGGGGTTGACACCCGAGGGCTTGATACACCCGAAGGTGGACCCAGCACAGTCTGACTACAACCATATGTGGGCCGTATGGACACCAACACTTGACGTGTTAGGTTTATAGGGAGCCGATCGACTAGACCGTTGGGCTGGACCTTGTATTAAGGTCACCTCATGCAATTGGGCCAAAGTTTGGGCTGAGGGATCAATACCTGTTATGTTAGTTTGCTAGTACACTGTGGTGCAAAGCTTAGTCTTCTTTATGTGATGACACCTTTATCTATCGCCAGTATGTTCATCTCAGTTTCCATCATGATGTTAACTTTATTAGTTTATAGACTGATCGTAGTAGGGCTTACCAGTCTTTTTGACTGACCTGTTTTCTATCGCTTCTTTTCTTCCGTTTCCCCCCCCCCCCCTCCCCCCAGGTTCTCAGGGAGGGAACAGTGGTGCTTAGCTTGGATCGCTTGCTTGTTCGCTGGATAGCTCATGTATGTCTGGACATAGAGCTCGCTTTGGTTTATCATCTTTATTTTGGGGATAGCACTATGTATTTTCAGTATTTCTGTTTATGATGTACTAGACATGTTTATTTTGGCAGTTGACTTTATGATGTACTAAACTTGTTTTGAGATGGTTTGAGATATTCCGCTGTTTTATTCTCACTTACTCTGTTTTACATATATCATTATGCATGCTTAACCAGTTATAACGCCCCCCAGAAGCTAGTGCCCCCGAAAGAGTGACCCTAGCGGAGGTGGGGTGTTACAAATTTGGTATCAGAGCATATGGTTGACAAGAAAGAACAAAAAGTTTTTAAAAGACTTTTGAAAAACTATTTTCAAAACAAGTATAAAGTATTTTCCAAAGAAAAGTCTAGTATTTTAAAAGGCTATTCCCCAAAAAGCCATTAGCGTTATCCTTCGTTCCCTTGACCTAATCTTATCTTATCCTTCGTTTCAGTATGGCTGAGGATCTTGCCATCCCCGATGGAGTAAACGTACCACTCTGGTATAGGAGACTTCTAGAAGCTAAGGCGGCAGCCGGCCCCGCAAACCCTACTCCCACTCCTCCTCCTGTAGTTGAGAATCCTCCCCCTAATGTCCCTCCTCCGGTGGTTCCTCCTCCCGTTGCTAATGTTCCTCCTCCTCCAGTTGCTGAGGCTCATCTTCCTCCTCCTCCCCCTCAGCATCCTCAGGTTGAGTTCACGAAGGTTTGTAAAGACTTCAAGGCGATGGGAGGCAAGAATTTCCTAGGCACGGAATCTTTTGTTGAAGCTAGGAATTGGCTGAAAGACACTGAGGACTTATTTGCTATCTTTCGGATTGATGACGAAAGGAAGATCTTATTGACAGTGTGGCTTTTGAAGGACGAAGCAGCCTATTGGTGGGAGGTCACCAATGGGACGAGGCCTGTCGAGACTTGGGCCGATTTGAGGGCTAGATTTGTGGCCAAGTTTCTATCTTCTGCTGAGGCGAATTTACAGATGGAGAAGTTCATTGCATTAAAGCAAGGTGATATGTCGGTCAAGGAGTATGTGAACAAGTTTAATCAGCTGGCCCGTTTTGGTTTGGATATGGTGAACACTCCTGAGAAGAAGGCTCTTCGATTTGCTAGAGGGTTGAATGAGCCGCTGTAGGGTTTGGCGATGTCACATATTCCGCATGGGGCTACTTTTGAGAGTTTGGTCGATATGGCTCTACTTCAGGGAGATGGAAAGAAAGAGGTCAAGTCGAGTGATACTCAAGCAAAGAAGACTGATTCTCAAGGTAAAGGCAATTAAGGTGGTCAAAGCAGTCAGGGGAATCAGAGCAAGAACAAGAAGGGAAACAACAACAAAGGCAAGGGAAAGTGCAATTACTATGGTGCGCCTGGACACTTTGCTAAGGATTGTAGGAAGAAGAAAAGGAAGCTTAGTGGTGGATGTTTTTCCTGTGGTGAGACTGGACACTTCATCAAGGAATGCCCGAAGAAGAAAGGACAGGCTGGACCTTCAGGAGGGCAAGTTCATGCTCTCAATACCGCTCCAGTTCCCGATCGAGGTAGTGTTTCTGTTGAGAACCTTGTTTATGTTTCCGATCTTCCAGTTCGTACCTTGTTTGATTCTGGTGCATCACATAGCTTTATTTCATCTGATCTTGTTGATAGTTTGCACCTTAGTACTAGCTTAGTTGATGATCCCGTTTGTGTTTCGAATCCCATTGGGGGTTCTGCTTATCTATCTATGATATGTGAGGATCTAAGGATCTCTATACTCAGTGTAGAGTTCTTGTGTAGTGCGTATGTTCTTGGTTTTAGGGGATACGGATTGATATTGGGCATGGATTGGTTGTCCATATATGGAGCCATTCTTGATTGTGAGCATAGGGTTGTGAGGCTTGTGACTCGCCTTGGCAACACCTTAGAGATTTCATGCAATCCGAAGGATCCCATCATGTTGTGCTATCTTGAATCTCTCGACTCGTCAGAGGAAGCCCTTCAGTCTGTAAGGGTGGTCCGAGATTATCCAGATGTTTTTGAAGAAGTTAAGGGGTTGCCCCCTAAACGAGAGATTGATTTTCGCATTTATCTGGTGGATAATGCTAAGCCTGTTTCTTTGCCCGTTCGGCACATGGCTCCGCGTGAGAGACGGGAGCTCAGCAAGCAAGTAAAGGAGTTACTTGAGAAGAACTTCATCAGACGAAGTATATCCGAATGGGGAGCGCCTGTGGTGTTTGCTACTAAGGCAGATGGTTCTCTTCGACTCTGTGTGGACTATAGAGAATTGAATAAGCTGACTAAGAAGAACAGACACCCGTTACCGAGGATCGATGATCTCTTTGACTAGCTTGTTGGTGCTACTGTTTTCTCTCAGCTTGATCTTGCCACTGGATTTCATCAGCTCAGAGTGGCTGAAGATAGTATAGACAAGACTGCATTCAGAACTCCAGATGGATTCTTTGAATGGCTTGTTATGTCGTTCGGTTTGACGAATGCACCCGCGTATTTCGTGGACTTGATGAGTAGGGTGTTTCGAGAGTTCTTGAACAAGTTTGTCGTGGTCTTTGTGGATGATATTCTGATCTTCTCCAAGGATGAAGAAGAGCGCGAGGCATCTTGTAGAGGTGATGGATACGCTTAGAGCGCATCAGTTAAAGGCCAAGTTCTCCAAGTGTCACTTTTGGAGAAGGGAAGTTAGATTCCTTGGGCATATCGTATCCAAGCAAGGCTTAGCGGTGGATCCCGCTAAGGTGGTTGCAGTTCAAGATTGGAAGACTCCAAGGAATGTAACCGAGGTGAGAAGTTTTCTAGGTCTTGCGGGGTTTTACCGGAAGTTCATCAAGGACTTCGCGAAGATATCCGCTCCTCTTACTAAGTTGACGAAGAAGCACTTAGTTTTTGCTTGGGATATGGACTGTGAGCTTGCTTTTCAGAGACTCAAGAGAGCCCTTACCTCAGCACCAGTTCTAGCTTTACCCGATGGTGGTAAGATGTTTACCGTGTACACTGATGCTTGTGGCACGGGATTGGGCGCCGTTCTGATGCAAGAAGGCAGAGTTATATGTTTTGGTGGTAGGCAACTTAAGGTGCATGAGAAGAATTATCCCACTCATGATCTAGAGCTGGCAGCGATAGTATATGCACTCAAGGCTTGGCGTCATTATCTTATGGGAGAGAGATTTGAGCTGTATACTGATCATAAGTCTTTGAAGTATCTCTTTTCGCAGAAGGATCTGAACTTGAGGCAGCAAAGGTGGATGGAATTCTTGGCGTCCTATGATTTTGATATAGCCTATACCCCTGGCAAGGGGAATGTTGTAGCGGATGCGTTGAGTAGAAAAAGGTTGACACTAAGTCCTCTATTTGTTGAGATGAAGAATTTAGAGTTCTTGGCAACCTTTGATTTCTCTTTGGCAGTTGAGTCGATGTCCGGTTCTTTAGCATCTCTTGAGCTCAGGCCTACCCTTCTAGAACAAGTTGGGGCTTCGCAGAAGGAAGACCCTCAGACAATTGAGATCATGGATAAGCTGATTCGAGGGGAGACATCTAGTCACCTTGCTCGATATTCTATAGATGATAAGGGTTGGCTGAGGAGAGACGGAAGGCTTTGTGTTCCGATGGTAGAAGACTTGGTGAGGAAAGTTCTTGATGAAGCACATCGCTCCAAGTTGACTATACATCCGGGTGGAGATAAAATGTATAAGGATATGAAGCGTATTTTCTTTTGGCCTGGGATGAAGAAGGATGTGGCAGAGTTTGTCTCTAGATGTATTATTTGCCAGCAAGTTAAAGCCGAGTCGAAGAAGCCCGGTGGGCTATTGCATCCTCTAGAGGTCCCGCTATGGAAGTGGGAGAGTATTTCTATGGACTTTATTGATGGGCTTCCAAGGTCAAGGAAAGGGAATACGAGCATTTGGGTCATTGTAGATAGGCTTACGAAGAGTGCTCATTTCATTCCGGTGAAGAGCAAAAGGACCGCATCTGGACTAGCATCAGTATATCTTCGTGAGATAGTACGACTACATGGAGTCCCTTCCAGCATAGTCAGTGACCGAGACCCCATCTTTACTAGTCAGTTCTGGAACAGTTTGCAGGAAGCTATGGGCACGAGGTTGAACCTGAGTACGGCTTATCACCCACAAACGGACGGCCAAACAGAAAGGGTGAATAGGGTACTTGAGGACTTGTTGAGGCTTTGCATTCTGGATTTTGGTGGTACTTGGGAAGACCATCTTCCTCTTGTTGAGTTTGCATATAATAACAGTTATCAGGCAAGCATAGGGATGGCACCATTTGAAGCTTTATATGGGAGGCCGTGCAAGTCGCCTACATGTTGGTGGGAGACTACAGAGAAGCTCATACTTGGGCCTGACATGATCAGAGATACGTCCGAGAAGATCGAGTTGATTAGAAGACGGATGAAAGCGGCCCAAGACCGACAGAAATCCTATGCTGATAAGCGAAGATCCGATTTGGAGTTTGATGTTGGGGATATGGTTTTCGTAAAGGTTTCTCCTTTGCGGAATGTGGTCCGATTTGGAGCTGTTGGGAAGTTAGCACCGAGAATTGTTGGACCCTTCCCTATCATAGAGAGAATTGGGAAGATGGCTTATAAAGTGCAATTGCCCGAGAAGCTGTCCGGAGTGCATAATGTCTTTCACGTCTCGCATCTCCGAAAGTGCCTACATGAGTCCGCTGAGGTGGTTGAACCTAGCATTCTTGAAGACGTGGAAGTAGAGAAAGAGGCAACTTTGAGGAGAGCTCCGATTCGTATCTTGGGGACGGAGACCAAGAAGCTAAGGAATCGAGAGGTCAAGCTGGTGAAGGTTCAATGGGGTGAAGCCGAAGAAGACGCAACTTGGGAAACCGAGGAGAAGATGCGTGGGCTTTATCCATTCCTTTTTGAGGGTACACTCTCAATCTCTTTCCTTTGTTAGTATATCTTCCTGTTTGCTATCCATGTTTATCTAGTTATCGTGCTAATCTTGTCATGAGAACCTTAGGTAGAAACCCTTTGGATGAAACATGTGTTTGAGACATGTTATGTTTGATGGTTGCAAGTGGTTGCAAGTGTTTGCAAGTGGTTACTCGTGGATGCATGATACACATTAGGCACTAGATCGGCTCACACACTCCTCATATTGCATGTGCATGAGTGGTTATGCTTATTCTTGGATGAAATTTGTATGCCATCACATGGATGTTGCATATGGATGTATGATTGAGCACGCATGTAGATATTATACATTATGTTAGGGATTTGCATACATATGGATACATTTCACTAGCATATTTTGCATTGATCTTTGCATTAGATAAGTACATATACACACACTTCTGCATATGTTCATCCAGCATTTAGAATCTTGTAAGGACAATGGTTGCTCGTGGATGATGTTTTGAATAGATGGATGTTGGATGGTAGGATATGTTCTTCCTAACTTGAAGATTTCGGGGACGAAATCCTTTAAGGAGGGGAGAATGTAACAACCTGTATTTTTAATAACCTGTTATAACATAAATCGAGGCAGAAATTAATTCTAAAATCTGAATCAAGGGAAACGGGCTATGCCATTGCGTTCGTCTCGGAAAAATACGCGAAATAGAGTCCGAGTTTTCGAAAATCGGAGTCCGTATGACCCAGTTAAGGCCCATTGAAGTTTTCAGACATTTCCATGTTAAAAACAGATTTAAATTTTAAATTAAAAACAAGGATTAGGGCTAACTGGCGTCAGGCGGGAAAACTCCCGCCCAGACCCCCATGTCGACAGGCATGTCGACAGGGGTCTAAGGGTGTCGACTGCCCTGTCGACAGCCCTGTCGACACGGGGTGGCCGGGCAGTTTTGCCTGGCGCACCATTTTTGATTTGGGCTTGGTCTTGTGGCTTGGTTCTAGAGAATTCCGAAATCTGACGGACCTAAACTAACCTAGGGTTAATCCTAGGGCTAAAAACACTCTAATCTTCTATAAATAAGACCCTAATCTACCCTAAATCACTCATTATTCATTCTAGCAACCAAACTATGTCAAATTGAATTCTCAAATGGCCTCCACCTAAAAACACTAGCCTCCACCCTCTTCAAAAATCATTCCTATGAAGGTTTTGATGTTCATACAAGCATTTCTAAGTTGTATGAATGATCATTAGCTTGCATACATCATCAAGTTGCAAGCTTTAATTGCTAAGCTAGAGTTTTTGGGATTTTTGTTAATTGGAGCTTTGTTTTGGGTTTTTATATGCTTGCATAAAGGGCTTCTCAATCTTTATTAGTAGATTTGTGCCTTCATAATATTTGTAAGCCCTCTTACCTTCATTTTAGAAACTCTAAAGTTAATATGTGATGAAAGTTGGGATTTATGCATGTTTAATAAGTTATGCATGCTTATGCGAGTTCACTATGCTATGTTATGCATGTTTAATAAGTTATGCATGCTTATGCGAGTTCACTATGCTATGTTATGCATGTTTAATAAGTTATGCATGCTTATGCGAGTTCACTATGCTATGTTATGCATGTTTAATAAGTTATGCATGCTTATGCAAGTTCACTATGCCATGATTTGCAAGTTTAACAAGTTATGCATGTTTATGCAAGTTCACTATGCCATGATTTGCAAGTTTAACAAGTTATGCATGTTTATGCAAGTTTACTACACTAAGTTATGCAAGTCTAACATGTTATGCATGTTTATTATGATATGTAAGATTTATCATGTATGTTGTGCCAAGTTCCCTCTTTCTATCCTTTATGCGTTATAACGAATATGTAAGCGATAGAATGACGTTGGGGGGTTTGGGGTAAAACTTAAAATACATGAAAATATAAGATTGGGAATTTACCTATTAAGTTAGGTCTACCCCTTGGGAATTTACCTATTAAGTTAGGTCTACCCAAGTATTTGTTAAACTTGTAATTATGTTTTGAAAATAAAGTGGACATGACACTTAGAAAACATAAGTGTGGCCAACTCGAGGTTGGGTTGAGTTTGTAGCGTAAACCTACCCGGAACCGACCGGCTCAACTAGTTGCTACAAACAATAGGACCCAATGTGAGAAGTTGGTCATGTGTACCTTGGACCCGAGGTTAGACCAAGTTGTGGTGTAAAGCTACCCGGACCCGCCCGGCTTAACTAGTAACCGCAACAAAGTCTAATGTGAGAGGTTAAGGCACAATTAAATTAATTAATGCCTCATGATTAGGGTTAAGTCATGGCCCACTAATACTTAACCAATTTTGGGGATACGAGGATTTAAATGGGGTTAAGTGGTGAACTGTTGGTTACACTTAACTAAATTAATCCATGATTAGTGAGGGGTTAAACCACACTTAACCCTCTTAGAAAACCCTAGCAACGTGGTTTGTTCCAGCAGTAATCCCAGTTTGGTATCACTCACAACCCTAGAGGCTAGGCTAGGGCGGGGCACGATTACTGGACTGATGTAAGCGACCAAAGCGACGGCTGAGTGGTACAGCGGTGCGGGTCCAGGCGGGCTACGGACGTGCACGTAGTCCGGTGTTGGACAAACTCGAGGCACGGGTACCAGTAGGTTTAGACTGTGCATTATCGCTTAGGTGTCTGGGGTTGACACCCGAGGGCTTGATACACCCGAAGGTGGACCCAGCACAGTCTGACTACAACCATATGTGGGGCGTATGGACACCAACACTTGACGTGTTAGGTTTATAGGGAGCCGATCGACTAGACCGTTGGGCTGGACCTTGTATTAAGGTCACCTCATGCAATTGGGCCAAAGTTTGGGCTGAGGGATCAATACCTGTTATGTTAGTTTGCTAGTACACTGTGGTGCAAAGCTTAATCTTCTTTATGTGATGACACCTTTATCTATCGCCAGTATGTTCATCTCAGTTTCCATCATGATGTTAACTTTATTAGTTTATAGACTGATCGTAGTAGGGCTTACCAGTCTTTTTGACTGACCTGTTTTCTTTCGCTTCTTTTCTTCCGATTCCCCCCCCCCCCCCCCCCCAGGTTCTCAGGGAGGGAACAGTGGTGCTTAGCTTGGATCGCTTGCTTGTTCGCTGGATAGCTCATGTATGTCTGGACATAGAGCTCGCTTTGGTTTATCATCTTTATTTTGGGGATAGCACTATGTATTTTCAGTATTTCTGTTTATGATGTACTAGACATGTTTATTTTGGCAGTTGACTTTATGATGTACTAAACTTGTTTTGAGATGGTTTGAGATATTCCGCTGTTTTATTCTCACTTACTCTGTTTTACATATATCATTATGCATGCTTAACCAGTTATAACGCCCCCCAGAAGCTAGTGCCCCCGAAAGAGTGACCCTAGCGGAGGTGGGGTGTTACAGTCGGTCATGTGTGGCTGAGTTGCAAGATGTTCTTGTTGAACTCCAGTGTATCGTTCCTAGAGTACACTGATCGGAAGGTGATTCCATACCTTGTCATAGTTGGAAACCCACTCATCCAATACGCACCTGCGGTTTTGATTGTATACTATATATGTAGAACGTGAGATGCAAGCGTTTCTACTAGACTGATATCTATTTGTATTTAGACATTATCATAATATCAGAATGATATTGCTTTTCAAAGATGTTTGGATTCTCATAAGGGAAAAACCCGTTCCGTATTCACGGCGTGGTCTTATGAGATATCATATACCTGTTTAAATGATTTGAGTTTACTCACACCAGTCACATGACTGACCCGGAGTTTATTTGTTTTGTCTTCCCTAAACTCTTGGGTGCCTAAATTTGTACGGGCAGTCAAGTAGTCGGGATTTACAGATGCACTTGGAGAGCTTGGAGCAGGAGGCTTCAGCAGTCGATAGCTATTATTTATCCCGCTGTAATGTTATATGTTGTACTCTGAAAATGGTATGTATAAACAGTTATAACTTTGTATTTCAAAAGTTATGTTATATTTTATTCGTTCCGCTGTGAGATTCGTGTTACTCTGATGTTGTTGTTGTTGTCTTCTTCTTCTTCTATTCTAAGTTTCTATCTTATCTATTCTCACCCTCTATCTTCTTTCTATTAGTTTCTTGAATTTTCAGTGCAATTTGAGGTTGGACTTGTGTTATTTAGTCAGCTCAAATTGGACCGGATTTTCGGGTCACTACACATTTACTCAATTCTTAATTTCTACAACTTATTTTGTCCACCCAACAAAATTCTCTTATTCAAACAATTTATCAAACATGATTGTCAAATAAACAGAGACTTCAAAACTTTCTTTATTAAAAATTCTTTTATGCAATATAACTTGAAAACTAGCGAGTTATACATGTTCTATCATATGCACCTTTTACTAAGAGAATTTTATTTTAAACAAAATTTTCGCAAGAAATCACTATTTACAAAATATACCCCATTTTACTTCAAAAGCCAATATGTACTTCTTTACATATTTTGAAACTATAACTTTTAAGATTAAACTTGAAAACACCATAGACCGTCTCCCAAAAGCTTTTATAATTTCAAGTTCTTAAAAGTTAACAAATGAGGTTAGACTCAAAGAGGGTTTCCAATTTTCTAGGCTTTCCTAGACACTCCTACAAAGTCAATTCTCTCAACTATATATATGTTCCTAATCCATTCTTCTCATTTTAACCTTTTCCAATTTATAAGGTTTTACCACCAAGCCCACTAATATGAAATATCAACATATGGGTTCCTCCTTTCTCTATTTCCAAATGTATTGTACACTTCCCACCCAAACTTCCTAAGTGTCTCAAATTCTCATATTCATTCCATTAGTGTACAAAATAGTCATCCCAATTCTTACCACATTATACTTTTTTCTATTAGTGGATTCCTCTATGGATCTAGTTATATATATAATATATTTATATTTTCAAAAATACAAATATGTTCACTCACTATTTATACAGGAATCCTAAACCTAAGCTTTAATACTAGATATAACAACCTGAATTCCGTCAGACCGAATTTTTTTCAAAATTCTAATCCATCAAAACTCGTGTTGGTTGCTCTGGTATCCTACAGAGAAGACATAGATATAAAATATATCAGAGCTCAGAAAATATCTCACAGCGGAATGGATAAAATATAATATAATGAAAATATAGCCTTACCCAAATTATAATACGGCCTAACCAGTATCCAAAGCTATCATATCTCTGCCACAAGTCTAACTTGCGAGTATGTGATGAGGAGGGAGTCAAGAACACAGGTTCTGGTGACTAGATTTAAACTATACATTTGGGATAACCCTACATATACCGTTCAAACACATTTTCTTATTTATTAGGTTACTTGGGTTAACAGCACTCAAGGCTTACACACACGTCCTACCCATTTACTCCCAATGGATTAACCTAATTCGGTATATATGCAGCTACCCCTAATATTAAGGTACACCCCATGGTACCCCACTCGCACGGTCTCCACCGTAATGCCACAGAAATGTATGCTGTAATGACCTGCATTTTCAGCGATATAATAATTAATTTATTTAATTATTTAAAAGGTGATTAAGAGGATTTAATGGTCACTGAATTAAATATGAGTGAATATTTAATTTAAAAAATAATTAAATAATATATTTAATTCTGAAATAATCAGAATTGGCTAAAATGGCGAGATGATGTGAAATGGGGCAAATTCAAAATATATAATTCGGTTTGGAGTTGAATTATATTAACGAATATATTTAATTAGTGATGGTTGAACGTATAAATTATATTATAATTATAATCGAGCTCGAAATGGCGCGGCAGTTCGCGATTTGGCGATTCGAACTTTAAACGAATATACAGAAGCCGTTTTAAATTGGATTTCTGTGAAACAAGAAACGTTAGGAGCTGGTGAAGTATATTTTTCTAGTGGAAGAAAAAAATCGAGATTTCGTCGTGTAGATTTTGATTTATGTCCAAATCAAATTTCAGAAAAGTCGCTGTGGAGTTCCTTTATAATTTATATCGATTTATTTATATTATAAAAGGATTTTTAATATAAATTGAATATCGATATAACTGGGAATTTTGAAATATCGAGTTATAATTCCAATTGGAGCTGTATGGTATTCCACTGTGAATATATACACGTTAATATTAATTTATTAATATTAAATTTAATTGTTTTTAAATATATTTATATATTTAAAAGGGTTATTTAGGGCTTTAAAAATAGCCAGTTTTGCAAACGACCTCAGAATTTGACGAAACTATTTTTTTTGGATCCGTAATGTTAAATTTTTGTTAGATGTCAAGTTTCGTGATTTTTGAAGTCAGTATGTCGCCTTCCGGGATTTTAATGTGAAAAACAGTCGATATTTTGACAGTTGAAAATACGTTGTGTGAGCAAACGGAGTCGGAATTCGACGAAACCTGTTTCGTTGGGACCGTAATGTCGAATTGTAGCTACATGACCACTTTCAAAATTTTTGAATACCGTGTGTGATCACACGGATTTTTAGAAGGCAATAATGAGTATAAAATGAAAATAAAACTAAAATATCTCAACACAAAAAAAGTCTTCCTATATATACCCCTGTGTCCTCTCAAACCCAAAACCCAAACTCCTCTGGTCAAATGTTGTCTGCGTCACTCCTTACCTCTTTACAGATGAAAATCCGAGTGATAAAAATCAAAACAAATAGGAAGAATTCCTATAAATCATTTTATGCATATATTTGGATTCCCATAAGGATCCTCTCCATTCTCATACGCTTTTTGAATAGATCGATGAAGTTTGTCGTCGCTGGTTTTGATTACAGCGGCTTAGGGTTTGAAATATTGGCGAAGCAGTGGCGTTATTCTCGAATTCGATACCAGTTTTGAGTTCGTAGGGAGGAAGGGCTTCGATTTTGGAAGTGGATGGGTTTTCATTTGAAAAGGGGTCGCACGCCTGTACTGAATTGAGGGACTCTAGTGACGGTCTAGATAGGATTTGGTAGCTGGGATCGAGTTTGATCTTTTAGGCATGAGTAGATGGAGATTTAGGAGGAGAATTCGATGGTGTAATCAGATAGCTTTTTCGGTGGAGTTCATGAAGGATGGGGGAGATCGAAATTTGTGGATATTGGTTGTACACGTTTCGTGGAGGTGCGGTATCAAATTGGGGAAGAAGGGGTTTGTGGTGGATCGGGTAGTAGTGGGTTTGTGCCAAGTGGAAGGGGTGAGGCCCAATTCATTGAAATGCAAGTTTTATTTTAATTTAAATAGTACCCTAACTTGTAATTTCAATATTTCTCTCGTACGTTATAAGAATTCTAAAGGGCCAGATCCCTCGGGATCGTGTGGACGGCGGCTACAACATGGAACTGACTGGGAGTGAATCGAAGCTCGTTACAATTTATTGCAAAATAAATTGTCCGTCTGAATCAACAGACGCAAATCGTTATTTAACGGTTAACGCGAAATGTGAGTAAAACTCACCAACTCTGAACAGATATATTTTTAATGTATTTTTATAACTGTTAATCATTTGTTGATTGCTATGTGATAACTGTTTGGTTGAATTGCTTGTGTATTGGTTGAAATCATAGATAACGATATATATATATATAAATCGTTAATCAAATATTGATTCTGTTTAGCAGAATATTTCATATTGAAACGAAATAGATGTTAATTATACTGTTTAACATCTGTGATGCAGGGAAACAGGTTGGAAAGACCCAACTGGGTTCCTTAATATATAAAATACTGTTTTGTTTCATATATTGTAGTATATGATGTGAAATATAATCTGTTGTTGATTATGTGTGATTGAATGATATCGATCACTGTTGTTTGGTATTTTAAATACCATAAGAAATACTAGGATGTAAAAAGGGGATTTTCAAAGTATACTTTGAAAATAAATTATTTATATAAAATCAATGGATTTTATATATAAAAGGAAAAAGGATTTTATATAAGGAAGTAATTATAAAATCAAAAGAGTTAAAAAGGAAATATATTTGTAAAACAAATATAAAGGAAATTATTTGTGAAACAAATATAAAGGAAATTATTTGTAAAACAAATGTAAAGGGAACATATTTGAAAAACAAATACAAAGGAAGATATTTTCAAAATAAATAGGAAAAGATATATTTGTAAACCATTTACAAATAGAAATGAAAAGGGTATATTTGTAAACTATTTACAAATAGAAATAAAAAGGATATATTTGTACACCATTTACAAATAGAATTTAAAAGATAAAAGAAATATTTATTTGTTAAATAAATAGGAAAGATAAAAGAAATATTTATTTGTTAAATAAATAGGAAAGATAAAAGAAATATTTATTTGTTAAATAAATAGGAAAGATAAAAGAAATATTTATTTGTTAAATAAATAGAATTGAAAAGGGAATAGTTATTTGTTAAGTAAACAAACAGAAAAGGAGATAATCCAAAGGAGATAATTCAAAGGAGATAATTAAAAAAGGAAATGATTCAAAGGAGTTAATTCAAAAGTGTAAATCAAAAAGAGTTAATCGAATATTAGTTATTTGATTAGAGTTAATCGATTAGAGTTAGAGTTAACCAGTTAGAGTTAATCGATTAGAGTTAGAGTTAACCAGTTAGAGTTAATCAGTTAGAGTTGATCAGTTAGAGTTAATCAGTTAGAGTTAACCGGTTAGAGTTAATCGATTAGAGTTAGAGTTAACCAGTTAGAGTTAATCAGTTGAGTTAAATGAGTTGAGTTAATCAAGTTGAGTTAAATAAGTTAAGTTAGTCAAGTTGAGTTAATCGAATATTGGTTATTCGAAGTGAGTTAATCGTATATTGGTTATTCAAATGGAGTTATCGAATCTAGTTTATTCGAACAGAATTAAAGGAGTTATCAAATATAGTTTATTCGAATAGAATTAAAGGAGTTATCAAATATAGTTTATTCGAATAGAATTAAAGGAGTTATCAAATATTGTTCATTCGAATAGAATTAAAGGAGTAAATCGAATATAGTTTATTCGAATAGAATTAAAGGAGTTAATCGAATATAGTTTATTCGAATAGAATTAAAGGAGTAAATCGAATATAGTTTATTCGAAAGGAGTTAAGTGAAAAGAGTTAATCCAATAGAGTTAATTAAATAGAGTTAATCGATTAGAGTTAAATCAATAGAGTTAATAATAGAGTTAATCAAATAGAGTTAATCGATTGGAATTAATCCAATATAGAGTTAATCCAATAAGAGTTAATTGATAAGAGTTAATTGAATAGAGTTAATTGAATAGAGTTAATCGAATATAGTTTATTCGAAGAAAGGTTTTCGAATCTAGTAATTCGTAAGAGAGATTATCGAATATAGTTATTCGAAGGGAGGAGTTATCGAATAGAGATTATTCGAAAGAGAGTTACGTAAGGAAGATAGTTAAAGGTTTAAAAGATAAACTTTGTCTATTCTGAAGTTAAAACGTTGTTCAGTTAAGGTCTGAGAGGTAATTATACCCCAACTTGATTGACTTCCTTCTTAACTAAGGAATAGTAAGGTTTGATAGTGAATGATGGTTAAGTGAATTTAGTAAATGGTTTGAGTTGGCATCGCGATGGTTTGTTTAAACATCTGCCTATGTCCAATGTAGGAGTTTTGGAAATGTTTTCTAGATAAGAGTCAGAAATGTTTTCTAAAATAGAAAACAAGAAATGGAAATGTTTTCTAGTGTTAATAGCATATATTTTCTAAATTTAGAAAATAAGAAATGTTTAATATATGGAAACAGGAAATGACAAATGAAATAAATTAATGATAAATTAATTTAAAGGATAAAAGTTGATTGGTGATTGATCGATGTAATTTCCATCTGGAAATAATATCGTTGTTTGCACACGTCTTTTTCTTTGATAGTTAACTCACCGACTATCGAAGTTTTTGACCATTTTAACGTTGTTAATATGGAGAGACCGGTTGGATTATTATCCAAAGAACCACTCTGTATTGGCATAAGCGTTGCGAATCATATATGCCAAAGATAATTGAAGATGGAGTAAAGTGCAAGGGCTGTTGTAAAAATCTTAGGTAAAGATTTGCCTAAGATGGTTGTACTAAATAGTGCCTTCGGTTTGTACAGTCCCAGGACGACCTGTATGGAAGAATGTCTGACAGAGTATATTTAATAGATCGTGTAAGTTGATCTCTTCAAGCGTATTTACGTTTGGTGGTGGAGGAATCCATTTCTCTTAGCTGTGTTCCCGTGGTATTTTTGGGGAAATCAATTTGTGATTTGGCGGGTATGACGATGTGACATTCAAAGTGAATAATTGTGTGATCTGTTAGAGATAAGCGTGGCCTCTAGCCTCACAACCGGGAAATGACAGAAATCAGGCAGGCAGCACGGCTATGTAGGTCTCACCTATTAGGGTGTATAATCACCAGATCTTGAGTTTCATTTACTTCTAAAAATCTATTGTCAATGCTGTCCCATTCGGGAAACGGTTGCTGATCCCAACCGTTGGTGATATACATTCGATACACTCAAGCAAAATGAGTGGTCGGTCATGTGTGGCTGGGTTGCAAGATGTTCTTGTTGAACCCAGTGTATTCCTCTCTAGAGGTACACTAGCGAAAGGTGGCTCCATACCTTATCATAGTTGGAAATCCATTACCTAATACGTGCTTGCGGTTTTGATTGTATACTATATATGTAGAACGTGAGATGAAAGCGTTTCTTCTAGATGATTATTATATTGTGGTTGATAGACATTATTATAATATCAAAAGGTTTTTGATATAAAGATATTATGGATTCTCATAAGGGAAAAACCCGTTCCGTTATACGGCGTGGTCTTATGAGATATCGTTTACTTGTTCAGTCCGTTTTAAACAGTTTTACTCATACTAGTCCCATAACTGACCCGGAGTTTATTTTGTTTTGTTTCCCTAAACTCTTGGGTGCCCAATTTTATGCGGGCAGTCAAGTAGTCAGGATTTTACATATGTACTTGGAGAGCGTGGAGCAGGAGGCTTCAGGATTATATAGCTATAGTTATTTCCGTTGTGTTGTAAGTGTGGTACTCTGATAATGTTATTGTATACATATACTGATTTTATTTCAAGGATATGTTATCTATTATATGTTGTTCGTTCCGCTGTGAGATTCATGTTACTCTGATGTTGTATGTTCTTCTTCTTCTATTCTAAGTTTCAATCTTATCTATTCTCACCCTCTAATTTCTTTCACTAACTACCGGTATTTTTCGATGTTTGGTTAGTCACCATTGAGTTTATGGCGATAACCAAAGTCACTGAAAAACAAGGACGTTACAGTTGGTATCAGATCTTAATGTTAAGTAATTACCTTGGCTCTGTGGCGTGACTCGGTAGAGATAGGGTTAGTAATACCCGAGATTGAGTTTGAGTGTATATATACGAGAGCGTATTTGTTATTTAATATAAAATGGTTTTATATTGTGGAGATTTATTGATTGAGTGGCTTATGAATTTCTAGTCAATCAGTTTGATCCACTGTATTGATAGGAGTTACTAAACACTTGAATACGATGAACCGACATGGTATGTTTTGAAAAGAGGGTAACGAAATAATTTTACCCAAATTATATTTTTGATATAAAGATATATATATTGGAATTATAATATATTGGATATATTGGTTGTTATTATAATCGAGTAAGATTATAAATTAAATGGTTATGTAAATAACCAATCAGAATTCATATAAGTGAAATATACGAAAGCAGATGAATTAAATTTGAATTTAAATCAGAATTGAAATTCAACCCTGGAAAAGTTGGAAAAGTGTTTGTAAATGGATTTGAATTAAATGAGAATTTTAAAATCCTGGGAGATTTTAAATTGTTTATACAAACATTGGGAATAGTATTTTGAAAATGATTTCAAAATAGAAGTGTTTAGACATGGTTTTGAAAAGTGATATAGTATTGAACTCACTTTGATAGCTGGGAAATAACTCTGATGATGCTGGCCACATCCTCAGTGTTGATTTTCGAGTTCTAAGTGATGGATTACTACCAAAGGTATTCATTTTGAATTGTTTTGAGAAAAACAAGTTGGTTTGAATCCGAAAGGGAATATTTGGTTTTAGAAAAAGCAAAGCTGTTTAAAATTCCCCAGGAATAGACTGTTTGAATTAAAAACAAATTTAAGTAGAAACTTTTGAAGGCAAATTGAAAGTGAGTTAAAGCCAGTTAAGTGGAAGCATTATTGAAATGGAATAATATCAAGTCAAAGTGGAATTTGGCTTGGATATAAGAGAATGGTTGTGTTGGAGATAAAAGTGATTGGAGTTTGATTGGGATGACATTGGTATATGCTGAATTAGCAGCAGATGTAAAGGATATAATGATATGCTCGACGAAAAGGTACAGGTTATGTTATATATTGGGTATGAGATTTTGATGAGCCGAATTGGCTGTTTGATTTTCTTTTGGGTTGGAGAAGGCCCAGAAAGGCGAGTTGTGGTTGTACCGATTGAGCCGTACAAAGGAAGTGCTGGCGAATTTTTTTGAAAAGTTAAGGCGTTAGAAAACTTTCAGGACTTTTGAAAATTTTCGTTGATAAAAATTAATTAATATTTAATTGAAATTGTAACAACCCGAAAATCTGGGCCAGTTTAAAATTTTTATTTTGGCAATTTTAGCGAATTTTGATTATTTAAAATGAATTATTTTAAATAATATCGACGAGAAATTTATTTTGAATATAATTCGAACGTATATATTATATACGTCGTCGTTAGAATATATAATAATTATATATAATTATAAAAGGAATTGAAAATGGCGCGGTAGTTCGAAAATTCGATTTCTAATTTCAAATGAATATACAGAATTCGTTATAAGTCAGAATTGAACGAAACAAGAAATATTTGAATCTGATGAAGAATATCTTTCTAACGAAGTTGAGAAACTGAGATTTCACTTTAGAAGTTGAAAGATATGTCCAGTTGAAAATTCAGAAAAGTCGCTGTGGAATTTATATATATTTTAATATATATAAAGGCCTTGAAATTAGCCATTTTGCAAATGACCTCGGATTTCGACGAAACCACTTTTGTTGGGTCCGTGATGTCGAGTTATTGCTAGATTCCAAATTTCGTAATTTTTCGAATCAATATGTGAGCGTGGCAAAAGAAAACGCGTTTGACCAGTTTCAGTTGATTTTAATCGACTGGAAAATGGCCATTTTTCTAACGGTCTCAGAATTCGACGAAACTAGTTTGGTTAGGACCGTATCGTCAATACGAAGCTAGAAAATATTTTTCTGGAATTTTTCTGGTCAGTTTGTGACCCCGGTAATTTGAAATGCACGTTTAAAATTCAATATAATGATTTAAATGTAAGTTCAATGGAAACTGATTGTAACGATCGAATCAGCTTACGATACATATCCCATTGTGTTCGGAATGGGGGTGAAACGCTATGGGCGACAGGCGGTGGACCTCGTTTAGAGGTCGTATGTGAAAGTCAACTTTTTAATAATTAAATAATAATAAAAAAAAAAAAAAAAAAATTTCCTTCTCTCCTTTAACACGATTTGCCCCCCCCCCCCCCTCACGTTCATTATGCAGATCGAAAAAAAGAAAAAGAAAAAAAAAACAAACGAGCCGGAGCTCGAGGCGCCGCTTCTCAGTCGGCCACCGCGCCCTTCGACGATGGCGCCCGCCCCTCAACCCCTTCACCTCCTCCTCATCTTCGCCTGCTAACCGACGCACGCTTCCCCCCCCCCCCCCCGATTCAAACACCCGTCGCCCCCCAAAATCCCCGAAACCCTAGCCTCACAGCAACCCCGCCGCCTTGCAGCGCCTCACGCCACCCCTCCGACGATCTCGAGCGCCCCAGACCCCCCCTGGCCATCCGCGAGCAGCTGGAACCCCCTTTTTCGCAGAACACTGTAAGTTTTTTTTATTTTTATTTTACTTTTATTTTTATTTTAGAGTTTAAAAACTAATTTCGATTTTTAAGATTAAAAACTGATTTTAGAAAAGATTAAAAACTGATTTTAGAAAAGATTAAAAACTGATTTTAGAAAAGATTAAAAACTGATTTTAGAAAAGATTAAAAACTGATTTTTTTTGAAAAGATTATAAATCTGATTTTTTTTTTAGGAGAATTCTGATTTTATTTTAAAAAGAAAAGGTTTAAACTTTAAAAAGAAAAAGATTTGAACTTCATAGGAAAATATAATCTTTTATAGTGTCGAAAGGAAAATATAATCTTTTATAGTGTCGAAAGGAAAATATAATCTTTTATAGTGTCGAAAGGAAAATATAATCTTTTATAGTGTCGAAAGGAAAATATAATCTTTTATAGTGTCGAAAGGAAAATATAATCTTTTATAGTGTCGAAAGGAAAATATAATCTTTTATAGTGTCGAAAGGAAAATATAATCTTTTATAGTGTCGAAAGGAAAATATAATCTTTTATAGTGTCGAAAGGAAAATATAATCTTTTATAGTGTCAAAAGGAAAATATAATCTTTTATAGTGTCGAAAGGAAAATATAATCTTTTATAGTGTCGAAAGGAAAATATAATCTTTTATAGTGTCGAAAGGAAAATATAATCTTTTATAGTGTCGAAAGGAAAATATAATCTTTTATATTGTCGAAATAAGAATATGATTTTTACATATTGAACTTCGATAGAAAAATAGAATTTTTATATATTGACCTTCGAAATAAAAATTTGATTTTTATATATTGAACTTTGAACTAAAAATTCGATTTTTATATATTGAACTTTGAACTAAAAATTCGATTTTTATATATTGAACTTTGAACTAAAAATTCGATTTTTATATATTGAACTTTGAACTAAAAATTCGATTTTTATATATTGAACTTTGAAATAAAAATTCGATTTTTATATATGGAATAGCGAAGTAAAAATTCGATTTTTACATATGTAGTGAAAGCGGACAACGAAGGTGACTAAAAGGCGGGAATGACGAAGATCTCTACAATGAAGTGCCGTGGAGCTAGGATAGCTATATGTGAGAATTTCTCACCTTTCAATTTCTTTTCTAATTATATATATATACTAGGATGCAGACGGTGCTTAGTAGCACCCGACACAATCGTCCACAGACCATGGACTTGTTTGTTTGGTTGCATAGATTAGTTGAATTATTTGTTTGAATTGAATTGTTTGGTGAGATGAAATTGATTTGATTGATGTGTGAATGGCGTGGGCCTTCACTAGACCGGGGATAAGGCTAGGCCTTGTCCCGTTTCTAGTATCGTGCCGTTATGCCGCCGAAATTTTCTAAAATATGTTAGAAAATAAAAATATCATTTTATTGTGTAAATGAATAATAGAAATTCATATGTGGGAATAAAATGTTTTATCGTTAAAAATATAATTTTTAACGTGAATATGAATATAGTGAAAGTGAATAAATAAATATTCATTTACAAACCAGACGGTTTGTTTATGTACACTTATTTGAAGGACATTGATTGGGTCGATAAATTTTACACATCGCCCAACTGCACAAATAAAATATTTGTTTGATTGTTTGAAACCCCACACGGGTGTTGGGATGGAATTTGAAGTTCACTCATCCTGATTGATTAAATATGTCGATCGATTGATTGACAGGCTGTTATAAGCGTTGAATATCTATATTTGATGCTTATACAGTGTAGTGCACTTTGGTTGATGGTTGATTATTTTTCCATGCTATTATATACATGTGTTGTATGGAAATCCATATAATTAATTTTATATGGTAGTTGATTGGGCCTCATTCCAATTTGAAAAATAAAGAAAATTTGAAAATAGAAATTTATGAAGCCGTGTTGATTAGATTGACGCCATTTTGACGTGAACGATATCTATATCGATTTTAAAACGATTTCGAAATGAATTGAATTGAAAACGATTTCGAAATGAATTGAATTGAAAACGATTTCGAAATGAATTGAATTGAAAACGATTTCGAAATGAATTGAATTGAAAACGATTTCGAAATGAATTGAATTGAAAACGATTTCGAAATGAATTGAATTGAAAACGATTTCGAAATGAATTGAATTGAAAACGATTTCGAAATGAATTGAATTGAAAACGATTTCGAAATGAATTGAATTGAAAACGATTTCGAAATGAAGTGAATTGAAAACGATTTCGAAATGAATTGAATTGAAAACGATTTCGAAATGAATTGAATTGAAAACGATTTCGAAATGAATTGAATTGAAAACGATTTCGAAATGAATTGAATTGAAAACGTATTCAAATTGAATTGAAAGCGAATTGAAATGAATTCAAATTGAATTGAAATTCGAATTGAATAGAAGTGAATTTTGAAACAAATTTATAAAGAAGAATTCAATTTTGAATTGAAATGGAAGTTGAAATTGCTTTTGAAACGAATTTAAAACTATTCATATAATTCGTTTTAAATAGAAATCGACGAAATATGTATTATATATATTATATATATAATATAATGGCCTGAATAGAACGCGCCGCGTCGCGGCAGTTCGCGAATTTCGACCATTTATTTCGAACGGACATTACGGGAGATCCGACCGTCGGATTCTCCTAAAACCGGAACCGTTGGGTTCGTATCGAAAAGAGCTTTCTAATGAATGTTAGAAATTTGAAATCTAACGGTTGGATTTGGAGATACGTCCAAATCAAATTCGAAAAAGGTCGCTGTAAGTGCAGTTCGATGACCGTTGATGGAAATCGACTGTACGGGCCTTGATAAAATTATTAAAAATAGCAATAATTTGTGTAAAATCATAAGAAATGATTTAGAAAGAATTGGGATGAAAAACTCCATATTTGAAAAGATAAAAGTGGATTTTTATCGAAATGAACTAGTTTTGAACTAGAATTATAATTCTATTTATTTTTAAATAAATAAATTGAATTCGAAAAGGGTTTTAAAAATAACCAAAATTTCCAATGATTGCATTGGAGTGGATTTGAATCGAAATTGTCTTCGGAATATTTCGATGTTGGAATTCGTGATTATACAGGTGTTGTTATGGAAATTTGAAAGATATATATTGATATCGTTATTTCCAATACGACATTTGTTAGTCGTAGAATTCGATATTGAATATAAGCCGATATATTTTCTATTCAGAGCCTTGTATTGAATATCGAATGTGATTTGGGTTTGTCGTGAATGGTGTCTTCACTAACACTATTCTTGAACCCAGTTGAGAAAAGATTAAATCTTTTTATTTAGATTTAATGAAGTGTACCAATTAAATAATATTTAATTGGAATTGAATTGATATTGATTTTTGGGTTTATCGTGAGCAGTGTTTTAAATAACACTCGTTCTTTAACCCGATAATTAATGAATGTGATTTTGGGTTTATCGTGAACCGTGTTTTAAATGACACTGATTCTTTAACCCAGTCGAAGATTAAAACTAAGTGGAGTTTTAATGAATCTTTAATTAGATTGAAATGATCGAAAGTGGAGTATCACCAGTTTTGCTCCAGGCGATAGTTAAATCTTTAATTAGATTTGAACGTGAAATGGTAATTGAATTTACCGATAACACTGTGGTGTTAGATATGAAGTATTACCAGTTTTACTTCATGGGATGAATAGGTTGGGATTGGGAAATTAAAACAAATGATTACTTCGGTAAGGTTCGCTAATCCCGACTAGTTTGAATTGATATTCAAAAATGGATTAAAGAATAAATTCAAGGAATTTATCTTTGATAAAATTAATGGGAATCTTTCCCTATGAATGTGAAATTTAGAAACTAACTGTCGGTTAGCCAAGCAGAATGGTTTTCTGGATATTGATCTGATGTTGGTTTCGGCCTTCGGGGTTAATATTTGGGGAATTATTCTCTTGATTAATTTACGGTTAGTGACTAATGAATTGGAATGAGGCGTATGTTATGTTTGTGTAACACTTTTATAAAATATACGCGAGTTATTCGGGAAGACCGAGTTTATCCCATTCTGAATAACTGATACGACGATAAGTCGAAGATGAAGACGATGGTCGAAGACCGGAAGTCTTCACGTCGTTTGGGTGGTAACTGATGATCTTGATTGGGCTGTACACCCAAGAAGATGGAAACAGTTGGTGATCGTCCAGACGTACTTGGAGATCGATGGATATGCGGGGTACTAGGTGCCTCCGGTTTCGTTCAGACCCAGAACGGACTTGTAAATGGACTGTGTGTCTGACATCGGATTTCATTCTGTGTGACTGATATCGGTTGCATAGGATGGTTTGCCTGTGTGGCATGCTAAGATGCAAATGATCAAGGCTTCTGTTGAAAAGCAAAGTCTTGTGGTTGATGATCAAAGCACGGCCTTTGTGGCGTAGCTTTGTGTAACGTTTACCTTGCGTGTTTCACACCAGGTATGAACCAAAAACGGGAGACGGACCTCAGGGAGGGCCTGCGTTTCCTCCTAGCTAGAAGTGGCGTCAGTGGTTTTACACGCCCTGACGAGTTTGACTTATGTGGTTGTTGCTGTTGCGAGGCGCCTCGGTTAGATCGGACGATCCGGGTCCGATGGAGTCATTCGTTGGCTCGCTTACGCCCCAAAGGGCGGCGAAACGCAGTGTCCAGGGTTTAAGTTTAATCCACATCGGTGGACCGGCCCTGACGATCCAAGGGTCGATGCGTTCTGATCCTGAGACTCGGGCTAGACAGTCTCGAATCGGTAGAGGACTATCTTTTGCCTCGGTTCATAGAAGGAAATCCAATTTCCAAATACGTGACATTTGCGGTTTTATTTGTAAACCTATATATGGCGACATAGTGGCATGGGACGCTCATGTCGCCTATGATTGATACTTATGATTTGAAGTTGTTTTATGCACTATACACTTATGATAGTATCAAATGATCTGTTTTAAACGTATCAAGCATTCTTTGGCTGTTATAAGGGAAAACCCTATCCCCCGGCTTGCGTTGCATTGTGTGATAGGACCTGGGTCTTATAACAGCTTCATTTTTCTTTATTTAGCATTGCGCTGTTCGTTTTATGCACTGGTATTCTTGGGAGGAAACCCGTTCCGTGTTATACGGCGTGGTCCCTTGATTTACCTAATGATTTAAAATAAAGATTAATAACTGTTTTAGTTCTCACACCAGTCACATGACTGACCTGGAGTTTATTGTTTTAACCTAAACTCTGGGTGCCCCTATTTTGACACGGGCAGCTAGTAGTTTTGGTTTTGCAGATTTATATTCACAGGAACCTGGTTTACAGCTGGAACGATATCCGGAAAGCTTTGTATCCGTATATCTCCTTCTAGTTGTGTATTGTATTATTTTCCGCTGCTATGTATTTAAATGTAATTTAAATCTCTGATATTTCTGTGTAATATTCATTTATACTCTGTATATTCTTGTATTCTGATGCATTGTTGTAATATACAATGAAATGTTCTTTTATATGCGTTCTGTTGTGGTTTGTTCTCGAACTATCCGACGCTTTCCTTTACGGGGAAGTTACGGGTTTTCACAGAAATTAATTTTGTTCAGTTGAAACTGAAGTTAAGAAGTGAACAAATAAGTTCTAACCAGTCGATAGGGTTTGTTTTTATCTTAGCAATTTCGAGGACGAAATTAATTTAAGTGGGGAAGAATGTAATGACCCGCATTTTCTGCGATATAATAATTAATTTATTTAATTATTTAAAAGGTGATTAAGAGGATTTAATGGTCGTTGAATTAAATAAGAGTGAATATTTAATTTAAATAATAATTAAATAATATGTTTAATTCTGAAATAATCATAATTGGCTAAAATGGCGAGATGATGTGAAATGGGGCAAATTCAAAATATATAATTCAGTTTGGAGTTGAATTATATTAACGAATATATTTAATTAGCGATGGTTGAATGTATAAATTATATTATAATTATAATCGAGCTCAAAATGGCGCGGCAGTTTGCGATTTGGCGATTCGAACTTTAAACGAATATACAGAAGTCGTTTTAAATCGGATTTCTATGAAACAAGAAACGTTAGGAGCTGGTGAAGTATATTTTTCTAGTGGAAGAGAAAAATCGAGATTTCGTCGTGTAGATTTTGATTTATGTCCAAATCAAATTTCAGAAAAGTCGCTGTGGAATTCCTTCATAATTTGTATCGATTTACTTATATTATAAGAGGATTTTTAATATAAATCGAATATCGATATAACTGGGAATTTTGAAATATCGAGTTATAAATCCAATTGGAGCTGTATGGTATTCCACTGTGAATATATACACGATAATATTAATTTATTAATATTAAATATAATTTTTTTAAATATATTTATATATTTAAAAGGGTAATTTAAGGCTTTAAAAATAGCCAGTTTTGCAAATGACCTCAGAATTTGACGAAACTAATTTTGTTGGATCCGTAATGTTAAATTTTTGTTAGATGTCAAGTTTCGTGATTTCTGAAGTCAGTATGTGGCCGTCCGGGATTTTTATGTGAAAAACAGTCGATATTTTGATAGTTGAAAATACGCTGTGTGAGCAAACGGAGTCGGAATTCGACGAAACCAGTTTCGTTGGGACCGTAATGTCAAATTGTAGCTACATGATCACTTTCATGATATTTGAATACCGTGTGTGATCACACGGATTTTTAGAAGGCAATAATGAGTATAAAATGAAAATAAAACTAAAATATCTCAACACAAAAAAAAGTCTTCCTATATATACCCCTGTATCCTCTCAAACCCAAACTCCTCTGGTCAAATGTTGTCCGCGTCACTCCTTACCTCTTTACAGATGAAAATCGCGAGTGATAAAAATCAAAACAAATAGGAAGAATTCCTATAAATCATTTTATGCATATATTTTGATTCCTATAAGGATCCTCTCCATTCTTATATGCTTTTTGATTGGATCGATGAAGTTTGTCGTCGCTAGTTTGGACTACAATGGCTTAGGGTTTGAAATATTGGCGAAGCAGTGGCGTTATTCTCGAATTCGATACCAGTTTTGAGTTCGTAGGGAGGAGGGGCTTCGATTTTGGAAGTGGATGGGTTTTCGTTTGAAAAGGGGTCGCACGCCTGTACTGAACTGAGGGACGCGAGTGACGGTCTGGACGGGATTTGGTAGCTGGGATCGAGTTTGATCTTTTAGGCATGAGTAGATGGAGATTTAGGAGGAGAATTCGATGGTGTAATCAGATGGCTTTTTCGGTGGAGTTCATGAAGGATGGGGGAGATCAAAATTTGTGGATATTGGTTGTACACATTTCCTGGAGGTGCGGTATCAAATTGGGTAAGATGGGGTTTGTGGTGGATCGGCTAGTAGTGGGTTTGGGCCAAGTGGGAGGGGTGAGGCCCAATTCATTGAAATGCAAGTTTTATTTAAATTTAAATAGTAACCTAACTTGTAATTTCAATATTTCTCTCGTACATTATCATAATTCTAAATGGTTAAATCTGTCGGGATCGTATGGACGGGGGCTACAACATGGAACTGACTGGGAGTGAATCGAAGCTCGTTACAATTTATTGCAAAATAAATTGTCCGTCTGAATCAACAGACGCAAATCGTTATTTAATGGTTAATGCGAAATGTGAGTAAAACTCACCAACTCTGAACAGTTATATTTTTATAACGTATTTTTATAACTGTTAATCATCTGTTGATTGATGTGTGTTAACTGATTGGTTGAATTGCTTGTGTACTGGTTGAAGTCATAGATAACGATATATATATAAATCATTAATCAAATATTGATTCTGTTTAGCAGAATATTTCATATTGAAATGAAATAGATGTTAATAATACTGTTTAACATCTGTGATGCAGGGAAATAGGTTGGAGGGACCCAACTAGGTTCCTCAATATATAAAATACTGTTTTGTTTCGTATATTGTAATATATGTTGTGATATATAATCCGTTGTTGATTATGTGTGTTTGAATGATATCGATCACTGTTGTTTGGTATTTTAAATACCGTAAGAAATACTAGGATCTAAAAAGGGGATTTTCAAAGTATATTTTGAAAATAAATTATTTATATAAAATCAATGGATTTTATATATAAAAGGAAAAAGGATTTTATATAAGGAAATAATTATAAAATCAAAAGAGTTAAAAAGGAAATATATTTGTAAAACAAATATAAAGGAAATTATTTGCAAAACAAATATAAAGGAAATTATTTGTAAAACAAATATAAAGGGAATATATTCGTAAAACAAATACAAAGGAAGATATTTGCAAAATAAATAGGAAAAGATATATTTGTAAACCATTTACAAATAGAAATGAAAAGGGTATATTTGTAAACCATTTACAAATAGAAATAAAAAGGATATATTTGTAAACCATTTACAAATAGAATTGAAAAGATAAAAGAATTATTTATTTGTTAAATAAATAGGAAAGATAAAAGAAATATTTATTTGTTAAATAAATAGGAAAGATAAAAGAAATATTTATTTGTTAAATAAATAGAATTGAAAAGGGAATAGTTATTTGTTAAGTAAACAAATAGAAAAGGAGATAATCCAAAGGAGATAATTCAAAGGAGATAATTAAAATGGAAATGATTCAAAGGAGTTAATTCAAAAGTGTAAATCGAAAAGAGTTAATCGAATATTAGTTATTCAATTACAGTTAATCGATTAGAGTTAGAGTTAACTAGTTAGAGTTAACCAGTTAGAGTTAATCGATTAGAGTTAGAGTTAACCAGTTAGAGTTAATCAGTTAGAGTTGATCAGTTAGAGTTGATCGGTTAGAGTTAACCAGTTAGAGTTAATCGATTAGAGTTAGAGTTAACCAGTTAGAGTTAATCAGTTGAGTTAAATGAGTCGAGTTAATCAAGTTGAGTTATATAAGTTAAGTTAGTCAAATTGAGTTAATCGAATATTGGTTATTCGAAGTGAGTTAATCGTGAATTGGTTATTCAAATGGAGTTATCGAATCAAGTTTATTCAAATAGAATTAAAGGAGTTATCAAATAGTTTATTCGAATAGAATTAAAGGAGTTATCAAATATAGTTTATTCGAATAGAATTAAAGGAGTTATGAAATATAGTTTATTCGAATAGAATTAATGGAGTAAACCGATTATAGTTTATTCGAATAGAATTAAAGGAGTAAACCGAATATAGTTTATTCGAATAGAATTAAAGGAGTTAATCGAATATAGTTTATTCGAATAGAATTAAAGGAGTAAATCGAATATAGTTTATTCGAAAGGAGTTAAGTGAAAAGTTTTATTCCAATAGAGTTAATCAAATAGAGTTAATCGATTAGAGTTAAATCAATAGAGTTAATCAATAGAGTTAATCAAATAGAGTTAATCGATTAGAGTTAATCCAATATAGAGTTAATCCAATAAGAGTTAATTGATAAGAGTTAAATGGATAGAGTTAATTGAATAGAGTTAATCGAATATAGTTTATTCGAAGAAAGGTTTTCGAATCTATCTATTCGTAAGAGAGATTATCGAATATAGTTATTCGAAGGGGGGAGTTATCAAATAGAGATTATTCGAAAGAGAGTTACGTAAGGAAGATTTTTAAAGGTTTAAAAGATAAACTTTGTCTATTCTGAAGTTAAAACGTTGTTCAGTTAAGGTCTGAGAGGTAATTATACCCCAACTTGATTGACTTCCTTCTTAACTAAGGAATGGTAAGGTTTGATAGTGAATGATGGTTAAGTGAATTTAGTAAATGTTTTGAGTTGGCATCGCGATGGTTTGTTTAAACATCTGTCTAAGTCTAATGTAGGAGTTTCGGAAATGTTTTCCAGATAAGAGTATGAAATGTTTTCTAATATAGAAAACAAGAAATGGAAATGTTTTCCAGTGTTAATAACATATATTTTCTAAATTTAGAAAATAAGAAATGTTGAATATATGGAAACAGGAAATGAAAAATGAAATAAATTAATGATAAATTAATTTAAAGGATAAAAGTTGATTGGTGATTGATCGATGCAATTTCTATCTGGAAATCATATCGTTGTTTGCACACGTGTTTTTCTTTGATAGTTAACTCACCGACTATCGAAGTTTTTGACCATTTTAACGTTGTTAATATGGAGAGACCGGTTGGATTATTATCCAAAGAACCACTCTGTATTGGCATAAGCGTTGCGAATCTTATATGCTAAAGATAATTGAAGACGGAGTAAAGTGCAAGGGCTGTTGTATAAATATTAGTTAAAGATTTGCCTAAGATGGTTGTACTGAATAGTGCCTTCAGTTTGTCCAGTCCCAGGACGACCTGTATGGAAGAATGTCTGACAGAGTATATTTAATAGATCGCGTAAGTTGATCTCTTCAAACGTAATTACGTTTGGTGGCAGAGGAATTCATTTCTCTTAGCTGTATACCCGTGGTATTTTTGGGGAAATCAATTTGTGATTTGGTAGGTATGACGATGTGACATTCAAAGTGAATAATTATGTGATCTGTCAGAGATAAGCGTGGCCTCTAGCCTCACAACCGGGAAATGACAGAAATCGGGCAGGCAACATGGTTATGTAGGTCGCACCTATTAGGGTGTATAATCACCTGATCTAGAGTTTCATTTACTTCTAAAAATCTATTATCGATGTTGTCCCATTCGGGAAACGGTTGTTGATCCCAACCGTTGGTGATATACATTCGATACACTCAAGCGAAATGAGTGGTCGATCATGTGTGGTCGGGTTGCAAGATGTTCTTGTTGAACCCAGTGTATTCCTCTCTAGAGGTACACTAGCGAAAGGTGGTTCCATACCTTGTCATAGTTGGAAATCCATTACCCAATACGTGCTTGCGGTTTTGATTGTATACTATATATGTGGAATGTGAGATGAAAGCGTTTCTGCTAGATGATTATTATATTGTGGTTGATAGACATTATTATAATATCAAAAGGTTTTTGATATAAAGATATTATGGATTCTCATAAGGGAAAAACCCGTTCCGTTATACGGCGTGGTCTTATGAGATATCGTTTACTTGGTCAATCTGTTTTAAACTGTTTTATTCATACCAGTCCCATGACTGACCCGGAGTTTATTTTGTTTTGTTTCCCTAAACTCTTGGGTGCCCAATTTTATATGAGCAGTCAAGTAGTCAGGATTTTACAGATATACTTGGAGAGCTTGGAGCAGGAGGCTTCAGGATTATATAACTATAGTTATTTCCGCTGTGTTGTAAGTGTGGTACTCTGATAATGTTATTGTATACATATACTGATTTTATTTCAAGGATATGTTATATATTATATGTTGTTCGTTCCGCTGTGAGATTCGTGTTACTCTGATGTTGTATGTTCTTCTTCTTCTTATATTCTAAGTTTCTATCTTATCTATTCTCACCCTCTAATTTCTTTCATTAACTACCGGTATTTTTCGATGTTTGTTTAGTCACCATTGAGTTTATGGCGATAACCAAAGTCACTGAAAAACTGGGAAGTTACATACGCTGTCCCTCATCCTATGCCGGAGTGACGTAAGAATCTCAGTATAAAAATGTTATGTTCCACATATATCTGCCATTACTACGCTACGTAAGCGTACAGACTGCCACCTTCGATCGAATCAAATTCCATCACAGAGTAATGCCCTCAAATCTACGATACACCGACCAGAGCAGACATGCATGTATCCAGACTTTCACACGTACGTATCGTCAGTCGTATTCAATTCCTTAACCTCACATAACCTCTAATGTGCATCAAGTTCCGTGGCAGGGCTATACAAGAAACAGGGAACTCGGTAGAGATCTTTTCCATATCTGTATAGGCCCGCCTTTAAGAGCCTCAAAATACAGACATTGTTCTGGTCTTCTTTTCATGGTGGTTATGGCCCTACCTCGGCCCTTCCCTCAAGTAGTAAAGACTACAAGGGCTAAGCAAATTTCCCCTAACAAACAATCTAAACATCCAGGTGTCTCCCCTCATCCACCGTGCCTCGATAGTGAAAGGTGGGCGGTGTCTTGGGTTTAGCTCTAGTCTTTTCACATCCCACTGGTTGCCGATGACGGGTGCCCGACGATCTACTATCCTTGTTGGTCGTGACCCCTACCTCCCTGTTGAGGCGATTGTCGAATCACCCTAGTGTCGCCTCATCACAGAATTTTGACTGCAAATCTGCTTTTGCAGTCAAGGCTACTCACCGGGTAGTTACGCGCCGACCCAACCTCTGTGAGCATAACCCGAGCACTGCACCACCATAGAGGACTACCAGAGGCACCTTCCACGTCTCAGGAAGCCGCGTGCTTCCCCTTCCAATCCTTCGGAGCCGATAGAATAATCAAATGAACATGCGCTCCTCTCGTGCCTCATGACACCACGATGACCTACCCCTTTGGGTTATTCACCCTCAAATCTACGGACTGGTCCAAGCGCCTCATTTTAATATGTTATTAGACCCTATGTCTAAACATTCCTTTATGCGCTTGCTTTACCTCATCAGGTTTCCAATTAACTTGGTTATTCCCGTTCACATTGACTTCTTATTCAAGTTACCAAGTTCCTCTTGCTTATAAATTTCAGTCAAATAACTTAACCCATTTAAGCCTATTAATAAGCCCACAACATGTTATTTTCTATATTGTGATCCAAGGTCTATAATCCACTATCTCTTTATATTCTTGTTTGATTTCATAGTTACAATAACATGTTCTACTTAATATGCAATTAAGTATATCTCAATTCACATTGTTTTTTGTTACTTATTTCATTTCATAAGTTTATCTCGCTCTTTCCTATTTAATCGTAATTTTATCTTACACTGTCACTAAAACTTATCGTTGTTTACTTATTAACTTAGTTCTCTTAACTAAGGTTCACTAATAAGTCTCCTTTCCATTTATTATAACCTATATTATAATTTCCGCTTTTCCCAAGGACAAACCTTAACATGTTATTCTTATCAGTAGATTTCAGATTTCCAAGTTTTCATATTACTTAATTTATAATTAAGTACAACTTCTTGCATTTCATAAATTTTCCCCTTTTTCTCTACTTATTACAAACAACTGGTTTCAGGTTTCCCCCAATTTACTGATTACTTAATTTACAATTAAGTACCACTTATCTCATTACACAAGTTATATCATTTTCTTACTAGTTTATAATAACCTAAGTTATAATCTCCACTTGTCCCTATGACAAGTCTACCTATTATATAACATTCTCATTAATGTAACTAATTATAATAGATTGTTACCATTCCCCGTTCTTTCACTTCTTTTATTGTTGTAGCTTCCATTCATTTCCATTCATTTACATTAATCACAATTATTGTCATTTATCTCTATCCTTTTTATACATATATTTCTACATATGCTTATGTACTAGACCTCTCACATTAAGCCTACTACTTGTGGATGCTAGATTTGTCGGGCGGTTCCGGGTAGACTTCTTCCATAAGTTGACTTAACCTCGTGTCTTAGCAATGTTAAATGTTTTATTTACGCACTAGACCCCTCACATTAAATTACCAACATATGGATGCTGGATTTGCCTGACAGTTCCGGGCAGACTTCTACCACATGTTGAATTTAACATCGTGTCTAAGTGCAGTTACAGTCTTCCATTTACTGTAAATTTTCTATATAATTTTGTTGTTTCCATTCTTTCAAATTTTTACTATAATCTATATTTTTCATGTCATCATATTAAGCCCATTTTATGTCATATGTTCTTCCTATCATATAATTCATCTCAAAGTAACATGTGATCGTCAAATCATGTAATTATTCTAATTTAACATGTAATTATTCCCATTTCTACAATTAAGGGTTCAAGTACGTAATTGTCACAAGCTAACATGTAATTATAACAACAGTAATCGCTACATGTATTTTTAATAAGTTTACATTTCAATAGGTGAACATTTCAGTACATTAAGTATTTCAACATATGAATTTTCCAACATATTAATATTAATACTTCAACATGTCATAATAGCATTTCAACACTTTTAACCATTCTAACAGGTTTACATTACATATTAACGGGGAATGTTAAATGATAATATACCATTATCAAAAATGATATAACTTAAATCCACTCATCTAATTTGCTTTCCAAATCCCTAATCTGGTCCAGATCTAGTATTCCATGGTCCTCCTAACAGAATTTAGAGCCTAAAAACCATGGATCCATAATTCTTACTAAAAGAAATAAGGAAAAAAGAGGAGAAAATTAAAATAGACCAGTTCTAAAAAATTACCATCCTTCGAATATGATTTTGAACACCTTCTTAATAATATTCATTCTTTTCCTCCAGATCTTGATTCAAAATTTTCCTAAACTAATTATCTTATTTTTCTGAAGAGATTTGAGGAGGAGTAAGAATGGCAGAGCTTAGACGTTGTCTCAGATAATATGATATTTAGGCTAGGCTCTGCTAGCCTATTTATAGGTGTTCAGGATCTTATCGTACATGCAGCGCTGAGTAAGCATTTAACCCAGTTAAGAAAATAGTCTACATTCGCAGATGAATCTTGTCGGATCTGGGGGGTGTCGACCCAAGTGTCGACCCCCCTATAGGACTCACAAGCTGTTTTGGCGTAGAAATTTGATTTTCGAATTTCTGGAATTTATTTAACTGTTATATTCACATATAATATTCTTATACGTATACAAATCTTTTAATGACCATTTTACGCGTATATATATACGCATAACCTTTATTTCGATTTCAAAATTCAAACGGTGTTGTACCCTTATTTGATTCTTACCATATTCTTTGATTGTAGCCTTATTTTGAACTTTATCTCTTGTGTGTGTGTATATATATATATTTCTGCACATATATACATATATATTCTCATATATATACACATATATTTTCTTTACTTCCTTATATGCATACTTTTCCTTATATGTGCGTTTATACATATTTTCTCTTATGAACATGGGTTAATTTTAGTCGTTCTCTTAAAACAAAAATATAGCGGAGGTGGGGATCGAACTCTATACCTCTTGTATGCTAGCCACATGCTCTAATCAAATGGACTACTAAGGTCATTGTTAACAAGGCTTAGAACAATGGTAATTATTGTTCTCTACTGACTTCTCTTTTTCATGTTTGTTACAATATTTCATTTAACCATTACATGAATCTTTTTCTTTTATTATTAATGCATAATCAGTCCATGCAACATATTCACACCGCATGCAACCAATACTTTCTTTCTTTTAATGAATGCATTACATTTTATTTGCATTAATCTTTTCTTCTTTTTCAATGCATGTACTTAACTATTAAATTGTTACAAAATGCGGGGTGTTACAGGTTCACTGTTTGCTCAGAAAATAATAACTTTGACGGCTATCCCTGTACGTTTATTTTTAGTCGCTCAAAAGAACCTGGTCCGTTAGATTCGTGGAAAGCAAATCAGAACCGTTTCACATAGAAAACAACATCACTAAACCTAACCTACTTTTGGTCAACCCACTATTGCTTGAGTCGACACTGGGTCGACCCTGACACCCCTCGGGTCAACACTAGGTCGACCCATATACGTTTTAAAGAAAATGTGTACATGTCTTTTAATACGTGATTATTTCTTGCATATTCTCTTCCTTAACGTTTTAAATTTAACGTTTGATTTAAATTCTTTCCCCATTCTTTAGCCTTATCCATTCAAATTCATATGCGAAATTAATATATGCATATAATTTCTTTCATTTTAACATTTAGCATGTTTAATCACTTTTTAATTCAGTTAAAATTATTCCAAACTTCCTTTTATTGCATAGTTTTGAACCATTTATGACATGCGTTTATTTTGCGCGTTTCTTCTGCAATTGTATATCTAAATATATTTCTTTGTTAATGCCAATTAATAGAAACGTTTCAATTTTAATGTCAATAACTTCCCTCTTTCTGACTATCCATTTATTTCAATTTCAAATGACCATTTTCTAGGAATTTATGTACATATTTAATTTAAAAATAGAAATTATATTTTCACATATTTAAATATAAACATTTTTCGATGCTAAACTTCGTACGTTCATAAATTTGTCGCACGGACTCTATTTGGAACATATTATATATGTAAGTTTATCAGGAAAATGCAATGAAAGAAATGGTGCACGTTACGAAGCCTAATTCTAATCATTCCAAAATTTTCTATTTTCCATTCATCGTTTTCTATAATTATTTAATTGAATTGACATTATAAAAATGCGGGTTGTTACATTCTGCCACCCTTTAGGAAATTTTGTCCTCGAAATTAAATAAAGGGTCTGCTTACGTAATTTCTCGCATAATTTACAATCATCATGTGTACATCCAGTTTTGCAACCATCCGTGCGCTAGTGCAAAGTGCAATACATTATAAAAGTTCACGTATGCAATGAATTCCTAAGCGGTATTTCCTATATAAATGCTTCCTTTTTCAAAAATATTTTGAAAACATGATGTTCACAACCTAAATATACTTCCAATTTCTATGTGAATGCAATATTTTTAAAATATCCTTTCATCCAATTTTTTCCACACACTTACAGAATAATAGCGTAGTTTATCCAACTTTTGCATTCAAACCCAAGTAACCAACTTTAAATTTGCGAATTTCAGAAAAAAGCTAATTTTTCAAATTTGATCTCTTATATTAGAAAAAGGTAGGTAGTAGGAAAGTTCATATTTTTCCACTTCACTTTTACTCACCATTTTCCCCATAGTTGGAACCATTGGCAACTATTCTAAAAAATTAACAACTTTCTTTTCCAAGCACAGTTTACACAAGATAAAATTCTTTTCCAACTTTTCCAAACTTACTTTGGGAGAATTTATTTTCTCTTACTCTTCTCGTTTATTGTAGTTATTGCTTTAATTACTACTCATTTTATTTGGCGCTTTTTTGGTCATTAATTTCTTTCTTACATTGTTAATTTATTTGTGACATCCCATGTCTTTATTCTTTTCTAGTAATCATCCCACAATCCTAGAAAAAGAATGTTATACTAAACCATTATATTTTCAACAATAAAATACAATACTACATAAGAGTGCAAATCCACACTAAAAGAAAATAATCTCTACTACAATCACTACTAGGCAAAAGGAATGATGGTTAAATGTTGTTATCTACTCACACTAGGAGGCCTAGGATCCCCGTAACATAAAAATGACCTCATCACTAAACCTATCCAACCATAGCATTCTTCCTTTCCATCTACCACTCTCTACAAACCCATCCTGCATACCTGATGGTTCCATAAGCCATTCCCAATTTTATACCAATGATATAATGATATCATTAAGCTAATTATATCTGATTCCTAAACGGATACAAACCTAATAACCCTAACTTTACCATGAAGCAATCTCATATACTTAGGGGCCTAGTTCTTATCATTTTTTAAAGTAAGACAACATGTCATGCCTTCTAATTTCCTAAGAAGCGCTAAAAAGTGGGATTTCCATTAATCATACGTCATACCACAGTTTTCCATACAAGAACCCCAAACTTGCTCTTACTTTTCATTTACCTTCATATTCCAATTTGGTATGTTCTAGGCCTTTTCTTGAAAACTTAATCTTCTCTCATTTTGTTACTGATTTGCATGAGAACTTAATTCTCATTTGAATTAACCGACCTTTTCCACTTAACTTGTGTCATCTCTTAAATCAATATTTATGTGGAACCTCCCTACTTCCTTTCCACATAAATTATACAAGTTTTAAATTTTTCTCCTAATCCTTTTTCATTAAAATAGTAACCACTAGAGAGACAAAACTCTAACATTATTTTTTCTCAGTTCACATACATTACCATATAACCATTTTAATGTTGACCATTTTTCATTTTTACTTCCTTATTTCTTACTTGAGGCTTTCTACAATTACCGCTCAGGATTATGCTTTACTCACATACGGAGATAAGATCCCAAATCCCTACCTAGTGTTTAAGCACACCGCTAGAATTATCCTACTAAACCATCTTAAAATTTTAAAAATGTTATTTTCTCAAAAACCTTTCTCAAAAGAAAAAAATTAGGAAAATTAGAATTGATTACTTATATTCAATATTGTATATTCTATCTTAAATCTATCCGGCGTACATGTCTAATTCATTTATTCGTGCCTTTCCTTTTTGCCTTTGTGACTTAACTCCACAACTTGCTTACATACCTTATTCTTTTGTAAAACAAATCTTTAAACTTTCTTCAAAAAAAAGCCAAAATCAATAACTTTCCAAAAACATTTAAATTTGAAACTTGAAAACTCTTTTAGAAATCTTTTCCTATACCTATTTCTATTTCAAGTTCTTCTAGATGTTTAATTATCGAGCTAAGTATAAGATGCTCTCCAAACTCTCACCTTTCTAAATTTCTTGCACGAAATTTACTTCCTTACTAATCCTCAAGCTAACTTCCCAAACTACGAGATGCGACCAACTCTTATGCTACCTATGCACACTACATATATATATATATATATATATGCTTGTATGTATATATATATGTATATGTATCCAAAATCTATCCATTTTCCAAACACAAGACCTTATTACCCACCTACAACTTGGACCTACCGTCTATTTCCAAGTACCTTCACATGAACTTTCCCACTAATTATAAAATCTATTGTACACCTAATACATGGTTAAGCCAGAACTTACTCTTTTTGGACCCTTCACAATCCTAACATTGGTGTACGAACTCATTACTCAACTTTGCATGTGCGGTTTTATAAAATGTGGGTCTCTCTCATGGATCTCAGTATAAATATATATATAACATCTATATTTTTAAAATACAAATACGCCACTCACTAACCATATATAGAAATCCTAAATCTGAGCTATAAAACCAAATGTAACAACCCAAATTTCGGTGGGTCCGGATTTTCAAAGATATTCTAAATCCAAATCCACTGAAACTAATATTGGCTTGTCTGGTATCCTATAGAAAAGACAGAGACCAAAAAATGTACTATAGCTCGATAGAACATTTCACAGTGGAATGGATAAAATATAATAATCAATTATGGCCTTACCAAAATAATGTAACTGCCTAACAAGTGTCCAAAGGCTACCAAATCTCTGTCGTAAACCTAACTACAAGTATGTTATGAGGAGTGGGTCGAAACATAAGTTCTGTTGAGAGAACAAATATACGTTCTAGAAATAACACTATATATACCGTTCAGTTATATTTTCTTTATTATTACGTTATTTGGGTTAACATCACTTTAGGCTCTACACACACATAGCACCCATCTACTCCCTAGTAGATCAAACCTAAATTAATATATATGTAGTCATGCTTAACATCTCAAGGTACTCTCCATAGTACCCATCTTGTACGGTCTCCACCGTCACACCACGGAAGCATGCACAACCTCCATCCTATGCCGAACCGCATACGGAAATCTCCATCATTATGCCACGTAATCGCATAGAACCACCATTATTATGCCATGTAAGCATACAGATCCTCATATTCGAACTCCTCTGTCGATTCACGTCCCGACATAGAGTAATACCCCAACATCTATAATACACCACCCAATGCGTGTATCTAGATCATCGCATGAACGTATTGCCTACTATAACCTGAGTTCCATAATAGGGTTGCATCTAATGCATGAAACTCGGCAGGTAGCTTTCGAGATCTGTAAAGGATAGCTTCGTTAGGCCTACATTACAGATATCCACATATAATCTGTCTCTTTTCACGATGGCTATGGCCCTACCCTAGCCCTTCCTTCAACAAATGAAAGACTGCATTAAGAGCTAATGATGTACCCCTATTAACCAATCTAATATCCAATTCGGCATGTCCTCAACCAACATCCTGATAGTGAAAAATCAATGGTCAGTTGGTTTAGCTCTGGTATTTCCGCATCCCACTGACTGCCGATGACATGTATCCAATGATTACTATCCTTAATTGGTCCTGACCACCACCTACCAGAGCGAGGTGAACCACTGAATCATCCAACGCCATCTTCCACAGCCTTCTGACTGCCACATATTGTTGCAGTCAAGGTATACTTTAGATGGTGCCACAGACTTGCCACCAAGTGACGGCTTCATCCGGTTGTTCTTCGTATGTCCATCTCAGAGCACTAAACCACTTCCCGTAGAAGCCTTGTGATTCCCTCTAGTCTCGTAGATTAATCAGTTGGACGTCCTCCTCTCGTGTCCCTAGATACTGCAATGATCTACGCCATTGAATTTTTAATCTCCACACGTACGAATCAGTCCAAGCCTATCACGCCATCGCGTTATCAGATCCCATGTCTATTCTTTTAATCACGTGCTTGCTTTAACTTATCACATTGCTAATTAACTTAATCATTAACACATTCGTATTCTATTCAAGTTAATTGTTTATTAACTTATAATTGGTCGCTTACTTTCCCTAATCATCACCATGCTGCCGGATTGGGCCATATCTAGAGCCACTCATTTTTCCTAATTAGCCCCATGCTACCGAAACAAACATCTTCTTATTATTATTACATTCATTAAACTTAATCCTCTGGGTTATAAGTTTAATAATAATAAGCCTACTTTATTCTTTCTCATTTAATTATAACCTCATGTTATATTACCACAACCTTGTTGTGGGTTTGCTTATTAACTTAGTTCCCTTAACTAAGGTTTATTAATAAGTTCTCTTTTAATCATTAATTATAACCTACGTTATAATTCCATTTGTCCCTAAGACAATCCTACCTATTATATTTCGTTCTCATTGATAAAATTATTTATAATAGATTATATTCAATATTCATCACATTTTCCCTTGATTCCTTGTCATTTGAGGAACCTTTCCTGTTGTAAACTTTCTTTATTTACCGTCTTGTGCATTTTCATTATTATAGGAAATATTTCACACTTCATTAAATTGGTTGGTGGAAATGTACAAAAATCTATTTTTGTAATATACATCAATTAAGATCCATAGTTGCAAGCTATTTCTCTTTATTACATTATGTGTATATATATATATTTAATTAGTGTGCAATACGGCAAAAACCCATATTTCACACTAATCCCAATTACCTTTATTTTTCTTGCAACTATGTTACTGGTAATTTACCGTAATGGTAAATATGGAAATGTATTCTGTTTCCACCCCTAACTAGCTCAGTCCACTACTAATTCCCTTTTTTTGAGTTATATATAATTTCCTGTTTTCTTACCCAACTCCCAATTCGATTTAATTACGGCAAATTTCTGTACACTATTAGACTTACTATTACCTATTCCATTTTTCCACATTTTACTGTGTTTTTCCCAACTCAGCCTTTTAATTACATTCAAAACAATATACTTTGAGAATATATACATAGCCATCGTCAAATTTACAATCTTATTATTATAGTAATTTCTTAAGCCCAAACAAAAAGGTAAAGAAAAGAATTTACACAACAGTAATATTCTTAACGCTTTTATGAAATGAATTACATCATAGTTACCACAATTACAATTATTCATTACATTAAGAATCACGGGGAATTAAATGATAAATATATCGTTATCAAAAGGCATAATTTAAATCCACTCACTTGTTAGCTTTCCAATTCTAGAATCTGATTTAGAATTATTAACCGTGGTTTCTCCCTTATTTGATTCAATACATAACCATAGATTAATAATTTGGAACCCAAAATAAACAAAAGAATTGAATTAGAATCAGATCAACAGAACTTTCCTCGTATGGAAAGGAATTCTAAGCGCTTACATTCCTAGCTTGTGAATTTTATTCTTCAATTCTTGTTTCTGAAGGCCTAAAGTAATTTAATTTGATTCAAAAAAGGTTTGGAGAAGAAATGAAATGGTAGGAGTTCATTGTCTGCTTAGAAAATAATGAGTTTGATGGCTAGCCCGGGACGTTTATTTATAATCGCTCAAATGAAATTGGTCCGTTAGATTCATGGAAAAAAAATCAGAACCGTTGCCTGTAGAAAACAACATTACTAAACCTAACCTACTTTGGGTCGACCCATTATTGCTTGGGTCGGCACTAGATCGACCCAGACAACCTTTGGGTCGACACTAGGTCGAACCGTACACGTTTCAAAAGAAAATGTGTACATGTCTTTTATTACGTGATAATTTCATGCATATTCTCTTCCTTAACGTTATAAATTTAACGTTCTGATTTAAGTTCTTTCCCCATTCTTTAGCCTTATCCATTCAAATTTTATACGCGAAATTAATATATGCATATAATTTCTTTCGTTTTAACATTTTGCATGTTTAATCCCTTTTTAATTCAGTTAAAGTTATTCCAAACTTCTTTTTATTGCATAGTTTTGTACGATTTATGGCACGCGTTTATCTTGCGCGTTTCTTCTGCAATTATATATCTAAATATATTTCTTTGTTAATGTCAATTAATAGGAACGTTTCAATTTTAATATCAATTACTTTCCTCTTTCTGACTATCCATTTATTTCAATTTCAAATGACCATTTTTTTTAGAATTTATGCACATATTTAATTTAAAAATATAAATTGTATTTACGCATATTTAAATATAATTATTTTCTAATGCTAAACTTTGTATGTTCGTAAATTTGTCGTACGAACTCTGTTCGGAACATGTTATATATGTAAATTTATCAGAAAAATGCAACGAAAGAAATAGTGCACGTTACAAAGCCCAATTCTAACAATTCCAAAAATTTCTATTTTCCGTTCATCGTTTTCTATAATTATTTAATTGAATTGATATTATAAAAATGTGGGGTGTTATATTCTCCCACGCTTTTGGAAATTTTGTCCCCAAAATTAAATAAAGGGTTTGCTTATGTAAATTCTCGTATAATTTACAATCATCATAGGTGCATCCAGTTTTGCAACCATCTGTGCGATAGTGCAAAGTGCAATACATTATAAAAATTCATGTATGCAATGAATTCCTAAGCGGTACCTCCTATATAAATGCTTCCTTTTTCAAAAATATTTTGAAAACATGATGTTCACAACCTAAATATACTTCCAATTTCTATATGAAAACAATATTTTTAAAATCAAAAATATCCTTTCATCCAATTTTTTCCATATATTTACATAATAAGAGCGTAGTTCATCCAATTTTTGCATCCAAACCCTACTAACCAACTTTAAATTTGCGAATTTCACAAAAAACTAATTTTTCAAATTTGATTTCTTATATTAGAAAAAGGTAGGAAGTGGGAAAGTTCATATTTTTCACTTCACTTTTACTCACCATTTTCCCCGTAGTTGGAACCCTTGGTAACTATCCTAAAAAATTCCCAACTTTCTTTTCCAAGCATAGTTTACACAAGATTTTTTTTTCAACTTTTCCAAACTTACCGTGGTAGAATTTATTTTCTTTTGTTGTTCTCGTTTATTGTAGTTATTGCCTTAATTACTTTTCATTTTATTTGGTGTTCTTTTAGTCATTCATTTCTTTCTTACATTGTTAATTTATTTGTGACATCCTATGTCTTTATTCTTTTCTAGTAATCATCCCACAATCCTATAAAAATAATATAATGCAAAACCATTATATTTTCTACAATAAAATAGAATACTATATAAGAGAGAAAATCTGTACTAAAAGAAAATAGGCTTCACTACAATCACTACTAGGCAAAAGGAGTGATGGTTAAATGTTGTTATCTACTCACACTAGGAGGCCTAGGACTATGTCCCCATAACATAAAAAAGTCTTCATCACTAAACCTATCCAACCATAGCATTCTTCCTTTCCATATACCACTCTCTACAAACCCTTCCTGCATACCCGCTAGCTCCATGAGCCATTCCCAATTTTATACCAATGATATACTGATATCCATAGGCTAATTATACCCGATACCTAAACGGATACAAACTTGATAACCCTTATTTTACTATGAACTAATCTCATATCCTTGGGCCTAGTTCTTATCATTTTTTAAAGTAAGAAAACATGCAATGCCTTCTAATTTCCTAAGAAGCGGTAAAAAAATGGGATTTCCATTAATCATACATCATACCACAGTTTTCCATACAAGAACCCCAAACTTGCTCTGACTTTTCATTTACCTTCATATTCCAATTAGGTATGTTCTAGGCCTTTTCTTGAAAATTTAATCTTCTCTCATTTTATTATTGATGGGAACTTAATTCTCATTTGAATTACTGACTTTTCTACTTAACTTGTGTCATCTCTTAAATAAATATTTATGTGGAACCTACCTACTTCCTTTCCACATAAAGTATACAAGTTTTAAAATTTTCTCCTAATCCTTTTTCACTAAAACGGTAATCTAGAGACAACAGTCTAACATTATTATTTTTCTCAGTTCATATACATTGCCGTATAACCTTTTTAATGTTGACCCTTTTCCATTTTTACTTCCCTATTTCTTACTTGAGTCTTTCTACAATTACCGCTCAGGTTAATGGTTTACTCACATACCGAGAAAATATCCCAAATCCCTACCTTGTGTTCAAGCACACTGCTAGAATTATCCTACTAAACCATTTTAAAATTTTAAAAATTTTAGTTTCTCAAAAACCTTTCTCAAAAGTCAAAAATTTAGGAAAATAAGAATTGATTACTTATATTTAATATTGTATAATGTATCTTAAATCTATCTAGCATATATGTCTAATTCATTTATTCATTCCTTTCCTTTTTGCCTCTGTGACTTAACTCCACAACTTGCTTACATACCTTATTCTTTTGAAAAACAAATATTTACACTTTCTTAGCAATTCCAATTCATTTATTAGTTATTGCCTCCCAATTCCACTTATTTAGGTCTTCCTTTGTGTAGTTCCAGGATCACTGAAGATAAGTGTTTTCCTTTGTTTGAAAAGATTATTGGGAGGTTGAAGCAATGGTCTTCTAGTCGAGTTTCTCAAGCTGGTAGGGTTGTTATTCTTCAATCCGTTGTAAAATTATTATGCTCGGCATTATATACTTCCTTTGAAATTGGTTAATAAGGTCATTAGTGCTATGAACAGTTTTCTATGGCACGGGGATCCTTTTGCTAAGAAGTTAACTCCAATTGCTTCTAGCAAATTGTATGATGGTAAGGATAAAGGGGGACTTGGCACTATGAATTTGAAACTTTGGAATAAAGCCGTTATTTCAGGTTATATTGATAAGCTATTTACTGATAGCAATAGTTTATGGTCCAAGTTTGTTAGAAACAATCTTATAGGAAGGAAATGCTTCTGGACTATGGCAATTCCACAATCATGTAGTTGGAGTTGGAGGCAGATATTAAAATTGAGAAGTGTTTTTTGCCATTTATTCAAATTAATGTTAGCAATATGAAACAAGTCTCCATTTGGCACTCTCCATGGTCTAGTAGAGGTCTGATCTTAAGTAATGTAGTCAACTATGATCTTAAAAGACTCAATGGTATTCCTGATAATGCTTTAGTAGATGATTATATACATGATGGGGTTTTGCAGTTGCCTTATAGTAGTTCTGGTAATTTGAGGTCGTTATGGAGAGAAATTGAAGGAACTTTTAAGATTGGCAGTGATGATCAGATGCTCTCAAAGGGTAAGAGGCATATGATATACACCAGAGCATCTGATCAAACATGTTTATGATCTCCTTCAAGGTGAAAAAGAGACATTTGTGTGGTATTATAGAATTTGGAATATGAAGAGCTCAGCAAAAGTTAATTTCTTATTGTGGATGGTCATGTCGAATGCAATGAATACTAAAGACACGCTTTGCAAATTGGGTATCATACAGGAAGATACTTGTGTACTGTGCCATACCGATTCTTAGTGTAATACTCCATTGTCTTTTGAGTGTAGTTTTGTATATCAGATTTGGTGCAGACTGTTATTGAATGGAGGATACTATAGACCATCTTTGGTGAGTAGGATTGAATGGTTCAATATATTCAAGTTGACGAGATTGAGAACTGATAAATGTTGTATTCTTCTGAGAATTTTGAAGATGTTTATTTATGAAATATAGGCTAAGAAGAATAGGAGGCTCTTCAATTCTGTCTCTCTAAATGCAAATGAGATTTATGCTGTGATTCATAACAAATTTTTGAAGAATCTGAGAAATGGTAGGGATTGATATGTGTAGTTTTCTAATGGTTCATTTGAAGAGGATGTATGCTTTGAAGTAGATGGTCATCATTAGTAGCGTGTAACACCCCGTACTTTCTATTAACGTTATAATAATGTATCCTATAATACTTAATTTAAAATGTGAGAACTAAGGGAAACGGGTTACGCCATGGTGTTCGTCTCGGAATTCTGGTTGAGATAGAGTCCGAGTTTACGTGAACTGGACTTCGTATAAAGAAGTTATGGCTGCCGGAAGTTTCCAGAGATTTCAAATAAATTCAAAACAGTTCGAAAACGAGTACAAAATTCAAACAGAAGCCAGAACCAGGCTGGGCGGGAAAATTCCCGCCCAGGCAGGTCGACCAGGGGGTCGACCTTAGTGTCGACCTCCCCTTTGAGGTCGACCTGGGGGTTGACCTGGCCCCCGGCCAGATCTAAAATTTGAACGATTTCTAACTCACTGTTGAGTCACTAGGGTTTCTGGATGGGCCTGATCAGGTATGAGTGGCTGTGACTAACCCTAGGTTCATCTGATGGCTATAATCAAACTGAAATTCTATATAAACAACTCAATGCCTAACCTAAAAACACACAGAAAAATAAACCTAGAACTGAAATGCCGTCAATGGAGGATTTGGAGTAGCCGTCACCCTTTTCAATTCAAAAGACGAGTTAAAAAGCTACATCTAAAATCAAACTACAACTAGTTTAATTCAAGGATCTTCATCAAAGGCGCGCATATCCAATTTCTGAATCCAGATTTCAGAATGCAAGAATGTCTTTTAGTTTGCAAGTTAGTTGTTACGCAGATTTAAACATTCCTTTCGATTGAATCATGACATGTTGTAATTGGAATATAGTACGATGCTTATGTATGAGATTTGATTCTCGTTTATCTTGAAATATCATTGAAATTAATCTTGTCTATATGTTTGTGGCGATGAACATGTTGTATATTTCATGTCTATATGCTTATGGCGATGAACATGTTGTATATCTCATGTCTATATGTTTGGGTGATGCACAACATTATATGTTATTACGATTGAGTAAAGAACTTATTAGGCCAACAAAATGATGAAACACGTCATGTTGTAATTTAATGGTTATTTGCAAGTTTAGGATCTAAATCACATGTTTACATGTTAGATTTACATTTATGAATATTTAGAACTATGTTAAGTTGAATCTATTTATGTTGTAAAAGTGGAATCGTAGCCCTCTTATGTTGTTAACATCATGCTAAATTATGATAAGAAATTGATTATGATAGCTTTCTTATGTTTTGATTCACATAAGATCATATGCCAAGTTGTGGGTTGAAACTGTGATTATATGTTAAACTTTCATGCTAGACCTTTGTCAAGTTTACATGACCATTAGATCCAACTTAGTCACAAGTTCACCTTTACCCAATTGATTGAAGTTAATGATATACATCTATGCCAAGTTACATGTGATAATTTAATGTATGTTGTTTTATGTTTATGTCATGTTCTTTGTTTATTACCCCTTTTTTGTTATGGGTTTGGGCTAATTTGCTAGCCCAACATTTTACGTGATTTACACATACATTCCATGGGGGTAGTGATGGGAAATATGAAATTTCATGGCATAGATTTGTTCATTAAATGGTATATTTGATATACCATTTATGTTGAGCATAATCACAGGATAATTATGCCGTGATTAAAAATTAAATTTAATTTACATAAAGAAATTTGACATATATAGAAAAATATGAATTTAGAAAAGACGAATATGTCTAACCCGAGGTTAGACTGAGTTGTGGTGTAAATTTGCCCGGAACCGACCGACATGTCCAGTGACCACAACAAGACATGTCTAATGTGGGTGGTTAGTGCATCAAGCCCAAAAAGAACCCAAGGTTAGACTGAGTTGTGGTGTAAATCTGCCCGGAACCGACTGGCATATCCAGTGACCACAACAAGACCTGTCTAATGTGAGTGGTTGGTGCTTTAATAAATTAAAGCTAAGTCAGGACTGGTAGGGTTAAGTAAATTAGAAAAGCACTTAACCGATTCAACATGTTAACTAAAACGAATGGACTGGGTTAGGTAATCTTGGACACTTAACCAAATAAACTTGTTGATTAGAAAACCCTAGTAACGGGGACCCATTTCAGCAGTAACCCACATAGATGTATCATGGTACCCTGAACTAGGCAGGGTGGGGCACGATTACTAGGCTGAACTATAAGCGGTCAAAACATCGGCGGTTGGTGGGCCAGTGTAGGTTCCGACGGAGTAAGGGCGTGCACGTACTCCGAAGTGGAAAAATCAGGCATAGGGCATCAGTAGTGTACACTGTGCATCTTGAATCGTGTCGGGTTGCCACCAAGGGACTGATACACCCCATGGTGGGACCAGCACAGGTGACTACAATCAAGCAGGGCTGAAGGATACAGGACATGAATTCGTGCGAGTAGGAGACGATCATTAAGGGGATCGTTTGTTGTAAACACGTGGGCTGGTTGAACCAAGGGTTAAGTAGGTGCAAAGACTATAGTAATGGGTGCGATCACATGTCCCTCTTATCTTGTGTTAGGGTATTGTCCTATGTTCTGTTATCACTGTCATGATCCCTTTCCTTATTTAAATACTAGTAACCACTGAACTTACCATACTTATTGTCTGACCCGTTTTCTTTCATCTTCTTTTCTTCCGTTCCCCCCCCCCCCTCAGGTCCACAGGGGGGAAATACTCTAGCTTAATCAGACTCTTTACAAGCTTCAAGAAAGTAGATGTATGACTTGGACTCTCTTGCAATTGGCTATGGCTTTGGATATGATCCTTGGGGATTTATGCATTTTTACTTTTTGGTTTATGCTTCTTTATTGAATAATCAAGACAGAAATTATGGTGTAATGTTTTGAAGTTGTTTTTGAGATAATTTGATGTAATACTTTTGTATTGAACCACGTACGAAATAAATATTTAAAATTCCGCTGCTTAAATTTATGTTTCTTGTAAATTTTTCTGTGTCTTGTACCAATAACCCTCCACCAAAGTTAAGGCATTCCCTTTGTGAGTGACCTTAATGAAGGTGGGGTGTTTCACTTGGTATCAGAGAAAAAGGTTTACCAGATCAGATAAGAGTTTTTTAAAACTATCTTTCAAAAAGAAATATAAAGAAGCATTTTACAAGGAAAAGTGTTGTTTTAAATTTAAAAAGGCATAATCTCCAAAGCCATATGCACTATCTTTCTATCCTTTGTTTTGAATCTTTTCTTTTTCATTTCAGCATGTCTGCGAATCTTAACCTTCCAGAGGGTATGCCAATACCTGGCTGGTTCAGGAGGTACTTAGAGGCTAGGGCCAACGATGCAGGCCCAACAGATATTCCTCATCCAGCTGCAGCGGTTCCTCCTCCTCCTCGTGCAAATGCTTTCTCAAAGATCTGTAGACATTTTAGGGCCATGGGTGGAAAGGATTTCAATGGAGCTGAATCATTAGTAGAAGCGAGGAACTGGCTCAAAGAAACTGAGCATATGTTCATTATCTTCGAGGTGGACGATAGGCAGAAGATACAGTTGGCAGTGTGGTTGCTCAAAGATGAGGCTTCCTATTGGTGGGAAGTCACTAACGCTGAAAGACCTGTTGACTCGTGGATGGATTTTAGAATAAGGTTTGAGATGAAATTCCTCTCACAAGCTGAACGAAGTTTACAGCTGGAAAGGTTCTTATCTCTTAAGCAAGGAAGTATGACGGTCAAGGAGTACGTCAATCAATTCAATCAGTTGGCCCAGTTTGGATTGGACTTAGTGAATACTCCTCATAAGAAGGCTCTCTGTTTTGTTAAGGGATTGAATGAGCCACTTCATAGCTTGGCTATGGCCCATATACCAATGGAGGCTACTTACGAGAGGTTAGTAAACATGGCACTCCTACATGAGGAAGACAAGGGCAAAAATGAGGCAAAGGTGGAAGTGCCTCAAGATAAGAAGCATCGCAGAACAAGAAGGATGATTCAAAGAAAGGCGGGAAGAACAACAAACCCCGTGAAAAGAGAAAGTGTAATTTCTGTGGCATTCCCGGGCATCTGATCAAAGACTGCAAGAAGAAGAAAAGGAAGAGGGGAGGCTGTTTCCACTGTGGTGAGACAGGGCACATGGCTAGGGCATGCCCAAAGAAGAAAGGGCAGGGAGTTGGACCTTCATCTGGAGGACAAGTTCATGCTCTCACGGCACCTCCGCAAGAACGAGGTAGAAATATTTCTGTTGAAAGTTTAGTCTATCTTTTTGATCATCCTGTGCGTACATTATTTGATTCTGGCGCATCGCACTCCTTTATATCTACTGCTTTAGTGGAATATCTGCACCTAGACACCAGTATAGTAGAGGATCCCTTGGTTGTTTCAAATCCAATTGGGGGCTCAGCTTATTTGTCAATGGTTTTTTTGGATTTGAAAATATATATACTAAGCATTTAGTTTAGATGTAAAGCCTTTGTTTTGGGCTTCACGGGATATGGGTTGATTCTAGGTATGGACTGGCTATCCAGTAATGGTGCCGTCCTCGATTGTGAAAAGAGAGTGGTTAGACTCATGAATCGCCTTGGTAACACTCTCGAAATTTCTTGTAATCCCATGAACTCCGTCATGCTTAGTTATCTGGAATCTCTTGATGCGTCTGTAGAGAACCTGCAGTCCGTGAGAATTGTCTGTGAATACTCGGATGTGTTTGAAGAGGTAAAGGGCTTACCTCCAAAGTGGGAGATAGACTTCCGCATATACCTTATTGATAATGCAAAGCCCGTTGCTTTACCCGTTAGGTACATGGCCCCAAGGGAGAGAAAGGAGCTCAGCAAGCAAATCAAAGAGCTGCTTGAAAAGGGGTTCATAAGACGGAGTATTTCTGAATGGGGTGCTCCGGTAGTGTTCGCAACCAAAGTTGATGGTTTGCTTCGCTTGTGCGTAGATTATAGGGAGCTAAACAAGCTGACCAAGAAGAATAGACACCCACTCCCAAGAATAGATGATTTGTTCGATCAGTTTGTAGGTGCATCGGTTTTCTCCTAATTAGAGTTAGCTACCGGGTTTCATCAGCTAAGAGTGGCTGAAGACAGCATTGATAAGACCGCGTTCAGATCTCCTGATGGTTTCTTCGAGTGGCTTGTCATGCCTTTCGGCCTGACAAATGCACCCGTTTACTTTGTTGATTTAATGAGCAGGGTGTTACGAGAGTTCCTCAATAAGTTTGTCGTTGTCTTCGTAGATGATATTTTGATCTTCTCAAAGAATGAGGAAGAGCATGCTCAGCATCTAAAGGAAGTCATGGATACTCTCCGTGCGCACCAGTTGAAAGCGAAATTCTCCAAATGTCATTTCTGGAGAGAAGAAGTTAGGTTCCTTGGGCATGTGGTGTCCAAAGAAGGGATAGCTGTGGACCCCGCAAAATTGGTTGTTGTGCAAGATTGGAAGGTTCCTCGAAACGCAACCGAAGTCCGAAGCTTTCTCGGGCTAGCAGGCTTTTATCAAAAGTTCATCAAAGATTTTGCAAAAATCTCAGCTCCACTAATAAGACTGACAAAGAAGAACCTAGCTTTCAATTAGGATTTGGATTGCGATATTGCTTTCCAACGTTTGAAAAGGGCTCTAACAACAGCCGCAGTTCTGACATTGCCTGATGGAAGCAAGATATTTACAGTATACACCGATGCATGCGGAATGGGACTAGGCGTTGTTCTGATGCAAGAAGGGGAGGTATTGGCTTATGGGGGAAGGCAATTGAAAGTACATGAGAAAAACTACCCAACCCACGACCTAGAGTTGACAGCCATCGTTTTTGCGCTTAAGTCTTGGCACCATTATCTCCTAGGTGAGAAATTTGAATTGTATACTAACATAAATTGTTGAAATACCTATTCTCGCAGAAGGATCTCAATTTTAGGCAGCAAAGATAGATGGAGTTTCTTGCCTCGTACGATTTTGAGATTTCCTACACTCCTGGCAAGGGCAATGCAGCAGCTGACGCCTTGAGTAGAAAGAAACTGACCTTAAGCCCTCTCTTTGTGGAAAGGCAAAGCTTGGAGTTCATAGCAAGCTTTAACATCAGACCCTCCACTGACTTTGTACCTGGCTTTCTAGCAACGTTAGAAGTGCGACCAACTCTATTAGACTCAATCGGAGCCGCGCAAAGAGAAGACACTCAGCTAGCCAAAGTGATGGACAAATTAATTAGGGGTGATACTTCCAGTCACCTCGATAGATACTCCTTTGATGCCAAGGGCTGGTTGAGACGAGATGGAAGACTATGTGTCCCACAAGCAAGGAGTTTGGTAAAGACGGTTATGGAAGAGGCACACCGTTCCAAGCTAACCATACACCCAGGCGGAGACAAAATGTATAAAGATATCAAAAGAGTTTTCTTTTGGAATGGCATGAATAAATGCGTAGCTGAATTTGTTTCTAAGTGTCTAATATGCCAAAAAGTCAAGGCGAAGCAGAAGAAGCCTGGTGGTCTGCTTTGTCCTCTAGAGGTCCCACAGTGGAAATGGGATAGCATCTCGATGGACTTTATAGATGGGTTGCCTAGGTCAAGAAGGGGCAATACCAGCATTTGGGTAACAATTGACAGGCTCACAAAAAGCGCCCACTTTATACCCGTCAAAAGTAGAAGGACTGCCTCATCTCTAGCATCCATATATCTAAAGGAGATAGTCTGGCTCCATGGGATACCCTCCAGCATAGTGAGTGGTCGAGACCCTGTCTTCACAAGCGAGTTTTGGAAGAGTTTACAAGAGGCTGTAGGCACACAGTTATGCTTAAGCACGGCCTATCACCCTCAAACCGATGGCCAAACGGAAAGAGTCAACAGAGTATTAGAAGACCTCTTGGGGTTATGCATTATTGACTTCGAAGGAACTTGGGAGGATCATCTACCTTTGGTGGAGTTCGCTTACAACAATAGCTACCAAGCCACCATAGGCATGCACCTTTCGAAGCTTTATATGGAAGGTCGTGCAAGTCACCAACTTGCTAGTGGGAGTCCATAGACAAGCTCATACTTGGACTAGACATGATTAGGGAGACTTCAGAGAAAGTAGACTTGATACGAAGAAGAATGAAGACTGCCCAAGATAGACAGAAGTCCTACGCAGACAAAAGAAGAACTGACCTTGAATTCGAAGTTGGAGACAAGGTGTTCCTTAAAGTATCTCGTTTGAGGAACGTCGTTCGCTTTAGATCACAGGAAAGCTAGCACCAAGATTTGTAGGACCGTTCCCTATCATCGAGAAAATTGGGAAGATGGCTTATAGGGTATATCTACCCGAAAAATTTGCCGGGATTCATAATGTCTTTCATGTCTCTCACCTGCGGAAATGCTTACACGAGTCTGCGAAAGTGGTAGAACCAAGTATGTTAGAGGAATTTGAAGTTGAACGAGAAGCAACGGTGAGGAGAGTTCCAACCCATATCTTGGGAACAGAGGTAAAAAAGCTACGCAACCGTGAAGTTAAGCTCGTCAAAGTTCAATGGAGCGATACCGAGGAAGACGCGACTTGGGAAACTGAGGACAGAATACGCGCAACCTATCCTTTTCTTTTTGAGGGTACGTCTTTAATCTATTTTCCTCAAATTTATACTCGTATCTATCTTTTTAGGTATATCTCCTCGATCCTATCCTTTATCCTTAGGTAGGAGCCCATTTGGATGTAAACACGTAATTGAAACATGTTATGATTGATGGTTGCAAGTGGTTGCAAGTGGTTGCTAGTGGTTGCAAGTGGATGCATATAAACACACATTAGGTATTAGATCGGCTCAGTCACTTCCATATTGCATATGCATATATGCACTGGTTTATGGATTCAAACTTGATCATATGGACGTTGCATTTGTATGAATGATTGTGCACTCATGTAAGAAATTTTGAGTAGGAAGAAATTGCATTCATAATGGACTCATGGCACTGACATAATTTGCATTAAGGAGGTCAACTGAATCAGTAGAGCGCCTGATTTTGCATTAGATAAGGACATATACACACACAATGCATATTATCATGAAGCACTAGAAATCTTTTAAGGGCAATGGACGCCTGTATTTGATGGTTGAGTAGATGGGTGATTGGATGGTAGGATATAAGTTCTTCTCGACTTGGAGATTTCGGGGATGAAATCCTAAAAGGAGGGGAGAATGTAACACCCCGTACTTTCTATTAACATTATAATAATGAATCCTATAATACTTAATTTGAAATGTGAGAATTAAGGGAAACGGGTCACGCCATGGTGTTCGTCTCAGAATTCTGGTTGAGATAGAGTCCGAGTTTGCATGAATTGGACTTCGTATAAAGGAGTTATGGTTGCCGGAAGTTTCCAGAGATTTCAAAAAAATTCAAAACAGTTCGAAAACGAGTTCAAAATTCAAACAGAAGCCAGAAGCAGGCTGGGCGGGAAAATTCCCGCCCAGGCAGGTCGACCAGGGGGTCGACCCTAGTGTCAACCTCCCCCCTTGAGGTCGACCTGGGGGTCGACCTGGCCCCCGGCCAGATCTGAAATTTGAATGATTTCTGACTCGCTGCAGAGTCACTAGGGTTTCTGGATGGGCCTGATCAGGTCTGAGTGGTTGTGATTAACCCTAGGTTCATCTAACGGCTATAATCAAACTGAAATTCTATATAAACAACTCAATGCCTAACCTAAAAACACACAGAAAAATAAACCTAGAACTGAAATGCCGTCAATGGAGGATTTGGAGTAGCCGTCACCCTTTTCAATTCAAAAGACGAGTTAAAAAGCTACATCTAAAATCAAACTACAACTAGTTTAATTCAACGATCTTCATCAAAGGCGCGCATCTGCAATTTCAAAATTCAGATTTTAGAACGCAAGAATTTCTTTTAGTTTGTAAGTTAGTTGTTATGTAGATTTAAACATTCCTTTCGATTGAATCATGACATGTTGTAATTGGAATATAGTACGATGCTTATGTATGAGATTTGATTCTCGTTTATCTTAAAATATCATTGAAATTAATTTTGTCTATATGTTTGTGGCAATGAACATGTTGTATATTTCATGTCTATATGCTTATGGCGATGAACATGTTGTATATCTCATGTCTATATGTTTGGGTGATGCACAACATTTTATGTTATTATGATTGAGTAAAGAAATTATTAGGCCAACAAAATGATGAAACATGTCATGTTGTAATTTGATGGTTATTTGCAAGTTTAGGATCTATATCACAAGTTTACATGTTAGATTTACATTTATGAATATTTAAAACTATGTCAAGTTGAATCTATTTTTGTTGTTAAAGTGGAATCATATCCCTCTTATGTTGTTAACATCATGCTAAATTATGATAAGAAATTGATTATGATAGCTTTCTTATGTTTTGACGTACATAAGATCATATGCCAAGTTGTGGGTTGAAACTGTGATTATATGTTAAACTTTCATGCTAGACCTGTGTCAAGTTTACATGACCATTAGATCCAACTTAGTCACAAGTTCACCTTTACCCAATTGATTGAAGTTAATGATATACATCTATGCCAAGTTACATGTGATAAGTTTAATGTATGTTGTTTTATGTTTATGTCATGTTCTTTGTTTATTACCCCTTTTTTTTGTTATGGATTTGGGCTAATTTGCTAGCCCAACATTTTATGTGATTTACGCATACATTCCACGTGGGTAGCGATGTGAAATATGAAAATTCATGGCATACATTTGTTCATTAAATGGTATATTTGATATACCATTTATGTTGAGCATAATCACAGGATAATTAGGTCGTGATTAAAAATTAAATTTAATTTACATAAAGAAATTTGACATATATAGAAAAATATAAATTTAGAAAAGACGAATATGCCTGACCCGAGGTTAGACTGAGTTATGGTGTAAATTTGCCCGGAACCGACCGGCATATCCAGTGACCACAACAAGACCTGTCTAATGTGGGTGGTTAGTGCATCAAGCCCAAAAAGAACTCGAGGTTAGACAGAGTTGTGGTGTAAATCTTCCCGGAACCGACCGGCATATCCAGTGACCACAACAAGACCTGTCTAATGTGAGTGGTTGGTGCTTTACTAAATTAAAGCTAAGTCAGGACTGGTAGGGTTAAGTAAATTAGGAAAACACTTAACCGATTCAACATGTTAACTAAAACGAATGGGCTGGGTTAGGTAAACTTGGACACTTAACCAAATAAACATGTTGATTAGAAAACCCTAGTAACGGGGACCCATTTCAGCAGTAACCCACATAGATGTATCTTGGTACCCTGAACTAGGCAGGGTGGGGCACGATTATTGGACTGAACTATAAGCGGTCAAAACATCGGCGGTTGGTGGGCCAGTGTAGGTTCCGACGGAGTACGGTCGTGCACATACTACGGAGTGGAAAAATTAGGCACTGGGCATCAGTAGTGTACACTGTGCATCTTGAATCGTGTCGGGTTGCCACAAAGGGACTGATACACCCCATGGTGGGACCAGCATAGGTGACTATAATCAAGCAGGGCTGAAGGACACAGGACATGAATACGTGCGAGTAGGAGCCGATCATTAAGGGGATCGTTTGTTGTAAACACGTGGGCTGGTTGAACCAAGGGTTAAGTAGGTGCAAAGACTATAGTAATGGGTGCGATCACATGTCCCTCTTATCTTGTATTAGGGTATTGTCCTATGTTCTGTTATCACTGTCATGATCCCTTTCCTTGTTTAAATACTAGTAACCACTGAACTTACCATACTTATTGTCTGACCCGTTTTCTTTCATCTTCTTTTCTTCCCCACCCCCCCCCCCCCCCCACCTCTTAGGTCCACAAGGGGGAAATACTCTAGCTTAATCAGACTCTTTACAAGCTTCAAGAAAGTAGATGCATGACTTGGACTCTCTTGCAATTGGCTATGGCTTTGGATATGATCCTTGGGGATTTATGCATTTTTACTTTTTGGTTTATGCTTTTTTATTGAATAATCAAGACAGAAATTATGGTGTAATGTTTTGAAGTTGTTTTTGAGATAATTTGATGTAATACTTTTGTATTGAACCACGTACAAAATAAATATTTAAAATTTCGCAGCTTAAATTTATCTGTCTTGTAAATTTTTCTGTGTCTTGTACCAATAACCCTCCACCAAAGTTAAGGCATTCCCTTTGTGAGTGACCTTAATGGAGGTGGGGTGTTTCATAGCGGATGGAGTTTTTTTTTCTGAATTTAGTGTCTCATTTTATTGTATTTTTTTTCTTTTATCTGGTATGTTGTATAGTTGATATTTTCTTTGGTTTTTGCTACTTGTAAAGTGATTTGTCTGAATGAACTATAATTGCATTAGTGTAGCAATATTGTTTGCCTTTCTATTTTTTTTTTACATTTCATCAAAAAAAATGCCGAAATCGATAACTTTCCAAAAACTTTTAAATTTGAAACTTGAAAACTATTTTAGACATCTTTTCCTATACCTAATTCTATTTCAAGTTCTTATAAAAGTTTAATTATGGGACTAAGTATAAAATGCTCTCCAAACTCACTCCTTTCTAAATTTCCTGCACGAAATTTACTTCTTTACTAATCCTCAAGCTAACCTCCCAAACTACGAGAGGCGTCCAACTTTTGTGCTACCTATGCGGACTATATATATATATACGTATATATATATATAATGTATATATATCCTCAATCTATCCATTTTCCAAGCACAAGACCTTATTACCCACCCACAACTTGGACCTACCGTCCATTTACAAGTACCGACACATGAACTTTCCCATTAGTTATCAAATCTATTGTACAACCAATACCATGGTTAAGCCAGAACTTACTCTTTTAGGACCCTTCACAATCCTAACATTAGTGTACGAACTTATTACTCAATACTTTGCATGTGCAGTTTTCTAAAATGTGGGTCTCTCTCATGGATCTAGGTATAAATATATATATATATATAATATCTATATTTTTAAAATATAAATACGCCACTCACTAACTATATATAGAAATCCTAAATCTGAGTTCTAATACCAAATGTAACAACCCAAATAATGTCGGGTCCGGATTTTCAAAGATATTCTAAATCCAAATCCACTTAAACTAGTATTGGCTTGTCAGGTATCCTACAGAAAAGACAGAGATAATTAAATGTATCAGAGCTCGATAGAACTTTTCACAGCGGAATGGATAAAATATAATAATCAAATATAGCCTTACTGAAATAATGAAACTGCCTAACAAGTGTCTAAACGCTACCAAATTTCTGCCACAAATCTAACATGTGAGTATGTTATGACAAGGGAGTCAGAACACAAGTTCTGATGAGAAGACAAATTATATATTCTAGAAATAACACTACATATACCATTCAGTTATATTTTTTAAATTATTTGGCTATTGAGGTTAACAGCACTCTATGCTCTATGCACACGACGCACCCATCTACTCCTCAGTAGATCAATCCTAATATAATAAATATGTAGTTATACCCAACATCCCAAGGTAGTCCCCATAGTATCCTCCGCGTATGGTATCCACTGTCACCCCACGGAAGCATGCATAACCTCCATCCTATGCCAAATCGCGTATGGAAATCTCCGTCATTACGCCATGTAATCTCACAGAACCACCAATTTTATGCTACATAAGCGTACAGATGCTCGTATCTGAACTCCTCGGTCGAACCATGTCTCGACACAAAGTAATGCCCTAACATCTGCAATACACCACCCAGTGCCTGTATCTAGACTCTCGCACGAACTTATTATCTATTATAACCCGAGTTCCGTAATAGGGTTGCATCGAATGCACAGAACTCGTTCGGGTGCTTTCGATATATGTATAGGACAGCTTCATTTGGCCTACATTACAAATATCCACATATGGTTTGTTTCTTTTCACGGTGGCTATGGCCCCACCATGGCCTCTCCATCCACTAATGAAAGACTGCAATAAGAGCAAATGATGTGCCCCTATCAACAAATCGAACATCCAATTTGGTATGCCCCTCAACCAACGTCCTGATAGTGAAAGATCGTTGGTATGTTCATTTAGCTCTAGTTTTCCCGCATCTCACTGACTGTTTATGATAGGTATTCGACAATTACTATCCTTAATTTGGTTCGACCACCTCCTCCTAGAGCAAGGCAAACCACCGAATCACCAGTAACGACTCGCCTTTGTGCCCGGTTCTAACCGGTAATTAAACCGACTCAAACCATTCGTAAAGACGAATGGTTAGGGGTACATACACGTTGGAATTGAACAAAAGATTTTTTTTCATTATCATAACAATAACTTTTACATCGTAGTACAACATATATAATAGTACAATGGAAAATCACATACACAACGGAAACAACTAAGCTCAGTAGAAGAAATATAATGCCCTGGACACAGCTCCAGCTTTAATCCAGAACCTGCTCTAAAATGACTCCAAGACTAAATCTGCAAAACCTTAACTACCAGGCAACCCGTGTGCAAAATATGGGCACCCATAGTTTAGGTGAAAGGACAATAAACTCCAGGTCAGTCATGGGATTGGCATGAGAAACTAAAATAGTTATACTTTACAAAGTAGGGTAATTCATAAGACCACGCTGTATAAACACAGAATGGATCTTTCCCTTATGAATACCAGTGCACAAAAACTCGCTATGCTTTTTGGAAAATGAAGCTACCATAAGGTCACTCGGCACACACACCATGCAAATGCAGACTTAGGAGAAGTTTCTCCTTATGATAAACATGCTTGATACGAGAAAACATTTGATATTATTATTGGTGTCTAAATGTGGAAATCACTTTCATAAATAAAAGTATCAATCCTAGCCGGAATAAGTACCATATATTATGTCGACATATAGGTTTAAATCTAAAACCATACAAATTTGTAGTTGAGAATGGATTTCCATCAAATGACCAGGATAAGGAGCTTCCTTACCGATGTGTACATCTCTAGAGAAATGTCCCGAGAACAACTCTTTCTCTACCAACACAAGGTCGGGATCTCCCTTAACAGGATCACACTTGGATATATCACCTCTTAGTCGTTACCAACCTTATACCAAGCGCCCGTAACATCAACAACCACAAAAATTAGAAGTTTCCATATATGTAATACCTGGGATTCATACCATGGTGCACTTTTATCTTGATAGGAGATGAAAACTCATAACCTGGCTGCATCTTTCCTGTTTTGGCCATTTCTGGGATGTGAGACTTATCGAAGTCTCGCTACACAAAGCTATGCATTTAAGCTATGCTTTGATCATTCATAGCACATCACTTATTATGCCACTCTGTCATTTCATGATATACGAATGACAATTACTAACCATAGTACCTATGAGCTCGTGTGTCTCAATGAAGGATGTTAAGCTAAGAGGAAACCTCTCCGCCACCAACGGGAATATGATTAGTAAAGACTAATCAATACATTTTAATGTACAATGTCAGACACACATCTATACAATTATGTTCTGGGTCTGAACAAAATTGAAGGCACTTTATTCCTTGTCCAATAAAGGAGAGAAAACCTTGCAAATCCGAAAATTCTCCATATACGTATGAACATACCGCTAAATAAAAATCTCAATATTGGAGCAACTCGGTGAAGACACATTCAACAGGCAGTCATTTCGATGTGAAGATTTCTGATCTTCAACACTATCTTTAAATATTCCATAACGTCGTACTATTATTTGGTATGGTTTTTTTGGACCCAAATTTTGAATTCCAGTCTTTCCAAATAACAATCGATATTTTAAAACTATATGGAAATGCAGGATTCAAGTCACACTTCCAATTTGATTGGTTAAATATAAACCAATTACGGAAATTATTCGTTCTTTTTATAACTTAGGATATCTCCGTTAAATCGCTCCATTTGAACTTTCAAATCAAAGTTTATAAACTTAACCAAAAAGACCTCTTTCGTTGATTATTAGTTCCATATTCATTTCCTTGTCTTAAACAAAGATTTACTTAAATCTCAATCAAAGATTTATTCTTAAACTTAGCTTTGGAAAACTTTATTAAATCTTAATCAAAAGATTTGTTATTATTTTCTATTCCACGGTTATATCTTTAAACAAAGGTTAATCTTCCCCAAGGTTCCTTTAAATATTCATATTCCAAAAAATCATTTCATAAATTTCTCTTTAAACATATCTTTATATCAAAGATAGTTAATGTGACGATCCCAAAATCCGAGGGGCGGTATTAAGGATAATCATTGGAATATAACACATTAATCATCATAGCAGAGTACAGATAATAGCAGAAACAATAAATAGAATAAATTTACATGGCTATGACAGCGGAATCACAACATGTAATAACATCAGAATAGCATAGCGTGGGATATAACTTAGTAAATAAAAGGAAAGTGATCAGTCATCATCGCCAGAGGCGGAATACATACATGCAGTGAGACATAATAAGGGTATCAATCTACATCGCCGAAGGCGGTACATATACATACAATAAGAAATACGGAAAGTAAATCAGTCTGCATCGCCAGTGGAGGGATCATAATATAAGTACAATAATGGCGGAAAATGTCAAAGTCATCTCTGTGAAGTCAGCCTCGCCGTGAGCCAAAAATGCACTCTATGCAACAGTGCAGAGCCAAAATAACCTGTCACCTGTGTACTAGGCTGCCCGTGTGAAAATAAGGGCACCCACGTTTGCAAAGTGAAACAAACAACGAGTCAGTCATGGGGACTGGTATGAGGAATCTATTTAATAGTTAAACAACAGTAGTAAGCAAATCATAGGACCACGCCACTTTCGCGGAACGGGTTTACTCCAGTGATTGCTAGTGCATTTAAAACAAAGTAAATTCTTTTAAAACAACGCAATGCTTTTAGAAAGAATGAAGCCATTATAAGACTCAAGTCCCATCATACAATGCAACGCAAGCCAGAGGATAGAGTTTTACCTTATAATGGCCAAATATGCTTGATACGTATAAAGCAAAATCAATTGATATTATTACTAGTGCATATATGTTTCAAAAATGAATAGCATCATAAATATCAATCATAGGTGGCATAGCTACCATCTACTATGTCGCCATACTAGTTCTACAATCGAGTCCGTTATTTCGTATTGGAAATTGGATTTCCGTCATGATTCGAGGCAAGGGGCAAGCTCCTCTCCGCTTCGAGACATTCTAGCAAATGCCTCGGGACTACGCACTCTGGGTAACCCCTGGATCTTCAGGGTCGGTCCTCTCTTACGTTTGAGGATTAATTATGCCTGAACACACGTTTCCCGGTCCTTACAGACCTATAATCGAGGCGCCTCGCATTCCAACAACCACAAAGGTGAAAAGTAGATATATATGTCAGGGCTGGTAAGTCACTGATACCACCATAGCTAGAAAGAAACGTCGTGCTCTCCCTGCAGTCCGTATCCCGTTTTTGACTCATACCGGGGTGTGAGGCTCGCGAATCTACGAAATACACAAAGCCAAGCCACGTAGACCGTGCTTTGATCATCATCCACAAGACTTTGCTTTGCAACAGAAGCCTTGATCACAGCATCTTGGCATGCCACATAGGCAGTCCACTCCATACGATTGATTTCCATCGATATATAACCTCTGAGCTCGTATGTCTCAGAGAAGGGCGTTAAGCAAAAGAATAAATTATCCGCCACCAAACAGATATATATTTAACAGAGATCAATCAGTATAGAACAAAATCCAATGTCAGACACACAGTCCATTTACAAGTCCGTTCTGGGTCTGAACGAAACCGGAGGCGTCAAATTCCTCGTATATCCGTCCAATCAACACATGCGTTCAGACGGCTACTACTTCCGTCCCTTTCCGGTAGCTACTCCGGTCAGGAACCTCAGTAGCGCCCATCCAACCGATACGAAGATCGTCGGTCTTGAATCGTCTTTTCATTTTCCAATTCGAATCGCTCAACAAATTATTTGAAATGAGGGTTAGCTCGGCCTTTTCAAATAATTCACGTCATTAGAATTTAAATCGATTCTTTCTATGGTTATATTATTCGACATCCATCTTTCAGTTCTTTAGTATTATTTTCATGTCAAACACATACAACCATCAAATATCAAACAATTCAAGCCTAATGGGTTTATTTGCAATCTATGTTGCTTATAATATTTTATAACGATTTTTCGCCATTTTTATTTATTTAAAAATGGCCATATTTAATTAAACGACGTTTCTGGTCGTGCCGTGGCACTGGCGCTGTTTTTCCCCTAATTTGTTTTACACATATCGGGAAATCTAACCGTTGGATTTCTACGAAGTCTATATCAGTGGGAAGATATTCCCAAAGCGAACCCAACGGTTCCAGTTTCGTGAAAATCCGACGGTCGGATCTTCCACACTAGTCATTTGAAGTTATGGTTTCAAAATTCGAATTGCAGCGTCGTCATTCGATTTAATTTAATTATATTTATATTTATATAAAAATATAAACGATTCTAGCGCTGTTTTTCTTCAGATTTGAATTAAACATTCTGGACAATCCAACCGTTGGATTTTTACAAGGTTGGTGCCGTTGGGAAGATATTTCCAAGGCGAACCCAGTGGTTGGGGTTTCGGGAAAATCCGATGGTCGGATTTCTCGTACTAATCGTTTCAAATTACGATTCCGAAACACGAACTGCACGGCCTCTATTCCTTTTAATTATATTTATATTTATTTATATATAAATATAGTTCATTCTATAATTTCAACTATAGTTCATCCCATATTTTCAACTTCGTTTTCACTTCAAATATTTCACTAACGCCTTAATATTTCGAAAAATTTCTCCATAACCTCCTTTGTACGGGGAGGGGTTTGGAAATTTATTGGGCCGTGTTAGGTACCCAATAAATCCTAAAAAGCATTCACATATTTATAGTGATATATTCTGGTGTTTACGGGGGAGCATGTATAGATAATCACTCCAGAGAATAAATTCTTGTCACCCCGTTTCCGTGTGGAAATAAATAGTCCATGTGTCGTATCTAATAACTAGAGCGACGTAATTATTGTCAACTCTAGACCCGTGTGGGTTTTTTATTAATCTGGCAATTTATCGTTATATTTTATATAGTCCATATCAGTCATCAGTTCAACCTGTAGTATATAGTCATCGCCATACAAGCCTCTTTCTTGTATGGTAAATCTTCCACCTCGTCACACAAGCTCCAGTTGCTTATGTGGAATATGATGAAGTATGCCCATAGTCAAGAAGTATGCCATGTAGTGTAGTTCAAAATTAATTGTTACTATCCTATGGCGATATTTATTATTTCACATAGAATAACCAGCACTCCGCATCCAATGGCATTCACAGGAGTTGATATAAAAATAAAATTGCGCAGCCAACTCATCAAGGTTTACCTATTTGTCGGGCACGCAAATAATTTCTTTACTCTACAGCTAATCCATTTTTCCTGTTCAACACATGTATATATATGCAGAATAAAGCTAATAATAATATTCCTAGCGAACTATTATTTATTTCAACACGTGTGTATTTTTATTGAAGCATATACATGATAAAAGAAATATTTTTATCATAAAAAATATTTATTCAACACGTGAATGTTTTTAACACTTCATATTCACAATAAAGATGTAGTTTTTATTGTCTATTTTTTTTATCTTAAAATACGATAACATTCAACACATAAATTTCAAATCGACGAACGAATTGCAACTCAACACATGAATATTCGATATAGTTTGTATATATATAAAAATGTGATTTTTATCGCTAAAGCTATTTGTTTAAATTCAAATAATATTCAACACATGAATTTCAACTCAACGAATGAATTGCAACTCAACACATAAATATTCGATATAGTTTGTATATATATATAAATGTGATTTTTATCGCTAAAGCTATTTGTTTAAATTCAAATAATATTCAACACATGAATTTCAACTCAACGAATGAATTGCAACTCAACACATGAATATTCGATATAGTTTGTATATATATAAAAATGTGATTTTTATCGCTAAAGCTATTTGTTTAAATTCAAATAATATTCAACACATGAATTTCAACTCAACGAATGAATTGCAACTCAACACATGAATATTCGATATATATGTATATTTATTTCAACGAATGAAAATTATTCTAACACATGAATATTTCAGAAAATTTCGGCAGCATAACGGCAGGGTAGTTAAAACCGGGACCGTCCCTAGTACGGCTCCTCGCTCTACCTTAAAACCTCGCGGTTTTTTACAATGGGGATCATGCATCTAGTTCGCACGCAGGCGGCATGTTTTATTTTCAATTCCACAATCCTATTCTAATTTGTTTCAACCACAAGAGGGTATTTTTCAACCACAAAGGTATTTTTCAACCATAATATCAACCACAAACAATTATTTCCAACCATTCGTCATACCATATAATATCACGTCAATCACAAGCAATAAATATCGTCCATGGTCTGTGGACGAGGGGAGTATATATATATATAATATAATAATTCACTTGCATTTCATCACAATTCAAAGCATATATGTTTCATTCAACGCTTGTATAATTTATACATCGCTAATATAACTTATACAACACATGTACATGAGGTATACAATGCGTATATAATTTACACTTCGCTTATATAATTTATACAACACGATTTCATTCACACAATTAGTTTAGATTCCTCACATCGGTTATTACAGTGCTAAAAATCGTAGGAAGATCAGAAAAATCCGCGGCTTCTTCTAGAATGTAGAGAGCCTCCTTGCGGTCACGGTGTCTCCTGTTTCATCAAATTTCGTTAAAGAACGAAAAAGATATTATTTTTCAAAGTTTTGCAACACTTAAAAGTGTTATTTTCATTTCAGAAATTTATATCAGAAAAGTTTTCAAAGCTTCAAAACTAGGTCTCGATTTTTAAGCCAAACCGTACCTCGTTGCTTCGATCAGACCACACGGCGTCAGAGGTCTACGAATCACCTTCCGATCGGCGGTGGTGGCGATGGACTCGGTGGCTCCTGTGGGTCGCGGCGGCGCTCCAAAGGGCGCGACTTCCTCCTCGAAATTCAACGCGTACAGTTGATGGATCGAGGCGAGGCTTGGTCGGATTTATAGAGGAGGCGGAGGCGGTCAGAAGCTTCAACTGGTGGAGGCGGCAAAACGGACTGTGGCGGCGGCAAAAGCGACGAGAAGTTTCGTGCTTCGTGCGTCGTTCAATCGCTAGCGGCTAGGGTTTTTTCCGAGTTTTTTTTTCTTTTTTAAAAGAAAAAAATCCTATTGGTCCAAGCTATATAGTAAATTTTAAATAGTGTTTTATCAAACTAACTCCTTTTTAAACAAAACGACTGTCGCCCCTAGCTAAATACCCCCATTCCGGACACAATGGGATATGTTTCATTGGCCATTTCGACTGTTACAGTCAGTTATTTTTCAAATTAAAATATAAAACATTCGATATTTAATTTAAACGTACATTTCAATTTGCCAGGGCCACAAACTGAATCGAAAAATTCCAGAAAAATAAATCTAGCTTTGTTTTGACGATACGGTTCTAACAAAACTAGTTTCGTCGAATTCTGAGCTCGTTTGAAAAACGGCCATTTTTAGGTCGACACATTTTAACAGAAATTGACCAATCACATTTTCTTTTGCCCCGCTCACATACTAGCTTCAAAAATTATGAAATTTGAAACTTAGCAATAATTTGACATCCCGGACCCAACAAAAGTGGTTTCGTCGAATTCCGTGGTCGTATGCAAAATATCAATTTTCAAGGGCTATATATACTATATAGCAACCTTTCTGAAAATTCATTTGGCCATAACTTTTGATTTCCGTTATGAAATTTCGATTTTTCAGATTCGTTTGAAAGGTATTCATAAACAAATTTAAATATTTTCAGTTTCGCTAAAATTCGTTATATTTTCCACCCGGTACAGCCAGACAAAGTTTGTATTCAAAATTTCAAACTGCAATACCATACCCAATTCTATATTTTATTGAAATAGGCTATTTCAACAATTCAAATTCTTTGGTAATAACCAAATTTAAAAAATTTAAACTGGTTCACATTTTCCGGGTTATTACAATATCCCCCACTTAAAACTTTTCGTCCTCGAAAAGGAAATAACAGCTAAGTAGGAAATAAAACGTAAATGCAAAGTATTGTAAAGGTACCTTGCACCGGAGTTAGTCAGAGATGTCCACTCTGCATTTGGGGTAGGCTTGTTTAATGCTTTCCTCAGTTTCCCAAGTACAGTCTCTAGGATCACTACTCCGCTGCACTTTGACTAGATGAATCTTTTTCTTCCTTAGCTCTCTAGTTTCCTTGCCAACTATCTTTAATGGCTCTCTTCTGAGTGCTAATTCTGGAGTTATGTCAATATCATGTTGCGCTGCTTCTTCCACAACAAGATCTGGATCATGAACATGTTTTCTGAGTTGAGACACGTGGAACACATCATGTACACCAGGCAACCAATTAGGTAATGAAACCCTATATGCAAGAGTTCCAATTCGTTCAAGTATAGGAAAGGGACCAATAAATCTCGGTGCCAACTTCCCAGTCTTGCCAAATCTGATTACTCCTCGCATTGGAGAAACTCTTAAATAAACATAATCGCCAACGGCAAACGATATATCCCTTCTTCTCGCATCAGCATAACTTTTCTGTCGGCTCTGCGCGGTTTTCAATCGCTTCTTAATGAAATCGACTTTATCCGATGCTTCTTGAATCATATCGGGCCCTAACACCAGTCTGTTGCCAGGTTCTACCCAACATGCGGGAGATCTGCACGGTCTACCGTATAATGCTTCAAATGGAGACATTCCCAAACTTGCTTGATAGCAATTGTTATAAGAAAATTCGGCTAAATGTAAGTGATCTTCCCATGAGCCTCCAAAATCAATAACGCAAGCCCGCAGTAAATCTTCTAGAATTCTATTCACCCGCTCAGTTTGACCGTCTGTCTGAGGGTGATAAGCGGTGCTTAGATTCAATTTGGATCCCAATTCTGTCTGGAATGCTTCCCAGAATTTGCTAGTAAACAGGGGATCTCTATCACTGACTATGTTGAGCGGCACCCCATGTAGTTTAACTATTTCTTTAAAGTAAATCTGTGCTAAACTTTGAGCCGTTCTGTTGGATCGGACAGGTATGAAATGGGCAGTCTTCGTGAAGCGATCTACGATTACCCATATACTGTCGTTTCCTTTCTTAGTTCGAGGCAAACCATCGATGAAGTCCATCGAGATTTGTTCCCACTTCCATCCTGGAATTTCTAAGGGTTGTAATAGTCCAGCTAATTTCTGCTGATCGCTTTTAACTAGTTGACAAGTGGGGCATCTACTAACATATACTGAAATATCTCTTTTCATCGCTCTCCACCAGAATGTGCGCTTGATATCGTTATACATTTTGCTCACACCGGGATGGATACTTAATTTAGATTTGTGGCACTCATCAAGTATTTCTCTTCTGAGCTCAGGCAGGTTTGGGATGCAAATTCTGCCCTTTAATCTAAGAACTCCTTTGTCACCGAGTCGAAAACTTGTGGATTCACCTCCTTTGACTCTCTGACTGATTCTTTGAATAAATTCATCGTCTTTCTGAAGGGTCGAGATCCTGTCTATTAATGAAGACGTGATGACAAAACTGACGATGATTTCATTCTTTCTGCTGAGCGCATCTGCTACAACATTGGCTTTCCCCGGAGTGTATAGAATTTCAAAATCGTATGCTGCAAGGAATTCTAACCAACGCTGTTGTCTCAAATTCAGATCTTTCTGAGTGAATAGATATTTCAAGGATTGATGATTGGTGTATAGTTCGAATTTCTCGCCTAGTAAATAATGCCTCCAAATTCTTAAAGCAAACACGATGGCTAATAACTCAAGGTCATGAGTAGCATAGTTCCTTTCATGCGGCTTTAGTTGACGGCTGGCATAAGCGATCACTTGGCCTTTTTGCATTAGTACTGCGCCTAGCCCTCTAATAGAAGCATCTGTCCATACAGTCAAGTCTTGATTACCTTCTATAATTGTCAATACTGGAGCAGTTGTCAACTTCAGTTTTAGCTCCTGGAAAGCTTCTTCACATTCGGGAGTCCATTTGAATTTCTCATGCTTCTTGGTAAGCTTTGTCAATACACCAGATATCTTTGAAAAATCCTGAACGAATTTCCGATAGTAGCTAGCCAATCCAAGGAAACTTCGAACTTCCGTGGGAGTAGTAGGTTGTTTCCAGTTCTGAATCGCTGTAATTTTGCTTGGGTCTACAACAATTCCTTCCTTTGATACGACATGGCCTAGGAATTTAACTTCATCCTTCCAGAAGACACACTTAGAAAATTTAGCTTTTAAGACATTTCTCCTTAGAATTTTCAACACTTATTCTAAATGTTTTGCATGTTCGCCTTCCAACTTTGAGTAGATTAAAATGTCATCGATGAAGACTAGAACAAATTTATTCAATACACCACGGAACACTTTGTTCATAAGATCGACGAAGTATGCCGGAGCGTTACACAAGCCGAATGGCATTACTAACCATTCGTAGAATAAATCGGGACCCCTGAAGGCTGTCAAAGGAACACAATCTTCTGCTATACGTAATTGGTGGAAAACTGTAGCTAGGTCCATTCTGGAGAATACCGTTGCTCCATTTAATTGATCTAACAGATCATCTATATGTGGCAAGGGATATTTGTTCTTCAGTGTCTGCTTATTGAGATCTCGGTAATCAACGCAAAGTCTTAGAGTACCATCTGATTTCGGGACAAACACTACTGCTGCTCCCCAAGCTGAAAAGCTCGGTCTGATCATACCTTTCCAAAGCAATTCTCGGGTTTGACTACCTAACTCTTCTTTTTCTTTCGGGGCCATTCTTCTAATTGGATGTACTACTGGTCGGGCGTTAGGAATTAGATCTATTCTAAATTCAATTTCCCTTTGCGGCGGTAAGTTTTCTACTTCTTCAAACACATCCGCGTAGTTTTTCACGACCGGTATCTTTTCTAATGAAGGGGGAGTAACTTGTAAAGAAGACCAAAATTCTGTTCTATTAATTGTTGAGCCATGGCATGGTATAGTGATATGCCCAAATTTTGTTTTAACTTTCACGATTCTTTCGGCACATCTAACTTCGGCCTCATATTTTGTCAACCATTCCAAACCGAGAATAATGTCGAATTCGGACAAATCCATGACTATTAAGTTGATGGGAAACTTGTAACATGAATAAGAGACAGGCACTCTGCAGTACGAACTGAGACTAACAGAACCTCCTATCGGGTTTTGAACTTTAATTGGTTCCTTTAGAATTCTTTGTTTCAATTTTAACTTGTGAACAATGTTACCAGAAATGAAGCTACGTGATGCACCAGTATCAAAAAGTACAGAAATAGGAATATTTTTAATGGTAAGGGTACCTCCCAAGACGTCGGGTTTACCTGATCCATCCGTGATAGCTGCCCCCCCCCCCGTCATACACATGAGCCACTTGTGCATTCTGCTTCAGAGGACAGTTCCTGCTATAGTGCCCCTTCTTATGGCAGTTGTAGCATTCGGCTGAGTCATTGGCCTTTGGCTTCCTCGGGGCTTTGCATACATTAGAAAAATGACCTGGCTTCCCGCAGTTGTAGCAATTTCCTTTGGGGATCTTTCCAGGTTTCTGAGTAGCGGCCGCGGTAATGCTAGACTCGGGTTGATCTGTTGAAGCCTTGCGCTTATTTCCAGCTTGGCTTTTGGCGCGGTCTTGGCTGGCGTGCCTTTCATCCATATCTTCATAATTGCAAGCCATTTCTACCAATTCTGAGAAGGAGAATTTGATGTTGCTCATAGCTCTGTCATGGTACTTGCGCTTTAGCCCAAATATGAATCTCTTGTTCTTTGCTTTGTTGGTCATAATAAGCTCTGGGGCATAGCGCGACAACTGGGTGAATTTATTCAGGTAATCTTGGATAGAGAGATCCCCTTGCTGGAGATTAGCAAACTGCTCTCGCATCCTCTCTAGAGCCTGTTCAGGTACAAACTTCTCATTGAACATAGTTTTGAATTGCTCCCAGGTCCTGACAGTACCTGCTGCATCCTCTGAGGTAATGGCATCCCACCACAGCTCTGCTTCCTCCTGTAGGAGCCAAATGCCTAGTTGTGCTTTGTTGTTGGTTCCCATACCCATGCCTTCAAAGATTTTCTCACAGGTCTTCAACCAAGCTATAGCCTCGGTCACTGTACCAGTGCCAGTAAAGGGTTTTCCCCCAAGGTTCCTATACCTCTTCGCTACTTTGTCTAGCTCAAAGTCCTCGGGTGCTGGTGGCTAAACAATAGGGCCTTCCACAACTACGGGGATATTCCCCCGTCCTCCTACTGCTTCTCCTCGGCCTCCACGGCCTCCTCTAGCTGCTGCTGCTCGTGTAGCCATCTAAGAGAATACTGTATAAGCAAGAAAAGAGTCAAGCTCACAGATTTGATAATTTTCATATATGATAAAACAGGGGAATATAAGGAAAGGAAATGATGTACTGATCAAATTGTTTTGCTAATCTACTTAGCTCCTTCTAGGACATTGCTAATCCTATCTCTAATGAGCTACTCGCATTAGAACACTACTGATTCTATTCTGACGGGGTGTTTAATGTGTTAGATCCCGGAACTAAGGTTAACCAAAGCACTGATACCAACTGTGACGATCCCAAAATCCGAGGGGCGGTATTAAGGATAATCATAGGAATATAACACATTAATCATCATAGAAGAGTACAGATAATAGCAGAAACAATAAATAGAATAAATTTACATGGCTATGACAGCGGAATCACAACATGTAATAACATCAGAATAGCATAGCGTGGGATATAACTTAGTAAATAAAAGGAAAGTGATCAGTCATCATCGCCAGAGGCGGAATACATACATGCAGTGAGACATAATAAGGGTATCAGTCTACATCGCCGAAGGCGGTACATATACATACAATAAGAAATACGGAAAGTAAATCAGTCTGCATCGCCAGTGGCGGGATCATAATATAAGTACAATAATGGCGGAAAATGTCAAAGTCATCTCTGTGAAGTCAGCCTCGCCATGAGCCAAAAATGCACTCTACGCAACAGTGCAGAGCCAAAACAACCTGTCACCTGTGTACTAGGCTGCCCGTGTGAAAATAAGGGCACCCGCGTTTGCAAAGTGAAACAAACAACGAGTCAGTCATGGGGACTGGTATGAGGAATCTATTTAATAGTTAAACAACAGTAGTAAGCAAATCATAGGACCACGCCACTTTCGCGGAACGGGTTTACTCCAGTGATTGCTAGTGCATTTAAAACAAAGTAAATTCTTTTAGAACAACGCAATGCTTTTAGAAAGAATGAAGCCATTATAAGACTCAAGTCCCATCATACAATGCAACGCAAGCCGGAGGATAGAGTTTTACCTTATAATGGCCAAATATGCTTGATACGTATAAAGCAAAATCAATTGATATTATTACTAGTGCATATATGTTTCAAAAATGAATAGCATCATAAATATCAATCATAAGCGGCATAGCTACCATCTACTATGTCGCCATACTAGTTCTACAATCGAGTCCGTTATTTCGTATTGGAAATTGGATTTCCGTCATGAGTCGAGGCAAGGGGCAAGCTCCTCTCCACTTCGAGACATTCTAGCAAATGCCTCAGGACTACGCACTCTGGGTAACCCCTGGATCTTCAGGGCCGGTCCTCTCTTACGTTTGAGGATTAATTATGCCTGAACACACGTTTCCCGGTCCTTACAGACCTATAATCAAGGCGCCTCGCATTCCAACAACCACAAAGGTGAAAAGTAGATATATATGTCAGGGCTGGTAAGTCACTGACACCACCATAGCTAGAAAGAAACATCGTGCTCTCCCTGCAGTCCGTATCCCGTTTTTGACTCATACCGGGGTGTGAGGCTCGCGAATCTACGAAATACACAAAGCCAGGCCACGTAGACCGTGCTTTGATCATCATCCACAAGACTTTGCTTTGCAACAGAAGCCTTGATCACAGCATCTTGGCATGCCACATAGGCAGTCCACTCCATACGATTGGTTTCCATCGATATATAACCTCTAAGCTCGTATGTCTCAGAGAAGGGCGTTAAGCAAAAGAATAAATTCTCCGCCGCCAAACAGATATATATTTAACAGAGATCAATCAGTATAGAACAAAATCCAATGTCAGACACACAGTCCATTTACAAGTCCGTTCTGGGTCTGAACGAAACCGGAGGCGTCAAATTCCTCGTATATCCGTCCAATCAACACATGCGTTCAGACGGCTACTACTTCCTTCCCTTTCCGGTAGCTACTCCGGTCAGGAACCTCAGTAGCGCCCATCCAACCGATACGAAGATCGTCGGTCTTGAATCGTCTTTTCATTTTCCAATTCGAATCGCTCGACAAATTATTTGAAATGAGGGTTAGCTCGGCCTTTTCAAATAATTCACGTCATTAGAATTTAAATCGATTCTTTCTATGGTTATATTATTCGACATCCATCTTTCAGTTCTTTAGTATTATTTTCGTGTCAAACACATACAACCATCAAATATCAAACAATTCAAGCCCAATGGGTTTATTTGCAATCTATGTTGCTTATAATATTTTATAACAATTTTTCGCCATTTTTATTTATTTAAAAATGGCCATATTTAATTAAACGACGTTTCAGGTCGTGCAGTGGCACTGGCGCTGTTTTTCCCCTAATTTGTTTTACACATATCGGGAAATCTAACCGTTGGATTTCTACGAAGTCTATATCAGTGGGAAGATATTCCCAAAGCGAACCCAACGGTTCCAGTTTCGTGAAAATCCGACGGTCGGATCTTCCACACTAGTCGTTTGAAGTTATGGTTTCAAAATTCGAACTGCAGCGTCGTTATTCGATTTAATTTAATTATATTTATATTTATATAAAAATATAAACGATTCTGGCGCTGTTTTTCTTCAGATTTGAATTAAACATTCCGGACAATCCAACCGTTGGATTTTTACAAGGTTGGTGTCGTTGGGAAGATATTTCCAAGGCGAACCCAGCGGTTGGGGTTTCGGGAAAATTCGATGGTCGGATTTCTCGTACTAATCGTTTCAAATTACGATTCCGAAACACGAACTGCATGGCCTCTATTCCTTTTAATTATATTTATATTTATATATATATAAATATATTTCATTCTATAATTTCAACTATAGTTCATCCCATATTTTCAACTTCGTTTTCACTTCAAATATTTCACTAACGCCTTAATATTTCGAAAAATTTCGCCATAACCTCCTTTGTATGGGGAGGGGTTTGGAAATTTATTGGACCGTGTTAGGTACCCAATAAATCCTAAAAAGCATTCATATATTTATAGTGATATATTCTGGTGTTTACGGGGGAGCATGTATAGATAATCACTCCAAAGAATAAATTCTCGTCACCCCATTTCCGTGTAGAAATAAATAGTCCATGTGCCGTATCTAATAACTAGAGCGACGTGATTATTGTCAACTCTAGACCCGTGTGGGGTTTTTATTAATCTGGCAATTTATCGTTATATTTTATATAGTCCATATCAGTCATCAGTTCAACCTGTAGTATATAGTCATCGCCATACAAGCCTCTTGCTTATATGGTAAATCTTCCACCTCGTCACACAAGCTCCAGTTGCTTAGGAATATGATGAAGTATGCCCATAGTCAAGAAGTATGCCATGTAGTGTAGTTCAAAATTAATTGTTACTATCCTATGGCGATATTTATTATTTCACACAGAATAACCAGCACTCCGCATCCAATGGCATTCACAGGAGTTGATATAAAAATAAAATTGCGCAGCCAACTCATCAAGGTTTACCGATTTGTCGGGCACGCAAATAATTTCTTTACTCTACAACTAATCCATTTTTCCTGTTCAACACATGTATATATATGCAGAATAAAGCTAATAATAATATTCCTAGCGAATGTTTTTAACACGTGAATGTTTTTAACACTTCATATTCACAATAAAGATGTAGTTTTTATTGTCTATTCATTTTATCTTAAAATACGATAACATTCAACACATGAATTTCAAATCGACGAACGAATTGCAACTCAACACATGAATATTCGATATAGTTTGTATATATATAAAAATGTGATTTTTATCGCTAAAGCTATTTGTTTAAATTCAAATAATATTCAACACATGAATTTCAACTCAACGAATGAATTGCAACTCAACACATGAATATTCGATATAGTTTGTATATATATAAAAATGTGATTTTTATCGCTAAAGCTATTTGTTTAAATTCAAATAAAATTCAACACATGAATTTCAACTCAACGAATGAATTGCAACTCAACACATGAATATTCGATATAGTTTGTATATATATATAAATGTGATTTTTATCACTAAAGCTATTTGTTTAAATTCAAATAATATTCAACACATGAATTTCAACTCAACGAATGAATTGCAACTCAACACATGAATATTCGATATATATGTATATTTATTTCAACGAATGAAAATTATTCTAACACATGAATATTTCAGAAAATTTCGGCAGCATAACGGCGGGGTAGTTAAAACCGGGACCGTCCCTAGTACGGCTCCTCGCTCTACCTTAAAACCTCGCGGATTATGACAATGGGGATCATGCATCTAGTTCGCACGCAGGCGGCATGTTTTATTTTCAATTCCACAATCCTATTCTAATTTGTTTCAACCACAAGAGGGTATTTTTCAACCACAAAGGTATTTTTCAACCATAATATCAACCATAAACAATTATTTCCAACCATTCGTCATACCATATAATATCACGTCAATCACAAGCAATAAATATCGTCCATGGTCTGTGGACGAGGGGAGTGTATATATATATATATATATAATATAATATAATAATTCACTTGCATTTCATCACAATTCAAAGCATATATGTTTCATTCAACGCTTGTATAATTTATACATCGCTAATATAACTTATACAACACATGTACATGAGGTATACAATGCGTATATAATTTACACTTCGCTTATATAATTTGTACAACACGATTTCATTCACACAATTAGTTTAGATTCCTCACATTGGTTATTGCAGTGCTAAAAATCGTAGGAAGATCAGAAAAATCCGCGGCTTCTTCTAGAATGTAGAGAGCCTCCTTGCGGTCACGGTGTCTCCTGTTTCATCAAATTTCGTTAAAGAACGAAAAAGATATTATTTTTCAAAGTTTTGCAACACTTAAAAGTGTTATTTTCATTTCAGAAATTTATATCAGAAAAGTTTTCAAAGCTTCAAAACTAGGTCTCGATTTTTAAGCCAAACCGTACCTCGTTGCTTCGATCAGACCACACGGCGTCAGAGGGCTACGAATCACCTTCCGATCGGCGGTGGTGGCGATGGACTCGGTGGCTCCTGTGGGTCGCGGCGGTGCTCCAAAGGGCGCGACTTCCTCCTCGAAATTCAACGCGTACAGTTGATTGATCGAGGCGAGGCTTGGTCGGATTTATAGAGGAGGCGGAGGCGGTCAGAAGCTTCAACTGGTGGAGGCGGCGAAACGGACTGTGGCGGCGGCAAAAGCGACGAGAAGTTTCGTGCTTCGTGCGTCGTTCAATCGCTGGCGGCTAGGGTTTTCTTCCGAGTTTTTTTTTTCTTTTTTAAAAGAAAAAATCCTATTGGTCCAAGCTATATAGTAAATTTTAAATAGTGTTTTCTCAAACTAACTCCTTTTTAAACCCAACGACTGTCGCCCCTAGCTAAATACCCCCATTCCGGACACAATGGGATATGTTTCGTTGGCCATTTCGACTGTTACAGTCAGTTATTTTTCAAATTAAAAAATAAAACATTTGATATTTAATTTAAACGTACATTTCAATTTGCCAGGGCCACAAACTGAATCGAAAAATTCCAGAAAAATAAATCTAGCTTTGTTTTGACGATACGGTTCTAACAAAACCAGTTTCGTCGAATTCTGAGCTCGTTTGAAAAACGGCCATTTTTAGGTCGGCACATTTTAACAGAAATTGACCAATCACATTTTCTTTTGCCCCGCTCACATACTAGCTTCAAAAATTATGAAATTTGAAACTTAGCAATAATTTGACATCCCGGACCCAACAAAAGTGGTTTCGTCGAATTCCGAGGTCGTATGCAAAATATCACTTTTCAAGGGCTATATATACTATATAGCGACCTTTCTGAAAATTCATTTGGCCATAACTTTTGATTTCCGTTATGAAATTTCGATTTTTTAGATTCGTTTGAAAGGTATTCATAAACAGATTTAAATATTTTCAGTTTCCTAAAATTCGTTATATTTTCCACCAGGTACAGCCAGACAAAGTTTGTATTCAAAATTTCAAACTGCAATACCATACCCAATTCTATATTTTATTGAAATAGGCTATTTCAACAATTCAAATTCTTTGGTAATAACCAAATTTAAAAATTTTAAACTGGTTCACATTTTCCGGGTTATTACAGTTAACCCCGAAATTCCAATAATCATTCTTAATTATGATTCATTAGTTTTTTAGCCTTATATGTTCCTTTATAAAACTCATCTCTAAATCAAGATCATTAAGCATTATCTTCATTATCCTTTTTTTTAAAAGATCTTAATCCATTTTTAAATTCCAAATCATACCCGATCTTGGGTTAAAGAACGATTTCATTTAAAATGTCGTTCACAACAAACCCAAAAACCAATTGATATTAAATATAAGATTTCAATAAAATTTATATCATCATATATTCTATACCAATCATCATAATAAACTAATATTATAAGTGTAATAATGGTATGAATACCTATCAAATTTCCTGAATAATATAATATAAACTACAAGTTAAAATGTATAATTTTTGAAAATTATTTCCATTTAATTTTCAAAATCGTAAACTAATTTATATTGAGTATAAGAATTAAATAAAATTTGTATCAGCCTATATTCAATACATATTTTTGTATTCAACACATGCCATAGACGGAATAATGGTATAATTACCTTCAAATTACATGAATAATATAAGTTTCATCTATGGAATTTAGTATCAAATATCCAAAGATTATTCCTATCTAAGTCCAATTTAAAATTTTGGAAAGCCCCTTTAATTCTTAAGTAAACTCAAATTACTTAAAGTAATTTCCCTTTAAATGCTTAAGTCTTCCTAAAACATTTTATTAATCATTTAAAAATGAGTACTTAAGTCATAGATGAAAACAAATGGGTTTAAAACTTTTAAATAAACCATTGTTGGAAAATGTTGTAAAAGAGTTACAAAAACCGTTACAAATAGGCTCATATTAGCTAGTTTAATCAAAACAACTTTTATATTATCCAAACTTCAAAACATCGATTCAAATTACTTTTAAATTATTTATAATAATTTTACAACTTTTTTCGATATTTTTCGCTATTTAAAAATAGTCTTTTGTCGTTACGGTCAATGAACTACACTTATAATGACCTTTCCAAAAATATTTTTACACAAAACTTGAAATCTATATATTGAATTTTGAAATTTACTTTTCCATTTGAAAACTATTATTGTTAGGAAGCAAACGTTTTTTGTTTCAAAGAAATACGATTTAGATTGCTCCTGGTATAAGCGTTCAAAATTTATAATCGAAATTCGCGAATTGCTGCAGCATGACTAGTTCTATTTAGACCATATTTTAAATTAGATTCAAAACTCATTCGATTTACTTCAAATATGATTATATTTTTATAAATCATATTTTAACTTATTTGAAAACAATATTTCAAAATTTAACTTCAAAATTCAAATATTCATATTAAATGAATATTATATTATTATTGAAATAATATTATTATTAGCTTACATTTTAACCTATGTTGTTATTTTATTCACATATATATGTGTGTGTATATATAAATACATACATATATATATATATATATGTGTGTGTTTGTTATCTTACATTTTGTTTTGTCTCATTTCAAGATACTGGTAGGTTGTTTTCGTTTGAGGAGTTTATTGGAGATCGGTTCTTTAAAGACCCGTAACTTCCCCGTGAAGGAAAGAGCGGATGCTTTGAGGACAAGACAGACCAGAACGCAAAAAGAAGAACATTTCATTTTATATTACAACAATTCCATCAGAATACAAGAATATACAGAGTATGAATAAATATTACACAGAAAATATCAGAGATTTAAATTACATTTAAATACATCGCAGTGGAAAAATATTACAATACACAACTGAAAGAGATATACGGATACAGAGCTTTTCGGATATCGTTCCAGCTGCAAATCAGGATCCTATGAATATAAATCTGCAAAACCAAAACTATTAGCTGCCCGTGTCAAAATAAGGGCACCCGGAGTTTAGGTTAAAACAATAAACTCCACGTCAGTCATGAGACTGGTGTGAGAACTAAAACAGTTATTAATCTTTATTTTAAAGTTAGGTAAATCAAGGGACCACGCCGTATAACACGGAACGGGTTTCCTCCCAAGAATACCAGTGCATAAAACAACAGTGCAATGCTAGCTATTATAAGACCCAGGTCCCATCACACAATGCAACACAAGCCGGAGGATAGGGTTTTACCTTATAATAGCAAAAGGATGCTTAATACGCTAAATTTCTTCTTTTATTATTACTATAAGTGTATAGTGTCAAAACAATTTCAATCATAAATATCAATCATAGACGGCATGGGTACCATATATCATGTCGCCATACTAGGCTCTACAATCAAAACCGCAAAGTCACGTATTGGAAGTTGGGTTTCCATTTGTGAACCGAGGCAAGGGATCGTCCTCAACCGATTCGAGACGCTCTAGCCCGTGTCTCAGGACCCAGACTCAGGTGGGCCCTTGGATCGTCAGGGCCGGTCCACCGATGTGGATTAAACTTAAACCCTGGACACTGCGTTTCCCCACCCTATGGGGTGCCAATGAGTCCACTGACTCCATCGGCTCCATATAATCACTGATATATCCGAGGCGCCTCGCAATCCAACAGCCACATAAGTCAAACTCGTCAGGGCATGTAAAACCACTGACGCCACTTCTAGCTAGAAGGAAACGCATGCCCTCCCTGATGTCCTCTCCCGTTTCTGGCTCACAACCTGGGTGTGAGGCTCGCGAATCAACGCTACACAAAGCTATGCCACACAGGCCGTGCTTTGATCATCAACCACAAGACGTTGCTTTTCAACAGAAGCCTTGATCAATTGCCACTTAGGCATGCCACACAGGCAATTCACTCCATGCGATTGATATCCATCAATATATAACCCCTGAGCTCGTATGTCTCGGAGAAGGGCGTTAAGCAAGAGAATAAATTCTCCGCCGCCAAACAGATATATATTTAATAGACATCTATCACACAGAATGAAATCCAATGTTAGACACACAGTCCATTTACAAGTTCGTTCTGGGTCTGAACAAAACCGGAGGCACCTTGTACCTCGCATATCCATCAATCTCCAATTACGTCTGGACGATCACCAACTAATTCCCTCCTATTGGGTGTACAGCCCAATCAAGATCATCAGTAATCACCCAAACGATGTGAAGACCTCCGGTCTTCGACCACCGTCTTCATCCTCGACACCACGTCGAATCAGTTATTCAGAATGGGATAAACCCGGTCTTTCTGAATAACTCGCGTATATAATAAACAAGTGTCACACAAACACAACATACGCCTCATTCCAATTCAGAATATTCCTTTATTCAAATGTTCTCATACTTTGGGAAAGGTTCCCATTAATTTTATCAAAGATAAATTCTTTAAATTTATTCTTTAATCTTCCTTTGAATATCAATTCAAACCAAATTATGGTTTATCCAAACTAGTCGGGATTAACGAACCTTACCGAAGTAATCATTTGTTTTAATTTCCCAATCCCAACCTATTCATCCCATGAAGTAAAACTGGTCATACTTCATATCTAACACCATGGTGTTATCGGTAAATTCAATTACCGTTTCACGTTCAAATCTAATTAAAGATTTAACTATCGCCTGGAGCAAAACTGGTGATACTCCATTCTCGATTATTTCAATCTAATTAAAGATTCATTAAAACTCCACTTGGTTTTAACCTTCCCAATAATCACTATCGATGATTATTTAACTTGGGAAATCACATCCTGTCTTTAACTGGGTTAAAGAACCAATGTTATTTAAAACACGGTTCACTATAAACCCAAAATCACATTCTAATTCAATTCCAATTAAATATCATTTAATTGGTATGCTTTATTAAATCTAAATAAAAAGATTTAATCTTTTTCTCAACTGGGTTTAAGAACAGTGTTAATGAAGACACCATTCACGACAAACCCAAATCCCATTTGATATAAAATACAAGGCTCTGAATAGAAAATATAACGGCTTATATTCAATATCAAATTCTACGACCAACAAATATCATATTGGAAATAACGATATAAATATATCTTTCAAATTTCCATAATAATCTCTATATAATCACGAAATCCAACATCGAAATATTCCAAAGACAATTTCAATTCAAATCCATTCCAATTCAATTATTGAAAATTCTGGTTACTTTTAAAACCCTTTCAAATCCAATTTATTTATTTTAAAAATAAATGGATTTTAATTCTAGTTCAAAACTAGTTCATTTCGATAAAATTCTATTTTTATCTTTTCAAATATGGAGTTTTTCATCCCAATTCTTCATAAATCATTTCTTATGATTTTACACAAATTATTACTATTTTTTAATAATTTTATCAAGGCCGTACAGTCGATTTCCATCAACGGCCATCAAACTGCACTTACAACGACCTTTTCCAAATTTGATTTGGACATAATTCCAAATCCAACCGTTAGATTTCAAATCTCTAATATTCGTTAGAAATCTCTTTTCGATACGAACCCAATGGTTCCGGTTTTAGGAGAATCGGCGGTCGGATCTCCCGTAATATCCATTCGAAGTCAATGGTCGAAATTCGCGAACTGCCGCGGCGCGGCGCGTTCTATTCAGGCCATTTAATATATATATTATATATATTTTGTCGATTTCCTTTTAAAATGTATTTTATAAATCGTTTTAAATTCACTTTCAAAATGATTTCAACTTCATACACAATTTCTATTTGAAATTGAATATTCCATATCATCGATATACAAATGATAATATTTCCAAAACGTTATATTTTGAAATCATTTCCTTTTCTATATTCATAATAAAAATGAATAAAATCGATATAAATATCATTTGCATCAAAATGGCTCGTATCTAATCAACACGGCTTTATATATTTCAATAACTTCGTTATTTTATTCAACACATGAATATTCTTCAACACATATTCAACACATGAATATTCTTTATATTCAACACATGAATATTTATTCTATTCAACACATGAATTTATATTTTTATTCAACACATGAATATTTTTATTTTATTCAACACATGAAATTTTTTATTTTATTCAACCCATGAATTTATATTTTTATTCAATACATGAATATTTATTCTATTCAACACATGAATTTATATTTTTATTCAACACATGAATATTTTATTCTATTCAACACATGAATTTTATTTCTATTCAACACATGAATATTTTTATTCTATTCAACACATGAATTTTCTTTCTATAATATTCTTTATTTTCCAAATTAGAATGAGGCCCAATCAATTACCATATAATGTTAATTATATGGATTCCATACAACACATGTATATAATAGCAACGATAAATAATCAACCATCATCCAGAGTGCACCACATAACTGCATAAGCATTAATTATAAATAATTAACGCTTACACAGTCTGTCAATCAAACGATCGACATATCACTAAATAATTGGGATTAGTGTACATCAAATATCATCCCAACACCCGTGTGGGGTTTCAATCCACAAACACAGATTTTTATTTGTGCTGTTGGGCAATGTGTAAAATTTATCGTCCCAATCAATGTCAGTCAAATCAGTGTATATAAACAAATCGTCCGATTTGTTTATTACTATTTATTTTATATACACGTTAAAAATCATATTTTTAACTATAAAATATTTTCCACTATAAAATGTTTTATTTCATTCCACATCTCACAATCAAATTTCACAACACAGAAATCAAACAAACAAGTCATCCATGGTCTGTGGATGACGGGTGTTGGGTGCTGCTAAGCACCGTCCGCATCCTAGTATTTATTTCAACTAGAAATTAAAATAAATGTGAGGAGTTCTCATCTTTGGGATCCACTCCGCCATTCTTACTTCTGAATTTCTAAACCGTTTGGATTTGTTTGAAATTCCAATGCAGTCCTTACCACGCTGTTCATAATAAAAATTATATTTTTACTTCAACTCTACATAGATAAAAATCACATTTTTATCGCTTCTTCATATAGATAAAAATCATAACTTTATCACTTCGTTTGCTAACTAAAAATCAGAACTTTGTTTAAATAAAAATCAAAATTTGTTTTTATTCATTAAAAATCTAATCTTTTTATCCATTAAAAATCAAACTTTTTGTTCATTAAAGATCAGAAATTTTCTTCATTAACATAACTATCATAAAAAAAGAACAAAACTATATATTGTAAAAAGGGACACTCACAGTAGAAAGAGGGAGGAAGAGGGGCGCTCTGTGGCTCGCGGTGGTAGCAGGGAGGGAGTCACAGCGCCTCTGGCCAACGGTGGTGGTGGTGGGTCTGTGGAAGGGGCTGGCGGCTAGGGGGTTAGGCAGATTTGGGGAGTGGAGGTCGATTTGGAGAAGGAGGAGCAGAGAAAAGAGGAGATCGTCGGGGGGGTTTGGTGGAGGCGGCGGCAGCTTGACGGCGTCACATGAGGGGAGCGCGTGGTGAAGGAGGCGACGGAGTATCGAGATGCGCGACGGGTTTTTTTTTCTTTCTATTTCGATCTGTGCGTTGACTGAGAGAATGAAGGGAGAGGGAGAGTATATGTAACAACCCGAATTTTTACAACATGTTAAAACCATAAATCAAGGCAGAATTAATTTTTAAAATAAGAATCAAGGGAAACGGGTTACGTCATTGCGTTCGTCTTGGAATTCAGCTTGAAATAAAGTCCGAGTTTATGTAAAACGGATGTCGTATGAAGAAGATATGGACGAACGAAGTTAGGCAGAAAAACTAGAAACCGGCCAGAATGCACTGGCGCACTTGGGAAGTGCGCCAGAACAAAATTGCACTTGCGCACTTGGGAAGTGCGCCCATGCAATTTTGCATTGGCGCACTTGGCAGGTGCGCCCAGGCCGAGCAACAAGCCTGCATAGCTTTCTGGTTTGACCCTGGCTGGCCTGATCGGGTTCTGGTCGAATTTCTGAGCTCTGTTGTGTCACAAGGGCTAACTTGTCACTTTCTAATTGGCGTCTCTTGAGATGGATGGCCTTGATTAACTCTAGCTTCACCGACGGCTATAATTAAATTGAAATTCTATATAAACAGCCTCCGAGCCTCATTCTCTTTACACCATTCTTCTCTAACCTTAGGCTGCTCAAACTCTTAATGATCATGGCTTCTTCTTCTTCCTTTAAATTAAGCTACTTTTGATGTTTTAAGTTTATGCTTCTTTATTTATGCAAGACAGAATTTGTTGTAATGGAAAATAAAGACCTTGGCTATTTGATGTAAAAGGTTTTGACTTTTTTAGAAAGTAACGAAATTTATCTTTTGATTCTTCCGTTGTTTTATCTATGTTCTGTCTTGTGATATTTCTGTGTTTGTTTACCTCGATAACGCTCCTCCAAAACTAGTGCATTCCCTTTTGTGAGTGACCCTAGCGGAGGTGCGGTGTTACATTTGGTATCAGAGAAGAAGGTTACCAGACTGGGCAAAAGTTTTTAAAACCTTCTAAAACTATTTTCAAAACCGTTTACAAAGAAGCATTTTTCAAGAAAAGTCTTGTTTTATTTAAAGGCTATTCCCCAAAAGCCATTAGCACTATCCTTTTGTTTCCTCGTTTGAATATCTTCTTTTTCATTTTAGCATGTCTGGGAATCTTAACTTTCCAGAGGGCGTGCCAATACCTGGCTGGTTTAGGAGGTACTTAGAGGCTAGGGCCAACGATGTAGGCCCAGCAGATATTCCTCCTCCAGCTGCAGCGATTCCTCCTCCTCCGCCCCCTCCTCATGCAATTGCTTTCTCGAAGATCTGTAAAGATTTTAGGGCCATGGGTGGAAAGGATTTCAAGGGAACTGAATAATTCGTAGAAGCGAGGAATTGGCTCAAAGAAACTGAGGATCTGTTCGTTATCTTTGAGGTGGATGATAGGCAGAAAGTACAGTTAGCGATGTGGTTGCTCAAAGACGAAGCTTTCTATTGGTGGGAAGTCACTAACGCAAAGAGGCCGGTTGAAACATGGATGGATTTCAGAATAAGGTTCGAGACGAAATTCCTCTCACAAGCTGAACGAAGTCTATAGCTGGAAAAATTCTTATCTCTTAAGCAAGGAAGTATGACGGTCAAGGAGTACATTAATCAATTCAATCAGCTGGCTCGATTTGGACTAGACTTAGTGAATACCCCTCATAAGAAGGCCCTCCGTTTTGTCAAGGGATTGAATGAGCCGCTTCACAGCTTCGCTATGACCCATGTACCTATGGGGGCTACTTATGAAAAGCTAGTAGACATGGTGCTTTTAAGTGAAGAAGACAAGAATGGCAAGAAGGAGGTCAAGGCGAATGAATCTCAAAACAAGAAGGTAGACTCCGAGAAAGGAGGAAAGAACAACAACAACAAGAACGATAACAAGACATGCGAAAAATGAAAATGTCACTTCTGTGGTATTGAGGGGCATATAGCTCAGGATTGTAGAAAGAAGAAGATGAAGATGGGAGCATGTTTCTAGTGTGGTGAAACTGGACATATCAACAAGAACTTCCCTAAGAAGCAAGGGCAAGCCCCGCAAGTAGGACCTTCTAGGGGTACACCTTTAACTTCTTCTCCTAGATGCTTTTTTTTATCTTGCTTATCTTCCCAATCCTATCTTTAGAACCTTAGGTAGAACCTTTTTTGGATGTAAACATGTGATTGAAACATGTTATGGTTGATGTTTGCAAATGATTGCAAGTGGTTGCTCGTGGTTGCATAACGCACATTAGGCACTAGATCGGCTCAAACACATTTTCATATTGCATATGCATGAGTGTTTATACTTGTTTATGGATGAAATTGAACGTGTCATCATGTGGATGTTGCATATGGATGGATGTTTGTGCACACATATAGCGTTTATGTGACTAGGACTATTTGCATACATGTTGGATTCATGGCACTAAACATATTTTGCATTAAGAAGATCAATCAGGCCTGATCATTTGCATTAGATAAGGAACATATACACACACTTTCTGCATATGTTCATATAGCATTAGAAATCTTTTAAGGACAATGGTTTCTTGTGGATGATGGTTGAGTAGATGGTTGATTGGATGATAGGATGCATTCTTCTTACCTTGAAGATTTCGGGGACGAAATCCTTTACGGAGGGAAGAATATAACAACCCGGATTTTTATAACATGTTAAAACCATAAATCAAGGCATAATTAATTTTTAAAATAATAATCAAGGGAAACGGGTTACGCCATTGCGTTCGTCTTGGAATTCTGCTTGAAATAGAGTACGAGTTTGCGTAAAACGGATGTCGTATGAAGAAGATATGGACGAACGAAGTTAGGCAGAAAAACCAGAAACCAACCAGAATGCACTGGCGCACTTGGGAACTGCGCCATAACAAAATTGCACTAGCGCACTTGGGAAGTGCGCCCATGCAATTTTGCATTGGCTCACTTGGCAGGTGCGCCCAGGCCGAGCAACAGGCCTACACAGCTTTCTGGTTTGACCCTGGCTGGCATGGTCGGGTTCTGGTCGAATTTCTGACTCTGCTGTGTCACTAGGGCTAACTTGTCACTTTCTGATTGGTTTCTCTTGAGATGGATGGCCTTGATCAACTCTAGCTTCACCGACGGCTATAATTAAATTGAAATTCTACATAAACAGCCTCCTAGCCTCATTTTCTTTACACCATTCTTCTCTAACCTTAGGCTGCTCAAACTCTTGATGATCATGGCTTCTTCTTCTTCCTTTAAATTAAGCTACTTTTGATGTTTTAAGTTTATGCTTCTTTATTATGCAAGACAGAATTTGTTGTAACGGAAAATAATGACCTTGGCTATTTGATGTAAAAGGTTTTGACTTTTTTAGAAAGTAATGAAATTTATCTTTTGATTCTTCCGCAGTTTTATCTATGTTCTGTCTTGTGATATTTCTATGTTTGTTTAGCTCGATAACGCTCCTCCAAAACTAGTGCATTCCCTTTTGTGAGTGACCCTAGCGGAGGTGAGGTGTTACAGTATATATAGTTTTATATATTTTATTTTATTTTAAATTCTAAAAAGCAACTTTTTATATCGAAGTCCAATCCGAACCCACTGACTGTCACCCCTAGCTATTTACCCCCATTCCAAACACAACAGGATATGTTTTGCAAGTCGATTCATTAGTTACGATCAGTTTCCGTCAAAATCAAAATATAAATCTATATATATAATTTGAATGCACATTTCAATTTACCGGGACCACATACGGACTCTAAAAATTCCCAAAAAATATTTTCTAGCTTCGTATTGACGATACGGTCCTAATAAAACTAATTTCGTCAAATTCTGAGACCGTTCGAAAATGGACATTTTCTGGTCAATTGAAACTGACTGAAACTGTTAAAACACGTTTTACTTCGACACGCTCACATATTGCCTTCAAAAATTATGAATTTTGAAATCTAGCAATAATTTAACATCCCGGATCCAACAAAAGTGGTTACGTCGAAAACCGAGGTCGTTTGCAAAATTTCCATTTTTAAGGGCCAAAATTCCATAGCGACTATTCTGAATTTTCAACTGGGCATATCTTTTTATTCCCGCTATGAAATTTTGATTTTTCGGATTCATTGGAAATATATTTTCAAATAGATTCAAATATTTTTGGTTTCGCTAAAATCCGGTTTATTTTGAATCCTATACATTCATTTGAACTTTGAAATCGAATTTTCAAACTACCATGCCATTTTGAATTCCTTTTATAATTAAAATAAAATATTTATATTCTAACGACGATTCAAATAAATATATATATACATTCTAATTCTATTCAAAATAAATTTCTCGTCGTTATTATTTAAAATAATTCATTTTAAATATTCAAAATTCATCAAAATTGCCAAAATAAAAGTTTTAAATTGGCTCGGATTTTCGGATTGTTACAAGTTCTGGAGAGGATACAGGTCTGGTGTTTCTCATTGAGGAGCTTTTTGGAGTGGTTCTAGAGTCTTTTCTTTTATTATATTGTTCTATTTGTATGTATTTCATTGAGTGACTATTGTAGTATTTTGGAGTAGATATACTTCATAATCGGGTGGTGGTCTTGCCAAAACCCGATTTCGAAGTATGATGGGCTGTGGTTTATCTGGAGCTATCCATCTATCTCCTTTACTTATAGTCGTAGTCTAGCTGGTATACTATTGGTTACCTACAAGGCATGTTGGCAGTTACTGTCGTTTATATATATATATATATATGTGTGTGTGTGTGTGTGCGTGTGTGTGTGTGTGAGAGTGAGTGTGTGTGAGTGTGTGTGTATGCGTGCGCGCGCATTTTCTTCTTTTTAAAAGATCATGCATTTTTGCTTTCAAAAAAAATATTATTGTTCAAAAATTAATCCTTTCAAACCCAAACATTCCTGAAATCCATTTAAAAATAGTATAAGATAGTTGGAATAATAAATTTGAATTTTCAACATCATTTATATATCAAACTCAACTTCAATTTTTGAATTTACTATCCACAATTGATTTCAAATTTATACAAGCCACATATACTTGAAATCTTTTCAAATAAATTTTAACCTTTGCGAATATTATTAGTAATTACTTCAATTTCATTTCGAAACCATTTCGAATAAAAAACAATTTTTATTTTTATCCTTTTATTTAATTGAATATTATATTCGATTATATTATCGAAATGAACCATAACTTACCCAATACCCATATCTTCCACATACGTGTGTGAAGTGAACACATTATGTGACACCCCACATTTTATGATAATTAAAAGTGCATATGTGTATATATATGCATTGACATAAATACATAAAAGAAGAATAAAATATTGATAATATTTGATTGCATGTAATAAATACATGCATTGAAAAAGAAGAAGAAAATGCATGCAATTGATAAGGGTACATGCAACGGTTTAAATGAAATATTGTAAAAAATATAAAAAGGAGGAATAAGAAAAGAAAAATGACCACCATTGTTCCAAGCCTTGTTAACGAAAGCCTAAATAGTCCAGTTGGTTAGAATATGTGGCTTTCAAGTGAGAGGTGCAAGGTTCGATCCCCGCCAGCACTATTTTTTTTAAGGAAGCGACTAAAATAATGCATGCTCTGAAGAGAAAATATGTATAATATATATAAGGAAGTATAGAAAAATATAAGTATATATCTATATGAAAATATATGCGTATACATGTGCAGAAATATATATATATATATATATATATATATATACAAGAGAAAAGTTCAAAATAAGGCTGCAATCAAAGAAATATGATAAGAATTAAATAACGTTATAACACCATTTGAATTTTGAAATCGAAATACAAAGTTATGCATATATATATATACACATACATATATATATACATATATATATAATGGCCATTTGAAGTTTTGTATGCATATGAGAAGATTATATGTAAATATATTATTTAAAATAAATCAAAGAGAATATAACGGGATATTAATCAAACGTTTAAAATCAAAAACGTCAAAACGGTAAACATCTGCCCAGAAAAGGCTAGCGGGACCTAGGGGGTCGACCCTAGGGTCGACACATACACATGGGGGTCGAACCCACCCTAGATCTGGCTAGATTTATTGATGAATTTGGACTATTTTCTTAAACATGTTCATTGCTGACTCAGCGCTGTGTGTACGATAAGATCCTGAACATCTATAAATAGGATAGCAGAGCCTAAATCTCACAATTTCTGAGAAGCCGCCTAAGCTTTTCCATTCTTCTTCCTCCCCAAATCTCTTCAAAAAAAATTAGAATAATTAGTTTAGGAAAATTCCGATACAAGATCTAGAGGAAAAGAATGTATATTAATAAAGAAGGTGTTCAGAATTCTATTCGAAGTAGGTAAATTCTTGGATCTAGTCAATTTAATTTTCTTCTCTTTTTCTTTTAGTTGAGAATTATGGATCTATGGTTGTTTAGGTTCTAAATTAAGTTAGAAGAACCATGGAATGCTAGATCTGGACCAGATTCAGGATTTGAAAAGCAATTAGGTGAGTGGATTTAAAATCTACCTTTTTGATAGTGGTACATTTATCATTTAATATTCCCCATTAATATGCAATGTAAATCTGCTAGAATGATTAATATGTTGAAATGTTAATTTGGTATATTGAAATATAAACATAATAAACTGTATAAACCTGTTAAAATAGGTGAAAACGATTATTTTTGTATACATACATGTTTTAATAACTTGTCAATTGAATATTGTAAGTTAAGTTACAGTGAAATTGGAATAATTACATGTTGATCTGTGGCATATTATGTACTTGAACCCTTAACTGTAGGAATTGGGATAATTACATGTTAATTTGTTAGAACGGAATAATTACATGATTCGATGGTTACATATTATTTTAAAATGAAGTTAATTAAATGTTAGGAAGAACACGCAACGTGATAACCAAATAATGGACTTAATAGGATGGTAACTATGACATATAAAAATAGATTACAGAAAAATCTGGAAAGAATAAATATGCCTAAATTTACAGTAAGTAGAAAACTGTAACCGCACTTATACACGAGGTTATATTCAACTTGCGGTAGAAGTCTATCTGGAACCGCCCAACAAATCCATCATCCACAAGTTGTTAATTTAATGTGAGGGGTATAGTGTGTAAATATACATATAACGGTGCTAAGATACGAGGTTAAGTCAACTTGTGGTAGAAGTTTCCCGGAACCGCCGGCAGATCTAGCATCCACAAGTGTAGGCTTAATGTGAGAGGTCTAGTGCATAAACACATATATATAAATACATGTATATAAAAGGATAGAAATAAATGGCACAAATTGTGATTAATGGAAATGAATGAAAGTTACAACAGTAAAAGACATGTAATAAATGGGGAATGATAATAACCTACTATGAATAAACCTGAAGGGGAAATGGAAAGATAATAGGTAAGCTTGTCCTAGGTACAAGTGGAAATTATAACTTAGGTTATAATAAACAATAGGGGGAATGTGATAACCTATGAAATGCAATGAGTCGTACTTAATTATAAATTAACTAATTTGTAAACTTGAGAATATGAAATCTGCTGATAAGAATAACATGTTAAAGACTTGTCCTGGAGACAAGTGGAAATTATAACACAAGTTATAATAAATGAAAAAGGAGACTTATTAGTAAACCTTAGTTAAGAGAACTAAGTTAATAAGTAGACAACTACAAGTTGTAGTAACAATGTAAGAGGGAATTATGATTAAATAAGAAAGAACGAGATAAACATATGAGATGAAATAAGTTATATTTAATCATAAATAACAAGTGACATGTTAAATAGAAAACATGTGAATTGAGGTATACTTAATTACATTAAGTAGAACATGTTATTGTAACTAGGGAATCGGAAAATGAATAATATATAGAGATTATAGATTAAAAACCTTGGATAACACTCTAGAGAATAACATGTTATATGCTTATTAATGAACTTAAATGGGTTAAGTTATATAATTGAAATTAATAAGAAAGAGTGACTTGGTAACTTGAATAAGAAGTCAATATGACTAGGAATAACCAAGTTGAATGGAAATCTGAAGGGGAAGAGCAAGCGCGTGATTAAACAATTAGACATAGGGTCTAATAACACGTTAACCTGAGGTGCTTGGACCAGTCTGTACGTTTGAGGGTGAATAACCCAATGGGATAGATCATCGTGGTGTCATGGGACACGAGGGAAGCGCATGTCCATCATATTATTCTGCTTGTTTTGCCCGTTGTTCTACTGATATTCTGCTAGCTCCGGAGGACTACAAGGGGAAGCACGTGGCTTCCTGGGACGTGGAGGGTACTCCTGGTAGTCCTTTGTGTTGTGATAGTATTCTACGATTCTCACAGAGGTTGGGTCTATGTGTCTCTACCGGGCCGGGTGAGTATGCCTTGATTGCCACGATAGTGGGAAATCAAAAAACTGTAGGGTGGCATAGGTGATTCGACGATCCAAGTTGCCTTGACTAGGCTGGGTTACGACCACTCTTGAGCACTAACAGGTCTAACCTATGTGATATTAAGTCGTCGGGTACCTATCATTGATAGTCAGCTTGATACATGATGCATGATGAAGAAAGGCATAGAGCTAAACCAAAAGACCATAGACCTTTTGCTATCAAGGCTATGGGTGAGGGACATGCCAATTAGGATTTGCTGTTTGTTGATTGCTCTTGGGCAAGTCCATTAGTTCTCAACCTTGTTTGTCCTTCACTGGTTGAGGGAGGGGTCAGGTGGGACCATAACCCCTGAAAATGCAGACCTTAGCATCTGTATATACAGATATTTGAAAAGCTCCCGACCGAGTTTTGTGTTTCTTCTATAGCCCTGCCACAGGACTCGGTGCACAGTAGAGGTTATGTGTAGTTAAGGCATTGAGTACGATTGACGATACGTATGTGGGAAAGTCTAAATACGTGCATGTCTGCTCTGGGTAGTGTATCGTAGACTTGAGGGCATTACTCTGTGATCAAATCTGATTCAATTGAAGGTGGGAGTATGTACGCTTACGTAGCAAGGCAATGGAAGGTATATGCGGAACGTAGCACTGTTATATAAAGATCCGTACGTCACTCCGGCGTAGGATGCCGGACTACGTATACTTTTGTGGCGTTATGGTGGAAACCATGCGAGTGGGGTACCATGGGGTGTACCTTAATATTGGGGGTAGCTACATATATATTGTATTAGGTTAATCCACTTGGAAGTAGATGGGTACGACGTGTATGTAAGACTTGAGTGCTGTTAACCCAAGTAACCTAATAAATAAGAAAATTTAACTGAACGGTATATGTAGGATTATCCAAGATGTGTAGCTGAAATCCAGTCACCAGAACTTGTGCTTCGACCCCCTCCTCATAACATACTCGCGGGTTAGATTTGTGGTAGAGATACGATAGCATTGGATACAAGTTAGGCAGTATTATTACTATGATAAGGCTATATTTTGATTATATTATATTTTATCCATTCCGCTATGAGATGTTTTCTAAGCACTGGTATGTTTTATATCTTTGTCTTTTCTGCAGGATACCAGAGCAACCAACACGAGTTTCGATGGACTAGAATTAAAAAAAAATATCGTCTGTCGGAATTTGGGTTGTTACATATGGTATCAGAGCCTAGGTTTAGGATTCTTATATAGATAATGAGTGAACGAATTTGTATTTCTAAAATATAAATATATTATGCATATATACCTAGATGCATAGAGGAACCCACTAAATAGAAAGAGCGTAATATGGTAAGAATTGGGATATCTGTTTTGTACACTAAAGGAATGAATATGGAAATTTGAGACCCTTAGATAATTTGGGTAGAAAGTGTGCAATATACTTTGTATGGAAGGAAAATGAATCCCATATGTTAATATTTTGGGTTAGTGGGTTTGGCGGAAAAACCTTATAAGTTTGAAAAGCTTATAAAGAGAAGAATGGATTAGGAATATATATAGTTGAGAGAATTGACTTTATGGGAGTGTCTAGGAAAGCACAGTTAAGATTGTAAACCCAATTTGAGTCTAAACCCACTGTTAATGTTTGAGAGCTTGAAATTATAAAAGCTTTTGGAAGATATTTTATGGTATTTTCAAGTTTTAGTCTTAAAAGTTATAGTTTTAAAATATGTAAAGAACATATTAGAAAAGTACATATCGAGTTTTGATGTAAAATGGGGTATATTTTCGAAACAGTGATTTTTTGTGAAAATTTTGTCTAAAATAAAATTCTCTTAGTAAAAGGTGCACATTATAGAGCATGTATAGCTCGCTAGTTTTCTTGTTATATTGCATGAAAGGATTAAAAAGCAAAACTTATAAAATATTGTACTTTGTTTAAAGCTAGAATTTTTTGCAAAGAAAGTTTTGAAATCTCTATTCTTTTGACAATCATTTTTGATAAATAGTTTTAACAAGAAAATTTTATTGGATGGACAAAATAATTTGTAGAAAATTAAGAATAGAGTATATGTTTGCACCTTATAGTAAGAAACTGAACCGACCTTATAGGGAAGAACAAGTTATAAACCTGATTGAGAAATAGTTGTTCTTATCTACTCCAGTTTTTGTGATTTGAAAAAAAATGATTTACATATGTTTTTATAAAATGACATGTCTTATCGTTTGGCAAAGGTAAGTTTTCATGAGGAAAAATAAAGTTTTGATACTTTTAACTTTTAGAAGAAAAATGAAATGAAATGGCCAAACCGTGTTTTGAAAAGTATGCAGTAGGTAAGAATTAGTGCCTAGGGAAAACGGGAAAAGTTTTGAGGCTATGAATATAGCGAGAATTATCTTGGAATAATAGTAAGTTCCCATAGAATGCGTAAGAATTGAAAATCCTAGGGTGTTTCTTTAAAACTTATGCTAGTATACAACAAGGATTAGTGGTGACTACTAGACAGTAGAGGGCAAGTAAGTGTTTAGATCGTGCTGGGGTAAAACCCATTACTACATTTCTGTTGGGATCGTTCTGCTATTTTGTTCATGTTGGGTAGTTAGGGTAACATCTAAACCATTCATTGATCCCGTGGTTTGAACTTTTCTGAGGGGGACATAGTCTTGAGATTCTTGGCCCTTAATAGTAGTTGTGTAGAGTGTCTGTTTTCCCGTTTTAGTTGAAGCACTGGAAGGCTTATTTGAAACTAAATTAGATCGAATGATTAAGTTAAATAAGCTAAGAAAAAGAGTAATGACACAAATAAAAAGGAAATAACAAATTCAATAAAGCAACAAACATGACAGTTAAAGAAATGGAAAATTCTGAGAAAAGATAAATAAGCATAAATTTTTCCAAGATAAGTTGAAAAAGAAAATCTTAACAAAGAAAGTTTTCTTAAGTGGGTTGTTCTTGGATAAGGAAAATAGGGAATATTTATATAATAGTTACATAAAATCCAAGTACAGATGGAAAAGGTACATAAAAGAAAAACGGAAGATGTGGAGTTTTCCATTTTCCACCTTTTGTAACATAAGAAATCGAATTTAGAAAATTAGATTTTTCTAAAATTCGAAAAGTAAAGTTGGTTGGTAGGATTTTGGATGCAACAATTGGATGAACTACGCTCTTGCTCTACAAGAGTAGGGGGAATTTGGATGAAAATATATTTTGATTTTCAAAATATTGCATTCATGTAGATTTGCCAATATATTTAGGATGTGCACATCATGTTTTAAAATGGATTTTTGAAAAATTTGCATACATATAGGAGGTACCGTTTAGGCATACATGTATTATTATGTCGATTTTCAGTGTTGGTTTACAATCCTAGAGCTCTTGGAAAAGCATACACTGAAGTAGACGAGTAAGGAAAATATTACGAGTTCTACCAATGAATTTTGAGGCTAAAGTTATGGCGATTCAAGAATCAAAGGATTTAAGCAAAATGAGAATGGAAGAGCTGATAGGAAATCTAATGACATACGAAATGGAGTTCAAGGTAAGAGAAGAATGTAATAACTCAGATTCCAAGAAGAATCAATAGCCTAGACCAACACTGTTGACAACGATGACGATATGGAAGATCCTTTCGAGAAGATTGTTATGGCTGCCAGACATCTCAAGAAATGGTCCAAATTCAAACCACAAAAGAACAAGCCAAAAGCCAACAAATCAAGAAACTCTTACAACTCAGAAGAGGAACTAATCTACTTCAAATACAAGAAGCCCAGGCATATCAATCCAAACTGACCATTGCTTCAAAACAACATAGTACGATGAGGAAGGAGAAGAAGCTTCTAACAGTAGCGAGGAAGAAGCTAATCTATGTTTTATGACACAATCAAATTTAGAGGACAGCGAAGAAGACTCTAGTGAGGTATACGGTTATAAAGATTTAATTTTCATGTCTCAAGATATTACTGAAACTATTGAGGCTCTAGAATTAAAAGTGAAAAAATTAAAATCTGATAGATTGAAGCTAGTTCACGATAATAATAGGTTAGAATCAGAACTTGAAAAAGTTTCATATATTCAAGACCTAGAATGTGAAAAGTTTATTCTCTTGAATCTAGAACTATCAAAACTCAACTCAAACATAGAAGATCTTGAAAAGGAGAATTTGAGTTTGAAAGAGAAGATGACATTAAAAGGAAGAATTTCATAAACATATGCAACTCACTTATGACTAAAACACAACACTTAAAACCAAAGTCCAGGATCTTGAGATTACTTTGAATAAGTTTTCAATAGGTGAAACATCTTTTAAAATGTTGTTAGGAAATCAGTTGTTCGATAATAATAGAAATAGACTAGGTTTTGGAAAGACACGAAATAATGTGAACGATAATGATAAAGGTAGGAGTGTCTTTCCTAAGTGTGTGAAATGTGGAGAAATTGGACATAGTTTTGAAAATTGTAAGAGTAGGGACAAGAACAGAAAATTTACTCAAGTTTGGATTCCTAAGAACTTGGCTTGCAATTATCATAACTATTGGAACACAAATAAAAAGGCAAAACAAATCTGGGTTCCAAAAGGTTCTTTCATCCATAATGCTTCAGTCACTGATACTCTTGGACCTAAGAGCTTCTTTGGGCCATTTTCTTCTTTTCCTGTGTAAATATGTTGGTAGGCTAAGGAACAACAGAACACAGAAATAGTATTTTGACTCAGATTGCTCCAAACATATGCCAGAAGACAAGTCATTGTTCCTTAGCCTAGAAAAATATATGGAAGTGTGAACTGAAATACTTACTTGGATTACAAATCAAGCAAAGCAGCAAAGGGATTTTCATCCCTCAAACAAAGTATGTGATGGGGTTGCTGAAATGATTTGGAGTTAAAAATGCAAAGCCTATGAAAACACCAATGATCCCGACAAGCAAGCTTGACAAAGATGAAAAAGGACTTGTTGTTGATAAAAAAAATTGCGGAATAATCGGTTCACTTCTATATCTCTCTACTTCTAGACCCAATATAATGTTTTATGTTTTTGTGTGTGGTCTTTTTCAATCTAACCCAAAAGATACTGGTGGAACTCTTTTTATGTTAGGACACTCACTAGTTTCATGGTCGAGTCGGAAAAAAAATTGTGTTGCATTATCCACAACTGAAGCGGAATATATTACCTTAGTAAGTTGTTGTGCACAAATTTTATGGATGATGCAAACTCTCTCCGATTTTGGCCTAATTTATAAACAAGTACCATTGAAATGTGACGGTAAGAGTGCAATAGATTTATCAAATAACCCTGTCCATCATTCACGCACAAAACACATTGATGTGAGACACCATTTCAGTAGAGATCACGTTTCTAGAGAGGACATTTGTATTGAATTTATTCCAACTAAATCTCAACTTGCTGACATTTTTCCAAAAACACTTTTCTGAAGATAGATTTTCCAGATTACACTTGGATTTGGATATTATAGAAATTGATTAACCGCTATGCATTTTGTTTTAAAAAATCTTAGATGTTTTGTTCTCTAATTCATTTTCTGACAAGTCAAACCATTTTTTGGAAACTATCAAGGAAAGTACAGTTTTTGAAAAATTCGTAATAGAACTGTGACTATATTTTTTTTTAGTAAGAGATAGTTGAAAATTTTCAAAATCCTGGTGTAAATTGAATATATTTCATAATATGATTAATTTGGAAATTTATTTTATAATCATCTCTATCTCTATCATCCATTATGGTTTTATAAAATAAGGGGATTTTTATATAATAGGTGTTACTATAACCTCATTTAAAAAACCTAGATATGGTCATGCATGGTTAGAGAATGCTTATAATTTAAGTTGCAACTGACCTCATTTAAAAGTATTAGTGGTTACACGTAGTTAATGTGCTCTTAAAATTAAAAAAAGGAAAAGAATAAATTGCATATATATGAAATCCTCTTTGTTATGTATTAACCGACCTTACGATCTATCCTCTGAATTGTGAAATGTGTTTATATCTTATGAATTATTATGACTTTTTGCTTGACTGATTTGGGATTTGCGGTATTTGATTTTGTCACTTGATTTGATTTTATAATTATAATCCAAATCCATTGCTATTTTCCAACTCTGCTAATCTTTTGATGATAATGAAAGGGGGAGAAGCGTTAAGATTTTGATAAGTGTGCAATTTTTTTTCAAATTTCCTAAGTGTTTAACAGAATTTACGTTTCTCAAATTTCATACAAATTTGTTAAGTGTGTTTTCAGTTATAGGGAGAGTTCAGTTGTAGGGGAGCATACATATGGTGGGAGTTCTCATATTTCCCAGTCAAACACATTTATTATATTAAAAATCTTAAGTGTATGTTTGCCATCATCAAAAGGGGGAGATTGTTGAATATATGATTTTTTTTAATGATAACAAACATATCTGTTTTATAAATGTGTTCGTATTTGTACTATTATATATTTCATCTCAAACAAAAATATATATTTATTGCTGAATGATAATACTATTGCACATATTTTAAATATTCAAACAGTGTCTATTATTCAATAAAATATTCTATTTCAAATAATCAAAATAGTACATCTTTCATAACTTACTTCTATACATTCCAGTTGTCACATTTATTTACATTTGTCTCCTCGCTACAAGCCACTTAGTTATACACATGCACTCTCTCACGTACATTTATTCACTCTCACTGAATCTTCATGTGCTTCAGATCCTGCCTAATCACCTGCATACCTATCACGGAAAAACACACACATTAAACTAAAGAAAAAAACAGATTTAAATTTGAGCAAATTAAAATTTATTTTAAATTTTTATTTACCTCAGAATTTTTGGTGTGTTTCTCATCGCCTTTCCAAGCTTGGTGTAATACACACACACACACACACACACACACACATATGAGTCTATACTAGTTGTGATATATATAGTGATTCACTGCAAATATCACAAGGTAGACTGATTTTCTAGTGCCCGCAAACTGTAACACCCCGCATTTTTTTTAATGCAATTACAGAATGTACATATAGATATGTGCATAAACATAATTAAGAATGAACTAATAAATACATACACTGATGGTGCATTTATAATAAAAGAAATAAATGCAGAATAAAAAAATAAGAAGATAAATCAGAGAATGCAGAGTGAGCAATTAATTAATAAATATTGCATAAAAAATAAGGACGATGTGTGTGTGTGTATATATATATACACACATGACGATTAAAAAGTTTAATGCCTACAAGATAAAAAGTTGAACAATGAATTAATGCATATTGGCACATGGATAGCAATAGGAAAAGGGAACGCTATGAATTGAGTGTATAAAAATAGAATGCATTAATGATAAATTGCAATGAATAAATAAAATTAAAGGAAAAAAGGTAAACTGCATCAAAAAATATATATATAAAGGGAAACTTAATTGCACAAAAGAAATAATGGCATATATGGAGAAGCAATTAATAAAGTGAGAATGTAAATAAAATGGTTGCGTTAAAGATAGTATATCAACACATTAATAAAAGAATAAGCAATCAGTGCAAGCGGCTTAGTGTGAAAGCAGTTTAATTAAAAGGCGGTTTAGTGTGAAAAGGGTATAATAAGAGGTTTAATTGGAAGGATGTTTAAAAAAATAGAATTTATTGATGTATTTGATTTGAGAAAGTTATATTTGGATTAAAATAAAGAATTGTTCGCGTATAAAAGCTTAGCATACGCATAAGAGTTGAATGCAAATAAATATGATTTAGATTAAGGATTGCGTGCGAACAAAAGGAATGTTTGAAATTTGATTTATGTGCAAGAATTATATGTAGTATATATAAATCAAATTTCAAATCAAATATATATATATATATAGTGGGGGGTGTCGACACTATGTCGACGCCACCATAGGGGTGTGGACACCTATGTCGACACCCAAGCAGGGGTGTCGACACCCCTACGCGTGGGTACGTGGGCGCAGCGAACCCTAGGCAATTCTGGAATGTTCTTTTTCTTAAGTGAGGTGGTTGGTTCAGATGGGCTTTAAATTAGATCTAAAGGACCAAGTTCATTTAGCATGCCTATAAATAAGATGGTAAGGTTTACCTTCATGCACATAATTTCTGAGGTGACGCCAAAACTCTACCCTTGTCTCTTCTTCTCCAAACCTATTCTAAAAATAAAAATTAGATCTAGGCCTCTTCTGCTTCAAAGTTTGAGATAAGAATTTAGATCTACGATATATGCACCTAGATTTACGCTACATGTGAGATATGATCTGAATTTGATCTATTTTAGTTTCTCTTTTCTTCTTCTTTTCTCTTTCATTCTGGGGTAAATTTATAGATCTGTGGTTATTTAGGTCCTAAATTCATTTAGGAAAACCATGGAAGAATAGATCTGGATCCGATTCAAGATTTGGAAAGCATCTAGGTGAGTGGATTTAAGGCATATTATTTTAGATAATGGTATATTACCGTTTAGCATTCCCCATTATGACGAATTGAAATATGACATGTTAAGATGCCTAAACATATGCTAATAATGATTAAAGTGGTGCAAATGACATGTGGGAATGATTAGCATGATATAACGTCAAATTGTTAATATGAATAATTCATATATTGAATCAGTTGAAATGTTGGAATGTTTACATGTTATAATATTAATTTGAACATGTAGGAAAAATTCATATATTGGATTAGTTGGAATGCTAAAAAGTTTACATGTAAATTTGTCCTAATTATATATAGGGACAATTATATACAGGGAATAATTGGAGTAAGTAAATGATTATATGGATTCATGTTAACATAGAATTGAATAGATAAATATGGGTTTGAGGCATCGACCAAATTATATTTGAAGACCATAAATTGGATCATAAGTATAAAAAAATGATTTGGGCGCAAATGGGATTCTATGTAAAATATGAATTGGCATAATTGGAATAATATGAATTTGGAGATAAATCCATCATGAATATAATTGGGTAAATGGGCATGAGCACCTATAAAGACATAGGTATGATTAATTGATTAATAATGAATGCCTAGGGTTACAATTAGAAATTGTAATTGTACTTATAACATGAGGTTAGGTTGCATTAGTGGTGGAAGTCTGCCCGGACCCGACCGGCATATCCAGCAACCACAATATTGAACCTAATGTGGGAGGTCTAAGTACGCAAATACGAGATGGGCTCTAACATGAGGTTAGGCCCAACTTGTGGAAGAAGTCCACTTGGAACCGACCGGCATATCAGCATCCACAAGTTGTAGGCCTAATGTGGGAGGTCTAGCCCATTATAAACCATAAATGGACATGCTAATGAATTGGACTACTTAACATAATCTAATCCATAGGGATTGTATGAATATGAACTAAAGTTAGGGTTAAGTAAAATTAGTTGGACAGTGGATGGCCTAAGCAAATCTGAGGGGGTGGGTAATATTTACATATAGGCCCGCAAACTTAACCCGATAAGGTTATGTAATCAAAGACACCTAGCGGTATACATAACCGGTAAAAATAATAAAATTACGTAATTAAAGACACCTTTTAGAGTAACCCTAACTTGAAGAAATAATAGAATTTAGACATGCATAATAAACTAATAAGGAAATGGGATAACTGGTGAAATGAGAAAAGGGACACTTAATTGTAAATTAAGTAATCAGAAAAGGAGAAAACCTGAAACCAGTTAAGAAAAAGGGGGAAAATATATTGTAATTAATTATAAATTAAGTAATCCGTAAACTTGGAGGTCTGAAACTCGTTGATAAGAATAACATGTTCAGACTTGTCCTAGGGACAAGGGAGAAATTATAACATAGGTTATAATAAATGGGTAGAGAAACTTATTAATGGGCCTTAGTTAATAGAACTAAGTTTATAAGTAAACAACGATTAGTTGTATTGACGATGTAAAGAGGAATTATGATTAAAAGAGAAAGAATAAGGAAAACTTATGAAATAAGTTATATTTAATCATAAATGGTAGGTGACATGTTAATTGGAAAACATGTGAATTGAGATATACTTAATTACATATTAAGTAAAACATGTTATTGTAATCAAACAAGAATATAAGAGAGATTGTGGATTACAGAACTTGGGCCACAATCTAGAGAATAACATGTTGAGGGCTTATTAATAAACTTAAATGGGTTAAGTTATATGACTGAAATTAATAAGCAAGAGAAACTTGGTAGTTTGAATAAGAATCCAATGGGAAACTGGAAACCTGATGAGGTGAGGCAAACGCGTAAAAGAATGTTTAGACATACGGTCTAACAACATATTAAATTGAGGCGCTTGGAACAGTCCGCACGTTTGAGGGTGAATAACCCAACGGGTTGATCATCGTGGTGTTATAAGGCACGAGGGGAGCGTACATTCATCTGATTGTTCTGACGGCTCCGAAGGACTAGAAGTGGAAGCACGCGGCTTCCTGAGGTACGTAAGGTGCTCCTAGTATTCCTCTGTGTGGTGACAAATGACTTAGGCTGTACTTGCAGAGGTTGGGTCTGCGCGTAACTACTAGGTGGGTGGGCCTTAACTGCAGAAGTAGCTATGCAGTCAGAGTGATGTGACGCGGTGACACCGGGGTGATTCGGCGGTTGCCTCAACGGGGAGGCGGAGGGTCAAGACCAAGGATAGTAAATCGTCGGATACACGTCATCGACAGCTAGTGGGATGCGAAAAGACTAGAGCTAAACCCAAGATACCATTTCACCCTTCACTATCGGGGTAAAGGGTTGAGGGGAGACGCCACATAGATGTTTAGATTGTTTGCGTAGGGGCAGTCGCTTAGCTCTTGTAGTCTTTACTAGTTAAGGGAGGGGCTGAGGTGGGGCCATAGCCACCGCGGAAACAGACCCTAGGTATAATTGTATATAGAGGCTCTTTAAAGACGGGCCTGTACAGATATGGAAAAGCTCCCGACCGAGTTCCGTGTTTCTTATATCGCCCTGCCATGGAACTCGGTACACATTAGAGTATGTGCGATTGAGGCATCAATCTACAATTAACAGTACGTATGGTGGACAGTCTAGATACATGCATGTCCGCTTTGGGTGGTGTATCGTAGACTTAAGGGCATTACTCCGGCATGAATTCTGAATCGAACAAAGGTGAAAATCCGTACGTTTACGTAGTATAGTAATGATAGATATATGCGGAACGTCGTATTGTTATACGTACGTCACTACGGCGTAGGATGAGGGACTGCGTATATTTCGATGGTGTTACGGTGGAGACCATGCGAGTGGGGTACCATGGGGTGTACCTCAATATTGGGGGTAGCTACATATATACTGTATTAGGTTAATCCACTAGGAAGTAAATGGGTGCGACGTGTATGTAAGCCTTGATTGTTGTTAACCCAAGTAACCTAATAAATAAGAAAATATGATTGAACGGTATATGTAGGATTATCCAAAGTGTATAGTTTAAATCTAGTCACCAGAACTTGTGTCTGACCCCCTCCTCATAGCATACTCGTAGGTTAGATTTGTGGCAAGGACATGATAGCCTTGGATACTAGTTAGGCAGTATTATTAATACGGTAAGGCTACATTTTGATTATATTATATTTTATCCATTCCGCTATGAGATATTTTCTAAGCTCTGACATATTTTATGTCTTTGTCTTTTCTGCAGGATACCAGAGCAACTCAATCCGAGTTTCGATAGATTGGAATTTTTGAAAAAAAATCGGTCTGTTAAAATTGGGGTTGTTACATCTAATATCAGAGCTTAGGTTTAGGATTCATGTATAAATAGTGAGTGAACGTATTTGTATTTTTAAAAATATAAATATTATATATATATACCTAGATCCATGGAGAGACCCACTAAATTGAAAGAGCGTAATATGGTAAGAATTGGGATACGTGTTTTGCACACTAAAGGAATGAATAAGGAAATCTGAGTTAATTCAGGTGGGGAGTGTACAATATACTTTGTATGGAGGGAAAGTAAATCCCATATGATTAGTATTTTGGGTTAGTGGTTTGGCAATAAAATCTTATAGATTGGAAAAGGTTAGAAAGAGAAAAATGGATTAGGAATATATATAGTAGGGAGAATTGATATTGGGGAATGTCTCGGAAAGCCTAGAAAATTGGAACCCGCCTTGAGTCTAACTCCATTGTTAACTTTTAAGAACTTGAGATTATAAAAGTTTTGGAAAAATGATTTATGGTGTTTTCAAGTTTTAATCTTAAAAGTTATAGTTTTAAAATATGTAAAGAAGTACATATTGAGTTTTAAAGTAAAATTCTCTTAGTAAAAGGTGCATATTATAGAGAACATGTAGCTCGCTAGTTTTATTGTTATATTTCATAACAAGAAGTTTTATAAAAGAAAGATTTTAAATCCCTATTCTTATGACAACCCTTTTTGATAAATTATTTTAAGATAATTTTGTGGGTGGACAAAATAAGTTGTAGAAAATAAGAATACTGTGGATGTTGGCACGTTGCAGTAAGAGACTAAACCGACCTTATAGGTAAGAACAAGTCATAATCCCGATGGAGAAAATAGTTGTCCGTATCTACTCCAGTTTTGTGATTTGAAAAAATGATGATTTACATTTTCAAGATGACATGTTTTTATGGTTTGGCAAAAGGAAGTTTTCATGAGGAAAATAAAGTTTTGCCACTTTTAATTTTTGGACGGAAAAGGGCCAAACCATGTTTTAAAAAGTATGGAGTAGGTAAGGATTAGTGCTTAGGAAAGACGAGAAAAGTTTTCAGGCTATAAAGTAAATAGCGAGAATTATCTTGGAATAATAGTGAGTTCCCATAGAATGCATAAGCATTGTGAAGCCTAGGATTGTTGCTTAAAAAGAAAACAATAAATTAAGTGAAGCAACAAAACATGACGAGAAAGGAAAAGGAAAATTTTCCAAGATATGTTGAAAAAGAAAAAGGAATTTTCTTATGTAGTTGTGCCTGGATAGGAATATAAGGAATCTTTATAAAGTAGTTACATAAAATCCCAATACAATTAGAAAAGGTACATAAAAGAAAAAACGAAGATGCGAATTTTCCGTTTTACACCTTTTTGTAACATAAGAAAACGAAGTTGGAAAATTAGATTTTTCTAAAAAAATCGAAATTTAGTGATGGTTGGTAGGGTTTTGGATGTAACAATTGGATGAACTATGCTCTTATTCTGTAAGAGTGTGGGAAAATTTGGATGAAAAGGTATTTTGATTTTCAAAATATTGCATTCATATAGAACTGTCAGTATAGTATATTTAGGATGTGAGCATCATGTTTTAAAAGAATTTTTGAAAAGTTGACATACATATAGGAGGTACCACTTACGCATACATGCATTACCATGATGTATTTCACTCTGCACATGTGCACAATGTTTGCAAAATTTGAATGCCACACATAATGGATGGATATTATGCGAGGGATTATCTATTTTACCCTTATCAAATTTCGGGGACGAAATTTCCTAAGGGTAGGAGAATGTAACACCCCGCATTTTTTTAATGCAATTACAGAATGAACATATAGATATTCGCATAAACATAATTAAGAATGAATTAATAAATACATACACTGATGATGCATTTATAATAAAAGAAATAAATGCATAATAAAAAAGAAGAAGATAAATCAGAGAATGCAGAGTGAGCAATTAATTAATAAACATTAATTGCATAAAAATAAGAAATGTGTGTGTGTATACACACACACATGATGATTAAAAAGTTTAATGCCTGCAAGATTAAAAAGTTGAACAATGAATTAATGCATATTGGCACATGGATAGCAATAGGAAAAGGGAACGCTATAAATTGAGTGCATAAAGATAGAATGCATTAATGGTAAATTGCAATGAATAAATAAAATTAAAGGAAAAAGGTAAACTGCATCAAAAAATATATATAAAGGGAAATTTAATTGCATAAAAGAAATAATGGCATATATGGCGGAGCAATTAATAAAGAGAGAATGTAAATAAAATGGGTGCGTTAAAGATAGTATATCAACACATTAATAAGAGAGTAAGTAAGCAATGCAAGCGGCTTAGTGTGAAAGCAGTTTAATTAAAAAGCGGTTTAGTGGGCAAAGGGTTTAATAAGAGGTTTAATTGGAACGATGTTTAAAAAGGATAATTAATTGATGCAATTGATTTGAGAAAGTTAGATTTGGAATAAAAAAAATTATTTGCGTACAAAAGCTTAGCATACACATAATAGTTGAATGCAAATAAATATGATTTAGATTAAGGATTGCGCACGAACAAAAGGAATGTTTGAAATTTGATTTATGTGCAAGAATTATATGTACTATAAATAAATCAAATTTCAAATCATATATATATATATATATAGTGGGGGATTTCGACACCATGTCGGCACCACCGTAGGGGTGTCGACACCTATGTCGACACCCAAGCAGGGGTGTCGACACCCCTACGTGTGGCACGTAGGTGCAGCGCACTATGGGCAATTTTGGAATGTTCTTTTTCTTGAGTGAGGTGGTTGGTTCAGATGGACTTTAAATTAGATCTAGAGGACCAAGTTCATTTAGCACGCCTATAAATAAGATGGTAAGGATTACCGTCATCCTCATAATTTATGAGGTGATGCCAAAACTCTGCCCTTTTCTCTTTGTAACACACCACACCCGCTAAGGTCACACACTAAGGGAATGCCTTAACTTCGGTGGAGCATTTTAAGTGAATATAGAACAGAAAAATTACAACAAGACAGATATAAATACTTGAAAATCTAAAACATCATTTCATTGCAGCAGAAGGTAAACATGTTTAGTTACAACACCATAAAGAGTCAAGTACTAAATATCCATCCTGATAAAAACATAAGTACATAATCCCACTACATAAACAATAGCGATAATAGAAAAGATAAGCTGGGCTTTACATCACGGTCCAAGCTCCAAGAGATAGATAAAGAAATCTGATCAAAGCCCACTAGTGCTAGGCCAAACCTGAGGACCTGAGGGGGAAAAAGATAAAAACAACGGGGTCAGACATAAGTCTGAGTGAGCCCTATAACTTTAACAACACAATCATTAAAGTAATTAGGGTATGATATAAACTTGGTACGGGATGACTGGGGATAAATGACTACACTAAGTAGCCAACTAGACATAGGATGAACTAAGATAACGGTAAAGACGCATCTACCCACCCAAGGGTAATTACTAACTGCACCACACCAGTCATTCCTACTTAAAGGTTGATCCCACCCAAGGACTTAGAAAATTTACCCAATAGTTTCGTGTACCCCTAGCTGACTACATAGGTGCCGTCTGCCCCTATCTCCACTAGGTGTACCCACTACTCCCCAAGCGATCGGCTCCCTACCGTAGATACCCGTGCTGGCCCCACAGTGGGGTGTATCACTCCCCAAAGTGGCAACCCGATACAATCAACGGTGCACGGCTTATACCTACACGATGCAACAACGTCTTACCTACCAGCCCGGGTCCACACACGCATATGAAACCCGTTGGACTTGCGTTGCCACCGCTAACCCGTTTTGGCCTCTTATAGTCAAGCCCACTACGCGTGTCCCGTCCTCGACATGGGTCGAGCCCAATAAGATACATATGGGTTACTGGGTGAAATGGGCCCCCACAAGCTACCCACCTAAGCTTGTCCCTTTATCTAGTGCATCCCACTTAACCCTTTAATCATGTTAAATTACATGTTTCCACTTGGTTAAGTATTCTAATCGTATTTTCTATTGCAACCCAAGGCAACCCACTAGATTTCCACATGCCACCCAAGGCACTTACTTGATTTCCACATGCCACCCAAGGCACCCACTTAACCCCGCATGCCCCACTACATGCTTATCTGGTTAAGTGTTTCTTAATTGATTAAGAACGTAACCGTTGTAAGACCTCTCACATTAGACTATCTTTTATGGCAGCTGGATTTGCCGGTTGGGTCCGGGCAGCCTTACGCCATAACCGAGTCTAACCTCGTGTCTTTACACTTGTCACGTATTTAGTTTGTGCCTAAGACCTCTCACATTGGGCCAATCATTTGTAGCCGCTGGATTTGCCGGTCGGTTCCGGGCAGTCTTATGCTACAAAAGGGTCCAACCTCGTGTCTTAGTCGATTAATTACCCCTAATTAATCACCCCCGTATTTCGAATTAATTTTCCCTAATTAATTCCAATTTTAACGATGTACATAATTGACTCAATTATGTCCATCCACTTTATGGTATGCAAAATCATACCAACCATTTCATTAACATGTATATTAACCCCATCGTTCCCCACGTAATTCGCTAACATGACATAAAAGGGAAGATTCATCACAAATACAATGGGTTCAACCAACATGGGTTTTAAAGGTGTCAACATGCATATAGCATAAAACCCAACTAGCATAAATAACCAACCCAAACTTGTATGAATCACATATGTCATAAAGAGGTTAACTTGCATAAGTGACTTATGTCATACAAAGGGGTAAACTTGCATATGTATGTATGACATACTATGGGGTTAACTTGCATATGTATGCATATCATACTAAGTTGTAAACTTGCACATGTCACTTGCATATAATCAAACACCAAACTTGCGTAACATGTCTTATATGAACTTGCATATAATCATACACCAAACTTGCATAACATATCATATATGAACTTGCATATAATCAAACACCGAACTTGCATAACATATCATATATGAACTTGCATATAATCAAACACCAAACTTGCATAACATGGTGTCATAATGGATCAATGTTTATCATAGCAATTTGCATAACTAGCATCATGAACACATAGCCTAACACTTGCACAACTTGCATAACATCATGATCATGTAGCATATAACTTGCATAACTTGCATAACATCATGAACATGTGGCATATGACTTGCATAACTTGCATAACATCATGAACATGTAGCATATAACTTGCATAACTTGCATAACATCATGATCACATAGCATATGACTTGCATAACATCATGAACACATAGCACATAACATGCATAACTTGCATAACATCACAAACACATAGCATATGATAACATAATCTTGCATTGATCCACATTCATAGCCATAACCTCATTATATCCTATCATAATCATTTCAACAATTGGTCATTAAGGCTATAGAAACTCACGACTTGTTGATTAGCACTCCTAAGAAGAAGATTAAGTTGATAGAGTTGATTAGAAGTTGATTTGAGAAGCTATCTTCCTCTTTAGATTGATGGAGGCTCCTTCAAGTTGCATTTTGACGGCATAACGGTGTTGTATCTATTTTTTAGTAATTAGGGTAGTCTTAGGGTGTATTTATAGAGTAGTTAGGTGTTTTAGGCCATTAGATTAACCCTAAATCAGATTAGAGCCGTTAGATTTCGTCCTAGCCACCAAGCACATCCCCAAAGCCAAGATGGTGCACCCAGGTCACACAGACCGACAGGTGGGGTCGACCCCTGTGTCGACCCTTGGGTCGACCCCTGTGTCGACCCTTGGGTCGACCCCTAAGGAGGGGGTCGACACCCATGTCGACCCTAGGGTCGACTCCCTCTACCTGGCGGGAATTTTTCCCACCTCTTCTGAAATGTGAAATTTCTGTTTTTAAATCTGTTTTGAATTTCTGAAAACTTCTTCGGGCCTTAACTGGGTCATACGGACTCCGATTTTCGAAAACTCGGACTCTATTTCGCGTATTTTTCCGAGACGAACGTAATGGCATAGCCTGTTTCCCCTGATTCAGATTTAAAATTTAATTCTGCCCTGTTTTATATTATAGCAAGTTATTCAACATACGGGGTGTTACACTCTTCTTTTCCAAACCTATTCTAAAAATAAAAATTAGATCTAGGCCTCTTCTGCTTCAAAGTTTGAGATAAAAATTTGGATCGACGATATATGCGCCTAGATTTACGCTACATCTGAGGTAAGATTTGAATCTGATCTATTTTAGTTCCTTTTCTCTTTTCTTCTTCTTTTCTCTTTCTTTTTGGGGTTAATTTATAGATCCATGGTTATTTAGGTCCTAAATTTAGTTAGAAAAACCATGGAAGAATATACCTGGATCAGATTCAAGATTTGGAAGGCTTTTAGGTGAGTGGATTTAAGCCATATTATTTTAGATAAATGTATATTACCGTTTAGCATTCCCCATTATGACGAATTGGAATATGACATGTTAAGATGCCTAAACATATGCTAATAATGATTAAAGTGGTGCAAATGACATGTGGGAATGATTAGCATGATACAACGTCAAATTATTAATATGAATAATTCATATATTGAATCAGTTGAAATGTTGGATTGTTTACATGTTATAATATTAATTTGAACATGTGGGAAAAATTCATATATTGGATTAGTTAGAATGCTAAAAAGTTTAGATGTAAATTTGTCCCAGTTATATACAGGGAGTAATTAGAGTAAGCATATGATTATATGAATTCATGTTAAGATAGAATTGAATAAATAAATATGGGTTTGAGGCATCGACCAAACTATATTTAAAGATCTTAAATTGGATCATTAGTACAAAAAATGATTTGGGCGCAAATGGGATTTTATTTAAAATATGAATTGGCATAATTTGAATAATATGAATTTGGACATAAATTCATCATGAATATAATTGGGTAAATGGGCATGAGCACCTATAGAGACATAGGTATGATTAATTGATTAATAATGAATGCCTTGGGTTACAATTAGAAATGGTAATTATACTTTTGACATGAGGTTAGGTTGCATTAGTGGTGGAAGTTTGCCCAGACCCGATTGGCATATCCAACAACCACTAATGTTGAACCTAATGTGAGAGGTCTAAGTGCACAAATACGAGACGGGCTATCACATGAGGTTAGGCCCAACTTGTGGAAGAAGTCTGCCCGGACCCAACCGTCATATCCAGCATCCACAAGTTGTAGGCCTAATGTGGGAGGTTTAGCCCATTATAAACCATAAATGGACATGGTAGTGAATTGGACTACTTAACCTAATCTAATCCATAGGGATTATATGAATATGAACTAAAGTTAGGGTTAAGTAAAATTAGTTGGACTGTGGGTGGCCTAAGCAAATCTGAGGGAGTGGGTAATATTTACATATAGGCCCGAAAACTTAGCCCGATAAGGTTATGTAATTAAAGACTACATAACCGGTAAAAATAATAAAGTTATGTAATTAAAGACACCTTTTAGGGTAAGCATAACTTGTAGAAATAATAGAATTTAGACATGCATAATAAACTAATAAGGAAATGGGATAACTGGTGAAATGAGAAAAGGGACACTTAATGGTAAATTAAGTAATCAGAAAAGGGGAAAACCTGAAACCAGTTAAGAAAAGGGGGAAAATATATTGTACTTAATTATAAATTAAGTAATCCGTAAACTTGAAGGTCGGAAACCCGTTGATAAGAATAACATGTTCAGACTTGTCCTAGGGACATGAGGGAAATTATAACATAGGTTATAATAAATGGGTAGAGAAACTTATTAATGGGTCTTAGTTAATAGAACTAAGTTTATAAGTAAACAACGATAAGTTGTATTGATGATGTAAAGAGTAATTATGATTAAAAGAGAAAGAATGAGGAAAACTTATGAAATAAGATATATTTAATCATAAATGGTAAGTGATAGGTTAATAGGAAAACATGTGAATTGAGACATACTTAATTACGTATTAAGTAAAACATGTTATTGTAATCAAACAAGAATATAAGAGAGATTATGGATTACAGACCGTGGGCCACAATCTAGAGAATAACATGTTGTAGGCTTATTAATAAACTTAAATGGGTTAAGTTATATGACTGAAATTAATAAGCAAGAGAAACTTGGTAGTTTGAACAAGAATTCAATATTAATGGGAATAACCAGGTTAATTTGTAACACCCTGCATTTTTAATATAATTAGAAATGTTTATATGCATGGAAATATAGATAATGGTGATGTGCAATTCAAATTAGTGGAAGAGACAAAAAATTAATACGTTAACGATATATGTAACAGAAGAGGTAATAAAATAAAGATACTTAATTTAAATATCAAAAATTAAGTAAAACGGACATCACCATTGCGTTCGTCTCGGAATTCTACTTGGGATAGAGTCCAAGTTTGCGTAAAACGGATAACGTATGAAGTAGTTACGAGCTTTAGAAGTTTGTATACATATAAGGCTCATATATATATATATATACAAAATATCTCCAGAATTCAAAAATATTCAAAAACAGTCAAAAGCGGGTGAGCGGGAAAAATCCCACTCGAAGGGTGTCGACACCCCCCAAGGGGTGTCGATATAGGTGTCGACCCCCCTATAGGGGTGTCGACACAGGTGTCGACCCCCTATGGGGGGAAGACACAGGTGTCGTGTCGACCCCCTGTATTAGGGTAGACCCCCTCCCAGATCCAAGCGAAATACATCATTTTGTATGTAGGCACGTTTTTTGACTAGGTTCGTTGGCTTAGAAGCTATATAATGGACCCTAACCCTATTGTTTTCTTGACCTAAACTAATGGCGACGCCATGACGCTGCTCCAGCCTAAAATAATTTAGATTCTTCTTCTTCCCCAAGCAATTCTTAGATCTTATCTCTTCTCTTCCTCTCCAAATCTGTTCTTAAAATAAAAAGATAGATCTAGGATTCCTCTACTCCAAAATAAGAGAAAAGAATTCAGATGCCTGGATCTATGCTGCGCAGAAAGGGAGAAAACCATGGATCAGATCTAGAATTCGAAAGCATACATGAGTGGATTTAAAATACATTTTTTGTATAATAGTAGATCTATCGTTCGCCATTCCCCATTTACACACGTAATAACCCTATTGAAAGATCTAATCTGATAAAGTTCACCTATGCCTATTATTGTTGTCATATGCTTAATTATGATCGGTCATTTTATGCCTACGTTGGGTTTTCTCCTTTTATTCTTCCCTTTTATTTTTATATAGCTAGGTTACCTTCGAGCCTATGCCTATTGTGGATTTATGCGACTGAACGATATTGAGAATAAAAGGGAAAAGGTTGATTTGGGTATTATATGTGATTGGGAGGTTTGGGGACATAACTTATAAAGGGGTTTTGGGAATAACTTTGATTGGAATCATAAATATAACTATGGGTATATGAATCAAATTGTAATTATGAAAGTAAATTGGGATTATAAGTTGAATTAGGATTAAGGGTATAACTACACTTGAAATTATGAATAAAACTATGGTATGATTTATGTATATAAATCAAATTGATAATATAAGACTATAATTTGGGGCAAAAACTGATGGTTGGAATTTAGGGCATTATTGCAATAAAATACGAACAATTGGAAAAGTTTGGGAAAATATGTAATAAAATGAAAGTTGGCATAAATTGTGGCAATTGATTTAGGCATAATTGGACGTAACTTGTATACGTAGGATTATAGGTATAAATTAGATTAGAATTATAAGCATAAATTTGAATTGGAATTTATGGGTAACGAGAAATCATAATAATCAAAGACTTGAAATTGGGCATGAATTAAGAAAAAGATATTGAACGCCTAAGACACGAGGTTAGGTTTGGTATGTGGTAGAAATATGTCTAGATCCGCTCGGCATATCCAGCAACCGCAAATGGTAATCTAATGTGAGAGGTCTTAGGTGGAAATTGGACCCGTAATGGTGTCAAGACACGAGGTTAGATTCAGATGCAATATAAATCTGCCCGGAACCGCCCGGCATATCTAGCAACCGCAAACGATAATCTAATGTGAGAAGTCTTGCGCGTTTACGGACATCGTAAATAATAATGAACACTTAACCAAGACGACACATGTAAGGTTGATATAGATATAATAAAAGGGTTAAGTGGGTTCATGGGTAGCATGGATAATTTGATAAATTAGAATACTTAACCCAATTAAATCTGTAGTGGTGTTACGAACTAGTTGAATTGAGTAGGGGTTAAGTGAACGTGTTAAAGAAGTGGGGAGGGTTAAGTTAATCTTAATTAATGCCAAAATGGGGAATGATAATTATAGCCTATTATGAATGAACTTAAGAAGAGGAAACGATAACAGGTAGGCTTGTCCTAGGGACAAGTGGGAATTATAACTTATGGAATAAGGTAGGTTATAATGAACGATGGAGAAAACAGAATAACTTATGGAATAAGGTAAGTTATAAGGAACGATAAGGGAAGATGAAATAACTTATGTAACAAGGAAAGTTGTACTTAATTGAAAATTAAGTAATCTGTAAAGGCAAGAATAAATCTACAAACGAAGATAACATAAGTTATATGAATGACATAACAGAAAATTGGTTGAGTTGAGTAATTCTCTGAGTGTCAATCTGATGTTGATTTCGGTCTTCGGGGTTAATACTTAGGAAGTTATTCTCTTAACCAATGTATATATGAATTAAGATGTACTTAATTATAAATTAAGTAAAACATGTTATTATAACCATAAGAGGGATAATTATTAGATTATGAGAATAACATGTCGTAGGCTTATTAATGAACTTAAAAGGATTAAGTTATAAATGGAATTAATAAGCAAGGATAACCTGGTAAAATTGAAAAGGAAGTAAATGTGAATAACCAAGTTAAATGAGAAAACTGATGAGGTTGCGCAAGCGCGTAATTAATGATTAGACGTAGGGTCTAATGACAGATAAAACTAAGGCACTTGAAGTAGTTCGTACGTCATAGGATGAACGACCCAACTAGCTAGATCATCACGGTGTCATAAGGCACGAGGGGAGCACACGTTCATTATTCTAGCGGCTCCAACGGACTGGAAGGGGAGGCAGGCGGCTTCCTGAGACGTTAAATGTGCTTCTGGTAGTCCTTTGTGGTGGTTTAGCTTCGGGCTAGGATTACAGAGGTTGGGTCTGCACAAAACTACAAGGTGGATGGGCCTTGACTGCACAAGAAGAGGGCAGTCAGAATGCTGTACGCGGGGGCATTAAGGGTGGTTCGGCGGTTGCCTTGGCGGAGGTGGAGGGTCAAGACCAAATGACAGCAAGAACGTCAGACGCCTATCACCAGCAGCCTAAGGAATGCGAAAAGACAAGAGCTAACCCCTAGAGATCGTTAACCTTTGCTATCAAGGGACGGATGCGGGGAGATCCTACATGGATGTTTAGATTATTTTCTTGTTAGGGGTGGTCGCTTAGCTCGTGTTGTCTTTACTAGTTGATGGAGGGGCCGAGGTAGGGCCATAGCCACCATAGAAAAACCAGACCCGAGGGATATCTATACATTGGACACTCTTAGAGGCGGACCCGTACAGATATAGAAAAGCTCCCGACTGAGTTCTGTGTTTCAGGTGTAGCCCTACCACGGAACTCGGGTGCACAAGTAGAGGTTATGTGCAGTAGAAACATCGAGTACGATTGATGATATGTACGTGGGAAAGTCTAGGTACAACCATGTCTGCTCTGGGTGGTGTATCGTAGACTAGAGGGCATTATTCGGTGATGGAACCAAACTCGGTCGAATAGTTCGAGGATAGCAGTCAGTACGCTTACGTAGCACAGCGATAGTGGTTCTATGCAGATGTAGCATTGTACATTACTATGGCATAGGATGAGGGACTGCGCAATTACTGTGGCGATACGGAGGAGACCGTGCTAGTGGGGTACCACGGGGTGTACCTCAGTTTGGGGGTAGCTACATACACATTATATTAGTTTAACCTACTAGGGGGTAGATGGGTGCGACGTGTGTGTGAAAGCCTTGAGTGCTAATAACACAGATAACATAATAAATGAATGTAATTGAACGGCATATGTAGGATTATTCAAGAGGTGTAGTTTAAATTCATTCACACAGAACTTATGTTCTGACCCCCTCCTCATAACATTCGCAGGTTAGGTTCATGACAGAGACTGTATAGCTTTGGATACTGGTTTAGCAGTATTGTTATTAAGGTAAAGCTATGTTTTAATTATATTATATTTTGTTCCTTCCGCTGTGAGATGTTTTCCGAACTCTGACCTGTTTTATGTCTTTGTCTTTTCTGCAGGATACTAGAGCAAAACAACATCGGTTTCGATGGATTGGTTTTTTTTTTAAGAAAAATTCGGTCCGTCGGAACGTGGGTTGTTACATTTGGTATCGGAGCTTCGGTTTAGGATCCCTATATAGATAATGAGTGAACGTATTTGTATTTTCTAAAATATAAATATATTATATATAAACCTAGATCCATAAGGAAGCCCACTAGATAGAAAGAGTAAAACGTGGAAAGAAATGAGATATCTATTTGGTACACTAAAGGAATGAACATAGAAATTTTGAGACCCTTTGGTGGTTTGGTTGGAAAATGTACAATATGTTTGGTATTAGAGAAAGATGTATCCCATATGATAGAAACTAAAATGTTAGTACTTCAGATTAGTGGGTTTCGAAGTGAAACCTTATAAGTTAGAAAAAGGTTAAAAAGTGGAAAATGGATTAGGGATATATATAGTCGAGAGAATTGAATTCGTGGGAATTTCTAGGAAAGCCTAGGTAAGTTGGAAGCCCACTATGAGTCTAACCCATTTGTTAAACTTTTAAGAACTTGAAATTGTAAAGGTTTTGGCGAAAGAGTTTATGGTGTTTTCAAGTTTTAATCTTAAAAGTATTTTTGATGTTTGAAAAGAGTGTATATTTGGTATTAATGCAAAGTGGGGTATATTTTGCAAAACAATGATTTCTTGTTCTTTCTTGAAAAGGTGCATATTATAGAGCATGTATAGCTTGCTAGTTTTCATATTATAGTATATGAAAAGGTTGAAAAGCAAAGATAGCATTTTGTAAAGAAAGTTTTGAAAATCTCTATTCTTTGGACAATAAATTTTGTTTATTGTTTTAAAAAGAAAATTTTGTTAGGTGGACAAAATAAGTTGTAGAGAGTAAGAATAGAGTAGATGTTTACACCTTGTAGAAAGCAGCCAAAATTAACATTGTAGGTAGAAACAATGTAACCCGATAGTTGTCCTTATCTACTCTAGTTTTGTGATTTGAAAAAAAAATGTGTTTTGCATTTTTGTTGTGACATGTTTTTATGGTTTGGCAAAAATAAGTTTTGGAAAAGAAAATAAGGTTTTACCACTTTTAATTTTTGGAAGAAAAATTAAATAAAAAGAGAGGCCAAACCATGTTTTGAAAAAATGGAGCAGATAAGGATTAGTACCTAGGAAAGGCAGCAAAGGTTAGAGGTTAGGAAGTAAATAGCAAGGACTATCTTGAAATAATAAAAACAAATTCCTGTAGAATGCATAAGCATTGTGAAGCCTAGAATTGTTGCTTGAAAAAAAAGTGTAGGCTAGTAATACACAGCAAGGACTAGTAGTGACTACTAGATAGTGGAAGGGCAAGTAAGCGTTGAGAGTTTGTGATTGGACTTTTCTTTAGTGAAATGGTCTTATGATTCTTGGCCCTTGATAGTAGCCGTGTAGGATGTCGCAAGATGGAAAGGTTTAATGAAAAAAAATAAGCTAAGAAAGAGAATAACCTAAACAAGAAGAAAACAACAAATTCAGTAAAGCAACAAACGTGACGGGAAAAGAAAATGAAAATCTTAAGAAAAGATGAATAAAAATGAAATTTTTCCAAGATAAGTTGAAAAAGAAGAGAAAATTTTCTTATGTAGTTGTACTTGGATAGGAAAATAGGAAATCTTTATAGAATAGTTACATAAAAATTCAAGTACAATTAGAAACGGTACATAAAAGAAAAATGGAAGAAGTGAATTTTTTTCGTTTTATACCTTTTTGTAACATAAGAAATCGAATTTAGAAAATTAGATTTTTCTAAATTTTGAATTTAATGATGGTTGGTAGGATTTTGGATACAACAATTGGATGAACTATGCTCTTATTCTGTAAGAGTGTGGGAAAATTTGGGTGAAAAATGTTTTGATTTTCCAAAAATATTGCATTCATATAGAACTGCAAGTATATTTAGGATGTGAGCATCATGTTTTGAAAGAGTTTTTAAAAGTTTGCATACATATAGGTGATACCAATTAGGCATACATGTATTACTATGATGCATTTCACTTTGCACCTGCGCACAATGTTTGCAAAAATTGGATGCACATGTGATGGTTTGATGCGAGGGATTATATATATTTTACCCCTATCGAATTCTGGGAACGAAATTCTTTAATGTTGGGAGAATGTAACACCCCGCCATTTTAATATAATTAGAAATGTTTATATGCATGGAAATATAGATAATGGTGATGTGCAATTTAAATTAGTGGAAGAGACGGAAAAAATAATACGTTAACAATATATGTATCAGAAGAGGTAGTAAATGTAACAACCCGAATTTTTATAACATGTTAAAGTCATAAATCAAGGCAGAATTAAATTTTTGAAATAAGAATCAGGGGAAACGGGTTGCGCCATTGCGTTCGTCTCGAAATTTTACATGAAATAGAGTCCGAGTTTTCGAAAATCGGAGTTCGTATGACCAAGTTATGACCTTTAGAAGTTTCAGAAATTTTTAGAATCAAAACAGCTCGAATTTCGAATTCGAAATTCGAATTCAAACCCCGCAGCAGGCAGGGCGGGAAAACTCCCGCCCACAGACCAGGTCGACCTGGGGGTCTACCATAGTGTCGACCTCCCAGGGACCAGGTCGACCATAGTGTTGACCTGGGGGTCGACCTGCCTCCCAAACCTGTTTCCTGAGCCAGATGCATTCTGATGTATTTAGACTTATTTCATGACCATATTCGTCTGCCTAACCCTATATAAACTCACCTCTAGCCTCATTCTCTCCACACCATTTCTTTCTGTCCTTATGTTGCTTCTAAGATAATGAAAATACTAAGATAAATAAAAAAGGGACTGCTTCTTCTCCATCAAGACTACGCTTAGAGATTTGCAAATTGGGGGATTTCAATTAGAACACGATCAATCAAATAGAGATTCAACAATCAAAATTCTGCTTTCTAATTCTCGATCCACGCACTGTAAGTTCAAGTTACTTTTAGATAAAAGCTGTAAACTTAATATCCATGTTGTAAATTGGAATTGGATCTATGTATGGTAATTGATTCGTATCTATTCTTGTTCATCTTGGATCTTGACTTTCGTGAATATTGCTTTGGACCTATTCATGTTGTAAATCAAACTCTCTCATGTCTATAACCTTAACATGCCTATGACATTGAAACTATTGTTAATGGCCAAGGACTATGACTGTGAACATAAGACTACGCCTATGCCTATGACTGATAACATAAGATTATGCCTATGACTGTGAACATAAGACTATGCCTATGCCTATGACGGTGAACATAAGACTAATTGCCTATGACTATGACAATGACAATGGTGGCTAATCACCTATGACTCTTGACTATGAGAATTATTACCTATGATTATGAACATAAGGCTATTATCTATGACCATGACTTTGAAACTATTACTGTTAATTACCTATGACTATTGCCTAGAACTATTTTGGATAATTAACCATGACTATTGTGATTAATCGCTTATGGTTCTTAATTATGAGATTTCTACATACGACCATGACTATGACTATTGGGGTTAATTACCTGAAACTATCATAGTTGATTGTTCATGCCCATAGTTGAAACCCGTGTTGTACACCGAATTTGCAGTTTGTTGGATCTCATACCTAGGGTGTAACTTGCTTAGTTTATTCGCTATTATGTACACCAAAACCAGTGGATCCATTATCCTTGTATTTGGCTTGCTTTCGCATAACTATTCTTTTATGTCAAGTTTTTATCAGGACTATCGCCTTATTTTGCTAGATTTGAAAACCCTGTTAATTTCTATATGCCAGTGATGTTGTAAATGATCATCTCAAGTTATATTATGCCAGTCTTGTAATCTCTTTTATCGCTTTATGCTTGTCCCTTCTGCCTATCATAGTTTTGATGTTATTCCCTTTATCTGTAGATTTAGATTTACTTGTAATTTAGGTCGATTAACGTTTACATGCGATGGGAATACGATTTGGGTAGATTAGGCAAAACATGAATGGGTTATGAACATGAATTATGAACTTGATAATAGGCAAAACTTGAAACATGAACGTTGTTATAACTTGAATCTGGATGTGGGCATGAAACTTATCCTCGAAACTTGACATGAAAACTTGAACATGGTCATGACACTAGAATGAACTTGAAAATGGCCAACTCGAGGTTGGGTTGAGTTTGCAGTGTAAATCTGCCCGGAACCGCCCGGCAAATCCAGTTACTACAAACAATAGGATCCAATGTGAGTAGTTGGTCATATCGCACTTGAAAACCCGAGGTTAGACTGAGTTGTGGTGTAAATCTGCCCGGAACCGCCCGGCATATCCAGTGACCACAATAACAGGTCTAATGTGAGAGGTTGGGGTGCATTAATGAATTAATGCAACATGATAGAGTTAAGTCATAAACATGAAAGACAACACTTAACCAACTTGAAATATGATTGGTAGGGTTAGGTCATGAACTTGAACGACAACACCTAACCAATTTAACACGTGAATGGTAGGGCTAAGTCACGAACTTAAATGACCACACTTAGCCAACTTGATATACTCGACTGATGGGGTTAAGTCTCGAATTTAAATGACAACACTTAACCTACTTGACGGAAACCCTAGTTACGCGGTTCGTTTCAGCAGTAACCCACTAGATGTATCATGGTACCCTGGAACTAGGCAGGGTGGGGCACGATTACTGGGCTGATTGTAAGCGACCAGAACGACGGCTGTGTGGGTGCGTCAGTGTATGTAACACCCCGTAATTTGAACATAAAAATTCACAAATTAAAGTATACTTAATTAAGTGAAATGGGTTGCGCAGAGAAATATATATATATATATTGATACATATATAATTGAAAATTAAATAAATAAATATGCAAAAATGTTCAAAACAGCGAATTGGGAGAGGGGAATAACCGAACCGGCCGATTTTTGAGGTCGACCCGAGCTCGCTGGGTCGTCTAGGGGTTAATCCAGGGTGTTTGGCTGTCAACCCGTGGGCCGATTCGCTCAAATGCAGATTTTGCATTTGAATGGTTCTCATGGTTCAGCTTTAATCTAAAGGCCCTAGATGGTTCCTACACTTGACTTCTTCCCCAAGACATGCTTTGATGGCTAGGATCTAAACTAAGGTTAATCCTATGGCTAAAACTATCCTAGTCTTCTATAAAAAGACCCCTAACCTAAATGCTCATATTTCAATCCTATAGCTAAACTATGCCTCCACCCTCATCCTCTTGTCATAATCTCCTTCTCTAATCATATGAGAGAGTTTCTAAAGAAGTATAAGAGTTCCTAAGCTTGCTTAAGTGTTTCTAAGTTTGATTCAAGGCTTTTCTTCATCAAAGCTAGGATCTTTATTATTGATTTGGCTCAAGGGTTTTCATTTGGAGCATTCTTATTTGGAGTTTTTGAGTTGATAGCTTAGTGGCTTCGTCTCAATCTTTTAATATATTCATAAGAAGGCTAATCAACAAGTTGTGAGTTTTCTATAGCCTTAATGACCAATTATTGAAATGATTATGATAGGATATAATGAGGTTATGGCTATGAATGTGGATCAATGCAAGTTATGCAAGTTGTATGCTATGGGTTAATGATGTTATGCATGTTATGCAAGTTATGTGCTATGTGTTAATGATGTTATGCATGTCATGCAAGTTATATGCTATATGTTTGTGATATTATGCAAGTTATGCAAGTAATATGCTACATGTTTGAGATGCTATGCAAGTTATGCAAGCCATATGTTACATGTTCATGATGTTATGCAAGTTATGCAAGTCACAAGTTACATGTTCATGATGTTATGCAAGTTATGCAAGCTATATGCTATATGATCATGATGTTATGCAAGTTATGCAAGTGTTCATGATGCTAGTTGCTATGATAAACATTGATCCACTATGACACCATGATTATGCAAGTTGGGTGTATGATGATATGCAAGTTCATGTATGATATGTATGCAAGTTTGGTGTATGATAATATGCAAGTTCACATATGACATGTTATGCAAGTATGATGTTTGATTATATGCAAGAGACATGTGCAAGTTTACACCTTAGTATGATATGCATACATATGCAAGTTAACCCCTTTATATGTCATACATACATATGCAAGTTTACCCCTTTGTATGACATAAGAAACTTATGCAAGTTACCCTCCTTATGACATATGTGATTCATGCAAGTTTGGGTTGATTATCTATGCTAGTTGGGTTTGATGCTATATGCATGTTGACACCTTTAAACCCATGTTGATGCTAATGTTATGCAAGTTGAACCCATTACATTTATGATGAATCTTCCCTTTTATGTCATGTTAGCGAATTACGTGGGGAACGATGGGGTTAATAAACATGTTAATGAAATGGTGTGAAGTTGGTATGATTATGCATACCATAAAGTGATGGACATAATTGAGTCAATTATGTACATCGTTAAAATTGGAATTAATTAGGGAAAATTAATTCGGGGGTGATTAATTAGGTGTAATTAATCGACTAAGACACGAGGTTGGACCCTTTTGTAGCGTAAGACTGCCCGGAACCGACCGGCAAATCCAGCGGCTACAAATGATTGGCCCAATGTGAGAGGTCTTAGGCACAAACCAAATACGTGACAAGTGTATAGACACGAGGTTAGACTCGGTTATGGCGTAAGGCTGCCCGGACCCAACCGGCAAATCCAGCTGCCATAAAAGATAGTCTAATGTGAGAGGTCTTTACAACGGTCACGTTCTTAATCAATTAAGAAACACTTAACCAGATAAGCATGTAGTGGGCATGAGGGGTTAAGTGGGTGCCTTGGGTGGCATGTGGAAATCAAGTAGTGCCTTGGGTGGCATGTGAAAAATCTAGTAGTTGCCTTGGGTGGCAATAGAAAATACGATTAGAATACTTAACCGAAGTGGAACATGTAATTAAACACGATTAAAGGGTTAAGTGGGTGCCTTGGGTGGCATGTGGAAAAATCTAGTGGGTTGCCTTGGGTGGCAATAGAGAATATGACAAGAATACTTAACCAAAGGGGAACATGTAACTAAACATGATTATAAAAAGGGGTTAAGTGGGATGCACTAGATAAAATGACAAGCTTATGTAGTAGCTTGTGGGGGCCTTAAGTGGCAATTGAAATATGATTAAATGACAAGCTTAAGTAGTAGCTTGTGGGGGCCTTGAGTGGCAATTGAAATATGATTAAATGACAATCTTAAGTAGTAGCTTGTGGGGGCCTTAAGTGGCAATTGAAATATGATTAAATGACAAGCTTAAGTAGTAGCTTGTGGGGGCCTTGAGTGGCAATTGAAATATGATTAAATGACAAGCTTAAGTAGTAGCTTGTGGGGGCCTTGAGTGGCAATTGAAATATGATTAGATGACTTAACCAAACCTTAACATGTAAGTGGGCATGATTATAAAAAGGGGTTAAGTGGGATGCACTAGATAAAATGACAAGCTTAAGTAGTAGCTTGTGGGGGCCCATTTCAACCAGTAACCCATATGTATCTTATTGGGCTCGACCCATGTCGAGGATGGGACACGCGTACTGGGCTTGACTATAAGAGGCCAAAATGGGGTAGCGGTGGCAACGCGAGTCCAACGGGTTTCATATGCGTGTGTGGACCCGGGCTGGTAGGTAAGACGTTGTTGCATCGTGTAGATATAAGCCGTGCACCATTTTCGGGTTGCCACTTTGGGGAGTGATACACCCCACTGTGGGGCCAGCACGGGTATCTACGGTAGGGAGCCGATCGCTTGGGGAGTAGCAGGTACACCTAGTGGAGATAGGGGCAGACGGCACCTATGTAGTCAGCTAGGGGTATACGAAACTACTATTAAAAATTACTAAGTACACTTAGTGGGGATCAACCTTTAAGTAGGAATTACACTTGGGTAGGTGGAACTGGTGTGGTGCAGTGTAGGAATTATCCTTGGGTGAGTAGATCTGGTGTGGTGCAGAATGGTATTTATCCTTGGGTGGATAGGCGCGTCTTTACCGTTATCTTAGTTTATCCTAAGTCTAGTTGGCTACATAGTGTAGTCATTTATCCCCAGTCGTACCGTACCAGGTTTATATCATACCCTAATTACTTTAATGATTGTATTGTTAAGGTTATAGGGCTCACTCAGACTTATGTCTGACCCCGTTGTTTTTATCTTTTTCCCCAACCCTCAGGTTCTCAGAGTGGGCCTAGCACTAGTGGGCTTGGATCAGATTGCTTTATCTATCTTTTGGAGCTTGGACTCTTGAAGAAAAGCTCGGTTATCTTTTCTATTATGGCTATTAGTATGTAGTGGGATTATGTACTTATGTTTTAACGAGATGGATATTTTGTACTTGACTCTTGTTGGTTTTTGAGATGTAACCAAACATGTTTACCTTCTGCTGCATTGAAATGATGTTTTAAATTTCAAGTATTACTTATATCTGTCTTGTTGTAATTTTTCAGTTCTATATTCACTTAAATACTCCACCGAAGCTAAGGCATTCCCTTTGTGAGTGACCTTAGTGGGAGTGGGGTGTTACAGTGTAGGTTCTAACGGAGTGCAGGCGTGCACACACTCCGGAGCAAAAAAAGCAGGCATTGGGCATCAGTTGGTTCATCTGTGCATTCTTGATTCGTGTCGGTGGTTGGCACCATAAGCCTTGATACACTCTATGGTGGACCTAGCACAGGTGACTACATTCGTGATTGGGCCGTATGACACAGAAACACAACGAGCTAGAACTTGTAGGGAGCCGATCGATTAGTGGATCGTTCCGTTGGACCTAGTAATGGGTCATTCACGATTTTGGGCCAAGGGATCATTTCATGATTTATACTTGACATGGGTTGGACTACTAGTACAGTCGGTGCAGTGAACCTTGAACATGCGATGCTATACTTGACCTATACTTGATCCATCATGTCATCTTAGTCTATCTTATCCATCTTGACATCATACTTATGTTTACTTTCAGTTTGTACATGTCATGTTACCTTTACCTGTTTTATGCTGAAAGTCACTTGGACTTACCAGTCTTTATGACTGACCCGTTTTCTTTCGCCTCTTTTTCTTTCGTTCCCCCCCCCAAGGTTCTCAGGGAGGAAATTCTAGCACTTAGCTTGGATTCTGCTTGCTTTCCGTCAGCTCATGTATGGTTTGGTCTTGAGCTATGTTATGGCTGCATGTCTGCTATTTTTGGGGAATAATTTACTTCTGTTATTTTAAGTCTATGCTTCTTTATCTAGAACTTGATGTAATGGAATAATGGCAACTTGTACTTTGGATATATGAGGTTTTGACTCTTTTCTTGAAAGTAATAAGATTTGGTTTTTAATTTCTATCGCTGCTTTATTTATGTTCTGTCTTGTGATATCTCTGTGTATGTTTACCTAGATAATGCTCCGCCAAAACTAGTGCATTCCCTTTGTGAGTGACCCTAGCGGGGGTGGGGTGTTACATTTGGTATCAGAGCAGAAGGTTACCAGACTGGGCAAAAGCTTTTAAAAACTTCTGAAACTATTTTCAAAACCGTTTATAAAGAAGCATTTTTTTCAAGAAAAGTTTATTTTGAAAAGGCTATTCCCCAAAAGCCATTAGCACTTTCCTTTGTTTCCTCATTTGAATATTTATCTTTTCGTTTTTCAGCATGTCTGGGAATCTTAACTTTCCAGAGGGCATGCCAATACCTGGCTGGTTTAGGAGGTACTTAGAGGCTAGGGCCAACGATGCAGGCCCAGCGGATATTCCTCCTCCAGCTGCAGCGATTCCTCCTCCTCCTCCTCGTGGAAACGCTTTCGCAAAGACGTGTAGAGACTTCAAGGCTATGGGTGGAAAGGACTTCTATAGGACTGAATCCTTTGTGGAAGTGAGGAACTGGCTGAAGGAGACCGAAGATTTGTTCGTCATCTTCGAAGTTGACGATAGGCAAAAGATACAGCTGGTAGTGTGGTTGCTTAAAGATGAAGCTTTGTATTGGTGGGAGATTACCCATGCTGAGAGGCCAGTGGAAAATTGGGAAGACTTCCGGATGAGATTTGAGATGAAATTTCTCTCCCAAGTTGAAAGAAGCCTGCAGATGGAGAAGTTCCTAACTCTGAAGCAAGGAAGCATGACGATCAGGGAGTACGTCAGTCAGTTTAATCAACTGGCCAGATTTGGACTGGATTTAGTGAACACCCAACACAAGAAGGCTCTTCGCTTCGTCAGAGGTTTGAATGAGTCGCTACACAGCCTTGCTATGACTCATGCCCATGGGGGCGACCTTTGAGAGCTTGGTGGATATGGCCCTACTTCATGAAGAAGACGAGAATGGCAAGAAGGAGGTCAAGGCGAGTGATTCTCAAAACAAGAAGAAAGACTCCGAGAAAGGAGGCAAGAACAACAACAACAATAATGACAACAAGACACGTGAGAAAAGAAAGTGCCACTTCTGCGGTATTGAAGGGCATATAGTCCAGGATTGTAGAAAGAAGAAGATGAAGATGGGAGCATGCTTTTAGTGTGGTGAAACTGGACATATCAGCAAGAACTGCCCTAAGAAGCAAGGGCAAGCCCCGCAAGCAGGACCTTCTGGGGGTACATCTTTAACTTCTTCTCCTTGATGCTTTGTTTTATCTTGTATATCTTTTCGATCCTATCTTGAGAACCTTAGGTAGAACCCTATGGATGTAAACATGTATTTGAAACATGTTATGGTTGATGTTTGCAAATGGTCGCAAGTGGTTGCTCGTGGTTGCATAACACACATTAGGCACTAGATCGGCTCAGACACGTTTTCATATTGCATATGCATGAGTGTTATACTTGTTTATGGATGAAATTGAATGTGTTATCATGTGGATGTCGCATATGGACGGATGTTTGAGCACACATATAGTGTTTATGTGATTAGGGCTATTTGCATACAGGTTGGACTCATGGCACTAAACATATTTTGCATTAAGAAGATCAATCAGGCCTGATTATTTGCATTAGATAAGGAACATATACACACACTTTATGCATATATTCATATAGCATTAGAAATCTTTTAAGGACAATGATTGCTCGTGAATGATGGTTGAGTATATGGATGATTGGATGGTAGGATATATTCTTCCTAACTTGAAGATTTCGGGAACGAACTCCTTTAAGGAGGGGAGAATGTAACAACCCGAATTTTTACAACATGTTAAAGTCATAAATCAAGGCAGAATTAAATTTTAAAATAAGAATCAGGGGAAACAGGTTGCGCCATTGCGTTCGCCTCGAAATTTTACATGAAATAGAGTCCGAGTTTTCGAAAATCAAAGTTCGTATGACGAAGTTATGACCTCTAGAAGTTTCAGAAATTTTCAGAATCAAAGACAGCTCGAATTTCGAATTCGAAATTCGAATTCATACCCCGCAGCAGGCAGGGTGGGAAAACTCCCGCCCACAGACCATGTCGACCTGGGGGTCGACCATAGTGTCAACCTCCCAGGGACCAGGTCGACCTGCCTCCCGAACCTGTTTCCTGAGCCAGATGCATTCTGATGTATTTAGACTTGTTTCGTGACCAGATTCGTCTGCCTAACCCTATATAAACTCACCCCTAGCCTCATTCTCTCCACACCATTTCTTTCTGTCCTTATGCTGCATCTAAGATAATCAAAATACTAAGATAAAGAAAAAAAGGACTGCTTCTTCTCCATCAAGACTATGCTTAGAGATTTGCAAATTGGGGGATTTCAATTAGAACACGATCAATCAAATAGAGATTCAACAATCAAAATTCTGCTTTCTAATTCTCGGTCCACGCATTGTAAGTTCAAGTTACTTTTAGATAAAAGCTGTAAACTTAATATCCATGTTGTAAATTGGAATTGGATCTATGTATGGTAATTGATTCGTATCTATTCTTGTTCATCTTGGATCTTGACTTTCGTGAATATTGCTTTGGACCTATTCATGTTGTAAATCAAACTCTCTCATGTCTATAACCTTAACATGCCTATGACATTGAAACTATTGTTAATGGCCAAGGACTATGACTGTGAACATAAGACTACGCCTATGCCTATGACTGTGAACATAATACTATGCCTATGCCTATGACGGTGAACATAAGACTAATTGTCTATGACTATGACAAGGACAATGGTGGCTAATCACCTATGACTCTTGACTATGAGAATTATTACCTATGATTATGAACATAAGGCTATTATCTATGACCATGACTTTGAAACTATTACTGTTAATTACCTATGACTATTACCTAGAACTATTTTGGATAATCAACCATGACTATTGTGATTAATCGCTTATGGTTCTTAATTATGAGATTTCTACCTACGACCATGACTATGACTATTGGGGTTAATTACCTGAAACTATCACAGTTGATTGTTCATGCCCATAGTTGAAACCCGTGTTGTACATCGAATTTGCAGTTTGTTGGATCTCATACCTAGGGTGTAACTTGCTTAGTTTATTCGCTATTATGTACACCAAAACCAGTGGATCCATTATCCTTGTATTTGGCTTGCTTTCGCATACCTATTCTTTTATGTCAAGTTTTTATCAGGACTATCGCCTTATTTTGCTAGATTTGAAAACCCTGTTAATTTCTATATGCCAGTGATGTTGTAAATGATCATCTCAAGTTATATTATGCCAGTCTTGTAATCTCTTTTATCACTTTATGCTTGTCCCTTCTGCCTATCATAGTTTTGATGTTATTCCCTTTATCTCTAGATTTAGTTTTGCTTGTAATTTAGGTCGATTAACGTTTACATGCGATGGGAATACGATTTGGGTAGATTAGGCAAAACATGAATGGGTTATGAACATGAATTATGAACTTGATAATTGGAAAAACTTGAAACATGAACGTTGCTATAACTTGAATCTGGATGTGGGCATGAAACTTATCCTCGAAACTTGACACGAACTTGACATGAAAACTTGAACATGGTCATGACACTAGAATGAACTTGAAAATGGCCAACTCGAGGTTGGGTTGAGTTTGCAGTGTAAATCTGCCCGGAACCGCCCGGCAAATCCAGTTACTGCAAACAATAGGATCCAATGTGAGTAGTTGGTCATATCGTACTTGAAAACCCGAGGTTAGACTGAGTTGTGGTGTAAATCTGCCCGGAACCGCCCGGCATATCCAGTGACCACAACAACAGGTCTAATGTGAGAGGTTGGGGTGCATTAATGAATTAATGCCACATGATAGGGTTAAGTCATGAACATGAAAGACAACACTTAACCAACTTGAAATATGATTGGTAGGGTTAGGTCATGAACTTGAACGACAACACCTAACCAACTTAACACGTGAATGGTAGGGCTAAGTCACGAACTTAAATGACCACACTTAGCCAACTTGATATACTAGACTGATGGGGTTAAGTCTCGAATTTAAATGACAACACTTAACCTACTTGACGGAAACCCTAGTTACGCGGTCCGTTTCAGCAGTAACCCACTAGATGTATCATGGTACCCTGGAACTAGGAAGGGTGGGGCACGATTACTGGGCTAATTGTAAGTGACCAGAACGACGGCTGTGTGGGTGTGCCAGTGTAGGTTCTAACGGAGTGCGGGCGTGCACACACTCCGGAGCAGAAAAAGAAGGCATTGGGCATCAGTAGGTTTATCTGTGCATTCTTGATTCGTGTCGGTGGTTGGCACCATAGGGCTTGATACACTCTATGGTGGACCTAGCACAGGTGACTACATTCGTGATTGGGCCGTATGACACAGAAACACAATGAGCTAGAACCTGTAGGGAGCCGATCGATTAGTGGATCGTTCCGTTGGACCCAGTAATGGGTCATTCACGATTTTGGGCCAAGGGATCATTTCATGATTTATACTTGACATGGGTTGGGCTACTAGTACAGTCGGTGCAGTGAACCTTGAACATGCGATGCTATACTTGACCTATACTTGATCCATCATGTCATCTTAGTCTATCTTATCTATCTTGACATCATACATATGTTTACTTTCAGTTTATACATGTCATGTTACCTTTACCTGTTTTTATGCTGAAAGTCACTTGGACTAACCAGTCTTTATGACTGACCCGTTTTCTTTCGCCTCTTTTTCTTTCGTCCCCCCCCCCCCCAAGGTTCTCAGGGAGGAAATTCTAGCACTTAGCTTGGATTCTGCTTGCTTTCCATCAGCTCATGTATGGTTTGGTCTTGAGCTATGCTATGGCTGCATGTCTGCTATTTTTGGGGAATAATTTACTTTTGTTATTTTAAGTCTATGCTTCTTTATCTAGAACTTGATGTAATGGAATAATGGCAACATGTACTTTGGATATATGAGGTTTTGACTCTTTTCTTGAAAGTAATAAGATTTGGTTTTTAATTTCTACCGCTGCTTTATTTATGTTCTGTCTTGTGATATCTCTGTGTATGTTTACCTAGATAATGCTCCACCAAAACTAGTGCATTCCCTTTGTGAGTGACCCTAGCGGAGGTGGGGTATTACAGTAAATAAAGATACTTAATTTAAATATCAGAAATTAAGTAAAACGGGCATTACCATTGCGTTCGTCTCGGAATTCTGCTTGGGATAGAGTCCAAATTTGCGTAAAACGGATAACGTATGAAGAAGTTATGAGCTTTAGAAATTTGTATACATATAAGGCTCATATATATATACACACACACACACACACACACACAAAATATCTCCAGAATTCAAAAATATTCAAAAACAGTCAAAAGCGGGTGAGTGGGAATAATCCCGCTCGAAGGGTGTCGACCCCCCTCCCTCCAAGGGTGTCAATATAGGTGTCGTCCCCCGGTATAGGGGTAGACCCCCTCCCAGATCCGAGCGAAATACATCGTTTTGTATGTAGGTACGTTTTCTGACCAGGTTTGTTGGCTTAGAAGCTATATAATGGACCCTAACCCTATTGTTTTCTTGACCTAAACTAATGGCAACGCCATGACGCTGCTCCAACCTAAAATAATTTAGATTCTTCTTCTTCCACAAGAAATTCTTAGATCTAATCTCTTCTCTTCCTCTTCAGATCTATTCTTAAAATAAAAAGATAGATCTAGGATTCCTCTACTCCAAAATAAGAGAAAAGAATTCAGATGCCTGGATCTACGCTGCGCAAAAAGGGAGAAAACCATGGATCGGATCTAGAATCGGAAAGCATACAAGTGAGTGGATTTAAAATACATTTTTGTATAATAATGGATCTATCGTTCGCCATTCTCCATTTACACACATAATAACCCTATTGAAAAATCTAATATGATAAAGTTCACCTATGCTTAATATTGTTGTCATATTCTTAATTATGATCAGTCATTTTATGCCTATGTTAGGTTTCCTCCTTTTATTCTTCTCTTTTATTTTTATATAGCTAGGCTACCTTCGGGCGTATGCCTATTGTGGATTTATGTGATTGAACGATATTGAGAATAAAAGGGAAAATGTTGATTTGGGTAATATATGTGATTGGAAGGTTTGGAGACATAACTTATAATGGGGTTTTAGGAATAACTTTGATTGGAATCATAAATATAACTATGGGTATATGAATCAAATTGTAATTATGAATGTAAATTGGGATTATGGGCATAATTACACTTGGAATTATGAACAAAACTATGGTGGGATTTATGTATATAAATCAAATTAAGAATATAAGAATGTAATTTAGGGCATAAACTAATGGTTGGAATTTGGGGCATTATTGCAATGAAATATGAACAATTGGAAAAGTTTGGAAAAATATGTAATAAAAAGAAAGTTGGCACAAATTATGGGAATTGATTTGGGCATAATTGGGCATAACTTGTATACGTAGGATTACAGGTATAAATTGGATTAGAATTATAAGCATAAATTTGAATTGGAATTTATGGGTAACTGGAAATCATAATAATCCAAGACTTGAAATTGGGAATGAATTAAGAAAAAAGATATTGAATGCCTAAGACACGAGGTTAGATTTGGTTTGCAGTAGAAGTCTGCCCGGAACCGCCCGGCATATCCAGCAACCGCAAATGGTAATCTAATGTGAGAGGTCTTAGGTGGAAATTGGACCCGTAATGGTGTCAAGACACGAGGTTAGATTCGAATGCGGTAGAAGTCTGCCCGGAACCGCCCGGTGTAACACCCCGAAAATTCGATAACTGTGAAATTCATAAATTAAAGTATAATCAAATTCAAATCAGAGAACTAAGGGAAACGGGATACGCCATTGCGTTCGTCTCGGAAAAATACGCGAAATAGAGTCCGAGTTTTCGAAAAACGGAGTCCGTATGAAGAAGATATGGCCTTCGGAAGTTTTGAATTAAATTTAAAATTCAAACAGAATAAAATAATAATTTTGAAATGGGGCCCAGTGGGCCAGGCGGATAAAACACCCGCCTAGCCACCCAGGTCGACTGGGCTGTCGACCTGGGCTACCCATGTCGACAGGGCTGTCGACAGCCCTGTCGACAGGGGTGTCGACCTGGTCGAGCCCAGTCAACCTGGCTGGCCAGGTCTGTGTTTGGTCGAATTTCAGTGGTCTGCTTTGTCATTAGGGCTAGGTGGCGGGATTTTATTGGTCTCTCTTCCTAATGAATGGCTATGATCTAACCTAGCAACATCAAGGGTCCTAATTAGTTCCTAACCTCTATATAAACAACCCTAGACTAAACCCTAATCTATTCATTAAAAATTAAGAACATAGCCGCCATGTTGCTGAGGAACGACAAAGCATAGCCGCCAACTAAAGAGAGGATTAGGGAGGAAGTTCTAAGGCCTAAAGCAATTCAAGCAACCTAAAGCTAATCAATTCAACAAAGGAATTTGCGTCCTCAATCCCTAAACTAGAGAATTCATCAAACCATTGTAAGTAGAGTATTACTTTGGTATTAATAAACAACTGTGTTGATGTGTATGCTTGAATTGTGGCAATGGAAGTAATTCATATTTGTGCAAAATTATGTTATTCATTATAAAGAACTACATGCGGTAGTTCTATGCAAATAAACGTTGGAATATTGCGCAAATTGTGTAAACTATATTGAAGCTACATGTATGTAGTTAATGGAGATTCATGCAAATTTGAGGCTTTGTTATTATGCCATTATGATGTATGTTTTTTTATGTATAAATCATTTTGCAAGTAATTGAAACAAGTTTGGTTATTATAGTTCATATGAAACTATGTGGAATTTTGACACCATGTATTAGTCATGCTTTTGCAAACTTATGAATATGGCTAGGAATGATATTTGGCATAATTGAGATCTATGATTAAGTCTATCTTGTTTTAAAGAATTATATGATGACATATGTGAGACATGGTTAGATTAGACTCAAAAATCCCCTTTTTGCAAGTTTAAAGCAAAACACCATGATTAGGAATATTTATGCATAAGTATGTTTATACCATCGTTATGTGATTAGGCTTAAATCATGATTAAGTTGAATTATGTTATGTTCATGCTAGAAGTATTTATGCCATGCTTATGTTTGACAATATGCCATGCCTATGCTAGAAGTATTTTATGCCATGCTTATGTTTGACATTATGCCTAAATAAGAATATAGGTTCATGTTGTAGTTAAACCTATGCAAGTTTACATGCCTTGATTTATGTCACCTATGTTGTATGACCAAAATACATGTCACCACTATGCAAGTACACCAATTTCTATTATGTATTTTCCAACGTCATATGCAAGTTCATGCGCTCACTTTCCCCTCTTTGTGTATACGCCATAAGCCTCCCCTTTCGCATGGCTAAATTGGGCTTTAAAAGGCTAAGCCCAATATATATATAAACGAACGTGTAAAACGGGGGAAAATAACGTTGGGTTAACATTAATTTAATGAATAAAAACTAAAGTAAAAGGGCCCAAATTCAAGTATGGGTTGGGCCCATGATTGGTGTAACCTTTACACCGTTAACTTAATAATGGGCCGCAAATATTTACATATAAATAAAGAAGAATGGCAAAATATGTAAATGTAGAAAAGACGATGTGTTTAACCCGAGGTTGGATTGAGTTGTGATGTAAACCTGCCCGGAACCGCCCGGCTGTCCAGTAGTCACAACAATACCTATCCAATGTGGGAGGTTAAACATGGAGCCCAGCAAGGACCCGAGGTTAGACTGAGTTGTGGCGTAAGACTGCCCGGAACCAACCGGCAACAGGCAGCCACAACAATACCTGTCTAATGTGAGAGGTCAGGGCCTTAATAAGACAATTAAGGCTGAGTCAGGATTGTTAGGATTAAGTAAACTAAAGACTTAATCAAAATGGAACATGCTAAACTAAACGGACTGGTGGGGTTAGGTTAGGAAACACTTAACCAACTTAGCATGTTGGCTAGAGATAGAAAACCTAGTAACGGGGGGACCCTTTTCAGCAGTAACCCTAGAAGGTGTATCAGGATACCCTGAAACTAGGCAGGGTGGGGCACGATTACTGGGCTGATTGTAAGAGGTCAAATCGACGGCGGTGGTGTAGCAGTGTAGGTTCTAACGGTGTGCGGGCGTGCACGCACTCCGGCGCAGAAAAATAAAGCACTGGACACCAGTAGCGTACCTTTGCACTCTAAGGTTGTGTCGGGTTGCCACTATGGGACTTGATACACCCCATGGTGGGACCAGCATAGGTAACTACAGACATCGGGGGCCGTAGGACACATGTAACTTTGCGAATAGGAGCCGATCATCGTAGAATGGATCACACTACCCTGATTATGGGGTGTAAATTGGAAACTAGTTTATATGGGTTCAGAGATTAACATGGGGTACGATAGTATATTTGACCCTAGATAACTTAACCAAGTTCATAGTGTTTGCCCACTTCCTGTTTTACTTATCATACCCAGTTCTTTATTCATAGACAAAGTAGTACTAGACTTACTCAGGCTTTATGTCTGACTCTATTTTTCCTTCGTCTTCTTTCTTCCGTTTCCCCCCCCAGGTCCTCAGGGAGGGAACACAGCAGCTTGACCTACCTCAACATCCAGCTTGAAGAAGAGAAATGTATTGCTTGGACTTTCCTGTTTTGAACTATGGCTTTGGACAATTCACTTTGGGGCTTTGGCAGTTTATCTATGTTTTATTTATGCTTCTTTAAAAATAATGTACTCAAGACAGATTATGAAGTATTATGTTATGTTTTTAGAAGGGATGTTGTTGTAACACGTATTTGACTTTATGAAATAAAATTTGTTGTTCTTCCGCTGGTTTACAAATATGTGTTATTATATCTGTCTTGTATATCTGTGACTTGTACTTATAAACCTCCACCAAAATTAGGGCATTCCCTTTGAGAGTGACCCTAACGGAGGTGGGGTGTTTCACTTGGTATCAGAGCACAGGTTTACCAGATAAGATAAAAAGTTTTGAAAAATTATTTTCAAAAAGGAAATTTAAAGAAGCATTTTTAAAAGAAAAATATTATTTTATTTTTTTTTAAAAAAAAAAGAGGCAAAGTCCACTCCCCAAAGCCATAGGTATTATCTCCTATCCTTCGTTTTGAATCTATCCTTTTTGTTTCAGCATGTCCCAAGAACTTAACTTGCCTGAAGGGGTACCCATACCTGGTTGGTTTAGACGTTTCTTAGAGGCAAGGACCACTCAGCCAGGTCCTACCGTTCCTCCTCCTCCAGCTGAAGGGAGTCATCCAGCCGCAGCAGCACCTTTTCCTCCACCTCCTCCACGGGGAAACACATTCGCTAAGATATGTAAAGATTTTAAAGCTATGGGAGGAAGGGATTTCCATGGAACTGAGTCCTTCGTAGCAGCTAGGAATTGGCTAAAAGAAACCGAAGACCTATTCATCATCTTTGAGGTAGAAGATAGGCAAAAAGTACAGTTGGCAGTGTGGCTATTGAAGGGCGAGGCTTCCTACTGGTGGGAAGTCACCAATGCTGAAAGACCAGTGGATACATGGGAGGACTTTAGGGCAAGGTTTGAGACTAAGTTTCTCTCAGATGCAGAAAGAAGTTTGCAGTTGGAAAAATTCTTATTCCTTAAGCAAGGAGACAAGACTGTTAGAGAGTATGTGAATCAGTTCGATGAGCTGGCTAGGTTTGGGCTTGACCTAGTCAACACCCCGCATAAGAAGGCTCTCCGTTTCGTCAAGGGGTTAAATGAGCCATTACATAGTTTGGCCATGACCCATATACCCATGGGAGCCACGTATGAAAGATTGGTGCAAATGGCATTGCTGAACGAAGAGGACAAGGGCAAGAAGGAGACAAAGGCAGAAAGCTCTCAAGGGAAGAAAGAGGGTTTGCAGCCTAAGAAGACAGACTTCAAGAAAGGCGGGAAAGGCAACAAGGAGAAGAGGAAGTGTAATTTCTGTGGCAAAGTGGGGCACTTAGTAAAGGACTGCCGGAAGAAAAAGGCCAAGGAAAATGGTGGGTGCTTTTCATGCGGTCAGACAGGCCACAGGGCTAAGGACTGCCCAAGGAAACGAGGGCAGGGGCAGGGGGCTGGATCCACCCCAGGGGCACAGGTTCATGTGCTAGAAGCGCCACCATTGCAACAGCGAGGTATAAATACTTCTGTAGAAAGTGTAGTTTATCTTTATGATCACCCCGTTCGCACTTTATTTGATTCTGGCGCATCACACTCCTTTATCTCGTCTGCTTTAGTAGAATCTCTGCACCTAAAAACTAGTATGGTAGAGGACCCCTTAATTGTTTCAAACCCAATTGGGGGCCCAGCTCATTTGTCTATGATCTGTCTGGATTTGAAAATCTCTATTCTAAGTGTAGAATTTGAATGTAGTGCCTTTGTTTTGGGCTTTGCGGGGTATGGTTTGATTTTGGGTATGGATTGGCTATCCAGTAATGGGGCCATCCTTGATTGTGAGAAAAGGGTTGTTAGGCTCCTAACCCAGCTCGGTAATACTTTGGAAATTTCTTGTAATCCCTCGTATTCGGTTATGCTTAGTTATCTTGAATCGCTAGATGCCTCTGTTGAAAATTTGAAATCAGTTAGAGTGGTCCGGGAATATCCGGATGTCTTCGAAGAGGTGAAGGGCTTGCCTCCGAAGCGGGAGATAGACTTCCGCATATATCTTGTAGATAATGCAAAGCCCGTTGCGTTGCCCGTTAGACATATGGCTCCACGAGAAAGGAAAGAGCTCAGTAAACAGATTAAAGAGCTTCTAGAGAAGGGGTTCATTAGGAGGAGCATTTCAGAGTGGGGCGCTCCAGTGGTGTTCGCTACAAAGGCGGATGGTTCACTCCGTCTATGTGTTGACTATAGGGAGCTCAACAAGCTAACGAAAAAGAATAGGCACCCTCTCCCTAGAATTGACGATTTATTTGACCAGCTTGTAGGAGCGTCTGTTTTCTCCCAACTCGATTTAGCAACCGGTTTTCATCAGCTAAGGGTGGCTGAAGATAGCATCGATAAAACGGCTTTCAGAACCCCAGACGGTTTCTTTGAATGGCTTATCATGCCTTTCGGCTTGACAAATGCACCTGCTTACTTCGTGGACCTGATGAGTAGGGTATTTAGAGATTTCCTCAACAAATTCGTAGTGGTCTTCGTGGATGATATCCTTATCTTCTCAAAGAGTGAAGAGGAACATGCTCAGCACTTAAGGGCAATCATGGAAACTTTGCGAGTCCATCAACTAAAAGCCAAATTCTCCAAATGCCACTTTTGGAGAGAAGAGGTGAGGTTCCTTGGGCACATAGTATCCAAACAAGGGTTAGCGGTGGACCCTGCTAAGGTAGTGGCGGTACAAGATTGGAAGACACCAAGGAATGCAACTGAGGTCCGAAGCTTTCTAGGACTAGCAGGTTTCTATCGAAAATTCATAAGGGATTTTGCGAAAATTTCAGCTCCGCTCACGAAATTGACCCTAAGCCCGTTGTTTGTTGAAAGACAAAGCCTAGAGTTTATAGCCAGCTTCGACTTTAGGCCCTCCTCCGATTTCGTACCGGGCTTGCTTGCATCTCTCGAAGTGCGCCCAACTTTAGTAGATTCAGTAGGGGCAGCACAACGCGAAGACCCTCAGCTTGTAGAAATAATTGATAGGCTAATTAGGGGTGAGACTTCAAGTCACCTCAATAGATACTCCATCGACGATAAGGGTGTACTAAGGCGAGATGGAAGACTATGCGTCCCACAGATAAACGATTTAATAAAGAAGGTTCTCGAAGAAGCACATCACTCCAAGATGACGATACACCCAGGCGGAGATAAAATGTACAAAGACGTAAAAAGGACTTTCTTCTGGAACGGCATGAAAAAGGACGTGGCAGAGTTCGTTTCTAAGTGTATGGTGTGCCAACAGGTTAAGGCGGAACAGAAAAAGCCTGGCGGACTGCTACATCCTTTGGAGGTCCCGCAGTGGAAGTGGGATAGCATCTCAATGGACTTCATCGATGGGCTGCCTAGGTCTAGGAAAGGCAACACTAGCATTTGGGTAATAGTGGATAGGCTTACTAAAAGCGCCCACTTTTTACCTGTCAAAAGTAAAAGAACCGCCTCATCCCTAGCATCACTTTACCTCAAGGAAATCGTTCGACTCCATGGAATACCATCTAGCATTGTTAGTGACCGAGACCCCATCTTCACCAGTGAGTTTTGGCGGAGTCTGCAAGAAGCAGTAGGAACGCAGTTATGCTTAAGCACAGCCTATCATCCCCAAACCGACGGCCAAACAGAGAGAGTGAACAGAGTTTTGGAAGACCTTTTAAGGTTATGCGTCCTCGACTTCGGAGGGACATGGGAAGACCACCTCCCTTTGGTGGAATTTGCCTACAACAACAGCTATCAAGCAACCATCGGAATGGCGCCCTTCGAAGCTCTATACGGAAGACCGTGTCGATCGCCCACTTGTTGGTGGGAGTCCACGGATAAGCTCATACTTGGACCAGACATGATCCGAGAGACTTCAGAGATAGTGGACTTAATACGAAGAAGGATGAAGACGGCCCAAGACAGACAAAAGTCCTATGCCGACAAGAGAAGGACCGACCTTGAATTCGAGGTTGGAGACAGAGTTTTTCTCAAGGTATCACCACTAAGAAACGTTGTTCGTTTTGGAACCACAGGAAAGCTAGCGCCAAGATTCGTAGGGCCATTCCCTATTATCGAGAAAATTGGGAAAATGGCTTATAGATTAGAGCTACCCGAGAAGTTGGCTGGAGTCCACAACGTTTTTCACGTTTCACATCTCCGAAAATGTCTGCATAAGTCAGCTGAAGTGGTAGAGCCGAATATCCTCGAAGAGGCCGAAGTGGAACGCGAAGCAACCATAAGGAGAGTTCCAACCCGCATCTTAGGAACGGAAGTGAAGAAGCTACGCAACCGCGAAGTCAAGCTCGTCAAAGTTCAGTGGAGCGACGCCGAGGGAGACGCGACTTGGGAAACTGAAGCTAGAATCCGCACTGCCTACCCTTTTCTGTTCGAGGGTACATCCTTGATCTTTCTTAAGTTGCGCTTTTATCTATCTTTTTAGGTATCGACCTTATCTTTAGGGTAGAAACCTTTTGGATGAAAACATGTAATTGAAACATGTTATGTATGAATGGTTGCAAGTGGTTGCAAGTGATTGCTAGTGGTTGCTCGTGGTTGCATATACACACACAATCTAGGTATTAGATCGGCTCAGTCACTTCATATTGCATATGCATATATGTTTGTATTCGTATGTGGTTGAACTATAATGTGTTGTCATGTGGATGTTGCATTTGTATTGAATGGTTGTGCACTCATGTAGAATCAAGAATAGGAAAATTTTGCATACATAATGGATGCATGGCACTTACATAATTCGCATTAAGGAGGTCAACTGAATCAGTAGACCGCCTGATTTTGCATTAGATAAGTACATGTACACACACTTTGCATATGATCATGAAGCATTAGAAGTCTTTTAAGGACAATGGATGCTCGTGTTTGATGGATGAGTAGATGGATGATTGGATGTTAGGATATACGTTTTCCTACACTTGAAGATTTCGGGGACGAAATCCTTTTAAGTGGGGGAGAATGTAACACCCCGAAAATTCGATAACTGTGAAATTCATAAATTAAAGTATAATCAAATTCAAATCAGAGAACTAAGGGAAACGGGATACGCCATTGCGTTCGTCTCGGAAAAATACGCGAAATAGAGTCCGAGTTTTCGAAAAACGGAGTCCGTATGAAGAAGATATGGCCTTCGGAAGTTTTGAATTAAATTTAAAATTCAAACAGAATAAAATAATAATTTTGAAATGGGGCCCAGTGGGCCAGGCGGATAAAACACCCGCCTAGCCACCCAGGTCGACTGGGCTGTCGACCTGGGCTACCCATGTCGACAGGGCTGTCGACAGCCCTGTCGACAGGGGTGTCGACCTGGTCGAGCCCAGTCAACCTGGCTGGCCAGGTCTGTGTTTGGTCGAATTTCAGTGGTCTGCTTTGTCATTAGGGCTAGGTGGCGGGATTTTATTGGTCTCTCTTCCTAATGAATGGCTATGATCTAACCTAGCAACATCAAGGGTCCTAATTAGTTCCTAACCTCTATATAAACAACCCTAGACTAAACCCTAATCTATTCATTAAAAATTAAGAACATAGCCGCCATGTTGCTGAGGAACGACAAAGCATAGCCGCCAACTAAAGAGAGGATTAGGGAGGAAGTTCTAAGGCCTAAAGCAATTCAAGCAACCTAAAGCTAATCAATTCAACAAAGGAATTTGCGTCCTCAATCCCTAAACTAGAGAATTCATCAAACCATTGTAAGTAGAGTATTACTTTGGTATTAATAAACAACTGTGTTGATGTGTATGCTTGAATTGTGGCAATGGAAGTAATTCATATTTGTGCAAAATTATGTTATTCATTATAAAGAACTACATGCGGTAGTTCTATGCAAATAAACGTTGGAATATTGCGCAAATTGTGTAAACTATATTGAAGCTACATGTATGTAGTTAATGGAGATTCATGCAAATTTGAGGCTTTGTTATTATGCCATTATGATGTATGTTTTTTTATGTATAAATCATTTTGCAAGTAATTGAAACAAGTTTGGTTATTATAGTTCATATGAAACTATGTGGAATTTTGACACCATGTATTAGTCATGCTTTTGCAAACTTATGAATATGGCTAGGAATGATATTTGGCATAATTGAGATCTATGATTAAGTCTATCTTGTTTTAAAGAATTATATGATGACATATGTGAGACATGGTTAGATTAGACTCAAAAATCCCCTTTTTGCAAGTTTAAAGCAAAACACCATGATTAGGAATATTTATGCATAAGTATGTTTATACCATCGTTATGTGATTAGGCTTAAATCATGATTAAGTTGAATTATGTTATGTTCATGCTAGAAGTATTTATGCCATGCTTATGTTTGACAATATGCCATGCCTATGCTAGAAGTATTTTATGCCATGCTTATGTTTGACATTATGCCTAAATAAGAATATAGGTTCATGTTGTAGTTAAACCTATGCAAGTTTACATGCCTTGATTTATGTCACCTATGTTGTATGACCAAAATACATGTCACCACTATGCAAGTACACCAATTTCTATTATGTATTTTCCAACGTCATATGCAAGTTCATGCGCTCACTTTCCCCTCTTTGTGTATACGCCATAAGCCTCCCCTTTCGCATGGCTAAATTGGGCTTTAAAAGGCTAAGCCCAATATATATATAAACGAACGTGTAAAACGGGGGAAAATAACGTTGGGTTAACATTAATTTAATGAATAAAAACTAAAGTAAAAGGGCCCAAATTCAAGTATGGGTTGGGCCCATGATTGGTGTAACCTTTACACCGTTAACTTAATAATGGGCCGCAAATATTTACATATAAATAAAGAAGAATGGCAAAATATGTAAATGTAGAAAAGACGATGTGTTTAACCCGAGGTTGGATTGAGTTGTGATGTAAACCTGCCCGGAACCGCCCGGCTGTCCAGTAGTCACAACAATACCTATCCAATGTGGGAGGTTAAACATGGAGCCCAGCAAGGACCCGAGGTTAGACTGAGTTGTGGCGTAAGACTGCCCGGAACCAACCGGCAACAGGCAGCCACAACAATACCTGTCTAATGTGAGAGGTCAGGGCCTTAATAAGACAATTAAGGCTGAGTCAGGATTGTTAGGATTAAGTAAACTAAAGACTTAATCAAAATGGAACATGCTAAACTAAACGGACTGGTGGGGTTAGGTTAGGAAACACTTAACCAACTTAGCATGTTGGCTAGAGATAGAAAACCTAGTAACGGGGGGACCCTTTTCAGCAGTAACCCTAGAAGGTGTATCAGGATACCCTGAAACTAGGCAGGGTGGGGCACGATTACTGGGCTGATTGTAAGAGGTCAAATCGACGGCGGTGGTGTAGCAGTGTAGGTTCTAACGGTGTGCGGGCGTGCACGCACTCCGGCGCAGAAAAATAAAGCACTGGACACCAGTAGCGTACCTTTGCACTCTAAGGTTGTGTCGGGTTGCCACTATGGGACTTGATACACCCCATGGTGGGACCAGCATAGGTAACTACAGACATCGGGGGCCGTAGGACACATGTAACTTTGCGAATAGGAGCCGATCATCGTAGAATGGATCACACTACCCTGATTATGGGGTGTAAATTGGAAACTAGTTTATATGGGTTCAGAGATTAACATGGGGTACGATAGTATATTTGACCCTAGATAACTTAACCAAGTTCATAGTGTTTGCCCACTTCCTGTTTTACTTATCATACCCAGTTCTTTATTCATAGACAAAGTAGTACTAGACTTACTCAGGCTTTATGTCTGACTCTATTTTTCCTTCGTCTTCTTTCTTCCGTTTCCCCCCCCAGGTCCTCAGGGAGGGAACACAGCAGCTTGACCTACCTCAACATCCAGCTTGAAGAAGAGAAATGTATTGCTTGGACTTTCCTGTTTTGAACTATGGCTTTGGACAATTCACTTTGGGGCTTTGGCAGTTTATCTATGTTTTATTTATGCTTCTTTAAAAATAATGTACTCAAGACAGATTATGAAGTATTATGTTATGTTTTTAGAAGGGATGTTGTTGTAACACGTATTTGACTTTATGAAATAAAATTTGTTGTTCTTCCGCTGGTTTACAAATATGTGTTATTATATCTGTCTTGTATATCTGTGACTTGTACTTATAAACCTCCACCAAAATTAGGGCATTCCCTTTGAGAGTGACCCTAACGGAGGTGGGGTGTTTCACCCGGCATATCCAGCAACCGCAAATGATAATCTAATGTGAGAGGTCTTGCGCGTTTACGGACATCATAAATAATAATGAACACTTAACCAAGACGACACATGTAAGGTTGATATGGATATAATGAAGGGGTTAAGTGGGTAAAATGGGTAACATGGATAATTTGATAAATTAGAATACTTAACCCAATTAAATCTGTAGTGGTGTTACGAACTAGTTGAATTGAGTAGGGGTTAAGTGAACGTGTTAAAGAAGTGGGGAGGGTTAAGTTAATCTTAATTAATGCCAAAATGGGGAAAGATAATAATAGCCTATTATGAATGAACTTAAGAAAAGGAAACGATAATAGGTAGGCTTGTCCTAGGGACAAATGGGAATTATAACTTATGGAATAAGGTAGGTTATAATGAACGATGGAGAAAACAGAATAACTTATGGAATAAGGTAAGTTATAAGGAACGATAAGAGAAGATGAAACAACTTATGTAACAAGGAAAGTTGTACTTAATTGAAATTAAGTAATCTGTAAGGGCAAGAATAAATCTACAAATGAAGACAACATAAGTTATATGAATGACATAACAGAAGATTGGTTGAGTTGAGTAATTCTCTGAGTGTCAATCTGATGTTGATTTTGATCTTCGGGGTTGATACTTATGAAGTTATTCCCTTAACCAATGTATATGTGAATTAAGATGTACTTAATTATAAATTAAGTAAAACATGTTATTATAACCATAAGAGGGATAATTATTAGATTATGAGAATAACATGTCGTAGGCTTATTAATGAACTTAAAAGGATTAAGTTATAAATGGAATTAATAAGCAAGGATAACTTGGTAAACTTGAAAAGGAAGTAAATGTGAATAACCAAGTTAAATGAGAAAACTGACGAGGTGGCATAAGCGCGTAATTAATGATTAGACGTAGGGTCTAATGACAGATAAAACTAAGGCGCTTGAAGCAGTCCGTACGTCATAGGATGAATATCCCAACAAGGTAGATCATCAAGGTGTCATAAGGCACAAGGGAAGCGCACATTCATTATTCTGGTGGCTCCAATGGACTGGAAGGGGAGGTAGGCGACTTCCTGAGACGTTAAAGGTGCTCCTGGTAGTCCTCTGTGGTGGTTTAGCTTTGGTCTAGGATTACAGAGGTGGGTCTGTGCGAAACTACCAGGTGGATGGGGCTTGACTGCACAAGAAGGGGGCAGTCAGAATGCTGTACGCGGTGGCATTAAGGGTGGTTCGGCGGTTGCCTCGGCGGAGGTAGAGGGTCAAGACCAAACGATAGCAAGATCGTCGGACGTCTGTCACCATCAGCCTAAGGAATGCGAAAAGACAAGAGCTAACCCCTAGAGATCGTTAGCCTTTGCTATCAAGGGACAGGTGCGGGGAGACCCCACATGGATGTTTAGATTGTTTGCTTGTTAGGGGTGGTCGCTTAGCTCGTGTGGTCTTTACTAGTTGAGGGAGGGGCCGAGATGGGGCCATGCCATAGCCACCATAGAAAACCAGACCCGAGGGATATCTATACATTGGACACTCTTAGAGGCAGGCCCGTACAGATATAGAAAAGCTCCCGACTGAGTTCCGTGTTTCTAGTGTAGCCCTGCCACGGAACTCGGGTGCACAAGTAGAGGTTATGTGCAGTAGAAACATCGAGTACGATTGTACGTGGGAAATTCTAGGTACAACCATGTCTGCTCTGGGTGGTGTATCGTAGACTAGAGGGCATTATTTCGGTGATGGAACCAAACTCGATCGAATAGTTCGAGGATAGCAGTCAGTACGCTTACGCAGCACAGCGATAGTGGTTCTATGCAGATGTAGCATTGTATGTTACTATGGCATAGGATGAGAGACCGTGTGAGTGGGGTACCACGGGGTGTACCTCAGTTTGGGGGTAGCTATATATACATTATATTAGGTTAATCTATTAGAAGGTATATGGGTGCGACTTGTGCGTGAAAGCCTTGAGTGCTAATAACACAGATAACCTAATATATGAGAAAATATAATTGAACGGTAATATGTATGATTATTCAAGAGATGTAGTTTAAATTCATTCACATAGAACTTATGTTCTGACCCCCTCCTCATAACATTCGCAGGTTAGGTTCATGACAGAGACTGCATAGCTTTGGATATTGGTTTAGCAGTATTGTTATTAAGGTAAAACTATGTTTTGATTATATTATATTTTGTTCCTTCCGTTGTGAGATGTTTTCCGAACTCTGACATGTTTTATGTCTCTGTCTTTTCTGCAGGATACCAGAGCAAAACAACACAGGTTTCGATGGATTGGGTTTTTATAGAAAAATTCGGTCCGTCGGAACGCGGGTTGTTACATAACTGGAAACCTGATGAGGTGAGGCAAGCGCGTAAAAGAATGTTTAGATATAGGGTCTAAAAACATATTAAATTGAGGCGCTTGGACCAGTCTGCACGTTTGAGGGTGAATAACCCAACGGGGTAGATCATCGTGGTGTTATAAGGCACGAGGGGAGCGTACATTCGTCTGATTGTTCTGACTGCTCCAAGGACTGGAAGTGGAAGCACGCGGCTTCCTGAGGTACGTAAGGTGCTCCTATTAGTCCTCTGTGCGGTGACAAATGACTTAGGCTGTACTCACAGAGGTTGGGTCCGCGCGTAACTACTAGGTGGGTGGTGGGCCTTGACTGCAAAAGTAGCTATGCAGTCAGAATGTTGTGATGCGGTGACACCAGGGTGATTTGGCGGTTGCCTCAACGGGGAAGCGGAGGGTCAAGACCAAGGATAATAAATCGTCGGATACCCATCATCGACAGCCAGTGGGATGCGAAAAGACTAGAGCTAAACCCAAGATACCATTTCACCGTTCACTATCGGGGTAAGGGGTTGAGGGTAGACGCCACATGGATGTTTAGATTATTTGTGTAGGGGCAGTCGCTTAGCTCTTGTAGTCTTTTTTAGTTGAGAGAGGGGCTGAGGTGGGGCCATAGCCACCACGGAAACAAACCCTAGGTATATTTGTATATAGAGGCTCTTTAAAGACGGGCCTGCACATATATGAAAAAGCTCCCGACCGAGTTCCGTGTTTCTTGTATCGCCCTGCCATGGAACTTGGTGCACATTAGAGAACGTGTGATTGAGGCATCGAGCTATAATTAAAAGTAAGTATGGTGGACGGTCTAGATACATGCATGTCGGCCCTGGGTGGTGTATTGTAGACTTAAGGGCATGACTCAGGTATGAATTCTGAATCGAACAAAGGTGACAGTCCGCACGTTTACGTAGCATAGTAATGATAGATATATGCAAAATATAGTATTGTTATATGTGCGTCACTACGGAGTAGGATGAGGGACTGCGTATATTTCGATGGTGTTACGGTGGAGACCGTGCGAGTGGGGACAGTGGGGTGTACCTCAATATTGGGGGTAGCTACATATATACTGTATTAGGTTAATCCACTGGAAAGTGAATGGGTGCGACGTGTGTGTAAGCCTTGAGTGTTGTTAACCCAAGTAACCTAATAAATAAGAAAATATGATTTAACGGTATATGTAGGATTATCCAAAGCGTATAGTTCAAATCTAGTCACCAGAACTTGTGTTTTGACCCCCTCCTCATAACATACTCGCAGCTTAGATTTGTGGTAGGGACATGATAGCCTTGGATACTGGTTAGGCAGTAATATTAATACGGTAAGTCTATATTTGATTATACTATATTTTATCCATTCCGCTGTGAGATATTTTCTGAGGTCTGACATATTTTATGTCTTTGTCTTTATTGCAGGATACCAGAGCAACTTAATTCGAGTTTCGATAGATTGGAGTATTTAAATAAAATTCGGTATGTCGAAATTGGGGTTGCCACACAAACCAGCCATAACCCAGTTACAATGGTCTGCTGATCAAGGCAGCCTCAACTCATATATGTGTTCTACTGATCTTGACCAGCCTCAACACAACCATAATTGGTTGTTGGTTCAGAAATAATAATATATGTATATGCACAGAGGCAATTTTTCTGGTGTACAAGGGCAATATGGACAAATACAACTCAGCATTACAACCAACAGTCATAATCAAGGAGCTCTCAACACACACATACATATATATGAATATATGCATGTGTGTATGGATCAGGCAAGGCACAAAGGCATGAACATGGCATGGCAACAAACCAACTCACAAATATGAATCATGTTACAAGCACAAGGCACCAGGAAAGTGCAAGCACAAAAGTCAAGCAAGACACAATATCTCCAGCCAGAAATGATGTACACATGCATACACTAAGATGCCCTTTCAAAACAAAGCAAAAGGCAAATCACAAGCAACAATAAAGCCACACATACATGGTGGAAGCAAGTGTATACATGAACCAGCAAGACACAAAAGGGACAACGACATCAACATATATACACACACAATTGTGTGTGTGTGTGTGTGCATGTGTATGTGTGTGTGTGTGTATTTGTATTAAAGCATATGCAGTTATGAAGTATGTCAAGGCAGAAGTGAAATTTAAATGCTTATGCAATGCTCGAATGGTTTCAGGAGAAAAGAAATTCATTTCTAAAATTCACTGGTTCTAATGGAAAGAAATTAATTTTACATTGGTGGCATAAATAAATTTGGCAATTGGAAAATACAATTTGTTCTCCAAATTCATAGTAGGGTAAAAACACGACCAAATACATCAAAGAAAATTTAGCAAGATTCTATCAACAAAATCGATTGGTCTGTTTTGGGAAAGGAATGAATTCACGGTTTGAAAACATTCCTGAAATTCATGAGAGCATCATTTTGGGCATAAATTTCAATCGGGTGTTTCCAGAAATCAAATGAATAAACACAGCAAGTCTTAAAACGAAATCAGAGAAATTATAGGTTCGAAAACCCTATATATTAACACCAATTCATCATCGACAAGGTATCCAGTCAAAGAAAATAATTCATGAATTTGAACAATTAAATCAGAGAACTTATGATTTGTTAGAGAGAGATTGAAGTTGCAATTTCAGATCAACAACCAGCATACAATCAATCGAAGATTGCCAGAGATCAATCGAACCAACAACCACGATTTGAAGGAGTTTCAAAAACCCTAGCATCGAATTTTTTGGGTCATAATTAAAAAAGAAGGGGAAGCCGAATATTACAATGTCAAAGAAATAATTGGGGGACAATTCTTTTAATTTTAATTTTTTTTAAGGTTTATTTATTTATTTATTTTTTGAGTTGTTTTAATTTCTGTAAATCGATCTATACGTTTTCTAGTTTTCTAAACTAGGGGGTTGTAACTACAAGATTTTGTAGTTAAGAAAATCACAACTTAGGAGTTAAGTCGTGTCAAAATTTTGAGCTTAAGATTAGAGCAGTAACAGGATTTGTAAGTTTATAGGGTTTTGTAAGTGGGAATCTATTTTAATACCTAGTAGAAATCTTGTGAATGCAACAATAGGCAGGGTTTGCCGAAGCTAGATAATTATTGTGTGTGATTTGTTTTTTCTGCAGTTTCTTTATTATTCTGTGATAGCTTTTATTTTTAATTTCCAATAAACCATATTCACTCCCTCCCTCTAGGGTTAATCTAGATCCAACAAGCGGCATCAGAGCCAGTATCTAATTAACTATAGAGTCATGTATTCAACAGACAATGCTTTTTCTGAGGGACAATCCATAGCTTGGCCACCTATGTATTCAACAATAGGAAGGATTTGTTGAAGCTGGGTAATTCTTATGTGTGATTTATCTTTTCTGGTGTTTCTTTATTTCTCTGTGATAGCTTCTATTTTTAATTTCCAATAAACCCTATTCAACCCCTCCCCCCACCCGTAGGGATAATCTAGATCTAACAGAGGAGTGGGGTGAACTTTGGAGGAGGAGGAGAGGGCGGCACAAGGAGGAGGGGAAAGAGGTGGAGAAGGAGCTAGGAGAGGAGGGGTGAGGCTGGCGCACAGCCAAGGAGGAGGGGAAAGAGGGAATAGGGGAAAAGAAGAGAGGAAGGAGGAGAAAGAAAAGGCTAAGGAGCCATTAGAGAAAGGAGGAGAAAGGTTAAGAAAAGAAGGACATGTTGTGAAGAAATGAGAGGGTAAGGCCTTCTTTTTACAGGTGGAAAGGAGGGTGTAAAGTGCAAACGTGCAAGGGAAAACCATGGGCTTTAGCACATGGTTTTGGAAAAAGCATAAGTGGTGAATGGAAACCATGTGCTTTAGGAAGGATGGTTTCTTCCTAACCATTTGTCACACTTTTGTTACACTTTTAGGTGTATCAAACTTAGCAACAATAGGTTATGTTGCTATATTTTAACTTCTACTCAACTGATCAACGATCCTAACAACCGACGACAAAACCGATTAAATTTGATGACTATTGTTGACAAAATATGATATCTTATGCTACTTAAGAACTCAAATAAAATTATTCTATTCAATAATCTATATAAAAAATATCAAACTTAAATTGGTTTTGTCAATACGAATTTAAACAATCCATTTTGAAAAAACCGATGTATTTTTGTCAACATATTTCACCGCTACGTTTTATAGTTTTTGAACAACTATTTATTAAACTGAATTCAAAATCCAACTTAACATCATTAAATTAAAATTCTCAAATGTTTAAATCAACTTAAGTTTGTCAAATTAATATATTTTGTTTTTGGCAAATTTTAAATATTTGATCAAATCGGTTTTGACAAAAGCTGACATATTTTGTCAATGTATTTTACCGTTGAATTCCATCCTTTTAAACAAGTTATTTTATCATTCATACTTCATTTAAAATTCAGTTTAATCTAGATTCCCAAATGATTAAATCAAATGAATTTGACAAATTACAAAATTCTTATTTTGACAAAAATCCTTCTTTTGACAAATTTGTTAATCACTATAAATTTGACAAAACTTAATCTTAATATCAAATTTAGTTTATCATATCTTTAAAACCATATTAAAAATTCAAAAATATTTTGAATTAATAAATTAAATTAGATTCAAAAACCTGGGTTGTTACATTCTTCTCTCCTTAAAGAAATTTCATCCTCGAAACTTGAACGAAAACAAGTATAAGTTCATAACTATACAACGTTGCATCAATATATATATATATATATATATTCAAATATCTTATCTAAATATCTCAATTTAGATAACCTTTTAAGTTAACTATCAAATATCCCTCTAATTATCTTAAATTATCTAAATAGATCAATTTAGATTCAAATATATATATATATATATATATATTCAATCGTATATATTCGAAAATATATTCTTCTAATTATCTTAAATTTAGAAATTATGAACTTATTTTCCCAAAAAAAATCATTGGAAAAAGTTATACTTTCACATGGTCTAGCTTATCTAAGTATCTTAATTTAGATAGATTATGACTTCTTATCGCCTTCAATTACCAAACACCTTCTGGTCAAATTGTGAAACTTAACTCACAAGCTATTCGTAAATTACACATTTTATTTTCTTACCAAACAATTTTTGGAACTTATTGACTGTCCAAAATCATCGATAATTTCAATTTCTAATCTAAATTCTTTATAATTACTATAAAAAATTAATCCTTTTATATTCAAAATATAACTTTTGAAAACCCATTTTTATATCGCAATTACGCTCTCTTATATAATTAATATTCTGAACTCATGCTAGGGCATTACAAACCCCATCTTTAATAGTTTTTCTTCTAGAATATTACTAATCCTAGCTCTTATGAGTCTTTTCCTAATGTTATAATTAGTCATACCCCAAAGCTTTGAATAAACTAAAGCTCTAATGCAACTTTTGTAATGACACGCCTTTGTGCTCGATTCTAACCGGTAATTAAACCGACTCAACCCGTTCATAAAGACGAATGGTTAGGGGTACTTACACATTGTAACTGAACAAAAGGACTTTTCATTATCATAACAATAACTTTTACATCATAGTACAACGTGTATAGTAGAAAATCATATACACAACGAAAACAACTAAGCTCAGTTGAAGAAATAATATGCTCTGGACACAGCTCCATCTTTGATCCAGAACCTGCTCTAAAATGACTCTAAGACTACATCTGCAAAACCTTAACTACCGGGCTGCTCGTGTGGAAAATATGGGCACCCATAGTTTAGGTGAACGAACAATAAACTCCGGGTTAGTCATGAGACTGGCGTGAGAAAATAAATTAGTTATATTTTACAAAGTAGGGTAATTCACAAGACCACTATAAACACACAATGAGTTATCCCTTATGAATACCAATGCACAAAAATTCGCAATGCTTTTAGGAAAATGAATCTACCATAAGGTTTCTCGGCGCACACATCATGCAAACTATGATTTGGGAGAGGTTTCTACTTATTATAGCCAAACATGCTTGATACGTGAAAACATTCGATATTATTATTAATGTATAAATTCGGAAAAACTTTCGTAAATAAATGTATCAATCCTCACCAGAATAGATACCTTATATTATGTTGACATATAAGTTTGCATCTAAAACGTACAAACTCGTAGTGGAGAACGAATTTCCAACAAATGACCAGGCTAAGGAATTTCCTTACCGATGGGTACATCTCTAGAGGAATGTCCCGAGAATAACTCTTTCTCTACCAATACAAGGCCGGGATCTCCCTTAACTGGATCACACCTGGATATATCACCTCCCGGTCATTAATAACTTATAGCGGGCGCCCACAACATCAATAACCACAAAATGTAGAAGTTGCCACATAAGTAATACTCGGGCTTCATACCATGACACACTTTTTGTCTAGATAATAGATGATAACCCATAACCTTGCTGCATCTTTTCTGTTTTGGCCATTTCTAGGGTGTAAGGCTTGTCAAAGTTCGTTATACAAAGCTATGCATTTAAGCTATGCTTTGATCATCCATAGCACACCACTAAGTATACCACATTGTCATTTCATGATATAGGATTAACAATTACTAACCATATCACATTTGAGCTCATATGTCTCAAAGAAAGGTGTTAAGCTAAGAGGTAACCCTTCCACCATTAACAGAAATATGTTTAGTAAAGACCAGTCAGTACACTATAAAGTACAATGCCAAACACACATCCATACAAGTCTATTCTGCGTTTGAACGAAACCGAAGGCATTTTATTCCTCATCCAATAAAGGAGAGAACCCCTCGCAAATACAGAAATTCTCCAAATACATATGCACATACCGTTAATAAAAATTTCAATACTAGAGCAACTCAGTGAAGAGACATTTAACATGCAGTCCTTTCGATGTGAAAATTTCCGGTCTTCAACACTATCTTCAATATCTTTATTTGTTCCATAACGTCGTACTATTATTTGGAATGATTTTGTTGGACCCAAATTCTGAATTTTGGTCTTTTCGAATAACACTCGCTATTTTAAAACTATATGGAAATACAAGATTCACTAAGTCTCTCTTCCATTTCGGTTGGTTAATTAAAACCCTATTATGGAAATTATTCATTCTTTTTATAACTTGGGATAACTCCATTAAATTACTTCATTTGATTTTTCAAATCTAAGTTTATAAACTTAACCGAAGAGACCTCTTCTATTGTTTGTTGAAAATCAATTCGATATTCATTTCCTTATCTTAAACAAAGATTTACTTAAATCTTAACCAAATATTTATTCTTAAACTAAGCTTCAGAAAACTTTATTAAATCTTAATCAAAAGATTTGTTATTATTTTCCATTCCAAAATTATATCTTTAAACAAAGATTAGTCTTCCCCAAGGTTCCTTTAAATGTTCATATTCCAAATATTCATTTCTTAAATTTCTCTTTAAACATATCTTTAAGTCAAAGGTAGGTAAGCCTTAGAATCTTAATAATCATTCTTAATTAAGATTCATCAGTTATTTATCATTTTACTTTCCTTTTTAAAACTCACCTCTAAATCAAGATCTTTAATAATTATCTTCATTTGCCTTTTTTAAAAGATCTTAATCCATTTTTAAGTTCCAAATCATACTCGATCTTGGGTTAAAGAATGATGTCATTTAAAACACTATTCATAACAAACCCAAACACCAATTGATATTAAATGTAAGATTTGAATAAAATTTATATCATCTTATATTCAATACTAATCCTCATAATCAACTAACATTATAAGTGGAATACGATATGAATACCTTTCAAATTCTCCGAATAGTATAATTTGAACTACGAGTTCAAATATCGAATATTTGAAAATTATTTTCATTTAATTTTCAAAATCCAAAATTAACTTATATTGTAAGAATTCAACAAAAATTGTATCAACCTATATTCAATATAAATTTCCGTATTCAACACATCTTATAGATGGAATAACGGTATGATCACCTTCCAAATTCCACGAATAGTATAAGTTTCATCTATGGAATTTAGTATCAAATATCCAAAGATTATTCCTATCCAAGTCCAATTTAAAATTTTGGATAACTCCTTTAATTGTTAACTAAACTCAACTTGCTTAAAATAATTTTCCTTTAAATGCTTAAATCTTCCTAAAACATTTTACTAATCATTAAAAAATGATTACTTAAGTTATAGATGAAAACAAATGGGTTCAAAACCTTTAAATAAACTATTATCGGAAAACTTATTCATAGCTTCCATTATTGTATCCAGCTCTCTTCTAGTTATGGGCTCTCCAAGAGTATGGGTTACACTTAGATGATTAACATGAGTATCTTCCACAATATTTTCAGATTTACTATTCTTCTTTTTTCGGAAGGAGACATAATTCACTTTGCTTCCGGGTCCCTTTTATAACCTTGTTAATGGACCTATCTTCTAGACCTTGAAGATCTATACTGGAAGGAACAAATCTTCTCCTGAGTTTAATTCTCAATGAAAGGACCAAACGTTGATGTCAAAATTGACACTAATACCTGATTAATGTGAAAACACTACCACTCTCAAGGAAAACAACACAAATACTATAAAATGGAAAAATGAAGAGATTGAAAGTATAAAGAGAGAGAACACAAGATTTATAGTAGTTCAACCGTTTAGGAGATCTACATCCACTTTGGATATCTTTATTGCTTGATTTTCCATGCTCAATTACAATGTTTTGAGTACAAACAGTTTAATGATCTGCAAAGTTAAAACTGCAAGCATCGCAAATACTATGAACTATCGGAGTAGATCTTGACAGTTAGTTTGGGTGAAGAAGTCTTGTTGTCTCTGAAGTTTACAATGGTTGAGGAGATGATTGGTAAGAGTTTAGGTAGATAGAATTCATTTTACTACAGATGATCATCGGGTATTTTCCCAAGTGAATGGGATCAAGTAACATCACATCACAAGTAGGTCCAATTACATGTCTTTAGCCCCCGCAGAGAAGATGGTCTCCATATGACCTATTACCATGGATTGATATCAGTTAATAGAGTTGGCCTTTTTTGCTCTTCGACTTCATGATATGCTCTCCTGTGTACTCCTACTGCACTCTTCGAAGTATTGTTAAGTATTGTTACGTAGGTGATAATGATCATAGTGGTATTGGCGTCAAAGTGTAATTTCCCATTACAATGGGTTGGTGTCAGTCGGTATGGACCGATGTCGATTCATAAATTAGAGAATTTTGACATCGAACATTTGGAGTTGTCAATCCTTCATGCTTTGAGTCTACAAGTAGAGTTTAAATTTAATCTGAAATCGTATTTGTTAGACCAAAATCTGGCACCAACACTCAAATGCAGATCACATATCACAGAATACAGAAAATAGTAAAATCAGAGGGAACACACGAGGTTTTATAGTGGTTCGGCTGTAGATGTAGTCTACGCCCACTTTATAATCTTACTGTTAGACTGACAGATTACAAGAATCAGTTACATGCAGACACACAATCCGTGTGTTAATTGAGATTACAAGAGCAGAATTTAGATGTAAGAAGGTGCAAAATCCTTGCACTCAGCAATGGTGGAAGCCTTAGCCAAAAGTCAGAGAGAATCCCCTTAAAATTCCATGTAGAGGTGTATTTATAGCTGTAGGAGAGCTTCTGGGAGGACCGGTTCGTGATGAGGCACGTGGCACCCAATCCGGGAAAGTAGGAGCAGAAGTAGCCTTGAGAACAGGTCAACTTCGCTGTCCAGAACCAGCTCCAGACGGGTTGGCTCGTGAGACATGGGGGGCGAACCGAGCCGAGGTCGTTGTTTGGCGAGTCGAAGGTGTCGTGCTCTTCGGAGCGCAGGAATCCAAGGCAGGTCGGGTCGTGGTCTGGTAGGGCGAGCCGATCCGGCCTTGGTGCTCGAGCACGAGCCGATGGCGAGGGAGGGGGTCACGAGCCAGATGAGGGCGAGCCGAGCCCATGATCACGAACCGAAGGGGCGACCCAACCAGGAATGCAGCTACAAGCTTTTCCATGTTCCGTCACTTCATCCAAGTGATTGCCAATCGATACCTCTACAAGCGTTCATGAAAACATGCATAACTTTCAAACCTTAAGTCCGATTTAACCAAACGAAAGCTCAACCTGAAGCTAATTCAGAGGGCTACAAGAATTACCGAGCTTATCTTCGTAATTGCTGTTTTCGGGTCCAAAAGAGGTCGTCTGATAGAAGTTTCGGGCCTGTTTATGTTAATGATGTGATTTCGACCAAATCGCTTCTTGTTTGTTGACGATTTTCTCAGTGTCCGAGCGCGATGCTATCCAGAAATTCCGTACGTGACAGCTTTTACCAAAAAGTGCGTCAATAGTATTTGCTTTCTGTTTTCATGAATTTCTTCGTTGAGTTTGAAATCGGGTTAAACACTAATCATTGTTTCAAACGTCTAATCCTTGCTTATTATCTTTTACCAACAACTGACCTTTGCTGAACCTGTTCCTACCGAGTCGCCGTGTTATGCTTTAGCTTGCTCCAGTGCAGATAATTCCTCCTTTTAAAGACGCAGAAATGCGCTCTTTCAACGCTATTAAGATCGGAATGCATTTATTGATACCGACACGTGTTACTGGAAACTCCAATCTCCACCGCTCGAATGGCTCGGATCAAAGTCAAATACCCATATGATCATGACACGTGTTTTTAGCACAGAACCAACCTTTTACTTCCGGTTAGAGTCCAACCCGTTCTTGATGCATTTACCGATTGCTTCTGAATAAAAGCGAGATTAGATTTAATATCTTTGATTTTGAGTGCTGCTAAAAGCACCCAGATTTGTTCTTCTTAATACCATGAATGGTATTAGGAAGTGTAAAACTGGGTGCTTTTAGTATCACATGGTGGTGTAGTGCTAAAAGCACCCAGTTTTACACTTCCTAATACCACTTATGGTATTAGGAAGAAGAAATTTGGGTGCTTTTAGCAGTACACTTGATTTTATTACCACATAAATAGACCAATGATAATTTAATTGGATGAAAAACGCTTGACGGTTTCTATCTTTACTCTTAATTCCTCTAGTCCAACCTGATTAAAGGTGAGTTTACTGTCCCTTTTCCCCCATTTACGTTGATTTTTTTCCTATTTATCGATTGAGCTGTTAAAGTTGGGATCAACGATTTGTTTCGGTTGTTAATTGAGATTATTGCTTGGTTAGTCTTTTATGACGGGGTTGGTAAGTTGTTTGATCTGTGATTCTGATTATTTTGGGATTCTCGGAAAGAGCTTGATTTAGTATTGCTGATGGTTTGTGTAAGTCGCGTATTGCGAAAGTTTTGGATTACCGTTTTTCTTGATAGTTTTTAAGGTTGTTTAGTTTTATTTACTCTGGATAAGTTGCTTTTGATGCGATTGGCAATCGACAAGTATCGCTAATAAGCTATAGCAGTTCTTTTTTGGTGGAAAGTGATTTGTGTTTTAGAAAAGGAGGGATCTTGATGCTCTCTAAGCTAATAAAATATAGATTCTGCATCCATCTTGATGCAAGGTTAGGGAGGAAAAAAAAAAAAAAAAAAAAACGTTTGTTCTTCGTTTGGGATCTGACTTTATTCTTCCATCCCCAGATTTGCTGCCTGTTTTCGTTTGCTGCTATTTAAAATGAAAGTGTCAAAAATTGATGGGAGTTTTTTTTTTGGATTGTTTTTGATCCATAAAAGGGAATTATGATTGTACGGTGCTGAAGCCACCAGATCTCATGCTGTTAGATAATATATGTACTAGGACGAGTGACTCCGTCTATGGCTACAAATGTTAAAGGGATAATCAGTTACTTAGGAAGTTACATAACTTGCTATTCTCAGCTTTTGGGATAGCTTAAATGCTTATTGTATTGTATATTCAAGAGTTGTTAAATTCAACTTAGTTTGGTAGTGTTGTGTTGGTGCTGAGTTGCATACACATACTTGAATTGTTAAATTAAGATAGACTATGTCAGTTTAACTCACAGAGTCACATTCCTTAATTTCAACAATGATCATGATACTATGTTGTCAAAAATGAACCAACAATGATACAATAAAAAAACTAAAATCCATTGCAATACTACATTATTGGACACCTCTAATACTCTCCATCTTAAGTTAAGTTGATGTCCAACAAACACCACAAGTTATCCATAGTTATGAGATTTGCTCATAGTGCATGCGATGACATGACTTAGCAATAATGTTTTTTGCTCTTGTGATGCCACAGACACATGGTGTACAATGCAAAAGACATGTTTTTCTACTTTTGATGTTTTTCCTTTGGAAGTTCATATGTTTTTTTTTTTTAAATATTCAGGAAGGAGTTGGTATTAATATGCATTATTATACATAATTGTTTTTCCGCATTGGCTTCAACATACGTATGAGAACACACTTACCTTTTTCTATAAAAATAAAAAATAGAAAAATGTGTTGTATTTTAGAAAGGCGCATGTCGTTCTTGTAGGTTTTAAGATGGTTTTACACCTTTATACACATGCGCCAAATAATACCGAGTTAATCACTGCTTTGTCAATATGCTTTTTGTTCGTCATTTATGTTTTGTCTTTCATTATCATTACTAGTACAAACTGCACGTATGTGCATCTAATAGCTAGGGATATTCATTTTTTTATTTAATAAAAGATGAGTGGGCGGATGCATGTTATAAGTGCAAAAGTTTTTTAATCACAACATATCTATTGCAATTTGTTTTGTTGGTGGTGTTGGTGATTAATTGGTAATGAAATTCCATTGATGTGTAGTCGGAAAGGGTGGTGTTGGAAGTTGCAAATGGATGGTTGAATTATGTTGATGGATGGGGGTATTTTTGGAATTTCGGAAAGACACCATGTAATTCAAATTCATTGAATTCTTTTTATTAGCAGTAGAGATTTATTACTTCTGATGCCTTTAATCACCACTGAATATTATATCTGCTCATGTCTACTTCAACCCTGTTTGGTAGGCTTTGAACGCTGGCGCATTATCTGGATACAGGCCGCCAAATGGGGATTTCCCCCAGAGAAGGCCCATCAAACTCCTCAGGAGCTTCAGGCATCTTCTTCCAAGGCGATATGAACAGCCCTGCCTTGTCCGGTCACATTCGTTCTGGACTTGGTCCTCTTAATAACCCTACAAATTCTTCTGCACCTAGCATTGGTGCAAGCTCCCTAGTAACAGATGCTAATTCTTCCTTTTCAAGTGGTCCTCAGTTACAAAGGAGTGCAAGCATTAACAATGAGACTTACATGAGAGTTCCTGCTTCCCCTTTGTCGTTTTCATCTCATAACATCTCTGGTCCTTCTATGCTTGATCAAAAGCCTACCCAAGATCAACTAAATTCAATAAAACAAGAGCCGGGGATAAATTCTATCCACACCCAGAAAAAAGCTAGACTGAACATGAGGCAGGAAGATGTTCTGCAACAACAGGTTTTTCAACAGATGCTTCAGAGACAAGAGGGGCATCAAAATTCACAACTTAACGCAATTATGCAACAGCAACAGAGAATGGCTCAGCAAAGGCAGCATCAACAAATTTTGCAGTCTATGCCACATATGCAAAGAGCATCTATGACTTCACAACATATTAGGCCGAACATTCAAGTCCAGGCCAACCAATCTCCTGTTAGGAATATTTCTGATAGCGGTTTATGTTCTAGAAGGCTCATGCAGTACATGTATCACCAACGTCATAGGCCAGCTGTGAGTTCACATCTCATTTTGTTGCTCGTAGTTAAAGTAACACTTATTACCACAAAACTTAGTAATGTTAAGATTCCTACTGTTTTAGGAGGTTATTAGTTTCCTGATGTTGGATTATTCTCAACTCGTCCCCTCATGTATGGCATACCTTGAGCCAAACACATGGTTATTTATGTTGGTTAATGTGGAGCGCATGTAGCGGTTAAGCACACATGGAATGAACCTAGTTCTTTGGGACCCTATTAGAGAATGACATATTGGCACGAAACCATTATTAATGTGAATAGCTTCTTTGTATTTTGTTGAATGCTTTGACTGAGTGGACGCTTCTTATGTTCTTTAATACAGGACAATTCCATAATGTATTGGAGAAAGTTTGTAAATGAGTACTTCGCTCCGAAATCTAAGAAGCGCTGGTGTTTGTCTCAGTATGAAAGTTTTGGTAGCCAGGCCCTGGGTGCCTTTCCTCAAGCTGCTATGGTTGGTTATCATTTCTTTCTTGTCCATTTGTATTCATGACATGTTCACGTCATACACATTTATTTTCTCAGTTTATAATTATACATTTATGCTATCAACTGCTTGTGTATGTCTTTCTACTTTGTGTGTGCGTGTTTTTTATTTTTAAACTTACGGCAAAGGTTTCCTTTTTTAGGATGCATGGCACTGTGATATATGCGGCTCCAAATCTGGAAAGGGATTTGGTGAGTGCACTACTTTTCATTTTTTGCTGAAGTACATGCTAGTCAATATGCTATTGGCAACCTGCATGGCATATGTTATAGTTTTTTTCTTTAGCTTAACCTGTGAAATCTTTCAGTTTTCAGCCACCCCATTTGTATGTGGATATTTAGTAAGTTTGTGCATGATATTTCCTTTGCTGAAGGCATGCCATACCATAGTGAACCTGAGTATTTGGTTTTTCTTTTCTTTTTTAAGGTCCTTTTGTGATCTTATGCGAGGATCCGTTCTCTAGTAGCGATAATACAGCAATTATACATGTTGTAGGAAGACGTGTCAAAAAGTTAGACATTCAAGTGACATAGCAATATATGGATGTATTATATTATTCATGCGGAAATTTTGTTTCTCTGTTTTTGTGGCTACAAGTACCTTTGAACTTTATGTAGCATATTTGTAGTTGATGTCATATTGAGTATTCCAGATAAATAGTTCTGGACCTTCTGGTCACTTCATACTTCTTTTCACGGACTATAATGTCTTTATTTCACATTGGATTTTCCCAAAATAACGAGCTTACTGCATTTGTATTTTGCATTCAAATAGAGGCTACCTATGAAGTGCTTCCTAGGCTTAGTCAAATCAAATTCGACCGTGGGATTGTAGACGAGCTTCTATTTCTTGACATGCCTCGTGAATCCAGACTTCCTTCAGGCATGATGGTCTTGGAATACTTAAAAGCTGTTCAAGAAAGTGTCTATGAGCAACTGCGTGTTGTTCGTGAAGGCCAACTACGGATAACTTTTACACCTGAATTGAAGGTTTGAATAGTTAAACATGCATGTTTGTTGAGTTTCTTTTGCATATTTTACTTAGTGCTGTTGTTTTGTCAATTTAAACCTTGCTTTCTGACAGATTCTGTCTTGGGAGTTTTGTGCTCGGCGCCATGAAGAGTTTTTCTCTAGGAGAGCAATAGCACCTCAGGTACAATGTTTGTAATCTTGTTATGGGCCATTTATTTCAGGCAAAAATGGATCTTCTGCGATAAATATTTGAATATGCTATACAACTATAACTCTCTATACTCCACTCTAGTAATACTGTTACTTTGAGCCTGTCTCCTTGGCAACCTTTTGGGATGCATTTTCTATTTTTCTGTTGTTTTGTCTTATCCATTCAATTGCGAATAAGGACGTTAATTGTGAATAGGAATTTTATTTATGCTGCTTGGCCTCATCCAGTTGTTAAAATGATTAGAATTCCTTCTATTGTTACGGAATTATTCTCCTCTCTGGAGAAATTTGGATGTATAATGTGTTTTCTCGATAACAGGACTCGTGTAATATTCTGAATCTGTGATTGCAGATGACCATTGATCTGTATTGATTTAAAAAGTACTGTATAGATGAAATGGACAAATAGCCGTTTATTTAGGTTAGGAATTAGAATGGAAATCAACCTTATTTTATATTATAACAATAGTGGTAGTCATGACAGATCACTTAACAAAATCGCCACTTATTGCTTTTAGTCAGTCTTTGTTAAGAAATAACTCACCGAGCTTTCATTTCTATATCTAGGTCAACCAGTTGCTTAAGAAATAACTCACCGAGCTTTCATTTCTATTTCTAGGTCAACCAGTTGCTGCAAGTTGCGCATAAATATCAAACTGCTGTTAGTGAAAATGGAACTGCTGGAGTCCCACACCAAGATATGCAAGCTAGCTGTAACATGTGAGTGCAATTAATGTGTACCTTTTTTATAGCTGTGATATCGCAATTTATTCCTCTGGTACAACGTATTAAACCTTTAGCATCCATCTAAATAATTGTTTTCTAGTACTAGCCTTAAGCATACAAATAATTTTTTGCAACATAACCATTCTAGGTTCATGACGGCTGGACGCCAGCTAGTTAAAAATCTTGAGCTACATTCACTGAATGACATGGGATTTTCCAAGAGATACGTAAGATGTTTGCAGGTAATTATAAGGCTCCCTTTTATTTGTCGAAAGCTTGCTATGCTGACGTGAAAACTTATTTTACTCACTCAACAGATTTCCGAGGTCGTGAATGGTATGAAAGATCTGATCGATTTCAGCCGTGAGAACAGAACTGGCCCCATCGGTACTATTTTCAATTCTTCACATGCTTCAATTAGCTTTTGTAAAGCATCCTTCGTCAAAAACCTGTTATAAAGATGATCACCTTTTTTAGTTTTGGTCAGACTGCCAATGTTTGCTGTTTTGCAAAAATATTCAATGGAAAAGGTAAAAAGAGTAAGTTGTTCATAGGAACCTTCCACTATGTGTAGATTTGATTTTCAAGGAAAGACCAAAAAGATTAGCAGAAATAATTTTAAGGGTGTGGTTCAATAAAAAAATTTAGGAGGTTTTTCGTATCAAACCTGAAAATAAGGGATAGATCCAAAATTTCAGTTTATTATTTTTGGCCTCTGACGTTTATAAGACATATCAACAGACAGTTTGAAGAGCTATCCTCGACTACCATCCCAAAAGCCTCCAGAACAAGAGCAGTTGCAGCTAAACAACACACAAAACGTACAGACTGATCAAGCCACGCTTAACAAAATCATGGCCATGCAAAACAATAACAACCACCTAGCATCACGTATTGCTAACAACAGCCCAAATTACTCTGCTGCACCCAGCAACAACTACCAGTATATGCTGAGAGCATCTTCCACTCCAAACAGTATTCAACCACAGCAACAACAGCAGCAGCAGCAGCAGCAGCAGCCGCAGCCATTTCTAACTAAAGCTCCTTCCTTCAATGGTAGCTCGACCACAGCAAACATCAACTTTCCAAATCAAAACAATACCCAAATTGCTAATGGCACCCAGCGCATGGAGCAGCATGCTATACAGCAAATTCTGCATGACATGGTCAATGATAGTAGTAAGAGGGCTCCTCCACAGCAGTCTGCCTCTGCAGTGAATAATAATGCTACCACTGAGGTGCAGTCTTCTGATGAGGTGGTTGGGCCTGCTGTAGATGGAAAAACGGGTGCAGCTGCGACTCCGAGTAGGAGTAACAATAACAACTCATCAAGCAGCAGCAGTAACTTCAGTGAAAAGCCTGATGTGCTTCCCAATCTCGATCTTCCTGGGCTGGACCATGATATTTTGCAGGAGTTTGCTGAAAGTTTTCAATGGTGAGCCCAACTTTGTGGCTTAAATTAAAGAATATAAGTTTTAGTTGTGAGGGAGTAAGATATAAATGTGAATAGGTGCAGTAGTTTTGGATTGTTATTTGGGTGATAATTTGTGACGCTAAGTTAACTGGAAGATGATGATTTGCGTTGTTTACTTTTTTATGCATGATGGGTGGCTGAAAGTAAAGCACTGTTAAGTATGTATACATATAAACATATAATAAGGTGTAATGTAATGTTTTGGATCTTTTGTGCATGTTTCATTGTCTTTGCTGACTTTTTACTTGTTATGTATCTTTATATATGTTGTAATCATGTAAGCAAGCAAGGAGGCTTCTGCCATTACTGTCCTGAGGTAAATTTCATTTGAATTCTTGACTTGAAAATTATTATGTTGTTACATGGCAAAATTTGCGTATTACTACTGTATATGCTTAAAGTGGGTTATGTGTTTTCTTTGACCTGTGGAAGAGCAACAATCAAACCGTTGGTTTATTTTTACTCGGTTAACTCATAAGCATGGTTCGAGTCCTCCGAGAGTTGCTCCTCTCTTCATTTTGGCATGCAAATGCTCGAATGTTGCTGTTAGAATAGAAACACGAATTGTTCAGGTGTGAATTTCCAAAATTACCTTTGTATCCAAGTGGAAGGTGAGAGTTCGAATCTTGCTATAAACATAAATTAGCATCCATCTTCAAGTGGAAATTTTGAAACACATTTAAAAAAAGCTCTTTCAAATAAAATACTATGATTTGTTATATATTTTTTATTTTATTTTATCATACTATCTAAAATTTTCAGATTTAATAAGAATTCTGTCTGGCAGATCTATTATTTTTCTTGTGCAATTATTCTGCTGGTGAGCAGCTTTTGCCAATCTTTTAAGATAAAAGATGTAACTGTACTCCTGATTAATGAGATGCAACGACCACAAAATCAAAATTTTGCCTGATGACACAAAATATAACTGATATAAGCGGGAGTCACTGAGAAAGACTGCAACATAACAAATAGATAAGAAATTCCAATGCAATGCTCCGGGAAACTCTTATTAAATAACTTACAAAGGCAAACAATAACTGCAAACAAAATGATAAAAATCAAATGCAAACATCAATAAATATTTACTTTTTACAGATTATAACATTACAGATGAAGAAACATAAAATTCAAAACATACTTCACTCAGCAAAAGGAAAGGAAAAAGGCAGAACAAAAACCATCTTCTAAATCTACTTTTGTTATTTATCACCTACACTCTACCTACTTTTTTTTTAAAAAAAAAAAAAAAAAAAAAATCACACATCGGAGCGGAAAGCCTTATCCTGTCGAAACCCTTTAGGTAAAATCAACAGTGAGTCTACGCACAATCCACCTTTGGTATGTGTACAGTCAATCTGCGTCATTGAAAATTTGACCCTGGTAGTCAAAGCAGATGACGATTTATCAACAACAAAGTCGCCTACGTGATACCTATTCCAGCATCCTGGTTCGTTCAAATAACACTCGGCAGTTGCATGCTGACCATCTGAGGTATGCAGTTGAAATTTTACAGGTTTCACATCCCATCCATGCACATGTTCGAGGTTACATACTCGTCTGCCTAAGCGTTTCGTTGGTCGACCCAAATGGAGTCGGAAGTATAGGCTGTATGTCCCAGGTGGCAAGCAGAAGTCTACTTCACCTGCCACTTCTAGCCACCATATTTGCTGAAGGTAAGCCACGGTGCGGATTCTGTCATGATTGAAAACAGATGAAAACTAGACCATTACTTAGAGCATCTCTAACCTATATATATTCCGGATTCTGTCATGATTGAAAACAGATGAAAACTAGACCATTACTTAGAGCATCTCTAACCTATATATTCCATTTAATTTCACTTACTCCACACACACGCACGCGCGTACACACACACACACACATTAACTGTGAGTATCCATGTTACATGTTAAAAATCTGTATTGGTGGTACATGTCCGTATAGCACAAAAATTAAAATGCTTAAAATAAATCATGTTATGTCGCAAAATAACGAAAGATAGATTCTAAACCAGCATTTTTTTTTTCAGATTCACTGTTGTTGTAGATGAGCTCACATGATACCTAATTTATGGGCTGATAGCCTGATAGTATTAACTTAAAGCTATGCTTTTGAAAGTCTTGGGGGAGAAGACTTACTTGCAAGGAAAGGTCATAATTGTTGTTGGTGGGACTTCGAAAGATTTATTGAATAACTAGTGTTATTCAAGCTATTATACCTTTTTTTATAAAAACTAATAGAAGTTTAACTCAAGATGATACACGAGTTCATTAAATCAAATCGTATAGTGATGTGGAAACTTGGATGTCATTTATCTTGCAAATATTTAACATTTGTTTGAAGTCAACATGGTGTGCGTTAGATAGGATAATGATAAAAAAGAATACAAGGGGAGAAAAGTGGTCAAAAGCCTCAGAAAAAAATATTATTATATTTAAGAAACCAACTTATTTCCTATAAAATGTCTTTTCAAACATTTTGGTCTTCAAATTAGATTTTTATGTTTATCCTTGAGCACTCTTTTTTGTCATAAAGACACATCAATAATATATTTGAATATATTTAAAACTGATGATGTAAGATTAAATGTCGGCCATAAAAACTGTTTACTTCAACTGTGTATCAGAATTCTAAATATTCAAATGTGTCAAGATCATGACAATAATAGTTTTCAATATACATCCAAAAGCTAAGATGATTCTGCAGAAGCCAAACCAATTGAAGTTGGAGACTACGTCGTAAGGCTACCAAATGCATACCAAAAAATTCAAAATTCATTTGCATCCATATCTGAATAGAGGACAAATATCTGATATTTTGAAAAATAAACACGGATACAAATACAAAGACATCTGCAGCGGAAAATTATTCATTTGACTTTTGTCAAGTTTATAGTATTGCAATACATGTTTAATTTTTTAACTACGTTGATATTTTACATTATATGCATTTAATGCATGTTAGGCTTTTAGCTGCTCAAAACTATTTGTTGATTTATTTATTTATTTTTATAATCAGTAGAATTGATTTTTTTAATGTTAAATCAAAATTTGCTATTATGTTTCTTGACATATAAACTGTTAATGGATAAGATAATTATTTGATATCTATCCATATTCACAGATTTGATTTTGAATTACATCTCTAACCAACCCTAACTTATTTGCGATTAATGGCTTAGTTGTTGTTGTAGTTGTCCATATTCACTGATATCTGATAGTCAAAAATGATTTGAATGTGGATACAGATATGACATTATCTATTTTCGGAAGTATGCGTTGATAAGTCCAGGACAGTGGGTACAGAATTTTGGGGGAAAAGCAAAACAGATTGACACAGGAAGAAGCAAAACAGTGTTTGTAACAATGAAGAGACCTTTTGTTCAGCAAAAAATAGAAATATATGATTGTTATCGTTCAAATCAGATGTAAATTTTTAGTTGATACATATTCTCGTTGGTTAGAAACAAAGGTTTAGAACCAGGTCTCTAAAATAAAATAGGTGCATTTATACAGCCTTGTATGAAGAAGACATTTCAATAATCAAAACCTAATGCCGCCCTAACCTCAAACTAAAAGTTCCAATAAAAAACCTACCCAATATGGACAAAGGAAGAGAATAACAGAAGGTATAATGTTATACACTCGTGTTTAAATAAAATTTTGGCACAAAAGTTTCATTGCCTTCAGTACGAATGATTAAACTAACATGTTCAAAAGAATTACAACAAAAATGCTTCCTACATAAATGGTACTAAAAAGGAGAAACTTTGGCTTCAATCTATGAACAGATGTAAAGAATAACAAACCTTATTTAACTCCATAAGGTTATAACAATAACCCCATCCTTATATCCAAGAATAAGACAGAGATACGAATACCATGATTAAACACGAAAAATATTAACCTGATAATCAATTTCCAGACGTTCCTATGAGCAGTAGCAGTAATACATGATTTCTGGTGTACCGATTTAACATCACAAAATCAATATTTGAAGATGTATCCTTTTACCTTGATTCTTCAGTTGGAATGAAATTCCAGTATCTCCTATCATCAATCCCAGTTATAGCCAATGCCTTCGACGAAATTGACAAACAAATTCCTCCTCTTTTCTTCTCCATCCAAAATTCCTACAAAATACAACACATCAAAATCGTATTGTAATTGACAAAAAGAACGGCAGAAAATACCCCTAACACCATGCAATTAGCATGGAACATTTAACATACCATACGTCCAAAAAACTTTGCTCAACCTCTTAACAATATTTTCCCTGTCAAAATAACAATAATTACAAATTGAACCATTTCTCCCTAAAACAATTTTAATCTAGCTTGTAAGTACTGGTTCTGTTATAACATATATCACTCAAGTTCTCCCAGAAACTACACCAATAAGAATTGAATTTGATCGTTTCATCTGAATTTCCATTGAAAACTATTGATTAAAATTCAGTAAATTGCGCATAAAAATAAGTAAGTAAATAAAATCTGACCTTAGTTCCTCCATCGAATAAATTTCTTCTACAAAGCCTGGCAAAAATCTCCTTCTTCGTCATATTCTCGATCGAAGAATCAGTTTTCTCAATCAAATACTTGTAATTCCTGGGTAACTTAGTCTCCCAAACAAAATCGGCAGCGGCAGCTCCGCGAAAAGCGCGGCTGAGCCTCGCGAAACGGCAAACTTCAGCGGCGTCGAGGTAGAGCATCACCTCAGCCACGCAGCTTTCTGGCAGCTCGCCCAAAGCCATCTCTTGGTGGGCCCCGCTTCCTTCCATCGCACTCGACACGCCTGCTCCCATTAATTTATTAAATTTACAATTAACTAATGTGATTGCAAATGGGAAATGGATAGGGGCGAGAAGTCCGGTAATTTATATTGTTTAAGGAGTTCATTAGCGCAGGTTATATTACTAAATTACTTTAGTGCCCTTTTGTTAATTTGTGCTTTCTGTTTTCACTTTTCCAGAATAGTTCCTTTCAGGGTGAGTAGGAATAATTTAGGTGATTCGAAGATCGTATCTACAAATGAATACTCAAATGAAGATTGTGTCGTTGTTCATTAGCTCATCCAACCCTAATTTTGGAAACATATATATCTAGCTTGAGTTACTTCTTCATGCTTAACTCTCCCCTTGATGCACCTAGCTCGATCCGCGAGCACTACATAAATGACCAGTTTTAGTGGGTGCACATGTTAAGCTCTTAGCATGTCATTTCGGATTTCGAACCCGCGTAACTGTTGGCGAAGCGCAAAGTTCTTAACCGCTGCGCTACTGCTGCAGACAAATTTCAATAAAAAGGTAGACATCTTTATTTTTATGGATTTAACAACTTTATAATTGTAGAATATCGATATGATTTGAAAGTCAAATTCATGGAACTTAAGCTTATTTGTTTAGAAATTTAATGATTTATATTTCAAATGCAAAAATAAGTTGCTAATACGGTATTTTTTTGTCGCTGAACTATTGTACGACTTGATGTGGTATTACCAAGACAATTGTTTAGTGCCAGTCCATTTGTTATCAGTTGAGATTTCTGATATGATATTTCCAAAATGAAGTAAAAAGAAGTCGTTTGAAGCGGTAAAATAGTGCAACGGACAAGACGATATGCGAAAGAAATGTGAGACAAGAGCCTATAACTTAGGATTCCAATCGACCGTTGAAAGCCACTAGTTGATTGAAACTATTTTTGATTAACTAATGGAACTACTGATCGATTGAATCTTTATCAGTTTTCAGAACTAGATGAGCTTTGTTTTTTAATTGATCATTAACCACTTTCAATCTGATGGCATTGGTCTATTGATAGTGTTGGCTAGCTTTTGGACCAAGCCACCAAGGTTCCCATCCAAAGAGGATACAGAGCCTCGTTTGTCACAACCTTCGGAAAACTCGATCGTGGGTCACCCCATCTCTGACGGATCGTGACACCTATGGCTACCCCCGCTCGTGATACACTTCCATGACTCGAACCGTCCTCACCATTGCCCCACGACTCGATCCATGTGGCCAAGAAATGAAGGCAAAGACTTGGTCTTTCACGATCCGAAGTCTCCGGATCTCGTGACATATGTCCATAACTGTCATTTTGACTATTTCTACATCCACTCACGAACCAGTCCGAGATTGTTGGGATTTGTGCCACGTGTAACCACGATCCGCCTGCAGATATCAGCTATAAATAGCCCTGTGCTTGACATTTCCAGGATCTTTTGGCAGTTCTAAGCACTGTTTCCACCATTATTATCATATTATAATTTCTTAGCACGAAATTATTGAGTGAATCATCATTGTATAAGTGAGATTGAGAGAAAGATCATTGATTGTACTCGAATCTTACGTATAATCATAGATATAAAGTGGACACAGGCTCGTTAATGCCGAACCACTATAAATCTTGTGTGTTTTCTGTATTTTCTTGCATTTCTAGATATAAATCTCTGCCAATTCAGATAATTTGGGTGCTAGAGCCACTTTTGGATCTAACATTTTGGTGCTTTCACTGAGAACGAAGTCTCAGCATATTGGATAGTTGTTTCATTGTTTGGATACTCCGAAGAAAACAATCCAAAACCCCACTGTTTCGATTTTTGAAGATTTCAGCAAATCCAAAGTATTATGGCTGAATGAAGTCCAAGATGTACGAGCTTCACAGGCCGATGAAGTTACAAACGAAGCTCGTGATGATAGCGTTCAGGAGCGGGTCGAGGTTGACTCTCCGGATCGTGACGTGGAGGGGGCGATCCAACCCGCTGGAGGTACCACGAACCGTGTGACGGAGGGCGTAACGACCCATTCTCAAGATAACGCCACCCTCCTTCCTACCAATGCTCCCACGATCCGAACCCAGGGGACCACCACGAACCGACGCCAAGAGGGTATCACGAGCCATCAGCCTAGGGGGACCACGATCCGAAATGACAATCAAACTACTACTCGGCCTGGGAAGGAGATTATGGCTCGTTCTGCTCGTGCTGGTACTTCTGCTTGACCTAGCTCAAGTTCCTTGCTTATAAGAGAAGGTGATGATGACTAGTTCAACCCTTTTGCCCAAGCTACGGAAGGAGATCTCTCTCGCATAATTGAAGCATTGGACAGACAAAATGATGAATTGGCCGCTCAAAGGCGGGAGAGCTCGTTGCTGCGTCAGAATATTACTGCCCGTAGGCGGACGAATTGGCGATATTCAAAGGCAGGTTTCGTCACCGCCAGCTCACCCTTTTTCCTCAGAACACACATCCTCGTCTAAAGAACCTCGAAGAAACCGACAATGGCCTCCGTTAGAAAGGGTTGAGAATATAGAGTAGCTTCAATTTGGGACATTTCCTTCTCGAGAAGAAGAGGCGCTTAATCAGGGAACTAATAACCGTAACTTAAATGAGCCCGTCTACCATATAGGAATGGAGACGTCATTGACCTTGCTCAAAATCAATCCATTCCTTCTACTCGTCGCGTGACTGACCGCGGCAATAGAGGCAAGGGAGTTCTGCTCAATCCCCAGACCTTGCAGAAGCACATCAAAGAAATGCTGGAGAGCCCCATAGGGCAAGAAGTGCGGATCCCGAATCCACCCTGACCCATGCAAATGTTGAGGCCATGATTAGACGAGTGATGGTAGAAAACCACGGACAAAGAAATGAGGATTGGGGGTATAGGCCGCAGTCATATGCCCTTCACATATGACATATTAGAGGTTCGATTCCCAGGAAATTCAACATGCCACCTATAAACCGCAATGCAGGAAGGACGGATCCAGTCCAGCACCTAATGAGATATTCATGGTACATGAATGCAGCTGCCGCCTCCGACGCTATAAAATGTAAAGCATTGCCGATATTTCTGGAGGATACGGCGTTAATGTGGTTTACTCGTTTGTCAGCGCGATTGATCTCCGGTTTCAGGGAATTAAGCGAATAGTCCATGAATCAATTCCGGCTGCATACTCAGAGATCTAAGAATGTCATCGAATTATCCCACATTAAGCAACGTCCGGACGAATCTTTGAGGTCCTATCTAGATCGCTTCAATCTAGCAGTCACGGAGGTTAGAGATCCCCATGAACAAACTGTTTTGATGGCCTTGATTGACGGAGTGGATAAGGATACTGAGTTTGGAAGATACCTGGCCGGTAAACCACCGTTGACCAGAGAAATATTTTACGAAAAGGCCAACATCCGCCTGCATCGAAAGGAAATTTACGCCAACCGAAAGAGGAAGGCTACTGATAAAGAGGATATCCAAAGTAATATGGCCATCAAGCAGACGAGAGATAGCTCAGGAAAGGTTGAAGTTAATGTCTGGAACAAGAATCAAGGCAATGGTGGCCAATCGGGGAATAATAATAATAATATTCGGAAGAGAAATTGAGTGAATGACTCCCAGAGAAGATCTCGACCTAGGCTATTTGAGAGTTTTACACTATTAAGCGATACATTGGAGAACATCTTCCAGGATACGTACAACGTTCTCCAGTATAAGAGGCCTCCTCCGAGAGATTCGACGGAGAAGGAACGTGAGACTGGAAAATTTTGACTTTTTCACCAAACTCATGGTCACACCACAAATGAATGTCGTCATCTGAGAGATGTGGTCGAAAAGCTACTCCGAGAAGGAAAACTCGATGAGTATAAGGTGACACCCAGAGATAGAGAGCAAGCCGCACAAGCCCCGAACCAAAGCTAACCGGCTGCCAAACCAACGGTTCAGCAAAAAGGAAAAAATATCGTTATCAATACCATAGTTGGTGGGCTTCATCTAGCAGGGCACAGTTTCATGGCTATGGATCAGTATATGAACGTGGCTAAACAGCATTTTGAAGTGGGAGAATGTAGCAATCCTGAGGATAATGCCCTGATTAAGCAACAGAAGACGATGTCAGATGACGTCATATTTCGCGATCGAGAGAGTAATGGAGTCCACTCCCCAACTGAAGACCCATTAGTGATCACCGTCACCATTGGTCCAGCTATAGTCCATAAAGTTCTAGTGGATAACGGGAGTTCGGATAACATTCTATTTAAGAAAAACATTCGACCAAATGAAACTCGAGCCAAAGGATTTAAAACCATGCAAGGGTTGGATATGTGGATTTAATGGAGCCTCAACCGCTCTGATGGGATACGTGGAGCAGGCAGTAACCCTTGGGGAAGGAGAACACCAGAGAGTGAGGATTCATCGTCATCTCGCGTGGAATTGAAATCAATCCAGATCAAATTACAACGATCTGAAATATTCAAGAACCAAGGCAGATTAAAGATGTGCAAAGCCTCGCCGGAAAAGTGGCAGCGCTGAGTAGATTCATCTCCAAAGCCACAGATAAATGCATCCCCTTTTTTGAGCTGATAAAGCGAGGCAAGCGCAACTTTAAATGGACTCCTGATTGTATAGAAGCGTTCCAGAACCTATTGAATCATCTGGAAAGACCCCTGATACTGTCTAAGCCCGTGGATCACGAGGATTTATTTGTGTGCTTGGCAGTGTCATCCCATGCGATCAGTTCAGCTTTGGTAAGAGAGGAAGATAAGGTGCAAGACCGGTGTACTATGTGAGTAAGAAATTGGCGGCAACCGAACGAAACTACCCAAGAATAGAAAAGCTTGCGTACAGTTTACTGATCGCATCTAGAAGGCTTCGCCACTACTTCCAGGCCCATCCCATTACTGTGTACACCGATCACCCGCTCAAACAAGTTCTGCAAAGGCCAGAAGCATCAGGAAGACTGCTCTAGTGGAATACTGAACTAAGTCAGTTCGATTTGAACTTCCAACCCCGACGATTGATAAGGGGGCAGGTACTTGCAGATTTCATAGTAGAGTTTACCATCCCAGAAGATGGTGTAGTAAGTGAAGAAGCCGATCCACCAAAACTATTCCTTGACCCTAGTGCCTAGAAATTGTACACTGACGGAGCTAAGAACGACAGACGGTCTGGTGCCGGAGTGGTGCTTGAAACTCCAAAGAAACGACTAATATACTACGCTCTTAGATTGGAGTTCCACGCCACTAATAACGACTCCGAGTACGAAGCTCTAATTGTCGGGATGAAGCTCGCAAAGGAGTTGGAGATCGCGAATCTGGACTTCTTTTGCGATTCCAAGATAGTCATGAACCAAGTCACTGGAGAGTTTCAGGCCAAGAGTCCGAGACTGATATCATATTTGGAAAAAGTGAAGAAGTTGCTGAATGGTTTTGATCACCACAACATATCTCATATTCCTCGAACGGAGAATCAAAAGGCAGACAAGTTAGCGAAGATGGCTAGCTCTGATAATCCTGAAGATATGGAGCTAGTCCCGATTGAAGTGCTACAGTCCCCTAGTATAGATCAGATGGAAATTGATTCGGTACTAGAGATTGAACCCGAGAGGGAGTCATGGATGACCCCTCTAAAGAATTTTTGGGTGAATGGAACACTTCCAACAAAGAAAAGTGAGAGGCGTGCAGTTATCCGGAAGGCTTCCCGATATGTGTTGTAAGGCGAAGTCCTGTACAGGCAAGGTTTCTCGATGCCCCTCCTCCAGTGCATCGCCCATAACGACATCAAGCGTGTACTGAAAGAGGTCCGCGAAGGTGAATGTGGCGACCACACTGGAGGGAAAACATTGGCAAAAAAGATATTGTGATATGGCTATTTCTGGCCCACCATAAACAAGGATGCAGCCAAGTACGCACGGCGTTGTGATGCATGTCAGAAGTTTTCCAAGATCCCTAGGGCACCTCCTAGCCAGTTGAAGACGATGATGAGCCCGTGGCCCTTTGCTGTTTGGGGATTGATATTATTGGAAGCCTCCCCATAGCTAAGGGCAGAGCAAAATTCACCATTGTGGTTGTGGATTACTTCACCAAATGGGTCGAGGCAGAGCCATTGACTACGATCACAACCAAGCGAGTAATCAACTTTGTCGTCAGGAACATTATATGCCGATTCGGGATTTCGAAAGTCATCATAACCAATAATGGAACTCAGTTTGATAGCACTGAGTTTCGAGATTTCTTCCAGAAATACCATATAGAGAAAAGATACACCTCTGTGGCACATCCGCAATCGAACGTCAGGTCGAAGCGGCGAACAAAGTGATTAAATCTATTCTGAAGAAAAGATTGAAGCAGGCCAAAGCCATGTGGGTTGATGAATTACCCTTGGCACTATGGGTCTATAGGACAATATACAAGTCGGCAATGGGTCACAACCCTTTTCCCTTGCTTTTGGAGCCGAAGCGGTCATCCCGGTCGAGTTAGAAGTACCATCTCATCGAATCACTTATTATGACCCGATGACCATAAATGAACTGCTCCTTGAATCTCTGGACATGGTTGAAGAGAAGAAGGATGAAGCCGATCTACGCGCCTTGAGGCACAAGCAACAGGTTGCTCAGTATTACAACAAAAAAGTCTGAGCTTGAACCTTTGAACCCGGAGACTTGGTTCTGAAACGCGTCTTTCCACCCCCAGTGCATATGGGCCCGCAATGGGAAGGATTGTACTCCATTTTACGAAGGCTTTATAATGGAACCATCAAGCTAGCAACCGTGGATGGAGATGAAATCCCCAGAGTGTGGAATGCCCAGCATCCACGGCCTTATCTGACATGAAATTGTCAGTTTTACTCTTTTGTTTTTAGGACCACATAAAAAGGCATGACTTGCCTAGAACAGTCTGGTTACTTGAGCAAAAGATTATAAAGTGGACGTAGGTCATGATTCAACCGAACCACTATAAAAATATCGCGTCATTTACCTTTCTACAGTGTTTCTTATCTTCTCTTTTATTTTTAACTAACATCAATCATTATCATTTTGAGATTTGTTATAAACTATGTAGCGATTTCGAAACACCTAATTCAAAGTTCTACCTATCAAATTGGAAGGCTAGCGATAACCAAAGTTCCAAAAGGTGCAGTGAGGTAAATCACACTACTACTTGCACTCTAACTCTCGATATCGGAGAGAGAGTATAAAGGAAGCAGAGATAACATCCCCAAGGCGTGAAGGTGCACCATGATAAAACTGCCTTGATAACACTCTACCCCGTTGAAGGATCGGGAGAGTATAAAGGCGCTAGAGACTTAGCGCCCCCAGAACTTCTGCCCCGCTGAAGGATCGGTGAGCAGACTAAGAACCGAGCTCGAACTCTAACCCGCTGAAGGATCGGGAGAGTATAAAGGTGCTAGAGACTTAGCGCCACGAGAATTCCTACCCCAGCCAAAGGATCGGGAAAGTATAAAGGCGCAACAACATATGCTGCCAAATGACTTGAACCTCTCATTTCTGAAAATGAGGGACAGCGCACACATGACTCTAATCAATCCTCAATGAGCCCTGGCCAGGCATCATATTAATGATTGATTGGGGGCATATATACACATATGCTTGTGCAGTCACGGAAATTTTGAAATTTTTTGCTTGAAATTTTTGTTGCAATGCTTCATGGCTCGATTTTAACTTAGTTAGGATCTAAATGTTTATGACTAAGTACAATAAGTTAAACTTGCAGGTATGCAATGGTGCAAAAGAAACAAATTTTCATTCACTAAAAGCAGGTTTACAAGACCAAGAAGCTAAACAAAAGTGAGGGCCATTCTCACTACTACATTTCATGGCCAGTGGAAAGCCTAAAAGAAAAAATATGAGCAAATAATGCATCCTATTTACGCTTGGGAGATGATTTTGATTTCTTCTTCTTCTTCTGTTTCTCCAACTCCTCCTTGTCAGCATTAGAGCGGTCACCCTTCTTCCTCTTCCTCTTATCAACAAGAGACTCCTGGGGAGAATTAGAAGGCTGGGAGGCAAGCTATGAAGTTATTGATTTGGAGGAGAATCTTATGACCAACTCAGTTCTATGGTCAACCTCTGAAATTGGAGGCACATATAGAGGGTCCTACTCCTCCTTCTTCAAAGCCAATTGTTTCTCTTTCCTAGCCTGCATACCAGCCAAGGTCTCGTTATTGTCATCATTGATTTCTTATGTGATGACTACGTCATCCTCTTCATCTCCATGACCACCATTGGTGTCTTGCAAAGCCCCAATGACTTCGGCATCTGAATGAGCATCAGTGTTAGGTGCCTCAATAGCCTTCTCACTTGTTGTATCCTCGGTTTGCTTTGGAACCTCAGAGACTTCAGCACCAGCACTTGAGGGGACACTAAATTTCTCCGCCTCTGCTTTCTCTTCCGCATCCTTCTCGATCAGCTTTCCACCTATGTCATGAGAAGCAAATGTTAGTGATTTAGGAGATAATGTGGTCATCTCAATTGTCTGTCCCACGATACGATGACAAGTTATAACTACTTTGACGAACTGTGGAGAGAATATGGGGATACCTTCAGCCGGCTCCTAGCCCATATTTGTGATAACAACTCCGACAACTGAGGGGGTGGGAGCCAAGGGAATCAACAGATCATCAGGATTGTATTCCTCGATTTCGGAGGCCTTGGGATCCACAACCGATCTAAAGCCTTCGTCAATTTTATCCTTGCCCTTGAGTTTTGTTCTCTCTTTCTCGATTTCCTCTTGGATAAAACGTCTGCCTATCTCCAAAGCCTCAGGCTCTTCACCTTTGAGGTAAGTCTGTATGAGTTGTTTTTCATCAACTTCCTCTGCTTTCAATGACGCTTTTCGCCCTCAACGATCATATCCCACACACTGGCCAAAGTAATGTGATAATCCTGAATTCACGAGATGTCTCGAGTCTTAATAACTTGGCCAAAGAAGTCGAATAGCAGTTCTTCGAAACCTTCTACCTCTTTTTTGGTTGTAGCAAGCTCATCAGCAGTGGCAGAGGTCGATTCAAGAGCATTATTAACATTACTTTCAGCGAGAGCTGCGCGTTCTTCGGCTTGGACAAGTCGATCATTCAAAGCTGCTTTCTCTTTTTCAACAAGAGCGAGACTGTCTTTTAATCTCACTTTCTCTTTCTCCCAGGAAGCCTTCTCGGCGGCAAAATGTTCATGTGACGTCTTCAATTCAGTGTTGATTGTCCTGAGATCCTCCGCTTCTTTTTTCAAAGCCAAACGTTCTTGCCTATTTGAGTCGAGCTCAGTGTGAAAACGCTTCCTAGCACTCTCTAGCTCTGATTTGTAATTTTCCGCATCCCGCCGAGCTAAAGCGAGCTGAGCTTGTGTATCCTCTAGTTCCTTTTCCATTCTGCTCCTGGCCCTACCATCATTATCAATCTTCACTCTAGTTCTGGCTGCTTCCATCTCCAGGTGACAGATGGCAGCAGAAAGAGTGACGTCATACTTCTTCATCGCGCTATACTATTTGGCCACATGACTCACCTGCCCTACGAGTTCTACATCCCAGTCCTCGGGAACCGGTTCAAGATCTGGAACAAACATCATCCTTTCGAAGAAAATGTCTGGGAATTGCTTCCGCAAACGCTCCAGCTTGACCCGATTCTCAGAGGTGTAGGCAACATCTTGTGCAGCGGTAGTATCCAAATCGCGCTGGCTACAGGGGACAATAGTTATTTTCTCTTTTTCTAAGTCCTTGCTCGGATCTTTGTTTTCATCTTTTGGCTCATGGTATTTCTTGGAAGAATTGCTATGAGAGGGTGTACTTTTCGGAGGAGTCAAATCTTTGGGAAGTTGGTTACCCCCCGACGGTGGCACTGGACGACCGTGGAGTCACCCAGTATCTTGCTTTGATGGAGAATGAGACCGTGTAGAGCGAGTTTGATAAGAATCATGGGGTTGATGACTATCTCTACCCTGGCTATCACTACGAGCATACTTAGGATCCGAAAGAAGCCTCGGTGTGCTTGCTCGGAGAGAACAATAAGAATAGGATTGTTTGCGAGGCATTTTACCTGCAAAGAAAACAAATGTGTATCAGAATCATGAATACTGATGGTGAAGAAGTGTTGTGACAAGTGGTGCAAGTGATTTGTGCATCCCGTATAATCCCCCCAACAGACCAAGGCCCAAAGTCTGGCTCGTCTGTGTGTTTTCTTTTTCCCCGACTAGAACATTCGCTTCCTCAGAGATGGGAAAGAATGATTTCCCTTCGAAGTCTTCTTGCGTGTAAATGTCGTCTGGTGGAGGAATTTTGTTTAATTCTCCGAATATCTTCTCTTCTGTTAATTCATCATGAGCATGAGACTCAGATGGTAGTGAAGTCCTTAAGGGAGATTGTCCCTTGGAGTCTTGGACTTCCTTTGGCTCATCGGCTCAGACCGCGCCTCCTTTATATACATTCAAATCCTCATCATCCTGATCGATCATTGGTGAGGGTCTCTTGCGAAGTTCAGTGGTTTTCGTGACCCCCGAGGTCCCTTCTCCTTCAGTCGGGGGCACATATTTTTAAGGAATACCACCCGCACCAAGTCCGAACCTTATATCCAGAAGACGATGCTTGTGAAGATTCTCATCGGTGGTACATTTCTTGATTTTTAAGAAGTCTAATTCTCTCTTGAGAAGGCGGGACAGTCGATCATCATATACCGAGCCTTCCGTTTTTGGGAAGCTATGATCTGTATAAAGAAAAGAAACATGCCAGTGCTTTGGTTACGTAATCAGGTCACACATCTAGAGGCTTAAAGCTCACTTGATTTTAGCTACTTCCTTGCACACCCGACTTGGTGTTTTATATAGAACCAATCATCTTTGGGATCCCCTATGCTGCTATGACCCTCCGATAAAACCTTCCTGTTGGCTATCGATTCAAAGAAAGAGAAGTTTGGAGTCGCTGTGGATTGGTGTTTGAAGAGATAATAGAATTTCAAATCTTTGAAAGTGAGCTCAGTCTGTAGAATCACCGCATATGCAATGCATAAAGTATACAAGGTTGCGTAAGCGTTAGGATGATGCTGCATAGGGGCAATGCGCAATCGTCTTAAGGTATCAACAACGATTGCTAGAAAGGGAGGAATAGCGCATGCCCAACACATTAGCCTACTAACGGTCATGTACCCTGGTAGGGTAGAATGAGGTCTATCCTCACTTCCTGGAGTCTTAACATCGTCCCAGGGGATCCCGTGTCTTAGGCATATTTTCTTAAGCTTTATGTCATCTAACTTGGAAGCCAGAGAATCAGTGAGTTTTGTTTCCTCAACTTCCTCAACGCCTAGGATCTCGTCGGGAGCCCGATCATCTTCTTCTTCCCCGTCTTCAAGAGATGTACTTTCAAAAGTCATCGATTCAATATCGTTGTCGGTCTCATAATCGTAGTCGGAATCTTCCCAATCTAAATCTGTGGGAAGCACATCGGGATCATAATGCATTGATGACTCTGATTCTGCATCTCTCTCTGACATTCCGGTTGACTGCTTATCTGACATAACTTTGCTGGCGAGAAAACGTGAGAAGTTAGAATACAATTACCTATTCCCCGTGTGTGTAAGTGCAAGTGTGTGCCTGTGCATACATTAAAGAAAAACATGAAGCTAGTTAAATAAACGAGATATTGGTCATTGTATGTTGTAAAGTCATGTTGTTGATTAGTCCAGAAAATTCATCTCAAAGGCTTTAGCCTAACTGTCCATTGGTACATTAGAATTACGTTATATTCTTTACTCAAGATGTGTATCGGATTGTCAATGAAGCTGGTTAGTTAAAGTTTTGGGGATCGGGTCGCGGTACAAATGTCAGATCGTGGAACAGGGATCGGATCGTGGGTATCAGATCCCTAACAAGTTACGCTAGCGGGGAAGCATTACTTCATGAAATAGGCTTCGGATCCTGGAATGATCAAGCTCGCGACAGCTCCCCCTTATCCAAATGGCTCGTGAAAGGGACCCCCCGATCCATTCTGCTCCATATCTCCGTGAGCCAACACTCCCCCAATATCACGACCCGATCCGTTGTCTAGGTTGACACCAAATCCATCTCGTTTCCTTCCACCTCGCTAGCTCCATGAACCGAGTCGACATCTAATTCACGAACCGACCTAGTGGAGCTTATCTTCTCTCTCGCTATCTCCTTCCTTCTTCCATAAACCCACACCAACGAAAAACTCGAGCGGAGCAAAGAAGGGATAAAGACGAAATTACATGAAAGTATCCCTAGCACAATTACCTTTTTGATTTAAATTATGGGAAGAAACTAATTTTTGGAGATTTCGTCTATGGGATTTGAACTAGACAAAGAAAGGCTGCGGCAATGTCAGAAAGAAGAAGAAGATAAGTCGAGAAGGGGGGCTTGCTTATATAGGTAAACGCTGGCCATTCGCATTCCCCTTTTTTGTTTTATTCGGAGCCAATGGGCCATAAGCAAGAGCCCACTATGGCTCGTGATACAGTCTGCTTTGCCAGAAGCTAATGGGTGAAACCAGATGGCCCATCGCAGCTCAAAAGGAAGCCCGCTCGACTGCTGATCCATGATGGATGTTGCGTTCATGAACCACCATGAGGTCTAACGACCTGAACTCAAGAATGACAACGAATGGGAAACCATGAAAATATTTATAAAAATTTAAAGACTTGCCTTGCAAATTATTAGTGATGTACACTAAAATCCAGAAGATGAAAATCAACCAATGAATAGAGAGATTGTTGGAAATTCGGACTGGTATTTATACTCCTCAAAGGATATGACCATTCGAAGCAGTGCGATGCGATAAATGGATGTGACTATTGATTCATATTGTTTCGTGAAAAGGTCCATTTAGAATCTTTGAAGCATGTTCCATCCTCGTAAACGTACTTCGAGGGGGCAAAACGTTGGCTAGTTTTTGGTCCAAGCCACCAAGGTTCCCATGCAAAGAGGATATAGAGCCTCGTTGGTCACAACCTTCGGAAAATTCGATCGTGGTCACCCTATCTCTAACGAATCGTGACACCTATGGCGACCCCCGCTCGTGGAACACTTCCACGACTCGAACAGTCCTCACTATTGCCCCACGACCCGATCCATGTGGCCAAGAAATGAAAGCAAAGACTTGGTCTTTCACGATCCGAACTCCCCGGATCTCGTGACATCTGTCCATAACTGCCATTTTGACCATTTCTACATCCACTCACGAACCAGTCCGAGATTCTTGGGATTTGTGCCACATGTGACTACGATCCGCCTGCAGATATCAGCTATAAATAGCCCTGTGCTTGAATTTTCAGGATCTTTTGGCAGTTCTAAGCACTGTTTCCATCATTATTCTCATCTTATAATTTCTTAGCCCGAAATTATTGAGTGAATCATCATTGTATAAGTGAGATTGAGAGAAAGATCATTGATTGTACTCGAATCTTACGTATAATCATAGATATAAAGTGGATGTAGGCCCGTTAACGCCGAACCACTATAAATTTTGTGTGTTTTCTATGTTTTCTTGCATTTCTAGATATAAATCTCTGCCAATTCAAATAATTTGGGTGTTAGAGCCACTTTTGGATCTAACAGATAGTTTTGTAACATCACATATCCCGAGGTCCAAAAATAAGTGCTACCAATGTTGCATTCGCCATTAATATTATTCCTCTGAGATTCGTTAATGGCTATAAATATCGAAGACATTGAAATATAAAATATCGAAAGCACATTTCATTAATCACTTTCATTCATTAAATTTTCTCATGTGTAAACCCATCTAAAACCATGTTCATAGAGAATGGAATTATTACCAAACATTCCAAGAGCGACATATGAATTTTCCCTCTTGGTTGATTAGGGATTAAATATTATGAAAGTATATAACTTTGCCTTTGCATGCATAAGGAAAATGCAGACTAGAAAAGAAAAATAATAACTAGCTAGACTGCCTTTTGCATGTCTCTGAAAGCTTATTCTCTAACTGTATATCTATAATATCTACTTTCGATCTACTTAAATGAATACCTAGGGGATTAAGGAGAAAAACAAAAACTTCGGGTTAGGCATCAGTCTTGTGTGAATATCAGTCTGCCTTCTCAAGCCAGAATAAATATTTAGTGAGACCGGACCGCGTAGTAGAATGAGTTTCCCTCGCTAATATCTTATAAAACATGTCAACCAGAATATATGCTCATGTACCCACAATAGTTTAAAACAATAAATATCTATGTGCATGTGTGCAACATCAAGTGGATTACTCATTTCATTATATAATTTTGATGAGTGTCCGTCTTAGCTTTATATAACTACTCATCATAATTTGAGTGACCATCCATTTTTAAAATTGTAAAGACTACTCATCCTTTGCCATATGAGTTACCTATCCCTCATGGTTTATTTTGTTCAATCACTTTGAATAGACGTGTACTATCCACCCATCACTTCATAGTTTTTTCCTAAGATAGCAATGAACCAATATTTCACTCATTAGAGAATATCTGTACCCGACATCTGTGGACTATTTGTCTCACGTTTTGTAGTTTCTCAAGAATAACTATAAATTCCTCATATCCATATAGTTTATACTTTAATCAGGTACCCGTAAGACTGCAGCCTATATTTATTGGTACCCTCAATTTAGATTTTTTTAATATACGTCGACCTACTACCGACTAGTACCCCCAATTTTTTTTATGTTTGTGAATTATTATCATACATTATACAAAGAGAAAACGGTATCCCCATTTTAAGTCGAAACAAGAATCACAATATAAAAACATAGCTTTAACCTTTACAAGGTAAAACCATGAGTGGTCATCCGTCATATTAAGGTGAAACGATGCATTCACTCATGTCACTTCACAATAGTCAAAACAAAGGAACATGTCTATATATTATTTAAATAAACAATGGTTGAGTTAAAGCAAAAGTCGTCTCCCCTAACTCATGCTGACCATCTACCCAAGGTATCTAAATAAATAAAATTTGTTCAGATCAAAATAGAGCTTTCGACCTCTAAATATATAGGCTTATCGCTCTTTTTAAAACATAACTTATATTAAATAAGATAGCGCTTCTCCCATGACTATCTAGCTTAGGACAAAACAAGATAAAGTGGCATCATCTGATAATCTAAACAAAAAAGAACATAGGGTGTCAACCTTAAAGTAATATATGGTGCACAAAATATCCACCTTTTGAGATTTCAACACTGTAAATGCTTCATAAAGTTAGGCGAAAATAGAGTAGTAATACAACTATGTCATTTTGCTATCATAGTCAACGCGAAAAGGATAGAGGCAAATTGCCTCAAAGAAATGACGGAAGTTGGCCTTTATTTTAAAACAAGAAGCTCACCTTGGTTGATATGGAGGGAATGAATACTGCAAATCTTGTTTTCCCCCTACTATATGGAAACCATTCCCTATAAATGTATTGATATCTTATGTTTCGCTTATGAAAATGCGAAAAAAATTTAAGGTGATGCGTACCCTATATCGTCAATGGAAGAATCGTAATTAAAAAGAAAAAACTATTTCTTATACTTGTTAGACCAAAAAGTGCTTAACACCCAAATTGACTAAAAACAGAATGAAATAAGATCAAAAATAAAATAGAGACACAGAATTTATAGTGGTTCGGCAAGAAAAGCCTACGTCCACTTGTTAATCACTATTCTCTATAATATTGTTGCAGTTACAATGAGATATTCACTCAATTTCTCTAACAACTCACATACATTCATTCAATTGTCTAAAAACAAATGTTGGAAGACGATTTGAATTATCCGGGAGTGCTGGAATTCGAGTTATGAAAGTGGTTGAACTCTCAAAGTGCCAAAAAGATCCTTTTTATTGTCTCCAAACAGGGTATTTATAGGTGAGAATTTGCTCAGAACCCGATCCGGATCGGAGCCACGTGTCATCCATCCCATCAGCCTCGGGTTCGGATGGATTTCTATGTTGACATGCATCAGAGCAGTGGATGTTGTGGGTAGGAACTGGTCATAGCCGCTCCGAATAACCAGGCGCTCATGCAGGGGAGTGACGTGGAAGATGGGTTCGGATCGGAAGAGTGTGCACAAGGGGTTCGGATCGGAGTACCCGATCCGAACCGGATTAACTTAGGACTAATTCTTTTTTTTTTACTCTGCTCCGCTCCGTTCCGATCTATCTCTGTAGCAATTGGGTGGCCCTCCGCTCCGATTAACTGTAAGCACCGTTCCGATCCGGATAGCAGTGTCTCCTTGAACCAAATAGTAGCAGTACTCCGATCCGGTCAGCAACGTATTTCCTATCCGAACCGCTACATTCCTCCGACCCGACCCGCTATAATGCTCTCTAAGTTCTTCAATGTTTCACATCTCGGATTTGTGTTGCCCAGTTCACAATGTGGGCTAACATTTTGCCCCCTCAAAGGATGCTTCTGTTGTAGACGGAGCATGCTTTGACTATCATTGCACAGCGTTCTTCGAGGTAATTTTTCTTTTGATTTTCCTTGTGTTTTCATCTTCTTCTTCAAATTTCAATTTAATTCGTTGCTGAGCTAAAGAATTCGGTTCGGTTCGGATTCCGATCCGAACAGATCCCTTCTTCTTTCTATCTTTCATTGGACTATTGGGCCAAGTTTTGCTTCTGGACTGTCTATCCGATCCGAATGGGGGCTCTGCTACTGGGCTGTCGGTCCGATCCGAATGGGGAGACGAATAGACACTCTACTTCTCTATATAAACCAAGTCTTCTTCCTTCTCTCATTTCCTTTTATTGTTTACCGCTTTTGCTTCGGAACTCCAGGAAAAAGAAATAAGAACTTTTTACTTTTTTCGTGCAAATTTTCAAGCTACATACTCTGGTAGGTTTGAATCCGTCGATTAATTCTGTAACAATAGGCTTCAATGGAAATTTGCGGTTAATTTTTAATGATTTGAACATGACTCCTCTCTCGCTTCGACATCGTGTCTCTCTCCTCCCCTGCCGTCGTCGTGGGTGGTTCTACCACCGTCTCGAGGCGCTGAGAGGTTAAATGAAGCGTGCGCTCGTCGTTAACTGGAGCTTTGGAGAGGGATGTGGATTTGACTGTGGTTGAAGAAGGGGAAGAAGAAGAATAGGATTGAGGGGATCAGTTCGGGTTGGAGTATAGAAGATGGATGAGAGGGAAAAACAAAGAGGTTCAGGAAGTCGGATCGGGTCGGGGCAAGTAGAGAAAGGGAAAAAGAAAAGAAGTCCAGGAGATCGGATCGGGTCGGAGCAACCAGTTAAAGAAGGGGGAAAGGGAGCTTACTTAACCGGATCGGATCGGACCGTAAGATGAAGGAGGAGAAGTATAACTACGTGATCCGATCTGAACCGTTAGGGAACTCTACCTCCGAGCCGATCCGATTTTGATTTCTGAGTTTCAAGGTTTATCCGAGCCCAAGTCAAGGCTGCATCCCCGATCCGATCCCAATGAACGCGCCCGAACCGATCCGAAGAGCAGTCAATCTTAATACATAAAAACTTGTTTAACTGGCCCAATCAACTTTTGGCATAATCTTCAACTTAATGGACAGTTAGGATAGTGCCTTGCGAACGTAACTGGACATCAGGATCTACTTCAATCCTTCATACATTGCCAAAATATTACGTCGCACTTTAAGACATTTACTTTACATTTTCTGCATACACTGTTTACACTTTAGTTTGCACACACGCACGGGGGGATACGGGCTAATTTACTCTAATTTGTGCTATTGCTTCTTCAATAGTTTTATGACCATGAGACCCAGACGCTCTTCTAGACTAGCTGAGAAAAAAGAGGCCCCGGAGACATCCAACAAAGTCACTCTCGAGGACATATCTTCCCCTTCGGATCCAGAATGGAATGATGAGGGTTCAGATTACGAGGTTGGAAATCGCGAAAGTGATAATGTGTTTTCGGAGGATGAAGCTTCTCTAGGCTTTGAAGTGGAAGGAGGGATTGGTGACGACCGGGCTCCTGATGAATTTGAATCGGCTGTCATATTGGAATCACCCCCAGATTCTGTTGAATCAACAATCGACAACGACCGACTTATCCGAATTTGTTTAAAATACGGGATAATGAAAAGGGACACTCTAGTGCCTTCGAGATCTGACCGTCCCCACAACCCTCCAGAAGGATACATGGCAATCACTCGGCTGATGTGCATGGTCGGTGTTATCCCTCCATTTTCTCCCTTCATTGTAGATTTTCTAAGACAAATGCGGATTGCCCCCATGCAGCTGCATCCCAATTCTTATGCCTACTTACACACTTTATATATAGCATACCGTGAGATCTTAGGCTTAGAGCTCACTTTCGATGACGTTCATTTCTTCTACAACTTCAAGCATCGGACTCGAGAAACTCCTTCTTTTTGCTATTTTGAGTCTGTTCCTAAGAGAAAGATAATTTCAACGCCATTCAGTAGTAAAGCTGGAGATTCCAGACTGGAATGGTTTTACGTGAAGCGACAACCTGGGTGTTCCATGAGATGGATGAAATCAAGTAAAGCACTGATTTTCTAAATCTTGGCTCTATACATTCAAGTCATCGCCTTAACACGTTTTTCTTTTTGTTTGCAGTCGACAATCCAAAACAAATATCAGACCAGGTGTTCTTTGACCGGATGCACCAGCTCCTCAATGGCGATCAAAAGTCCCTGACTATTGATGAAGTCCTTAAGGACGAATATCTTCATTTTCATGGGCTGCTATCCGTTTTTCGTAGTATCGGCCATGGGACGGCTCCATACGTATATATTCCTCCAGTGGATGTAGTCCCAGAAACAGGAGAAGGTTCGGGAGCTCCTACAGTGCCTCTTCAAACGTCACCTTCTCCATCTTCTACTCAAGACGACGAATTGGCTAACTTGGCCGAAAAGCATCGTGAAGGGTATACTGCTCCTGAGGATACCATTTCTCCAGAAAAGTCAACGTCTTCTAAAGAGTCGCCGATTGATGCTTCCGAGGGAGACGTCCCTAGTACTGATGATCCATTATTTCAGGGTTTGGGGGATCTCCCTTTACCTGAAACTATATACACCTCAGAGGATTTTAGGAAGGATCCTTTAGTCTTCACCTCTTCTGAAGAGACTACTCCTGCTAAGGCCAAAGAGCCTGCCCGTACTAGTCTAGCTTCGGACTCGGGTTGGTTGGGGGGACACACACCACTTAGGACACACTTTACACAATAGCATTAACATTCATTGCACCTCTTTCTCTGTGAAACTATTGATTCTAAATTTCATTTGTCTTATTGTGTAGGCACGATGTCCCGATCTTACTATGATATCAGGAAGCTCCGCCGCAGTATGTCTAATCCACCTCAGGATATCGAGTATGATCGCCGCGACGATCGCGGTAGGGAGGAGAGAAGGCCTTATGAACCCTATCGCTCTCGAACCTCACGCTCTCGCTCTCCCGTTCGGTCGGACCAAGAGAAATATAAAGGTTATCAAAGTCGTAGGGAAGAGGACAGGCTACAATCGAAAGACTCCACCTCTTCCCACGAAAAGCGCAGCAGAGAGAGAAGTCCTCCAAAAGATACCGAGTCTCGAAGTTAACGCAAGGTCCCTGCTACTAAACGGCCTAGGATAGATAAAGAAACTATTGAATCCTCCACATATAGGGACACTGTATTGACGATCCCCGCTCCTCCACCACTAGATGCGGAAACTGCAATCAAGCGGGCATATTTGGAGGAGCAATTTCCCGAACATTACTTCGAGACTTTGACTTTTTTACCTGCCCTCGAACCTATTTCTTCCAGGTGGGCAGACGAGGCCAAAGCAAAGATAGACTCGGTTGAAAAACAGTATTCTGAAATGTTCAACTATTCACGCAACCTTTCCAGAATTATCCGTACTCTAATCACGAATGCTGATTCAATGCAAAAAACCGCGGAAGAAGATGCAAAGGCCTTAAAGAATCTAGGAAAAGATTTAGAGGACACACAGGCCCAACTCACTGTTGCTCAAAGGGACGCTTCTAATTTCAAACAACAATTTGAAGACATGCAAAAACGTTATCATGATTTGCTTGAATCTCATACTCAAGAGCGTTCTGAGTTAAAAAAGCAAGCTGATGATGCTAAGTCAGAAGCCGCTAAGACGCGCCTTGCTTACACTGATCTTGAACGGAAAAATGCCGAGTTGGCAAGGAGGAATGCTGAGCTAGAAAAGAAAAATGCTGACTTGGCTTCAAAGCTACTCGAGGCAGAGAACAGAGCTGCCCTGGCGGAGGGCAACGTTGAGTGTGCTATCAAATCTGCAGAGGAGGCCCGCAAACAATTGTCAGAGGCGGAGGCAGAGATTCAGGGTTTCGGCGAATTAATGATTGAATTCTTTGCACATATCATCCGTCGCCGAAACATTTCTTGGATTGAGGATTATCCATCTACTCTAGTCCAAGTATGGAGTCAGATTGTTGAGTGGGAAAAAGAGGAGCTCAAGGTTGATTCCATCGATGAAGACAAGCTGATGGAGAAATACTTGAGGGATGATGAGCCAGAACGCCTAGCTGAAGGGCGCCGCCTCATTGCTGATGCTATGGAAGAAGAGAGGCGGAGGACTAAACAGAAGAACATTCCCGAGGCTGGTTCCTCTTCTACTGCCCCCGCAACTCCTGAAGTAGAGGGGTATGATCCTGAACACCCGGGAATCTCTTGAACAACTCTGCTATCCCCTATCCTCGAAATGACATCAGAGATAGCAGTTACCCCTACCGAGAAGTCTTCGGAAGGTATCCCTACCTTTTCTCCTAAATTCGTCAAGGCTATTTCTACCTTTCGCCACGTGATTGAGCAATCGATGAAAAACCCATTATTTTCTCTTGAGTTGATAACTGTTGCTTCTCACTCTGTAGGTGTTTAGCCATCCGGAAAGACAGAGGTGACTCAGGGAGCCGCATCTGGGGCAGAACCTACGGAGAAGGCAAAAGAGGGGAAGGACAAGGATGCTCCTATAGATTTGGGAGAAGAAAGCGAACCTTCTAAGGCTGAAACTCCCCATGATGAAGAAATGATAGCAGCCTTAAAGGATGATGGCGGCGACGGAGGACATGAGGAAGATCCAGAAGTAGCAATAGTCGGGGAGTCGGAAAGCGCAGATGATGTTACTTTGGCTGCAATGAAAGCTGATCAAGATAAACGCTTGCAGCTAAAAGCTGAAGACTTAGACCCTGAAGTCCTCAAGCCTCTCGCAGTTGTGGATGCGGGATCAAGGTTAGTTGTTAAGCTTTCAACTAGATCTATTATAGAGGAACTCGCTAAAAAATCTTCTCTTGATTCCAGCGCTCCGCCCTCCGGGAAGAAGTCAACCGATTCCAGCGCCGCATCTTCGGGAAAGAAAAATCAAAACGAATCTTGACAGAGGCCGAGAAAGAGGCAAAGGATGCGGAAAAAGCCACCAAGAAGTCCAAGGCTCACTCGAAATCTAAATAGTGGGTTGTCTTGCATTTTTTTAGTATTTGGTAGATCAATAATTGCTGCTGTAAGGGTGGCTCTTGCACCTTCTTTTTGGATGTTTTCCTGTACAAATTCATTCGTGAATAAAAAATAATTCGTTTTCTGCAATGTTTGTTTGTCAGTAGTTTTGCATTTATGTAAAAATGCCTGTCATACTATAGTTATGAAATGAAGTTACGGAGGGAGGAAATATGTGTATACATATATGCCCCCAGTCAATCTCAAAAAATTATTTAAGGCTTAATCAAGCAATCTGAATGCTCCCGATTTTCTGACGGGATTGCATTTTCTGTGTCGTCAATGCCTGTCATTTTTTCTGGCATTTCTTTTATACTCTCCTGTCTTATACTCAGGTTAGAGTTCTTACTAAGGCGGTCTCTTGTCTGAGTGCACCTTCACGCCTCAGAGGACGTCGTCTTCCCGTCCTTTTATACTCTCTCTCTCTCTGGAGAGTTAGAGTTCGAGCTCAGCAATCTATTCACCCCCGGTCTTTCAGCGGGGAAGGATCTCTTTCTCAGCGCTCAGTCGGAGACGCTTTTATACTCTCTCTCTCTCTGGAGAGTTAGAGTTAAGAATGTCGTTTTCTCATTCTTTTATGTCTTGTCGCACAAATAGTCGTTGTGCTTTTTCTTATGTTTAAACTGTTTTCAACCTTTTCAGGTTTTGAATCATCTTATATTCCATAATCACAACAGAATAGTCGATGAATGTATATATATAATGCATAAAAGTAAATAACACACGATATTTTTATAGTGGTTCGGCTAAGTCGTAGCCTACATCCACTTTATAGTCCTTTATTCATATCATCAGATTTTCCCAAGACAAGTCGTGCTTTATTACAGAGTTCATAAGAAAAATAACAAAGAGTACAGCATTTCTAATCCAAATATCGCATCAAGTGTTGGGCATTCCATGCCCTAGGGACTTCTTCGCCATCTACGGTCGTTAACTTGAAGGTTCGGCAAAGAAAAGCCTACGTCCACTTGTTAATCACTATTCTCTATAATATTGTTGCAGTTACAATGAGATATTCACTCAATTTCTCTCACAACTCACATACATTCATTCAATTGTCTAAAAACAAATGTTGGAAGACGATTTGAATTATCCGGGAGTGCTGGAATTCGAGTTATGAAAGTGGTTGAACTCTCAAAGTGCCAAAAAGATCCTTTTTATTGTCTCCAAACAGGGTATTTATATGTGAGAATTTGCTCAGAACCCGATCCGGATCGGAGCCACGTGTCATCCATCCCATCAGCCTCGGGTTCGGATGGATTTCTATGTTGATAACGCATCAGAGCAGTGGACGTTGTGGGTAGGAACTGGTCATAGCCGCTCCGAATAACCAGGCGCTCATGCAGGGGAGTGACGTGGAAGATGGGTTCGGATTGGAAGAGTGTGCACAAGGGGCTCGGATCGGAGTACCCGATCCGACCCGGATTAACTTAGGACTAATTCTTTTTTTTTTACTCTGCTCCACTCCGTTCCGATCTATCTCTGTAGCAATTGGGTGGCCCTCCGCTCCGATTAACTGTAAGCAACGTTCCGATCCGGATAGCAGTGTCTCCTTGAACCAAATAGTAGCAGTACTCCGATCCGATCAGCAACGTATTTCCTATCCGAACCGCTACATTCCTCCGACCCGACCCGCTATAATGCTCTCTAAGTTCTTCAATGTTTCACATCTCGACTTTGTGTTGCCCAGTTCACAAAGTGGGCTAACAATACTAAATAAAGTTTTATATTTTACACACTCCTCATATATATAAAAAACTTATTAGTGGAATTCAAAAATTTATACTTCTATTTCAAAAATCATGTAATTTGTGTGTTCTTTCTCAAGTTTAATAATAAAGAATTAATCAATTAACACCCTTAATTAATTACAATTTCATAAGCTTTACCAACTAAATAAAATCATAGTAACTAAATTTTGTTGAGAAAAATCCTCAGAAATAACATAGATTCTGGGATATCCTAATTTTCATCATATAAAAATTTCAAATCAAAAACATTTTTAAATTATATTTAATAATTAAAATAAAATATTAGTCTAGTTTCATCCTTAGGAAATTTAAAAAATCATCATAAGAAAACTATATTTTAATAACGCTAATTGATAATGCTTTATTTCATTTTGTTTTTATTTGCATTTTAATTTGTCGGATTTATCGTAGGAATTAACTCGTAATGTATATCAAGCGAGCTCTTATTTTGGTGGCCGCCACTTCTCTCCAAATTTTCACTGCTTTCCTTTTTCCCAAACTATCTCCTTTAAACCTAACACAAATTCGCCATCAAATTACCACCATTCAAACCTATTTCCCCGTCCCTCGAACGTCAGCTTTATGCCACTTACAAAGGCACTGAATAGTCATTTACCCAGCGTTGGTCTTTAACGAATTTGGAAAAGAAAAAGTTTTGAGCCAGAAAAATTCAAGGACATAGTTCTACAACAAAAGTGTGTAGCCATAGTTTAAAAAATTGCAGTTGATCTGAGTTTGTGGAATTGGGTATCAGGTAAAGCGACAACGATTTGTTACTCCACACGCTTCTCGATTTGGGGATGGTATTTAAATGAAGATGATCCAGGGATTATGCATGGGGTAGGCCGGTTTCAAATTGAGGTTTCTTATTCGATTTAGGGATTATGCAAGATGATTTGGTATTTTCTTATTCGATTTGAGTTTTCACTACTTATATTTCATCTTTATTTTTATTAATTGTTACTGTAACAACCCCTTAGAACCAATTTAAAATTTTTATTTTAGCTATTTTAATGAATTTTGAATATTTATAAGAATTATTTTAAATAATAATTACTAAAAATTTATTTCAATTGAAGTTAGAACGTATAATTTTTTTAATTATAAAACGAGCCTGAAATGGCGCGACAGTTTGAAAATTCTGTTTCAAATTTCAATTGAATGTACAGGATTCAAAATAAATCGGATTTCAGTAAAACCATAAATATTTGAATCTGTTTAATTATATCTTTCTAATTAATGTGAAAAATCCAGATTTCATAACGGGAATTGAAAGTTATGGCCAGTTTAAATTTCAGAATAGTCGTTGTAGAATTTATATATATATTAAATAATATATAACCCTTAAAAATAATGATTTTGCAAACGACCTCCGTTTTCGACGAAACCATTTTTGTTGGATCCGTAACGTCAAATTATTGTTAATTCCAATTTTCATAATTTTTGGAATTGATATGTGAGCGCGGTAAATTTAAACGTGTTTGGTAAATTCATTTTGAATTTAATCAACTGGAAAATGACCGTTTTCAAACGGTCCCCAAATTCAACGAAATTAGTTATGTTAGGATCGTGTCATCAAAACATAGTTAGATTTATTTTTCTGGAATTTTTGGAGTCACTATGTGGCCCCAGTAAAGTAAATTGTACATTGAATTCAAATTTAAAAGGTATATTAATTTATATTTTAAATTTGATAAAAAACCTACCAAAACAGTCGAATTGGCTTATGAATCATATCCCATTGTGTTCGGAATAGGGGTGTTTAGCTAGGGGCGGAAGTCATTGGGTCTCGTTTGGAGTTTAAATAAAAAGTCAACTCTTTTTGGAGAAATAAATAAAAATAAAAACCTTTTACATATACCCCCCCCTCCACAAAATTCATTTCCTCGTTCAAAAAACAAAATCGGGTTTTCCCCGATTAAAATTCCGTCGCCCCAATCTCCACCTCGCCAGCCACCCACCGCGCCGCAACCCCCCTGCGCCTCCTCCACCCCGTCGCCTCTCTCTCCCCCTTCTCCGACGCAAAATCCCGCAACCCATCAAACCCGCGATGCCACCTTCAAACCCTTCATCTGCACCGCAGCGCAAGCCACCAGAAGTGACGAGCTCGAGCCACCCCCCGGCTACCGCAGACCGTGAGCCCCTCCACTTCACGTCGACCCCGGCAACTAGTAGACCCACCCCTTCCTCCATTCGAACCAGCGACACTAGCGCGAGATCACCAACCCCGCAGCCGCCACCAATCGAGCCACCACTTTGCGAGCTCTCTACCGATCGAGAACAACAAGTTTTCTGATTTTTAATTAGGTAAAAATCTGATTTTTTATTAAGTAAAGTTTTGATTTTTAAATACCTAAAGTTCTGATTTTTAAGCAGATGAAAAATATAATTTCTAGTTAGATAAAAATATAATTTTTAGCGTATGTAAAAATCTGATTTTTATCGTATAAAGGAAATATTTTTAGTAAGTTAAAAATATTATTTTTAGTTATGAAAAATTCGATTTTTTAGAAATGAAAAGATATGATTTTTAGAAATGAAAAGATATGATTTTTAGAAATGAAAAGATATGTTTTTTAGAAATGAAAAGTTATGATTTTTATTTATATAAAGTTAAGATTTTTAGTTATAAATAGAAGTGATTTTTATATAGATAAAATTGTGATTTTTAATGAGTTATGAAATTGTTTTTAGTTTATAAAAATGAGATTTTTAGTTATGGAAAAATATGATTTTTAACATATGAATGTTATTAATAAAAATCAATCATGTAGGATATCGTTTTCGCTTAAGTATGTAGTCGGCGTGATATTCTCCTTCTTCGCTTTGAAAGAATGGCGGGGTGGAAACCCAAGGTGAGAACTTCTCACTCTAATTTTATTTACAGTTAAATTTATATCAGGATGCAGACGGTGCTTAGTAGCACCCGACACCTTTGATTGAAACTATGGATGTTTGGTTGTTTGTTTTATTTGATTGGTTGTTAATAAATATGCTTTGGCAACCCTATTAAGAATTTGGTTGAATTTGATTTGGATGTGAATTGAATTGATTGGAATTGGTATGTATATGTCGCGAGCCAGTATTAGGCGAGGGATAAGGCTAGACCTTATTTCAGTTCTAGTATCGCGCCATTATGCTACAAAAATTTTCTAAAATATGTTAGAACAATAAAAATACCATTTTTATTGTATAAATGAACTGTATAAAATATGCATGTGTTGAAGTAAATATTTTATAGTTAAAAATATAATTTTAACGTGTATATGAGTAAAATAAATATTCATTTACAAATCGGACAATTTGTTTATGTACACCTATTTGACTGATATTGATTGGGACGGTAAATTTTATACGTCAACTAACTGCACAAATAATATTCAGTATTTGTTGGTTGAAACCCCACACGGGTATTGGGATGATATTTGACATATACTTATCCCAATTGTTTAGTTGTATGTCAATCAATTGTTTGACAAATTGTTGTAAGTGATAAATATTTATATTTAATGCTTATGCAGTTGTGTAAGACACTCTGAATGATGGTTGATTGTGTATCATGGTTGTTGTATACATGTGTTGTCTGAAATCCATATAAATAATATTATATGGTAATTGACTGTATCTGATTCCAATTCAGAAATAACGAATATTTTGAAATAATGAATATTTTAAAATAGTATTCAGAAATGAATCAAAATATGATATTGATGTCTAATTTGGGATGGACACGAAAATATTGAAATATATGAAGCCGTGTTGTTTAATTTGCGCCATTTTAACGTGAACGATATTTATATTGATTTTATTCATTTTTATAATGAATATCGAAAAAGAAATGATTTCAAAATTTGTTATTTTTAAAATATTATCATTTATATATTATAATGATATAGAATATTCAATTTTGGTTTAAAATTGGAAATGAAGTTGGAATCGTTTTTAAGATGAATTTAAAATGATTTATAAAATACGTTTTAAATGGAAATCGATGAAATATATATATTATATGTACTTAATGGCCTGAATGGAATGTGCCGTGACCGTTTGCGAATTTCGACAATTGATTTCGAATTGACATTACGGGAGATCCGACCGTCGGATTCTCCTAAAGCCAGAACCGTTGGGTTCGTATCAAAAAGAGCTTTCCAACGAATATAAGAGATTTTAAATCTAACGGGTGGACTTAGAATTATGTCCAAATCAAATTTGGAAAAGGTCGATGTAAGTGTAGTTCGATGGCCGTTTGTGGAAATCGACTGAAAGGGCCTTAATAAAATTATTAAAAATATTAATAATTTGTGTAAAATCATAATAAATGATTCCGAAAGAATTGGGATGAAAAATTCAATGTTTGTAAAGATAAAAATATATTTTTATCAAAATGAACTAGTTATTATCTAGATTTGAAATCCCATAATTTTTAAATAAAATAAATTGGATTTATGAATGGTTTTAATATAACCGGAAATTTCCAACGAACGAGTTGGAATGGATTTGGAATAGAAATAATCTTCAGAACATTTCGATATTGGATTCCGTGATTATACAGATATTGTTATGGAAATTTGGAAGATATATATATATATATATATATCATTATTTCTAATACGATATTTGTTGGTTTCAGAATTTGATATTGAATGTAAGTCGATATAATTTCTATTCAGAGAGTTGTATTTAATATCAAATGGGATTTTGGGTTTGTCGTGAACGGTGTCTTTACTAACACTGTTTTTAAACCCAGTTGAGAAAAGAATAATCTTTTAATTAAGATTTAGTGAAGTTTTCCAATTAATTAATATTTAATTGGAATTGAATAAAAGAATTGGATTTTGGGTCTGTCGTGAATGATGTCTTAAATAACACTGTTCTTAAACCCTGGGTGAAAAGAATAAATCTTTTAATTAAGATTATTAGAGTTTTCAGTTATATTTAGTAACAGGAATAAAATGGAATGTGATATTGGATTTATTGTGAACTGTGTTTTTAATGGCATTCGTTCTTTAACCCGATTAACAGTGAAATGTGATTTGGAATTTATAAATCTTTTTATTATGATTTAAAGGAAATTTTCCAAAGTGAAGTTTTCCAATTTAATAAAGTAAATTGCAATGGAATGGAATTCGATTCGGTAATAATCGAAGGGAGCTTCTGTGGAGGAAGACTATTAATATATATGGAATTTAAAAGGCTTTGTCGTTATTCCATTTATATTATTCGTCAGATATGGAAATTGTTATCGATTACATATTGATCTGTTTTTCGTGAAGATTCCATAATTAATGGAACGTGATTTTGGGTTTATCGTGAACCGTGTTTTAAATGACATTAGTTCTTTAACCCAGTTTAAGACAGGATTACATGCCTAGCATTGTATTTCGAACTGTATTTGTTGATCTCTGCTAAATATATATCTGTATAGTGGTGAAGAATTTATTCTCTTGCTTAACACCCTTCTCTAAGATGTACGAGCTTAGAGGTTATATGTCTGCAGAAATCAATGGTACGGTGTAGATTGTCAGTGTGGCACGTTTGATTTCCCAAAGTTAAATTATCATTGATAATGATTTCTGGGAAGATTAAAACTAAGTGGAATTTTAATGAATCTTTGATTAGATTGGAATGGGAATATGATAATTTAAATTTTCAGATTTGTGAAATGATCAAGAATGGAGCACCACCTGTTTTACTCTAGGCGATAGTTAAATCTATAATTAGATTTGAACGTGAAATGGTAATTAAATTTACCGATAACATCGTGGTATTAGATATAGAGTATTACCAGTTTTGCTCCATGGGATGAATAGGTGGGGACTGGGAAATGTAACAAATGATTACTTGGGTAAGGTGTGCTAATCCCAACTAGTTTGGATAAACCTTAATTTGGTTTGAATTGATATCCAAAGGAAGATTAAAGTATAAATTTAAAAGAATTTATATTTGATAAAATTAATATGATTATTTCCCAAAGGATATGAATATTTGAATAAAAGAATATTCTGGATTGGAATGAGGCGTATGTTATGTTTTTATAGCACTTGATTATAAGATACATGAATTATTCGGAAATGCTTGGTTTATACCCATTTTGAATAATTGATTCGACGATGAAGACGATGGTTGAAGACCAGAGGTCTTCACATCGTTTGTATGATTACTAATGTCTTAATTGGGTTGTACACCCAAGACGAGGTAATCAGTGGTGATCATCCAAACGTACTTGGAGATCGATCGGATATGCAAGGACCTCTCTCTTGTGTTGGACATATGGGACGAGGAATAAGGTGCTTTTTCGGTTTTGTTCAGACCCAGAATGAACTTGTAAATGGATGTGTGTCTGACATTGGATTTTATTCTGTGTTGATCGATTTCTGTAAAATATATATCTGTTTGGTGTTAGAGAATTTATTCTCTTGCTTAACACCCTTCTCTAAGACGGACGAGCTTAGAGATTATATATCGACAGACATCAGTCGCATGGCGTGAATTGCCTGTGTAGCATGCTGAGATGCAAATGATCAAGGCCTCTATTGAAAAGCAAATTCTTGTGGTTGATGATCAAAGAACGACCTTAAAAGGCATAGCTTTCTGTATAGTGTTAATTCGCGAGCCTCACACCTCGGTATGAGTCAAAAACAGGATAAGGGACGTAGTGAGAACTTGGCGTTTCTTTCTAGCTATGGGTAGTGTCATGGTATGGAGCCCAGACATTTATATATTTTTACCTATGTGGATGATGGATAGCGAGGCGCCTCGGATATATCGGTTACAACGAAGCCGATGTATAGGTCCTATAGGACCGGGAAACATGTGTTCAGGAATAACTAATCCTCAAACGTAAGGGAGGACCGGCACTGCAGGATCCAAGGGTTGCCCAGAGTGTGTAGTCCCAAGACATTTGCTAGAGTGTCTCGAAGCAGTTAAGAGTACATCCCTTGCCTCGACTCATGACGGAAATCCAATTTCTAATACGGGACATTTCGATTATAATTGTAGTGCCTAGTATGGTGACATGATAGATGGTACTCATGCCTCCTATGATTGATACATTTATATTTGAAATTGTTTTATACACTATGCACTTATAATGGTATTAAATGATTGTTATAAACGTACCAAGCATGTTTGGCTATTATAAGGGAAAACTCTATCCTCCGGCTTGCGTTGCATTATGTGATGGGACCTAAGTCTTATAATAGCTTCATTTTTCCAAAAATGCATTGCGATGTCTGTCTTATGCACTGGTATTCTTGGGAGGAAACTCGTTCTGTGTTATACGGCATGTTCCTTTGATTTACGTGATTTTAAAGTAAAGTTTTAAATGTCTGTTTTAGTTCTCACACCAGTCACATGACTGACCTGGGGTTTATCGCTTTAACCTAAACTCTGGGTGCCCCTATTTTCCATACGGAAAGCTAGTAGTTTTGGTTTTGCGGATTTATTTTTACAGAATCCTAGTTTACAGCTGGAACTATATTCGAAAAGCTCTATATCCGAGTATTTCTTTCAGTTGTGTTATGTATTATTTATCCGCTACATTGTAATTTTAAATCTCTGATATTTATCAAATGTATATTATTTATTCATACTCTGTTATATTCTTGTACTCTGATGTAATTGTTGCAATAAGCAATGAAATGTTCTTCTGTTTGCGTTCTAATTTGTCGTGTTTTCAACTCAGTCCGGGCTTTCCCGTTAGGGAAAGTTTGAGAAGTTTCAGCGTCGTATCGGAGCTTTGATTTACAGAGCTCGAGAACAAGACATATTAGAACCGAATGAAAGAATTCATCAGAGATTGGATTAGTAATATCCAATGAGAATGACTCGTTAGAGATGGGATCAGCTGTATCCTAGAACGAGTGTAAAGAGTGTTGTTTTTTAAAATAAAAATGAAAACAAAATTTGTTTTGGAAATTTAAAACTTATTATACGTATTTGAATATTTTATTTTAAATTGATTTGGACTATCGGGTATATGGAGATTTTGAATATACGTCTGATCCATGTGTATACGAAGCCTCAAGTATACTGGATGAATATAGAATCACACTCTAGTCGCCCGTAGATGATCCTGGTGATTAACCGATTATCACCAGTATCTATGTTCGAGTTTCGAAAGTGGGATATCTATATATTTCCAATTGGCTGGTGTGAAAACCAAAACTAGATAGGGTTATTGTTGTGAATTGGCATCAGAAACATGATTTTGTATATATATATCGAAGTTATGAGTTTGAAAATTTAATCAACAAATTGATTGTTGGTTGTGTTATTTGATTATTTGTTTGATTAATAAAAATATTTGATTGATAATATCAATAAGAGAAATTAACCCAAATCGAATCAATTATTGAACTGAATTGAAAATTGATTGGAATTGCATACGTGTACATGCGTGTATATATATACATATACATATATATATATATATATATATTGAACAGATCATAGCAAGGAAGCTAAGAAGAGGAATAAAATTGTATGCCCGACAAATAGGTACATGTTTACTAATTTATTGGGTTTGGATGATTTTATAAGTCGATTGGCTAGCCACTTGGCTTTTTCTTTTTCTTTTGGATTGATGAGGGCCCTGCGTAGCTAGTTGCGGTTTTAAATGTCTCCCGTACAAAGGAGGTTATGGTAAATTTTTCGAAAATTTAGGGTGTTAGTGAAATTTTTAAGAAATTAGAAAATTCTTTGAAACTGAAAAGTTGAAGAATGAATGCCAGAATGAAAGTTGAGTTGGTTGGTTAAACAACTTTCAGCTCCGTTCCTTTTCGAGTACGAAAAGATTTTAAGTGGGGGAGATTGTAACAACCCGGATCTTCAGAACCAATTTAAAAAATTTATTTTAGCTATTTTACTAAATTTTGAATATTTATCATGAATTATTTTAAATAACAACGATTAAAAATTTATTTTAATTGAAGTTAGAACGTATAATTTTTTTTAATTATAAAACGAGCCTGAAATGGCGCGGAAGTTTGAAAATTCGATTTCAAATTTCAATTGAATGTACATGATTCAATATAAATCGGATTTCAGTAAAACTAGAAATATTTGAATCTGTTTAATTATATCTTGCTAACGAATGTGAGAAATCCAGATTTCATAACGGGAATTGAAAGTTATGGCCAGTTTAAGTTTCAGAATAGTCGCTGTAGAATTTATATATATTTTATATAATATATAGAGCCCTTAAAATAGCGATTTTGCAAACAACCTCCGTTTTCGACGAAACCACTTTTGTTGGATCCGGAAAGTCAAATTATTGCTAGATTCCAATTTTCTTAATTTTTGGAATTAAAATGTGAGTGTGGTAAATTTAAATGTGTTTGGTAAATTCAGTTTGCATTTAATCGACTGAAAAATGGCTGTTTTTCAAATGGTCACCATATTCGATGAAATTAGTTTTTTTAGGACTGTATCGTTAAAACATAGCTAGATTTATTTTTCTGGAATTTTTGGGGTCAGTATATGGCCCTGGTAAATTAAAACGTGCGTTGAATTCGAATTTAAAAGGTATATTAATTTAAATTTTAAATTTGATACCAAAACAGTAGAATTGGCTTATGAATCATATCCCACTGTGTTCGGAATGGGGGTGTTTAGCTAGGGGCGGACGACGTTGGGTCTCATTTGGAGTTTAAATAAAAAATCAACTCTTTTTGGAGAAACAAATGGAAAAAAACCTTTTAAATATACCCCCTCATCCACAAAATTCACTTCCTCGTTCAAAAAACAAAATCAGGTTTTCGCCAATTAAAATTCCATCGCCCCAATCTCTGCCTCGCTAGCCACTCACCGCGCCGCACCCCCTGCACCTCCTCCACCCCGTCGTCTCTCTCTCCCCTTTCTCCGACGCAAAACCCCGCACCCCCTCAAACCCGCGATGCCACCTTCGAACCCCTCATTTGCACCGCAGCGCAAGCCACCACCAGAGACGAGCTTGAGCCACCCTCTGGCCACCGCAGACCGCGATCCCCTCCATCTGAAGTCGATCCCCATAACCAGCGGACCTGCCCCTTCTTTCGTTCGAACCAGCGACGCCAGCGCGAGACCGTCAACCCCGAAGTCGCCATCAGTCGAGCCACCACTCCACGAGCTCTATGCCGATCGAAAACAGTAAGTTTTCTGATTTTTAATTAGGTAAAAATCTGATTTTTTTATTAGGTAAAGTTCTGATTTTTAAATACATAAAGGTCTGATTTTTAAGCGGATGAAAAATATGATTTTTAGTCAGATAAAAATATAATTTTTAGCATATATAAAAATATGATTTTTATCGTATAAAGTAAATATTTTTAATAAGTTAAAAATATTATTTTTAGTTATGAAAAATCTGATTTTTTTTCAGAAATGAAAAGATATGATTTTTAGAAATGAATTGATATGATTTTTGGAAATGAAATTTTGTGATTTTTATTTATATAAAGTTAAGATTTTAGTTATAAATAGAAGTGATTTTTATATAGATAAAAATGTGATTATTAACGAGTTATGAAATTGTTTTTAGTTTATAAAAATGAGATTTTTAGCTATGGAAAAATATGTTTTTTAACATATGAATGTTATTAATAAAAATCAATCATGTAGTATATCGTGTTCACTTAAGTATGTAGTCGGTGTGATCTTTGTGTTCTTCGCTTTGAAACAATGGCGGAGTGGAAACCCAAGGTGAGAACTTCTCACTCTAATTTTATTTATAGTTAAATATATACTAGGATGCAGATGGTGCTTAGTAGCACCCGACACCTTTGATTGAAACTATGGATGTTTGGTTGTTTGTTTTATTTGATTGATTGTTAACAAATAGGGTTTGGAAACCATATTAAGAATTTCGTTGAATTTTATTTGGATGTGAATTGAATTGGTTGGAATTGGTATGTGTATGGCGCGAGCCAGTATTAGGCGAGGGATAAGGCTAGGCCTTATTCCGGTTCTAGCATCGCGCCTTTATGCTGCCAAAATTTTCTAAAATATGTTAGAACAATAAAAATATCATTTTATTGTATAAATGAGCTGTATAAAATATTAATGTGTTGAAATAAATAATTTATAGTTAAAATTAAAATTTTAACGTATATATGAATAAAATAAATATTCATTTACAAATCGGATGATTTGTTTATGTACACCTATTTGACTGATACTGATTGGGACGATAAATTTTACACATCGCCCAACTGCACAAATAATATTCAGTATTTGTTGGTTGAAATCCCACATGGGTATTGGGATTTGTATGTCAATCGATTGGTTGAAGACTGTTGTAAGCGTTAAATATTTATATTTAATGCTTACGCAGTTGTGTAAGGCACTCTGGATGATGGTTGATTATGTATCATGGTTATTGTATATATTTATTGTCTGAAATCCATATAAATAACATTATATGGTAATTGATTGTATCTGATTCCAATTCAGAAATAACGAATATTTTGAAATAACGAATATTTTTAAATAATATTCAAAAATGGATCAAAATATGATTTTGATGTCCGATTTGGAAGGACACGAAATATTGAAATAAATGAAGCCGTGTTGTTTAGATTTGCGCCATTTTAATGCGAACGATATTTATATTGATTTTAGTCATTCTTATAATGAATATCGAAATGGAAATGATTTCAAAATCTGATATTTTGAAAATATTATCATTTATATATTATAATGATATAGAATATTCAATTTTGGTTTAAAATTGAAAATGAAGTTGGAATCGTTTTAAAACGATTTATAAAATACATTTTAAATGGAAATCGATGAAATATATAATATATATATATATTTAATGGCCTGAACAAAACGTGTCGCACCGCGACCGTTCGCAAATTTCGACCATTGAATTCGAATTGACATTACGGGAGATTCGACCGTCGGATTCTTCCAAAACCGGAACCATTGGGTTCGTATCGAAAAGAGCTTTCCAACGAATATAAGAGATTTGAAATCTAATAGTTGGATTTGGAATTATGTCCAAATCAAATTTGGAAAAGGTCGCTGTAAGTGCAGTTCGATGACCGTTTATGGAAATCAACTGAAAAGGCCTTAATAAAATTATTAAAAATATTTATAATTTGTGCAAAATCATAATAAAAGATTTGGAAAGAACAACAATGAAAAATTCCACATTTGTAAAGATAAAAATATATTTTTATCAAAATGAACTAGTTATTAACTAGATTTTAAATCCAATAATTTTTATATAAAATAAATTGGATTTATGAATGGTTTTAATATAACCAGAAATTTCCAACGAACGAATTGAAATGGATTTGGAATGGAAATAATCTTCGGAATATTTCGATATTGGATTACGTGATTATACAGATATTGTTTTGTAAATTTGGAAGATATATATATATATACATATATCGTTATTTCGAATACGATATTTGTTGGTTTCAGAATTTGATATTGAATGTAAGCCGATATAATATCTATTCAAATCGTTGTATTTAATATCAAATGGGATTTTCGGTTTGTTGTGAACGGTGTCATTACTAACACTGTTCTTAAACCCAGTTGAGAAAAGAATAATCTTTTAATTAAGATTTAGTGTAGTTTTCCAATTAATTAATATTTAATTGGAATCGAATAAAAGAATTGGATTTTGGGTTTGTCGTGAATGGTGTCTTAAATAACATTGTTCTTAAACCCCTGGTGAAAAGAATAAATCTTTTAATTAAGATTATTAGATTTTCCAGTTATATTTAGTAACTGGAATAAAATGGAATGTGATATTGGGTTTATTGTGAACGGTATTTTTAATGACTTTCGTTCTTTAACCCGATTAATTGTGAAATGTGATTTGGAATTTATAAATCTTTTTATTGAGATTTAAAGGAAATTTTCCAAAGTGAAGTTTTCCAATTTAATAAAATAAATTGGAATGGAATTCGATTCGGTAATAATCGAAGGGAGCTTCTGTGGAGGAAGACTGTTAATATATATGGAATTTAAAAGGCTTTGTCGTTATTCCATTTATATTATTAGTCGGATATGGAAATTGTTATCGATTACATATTGATCTGTTTTCCATGAAGATTCCATAATTAATGGAATGTGATTTTGGGTTTATCGTGAACTGTATTTTAAATGACATTAGTTCTTTAACCCAGTTAAAGACAGGAGTACATGTCTAACATTGTATTTCGAACTGTATTTGTTGATCTCTGCTAAATATATATATCTGTTTGGTGGCGAAGAATTTATTCTCTTGCTTAACACCCTTCTCTAAGACGTACGAGCTTAGAGGTCATATATCGGCAGAAATCAATGGTACGGTGTAGATTGTCAGTGTGGCATGTTTGATTTCCCAAAGTTAAATAATCATCGATAATGATTCTTGGGAAGAATAAAACTAAGTGGAGTTTTAATGAATCTTTAATTAGATTGGAATGTGAATATGATAATTTAAATTATCAAATTTGTGAAATGATCGAGAATGGAGTACCACCATTTTTACTCAGACGATAGTTAAATCTATAATTAGATTTGAACGTGAAACGATAGTTAAATTTATCGATAACACCATGGTGTTATATATGGAGCATTACCAGTTTTGCTACATGGGATGAATAGGTGGGGATTGGGAAATATAACAAATGATTACTTTGGTAAGGTGCGATAATCCCGACTACTTTGAATAAACCTTAATTTGACTTGAATTGATATCCAAAGGAAGATTAAAGTATAAATTTAAAAGAATTTATGTTTGATAAAATTAATGGAAGCCTTTCCCAAAGGATATGAATATTTGAATAAAAGAATATTCTTGATTGGAATGAGGCGTACGTTGTGTTTTTATAGCACTTGATTATAAGATACGTGAATTATTCGAAAAGGCCGGGTTTATACCCATTTTGAATTATTGATTCGACGATAAGTCGACGATGAAAACGGTGGTTGAAGACCGGAGGTCTTCACATTATTTGGATGATTACTGATGTCTTGATTGGGCTGTACACCTAAGACAAGGTAATAAGTGGTGATCGTCCAGACATACTTGGAGATCGACCGGATATGCGAGGACCTCTCTCCTGTGTTGGACATATGGGACGAGGAATAAGGTGCATTTTCATTTTCGTTCAGACCTAGAATGAACTTGTAAATGGATGTGTGTCTGACATTGGATTTTATTCTATGTTGATCGATTTCTATTAAATATATATCTGCTTGGTGTTGAAGAATTTATTCTCATGCTTAACACCCTTCTCTAAGACAGACGAGCTTAGAGGTTATATACTGATAGACATCAGTCACATGGCGTGAATTTCCTGTGTGGCATATTCAGATGCAAATGATCAAGGCTTCTATTGAAAAGAAGAGTCTTGTGGTTGATGATCAAAGCACAACCTTAAAGGGCATAGCTTTGTGTATAGCGTTAATTCGCGAGCCTCACACCTCGGTATGAGTCAAAAACAGGATAAGGGACGCAGTGAGAACATGACATTTCTTTCGAGCTATGAGTGGTGTCATGGTATGGATCCCAGGCATTTATATTTTTTACCTATGTGGATGATGGATAACGAGGAGCCTCGGATATATTGGTTACTACGAAGCCGATGGATAAGTCCTATAGGACCGGGAAATGTGTGTTCAGGAATAACTAATCCTCAAACGTAAGGGAGGATCGGCACTGCAGGATCCAAGGGTTGCCTTGAGTGTGTAGTCCTAAGACATTTGCTAGAGTGTCTTGAAGCGGTTAGGAGTACATCCCTTGCCTCGACTCATGACGGAAATCCAATTTCCAATACGTGACATTTCGGTTTTAATTGTAGAGCCTAGCATGGCGACATGATAGATGGTATCCATGCCTCCTATGATTGATACATTTATATTTGAAATTGTTTTATACACTATGCACTTATAATAGTATCAAATGATTTGTTTTAAACATACCAAGCATGTTTGGCTATTATAAGGGAAAACTCTATCCTCCGGTTTGCGTCGCATTGTGTAATGGGACCTAAGTCTTATAATAGCTTCATTTTTCCAAAAAAGCATTACGTTCTTTGTCTTATGCACAAGTATTCTTGGGAGGAAACCCATTCCATGTTACACGGCGTGTTCCCTTGATTTACGTGATTTTAAAGTAAAGTTTTAAATAACTGTTTTAGTTCTCACACCAATCATATGACTGACCTGGAGTATATTGTTTTAATCTAAACTCTGGGTTCCCCTATTTTCCACACAGGCAGCTAGTAGTTTTGGTTTTGCAGATTTATTTTTACAAGATCCTGATTTACACCTGGAGCTATATTCGGAAAGCTCTTTATCCGAATATTTCTTTCAGTTGTGTTATGTATTATTTTTCCGCTGCATTGTAATTTTAAATATATGATATTTATCAAATATATATTATTTATTCATACTATGTTATATTCTTTTACTCTAATGTAATTGTTGTAATAAGCAGTGAAATGTTCTTCTGTTTGCGTTCTGATTTGTCGTGTTCTCAACTCAATCCGGGCTCTCCCGTTAGGGCGAGCTTGGGTCGTTTCAGTTACATTGAGATGGATTTAGTATCAGAGAAAGCTACGTATTTGCTTTAATAGTTGAGTCTACACCTATATCTAAGTTTTAATAGTCGATTTACAGTATTAGGCAACTCGTGATATTTTTGTTTTGTGCCGATAGGTTTTCTGGTTTTGGAGAAAACCTTTCGATACATTAAACTTCCGCTAACCGCAAAATATATGGTCATGCATTTTCGTTGATTGTTTCATGATTTTAGCAATTTTATCCTCTTCTATGTCGAACCGTGCGCATATAACCTTTTTATCATATCATCTAAAAGATTATGTGCATTAGATCTCCCACATGATTATTCAGATGGAACTATCTAATTTTTGTTTTATTTTTATTTACGTTGATTATAATATGAGTACTTACTACTTTTCTTGTGGCCCGCAGAGGACCACTTCTTTTTTTCAGTTTTGATGGTTCCTATCCAACTTGTTTTGTATATGCAACAACTACTGCACCAAATCATACACTTGGTTAGCATGTTAATTTATAATTTGTTGTTGCCTGACTATACTTCCAAATCTTTTACATTAAATTTTTCATGAAACAGAGTTGTATTTTATTTAGGCTTTCTCATTTTAACGACTATACTTGCATGGTCTGCAAGATCTTATTCGGATAATTTTAATAGTTTTAATATTTAATAGTGTCGGCCCAAACATTGTGTTTCCCAATCTTACATGTATTTAAGGTAAAATTCGAAAGCATGAAAAACAAGACCGATATCAAGCACAACACTCGAACGTAGAACATACGCGTGGCAACTGCACTTACCTCCAATCTAACCGCGCTTACACTTAAAGAAAAGACATAGTTTTCTCAGCTACATATGGTATTTAGATCGTATTTATATGGTATGTTTGTAATTTTATGTTGAGCTTGGTTTCCCTTGTTTTTGGCTCGGACTGTGGTGGTATTGGAAAATGTTTTACATTCTGGAACATTCTCTTTGCGAAACTTGCCATCCTCCATAAATTAAAGCCTGGAGCATGTTGCCTTACCATTGGCCAGAGCATCTAGTTTCTTATTGACTGTGTTCAAGTTTTACGTATACATTTTAGCCACTGCAGATTAGCCTTATTGGCAACCTAATGTACAGTTTTCTTATTATTGGCAATAAATTATTCTCTCTTGGGCTTTTATTTATTTGCTTTTTCCAGAAAATTTTATGAAGAATGACAAATAAATTGTCTGTTACTTCAGAATGGAAATCATGTGCGTGCACATGCATTGGAGTACAATTCATTGAGAACTTTTAACATGTGTTACCATGACCAATTGACCATAATCATCATATAGTGCTTGGTGCATAAAACTCCTACTTGGGAGAGGCTGGGATGCATAAGTTATGTGCTGCCTTGTCTTTATTGGAAAGATGTGTTTGAACCTGATCAACAAACCATGACAATATGGAATACATTAGCCATTTTGTTTGAAATATTAAGTCTTCTTATAATATGGAATAATTAATAATGCACACCTCTATATGCATATTGAAAAATAGGATCAGTTATATATGCTTTCTTATATGAATTCATAGGGCAAAACTTTTAAATTTATACATGAATAGTTAAGGGATCTTCCCACAATACTATGTTTTTTGAACCTCACAGATAATATTTTCTACTTTAGGTATGTGTCTCCATAAAATTAACTGATTAGAAATGTTTTATAATTGTATATTTTTATTGATGGTTAATGTGATTCTAAGGTTGCATTGTGTTAGAGATGGCTTGTGAAGAACACGATAAGCATGTTGTATGGTAGGCAGTTCCATTCATACAATTGTAATGTATTTTTAGCAGTTGAAGGTACTATTTCTTTTTAACAGTTTATCACACATGCTGATGGTTAACGATAGTTTGCGCCTTATTATCGTCATCTTAGAGAAATACAACCCCTCTTCTTTTTTAACACTCCTACAGTGTTTGAAGCTACACAATTAGCAATTAAGTGAAATTTTAGGGGAATTGGGAGCTTAATTTTACGAGTTGTAGGTTTCGACCTAGTAGTTTCTATCGGGCTGCACGATGCTTTGTTTTTGGTTCTGATGCATGTTCTGTGCCGAGTTTGTACTTTCTCGTTGATTACATACATGAGCTTGCCTGACTTCATAACATTTGAAATTTCTTAGGTATGCATATTTCTAACATGGACTTTCCAGGTACTAGTAACATTTGTTGTTCGTTATTCCATTATTTGTGAAACCAATCAAATCAATAGTAACACAGTTTCGTAGTGATTTTAATTCCGACTTGATCTACAATTATGTCTTGGTTTGTTATGAAATAGTTAACTTTTGAATGAAAATATGAATAAAAACTAAGTAGACTATAGAAATATAGAACTAAAATTATTATTTTTCCTTATTTATTTGAGCTTTATAGCAGATTTGAAAGTTCAGTGAAATTTAATTTAAAAAATAGACACATAAATAGAATCTTAAGCAACCTTTCTTTTGTGAAATGCTTAAGTAGGCAATTTTGTCTAAGGCTGCTACATTGCTATGAATGCAACCATCTAAAGCTGGTACCTTGTTATGGAACATTACACTAATTATTTCCACATTCTGTCAGGTGTTATTGCTTCCAATAAAAATATATATTATTAAAGTTTCTCATATGACACTGGTTCCATTTGCGGATAATAATGAATACTTTGTATTTTATTACAAACGGTAAAATATCAAAATAATGAAAATTTGAATCAGTTTGAAGTTATGGGTATCAGGGACAAGATAAAGAAACACGACTTTACTTAGAGGAGATTTTATTGCTTATATGAATCTTTTTTAGTGATAAAAGGGGCAGTATGGACATGATAAACTAAAGGTAGGGGATTATTTTTATTTTGTTTCATAAGCTCCTATTGCATTTTGACTAATAAATTTTGAAATATTTTTCAATAACACTTCGAATATTGTGTTTATTTTGTCTTCTTTGGAAAGAACTTGCAGACGTCAATAGATTGGCACTTTACAGAAGGTGTTGTCAAGTCATGGTGGACAAGATGTTAAAGAGGATTACGACAGTGACGAACATGGTGAAAGTATGATAAATGGTGGTAAGACGGTACACAAAGAAGATATAATTTGCTACTTGTTTCATATTTTTATATCGCTTATCACAATTATTCTGTTAATTTTAACTACTCTTGGTCACTATTTTCCATATGATATTTGTAATGAATAAGGTAATAGAGAAGACGACAATTTTGCAATTGTATTTGCAACTATGGGCGTGAACATGGAAACAACACAGTTTTTCAAGCGAGATTCTAAGGAAAATGGTTCTCTGGAGAGAGTTAGCCTTTTCTAAAATTAATATTTTCACTAGGACTTGCCTTGGTGTTGTACACAAGCTTAACGGAATAAATTTCTTACAAACATTTGTTTTGGATTAAAATTTATTACATTCTCTTATAATTGCTTATGATGCATGCCAATGACCTTACTATTGAACGTATTTGTAATAACCCGGAAATCTGGGCCAATTTAAAATTTTTATTTTGGCAATTTTAGCGAATTTTGATTATTTAAAATGAATTATTTTAAATAATATCGACGAGAAATTTATTTTGAATATAATTCGAATGTATATATTCGTGAGAATCGACGTTAGGATATAAATATTTATTTATATTTATAAAAGGAATTGAAAATGGCGCGGTAGTTCGATAATTCGATTTCAAACTTCAATTGAACGTACTGGATGCAAAATAAACCGGATTTTAGTGAAATCAAAAATAATGGAATCCAATTGTGACTATCTTTCCAACGAACCAGAAAATTGAAATTTCATAGCGGGAATCAAAAGATATGTCCAGTTGAAAATTCTGAATAGTCGCTATGAAATTCAGGCCCTTAAAAATGGAATTTTTGCAAACGACCTCGGATTTCGACGAAACCACTTTTGTTGGATCCGTGATGTTAAGTTATTGCTAGGTTTCGAATTTCGTAATTTTTCGAATCAATATGTGCGCGTGGCAAAGGAAAACGCGTTTGACCCGTTTTAGTTGATTTTAATCGACTGGAAAATGACCATTTTTCAAACGGTCTCAGAATTCAACGAATCTAGTTTTGTTAGGACTGTATCGTCAATACGAAGCTAGAAAATATTTTTCGGGAATTTTTCGAGTTAGTATGTGACCCCAGTAAATTGAAATGCGCGTTCAAATTCAATATATAGAGTTATATGTTGATTTTAACAAAAACTGATCGAAACAGTCAAATCAGCCTGCAATACATATCCCATTGTGTTCAGAATAGGGGTAATTAGCTATGGATGACAGGCGGTGGGTTCGATTTCGAAGTCGAAATAAAAAGTACCTTTTTGAAATTAATTTAATAAAATAAAATAATAACCCTTCATCTCTTATATACCTTCAGCCCCCCCTCCCGTCTTTTTCTAGTTCGATAAATAAAATAAAATAAAAAAAGAGAGAAGGGGGGATCGCGATCCGCTGCCCCCCCTCGATTTGGTCCGCTGCCGCCAGGGAGAGGAAGCCCCCCTTCTTCCCCGTCTGCTCTTTTTCTCCCCCTCCAGCGAGCGATCGAGGAAGACCCGCTGCCCCCATAGCCGACCTCCGCCTGAACCCACCTCTGCCTGTGCCCCCTTGCTGACCGCTGCCGAGCCGATCTCCGGAGCCCTACCACCACGCAGCAGCCCCCCCACCAGTCGAAGACCCCCCCTCCTCGCCACGTGTTGTAAGTTCTTTTATTTTTATTTTTATTTATATTAAAACTGATTTTTTTATGGATAAATAAAACTGATTTTTAATCGTTAAAAACTGAATTTTTACGATGTTAATGATGAGATTTTTAAAGTATTAAAGATCGATGTTTTTAAAAGTAGAAAAGGCGATATTTTTAATGTATAGAAAGGTATCATTTTTTCTCCATAAAAAGATATGATTTTTGAAAAGAGAAGAGGTTTACATTTTTAATTAGGAAAAGATTATATTTGTATCTATAAAAATATGGTTTTCATATTATAGAAGGTATAAAAATATGATTTTTATATTATAGAAAGAATTAAAATTCGATTTTTATATATTGAACACCAAAGTAAAAATTTGATTTTTTTTAATATTGAATAGCAAAGTAAAATCGCGATTTTTATATATTGAATAGCAAAGTAAAAATTCGATTTTTATATATGTAGAGAATACGGGCAGTGAAAATTGATAAAAGGGCGAGAACGACGAAGATTTCTACCTAAGAAGAGTCGTGGAGTTGGATTAGCTATTCTGTGAGAACTCCTCACCTTTTATTTAATTTTCTAGTTAAAATATATACTAGGATGCAGACGGTGTTTAGTAGCACCCGACACCCATCGTCCACAGACCATGGACGGCTTGTATGCTTATTTGTTTGATTTTGATGTGTAGTTGATTGTGTGATGTGATGTGAAATGAAATAAAATATTTTATAGTGGAAAATATTTTATAGTTAAAAATAGAATTTTTAACGTGTATATGAAATGAAATAAAAATAAACAAATCGGACGATTTGTTTATATACACACATTTGACTGATATTGATTGGGACGATAAATTTTACACGTCGCCCAACTGCACAAACAAAATATGTGTTTGATTGTTTGAAACCCCACACGGGTATAGGGATGATAGATGACATACACTAATCCCAATAATTAGTTGTATGTCGATCGATTGATTGACAGACTGTTATGAGCGTTAAATATTTATATTTGATGCTTATACAGTGTAGAATGCACTTTGGATGATGGTTGATTATTCATCGTTGTTATTGTATACATGTATTGTAGAAAATCCATATAAATAACATTATATGGTAATTGATTGGGCCTCATTCCAGTTTTGAAATAGAAATATTTGAAAAAGAAATATTTGAAATAGAATATTTGTAAATAGAAATATATGAAGCTGTGTTGATTAGATTGACGCCATTTTGACGTGAACGATATTTATATCGATTTTATTCATTTTTTATGAATATCGAAAGTGATTTCAAAATCTGATATTTTGAAAAGAATTGAAATTCGAACTGAAACCGAATAGAAATGAATTCGAATCGAAATCGAATAGAAATGAATTCGAATTGAAATTGAATTGAAAACGAACTGAAATTGAATTAGAAATCAATTTGAATTGAAATCAATTTGAAATGAATTTAAATTGAATTTATAAGGAAAAATTCAATTTTGATTTGAATTTGAAAAGAAGTTGAAATCGTTTTGAAAACGAATTTAAAAACGATTTATATAATACGTTTTAAAAGGAAATCGACGAAGTATATATTACATATATTATATATATAATATAATGGCCTGAAAAGAACGCGCCGCGTCGCGGTAGTTCGCAAATTTCGACCATTGACTTCAAATGCATATTACGGAGATCAGACCGTCGGATTCTCCTAAAACCGGAACCGTTGGGTTCGTATCGAAAAGTGCTTTCGAACGAATATTAGAAATTTGTAATCTAACGGTTGGATTTGGAATTTTGTCCAAATCAAATTTGGAAAAGGTCGTTGTAAGTGCAGTTCGATAGCCGTTGATGGAAATCGACTGTACGGGCCTGGATAAAATTATTAAAAATAGTAATAATTTGTGTAAAATCATAAGAAATGATTTGGGAAAAATTGGGATGAAAAACTCCATATTTGATAAGATAAAAATAGTTTTTTATCAAAATGAACTAGTTTTGAACTAGAATTAAAATTCTATTTATTTTTAAATAAATAAATTGGATTTGAAATGGGTTTGAAAATAACCAGAATTTCCAATAATTGCATCGGAATGGATTTGAATCGAAATTGTCTTCGGAATATTTCGACGTTGGATTTTGTGATTATACAACGGTATCTTCAATAATACCATTCTTAGACCTAAAGGAGTTAAGAAAATCAGAAACTAACTGGAGATTAGTTAAGTTGAATGGTTTCTGGGGTATTGATCCGATGTTGGTTTCGGCCTTCGGGGTTAATACTTAGGGAATTGCTCACTTGCTAATTTATGGTTAGGGACTGATTGAAATTTGATGTGATTTTGGGTTTATCATGAACCGTGTTTTAAATGACACTGATTCTTTAACCCAGTCAAGGATTAAAACTAAGTAGAGTTTTAATGAATCTTTAATTAGATTGAAATGATTGAGAATGGAGTATCTCCAGTTTTGCTCCAGGCGATAGTTAAATCTTTAATTAGATTTAAACGTGAAATGGTAATTGAATTTACCGATAACACCGTGGTGTTAGAGATGAAGTATGACCAGTTTTACTTCATGGGATGAATAGGTTGGGATTGGGAAATAAAATAAATGATTACTTCGGTAAGGTTCGCTAATCCCGACTAGTTTGAAGTGATATTCAAAAGGAAGATTAAAGAATAAATTTAAAGGAATTTATCTTTGAAAAAATTAATGGGAACCTTTCCTTATAATGTGAACCTTAGAAACTAACTGTCGGTTAGCTAAGCAGAATGGTTTTCGGGATATTGATTTGATGTTGGTTTCGGCCTTCGGGGTTAATATTTGGGGAATTATTCTCTTGTTAATTTACGGTTAGTGACTGATGAATTGGAATGAGGCGTATGTTGTGTTTGTGTAACACTTGTTTATAATATACGCGAGTTATTTGGAAAGACCGGGTTACCCATTCTGAATAACTGATACGACGATAAGTCGAAGATGAAGACGGTGGTCGAAGACCGGAGGTCTTCACGTCGTTTGGGTGATTACTAATGATCTTGATTGGGATGTACACCCAAGAAGATGGAAACAGTTGGTGATCGTCCAGACGTACTTGGAGATCGATGGATATGCGGGGTACTAGGTGCCTCCGGTTTCGTTCAGACCCAGAACGGACTTGTAAATGGACTGTGTGTCTGACATTGGATTTTAGTCTGTGTGATTGATTTCTATTAAATATATATCTGTTTGGCAGCGGAGAATTTATTCTCTTGCCTAACGCCCTTCTCTAAGACGTACGAGCTCAGGGGTTATATACTAATGGATATCAAACTCATAGAGTGAATTGCCTGTGTGGCATGCCTAAGTGGCAAATGATCAAGGCTTCTGTTGAAAAGAAAAGTCTTGTGGTTGATGATCAAAGCACGACCTTTGTGGAATAGCTTTGTGTAACGTTTACCTCGCGAGTTTCACACCCGGTATGAACCAAAAATGGGAGAAGGACCTCAGGGAGGGCATGCGTTTCTTTCTAGTTAGAAGTGGCGTTAGTGGTTTTACACGCCCTGACGAGTTTGACTTATGTGGTTGTTGCTGTTGCGAGGCGCCTCGGTTTGATCGGACGATCCGGGTCCGATGGAGTCATTTAGTTGGCTCACCTACGCTCCATAGGGCGGGGAAACGCATGTTCAGGCATTTTAATCCACATCGGTGGACCGGCCCTGTCGCTCCAAGGGACGATGCGTTCTGTTCCTGAGGGGAGGACTAGAGCGTCTCGAATCGGTTGAGGACTATCTTTTTCCTCGGTTCATAGATGGAAATCCAATTTCCAAATACGTGATTCTGCGGTTTTATTTGTAGAGCCTAGTATGGCGACATAGTGGGATGGGGCGCTTATGCCGCCTATGATTGATATCTATGATTTGAAGTTGTTTCATACACTATACACTTATAGTAATAGTAAATGATTTGTTTTAAACGTATCAAGCATTCTTGGCTATTATAAGGTAAAAACCCTATCCTCCGGCTTGCGTTGCATTGTGTGATGGGAACTGGGTCTTATAATAGCTTAATTGTTCTTTATTTAGCATTGCGCTGTTGTTTTATGCACTGGTATACTTGGGAGGAAACCCGTTCCGTATTATACGGCGTGGTCCCTTGATTTACCTAACTTTAAAATAAAGATAAATAACTGTTTTAGTTCTCACACCAGTCCCATGACTGACCTGGAGTTTATTGTTTTAACCTAAACTCTGGGTGCCCTTATTTTGACATGGGCAGCTAGTAGTTTTGGTTTTGCAGATTTATATTCACATGATCCTGGTTTACAGCTGGAATGATATCCGGAAAGCTTTGTATCCGTATATCTCTTCTAGTTGTGTATTGTATTATTTTCCACTGCTATGTATTTAAATGTAATTTAAATCTCTGATATTTCTGTGTAATATTTATTCATTTATACTCTGTATATTCTTGTATTCTGATGGAATTGTTGTAATATACAATGAAATGTTCTTCCGTCTGCGCTCTCTTGTGGCTTGTTCTCGAACTATCCGCGCTTTCCTTCACGGGGAAGTTACGGTTTTTCACAGTTGGTATCAGAGCTTTGGTTTACAAAGCTCAGAGAACAAGGAACATTAGAACCATACGAAAGAATTCATCAGATATTGGATTAGTAATATCCAATGAGAATGACTCGTTAGAGATGGGATCAGTAGTATCCTAGAACGAGTGTGAAGAGTATATTTTTAAAATGAAACGAATTTTGTTTTGAAAATTTAAAATCAATTATTAGTATTTGATTATTTATTTCATATTGATTAGGACAATCCAATATATAAAGATTTTGCATATGCGCCTTGCTAGCGTGTATTTGAAGTTTTAATATACTGGATAGATATAGAATCACACTCTGGTCGCCCGGAGATGATTCTGATGATAGTTCGAACATCATCAGAATTGGTATTCGAGTTTCGAAGGTGTAATATCTATATATTTCCTATTGATTGGTGTGAGAACCAAAATTAGATAGGGCTTATTGTTGTGATTTGGCACGACAAATGTGATTTTTGACTATATATCAAAGTTATGAATTTGAGATGATAATCAACTAATTGATTGATAGTTGTGTCGCTTGATTATTGTTGGATTAATTAAAATTTGTACCATATAGCCAAATTGAATCAAATTGTGAGTTATATTGAAAATTGGTCGCATTTGCTTGTATATACATGTACTTACATTGAACAGGTCATAGCAAGGAGGCTAGAGCAAAAGAATAAAATTTGTTTGCCCGACAAATAGGTACATGTTTACCATAATTTACTGTTTTGTTTGGGTGATGATGATTTTATGAGCCGATTGGCTAGCCGCTTGGCCTTTTCTTTTTCTTTTTGAGATCAGAGGGCCTGTATGGCAATTTCGGGATTTTCCCGTTGCTCCCGGTGCAGGGGAGGTTATGACGAAATTTTTCGAAAATTTAGGGTGCTAGCCAAGTTTTTGAAAAATTTGAAAAGTCCTTTGAAACTGAAAAGTTGAAGAACTTAAGCCGTAGTGAAAACACTGGAAGTTGAGTTGATTTGTGAAACAACTTTCGGCTTTGTTTCTTTTCGAGGACGAAAAGTTTTTAGTGGGGGAGATTGTAATAACCCGGAAATCTGGGCCAATTTAAAATTTTTATTTTGGTAATTTTAGCGAATTTTGATTATTTAAAATGAATTATTTAAAATAATATCGACAAGAAATTTATTTTGAATATAATTCGAACGTTTATATTTGTTTGAATCGACGATAGGATATAAATATTTATTTATATTTATAAAAGGAATTGAAAATGGCGCGGTAGTTCGATAATTCGATTTCAAACTTCAATTGAACGTACTGGATGCAAAATAAACCGGATTTTAGTGAAACCAAAAATAATGGAATCCAATTGTGACTATCTTTCCAATGAACCAGAAAAATTGAAATTTCATAGCGGGAATCAAAAGATATGTCCAGTTGAAAATTCTGAATAGTCGCTATGAAATTCAGGCCCTTAAAAATGGAATTTTTGCAAACGACCTCGGATTTCGACGAAACCACTTTTGTTGGATCATTGATGTTAAGTTATTGCTAGGTTTCGAATTTCGTAATTTTTCGAATCAATATGTGAGCGTGGCAAAGGAAAACGCGTTTGACTCGTTTTAGTTGATTTTAATCGACTGGAAAATGGCCATTTTTCAAACGGTCTCAGAATTCGACGAATCTAGTTTTGTCAGGACCGTATCGTCAATACGAAGCAAGAAAATATTTTTCGGGAATTTTTCGAGTTAGTATGTGACCCCAGTAAATTGAAATGCGCGTTCAAATTCAATATATAGAGTTATATGTTGATTTTGACAAAAACTGATCGAAACAGTCGAATTAGCCTGCGATACATATCCCATTGTGTTCAGAATGGGGGTAATTAGCTATGGACTACAAGCGGTGGGTTCGATTTCGAAGTCGAAATAAAAAGTACCTTTTTGAAATTAAATTAATAAAATAAAATAAAATAATAACCCTTCATCTCTTGTATACCTTCAGCCCCCCCGGTCATTTTCTAGTTCGATAAATAAAAATAAATAAATAAATAAAGAGAGAAGGGGGGATCGCGATCCGCCGCCCCCCCTCGATTTGGTCCGCCGCCAGGGAGAGGAAGCCCCCCCTCTTCCCCGTTTGCTCTTTTTCTCCCCCTCCAGCGAGCGATCGAGGAAGACCCGCTGCCCCCCCTAGCCGACCTCCGCCTGAACCCACCTCCGCCTGTGCCCCCTTGCTGACCGCTGCCGAGCCGATCTCCGGAGCCCTGCCACCTCGCAGCAGCCCCCCCACCAGTCGAAGACCCCCCCTCCTCGCCACGTGTTGTAAGTTCTTTTCTTTTTATTTATATTAAAACTGATTTTTTATGGCTAAATAATACTGATTTTTAATCGTTAAAAACTGAATTTTTACGATGTTAATGATGAGATTTTTAAAGTATTAAAGATCGATGTTTTTAAAAGTAGAAAAGGCGATATTTTTAATGTATAGAAAGGTATGATTTTTTCTCCATAAAAAGATATGATTTTTGAAAAGAGAAGAGGTTTACATTTTTAATTAGGAAAAGAATATATTTTTATCTATAAAAATATGGTTTTCATATTATAGAAGGTATAAAAATATGATTTTTATATTATAGAAAGAATAAAAATTTGATTTTTATATATTGAATAACAAACTAAAAATTCAATTTTTTTATATTGAATAGCAAAGTAAAATCTCGATTTTTATATATTGAATAGCAAAGTAAAAATTCGATTTTTATATATGTAGAGAATACAGGCAGTGAAAATTGACAAAAGGGCGAGAACGACGAAGATTTCTACCTAAGAAGAGTCATGGCGTTGGATTAGCTATTCTGTGAGAACTCCTCACCTTTTATTTAATTTTCTAGTTAAAATATATACTAGGATGCAGACGGTGTTTAGTAGCACCCGACACCCGTTGTCCACAGACCATGGACGGCTTGTATGCTTGTTTGTTTGATTTTGATGTGTAGTTGATTGTGTGATGTGATGTGAAATGAAATAAAATATTTTATAGTGGAAAATATTTTATAGTTAAAAATAGAATTTTTAACGTGTATATGAAATGAAATAAAAATAAACAAATCGGACGATTTGTTTATAGACACACATTTGACTGATATTGATTGGGACGATAAATTTTACACATCGCCCAACTGCACAAATAAAATCTGTGTTTGATTGTTTGAAACCCCACACGGATATTGGGATGATAGATGACATACACTAATCCCAATAATTAGTCGTATGTCGATCGATTGATTGACAGACTGTTATGAGCGTTAAATTTTTATATTTGATGCTTATACAGTGTAGAATGCACTTTGGATGATGGTTGATTATTCATCGTTGTTATTGTATACATGTGTTGTAGAAAATCCATATAAATAACATTATATGGTAATTGATTGGGCCTCATTCCAGTTTTGAAATAGAAATATTTGAAATAGAATATTTGTAAATAGAAATATATGAAGCCATGTTGATTAGATTGACGCCATTTTGACGTGAACGATATTTATATTGATTTTTTTCATTTTTTTATGAATATCGAAAGTGATTTCAAAATCTGATATTTTGAAAAGAATTGAAATTCGAACTGAAACCGAATAGAAATGAATTCGAATCGAAATCGAATAGAAATGAATTCGAATTGAAATTGAATTGAATTGAAAATGAACTGAAATTGAATTAGAAATCAATTTGAATTGAAATCAATTTGAAATGAATTTAAATCAAATTTATAAGGAAAAATTCAATTTTGATTTGAATTTGAAAAGAAGTTGAAATCGTTTTGAAAACGAATTTAAAAACGATTTATATAATACGTTTTAAAAGGAAATCGACGAAGTATATATTATATATATAATATAATGGCCTGAATAGAACGCGCCGCGTCGCGGCAGTTCTCGAATTTCGACCATTGACTTCAAATGGATATTACGGGAGATCCGACCGTCGGATTCTCCTAAAACCGGAACCGTTGGGTTCGTATCGAAAAGAGCTTTCTAACGAATATTAGAAATTTGAAATCTAACGGTTGGATTTGGAATTATGTCCAAATCAAATTAGGAAAAGGTCGTTGTAAGTGCAGTTCGATAGCCATTGATGGAAATCGACTGTACGGGCCTGGATAAAATTATTAAAAATAGTAATAATTTGTGTAAAATCATAAGAAATGATTTGGAAAAAATTGGAATGAAAAACTCCATATATGAAAAGATAAAAATAGATTTTTATCGAAATGAAATAGTTTTGAACTAGAATTAAAATTCTATTTATTTTTAAATAAATAAATTGGATTTGAAATGGGTTTGAAAATAACCAGAATTTCCAATAATTGCATTGGAATGGATTTGAATCGAAATTGTCTTCGGAATATTTCGATGTTGGATTTCGTGATTATACAACGGTATCTTCAATAATACTGTTCTTAGACCTAAAGGAGTTAAGAAAATCAGAAACTAACTGGAGATTAGTTAAGTTGAATGGTTTCTGGGGTATTGATCTGATGTTGGTTTCGGCCTTCGGGGTTAATACTTAGGGAATTGCTCACTTGCTAATTTACGGTTAGGGACTGATTGAAATTTGATGTGATTTTGGGTTTATCGTGAACCGTGTTTTAAATGACACTGATTCTTTAACCCAGTCAAAGATTAAAACTAAGTGGAGTTTTAATGAATCTTTAATTAGATTGAAATGATCGAGAATGGAGTATCACCAGTTTTGCTCCTTGCGATAGTTAAATCTTTAATTAGATTTAAACGTGAAATGGTAATTGAATTTACCGATAACACCGTGGTGTTAGAGATGAAGTATGACCAGTTTTACTTCATGGGATGAATAGGTTGGATTGGGAGATAAAATAAATGATTACTTCGGTATGGTTCGCTAATCCCGACTAGTTTGAAGTGATATTCAAAAGGAAGATTAAAGAATAAATTTAAAGGAATTTATCTTTGATAAAATTAGTGGGAACCTTTCCCTATAATGTGAACCTTAGAAACTAACTGTCGGTTAGCTAAGCAGAATGGTTTTCTGGATATTGATCTGATGTTGGTTTCGGCCTTCGGGGTTAATATTTGGGGAATTATTCTCTTGTTAATTTACGGTTAGTGACTGATGAATTGGAATGAGGCGTATGTTGTGTTTGTGTAACACTTGTTTATAATATATGCGAGTTATTTGGAAAGACCGGGTTATCCCATTCTGAATAACTGATACGACGATAAGTCGAAGATGAAGACGGTGGTCGAAGACCGGAGGTCTTCACGTCATTTGGGTGATTACTGATGATCTTGATTGGGATGTACACCCAAGAAGATGGAAAAAGTTGGTGATCGTCCAGACGTACTTGGAGATCGTTGGATATGCGGGGTACTAGGTGCCTCCGGTTTCGTTCAGACCCAGAACGGACTTGTAAATGGGATGTGTGTCTGACATTGGATTTTAGTCTGTGTGATTGATTTCTATTAAATATATATCTATTTGGCGGCGGAGAATTTATTCTCTTGCTTAACACCCTTCTCTGAGACGTACGAGCTCAGGGGTTATATACTGATGGATATCAAACTCATAGAGCGAATTGCCTGTGTGGCATGCCTAAGTGGCAAATGATCAAGGCTTCTGTTGAAAAGCAAAGTCTTGTGGTTGATGATCAAAGCACGGCCTTTGTGGCATAGCTTTGTGTAACGTTTACCTCGCGAGTTTCACACCCGGTATGAACCAAAAACGGGAGAAGGACCTCAGGGAGGGCATGCGTTTCTTTCTAGTTAGAAGTGGCGTCAGTGATTTTACACGCCCTGGCGAATTTGACTTATGTGGTTGTTGCTATTGCGAGGCGCCTCGGTTTGATCGGACGATCCGGGTCCGATGGAGTCATTTAGTTGGCTCACCTACGCCCCATAGGGCGGGGAAACGCATGTTTAGGCATTTTAATCCACATCGGTGGACCGGCCCTGTCGCTCCAAGGGACGATGCGTTCTGTTCCTGAGGGGCAGACTAGAGCATCTCGAATCGGTTGAGGACTATCTTTTGTATCGGTTCATAAATGGAAATCCAATTTCCAAATACATGATTCTGCGGTTTTATTTGTAGAGCCTAGTATGGCGACATAGTGGGATGGGGCGCTTATGCCGCCTATGATTGATATTTATGATTTGAAGTTGTTTTATACACTATACACTTATAGTAATAGTAACTGATTTGTTTTAAACGTATCAAGCATTCTTGGCTATTATAAGGTAAAAACCTTATCCTCCGGCTTGCGTTGCATTTTGTGATGGGAACTGGTTCTTATAATAGCTTCATTGTTCTTTATTTAGCATTGCGCTATTGTTTTATGCACTGGTATTCTTGGAAGGAAACCCATTCCGTGTTATACGGCGTGGTCCCTTGATTTACCTAACTTTAAAATAAAGATAAATAACTGTTTTAGTTCTCACACCAGTCCCATGACTGACTTGGAGTTTATTGTTTTAACCTAAACTCTGGGTGCCCTTATTTTGACACGGGCAGCTAGTAGTTTTGGTTTTGCAGATTTATATTCACAGGATCCTGGTTTACAGCTGGAATGATATCCGGAAAGCTTTGTATCCGTATATCTCTTCTAGTTGTGTATTGTATTATTTTCCGCTGCTATGTATTTAAATGTAATTTAAATCTCTGATATTTCTGTGTAATATTTATTCATTTATACTCTGTATATTCTTGTAATCTGATGGAATTGTTGTAATATACAATGAAATGTTCTTCCGTCTGCGCTCTCTTGTGGCTTGTTCTCGAACTATCCGCGCTTTCCTTTACGGGGAAGTTACGGGTTTTCACAGTATTATCACTCCTCGAATTACACTTGCTACAGCTGAAAATTTAGCATATGTGTGCAGAAGGCACGTACTTGTCATTCTAACAGACATGAGTTCATATGCAGATGCTTTTCGTGAGGTAAATATTTAATTGTTGCTATTTTTACCTTGAACACTGTATGTACAGTAGAGATTTGAATTTGGAGGTTTACATGCTTGTACACTAATAAAAGGAATCAATGGAAGTGAATACATGATATAAAAATCGCCGTGAATATAATTTGTAAACATAGAAGAAACAAAATTTATATTGTCTACAATAATAGTAACATCCAATTTATAGAATAGTGGATCTGCTGAGAAGATGTGTAGGGAAGATGCTTCATGCATTAGAGAAAGTGGAAGTGAAATGAGCAAATGTAGAAAAATTTTGACTGTGGAGTACTGATAATTCATAATAGGATCAATATAAAAAATAAGCCATAAAATAATTTGATTCTAAATTTAGCATCAGTATTTAAAATTATTTCCCTACACTAGAAACTATTTCTTTACGGCAAGTCTTGAAATAAATTTTTATATAACAGGGGAAATAATCCCACTGTAGAATGTTAATTAAATAATAGAAATAAAATATTTATAAAATATCCTGTTGTAAAATATAAGAGTGAATTTTCTCTTGTCGTATTCTATTTAGTCCCACATCATGGGAATAAGTCTAACATCATCTCCAAAGCCTATATATAAAGGAGCCAATGTAATTGAAATTGTACATATTTGAAGCAATAAAAATAAAAATCTCTCCCTTATTTTTTTCTGTTCTCTCTAACGGCTTCTTGTTTAACATATATTTTATTTTATTTTATAACACATTATCAGCACGATGTTCTAATCGATCTAATTATAGATCTCAAAACGGTAGGTTATTTTTCTGATCTGATTGATTTCATTTTTCAAATCTCCGTTTTTATTAGATCTCATCTCATTCTAAATCTGAATCTATTGTGTTATCTTCTAGATTTTTTTTTGCCTTATAATTTTAGAACTCATATAGATCTACACTTTAAGATCTGATACTTATTTTGTTAATCATATTTCAGATCTCACTCTATTATAGATTTGATTCTTTTTTTGATGTAATCATACTATTGACCTCAAAATTATACTCAAATTATATACATTTAAGATCCCTGCATAATTTAGAAATGGGATGTTGATTGTAGTGATTTTTTTGGATTCGACAAATTCTTGTTCTTCTCTACTAGTATAAATTCGTTGAATTTAATTTGATTTTGTTCCATAATTCATATTTCCAGAAGAAATGTTGTATTGTTTCTTAGAGAAACAAATGTAAATATAATACATATCTAGAAGATCGTATTAATTGAAGATCTAATATTGATCTATCACCAAAAGTGAATCATGAAAAATAAACAAATGAAGAATCATAAAGTATATTAATTCTTTGGAATCTGAAATAATATGAACCTGAAGTTCATATGTTGAAGAAAAAAAATTGAAGCTTGAAGCTTTCTTAAAAGTTGTGACATAAAAAGATTTTGCTTCCAGAAGAAGTGAAAAGAGACACACACATTGTAATATGTGGAAATCACATTGGTTTCAACAGAAAATCTCTAAACGGATTTCATTTAACTGACATCTTTCATGTACAGTTTATGTTAACTAAATATCCTGAAGATATAATATGCATATTAATCTCTTGAAGAGATGTTTTAGATTTTTAATTTTATATATCAAATCCAACATCCTAGAAGAGATATTAGAATTTTTTTTGTTGTATTGCAATTACATAAATAAAAGGTATGTTCCCTGAAGGAATATCATACACTCCAGAAGTAGTGATTTCTTTTCTTTCTGGAATCTTATTTTTATTTAGTGCACCTAATTTTATTACTGCATTTAAGGTTTGATATGTATTTTTGTATATTTATATGACATTTCAATAGTTTGTATATATTTATCTCTAGAGGAGATAAGTTCATCCCAGAAGCGGTGATAACAAAATATCTTTAGAGGATATTTGTATATTTGGAAATGGTAAAATATCTCTAGAAGAGATCTATTTATTTGAAAATAATAAAATATCTCCAGAAGAGATTTCCACAGTTGAAAATGATAAAATTATTGTAGAAAAATTTCATATGACATGAAGTTCATGTACAATTTTTTTTCAAATAAGGGACCTGAAGTTCATATGCAAATGAGGAACCTGAAGTTCATATTCAAATGAGGAACCTGAAATTCATATGCAAATGAAAAACCTTAAGTTCGTATGCAAATGAGGAAGAAGATGATATGAATTTAATGACTAAAGAAAATATGCATCTCAAAGATCATAAGTTAAGATTTAAATATTGATCTTAAATATTTGAAGTGTGTGCAGAAGCAATTTTTGTTATAAAATAGAAAATTTAGAATATGCAATTTCTATAATGGTAAGAGATGATTTTGATATGAATAGAAAGATATAAAAGATTTTTATATGGATTGTATAATTTGAACCTAAAACATGTAATATTTATGTTGTCAATTTTATGTACAGATCTGCAAGTTTATGGAATTAATCATATTAAAGAACGTAAAATCTTGGTTCTATAATTTTGTACTTTTACTCAATTCTCAATTAGGCATTATGCATATATATGTTATTTTAGAAAATATGATTATTGGGAATGTAGCACAACTATAAGTTGTTTATTTCAGTTTTGTCGTTGATCAATACTGTAGCTAGATCCAAATTTTATTATGTTGATTTAAGTAAAATTTATCTATTTGATTCATATATTTAGACCGTATGTTATTTCCGTAATTTTTATAATAAATGCATTAAATGCAACGTTATGGTAATATATGTTATATTACCATATTATTATAAATGTATTAAAAGCATTGGCTATTGTAAGTTAAATGATGAATGTTTGTGTTTGGAATAAGAATAGACATATGTATTATCAGTCGATGTAATCAACTAATATCTAATGTAATGCAAAAAGTTGTATAACTCAGATCAGAGACCTGAAGCCTTGAATTATAAAAAAAGAGGAAACTTTTTGATAAAGTTTATAAGTTTGAATTCTTGACAATTAACAAGAATGTAAAAGCTTCTAAAATAGAAGTATGTTAAATGATTGAGAACCAGAAGTTCATCATAAATTTATAAAATTGATATACATATGTATGTGTATATATATGTATAGGAACTTGAAGTTCCATAATTAATGAACTTGAAATACTTCATAATTTAAAAGTCTGAAGCATTATTGAAACTGTGTGAAATAATAACATTATACTTCTTAAAGAAGTTACATCATATGCGACCATGATAATGCATTCAAAGATTGCACAATTTTCGAAATGTGTTGTATTTTTCTTATATAATTTTGTTTATATATTTTATTTGAACCAGAAGTTCAATACAGTGGAACCAAAAGTTCAATATAGTTGAACTAGATGTTCAATATAGTTTAACAAACTTGAAATTGTTTATATATTATTTGAACTAGATGTTCAATATAGATTAGCAACTCAAAGTTGTTCATATATTTCATTCGAACTAGAAGTTTAATACAGTTCCAAATCAAATATTTTGGATATTATGAAATGATCTATAAGATTCACGTTGACATTGCTTGATAAGAAAAAATTAACGATTGGAACATTATAAACATTTTTTTCTAAAATCAATAACTTGAATGAGAGAGAATATGCAAATCAATTACATATATAATACGTGGACGCACGTATGTACACATATATGCGAATATTTAATTAACAACCTGAAGTTGTCATGAGCTCATATTATAAATTATGCATATATTGTTTTGTATTTCAGAAAGTCGATTGACGTCAATATATTAAATGGCCTGAAGTCATGTTCATATTCAAATGATAGAAAATTCCTCCAAGTCATTAGATCATTGAAAGGAAATAAGCAATATAATATGAATGCATCTTATCAACTAATAAGAGCATTATCCTCCAACAATTGAAATACATCTAATGTATTTGCTTACTGTGAAGCTATAATGGATCAAAAATAAATCCAAAGTAGGTTTATTATTTAAAGTGACAATGTTTGTCAACATTGAGGGGGAGGATAAAGGAATCATCGATGTTAAATATTTGCTAACATATAGAATTATGCAAAATATTAAGTAACTCGAACAAATTATCAATTATATCCCTAATAGACTTTCTCCAATATACATTTGAATCCCCGAAGGATCAAAAGGTGTAAATCGGAGCTGAAAATGTGGTATAAAAGTCAGGGTTCAAAATATCTTTGGAGTAAGTCATAAAGATGCAAAATAAATTAGGTGAGTGTTCCTAAAGAAACACTTAAAGGTGCTTTGAAAGAAACCCATGACATGATTGTCAAAATAACCCCAGAAGTGGTTTAGGTACATAAAGCATGATAAGTTTAGAGATCTCAATAAATTTTGTATAGAACTGACAAGAAATAATCATCTATGATAAATTAATAAATAATAAAGCGCTTATATTTATAAGTGGATTAAAAATCGCGTATTAGAGAGAAACATGATTGACCATCATAAAATTCTCCTAAATAAGATATATAGACCTGTAGTCCATAAGATATGAACCTGTAGTTCATAAGATAAAAATAGAAATATATATAATGACAAAAGCACATGGAAGTTACTGAAGCACCATACAGTGTCAAGTGCTATGAGCATTGTATTATTCGGAGATAATTGAATTGATTAAAGTGGTGAAAGTGTTTAAAATGCTTAAAATACCCTGAAGGTATAAACGATGAAAGTGCACAAATTCCAAAAGAATTTAAATAACTTTGGTAGTGATAAAGAGCAAGAAATGTAGATTACAACATTTTTTTTTAAGTATTGTTGTGGTGAAAATCTTGAAATAATTCATGACAAGTAGATCACTTCCGGCTTTCAAGAGTTGTTGTAATGAAACTCTTAATATCCATTGAAGTGGTAGTTGCGATATGCAAAAATTATTATAATATATAAGTTCTTGAAGAACGTAAATAACATTTGTTATTATAAAGAATACTAAGAACATGGATGATAGATTACAACATTCTTCTAAGTATTTGTAATAAAAATATTGATATACTTCAAGATGAGTAGATTACTTCCTTCTTAGTAATGAAAGTTGTCTTATTCATCAAATATGTATTGCAACATGCAAGTCCGATTGAAACAGAAAATTATAAGCACCTGAAGTATATTCATAAATGAATATTAGTAACATACAAATCACGAAAGGAAAGCATTTTAAATAAGAAAACATGGCTGAAGCACGAAAATGCTCATGATGTTTTAAAAGAAAAACTTCATCAAGAAGTATTTGTAAGCACTATGAGTTATTGAAAGAAGAATATAAATTTAGAGGAAATTATTAAATCAAGGGGAGCATCCATAAGTATGATATAATGCACTCTTTTTCCTTAACTAAGTTTTTCCCCACTGGATTTTCTTCGTAAGGTTTTAATGAGGCATGGGTCATGATCCAGAAGTATCAACTCAAAAGTAACGTACAAAAATAAGTTATAATGTACTCTTTTTCCTTATTTAAGATTTTTCCTGCTGGGTTTTTCTTATTAAGGTTTTAACGAGGCACTACAATGATCTAGAAGTATCATACTACTTTTGACGTAGTAAATATGACATTGTATATTGTACTCTGTTTCCTTCACTAAGATTTTTCCCATTGGGTTTTTCTTAGTAAGGTTTTGACGAGGCAACATGTAACACCCCATGTCCATTAATGTCACTCACAAAAGGGAATGCATTAACTTCTATGGAGTATTTTAAGTGAATACAGAACAGAAAATCACAATAAGACAGATATGAAATAGTACTTGAAAATTTAAAACTTTATTTATTGCAACGGAAGGTAAATATGTTTGGTTACATCACCAAAACCCAAAGACTAAAGTCAAGTACATAATATCCATCTTGAAAAAATCAGAGTACATAATATAAAAAGCATAATCCCATAAATAGCCATAAAAGAGATAGATTGAGCTTTACTTCAGCAATCCAAATCCAAGTGCTCCCAAAGAGATCCAAATCAAGCTTCCCACCCAAAGAACCTGGGGATGGGGGGGGGGGAAGGAAGAAAAGAGGTGGAAACAAAGGGGGTCAGACATAAAGTCTGGCAAGTCCGATAACTCCAACAATATAATTATCAAAGTAACTAGGATAAGACATAAGCTTGGTAAATAAGGAAATGACTGTGAATTAATGGCAAGACCAAGCAACCAAAAATAATAGGATGAGCAAAGATAACGTTAAAGGCGCTTCCTAATCAATATAGGGTAATTACTATACTCTACCGTACTGTACTAACACTAACTGCACCCATACTAGTCACTCTAGAAACTTGATCCCTCTTGACTAAATAGAATGATGATAGCTTCGTGTACTACTAGATGTACCCACTATCCCCACTATATGTACCCCTTCAATGGTAATTCCATGTATTCCTAGCTGACGTCATAGGTGTCGCCTGCTCCTATCTCCACTAGGTGTACCCCTTTAATGATTAATTAATAATGGTAGCTTCGTGTACCCCTACCTGACTACATAGGTGACGTCTGCTCCTATCTCCACTAGATGTACCCACTACCCTGCCCCATTCGATCAGCTCCCTAACTCGTAGATACCCGTGCTGGTCCCACAGTGGGGTGTATCACTCCCCTAAAGTGGCAACCCAATACAACTTAAGGATGCACGGCTTATACCTACACGTTGCAACAACGTCTTACCTACCAGCCCGTGCCCACGCACGCACATGACCCCGTTGGACTTGCGTTGCCACCGCTAACCCATTTTGGCCTCTAACAATCAGGCCCAGTAGACGTGTCCCGTCCTCGACTTGGGTCGAGCTCACAAAGATACTTAATGGGCTACTGGACTGAAAAGGGCCCCCACCAAGCTTCCCACCTAGGCTTGGTCCCCTCTAATACATCCCACTTAACCCCATGTCCACTTACATGTATAAATTTGGTTAAGTGTTTTCTAATTTAACCTAGTCTCACCCTTTTGTTTAATTAACAGGTTGTATTGGTTAAGTCTGTGGGCCTATATACATAAATATTACCCACCTACCCAAGATTTACTTAACCCTCTCACTGGTTCAGACATATTAATTTACGGTTAAGTTTGTGGGCCTATATGTACTAATATTACCCACCTACCCAAGTTTTACTTAACCCACTCATTCCGTATAACCCAGTTCACTTAACCCCCAACTTAAACTTAAGTTCTTACAATCCCTAGGGATCAGATTTGGTTAAGTAGTCCATTTCATTTACCATGTCCATTTTTAATTAATTAATCAATTAATTAAAACCTTTCCCTTCATAGGTGTCAATACCTATTTTATCCAATAATTTGAATTACATGTCATAATTGTTTATATTCAAATTACTCCATTTTTCTAATCGTATTTCTCATGACATCCTCATGTCACCCACATATCACCCACTAGATTCCTCATGCCACCCAAGGCACCCACTTAAACCCCTCATGTCCCACTACATATTTACTTTGGTTAAGTGTTTCTTAATTTATTACTATCGTAACCCCTGTAGGACCTCTCACATTAGACTAACATTTGTGGCTGCTGGATTTGCCAGGCGGGTCCGGGCAGTCTTACACCACAAACGAGCCTAACCTCGTGTCCATACAATTGTTACGCATTTAGTTTGGGCCTTTGACCTCTCACATTGGGCTACCATTTGCGGCTGCTGGATTTGCCGGGCGGGTCCAGGCAGTCTTACACCACAAATGAGTCCAACCTCGTGTCTTAGGCAATAATTATACATAATTAATTTCCCCCAGTATTTGAATTACTTTCCCTATTCAAATTACAAATCATTTCCATATTTATTTATGTATAAATATGTCACCTTAATTATGTCCACTATTTATGGTACATAAATTGTACCAATTTACATCTCAAATTAATTTCATGCCTTTTTAGGCATTTGTGCCAATTCCCAATATTTAATATCCCTATTCAAATTCAAATTAATCTATGTACATAATTAAACTATGTCCATTACTACACATTAATTTTCCAATTAATGCCTTCATTAAATTTTTCGCCTTTTAAGGCAATTCACCTTAATTAATATCTCAAATTCGTTATATGCCTCATTTACATGCCAATTCACATTTATTAACATAATCAATATTTTCATCCCATATTTGGATTAATTATTCCTAATCAAATATGTTAATAAAATTCCAATTATCTTTATGACCATAATTCACATTAATTATGTCCATATATCACTTTGCCAATTAATATCTCAATTTACATATATGCCTCTTTTAAGGCTATTACATGCCAATTCACATTTGTTAACATAATCAATATTTTTCCCATAACCCCCGCGGCGTCCGTTCGCATAGAATATATGATAGACTAAGAAATAGTCTAACACCTGAAAAAGGGAAAAACACCACATATTCACATAACATACAAAATAGGCCTAACTTGCATATGAGAATTTACCACATAACTTGCATAAAATCATAGATCTAAACATAGGCCTAAAAGGTTTGAACCTGCATGTTATGAATAAGATTTTCATCACAAAATTTACATAGGCAATAACAACAAACTTGCATAACATGATTCATATTCCAAACTCATATTTTTATATAAACTTGCATATGTGATTTATGTAACATAACAATGGTGTAAATTTACCACTAAACATATAAACTAGCATGTAAAGATTTAGCATATAACTCTTACATGTCATAGCCTAACTTTTGATCTAAAATGGATGTCATAATCTTTACTAACTTGCATGTGATTTATGTCTAAATCAACATCTAAACTTGCATACATACATATGATCTATCATATGAATCAACATAACCAAACTAGCATTTAAACAACATGATGATTTGATTATACATAAGCCAATCATAGAATTACAACATAGATCATAACTTTACAACATGTATGATAACATCACAATTTAACAACATAATCATATCATACGGTCAATAATTCACATCATATCCATATAATCCACAATTATATCTAATCTTACTTAATTTAATAATTATCTTGATTAGAGAAATCGAACTTGCCTTTTGTGGTTAAAGAACTATGAACAATTGATCAAACTTGATGCAGAATTGTTGTAGCGACGTTAGTTGATTCGTTGTTGAAGCTCTAAGCTTGAATTAGGTTGAATTGATTAGCTATCTTCCTCTTTAGTTGGCGGCGGCTACACTGAGTTCCATGGCGACGACATAACGGCTTTAGTTTCAAATTTAATTAGGTTTAGGGTTAACATTAGGATGTATTTATAGGTGTAGGAAGTTATTTAGGACCATTAGATTAACCCTGAACCATGAGAACCAAGCAAATGCAAAATCTGCATTTGAGCGAATCGGCCCACGGGTTGACAGCCAAACACCCTGGATTAACCCCTAGTCGACCCAGCGGGGCTTGGGTCGACCTCAAAAATGGGCCGGTTCGGTCATTCCCCCTCCCAATTCGCTGTTTTGAACTTTTTCGCATATTTATTTATTTAATTTTTATATATATATCAATATATATATATATATATATATATCTCTGCGCAACCCATTTCACTTAATTCTTTTCTAAAAATTAAGTATACTTTAATTTGTGAATTTTAATGTTATAAAATTACAGGGTGTTACACAACATTTTGATCCAGAAGTATCAAATGTCTTTTGATGCAGTAAAATATTATTTATGAAGAAGACAAGGCAGTTTGCACGGCTCAGATTCAATTGAATTATATCAAAGGTGAAAAGATAGAGTATATTTCTTCTAAATTTCTCATCACACATGAATGAAAGGATAACAAGAAAGAGGAGAAACAATTTCAGTTCAAGAAAAGCGGGTAGATCTGTTCTTAAAGGCAATTTCCAAATCAACACTCCAGAAGATGATGTACAAAATTGGCATGTGTCGACTACATCAATAGACTAATTGAATAATAAGTTATAAATAAGGGGGAGCATATAAAAATATGTTATAATGTACTCTTTTCCTTCACTAATATTTTTCCCACTGGGTTTTTGTTAGTAAGGTTTTTAATGAGGCGTTATCTTGATCCTGAAGTATTGACCGTTATAGTAACATTGTAAAACATGTTACCTAAAGATGAAATAAATTTGCACTCTTTTCCTTGTTTATGATTTTTCCCACAGGGGTTTTCATAAAAAGGGTTTTAAGAGGCATTGTTTTGATCCAGAAGCATCAAACTATTTTAAGGAATATCATTTTAATATGATATTCATAATGTCAGACGTTGTACTCTTTTTCTCATTCAAGGTTTTTCCCATTGGGTTTTCCAGACAGAGTTTTGAAAGCAACAGACGATAGTTGTATCGATAGAATGGATATATGCAAGCAAGATAATTATAAGAGGGAGCAATCATCATATATGTTTTAAAAGGGACAACTTCAAGTTAACATGGCAGTCAAGATTTTGAAGATGCATATTCAAGGGGGAGTATTGTAATACCTAAGAGTGAATATGCTCTTGTCATATTCTATTTAGTCCCATATCATGGGAATAAGTCTAACATCAGCTCCAAAGCAAAATTGTACACACTTAAAGCAATAGAAATAAAAGTCTCTCCCCTATCTTTTTCTGTTCTCTCTAATGGCTTCTTGTTTAACATATGTTCTGTTTTATTTTATAACATATCCATATTTTTTCGGACATTGTTTCATTTGGTTGCAAATCATAAATCTACCTTCATATAAGAATAAGCTATCTTTATATAGCACAAAGCTAAAAACACTTAGATTTGCATCCAGTAATAATTTGTTATAGTAAGCAACTAATTAAAATCAGTATAATAAATGTAAACAACAAATAAATAAATATAGATAAATATGAAAAGATCTTATTCCATTTCGACTATATTAGATTTAACAGGCTAAAAATACCAACAAATAAGTAAATAAATAGATGGTATAACTGTAAATTTAATCAACCCTATTTTTTTTGCTTCATTGTCCATTAATAGTTTCCCATGATTCAATCCAAATCATCACTCATGCTAACATTAAGCAAATACATGACTGTTTGGACGATTCAAGAGCTTTATTGATTCACAAATCAGTATTCCTAATTAAACTAAAAAGGAAAAAAGAAGCATAAATGTAAATCATTAAACTACTAACTTTATTTCGCTTAATCCACGAAATCTTTCTTTAATGCATCACGATCTATAATGGGAAATCAATTACCTTCTGGTTATACATGTGTAAATAATAGTAGACGCAAAGAACCACCATATAAAGCAAAAAATCATTAACTATTTTTTTCATTGAATGACCATTAACACTGTCAGTCCACCAATTCAAAATCTGTTTTTTATATACTTAGCGTAAACATTAAAGTAATAGGAAATTTAATGTGCATAAGGTATATAATTAACTAATAAAATTTATTGTGATTACATTTTGGGTTCGGAAGTTTAAATTTGGTAGCAAGTCATCCAATGCGGGTAAAAAGGACTACATAGAAAATTATTATTAATGTTACTATACTGTAATGTTCTTCCAAAATGTACATGAATACCTATTACATAAAAACGTAAACTTATCTATCAATATACATTTCCAGTTGCTCGATCAACATGCAGTTGATTTTTAAGGGTTTTGTGTGTAATTACACCATAGTATAAATTGGCAATTAGTTATAAATATGGATCATTTACCAATTTGGTATATTATGAGAGTCTTATCAATTTTGGATGTTCAAAGTATCTTCTATCGAGGAAACAGATCACCAACACTGTTGATGTGGTGCTAATCTTTTTTCTGAGCCATTACTATGTATTTATATACGCATTATATAAAACTTGCACAAGAAACACGAAACTCGGGCGGGAGCTTTGCAGATATCTGTATACACAAATGCTAAGGTCTGCATTTTCAGTGGCTATGGCCCCACCTGACCCCTCCCTCAACTAGTGAAAGACAAACATAATTGAGAACTAGTGACCTGGCCCAAGAGCAAACAACAAACAACAAATCCTAATTTTCCTGTCCCTCACCCATAGCCTTGATATCAAAAGGACTATGGTCTTTTGGTTTATCTCTCCGTCTTTCCGCATCACACTTCACGCTGACTGTCGATGGTAGGTACCTGACGTCTTGCTATCAAAAAATGGACAGACCTGTCAGTACTCCATAGTGGTCGTAACCCATCCTAGTCACAAGGCAACTGTGGAGAGTCGGATCACATATGCCACCCTACAGCCTTTTGACTGCCAAATATCGTGGCAGACAATGCATACTCACCGGGTAGAAACATGCAGACCTAACCTCTATGAGCACAGTCGAATGTTGTTACAACACAGAGAACTACCAGGAGTACCCTCCACATCATAGGAAGCCGCGTTCTTCACCTTCCAGTCCTTCAGAGCCAGTATAAAAATAGGTAGAACATGCAGAATAATCAGATGGACGTGCGCTCCCCTTATGTTCCATGATACCCCGCTGATTTACCCCATTGGGTTATTTACCTTTAGACATACGGGATGATCCAAGCGCCTCATTTTAACATGTTATTAGACCCTGTGTCTAATCATTTAATTAAGCGCTTGCAATTCCCTTTAAGATTTCCATTCAACTTGGTTATTCCTAGTCATATTGACTTCTTATTCAAGTTAACAAGTTCCTCTTGCTTACTAATTTCAGTTATAACTTAATCCATTTAAGTTCATTAATAATCCTTTAACATGTTATTCTTATCAATAGATTTCAGATTCTCAAGTTTACAGATAACATGTTCTTCTTGTTAGCAAGATTCAGTTTCTTAGATTTGTAAATCACTTAATTCATAATTAAGTACAACTTAATGCATTTCATAAGTTTCCCCCCTTTTCTCTACTTATTATAAACAACAGGTTTCAGGTTTCCCAATTTATAGATTACCTAATTTATAATTGAGTACAACTTATCTCATGACATAAGCTATCTCAATTCACATGTTTTCTGTTTAACATGTCACTTATTATCTATGATTAAATATAACTCATTGCATCCCATATATTTACCTCATTCTTTCTTATTTAATCATAACACTGCAAGAAAACACTGATTTAGCGTCAAATATTTAGAAGCGTAAATTTCTGTCACTAATTTGCGACGGATTTCCATGTGATCTACAAGAGACAGTTTTTTGTTTTTTTGACTTTTTTCTTTTATTTATTACCGTCATCTTCTGCCATCCCTTATTAAGTCGTTGAAAATTGCGTCAAATTACGGACAGAAAATTTCTACTGCTATTTTCCGTGCAAATCCAAGCAGAATACCGACGAATACTTATTGAAGCTATTTTGCAGTAGCATTCCAACAGATTCGCAAGAGATGTTTATATTATTTTTCTAAGATATACTTTAGTATTATTTTTTAATAATTATTAACATGTTCAATAATTAATAATTAATTTGTTCTAATTAATGATTTATAAGTAATAATAAATAATAATTTACGTTCTACAATAAATAACTTATAATCATTACTTATTTAGAATTAGCAAAATAATCTTTGCTCATAACCAATATAATCACTAAGTTCTTAATTAAGTCCTCTACTTTCATCACAAATTTTAGTCATTATGCCAGTATATTTTACGCTAAATCCCAAAATTTTAAATTGTTCTTTTATAATTATTTTCCTAAATAATAAAAATAACAGTTTGTTATAATAATTATTTAATAATTAATAATAAAATTTAATACTTATGAAATGATGTCTAATATTCAATAATTAATTTTAAATAGTTGTATCTGATAATTATAGTTGATAATTATATTTTATAATTATAGTTGATAATTATATTTTATATTTCGAAAAATTTAAAAATTTGAGATCATCTTGAATAAATTTGAAATAAATCATAAAGTTTATAAAACTAATTATTGTTTGACACGAGATAACCAAAATTTCAAAACTTTAAAATATTGAAAAAGTTCATTTAGTAGTTTAATTAAAATTCTATAATACTTCATATTATGAAAAATGGTTAACTGATAAATAGAAAATATATTGTTATATATAGTATCAGAAACATTGAAACTTATTATTTAGACTTTAATTACATTCACTAGTTTTTTTGGGGGTAAGGCTACATTCTTCATTGGTTTTAACTAAACTACAGTAGCAAAATTTAAAGTTTGAAAGAAAAAAGGGTAGCCTGTCCATTCTCTAATGCACTGCTACTTTATGGCAGGCACAACAATATTATGGTAGACATTCGATAAAATTGAAAATAAAGCGGTAGCCTAATTTTATGGGGATCACCCATATTATTCCACTGCACCGCTTTACCTTAAATTAAAAAAATCCTTGTCGCTTTCCATTTTCACCACTTTCTAGATCACAAATTAGTCGTCTCCCAAATCAGAAAGAAGCTGACTTCCACTAAAAAATGGGGACTAGGTCTCCATATTTTTTATTCTCTGCCACCCACTTTTAGTCTTCCTTCATCGCTTCTCCATTTCATTTGTTGCCTCTTTCCCCTTCTCGACCTAGCTCTTCTCAGTTTTGTTTGGATCGGTTTATCCTTCTCCAAATCAGTAGCCCTCCTAAATTACTCCCATGCCCCAGATCTATCACCTTCCCACCGTACTAAACCCCTTCCTGGTTTTATCCACTCTACCGCTTCCATTAACTCGCGGGGTTCCCTCTCCAATCTTCCACTTTGTTCTACTCAGATCTCATCGCGATTTCTTCTACTTGTTTCTTCCATTTTCTTTACATCTAATGTGGGTTTCTTTGCCTCTACCGAATGGCAGGCTAACACCACTCTTCTGGTGTTCAGTTGTGGATTGTGAAAGCGTCGTGCTGGTAATTTCCTTTGTTCCCTCTTCGTTTTGTTTTGTTTATGAGGGTTTTGGGTTCTTGGCGTTTGTTGGGTTTTGTGTGTGTTTCTGGCATGTCTGTGTTTATGTGGGTATCATATTGAGTTGGATGTTAATGACGTGCGTATAAATGCCTTGTTTGGCTTGTTTTGGTGTGGTAGTGGTCATTTGTTTTTCTGGTTGTAGTTTATATTGGCGTTGCTAGTTTGGATCTTGTGATTAAATAAGCAAGTTGTAGTTTTTGAGTTTGAAATAAAAAAAAGAAGGTAGTGGTGACTTGATTGTGACGATGAATAGGCTGTCACGACGACCTGATCTAATGCGATTCTAATTAGTCCTAGGTAATCTGCATCATTCTTAATGAGATTATATTGTAATTACTCTGGTGTACATTTTGGGTTTAGATGTTTAGATTAGAATGATGAATTATAAGTTGAATCTATGTTTACATCAGATTCTCATGTTTGTTCAATATCAAATTATAATTGTTTTTCGTTACATAGTTAAATGTCAAATTATAATATATTGCAGGAAGTTTAAAATTAGAGATGTTGGAGATGACATTTTCCGAAAGAACAGAATAAGCTAAATTAGAGAGCTTTACCAGGCATGTTGTACATGGTTTTTCTTTACTAAGCTCTGCACGACTTGGTTTGCAAACCTACAGTTGAAAATCTTAGTACCAATTGGTTTAATATTTGTATAGTCCATTTTTTTTTAATGTTTAACTGTATTTGCAGATCATCAAGGATGATATTAAGAGCACGGGTGCCGGAATTTCAAACTCTATATGCAAAGAGGTTATATGTTAAAGCCTTTGCAACTGTTTATTCATTTAATGTATTTTGTAAGCTCATCCTAGCACATATCTTTATCTTTGTCTTGCATACTTCCGATAGAAATCTTCAAATTTGATTACGACATCATAACATAAAAAGGTGTTGTATTGGTATTGTCTAATGTAAGAATGAGAAGAAGAATTAATTTATTATGAATAAAACAACCTTCTATTATGAATACAATTCAATTTTAAAGCATACACAATATGAACAAATGGTGTAGTATTCCCTAGTAAATGGTGTAGTATTCCTTAGGAAAACAGTTTTGTTACAAAGTTTGAGTGATATTGGTAAAAAATATGGTTACTATAATATGTATAGCCACTAATCATACAGCTTTAAAGTGGGTTTTATGCATTCCTTATATGAATACTGTATACTGAGTAACATCGTCAACATGTGGACTTCCGTCAATGGCATTATTTTGACTTATATTGGTACTGAAATTCATTATCTCATTCAGCATTACATGTCCATTATATTCTGTTAACCCTCAAATTCTTAATTGGAAAAAATAGGTTCTTTAAGAAATTGTTAAATCATTTTAGATTATAAGTTTAAGACACAGCAGACAATCGGCGTCAAACACAGATCCATTTCTCTGTAAACATATAATGTGAAGACTGTCAATCAAATTTGTGTTAATACACTATAAGCTTTTGAGGTGGATCACTAGAAATACGAATTTTCAATTTTGTATAACCTAGTGGATCAAATAAATGCATGAATGAGAAATTAATTGTAACACCCCACGTCCATTAATGTCACTCACAAAGGGAATGCATTAACTTCTATGGAGCGTTTTGAGTGAGTATAGAACATAAACTTAACAACAAGACAGATATAAACAGTACTTAAAATTTTAAAACTTTATTCATTGCAGCGGTAAACACATAAGTTTGATTACATCATCAATTACCAGAGTCAAAGTACATAATATCCATCTTGACTAAATCAAAGTACATAAATTGAAAGACATAACGCCAACACAAAATAGCCATAAATAAGATAGGCTGAACTTTTACATCAGCGATCCAAGCAACTTATAAAAGCAAGAGATACAGCTGCCCAAAATCAAGCTCCACTGGTGCTAGTTCCACCATGAGCACCTGGGGGGGGGGGGGAAGAGGAGGAAACAAAGGGAGTCAGACATAATGTCTGGCGAGTGCGATAACTTTAACAATATAATTACCAAAATAACTAGGCTAAGGCATAAGTTGGAAGATAAGGAAATGACTGTGAACAACTGAGTATAATAGAGTAAACAAGGAAATAAGATGAACAAAGATAACGTTAAAGGCGCACCTAAACCACTATAAGATATTTACTATACTGCACCAACACTAGTCACCCTAAGGTTGATCCCGCCTAAAAGACTTTAATAATGATAATGGTAGTTTCGTGCACCCCTAGTTGCCTTCATAGGTGCCGCCTGCCCCTATCTCCACTAGGTGTACCCACTACCCCCATGCGATCGGCTCCCTAACTCGTAGATACCCTGGTTGGCCCCACAATGGGGTGTATCACTCCCCAAAATGGCAACCCGATACCACCAACAATGCATGGCTTATACCTACACGATGCAACAACGTCTTACCTACCAGCCTGGGCCCACACACGCATATGAACCCGTTGGACTTGCGTTGCCACCGCTAATACGTTTTGGCCTCTTACAGTCAAGCCCATTATGCGTGTCCTGTCCTCGACTTGGGTCGAGCCCACAAAGATACGTATGGGTTACTGGTTGAAACGGGCCCCCATTACTTGACACAAGCTATCCACCTAAGCTTGGTCCCCTCTAGTACATCCCACTTAACCCTCTTCTTAATCATGTTCACTTACATGTTTCAATTTTGGTTAAGTGTTTCTAATCGTATTTCAAATTCCACCCAAGGCACCCACTTAGCCCCTATGTCCCACCACATATTTATCTGGTTAAGTGTTTCTTAATTCATTAAGACCGTAACCTTATAAAGACCTCCCACATTACGCTGGCATTTGTGGCAGCTGGATTTGCCGGGCGGGTCCATGCAGTCTTACACCACAAACGAGCCTAACCTCGTGTCTTTACAACTGTTACGCATTTAATTTATGCCCAATACCTCCCACATTAGACTGGCATTTGTGGCAGCTGGATTTGGCGGGCGGGTCCGGGCAGTCTTACACCACAAAAGAGCCTAACCTCGTGTCTTAGATGATTAATTACACAAAATTAATTATTTCCCAATTTGAATTAATTTCCCTATTCAAATTATCAATCAATTCCAAATTTAACTATAGCCATAATTGACTCAATTACGTCCATCTATTTATGGTATGCAAAATCATACCAATTTTCATTACAAATTTATTTTATGCCATTTAAGGCATTTATGCCAATTCTCAATATTAAATCTTTTAATATTATCCCATTACCCCATGTTGTACGTTCGTTCGTTTAACGTAAAATATACGTTAGACTCGAATAGTCTAACTTATGGAATAAAGAGAAAACATCACAACACACATATAGATAAAACTAAATCTAAACATAAGGGGTGAACTTGCATGTGTGAATGAGGTTCTACATAAAAACTTGCATAGGCCAAAGTTACAAACTTGCATAAAACTACATATGTCATAGATCTAAATCTAAAGGTGTAAACTTGCATAGGTAATAACCACAAACTGGCATAAACCATGTATGTCATGGATCTAACCATAAGGGGTAAACTTGCATTGGCATGATTCCTATTCCATATATATATATATATATATATATATATATATATATATATATATATTTGCATATGTGATTTATGCAACATAGTGATGGTGTAAACTCACATCTAAACATGTAAACTAGCATGTAGAATTTAGCATATAACTCACACATGTCATAGCCTAACTTTAGGTCTAAAATAGATGTCATGAAACATGTAAGGTTATATATAAAGTCTCACTAACTTGTGTATGATCCATGCCTCAATTAACATCCTAACTTGCATACATACATATGATTTATCATATGAATCAACATAACCAAACTAGCGTATGAAACATGATTATACATAAGCCAATCATAGAATTACAACACAGATGATAACATCACAACTTTACAACATAGATGATAGCATCACAGAATTTACAATGTAGATGATAACATCATAGATTTTACAACATAAATGACAACATCACAATTTTACAACATAGAATGATAACATGCGGTCAATAATTCACAACATAACCATATAATCTGCATCATAATTCAATCCAATTAAATTGTTAATTATTTTATTAAAAAAATCGAACTCACAACTCAAAGAAGGTCTTGAGTTCTGAAATCTGAGTTCTGAAATTGAATTAGCTTTCCTTTGTAGTAGATTCGTTGTTAGAGTTGAATAGAATTGAATTTGATTAGCTTTCTTCCTCTCTAATTGGTGGCGGCTATTCTAGGTTGCAAGGCGACGACATGGAGGCCATGAATTTAATTTTTAATTTGATTTTAGGGTTTGAGTCTACATGTCTTTTTATAGATTTTAAGATTAATTTAAGCCGTCCAATCAACCCAGAATTAATCCCAGCCAATCAGAGCAGATCAGAAACCCTAATGACTCAACATAGAGTCATAAACAGGTCATCAATCAAATCTGCCCGAGGGGGAGGGGGCAGGTCGACCCTATGGTCAACCTGGTCAGGGTACGTCGACCCCCAGGTCGACCTGGCCCTGGCGGGAAATTTCCAGCCTAGCCCATTTTGACTCTGAAATTTAAATTTTTGATATCTGTTTGAATTTTCTGAAACTTCCGATGGCCATAACTCCTTCATACAAAGTCCAATTCACGCAAACTCGGACTCTATCTCAACCATAATTCCGAGACGAACACAATGGCATAACCTGTTTCCCTAAATTCTCACATCTAAGATTAGTTATTCTTTGATTTGTTACTATAGTGTTAACAGAAATATGGGGTGTTACATTCTCCCCTCCTTAAAGGATTTCGTCCCCGAAATCTCCAAGTTAATGAGAATGCATATCCTAACATCCAAACAATCATCTACTCAACCATCAAACACAGGCATCCATTGTCCTTATAAAATTCCTAATGCTATATGAACATATGCAAGAATTGTGTGTATATGTTCTTTATCTAATGCAAAATCAGGCGATTTACTGATTCAGTAAACCTCCTTAATGGAACCCATGATAGTGCCATGCGTCCATTATGTATGCGAAAGAATCCTATCGATACATTATTTCTATATGTGTGCACAACCATTCACCAAAATGCAGCATCCATATGATAGTACAACCATTATACATCCATTAACTTAAATATGTACACACATTAATATGCAATATGCAATATGAAGTGACTGAGCCGATCTGGTGCCTAAAGTGTGTGTATATGCATCCGCGAGCAACCACTAGCAAACACTTGCATCCACATGCATCTATCATACATAACATGTCTCAAACACATGTTTCAACCATAGGACTACCCTATCTGAAGGTCAAAGATACTAGCGAGAGGACATACTAAAGATAAACAAGTACAAGCTAAGCGATAAAGGAGAAATTAAAAGACATACCCTCAAAAAGAAAAGGGTACAATGAACACATCTTCTCTTCCGTCTCCCAAGTAGCGTTGTTCCCATCATCTCCCCATCGCACTTTGACTAGCCTGACCTCTCGATTCCTCAACTTCTTAATCTCCGACCCAAGAATGCACGTAGGAGCTCGTCGAATTGTCGCATCATGCTCGATCTCCACCTCTCTAAGCAAGCTCGGCTCTACCACTTCCGCGGTCTCATGCAAGCACTTCCTCAAATGTGATACATGGAATACATCGTGTACACCACTAAGTCTCTCGGGCAACTCCACTCTATACGCCATCTGTCCAATCCTCTCCTTAATAGGAAACGACCCTACGAACCTTGGTGCTAACTTCCCAACGGACCCAAAGAGAACAACATTCTGTAATGGAGACACCTTGACAAAGACCATGTCCCCAATATCAAACTCAAGATCTGTCCTCCTCTTGTCAGTATAAGATTTCTGCCTATCTTGCGTCGTCTTCATCCTCCTTCGAATCGAATCGATCTTTTCTGAAGTCTCTCTAATCATATTGGGCCCAAACAAGATCTTATCTGTAGATTCCCACCAACATGTAGGCGAACGACACGGCCGTCCATAAAGAGCCTCGAATGGTGCCATGCAATTGCTAGACTGAAAGCTATTATTATATGCAAACTCCACCAACGGAAGATGTTCCTCTCATGTACCTCCGAAGTCTAAGACACACAACCTCAATAGGTCCTCTAGAATACGATTCACCCTCTCGGTCTGGCCGTCCATCTGAGGATGATATGCGGTGCTCAAACATAACTGAGTCCCTACCGCCTCTTGCAAGCTCTTCCAAAACTCGCTAGTGAAGATAGGATCGCGGTCGCTCACTATGCTAGAAGGAACACCGTGCAAACGAACTATCTCTCGAATGTATATGGAGGCTAACCATGGAGCAGTTCTCTTACCCTTCACGGGAATGAAATGGGTGCTCTTAGTAAGTCTATCAACCACGACCCAAATCCCCGTATTACCCTTCCTTGACCTCGGTAACCCATCAATAAAGTCCATCGAGTCACTTTCCCACTTCCATTGTGGGGCCTCCAATGGGTGAAGCATCCCACCGGGCTTCTTTTGCTATGCTTTTACTTGTTGGCACACCAAGCATCTAGTGACAAACTCAGCCACATCCCTCTTCATGCCGGCCCAAAAGTAAACTCGTCTCATGTCCATGTACATCTTGTCCCCGCCGGGATGGATGGTCATCTTCGAACGATGTGCATCATCAAGAATGGTCTTCCTCAAATTTTCGTCCCGTGGTATACAAAGTCTACCGTCCCTATGTAACCAACCCTTATCATCTAGGGTATACCTAATGAGATGGCTCGATGACTCCCCCCTTTTGAGCTTCTCTAATAACACAACCAACTGTGGGTCATCTTGCTGTGCCTCACCAATCCGTCCCAAAAGCGTAGGTCTGACCTCTAAGGATGCTAGAAAACTGGGTACAAAGTTAACGGATGGTCTAAAGTCAAACGTAGAGATGAACTCTAAGCTTCTCCGCTCAACAAACAATGGACTCAAGGACAACCTTTTCCTACTTAAGGCGTCTGCCACCACGTTACCCTTGCCAGGGGTATATGCTATCTCGAAATCGTAGGACGCTAATAATTCCATCCACCTTTGCTGCCTTAAGTTCAAGTCCTTCTGAGAGAACAAGTATTTTAGCGATTTGTGGTCAGTGAACAATTTGAATTTCTCGCCAAGAAGATAATGGCGCCAAGACTTAAGAGCGAAAACAATAGCGGCCAACTCTAGGTCATGTGTAGGGTAATTTTTCTCAAGCACTCTCAATTGCCTCCCTCCATAGGCTATTACCCTTCCCTCTTGCATTAAGATTGCGCCTAGTCCTGTCCCACAAGCATCGGTATAAACAGTAAATGGCTTACTCCCATCTAGCAACACTAAGACTGTGGCTGTGGTCAAAGCTCTCTTTAAACGTTGGAACGCATCATCACAATCTACGTCCCATGTGAAGACTAGGTTCTTCTTCGTGAAGCGTGTTAACGGGGCTGATATTTTTGCAAAGTCTTTGATAAACTTCCTATAATAGCCAGCCAACCCTAAGAAACTCCTCACCTCAGTAGCATTTTTAGGGACCTTCCAATCTTGGATGGCCACTACCTTTGCGGGATCCACAGCGATCCCTTCTTTGGAAACCATGTGCCCTAAGAATCGCACTTCCTTCCTCCAGAAGTGACATTTAGATATTTTAGCTTTAAGGCTATGCGCTCGAAGGGTCTCCAACAATTCCCTAAGATGTAGGGCATGCTCTTCCTCGCTTTTAGAAAAGATCAAGATGTCGTCCACAAAGACTACCACGAATTTATTAAGGTACTCCCTAAACACCCTACTCATCAAGTCAACAAAGTATGCTGGGGCGTTTGTCAAACCGAAGGGCATCACAAGCCACTCGAAGAAACCGTCCGAAGTCCTAAAGGCAGTCTTGTCTATGCTATCCTCATCCACTCTCAACTGATGGAAACCAGTGGCTAAGTCCAACTGCGAAAACATTGAGGCGCTAACTAACTGATCGAAGAGATCGTCAATCCTAGGCAGTGGGTGCCTATTCTTCTTAGTAAGCTTATTAATTTCTCTATAGTCCACACAAAGTCTAAGGGACCCATCTGCCTTGGTGGAAAATACTACTAGAGCACCCCACTCCGATATACTACGTCTGATGAACCCCTTCTCAAGCAATTATTTCACTTGCTTACTGAGTTCTCTTCTCTCTCTTGGAGCCATGTGGCGCACTGACAATGCAACTGGCTTTGCATTATCTACTAGATATATTCGAAAGTATATCTCATGTTTTAGGGGTAGACCCCTCACCTCATCAAAGACATCGACATATTCACGGACTATACGAACAGAATGTAAATCATCATTGGATGCGTCAAGGGATTCTAGGTAGCTAAGCATTACTGGACCTCTGGGGTCACAAGAAATATCAAGGGTCTTTCCACAACAAGTCATTAATATAACTACCCTTCTTTCACAATCTAGGATGGCCACGTATCTAGCTAGACAATCCATACCTAGAATCAAGCTGTTGCCCATGAAACCAAGAACAAAGGCGTTGCATTCAAACCCAACGCCCAAGATAAACACTCTCAAATCCCGACAAATCATAGAAAGATGAGCCGAACCACCAATAGGATTTGAGACTACTAAGGGATCTGTAACTAAACTAGTATCCAGGTGCAGTGTTTCAACTAATGATGTAGAGATAAACAAATGTGATGCGCCAGAATCGAATAAAGTACAGACATGATGATCAAACAGAAAAACTAAAATTTCAACGGAAATTGCTCTACCTCGTTCTTGCAGCGGTGGGACCACGAGAGCCTAAACTTGCCCCCTTGCCCGCCCTAGTGCCATAAGAGCGTACACATGTCCTCTCGAGGTAGACCCTTCCCTTTGCCCTTTCCTTGGGCAGTCCTTAATCAAATGTCCCGCTTCGCCATAGTGGAAACAGCCAGTCTTCTTTTTCTTCCTACAGTCTTTGCTTAGATGGCCTAGTGTCCCACGGTTAAAACATCTTTTCTTTCCCTTACCATTGTTGCCTTTACCACCTTTCTTGTTTTGTTGTTGCTGTTGCGGCTTCTTTTGATCCCCTTTCTTCTCGAGTGCCTTATTAGCATTGGCGCCCTTCTCTTCTTCATGCATAAGCGCCATGTCAACTAGTCTCTCAAAGGTAGCCCCCATGGGGATGTGGGTCATAGCTAACCCATGAAGTGGCTCATTCAAACCCTTAACAAATCTTAGGGCCTTCTTTTCTGGTGTATTCACCAAGTCCAAGCCAAATCTTGCCAACTGGTTGAATTTGTTGACATATTCTTTCACCGATAGATTCCCCTGCTTCAATGCTAGAAACCTTTCTATATATAGATTCTCTTCAGCCCGTGAGAGAAACTTCGCCTCAAACCTCCGCCTAAAATCTGGCCATTTATCGTCTGGACGTTCTCCATTATTGACCACCCACCAAAACGAGACCTCATCCTTCATTAGCCAGGAAGCTAACTAGACCTTTCTTCCATCTTCCACTTCAAAGATCCCAAATAATTCTTCCACCTCCTTTAGCCAATTTCGTGCTCCAACAAATGTCTCCGTCCCATGAAAAGGTTTTCCACCCATTGCTCGAAAGTCCTTACATATCTTAGCAAAAGTATCGGCACGAGGAGGAGGAGGAGGAGGAGCATTTGTTGGACCTGTAGTGGTGGCCCTAGTCTCCAAATACCTCCTAAACCATTCTGGTATCGGTATCCCCTCGGGTATCACGGGAATTCCAGACATGCTGAAACGAAAAAGGAAAGATTCAATACAAAAGAAACGAAGGAAAGATATATGGATCTTGGGGTTATGCTTTCTAAAATAAGTTTTTCTCTTGAAAATACTTTCCTTAAAACATACTTTTGAAGGTACTTCTTTATAAAAGTGATTATGAAAAACAGTTTTTCAAAATTCATATATGTTCTGGTAACCTTCAGCTCTGATACCACCTGTAACACCCCACATCCATTAATGTCACTCACAAAGGGAATGCATTAACTTCTATGGAGCGTTTTGAGTGAGTATAGAACATAAACTTAACAACAAGACAGATATAAACAGTACTTAAAAATTTAAAACTTTATTCATTGCAGCGATAAACACATAAGTTTGATTACATCATCAAATACCAAAGTCAAAGTACATAGTATCCATCTTGAATAAATCAAAGTACATAAATTGAAAGACATAACCCCAACACAAAATAGCCATAAATAAGATAGGCTGAACTTTTACTTCAGCGATCCAAGCAACTTCTAAAAGCAAGAGATACAGCTGTCCAAAATCAAGCTCCACTGGTGCTAGTACCACCCTGAGCACCTTAGGGGGGGGGGGAAGAAAAGAGGAGGAAACAAAGGGGGTCAGACATAAAGTCTGGCGAGTGCGATAACTTTAACAATATAATTACCAAAATAACTAGGCTAAAGCATAAGTTGGAAGATAAGGAAATGACTGTGAACAACTGGGTATAACAGAGTAAATAAGGAAATAAGATGAACAAAGATAACGTTAAAGGCGCGCCTAAACCACTATAAGATATTTACTATACTACACCAACACTATTCACCCTAAGGTTGATCCCGCCTACAAGACTTTAATAATGATAATGGTAGTTTCGTGCACCCCTAGTTGCCTTCGTAGGTGCCGCCTGCCCCTATCTCCACTAGGTGTACCTACTACCCACATGCGATCGGCTCCCTAACTCGTAGATACCAGTGCTGGCCCCACAATGGGGTGTATCTCTCCCCAAAGTGGCAACCCGATAGCACCAATAATGCATGTCTTATACCTACACGATGCAACAACGTCTTACCTACCAGCCTGGGCCCACACACGCATATGCACACTTTGGACTTGCGTTGCCACCCCTAACCCGTTTTGGCCTCTTACAGTCAAGCCCAGCATGTGTGTCCCATCCTCGACTTGGGTCGAGCCCACAAAGATACGTATGGGTTACTGGTTGAAACGGGCCCCCATTACTTGACACAAGCTATCCACCTAAGCTTGGTCCTCTCTAGTACATCCCACTTAACCCTCTTCTTATTCATGTTCACTTACATGTTTCAATTTTTGTTAAGTGTTTCTAATCGTACTTCAAATGCCACCCAAGGCACCCACTTAACCCCTATGTCCCACTATATATTTATCTGGTTAAGTGTTTGTTAATTCATTAAGACCGTAACCTTATAAAGACCTCCCACATTACGCTGGCATTTGTGGCAGCTGATTTTGCCGGGCGGGTCAGGGCAGTCTTACACCACAAACGAGCCTAACCTCGTGTCTTTACAACTATTACGCATTTAATTTATGCCCAAGACCTCCCACATTAGACTGGCATTTGTGGCAGCTGGATTTGGCGGGCGGGTCCGGGCAGTCTTACACCACAAAAGAGCCTAACCTCGTGTCTTAGACGATTAATTACACAAAATTAATTATTCCCCAATTTGAATTAATTTCCCTATTCAAATTATCAATCAATTCCAAATTTAACTATGGCCATAATTGGCTCAATTATGTCCATCTATTTATGGTATGCATAATCATACCAATTTTCATCACAAATTTATTTTATGCCATTTAAGGCATTTATGCCAATTCTCAATATTAAATCTTTTAATATTATCCCATTACCCCACGTTGTACGTTCATTCGTTTAACGTAAAATATACGTTAGACTCGAATAGTCTAACTTATGGAATAAAGAGAAAACATCACAACATACATATAGATAAAACTAGATCTAAACATAAGGGGTGAACTAGCATGTGTGAACGAGGTTCTACATAAAAACTTGCATAGGCCAAAGCTACAAACTTGCATAAAACTACATATGTCATAGATCTAAATCTAAAGGTGTAAACTTGCATAGGTAATAACCACAAACTTGCATAAACCATGTATGTCATTGATCTAACCATAAGGGGTAAATTTGCATAGGCATGATTCCTATTCCAAACATGTATATATATATATATATATATATATATATTTGCATCTGTGATTTATGCAATATAGTGATGGTGTAAACTCACATCTAAACATGTAAACTAGCATGTAGAATTTAGCATATAACTCACACATGTCATAGCCTAACTTTAGGTCTAAAATAGATTTCATGAAACATGTAAGGTTATATATAAAATCTCACTAACTTGTATATGATCCATGCCTCAGTTTACATCCTAACTTGCATACATACATATGATTTATCATATAAATCAACATAACCAAACTAGCATATGAAACATGATTATACATAAGCCAATCATAGAATTACAACATAGATGATAACATCACAACTTTACAACATAGATGATAGCATCATAAAATTTACAACATAGATGATAACATCATAGATTTTACAACATAAATGATAACATCATAATTTTACAACATAGAATGATAACATGCGGTCAATAATTCACAACGTAACCATATAATCCGCATCATAACTCAATCCAATTGAATTGTTAATTATTTTATTAAAGAAATCGAACTCACAACTCAAAGAAGGTCTTGAGTTCTGAAATCTGAGTTCTGAAATTGAATTAGCTTTCCTTTGTAGTAGATTCGTCGTTAGAGTTGAATAGAATTGAATTTGATTAGCTTTCTTCCCCTCTAATTGGTGGCGGCTATTCTAGGTTGCAAGGCGACGGCTTGGAGGCCATGAATCTAATTTTTAATTTGATTTTAGGGTTTGAATCTACGTGTCTTTTTATAGAGTTTAAGATTAATTTAAGCCGTCAGATCAACCCAGAATTAATCCCAGCCAATCAGAGCAGATCAGAAACCCTAATGACTCAGTATACACTCATAAACAGGTCATCAATCAAATCTGCCCGGGGGGAGGGGTGGAGGGGCAGTTCGACACCCAGGTCGACCTGGCCCTAGCGTGAAATTTCCCGCCTAGCCCATTCTGACTCTGAAATTTGGATTTTTGAAATCTATTTTGAATTTTCTGAAACTTCCGATGGCCATAACTCCTTCATACGAAGTCCAATTCATGCAAACTCGGACTCTATCTCAACCAGAATTCCGAGACGAACACAATGGCACAACCCATTTCCCTTAATTCTCACATCTGAGATTAGTTATTCTTTAATTTGTTACTATAGTGTTAATAGAAATACAGGATGTTACATTAATCTTCTTACTGATGCATGCACAAACATTTTAGGTACACAGTTTTCTTTTTTTAGGTATTATTTTGAGGTGTAGTATTCTTTTTTTATAGAGTAACATGCTTTTCTTACTGATGCATGCACAAACATTTTAGGTATGCAATTTTAAATATTACAACAAATCAAAAAGAAAAGCCATATGGCTGGAGGAAAATCTGACAAGCAACAAGTAACAATGCAATGGGAGTAATATGATCGATTCCTTCTTCGTATTTCACCGAAATAATTATTTAAAGTCTTTCGTTTCCAACAGCAGCGTGGAAGGTACCTAACTGAACTAGAGCTTGAGTTTCAACTACTATTGATTGTTTAGATGGGTAAAAAGTAAAATTCTTTACTTTTTTGAATATATATATATATATATATATATATATATATATATATATAACGAGAGAATTTTTGTTTTACAGGAAGATAGACATCTTTAATGCAAAAAAGTGGGAACATGCCACAACAAGTTATGGATTTAAAATGCTAGAACTATATTTTGGTTTGTACTTTTTAGTATTGTTTATGAAATATTATCGATGTATTATGTATTTTTGATGTAAGAATGTTTAGTATGTCTATTATGTAATGTTGAATGTTGATTATGAGATGAGTGATTAATATAATACATTGTTTATGAGATGTGTGTGTCGATATTAATTGTGTTGTATGTAAATTAGGATTGTGTATTGAATGGAACACAAGTTATGTGTGTGATAAGTATATGTATGTGTATGTGGTGTGTGTGTGTATATATACACACATACACACAGATCAGAAGGGGAATAACAGTTGATTACCAAAAAAAAGGGAGGTTAGGTTTATCTTAATTTAATTTTCGTCGCTAATCCCTTGGTAATTAGTAAGGATTTACCAACGCCTTTTATAAATGATATTTTATTATAAATTAATTATCCGTCGCTAAATAGTTGGTATATAAATTAAAATTAAATTCAAAAATAAAATTTTATTTTTACTATAAATTTAGTAAAATGACGGAAAAATGTCGGAAAACTCATGCTAAATTCCGTTGCAAAATCTGACATAGATGCCGTCATGGTTTTTACCAACCACACCGTAATGTCGGAAATCCGTCGCTAAGGCCTGTTTAGCGACGGATTAGAAGCGGATTTTGCCGCTGCTATATGCAGTTTTTCTTGTAGTGTATTTCCATCTTACACTGCCACTACAACTTGTCGTTGTTTACTAATTAACTTAGTTCTCTTAATTAAGGTTTACTAATAAGTTTCCTTTCCATTTATTATAACTTGTGTTATAATTTCCACTTGTCCCTAAGACAAGCCTGCCTGTCATATAACATTCTCATTAATGTAATTGATTATAATATGCTATTATCATTCCCCATTCATTCCACTTCTTTTACTGTTGAAACTTTCATTCAGTTCTATTCATTTCCATTAATTACCATTAACGCCATTAGATCTATCCTGTTATTTACATATATTTGTATGTATTTTTATGCACTAGACCTCCCATTTTAAGCCTACCACTTGTGAATGCTGGATTTGCCGGGCGGTTCCGGATAGACTTCTAACACAAGTTGACTTAACCTCGTGTCTTAGCGCCATTACATGTAAATTTATGCACTACACTCCTCACATTAAATTAGCAACCGGTGGATGTTGGATTTGTCGGGTGGTTCCGGGCAGACTTCTACTATGAATGTATGCAAGTTTTTATATGCATATAAAGATTCACTATTATATCATTTTCGTCCCCTATGCTGATATGCACATCTTGACAGCCTCTCACAAATTATGAGTAATCTTATATCAGGTGGCTAAGCAACTTGCAATAACTTGAAGGCAAATAACCCAAACAATTCAAAACAATTTCCTTGAATCATTATTCTATTCAAACAATGGTTAAACACCCAAAACATGGAAAATCAACATCCAAGTAATACATAGTGTAACAACCCGAATTCCGACAGACCGATTTTTTTTTCAAAATTCTAATCTATCGAAACTCGTGTTGATCTGTCTGGTATCCTACAGAAAAGACAAAGATATAAAATATAACAGAGCCCAGAAAACATATCACAGCGGAATGGATGAAATATAATGTAATCGAAATATAGCCTTACCCAGATAATAATATTGCCTAACCAATATCCAAAGCTATCATATCTCTGCCACAAATCTAACCTGCGAGTATGTTACGAGGAGGGTTCAAAAACACAAGTTTTGGTGATTGGATTTAAACTACACATTTTAGATAATCCTACATATATCGTTCGGTTATATTTTCTTATTTATTAGGTTACTTTTGTTAATAGCTCTCAAGGCTTGCACACACGTCGTACCCATCTACTCCCTAGTAGATTAACCTAATACGGTATATATGTAGCTACCTAAAATTAAGGTACACCCCAAGGTACCCCACTCGCACGGTCTCCGCCGTAATGCCATAGAAATATACGCAGTCCCTCATCCTACGCCGAAGTGACATACGGATCTCTGTATAACAATGCTACGTTTTGCACAGAACCACCATCGCCACGCTACATAATCATACAGACTGCCACCTTTGATCGAATCAGATCATAGAGTAATGCCCTAGAGACTACGATGCACCACCCAGAGCAGATGTTTGCGAACAAATTATGCAGTTGTAAACAACTGTAAAATCCGTTCGGCTTTCCTAAACAACAAGGATTGTTGTAGAGGGTGTCGAACTCTGGGACCAAATTATTTTATTAATAAATCCAATCAAGTTATCCCTAACTTTTGATTGGTGGAAAACAAAGAAAATAGCAGAAATTAAATAAAAGAGAGTTTTAACAATAAGTGAAAGCAATTAGGGGATAATGACATAGATCAGATTCATAATCATTAATAGCCAAAAGATTAACCAGATCTAATACATGTTTCTGTCACAAACATGAATCAACGATAATAGGTTTTTAGAAACAAATATGTAAATAACGACAAGCATAGCCTATGCAGGAGCTCAGCTCTACAACCATAGACTATCAGGACAGATTCACTAATTAATTTCTAAAACCCTAGAATTAGATCTAAATCTGATAAACGTTAGATCGAACACGAATATACCCTGTGAAGGAGCATAGCTCTTAAACGACACAAAATATGAAGGTTCAGATCTAACCCTTAATTCAGATCCAGATCTACATGTATACAGTCCTCATCTTTTGGTTATGTGATTCATATTGAATCATACTATCAGCGTCATCACCCCCTAATCAAAGGGGATTAGCTAGACATAGCTAAAGAAGAAGAGAAAAAGAAAATAAATAACATAAACATAAATAAAATAAACAAAAAGTAAAAAGAAAGGGAGAGAATGATTTTATTCCAAGAAGAGAATTACAGAATAAAACCTAATGTGTTTTTTACATGACTAAGATACAATGTATTTATAGCTGATATGACAAAGGCTAGCTAGCTAATTACATAATGTGGGACTTAAGAAATAACCCAAATAACACATAAGCCAGTGTGAACGCAGCTTTAGAGTGAGTGGTCTAGCAAATAGGCTAGTGTGAACGCAACATGAGTAAGAGGCCTTCCAAATGAGCTAATGTGAATGCAGTTTGAGTCTTTATTGAGCCAAATCTTCTTAACTGAAATATAATTGCAACCGTTCTTCAAGCTTTAGCAATTTTAAACTTCACTCTTTTTAAGCAAATTCTTCATGCTTTATCCATCAAATGCTCTAAACCATGCTTCTTGTCAACAATCTGAAAACACAGCTATAAATACAAAGTATCAATTATTTTAAAGGGAAAATAAGATAAATAAGCGGATAAAATATGCACATTTACGTGTATATCAGCAGACATGCATGTATCTAGACTTTCCCACTTACGTGTCGTCAATTGCACTCGATGCCTTAACCGCACATATCCTCTATTGTGCACCGAAATCCATGGCAGGGCTGCATAAGAAACACGAAACTCGGGCGAGAGCTTTCCAGATATCTGTATACACAAATGCTAAGGTCTGCATTTTTAGTGGCTATGGTCCCACCTGACACGTCCCTCAACTAGTGAAACACAAACAGAATTGAGAACTAGTAACCTGGCCCAAGAGCAAACATCAAATCCTAATTGGCTTGTCCCTCACCCATAGCCTTGATAGCAAAAGGACTTTGGTATTTTGGTTTAGCTCTCCGTCTTTCCGCATCACACATCACGCTGACTGTCGATGGTAGGTACTCGGTGTCTTGCTATCAACAAATGGTTAGACCTATCAGTACTCTATAGCTGTCGTAACCCATCCTAGTCACAAGGCAATCATGGAGAGTCAGAGCACATATGCCACCCTACATCCTTTTGATTTCCCAATATCATGGTAGTCAACGTACACTAACCGGGTAGAAACATGCAGATCTAACCTCTATGAGCACAGTCGAACGTTGTCACAACACAGAGAACAACCAGGAGTACCCTCCACATCCTAGGAAGCTGCGTGCTTCCCCTTCCAGTCCTTCAGAGCCAGCAGAAAAATAGGAAGAATAGGCAGAATAATCAGATGGACGTGCTCTCCCCTTACGTCCAATGATACCACGATGATTTACCCCGTTGGGTTATTCACCTTTAGACGTACGGACTGGTCCAAGCGCCTCAAGTTAACGTGTTATTTGACCCTATGTCTACGTGCTTGCTATTCCCTTTTAGATTTCCATTCAACTTGGTTATTCCTAGTCCTATTGACTTCTTATTCAAGTTAGCAAGTTCCTCTTGCTCACTAATTTCAGTTATAACTTAGTCCATTTAAGTTCATTAATAAGCCTTTAACATATTATTCTTATCAGTAGATTTTAGATTCTCAAGTTTACAGATAACGTGTTCTTCTTGTTAGCAGGATTCAATTTCTCAGATTTGTAAATCACTTAACTCAAAATTAAGTACAACTTATTACATTTAATAAGTTTCCCTCCTTTTCTCTACTTATTACAAACTATAGTTTTCAGGTTTCCCAATTTACATATTACCTAATTTATAATTGAGTACAACTTATCTCATGACATAAGTTATCTCAATTCACATGTATTCTGTTTAATATGTCACTTACTATCTATGATAAAATATAACTTATTGCATCCCATATATTTACCTCATTCTTTCTTATTTCCATCTTGCACTGCCACTACAACTTGTCATTGTTTACTTATTAACTTAGTTCTCTTAATTAAGGTTTACTAATAAGTTTCCTTTCCATCTATTATAACTTGTGTTATAATTTCCACTAGTCCCTAGGACAAGACTACCTATCATATAACATTCCCATTAATGTAATTAATTATAATAGGTTATTATCATTCCCCGTTCATTCCACTTCTTTTACTGTTGAAACATTCATTCAGTTCCATTCATTTCCATTAATTACAATTAATGCCATTAGGTCTATCCTGTTATTTACGTATATTTATATGTATATTTATGCACTAGACCTCCTACTTTAAGCCTACCACTTGTTGATGCTGGATTTGCCGGGCGGTTCCGAGTAGACTTCTAACACAAGTTGACTTAACCTCGTGTCATAGCGCCGTTACATGTAAATTTACGCACTACACCCCTCACACTAAATTATCAACCTATGGATGCTGGATTTGTCGGGCGGTTACGGGCAGACTTCTACCACAAGTTGAACTTAACCTCGTGTCTAAGTGCGATTACAGTTTTCTATTTACTGTAAATTTAGGCATATCCATTCTTTCCAAATTTTACCATAATATAATTTTACATGTCATGCTTAATATCATATTAAGTCCGTTGTTTGATTATCATGTCGCATGTTCTTCCTAACATGTAATTAACTTCATTTTAAAATTACATGTAATCATCAAGTCATGTAATTATTCCATTCTAACAAATTAACATGTAATTATCTCAATTCTACAGTTAAGGGTTCAAGTACATAATATGCCACAAATTAACATGTAGTTATCCTAATTCTATAGTTAAGGGTTCAAGTACATAATATGCCACATATTAACATGTAATTATCCTAATTCTATAGTTAAGGGTTCAAGTACATTATATGCCCAAATTAACATGTAATTAGAACATATATGTATACAACAGTAATCGTTTCCGCATATTTTAACAAGTTTATACATTTCAGCTATTAGCATTTCAACCTATTAACATTTCAACATATTAACATTTCAACATATTAATGTTTAAACATATCAAATTAACATTCTAGCAGATTTACATTGCATATTAATGGGGAATGTCAAACGATAAATATACCATTATCAAAAAGGTATATTTTAAATCCACTCACATAATTGCTTTCCAAATCATGAATCTGGTCTAGATCTAGCATTCCATGGACCTCCTAACTGAATTTAGAACCTAAACAACCATGTATCCACAATTCTCAACTAACAGAAAAATGGGAAAAAGAAGAGAAAATCAAATTGACCAGATCCAAGAATTTACCTTACTTTGAATAGAATTCTAAACACCTTCTTTATTAATATACATTCTTTTTCTCCAGATCTTGAATCAGAATTTTCCTAAACTATTTATTCTATTTTTCTAAAGAGATTTGAGAAGGAAGAAGAATGGAAGAGCTTAGGCGGCTTCTCAGAAAATGTGAGATTTAGGCTAGGCTATGCTAGCCTAATTATAGGTGTTCAGAATCTTATCGTACACGTAGCGCCGAGTCAGCAACGAACCTGGTTAAGAAAACAGTCCAGACTCATTGATGAATCTTGCCAGATCTGGGGTGGGTCGACCCCGGGGTCGATCACCCTATGTGTGTCGACCCTAGGGTCGACCCCCCTATGTTGGTGTCGACCCCAGGGTCGACCCCGGGTCCCGGGAGGCTTTTCTAGGCAGGTGTTTACAATTTTGACATTTTTTATTTTTAAATGTTTAATTAGTATCCGTTATACTTTCTTTGATTTATTTTAAATATTATATTTAAATATAATCTTCTTATATGTATACAAAACTTCAAACGCCGATTTTATACATATATATATGCGCATAACTTTTATTTCATTTTCAAAATTCAAACGGTGTTATGCTGTTTATTTATTCCTACCATATTTCTTTGATTGTAGCCTTATTTTGAATTTCTCCTTTGTATATATATTTGTTTTGCACATATATATGCATATATTCTCATATACATATACACATATATTTTTCTATATTTTCTTATATGTATACTTTCTTCCTTATATGTGCGTTTATACATATTTTCTCTTTAGAGCATGCATTATTTTAGTCGTTCCCTTAAAACAAAAGTATGGCGCTGGCATGGATCAAACTTTGTACCTCTCACATGAAAGCCACATGCTTTAACCAACTGGACTACTTAGGCTTTTGTTAACAAGGCTTAGAACGATGGTGACCATTGTTCTTTTCTTATTCCTCCTTTTTATGTTTGTTACAATATTTCATTTAGACCATTACATTTAACCTTATCAATTTGCATGCATCTTTTTCTTTCAGTTTTCTTTTCTTATTAATGCATAATATTTTTAAATCATTGCATGCAACATAATTACACTGCATGCAACTGATTTCTCCTTTCTTTTAAAGCATGCATTGCATTTTTATTTACATTGATCTTTTCTTCTTTTTCAATGCATGTATTTATTACATGCAATCATATATTACTGTTGTTCTATTCTTCTTTTATATATTTCTATCTATGCATATATATACACTTGCATTATTTAAATATTTAATTGTCTTAAAAGGCGCGGGGTTACACAAAGTGATTCAAGTATTACCATGTATATACATTCCCATCAAAAGTGGATACTATTCAAAATTCAAACACACGACATAAGCTTATTAATAACGTAAGTTACATAAGTTTGACGGATAAAGTTATAATGATCATATATATTGTATTTTTTGCGCGATATTTAATTGTTGCAAATTATGTTTTATTATTATTATTTCGTATTCTAGTCTGAACTAACAACTAGAACAACCCTTTTGTGTTTAATCTTGTTAAGATTCAAAACTTCTCTAGAATGGTTATTTACTGTAACTATTGCAAATTTTGCCCAAACTATTTAAAAGAGGAAATGTTGACATATTTCAAATCACTAGAAATAGGTAATATTTTATTTGGAATAAATGATGTAAAACTAAATACGTGAATTTACGCATCTCTTCTATAAGATTTGTTTATATTTCTTGTAGATTTCAAATAATGTATTTTTTACTTAAAAAGAGCTAAAAAAGCTAACTTACAATAATAGTGTAAAAACCCCAACACAAATAGTCTTATAATTCCAAAAATTAAAATGCACATTTATATGTCTACGCCCAAATCCCATAAATCTAGAACAAGAACTTCACAAATCTAACAATGTTTAAGGACTGATTTCTAAATTTAGGGTGCTTATAATAACCACTAAACATATTAAAGAAATTTAGGTAAGATAAGAATAATATAACTTAAAGGCCTACAAATTCATTTCAGATTTGTATGTATACAATTTCATATTTGTATGTATACAATTTCAAATTTGGCACAAACAAGATATATCTTGTACTTCCAGGCATATAAATTCAAATTTAGCACAAACGAAATAAATATGATATTTCTAACAACCAATATATTTACCACTCACTTGAAATCATTCCAAATACAAATCTGAACCTAACTTTTAGACCTATAATTCCAAATCCTATATATTTATAATATATACAGACATGGATACATATATACACATTAAATTATGTTGATTTGAGAAATAAATCGAAAAAGGACAAGGAAAACTATTAATAAAGGTTATCTACAAATAAACCACCCCTTTTGCACAAATCTACATTCTATATCTCAATCCTTGTTTATTTGAGTTGAATATATACTTATTTTAGAATTTTAGAAGAGAATGGAGAAAGGGAAATGATAGAGCTTCACTGATGTCCTCAGAAACATGAGAAAAAGAGTAGGGGTCTAACCCTTAATTTATAGGATTGGAAATGACCTTCAACTGTTAGATCAAATTCTAGAAAAATTCACCCGTTCAATACAAATTTTTTACACATAAGAGCCTAAACGCCGCTGGAAAGCAGCGACCAGGGAGGCGACCCCTAGGTCGACCACTCTGGTCGTCTGCCTATTCAATAGGGCTGGTTGTAAATAGGAAGGAATATAAAATTGTTATAATTTGTTTATTTATCGTCATTTTTGTATTTCATCTGTAGCTTTTTCATACGGGTTCCGTTCGTGAAAATCCAAACATGAAAGTTAACCAAAATTCCATTACAAATGTGACTGTGTAAGTCTTGTGATCAGGTTCCATTATTTGCAAAAATTCCATTTTTGGAATATAATGAAATAACTAATTTAGTTATCGCTAAATTCCAAGGAGTTACAGTTGCTAATGTCCTCTAATTTATAATAGTGTGTTTCTAAACCACTTACCAAGGTATTAAGTGATCAATTGGTATGGCTTAGGCCTTAAATGATAGTTGAAATATCCCACATATTAGATTATATTGTGAGTGAGGTCATAAATGGATATATAACCCGCCTCTTTTGTGTTAGAAAGGAATTAAGTGGTCAGAAAATTGCCTCTTAGCTGTGAGTTTGTAGCATGGTTTAAAGGCTTCATATATGCGTAAAGGTTCTATCTCGATATATGATAATAACCTTTCTATGGGGATACCTTAGGTATAGTAGTCAATTATTGTTAGTAACATTGCATGGTTAGGTTAGAATTACTAACCTTGTTAGATATAAAATTGAGTGAAATCAAATGGGATATATCCGTGTATTGCGGACAGTGTTTATATTTTTTACTCACCAGAATTTATTGCGACACCCTCCTTATAACGACTCTCAAGTTTATCTTTAGGGGACGGGTTGTAACAACCCACATCTGTTAAGGTCACTCACAAAGGGAATGCCTTAACTTCAATGGAGTATTATGGGTACTGGAATAGAAATATTACAAGACAGACATATATAAAACATCAATGACCATGTATATATTCGATGCACCCTTACTACCTTATCGATCGGCTCCCTACTTGACCTAGTTCTCGTTTGTGTCATGCGCCCCCCCTACTTGTAGATACCTGTGTTGGTCCCACCATAGGGTGTATCAAGTCCCATGGTGGCAACCCTGACATAATCAAGATGCACAGCTTTATACCTACTGATGCCCGGTGGCTAAATTTTCTACGCCGAAGTGTGTGCACGCCCGCACTCCGTTAGAACCTGCACTGCTGCACCAACCGCCTCTAATTTGACCTCTTATAATCATCCCAGTAATCGTGCCCCACCCTGCCTAGCTCACGGTTCCGTTGATACCTAATGTGGGTTACTGCTGAAATGGGTCCCCGTTACTAGGTTTTTCTAATGGTTAAGTCTGTGGGCCTATATTCTCTGATATTACCCACCAGCCCTGATGTGTACTTAACCCCGCTACTGATTCAAGCATGTGTATTTAATGGTTAAGTGTATGTGGGCCTATATTTACTAATATTACCCACCAACCCGATATGTACTTAACCCTTCTACTCGTTATGTTACCATGGTTAAGTGTTTACCTTAGTTGACTTAACCTTTCTCGCTTATTATGTTTGATTGGTTAAGTGTGGTTTATTAACTTAACCCTGTTCGTCTATCTGGTTACATTGGTTAAGAATTTTCTTGTTAACTTAACCCCATGTGTTACTTAACCCTACCATGCATCACATCAGATTGGTTAAGTGCATGTTAACTTAACCCCATCCACTAGTCATATTATAATGGTTAAGTGTTATCAACTTATTCAAGTTAACTTAACCCACCCGCTTGTCCTGTTATGTTGGTTAAGTGTTACTACTTAACCGCAACCACTTGTCTAATTAACCCATCGTATTAGTTAAGTGTTCTCATTAACTTAACCTCACTCTCTAGTCCAGTTTAATCATGTTATAATGGTTAAACATTTGCTTAACCTTACCCACTCCCGTAGTCAACATATTAAATTGGTTAAGTTTCCAGATTAACCAAATCATATTACTTAACCCACCCATTTATATCATATTGGTTAAGTGTTCTTATTTACTTAACCCTACCCACTGGTCTAATTACCATGTTACATTGGTTAAGTATTACTATTCGTATTTCCACATGTCACCCACATGTCACCCTCTTAACCCCCATGTCCCACCACATGTTTATCTGGTTAATTAAATATGTTTAGTGCCATGAGTCCAACATGTATGCAAATAGTCCTAGTCACATAAACGCTATATGTGTGCACAAACATCCACCCATATGCAACATTCACATGATAACAAATTCAATTTCATCCACAAACAAGTGTGAACACTTATGCATATGCAATATGAAAGGTGATTGAGCCGATCTAGTGCCTAATGTGTGTAAATGCATCCACGAGCAACCACTAGCAACCACTTGCTGCCACTTGCAACCATCAATCATAACATGTCTCAAACACATGTTTACACCCAATTGTTCCTATCTAAAGGTATAGTCGAATGATAGAAGCAAGTAAAAACTTTGTGCCCATTAGGCAATGTCAAAACTGGAAATCTATGCCACATATATATTGATTAGGAGAAGAACTCTCTAAGCATCAGCCCCGAAGACCGAAATCAACATCAGACTAACACCCAAAGAATTACTCAACCCAACCAATATATATGTTTCTAGGGAACTAAGCATGATGGACTTCTTTTTAGGTCACAAGAAAATCCCTTCCTAAAACCAACCCGTATCCTATAAAACCCAAAAAATTTAGTTCACCCGACGGACATCCTCAAGCCCCAACATATATTACTAACAGACGAGTCATACTCCCTATGAGGTTCGCAATAGAAATAGGATTGAGAATAGGACCGAGAGGATATACACAAAAGATAGCATGTGAGTAAGCTCTATAGGAAAAGAGAGATCATGGATATACTCTTAAAAAGAGATATGATGCGCGAATCTAGTCTTCAATCTTCTAAGTCGCATTTCTTTGAGCTTAACTCCATTGTGCTTTGATCGTCTTTAACTTCACAATTCCGTAGCTTCTTAATTCTTGTTTCCAAAATATGGGTTGGAATCCATTTCACTTTTGCCTCTCGTTCCACTTTCACTTATTCTCCTCCTAGTATACTCGGCTCAAACATAACTGCGTACTCATGGTTTCATGCAAGCTCTCCAAAATTCACTAGTGAATCTTGGATCTCGTCCACTTACTATCAGGTATTCCACGCAGAAGAACTATCTCTTGGAAATAAATGCCAACCATGTTGCCAAATGTACTTACTAAGGTAATTCTCTACAACTCATACATAAGCGAAATGACCCATCCACCTTAGTGGCGAACATTACTTGAGCGGATTACGAATTACCAATAAATGTGTCAAGAGATTCTAGGTAACAAATCTTGATAGAACCCTAAAGGTTACATGCGACTTCGAGGGTATTACCGAGGCAAGTCAAGAGTCTAACTACCCCATTTTTTCAAAACCGAGAAGGTCACCCTTACTGGATAACCACTCCATTGCCAGAATCAACCCATTGCCCAAAACGTATACATTACTTCTAGATTCAACACTTAGCATAGACACTCTCAAATCCAAACAAGTCATGAATAAATGAGCCGATTTCCCCAACAGGACTTGAGACAAAAATGGGATCCTCTACTATGCTAGTACTAAGGTGCAGAGACTCAACTTTCGAAGCAGAATTAAAAGGATGCGATGTACAAAAACAAAGTTATAGTGGGATGATAGAAAGGAAAAGCTAAACTTTTAACAGAAACGTTACCACTCTCTTAGGTACGCTAGTAGTGAAAGCATTCAATTGCCCTCTCGACGATCTTGTCCCTTGCCCTTGTCCTATAATATTTAACTGCATGTCCCTTCTCACTAAAGATACTCCCTCTTGTCATGGGTTTTACTATTCTTTCACTCTGGCCTCTTTCCTCTCACCTTTTCCCTCCTTCGTGGATTAAGCTATAACAACTAGTTTCTTGTTCTTACTGTCCTTGTATAGTTTATTGACAAGTCTCTCGAAGCTACCTCCAATGCACGGCAACTCTACTCGACTTGAAATAAGATTAGACGCAGATGGAACTACCACGGCTACAGATGGAGGTTGGGCACTCCTTTGCCCTCCGACATGTGTCGGATGCCTACGAAACTACGGTGAAAAGACAGAGAAGAGATTTCAAGAGAGAATCAAAATATAGTGCATATGGCTTTGGGGAATATGCCTTTTAATTTAAACAAAATTTTCTTGAAAATTTGCTTCTTTTTAAATGTTTTGAAAACAATTTCAGAAGATTTTTGAAATTTTTTGCCCAGTCTGGTAACCACCTGGCTCTGATACCAAATGTAACACCCCACATTTGTTAAGGTCACTCACAAAGGGAATGCCTTAACTTCAACAGAGTATTAGGGGTACGGGAACAGAAATATTACAAGACAAACATATATAAAACAGCGGAAAATAAAGTGGAAGTACTTCAAATCATTTATTAAATATAAATGTTTACAAGAAAAGCCCATCAACTTCCAATACCCAATTTCATAGTTAAAATATCTGTGTTGCTCAAAAACAAAGAAGCATACAAACAAACTGCAGTATTCCCCATTAAAGCAAAGTAAGCCATAGCCAAGAGAAATCCAAGCCATACATGAAAGAATCTTGGAGCTTGGTAAGATCCGAACTAAGCTGTATTCCCACCCTGTGAACCTGGGGGGGGAACGGAAGAAAAAGAGGCAAAACAAAACGGGTCAGTCATAAAGACTGAGTAAGTCCTAGTGACTTTCAGCATTAAAATAGGTAAAGATAACATGGCATGAATAAACTGAAAGTAAACATAAGCATGATAACAAGGTAGGCAAGATAAACTAAGATATCAAGATAAACTAAGATAACAAGATAAACTAAGGTAACAAGATAAACTTTGGGCACGATGAAACAAGTATAACATCCCATAATTCCGGTCAAGTATCCCACCGCATGGTTTCTATCGAGAATAACATCGCAAGGTTTCTAAGCTTTACCATTAAAACGATATCTATTTTCTCTACACCACCTAACTAGCATCCTCATAAGTGTCTTACATTGAATGATCTGTATTCCTACTAGTGCCCAACTAGTGTCCTGTGTAACAAGGATCCGTACCCCCTACTAGTGTCCCAACTAGTAGCCCGTGTTATATAATAATTACTACGTGATCCCAATCCCCGCAATTATGGTAGCCTTCAGGTGTACATCGATTATGAGGATTCCACCTCGATCACCCCAATGGCCATGTATATATTCGATGCACCCTTACTACCTTATCGATCGGCTCCCTACTTGACCTAGTTCTCTTTTGTGTCATGCGGCCCCCTACTTGTAGATACCTGTGCTGGTCCCACCATGGGGTGTATCAAGTCCCATGGTGGCAACCCTGACACAATCAAGATGCACATCTTTATACCTACTAATGCCCAGTGGCTAAATTTTCTATGCCGAAGTGTGTGCACGCCCGCACTCCGTTAGAACCTGCACTGCTGCACCAACCGCCGCTAATTTGACCTCTTATAACCAGCCCAGTAATCGTGCCCCACCCTACCTAGCTCAGGGTTCCGTTGATACCTAATGTGGGTTACTGCTGAAATGGGTCCCCGTTACTAGGTTTTTCTAATGGTTAAGTCTGTGGGCCTATATTCTCTGATATTACCCACCAGCCCTGATGTGTACTTAACCCCGCTACTGATTCAAGCATGTGTATTTAATGGTTAAGTGTATGTGGGCCTATATTTAATAATATTACCCACCAACCCGATATGTACTTAACCCTTCTACTCGTTATGTTACCAAGGTTAAGTGTTTACCTTAGTTGACTTAACCTTTCTCGCTTATTATGTTTGATTGGTTAAGTGTGTTTTATTAACTTAACCTTGTTCGTCTATCTGGTTACATTGGTTAAGAATTTTCTTGTTAACTTAACCCCATGTGTTACTTAACCCTACCACGCATCACATCAGATTGGTTAAGTGCATGTTAACTTAACCCCATCCACTAGTCATATTATAATGGTTATGTGTTATCAACTTATTCAAGTTAACTTAACCCACCCGCTTGTCCTGTTATGTTGGTTAAGTGTTACTACTTAACCGCAACCACTTGTCTAATTAACCCATCGTATTAGTTAAGTGTTCTCATTAACTTAACCTCACTCTCTAGTCCAGTTTAATCATGTTATAATGGTTAAACATTTGCTTAACCTTACCCACTCCCGTAGTCAACATATTAAATTGGTTAAGTGTCCAGATTAACCTAATCATATTACTTAACCCACCCATTTATATCATATTGGTTAAGTGTTCTTATTTACTTAACCCTACCCAATGGTCTAACTACCATGTTACGTTGGTTAAGTATTACTATTCGTATTTCCACATGTCACCCACTTAACCCCCATGTCCCACCACATGTTTATCTGGTTAAGTATTTGTTAATTCATTTAGGCCGTAACCTTATAAAGACCTCTCACATTAGACTGACATTTATGGCAGCTGGATTTGCCGGGCGGGTCCGGGCAGTCTTACACCATAAAAGAGTCTAACCTCGTGTCTTTCCAACTGTTACGCTTTTAATTTGGGCCTAGGACCTCTCACATTGGGCTGACATTTGTGACTACTGGATTCGCCGGGCGGTTCCGGGCAGGTTTACGTCACAAATGAGTCCAACCTCGTGTCCTAAGCATTGATTATTACTTATAATCTTTTACCCCAATTTGAATTTATTTCCCTATTCAAATTATCAATTTATTCCTAATTTAACCATGTCCATCATTGAATCAATTATGTCCATCAATTAATGGTATGCAAAATCATACCAATTTTACCATAATTTATCTTAGGCCATTAAAGGCAACTTATCTCAATTTATATTTATCCCTCTTTTAAGGCTATTACATGCCAACTACCCAAAACCTATTTAGGCGTGTTCATATTAGCCCCTTTTTCAAGACATAAATTATCATATGTGTTTCAACCACGAATTTCACCTATTTAACATATGTCCAAGTTCTAGATTACATGTCCGTTTTACGTATGCCTAATTCATACCAAATTTACATATGTTCAATTCATGCCTGTTTACATGTATGCCAAATTTATATATGCCTAATCTTAGACAATTTTACATATATACCAAGTTTCATGCCTTTTTATACATATATCAAGATTCATAGTTTACATGTTTACAAAGCTATGGCCAATTCACAAAGATCAATTTTTAGCCAAATATATGTATCAATATTCTTGCCATATTTTACGTAGGTCAAGTTTCATACCAACTACATGTATTCCATGTTTTCATATTATGCCTTCGATTCTACCAAACACATATACCCAACAAGGCAATATCCCAATATTTCCCCCATATTCAATCGCACGCAAATCGCAGTTTAGGCCTAGGTCCGAAATTTACCAAGGTTCATTAAAAGAAAACAAATAGGGGAAAGGTAGAATTTTGCATAATAAATAGATCAGAGAGAAAAACAACATCATGATAGGCATAAAGATTAGAACTTGATGATAACATCATTACGAATCAAGAAAACTGCTGAATAAATCACAAACTTGTCATGAGAATAAAGGTAGACAAGTCTCAAAACTAAAGATTCAAAAAGCAACAGGAATAGATCATACTTAATCTTAGCATGAGTATTACCCACCAGCCCTGATGTGTACTTAAACCTGCTACTGATTCAAGCATGTGTATTCAATGGTTAAGTGTATGTGGGCCTATATTTACTAATATTACCCACCAACCCGATATGTACTTAACCCTTCTACTCGTTATGTTACCATGGTTAAGTGTTTACCTAAGTTGACTTAACCTTTCTCGCTTATTATGTTTGATTGGTTAAGTGTGGTTTATTAACTTAGCCCCGTTCGTCTATCTGGTTACATTGGTTAAGAATTTTCTTGTTAACTTAACCTCATGTGTTACATAACCCTACCATGCATCACATCAGATTGGTTAAGTGCATGTTAACTTAACCCCATCCACTAGTCATATTATAATGGTTAAGTGTTATCAACTTATTCAAGTTAACTTAACCCACCCGCTTGTCCTGTTATGTTGGTTAAGTGTTACTACTTAACCGCAACCACTTGTATAATTAACCCATCGTATTAGTTAAGTGTTCTCATTAGCTTAACCTCACTCTCTAGTCTAGTTTAATCATGTTATAATGGTTAAACATTTGCTTAACCTTACCCACTCCCGTAGTCAAAATATTAAATTGGTTAAGTGTCCAGATTAACCTAATCATATTACTTAACCCACCCATTTATATCATATTGGTTAAGCGTTCTTATTTACTTAACCCTACCCACTGGTCTAATTACCAAGTTACGTTGGTTAAGTATTACTATTCGTATTTCCACATGTCACCCACTTAACCCCCATGTCCCACCACATGTTTTTCTGGTTAAGTATTTCTTAATTCATTAAGGCCGTAACCTTATAAAGACCTCTCACATTAGACTGACATTTATGGCAGCTGGATTTTCCGGGTGGGTCCGGGCCGTCTTACACCATAAAAGAGTCCAACCTCGTGTCTTTACAACTGTTACGCTTTTAATTTGGTCCTAGGACCTCTCACATTGGTCGACGTTTGTTTATTTTCGAGAGATAATTCATCTATGTGGAATACTTTCTAGTAAATTTTGGAGAGCTTGTGTGAAACCATGAGTACGCTGTTATGTGTAAGCCGAGTATACAAAAAGGAGAATAAGTGAAAGTGGAATGAAAGGCAATAGTGAAATGGGTTCCAACTCATATTTTGGAAACAAGAATTAAGAAGCTACGAAAATGTGAAGTTAAAGATGGTCAAAGCACAACGGAGTTAAGCTCAAGGGAATGTGGCTTAGAAGATTGAAGACTAGATTCGCGCATCATATCTCTTTTTAAGAGTATATCCATGATCTCTCTTTGGGTGTCAGTCTGATGTTGATTTCGGTCTTCGGGGCTGATGCTTAGAGAGTTCTTCTCCTAATCAATATATATGTGGCATAAATTTCCAGTTTTAACATTTCCTAATGACATTTTCTCCTAATAACACATACACCAGAATGTCCTAGGGTGACAAAGAGGATAGTGTCTAGGCTTGGGTTTGGAAAATACAAGTTTCCTGCCCTCCTGGCTATACCTAACTGATCCGACGGACGGGATGGTTATCTTAAAAATATAATTTGAAATTTAAATGCGTGACAACTATATGGACACGAGGTTAGGCCCGTTTGTGGTGTAAGACTGCCCGGACCCGCCCGGCAAATCCAGCAACCGCAAAAGGGTGGCCTAATGTGAGAGGTCCTACAGGGGTGCGGTAGTAATAAATTAAGTAACACTTAACCAAAGAAAAACATGTGGCGGGACATGGGGGTTAAGTGGGTGACATGTGGGAATACGAATAGTAATACTTAACCAACCTAACATGGTAATTGGACCAGTGGGTAGGGTTAAGTAAACTAAGAACGTTTAACCAAGATAACGTGTTAATCAAACAAGTAGGTGGGGTTAAGTAAATAGAAAACACTTAACCAATATAACACGTTAATTAGATAAGTGGGTTGAGTTAAGTAAAGTGAGAACACTTAACTAATACAACGGGCTAATTAGACAAGTGGTTGCGGTTAAGTAATAACACTTAACCAACACAACAGGACAAGCGGATGGGTTAAGTTAACTTGAATAAGTTGATAACACTTAACCATTATAATATGACTAGTGGATGGGGTTAAGTTAACATGCACTTAACCAATCTGATGTGAGGCGTGGTAGGGTTAAGTAACACATGGGGTTAAGTTAACAAGAAAATTCTTAACCAATGTAACCAGATAGACAAACGGGGTTAAGTTAATAAACCACACTTATCCAATCAAACATATTAAGTGAGAAAGGTTAAGTTAACTAAGGTAAACACTTAACCATGGTAACATAACAAGTAGAAGGGTTAAGTACATATCGGGTTGGTGGGTAATATTAGTAAATATAGGCCCACATACACTTAACCATTAAATACACATGCTTGAATCAGTAGCGGGGTTAAGTACACATCGGGGTTGGTGGGTAATATCTGAGAATATAGGCCCACAGACTTAACCATTAGAAAAACCTAGTAACGGGGACCCATTTCAGCAGTAACCAACATTAGGTATCAACGGAACCCTGAGCTAGGCAGGGTGGGGCACGATTACTGGGCTGATTATAAGAGGTCAAATTAGCGGCGGTTGGTGCAGCAGTGCAGGTTCTAACGGAGTGCGGGCGTGCACACACTTCGGCGCAGAAAATTTAGCCACTGGGCATCAGTAGGTATAAAGCTGTGCTTCTTGATTGTGTCAGGGTTGCCACCATGGGACTTGATACACCCCATGGTGGGACCAGCACAGGTATCTACAAGTAGTGGGCCGCGTGACACAAACGAGAACTAGGTCAAGTAGGGAGCCGATCGATAAGGTAGTAAGGGTGCATCGAATCTATACATGGCCATTGGGGTGATCGAGGTGGAATCCTCATAATCGATGTACACCTGAAGGCTACCATAATTGCGGGGGTTGGGATCACATTGTAATTATTATATAACACGGGCTACTAGTTGGGACACTAGTATGGGGTACGGATCCTTGTTACACAGGACACTAGTTGGGATACTAGTAGGAGTACAGATCATTCCATGTAAGACACTTATGAGGATGCTAGTTAGGTGGTGCAGAGCAAATAGACATTATTTTAATGGTAAAGCTTAGATACCTTGCGATGTTAATCTTGATAGAAACCATGCGGTGGGGCACTTGATGGGAATTATGGGATGTTATACTTTTTTCATCGTGCCCGAAGTTTATCTTGTTACCTTAGTTTATCTTGTTATCATAGTTTATCTTGTTATCTTAGTTTATCTTGCCTACCTTGTCATCATGCTTATGTTTACTTTCAGCTTATTCATGCCATGTTATCTTTAATCATTTTTATGCTGAAAGTCACTAGGACTTACTCAGTCTTTATGACTGACCCGTTTTGTTTCGCCTCTTTTTCTTCCGTTTCCCCCCTAGGTTCACAGGGTGGGAATACATCTTAGTTCGGATCTTACCAAGCTCCAAGGCTCTTTCATGTATGGCTTGGATTTCTCTTGGCTATGGCTTGCTTTGCTTTATTGGGGAATACTGCAGTTTGTTTTTATGCTTCTTTGTTTTTTAGCAAGACAGATATTTTAACTATGAAATTGGGTATTGGAAGTTGATGGGCTTTTCTTGTAAACATTTACATTTAATAAATGATTTGAAGTACTTCCACTTTATTTTCCGCTGTTTTATATATGTCTGTCTTGTAATATTTCTGTTCCAGTACCCATAATACTCCATTGAAGTTAAGGCATTCCCTTTGTGAGTGACCTTAACAGATGTGGGGTGTTACATTTGGTATCAGAGCAGAAGGTTACCAGACTGGGCAAAAGTTTTCAAAAACCTTCTGAAATTATTTTCAAAACATTTACAAAGAAGCAATTTTTCAAGAAAATTTTGTTTTGATTAAAAGGCATATTCCCCAAAGCCATATGCACTATTTTTTGATTCTCTCTTGAAATCTCTTCTCTCTCTTTTCACCATAGTTTCGTAGGCATCCGACACATGTCGGAGGGCAAAGGAGTGCCCAACCTCCGTCTGTAGCCGTGGTAGTTTCATCTGCGTCTAATCTTATTTCAAGTTGGGTAGAGTGCCATGCGTTGGAGGTAGCTTCGAGAGACTTGTCAACAAACTATACAAGGACAGTAAGAACAAGAAACTAGTTGTTATAGCTTAATCCACGAAGGAGGAAAAAGGTGAAAGGAAAGAGGCCAAAGAGAAAGAATAGTAAAACCCATGACAAGAGAGAGTACCTTTAGTGAGAAGGGACATGTAGTTAAGTATTATAGGACAAGGGCAAGGGACAAGATCGTCGAGAGGGCAATTGTATGCTCTCACTACTAGCGTACCTAAGAGAGGTGGTAACATTTCTGTTAAAAGATTAGCTTTTCTTTTCTATCATCCCTTTAAAACTTTGTTTCTGTACATCGCATCCTTTTAATTCTGCTTCGATATTTGAGTCTCTGCACCTTAGTACTAGCGTAGTAGAGGATCCCATTTTTTCTCAAATCCTGTTGGGGAGTCAGCTCATTTATTCATGACTTGTTTGGATTTGAGAATGTCTATGCTAAGTGAAAGTGGAACGAGAGGCAACATTGAAATGAGTTCCAACTCATATTTAGGAAATAAGGATTAAGAAGCTATGGAATTGTGAAGTTAAAGGCGGTCAAAGCACAATGGAGTTAAGCTCAAAGAAATGCGACTTAGAAGATTGAAGACTAGATTCGCACATCATATCTCTTTTTAAGAGTATATCCATGATCTCTCTTTTCCTATAGAGCTTACTCACATGCTATCTTTTGTGTATATCCTCTCGGTCCTATTCTCAATCCTATTTCTATTGCGAACCTCATAGGGAGTATGACTCATCTATTAGTAACACATGTTGGGGCTTGAGGGTGTTCGTTGGGTTGACTAAACTTTTTGGGTTTTATAGGATACGGGTTGGTCTTAGGAAGAGATTTCCTTGTGACCTAATAGGAGTCCATCATGCTTAGTTTCCTAGAATCATATATATTGGTTGGGATGAGTAATTCTTTGGGTGTCGGTCTGACGTTGATTTCAGTCTTCGGGGCTGATGCTTAGAGAGTTCTTCTCCTAATATATATATATATATATATATATGTGTGGCATAGGTTTCCAGTTTTGACATTGCCTAATGGGCATAAAGTTTTTACTTGCTTCTATCATTCTACTATATCTTTAGGTAGGAACAATTGGGTGTAAACATGTGTTTGAGACATGTTATGATTGATGGTTGCAAGTGGTTGCTAGTGGTTGCTCGTGGATGCATATACACACACATTAGGCACTAGATCGGCTCAGTAACCTTTCATATTGCATATGCATGAGTGTTTACACTTGTTTACGGATGAAATTGAACGTGTTATCATGTGGATGTTGCATATGGATGGATGTTTGTGCACACATATAGTGTTTATGTGACTAGGACTATTTGCATACATATTGGACTCATGGCACTAAACATATTTTGCATCTAGAAGATCAATCAGGCCTGATCATTTGCATTAGACAAGGAACATATACACACACTTCTTGCATATGTTCATACAGCATTAGAAATCTCTTAAGGACAATGAATGCCTGTGATTGATGATTGAGTAGATGGATGATGGATGGTAGGACACATTCTTCTTAACTTGAAGATTTCCGGGACGAAATCCTTTAAGGAGGGGAGAATGTAACACCCCGTATTTTTAATATAATTAAAAATGAAATAAAATATATGAAAAAATGCTTATGATAGGTAAATAATGGTGATGCATAAGGAGAATTAATTAATACATGGAAGAGAAGAAAAATTAGTTCGATAACGTCGTATGTAACGGAAAAGATAGAAAAATAAGGATAACTAATTCAATAATCAGGAATTAGGTAAAATGGACATCACCATTGCGTTCCTCTCGGAAAAATACGCGAAATAGAGTCCGAGTTTTCGAAAATTGGAGTCCGTATGACCAAGATATGGCCAAAATAAGATTTCAGCAAACTTTCTGGCAAACTACCCGTGTCGACTGTAGTGTCGATACCCAAGTCGACCTACCCCCCCCCCCCTGTGTCGACTGTAGTGTCGACTCCCCCCTGTACAAGTCGACCTGGTCGACCTGGGGTGGCCCAAAACCCATTTTTGAGGCCCGGGACGAGTTTTGATGGTCCGGATGGGTTTTAGGGTTAATCCGATGGCTGAAATGAATTGCTACACCTATAAAAGAACACCTAGACCTAGCCTAACTCACACAAATTCATATGACACCTAAATGCTGTTGGAATCTCTCTTGAGCCATGGCCGCCGTCTCCAAATTAAAGCTTAAGCGTTCAAACCCAAATCAAATCAAAGATCAATGCTTCTACAACAAATTCAAGAGGATAGATCAATGACACTGCAACTTTCTACGACAAATTCACTCCCTAATTCATTAGCCGTTCTCTGTAAGTTCTAGTTATTTACAGGTTTAAATATTTAATTATAATATGGCCATGAAATAAACTGAATTTGTATTTAAGTATGTTTATCGATCTATTCCTGTTGATTCTTGAACCTTGAGTTTTGATACTTGTTCATGTCTAGTTCATGATCTATTCAGCCTGTTGTAAATTAGTTTTCTTGATTTATGTTGATATTATTATCCAGATCTATTCTTCATGCCTGAGATGAGGTTTTTCCCTCCAATCTTATCTTGATGCAAATTCTACCTTTCCCTATTTATTTTCTTTTGAGTAACCTAGATCAATTTCGGATCTAGGCCTAAACTGCGATTTGCGTACGATTGAATACGGGGAAAAATATGGGAATATTGCCTATTTAGATATATGTGTTGGGTGGAATTGATGGCATAACATGAAATTGGAAATTTGGGTATTGTCAATATGATTGAAATTGCAAGTTTGGGGTATTGGCATAAATAATTTGGCATGAAGTCGCATACATGAATTGGCATGTAAATTTAATCATGAGTTAGGGCCTATGTAAATTAAATAAAAGGATTATAGTTTGGGATAACTACATCATGAATCATGAATTAGGTTTATTTGGGATTGATATATGTAAATTGGACATGAATCTTGACATATGTAAAATGGCATGAAACTTGGTAATTATGTAAATTGGCATAAGTTGAACATATGTAAATTGGCTAGGATTAGGCATATATAAATTAGAATAGGTAATTTGACATGGATCATGATATATGTGAAAAGCTAGAATTTGTTATAGGTAAATTGGTGTAAACATGGTATACATATAATTTTGGGTATATGTGTAAATTTGGCGGGTAAATCAAGTTTTCGGCATAAACTAGAATATTAAATCTAGCTTGAATATGAACTGTGAATTTGGATATTTAATCTAGATTTGGAAAAAAATGTAAATAGAAATGATAAGTCTAGGTTAGGCTTAACTATTGATTTGGAAACGCCATTATATATGACATAGTAATTTTGGGCATGGCTATTATGGCAAGTTTGGGAAGGTGGGGTACAACATATTTTGATTGATAATTTGAAATTACATGTAATTGTCATGTTTAGCATTATCATGGTTAGTGACATTTAATTTGGTATAATTTACATACCAAAAATTATAAACATGATTTTAAGGGGAAAGTGGGCCATAATAAATGTTGATAAATGGACATAATTAATATAAATAATAAATGTTCATATATGAACATAATTAATATAAATTATGGACATAAAGATAATTGGAATATTTTGACATATTTGACTAGGGATAATTAATCCAAATATGGGGTGAAAATATTATATATATTAATGACATTTTCTCCTAATAACACATACACTAGAATGTCCTAGGGTGACAGAGAGGATAGTGTCTAGGCTTGGGTTTGGAAAATACAAATTTCCTGCCCTCCCTGGCTATCCCTAACTGGTCCGACAGACGGGATGGTTATCTTAAAAATCTAATTTGAAATTTAAATGCGTGACAACTATATGGACACGAGGTTAGGCCCGTCTGTGGTGTAAGACTGCCCGGACCCGCCCGGCAAATCCAGCAACCACAAAAGGGTGGCCTAATGTGAGAGGTCCTACAGGGGTGCGGTAGTAATAAATTAAGTAACACTTAACCAAAGAAAAACATGTGGTGGGACATGGGGGTTAAGTGGGTGACATGTGGGTGACATGTGGGAATACGAATAGTAATACTTAACCAACATAACATGGTAATTAGACCAGTGGGTAGGGTTAAGTAAACTAAGAACGTTTAACCAAGATAATGTGTTGATCAAACAAGTAGGTGGGGTTAAGTAAATAGAGAACACTTAACCAATATAACACGTTAATTAGATAAGTGGGTTGAGTTAAGTAAAGTGAGAACACTTAACTAATACAACGGGCTAATTAGACAAGTGGTTGCGGTTAAGTAATAACACTTAACCAACACAACAGGACAAGCGGATGGGTTAAGTTAACTTGAATAAGTTGATAACACTTAACCATTATAATATGACTAGTGGATGGGGTTAAGTTAACATGCACTTAACCAATCTGATGTGAGGCGTAGTAGGGTTAAGTAACACATGGGGTTAAGTTAACAAGAAAATTCTTAACCAATATAACCAGATAGACGAACGGGGTTAAGTTAATATACCACACTTATCCAATCAAACATATTAAGCGAGAAAGGTTAAGTTAACTAAGGTAAACACTTAACCATTGTAACATAACGAGTAGAAGGGTTAAGTACATATCGGGTTGGTGGGTAATATTAGTAAATATAGGCCCACATACACTTAACCATTAAATACACATGCTTGAATCAGTAGCGGGGTTAAGTACACATCGGGGTTGGTGGGTAATATCAGAGAATATAGGCCCACAGACTTAACCATTAGAAAAACCTAGTAACGGGGACCCATTTCAGCAGTAACCCACATTAGGTATCAACGGAACCCTGAGCTAGGCAGGGTGGAGCACGATTACTGGGCTGATTATAAGAGGTCAAATTAGCGGCGGTTGGTGCAACAGTGCAGGTTCTAACGGAGTGCGGGCATGCACACACATCGGCGCAGAAAATTTAGCCACTGGGCATCAGTAGGTATAAAGCTGTGCATCTTGATTGTGTCAGGGTTGCCACCATGGGACTTGATATACCCCATGGTGGGACCAGCACAGGTATCTACAAGTAGGGGGCCGCGTGACACAAACGAGAACTAGGTCAAGTAGGGAGCCGATCGATAAGGTAGTAAGGGTGCATCGAATCTATACATGGCCATTGGGGTGATCGAGGTGGAATCCGCATAATCGATGTACACCTGAAGGCTACCATAATTGTGGGGATCGGGATCACGTTGTAATTATTATATAACACGGGCTACTAGTTGGGACACTAGTAGGGGGTACGGATCCTTGTTACACAAAACACTTGTTGGGATACTAGTAGGAGTACAGATCATTCCATGTAAGACACTTATGAGGATGCTTGTTAGGTGGTGCAGAGCAAATAGACATCATTTTAATGGTAAAGCTTAGAAACCTTGCGATGTTATTCTTGATAGAAACCATGCGGTGGGGTACTTGATGGGAATTATGGGATGTTATACTTGTTTCATCGTGCCCGAAGTTTATCTTGTTACCTTAGTTTATCTTGTTATCATAGTTTATCTTGTTATCTTAGTTTATCTTGCTTACCTTGTCATCATGCTTATGTTTACTTTCAGTTTATTCATGCCATGTTATCTTTACTCATTTTTATGCTGAAAGTCACTAGGACTTACTCAGTCTTTATGACTGACCCGTTTTGTTTCGCCTCTTTTTCTTCCGTTTCCCACCTAGGTTCACAGGGTGGGAATACATCTTAGTTCGGATCTTACCAAGCTCCAAGGCTCTTTCATGTATGGCTTGGATTTCTCTTGGCTATGGCTTGCTTTGCTTTATTGGGGAATACTGCAGTTTGTTTTTATGCTTCTTTATTTTTGAGCAAGACAGATATTTAACTATGAAATTGGGTATTGGAAGTTGATGGGCTTTTCTTGTAAACATTTATATTTAATAAATGATTTGAAGTACTTCCACTTTATTTTCCGCTATTTTATATATGTCTGTCTTGTAATATTTCTGTTCCAGTACCCATAATACTCCATTGAAGTTAAGGCATTCCCTTTGTGAGTAACCTTAACAGATGTGGGGTGTTACATTTGGTATCAGAGCAGAAGGTTACCAGACTGGGCAAAAGTTTTCAAAAACCTTTTGAAATTATTTTCAAAACATTTACAAAGAAGCAAATTTTCAAGAAAATTTTGTTTTGATTAAAAGGCATATTCCCCAAAGCCATATGCACTATCTTTTGATTCTCTCTTGAAATCTCTTCTCTCTCTTTTCACCAAAGTTTCGTAGGCATCCGACACATATCGGGGGGCAAAGGAGTGCCCAACCTCCGTCTGTAGCCGTGGTAGTTCCATCTGCGTCTAATCTTATTTCAAGTTGGGTAGAGTGTCGTGCGTTGGAGGTAGCTTCGAGAGACTTGTCAACAAACTATAAAAGGACAGTAAGAACAAGAAAGTAGTTGTTATAGCTTAATCCACGAAGGAGGAAAAAGGTGAAAGGAAAGAGGCCAAAGAGAAAGAATAGTAAAACCCATGACAAGAGAGAGTATCTTTAGTGAGAAGGGACATGTAGTTAAGTATTATAGGACAAGGGCAAGGGACAAGATCGTCAAGAGGGCAATTGAATGCTCTCACTACTAGCGTACCTAAGAGAGTGGTAACGTTCCTGTTAAAGGTTTAGCTTTTTTTTTTCTATCATCCTACTAGAACTTTGTTTTTGTACATCGCATCCTTTTAATTCTGCTTCGAAAGTTGAGTCTCTGCACCTTAGTACTATCATGGTAGAGGATCCCATTTTTTTCTCAAATCCTATGGGGGAAATCGGCTCATTTATTCATGACTTGTTTGGATTTGAGAATGTCTATGCTAAGTGTTGAGTCTAAAAGTAATGTTTATGTTTTGGGCTATGGGTTGATTCTAGCGATGGAGTGGTTATCCAGTAAGGGTGACCTTCTCGGTTTTGAAAAGAGGGTAGTTAGACTCTTGACTTGCCTCGGTAATACCCTCGAAATCGCATGTAACCTTTAGGGTTCTATCATGATTTGTTACCTAGAATCTCTTGACACATTTATTGGTAATTTGTAATCCGCTCGAGTAGTGTTCGCCACTAAGGAGGATGGGTCATTTCGCTTATGCATGAGATGTAGAGAATCACCTTAGTAAGTACATTTGGCTGCATGGTTGGCATTTATTTTCAAGAGATAGTTCTTCTGCGTGGAATACCTGATAGTAAGTGAACGAGATCCAAGATTCACTAGTGAATTTTAGAGAGCTTGCATGAAACCATGAGTACGCCGTTATGTTTGAGCCGAGTATACTAGAAGTAGAGTAAGTGAAAGAGGAACGAGAGGAAACAGTGAAATAGGTTCCAACTCATATTTTGGAAACAAGAATTAAGAAGCTACGAAATTGTGAAGTTAAAGACGGACAAAGCACAATGGAGTTAAGCTCAAGGAAATGCGACTTAGAAGATTGAAGACTAGATTCGTGCATCATATCTCTTCTTAAGAGTATATCCATGATCCCTCTCTTCCTGTAGAGCTTACTTGCATGCTATCTTTTGTGTATATCCTCTCGGTCCCATTCTCAATCCAATTTCTGTTGCAAACCCCATAGGGAGTATGACTCATATGTTAGTAACACATGTTGGGGCATGAGGGTGTTCGTTGGGTTGACTAAACTTTTTTTTGGGTGTTATAGGATACGGTTTGGTCTTAGGAAGGGATTTCCTCGTGACCTAAAAGGGTTCCATCATGCTTAGTTTCCTAGAATCATATATAGTGGTTGGGTTGAGTAATTCTTTGGGTGTCAGTCTGATGTTGATTTCGGTCTTCGGGGCTGATGCTTAGAGAGTTCTTCTCCTAATCAAGATATATGTGGCATAAATTTCCAGTTTTGACATTGCCTAATGGGCACAAAGTTTTTACTTGCTTCTACCATTCGACTATACCTTTAGATAGGAACAATTGGGTGTAAACATGTGTTTGAGACATGTTATGATTGATGGTTGCAAGTGGCTGCAAGTGGTTGCTAGTGGTTGCTCGTGGATGCATTTACACACATTAGGCACTAGATCGGCTCAGTCACCTTTCATATTGCATATGCATGAGTGTTTATACTTGTTTGTGAATGAAATTGAATGTGTTATCATGTGAATGTTGCATATGGATGGATGTTTGTGCACACATATAGTATTTATGTGACTAGGACTATTTGCATACATGTTGGACTCATGGCACTAAACATATTTTGCATTTAGAAGATCAATCAGGCCTGATCATTTGCATTAGACAAGGAACATATACACACACTTCTTGCATATATTCATACAGCATTAGAAATCTCTTAAGGACAATGAATGCCTGTGATTGATGATTGAGTAGATGGATGATGGATGGTAGGACACATTCTTCTTAACTTGAAGATTTCGGGGACGAAATCCTTTAAGGAGGGGAGAATGTAACACCCCGTATTTTTTTTTAATATAATTAAAAATGAAATAAAATATATGAAAATATGCTTATGATAGGTAAATAATGGTGATGCATAAGGAGAATTAATTAATACATGGAAGAGAAGAAAAATTAGTTCGATAACGGCGTATGTAACGAAAAAGATAGTAAAATAAGGATAACTAGTTCAAGAATCAGGAATTAGGTAAAATGGACATCACCATTGCGTTCCTCTCGGAAAAATACGCGAAATAGAGTTCGAGTTTTCGAAAATCGGAGTCCGTATGACCAAGATATGGCCAAAACAAGATTTCAGCAGACTTCCTGGCAGACTACCCGTGTCGACTGTAGTGTCGACACCCAAGTCGACCTGCCCCCCCCCCCCCCACCTGTGTTGACTGTAGTGTCGACTCTCCCCATGTACAGGTCGACCTGGTCGACCTGGGTTGGCCCAGAACCCATTTTTGAGGCCCGGGATGAGTTTTGATGGTCCGGATTGACTCTAGGGTTGATCTAATGGCCTAAATGAGTTTTCTACACCAATAAAATAACACCTAGACCTAGCCTAACTCGCACAAAACATTCTTACACTGTTATGCTGCTAAAATCTCTCTTGAGCCATGGTCGCCATCTCCAAATTAAAGCTTAAGCGTCCAAACTCAAATCAAAACAAAGTTCAATGATTCTACAACAAATTCAAGGGGATAGATCAATGACACTGCAACTTTCTAAGACAAATTCACTTCTTAATTCATTAGCCGTTCTCTGTAAGTGCTAGTTATTTTCAGATCTAAATATTTAATTTTAATATGGGCATGAAATAAAGTGGAATTTGATCTAAGTAAGTTTATCGATTCAGATCTATTCCTGTTGCTTTTTGAATCTTTAGTTTTGAGACTTGTCTACCTTTATTCTCATAACAAGTTTGTGATTTATTCAGCAGTTTCCTTGATTCGTAATGATGTTATCATCAAGTTGTAATCTTTATGCCTATCATGATGTGGTTTTCTCTCTGATCTATTTATTATGCAAATTTCTACCTTCCCCTATTTATTTTCTTTTGATGAACCTTGGTCAACTTCGGACCTTGGCCTAAAATCGCGATTCGCATACGAGATGTATACGGGGGAATAATGGGATTATTGCCTATAAGAATATGATTAATAATTGCCAACATGAAATTGGATGTTATCATTTTATTTGCAAGTTTGGGGTAGATCTGTAAATTTTGGTATAATCCTGTTATAATAAAATTTGCATAAATATTATATACATGGAATTCGACACCAAATGGATCTATGTAAATTAAATCAAAAGATTAGGCTTATGTTAATTAGGCATATGTAGATTTTGGAATTTGAGCATGAAAGCGATTGTAAACTTTATAATTGGCATAAACATGTATTATGAACTTGGGCAACTGGCACGTATTGAAATAAAAAGATTATAGTTTGGGATAACTACATCATGAATCATCGGATATGGGTTTATTGGGTATGAAACCTGATACATGTAATTGTGGCTAGATGTTGACATATGAAAAAAAACATGAAACTTGGTATATAAGTAAACTGACTAGAATTGGGTACATATATTAGTTGGTTTGTAATAGCCTTAAAGGAGGGATAAATATAAATTGAGATAAGTTGCCTTTAATGGCCTAAGATAAATTGTGGTAAAATCGGTATGATTTTGCACACCATTAATAGATGGACATAATTGAGTCAATTATGGACATCGTTAAATTAGGAATTAATTGATAATTTGAATAGGGGAAATAAATTCAAATTGGGGTAAAGGATTATAAGTGATAATCAATGCTTAGGACACGAGGTTGGACTCATTTGTGACGTAAACCTGCCCGGAACCGCCCGGCGAATCCAGTAGTCACAAATGTCAGCCCAATGTGAGAGGTCCTAGGCCCAAATTAAAAGCGTAACAGTTGTAAAGACACGAGGTTAGACTCTTTTATGGTGTAAGACTGCCCGGACCCGCCCGGCAAATCCAGCGCCATAAATGTCAGTCTAATGCGAGAGGTCTTTATAAGGTTACGACCTTAATGAATTAAGAAATACTTAACCAGATAAACATGTGGTGGGACATGGGGGTTAAGTGGGTGACATGTGGAAATACGAATAGTAATACTTAACCAACGTAACTTGGTAATTAGACCAGTGGGTAGGGTTAAGTAAATAAGAACGCTTAACCAATATGATATAAATGGGTGGGTTAAGTAATATGATTAGGTTAATCTGGACACTTAACCAATTTAATATATTGACTACGGGAGTGGGCAAGGTTAAGCAAATGTTTAACCATTATAACATGATTAAACTGGACTAGAGAGTGAGGTTAAGTTAATGAGAACACTTAACTAATACGATGGGATAATTAGACAAGTGGTTGCGGTTAAGTAGTAACACTTAACCAACATAACAGGACAAGCGGGTGGGTTAAGTTAACTTGAATAAGTTGATAACACTTAACCATTATAATATGACTAGTGGATGGGGTTAAGTTAACATGCACTTAACCAATCTGATATGATGCGTGGTAGGGTTAAGTAACACATGGGGTTAAGTTAACAAAAAAAATTCTTAACCAATGTAACCAGATAGACAAACGGGGTTAAGTTAATAAACCACACTTAACCAATCAAACATAATAAGCGAGAAAGGTTAAGTTAACTTAGGTAAACACTTAACCATGGTAACATAACAAGTAGAAGGGTTAAGTACATATCGGGTTGGTGGGTAATATTAGTAAATATAGGCCCACATACACTTAACCATTAAATACACATGTTTGAATCAGTAGCGGGGTTAAGTACACATCAGGGTTAGTGGGTAATATCAGAGAATATAGGCCCACAGACTTAACCATTAGAAAAACCTAGTAACGGGGACCCATTTCAGCAGTAACCCACATTAGGTATCAATGGAACCCGGAGCTGGGCAGGGTGGGGCACGATTACAGGGCTGATTATAAGAGGTCAAATTAGCGGCGGTTGGTGCAGCAGTGCGGGTTCTAACGGAGTGCGGGCGTGCACACACTTCGGCGTAGAAAATTTAGCCACTGGGCATCAATAGGTATAAAGTTGTGCATCTTGATTGTGTCAGGGTTGCCACCATGGGACTTGGTACACCCCATGGTGGGACCAGCACAGGTATCTACAAGTAGGGGGCCGCGTGACACAAACGAGAACTAGGTCAAGTAGGGAGCCGATCGATAAGGTAGTAAGGGTGCATCGAATATATATACATAGCCATTGGGGTGATCGAAGCCATCGCCAAGAGAAATCCAAGCCATACATGAAAGAGCCTTGGAGCTTGGTAAGATCCGAACTAAGCTGTATTCCCACCCTGTGAACCTGGGCGGGGGGGGGGGGGGAACGGAAGAAAAAGAGGCAAAACAAAACGGGTCAGTCATAAAGACTGAGTAAGTCCAAGTGACTTTCAGCATAAAAATAGGTAAAGATAACATGGCATGAATAAACTGAAAGTAAATATAAGCATGATGACAAGGTAGGCAAGATAAACTAAGATAACAAGATAATCTAAGGTAACAAGATAAACTTCGGGCACGATGAAACAAGTATAACGTCCCATAATTCCTATCAAGTATCCCACCGCATGGTTTCTATCAAGAATAACATCACAAGGTTTCTAAGCTTTACCATTAAAACGATATCTATTTGCTCTGTACCACCTAACTAGCATCCTCGTAAGTGTCTTACATTGAATGATCTGTATTCCTACTAGTGTCCTATGTAACAAGGATCCGCACCCCCTACTAGTGTCCCAACTAGTAGCCCGTGTTATATAGTAATTACAACGTGATCCCAATCCCCGCAATTTTGGTAGCCTTCAGGTGTACATCGATTTTGAGGATTCCACCTCGATCACCCCAATGGCCATGTATATATATATATTCGATGCACCCTTACTACCTTATCGATCGGCTCCCTACTTGACCTAGTTCTCGTTTGTGTCACGCGGCCCCCTACTTGTAGATACATGTGCTGGTCCCACCATGGGGTGTATCAAGTCCCATGGTGGCAACCCTGACACAATCAAGATGCATAGCTTTATACCTACTGATGCCCAGTGGCTAAATTTTCTACGTCGAAGTGTGTGCACGCCCGCACTCCGTTAGAACCTGCACTGCTGCACCAACCGCCGCTAATTTGACCTCTTATAATCAGCCCAGTGATCATGCCCCACCCTGCCTAGCTCAGGGTTCCGTTGATACCTAATGTGGGTTACTGCTGAAATGGGTCCCAGTTACTAGGTTTTTCTAATGATTAAGTCTGTGGGCCAATATTCTCTGATATTACCCACCAACCCTGATGTGTACTTAACCCCGCTACTGATTCAAGCATGTGTATTTAATGGTTAAGTGTATATGGGTCTATATTTACTAATAATACCCACCAACCCGATATGTACTTAACCCTTCTACTCGTTATGTTACCATGGTTAAGTGTTTACCTTAGTTAACTTAACCTTTCTCGCTTATTATGTTTGATTGGTTAAGTGTGGTTTATTAACTTAACCCCGTTCGTCTATCTGGTTACATTGGTTAAGAATTTTCTTGTTAACTTAACCCCATGTGTTACTTAACCCTACCACGCATCACATCAGATTGGTTAAGTGCATGTTAACTTAACCTCATCCACTAGTCATATTATAATGGTTAAGTGTTGTCAACTTATTCAAGTTAACTTAGCCCACCCGCTTGTCCTGTTATGTTGGTTAAGTGTTACTACTTAACCGCAACCACTTGTCTAATTAACCCATTGTATTTGTTAAGTGTTCTCATTAACTTAACCTCACTCTCTAGTCCAGTTTAATCATGTTATAATGGTTAAACATTTGCTTAACCTTACCTACTCCCGTAGTCAACATATTAAATTGGTTAAGTGTCCAGATTATCCTAACCCTACCCACCAATTTAGTTTACATGTTGAAATTGGTTAAGTGTTCTAGTTAACTTAACCCTACCAACCCTAGCTCAGCTTTAGTTGTCTTATTAGGGCACCAACCTCTCACATTAGACAGATATTGTTGTGGCTGCCGGTGTGCCGGTCGGGTCCGGGCAGTCTTACGCCACAACTTAGTCTAACCTCGGGTCTTTATTGGGCCTAATGCTTAGCCTCACACATTGGATAGGTATTGCTGTGATTACTGGACAGCCGGGCGGGTCCGGGCAGGTTTACATCACAACTCAATCCAACCTCGTGCTAAGAATATTAGTATTTTCCAATTTACATTAATTATGTAAATTATTCAAATTCATATTACTGCCCAATTTGTTTCCAATCAATCTCATTAAATTAGGTATATAATTAATACCATTTTATGCCATAATTCTAATTTACATTTTAATTATGTAAATTGTTCATATTCAAATTTAATGCCTGTTTACATGTATGCCAAATTTATATATGCCTAATCTTAGAGAATTTTACGTATATACCAAGTTTCATGCCTTTTTATACATATATCAAGATTCATAGTTTACGTGTTTACAAAGCTATGCTAGAAAGTCCTAGGGTGACACCCCAATGGCCATTTTGATTAAGTATTAATATAATTTACTTAATCCTATCAATCTTGACTCAGCCTTAATTGTCTTATTAAAGCCTCGACCTCTCACATTAGACGGGTATTGTTGTGGCTGCCTGTTGCCGGTTGGGTCCGGGCAGTCTTACGCCACAACTCAGTCTAACCTCGGGTCCTTATTGGGCTCCGTGTTTAACCACCCACATTGGATAGGTATTGTTGTGACTACTGGACAGCCGGGCGGTTCCGTGCAGGTTTACATCACAACTCAATCCAACCTCGGGTTAAACACATCGTATTTTCTACATTTACATATTTTGTCTCTTTTCTTTTTATATGTAAATATTTGCGGCCCATTATTCAAATTCATCTTTATTGATTAAAATTTATTTATGCCACTTAATTTTTTTTCAAGGTTGTTGGCATGCGTCAAACATGCCAACACATATGTTCTATATTTTAACCCAAACGTCATTACCCCCGTTTTGCACGTTCGCTACAATGTAAGGTGTGTTGGGTTTAATATTTAAACCCAATTTAGCCATATGAAAAGGGGAGGCTTATAACATGGTGTTTATAAGGTAACATGAAAAAGGGGAGTGTGAACGCATGAACTTGCAACGAACGATTCAATTAACATAAAGTAGGCACATGTGAACTTGCAATTGTAACAGCATATAATTATGGCATAAACAATACTTAAACATGAATCATTCTATTCATATAATCATGGCATAAACAATACTTAAACATGAATCATTCTATTCATACGATTATGGCATAAACGATACCTAAACATGAATCATTCTATTCATATAATCATGGCATAAATAATACTTAAACATGAATAATTTTATTCATGTAATCATGGCATAAATAATACTCAAACATGAATCATTCTATTCATGTAAACTAGCAATTGGAATGTAAATCTAACTTAATTGTGTCACATATATCACCATATGGTTTTGATAACAACTTAGGCCTAAACATGTTTCAACTAGGCATAATACCAAACATAGTTTAGTCATGTTCATAAAGGTGCTTACTTTTGTTTCTAATACAAAAGTATTATTTGCTAATTCCAACATAGATTCATATAAATTATAGTACTTAGTCGTATCCAATTACATACTAAAAGTGATCATAAAAGTATGTACATCATATTAGCATAATAATGAATCATATACTTGCATGAATCCCAATTAAAATTTCACAACATATGGTTGTCAACATAAATCATATACTTGTATGAATCCAATCGTATACCATAACATTTCCAAATCGTTTAGAATCAAAATAACATACAAGTATAGATTATTATCGCCACAATTCCATTTCGTTGTTAACTTCCAACGCAAATCACAAACTTGCATATGTCCAATCGTATACCATAACATTCCCAAATCGTTTAGAATCAAAATAATATACAAATATAGATTATTATCGCCACAATTCCATTTCGCATTTTACACAAATCAAACGCAATTAATTATTCACATCGGAATAGCACTCTACCTACAACATATGACGAATGTTCAATTCAGGAATCTGAATTTGGAGATGCTATCCTTTGTTGTAGGCGTTGCTTTGATTCAATTAACGTTGCTTTAAGCTTTTGATTTACCTAATGTTGCTTTAAGCTTTTGATTCAATTCCTCAAACACATCCGAGTATTCCCGGACCACTCTAACAGATCGCAAACTCTCGACCGAAGCGTCAAGCGATTCAAGATAACTTAGCATAACAGAATTCATGGGATTACAAGAGATCTCGAGAGTGTTCCCCAAGCGGGTCATGAGCCTAACAACTCTCCTTTCGCAATCAAGAACGGCACCATTACTGGATAACCAGTCCATGCCCAAAATTAACCCATAGCCCGTGAAGCCTAAAACAAAAGCATCACATCTAAACTCAACGCTAAGTATAGAAATCTTCAAACCCAAACATATCATGGACAAATAAGTGGAGCCCCCAATTGGGTTTGAAACAACCAATGGATCATCTACTAGACTGGTGTCTAAGTGCAGTGACTCAACTAATGATGATGAGATAAACGAATGCGATGCGCCAGAGTCGAATAAAGTACGGACAGGATGATCAAACAGAAAAACCAGACTTTCAACGGAAATAGTTCTACCTCTTTCCTGAATCGGTGGAATCGCGAGAGCCTGAATTTGCCCCCTTGCCTGACCTGGTGCCATAAGAGCTTGCACCTGTCCTCTTGAGGTAGATCCCGTCCTCTGCCCCTTCTTAGGGCAGTCCTTCACTAGATGCCCTGCTTCGCCACAGTGGAAGCAGTCAGTCTTCTTCTTCTTCCGACAATCTTTGCTTAGGTGGCCGGGTGCCCACAATTGAAGCACTTCTTCTTTCCCTTGCCACCATTGCCTTTCCCACCCTTGTTTTGCTATTGCTGTTGAGGTCTCTTCTGGTATCCTTTCTTCTCGGGTGCCTTATTAGCATTGGGACCCTTCTCTTCCTCATGCATAAGTGCCATGTCTACTAGCTTCTCAAAGGTGGCCCCCATAGGGATGTGAGTCATAGTCAATCCATGCATCGGTTCATTCAAGCCTTTAACGAGCCTCAAAGCCCACTAGTGAAAGGCCCAACCTGAGGACCTGAGGGGGAAAAAAAGATAAAAACAACGGGGTCAGACATAAGTCTGAGCGAGTCCTATAACTTTAACAATACAATCGAAGATCAATGCTTCTACAACAAATTCAATGCTGGAATGCCTTAACCCACAGGTCCCAGGATTTACACATGTACCCAAAATTGGGCAGTAATATACCCAAAATTATATAACTAATTTAATGAGATTGATTGGAAACAAATTGGGCAGTAATATGAAATTGAATAATTTACATAATTAATGTAAATTGGAAAATACGAATATGCTTAGCACGAGGTTGGATTGAGTTGTGATGTAAACCTGCCCGGACCCGCACTGCTGTCCAGTAATCACAGCAATACCTATCCAATGTGGGAGGCTAAGCATTAGGCCCAATAAAGACCCGAGGTTAGACTGAGTTGTGGCGTAAGACTGCCCGGACCCGACCGACACACCGGCAGCCACAACAATATCTGTCTAATGTGAGAGGTTGGTGCCCTAATAAGACAACTAGAGCTAAGCTAGGGTTGGTAGGGGTAAGTTAACTAGAACACTTAACCAATTTCAACATGTTAACTAAATTAGTGGGTAGGGTTAGGTTAATCTGGACACTTAACCAATTTAATATGTTGACTACGGGAGTAGGTAAGGTTAAGCAAATGTTTAACCATTATAACATGATTAAACTAGACTAGAGAGTGAGGTTAAGTTAATGAGAACACTTAACTAATACAATGGGTTAATTAGACAAGTGGTTGCGGTTCAGTAGTAACACTTAACCAACATAACAGGACAAGCGGGTGGGCTAAGTTAACTTGAATAAGTTGATAACACTTAACCATTATAATATGACTAGTGGATGGGGTTAAGTTAACATGCACCTAACCAATTTGATGTGATGCGTGGTAGGGTTAAGTAATACATGGGGTTAACTAGAAAATTCTTAACCAATGTAACCAGATAGACGAACGGGGTTAAGTTAATAAACCACACTTAACCAATCAAAAATAATAAGCGAGAAAGGTTAAGTCAACTAAGGTAAACACTTAACCATGGTAACATAACAAGTAGAAGGGTTAAGTACATATCGGGTTGGTGGGTAATATTAGTAAATATAGGCGCACATACACTTAACCATTGAATACACATGCTTGAATCAGTAGCAGGGTTAAGTACACATCAGGGCTGGTGGGTAATATCAGAGAATATAGGCCCACAAACTTAACCATTAGAAAAACCTAGTAACGGGGGACCCATTTCAGCAGTAACCCACATTAGGTATCAACGGAACCCTGAGCTAGGCAGGGTGGGGCAAGATTACTGGGCTGATTATAAGAGGTCAAATTAGCGACAGTTGGTGCAGCAGTGCAGGTTCTTACGGAGTGCGGGCGTGCACACACTTCGGCGCAGAAAATTTAGCCATTGGGCATCAGTAGGTATAAAGCTGGGCATCTTGATTGTGTCAGGGTTGCCACCATGGGACTTGATACACCCCATGGTGGGACCAGCACATGTATCTACAAGTAGGGGGTCGCGTGACACAAACGAGAACTAGGTCATGTAGGGAGCCAATCGATAAGGTAGTAAGGGTGCATCCAATATATACATGGCCATTGGGGTGATCGAGGTGGAATCCTCATAATCGATGTACACCTGAAGGCTACCATAATTGCAGGGATTGGGATCACGTTGTAATTATTATATAACACGGGCTACTAGTTGGGACACTAGTAGGGGTACGGATCCTTGTTACACAGGACACTAGATGGGACACTAGTCGGAATACAGATCATTCCATGTAAGACACTTATGAGGATGCTAGTTAGGTGGTGCAGAGCAAATAGATATCGTTTTAATGGTAAAGCTTAGAAACCTTGCGATGTTATTCTTGATAGAAACCATGCGGTGGGATACTTGATAGGAATTATAGGACGTTATACTTGTTTCATCGTGCCCGAAGTTTATCTTGTTACCTTAGTTTACCTTGTTATCATAGTTTATCTTGTTGTCTTAGTTTATCTTGCCTACCTTGTCATCACGCTTATGTTTACTTTCAGTTTATTCATGCCATGTTATCTTTATCTATTTTTATGCTGAAAGTCACTAGGACTTAATCAGTCTTTATGACTGACCCGTTTTGTTTCGCCTCTTTTTCTTCCGTTCCCCCCCAGGTTCACAGGGTGGGAATACAGCTTAGTTCGAATCTTACCAAGCTCCAAGGCTCTTTCATGTATGGCTTGGATTTCTCTTGGCTATGGCTTGCTTTGCTTTATTGGGGAATACTGCAGTTTGTTTTTATGCTTCTTTGTTTTTGAGCAAGACAGATATCTTAACTATGAAATTGGGTATTGGGAGTTGATGGGCTTTTCTTGTAAACATTTATATTTAATAAATGATTTGAAGTACTTCCACTTTATTTTCCACTGTTTTATATATGTCTGTCTTGTAATATTTCTGTTCCAGTACCCATAATACTCCATTGAAGTTAAGGCATTCCCTTTGTGAGTGACCTTAACAGATGTGGGGTGTTACATTTGGTATCAGAGCCAGGTTTCGATCCTGGGACCTGTGGGTTATGGTAAATAATGGTGATGCATAAGGAGAATTAATTAATACATGGAAGAGAAGAAAAATTAGTTCGATAACGGCGTATGTAACGGAAAAGATAGTAAAATAAGGATAACTAATTCAAGAATCAGGAATTAGGTAAAATTGACATCACCATTGCGTTCCTCTCGGAAAAAATACGCGAAATAGAGTCCGAGTTTTCGAAAATCGGAGTCCGTATGACCAAGATATGGCCAAAACAAGATTTCAGCAGACTTTCTGGCAGACTACCCGTGTCGACTATAGTGTCGACACCCAAGTCGACCTGCCCCCCTGTGTCGACTGTAGTGTCGACTCCCCCCCTGTACAGGTCGAACTGGTCGGCCTGGGGTGGCCCAGAACCCATTTTTGAGGCCCGGGATGAGTTTTGATGGTCCGGATGGGTTTTAGGGTTAATCCGATGGCTGAAATGAATTATTACACCTATAAAATTACACCTGGACCTAACTAATTCATAACAAATCATTCTTACACCTAAATGCTGCTGGAATCTCTCTTGAGCCATGGTCGCCGTCTCCAAACCCAAATGTAACACCCCACATCTGTTAAGGTCACTCACAAAGGGAATGCCTTAACTTCAATGGAGTATTATGGGTACTGGAACAGAAATATTGCAAGACAGACATATATAAAATAGCGGAAAATAAAGTGGAAGTACTTCAAATCGTTTATTAAATATAAATGTTTACAAGAAAAGCCCATCAACTTACAATACCCAATTTCATAGCTAAAATATCTGTCTTGCTCAAAAACAAAGAAGCATAAAAACAAACTGCAGTATTCCCCAATAAAGCAAAGCAAGCCATAGCCAAGAGAAATCCAAGCCATACATGGAAGAGCCTTGGAGCTTGGTAAGATCCGAACTAAGCTGTATTCCCACCCTGTGAAACTTAAGGGGGGGAAACGGAAGAAAAAGAGGCGAAACAAAACGGGTCAGTCATAAAGACTGAGTAAGTCCTAGTGACTTTCAACATAAAATAGGTAAAGATAACATGGCACGAATAAACTGAAGGGAAACATAAGCATGATGACAAGGTAGGCAAGATAAACTAAGACAACAAGATAAACTATGATAACAAGGTAAACTAAGGTAACAAGATAAACTTCGGGCACGATGAAACAAGTATAATGTCCTATAATTCCTATCAAGTATCCCACTACATGGTTTATATCAAGAATAACATCGCAAGGTTTCTAAGCTTTACCATTAAAACGATATCTATTTGCTCTGCACCACCTAACTAGCATCCTCATAAGTGTCTTACATGGAATGATCCGTATTCCTACTAGTGTCCCAACTAGTGTCCTGTGTAACAAGGATCCGTACCCCCTACTAGTGTCCCAACTAGTAGCCCGTGTTATATAATAATTACAACGTGATCCCAATCCCCGCAATTGTGGTTGCATTCAAATGTACATCGATTTTGAGGATTTCACCTCGATCACCCCAATGGCCATGTATATATTCGATGCACCCTTACTACCTTATCGATCGGCTCCCTACTTGACCTAGTTCTCGTTTGTGTCACGCGGCCCCCTACTTGTAGATACCTGTGCTGGTCCCACCATGGGGTGTATCAAGTCGCATGGTGGCAACCCAGACACAATCAAGATGCACAGCTTTATACCTATTGATGCCCAGTGGCTAAATTTTCTGTGCCGAAGTGTGTGCACGCCCGCACTCCGTTAGAACCTGCACTGCAGCACCAACCGCTGCTAATTTGACCTCTTATAATCAGCCTAGTAACCGTGCCCCACCTTGCCTAGATCAGGGTTCCGTTGATACCTAATGTGGGTTACTGCTGAAATGGGTCCCCATTACTAGGTTTTTCTAATGGTTAAGTCTGTGGGCCTATATTCTCTGATATTACCCACCAGCCCTGATGTGTACTTAACCCCGCTACTGATTCAAGCATGTGTATTTAATGGTTAAGTTTATGTGGGCCTATATTTACTAATATTACCCACCAAACCGATATGTACTTAACCCTTTTACTCGTTATGTTACCATGGTTAAGTGTTTACCTTAGTTGACTTAACCTTTCTCGCTTATTATGTTTGATTGGTTAAGTGTGGTTTATTAAATTAACCCCATTCGTCTATCTGGTTACATTGGTTAAGAATTTTCTTGTTAACTTAACCCCATGTGTTACTTAACCCTACCACGCATCACATCAGATTGGTTAAGTGCATGTTAACTTAACCCCTTCCACTAGTCATATTATAATGGTTAAGTGTTGTCAACTTATTCAAGTTAACTTAACCCACCCGCTTGTCCAATTATGTTGGTTAAGTGTTACTACTTAACCGCAACCACTTGTCTAATTAACCCATCGTATTAGTTAAGTGTTCTCATTAACTTAACCTCACTCTCTAGTCCAGTTTAATCATGTTATAATGGTTAAACATTTGCTTAACCTTACCCACTCCCGTAGTCAACATATTAAATTGGTTAAGTGTCCAGATTAACCTAATCATATTACTTAACCCACCCATTTATATCATATTGGTTAAGTGTTCTTATTTACTTAACCCTACCCACTGGTCTAATTACCATGTTACATTGGTTAAGTATTACTATTCGTATTTCCTCATGTCACCCACTTAACCCCCATGTCCCACCACATGTTTATCTGGTTAAGTATTTCTTAATTCATTAAGGCCGTAACCTTATAAAGACCTCTCACATTAGACTGACATTTATGGCAGCTGGATTTGTCGGGCGGGTCCGGGCAGTCTTACACCATAAAAGAGTCTAACCTCGTGTCTTTACAACTGTTACGCTTTTAATTTGGGCCTAAGACTTCTCACATTGGGCTGACATTTGTGACTACTGGATTCGCCGGGCGGTTTCGGGCAGGTTTACGTCACAAATGAGTCTAACCTCGTGTCCTAAGCGTTGATTATCACTTATAACCTTTTACCCCAATTTGAATTTATTTTCCCCTATTCAAATTATCAATTAATTCCTAATTTAACGATGTCCATAATTGACTCAATTATGTCCATCTATTAATGGTATGCAAAATCACACCAATTTTATCACAATTTATCTTATGCCATTAAAGGCAGCTTATCTCAATTTATATTTATCCCTCCTTTAAGGCTATTACATGCCAACTAACCAAAACCCACTTAGGCGTGTTCATATTAGCCCTTTTTCAAGACATAAATTATCATATGTGTTTCAACTATAAATCTCACATAATTAACATATGCCCAAGTTCTAGATTACATATCAGTTTTACCTATGCCCAAATCATACCAAATCTACATATGTTCAGTTCATGCCTGTTTACATGTATGCCAAATTTATATATGCCTAATCTTAGACAATTTACATATATACCAAGTTCCATGCCTTTTTATACATATATCAAGATTCATAGTTTACATGTTTACAAAGCTATGCCCAATTCACATAGATCAATTTTTAGCCAAATATATGTATCAATATTCTTGCCATAATTTACATAGGTCAAGTTTCATACCCAAATCCGATGATTCATGATGTAGTTATCCCAAGCTATAATCTTTTTGTTTCAATACATGCCAGTTGCCCAAGTTCATAATACACGTTTATGCCAATTATAAAGTTTACAATCGCTTTCATGCTCAAATTCCATATATATAATATTTATGCAAATTTTATCATAACGAGATTATACCATACTTTACAGATCTACCCCAAACTTGCAAATTAAATGATAATATCCAATTTCATGTTGCCAATTATTAATCATATCCATATAGGCAATAATCCCATATTTCCCCCGTATACATCTCGTATGCGAATCGCGATTTTAGGCCAAGGTCCGAAGTTGACCAAGGTTCATCAAAAGAAAATAAATAGGGGGAGGTAGAAATTTGCATAATAAATAGATCAGAGAGAAAAACAACATCATGATAAGCATAAAGATTAGAACTTGATGATAATATCATTACGAATCAAGAAAACTGCTGAATAAATCACAAACTTGTCATGAGAATAAAGGTAGACAAGTCTCAAAACTATAGATTCAAAAAGCAACAGTTAAGGTCACTCACAAACCGCCGTTAAGGTCACTAGCGATCTGTTTGCGATCTGTTTGAGAGTCACCAAGTGTAACACCCCACCTCCGTTAAGGTCACTCACAAAGGGAATGCCTTAACTTTGGTGGACCATTTTAGTAAACAGAAACAGAATACTATAAGACAGATAAATAGTACTTGAAAAATTATAACTTTATTTCAAACAGAAGCTTGGTTACATCCTTTGAAATCACAATATCAGAATTCAAGTACAAAATATCAGTCTTGTACAAAAGCCTTTAGAATGCATAGTTTAAAATCATAATCCCCACAGAAGAAGACAAGTCATACTTTAAGCACTGCAAGCGGAAGAAATCTGGATCAAGCTAGAGTATTCCCTTCTACAAAATCTGGGGGGAAACGGAAGAAAGGAGGCGAAACAACAAGGGTCAGACAAAAGTCTGGCAAGTCCAGTGATTTTCAGTTATGAACAGATAATAATAACATGACATGAAAATTAAACTGGATGAGAGATAACTGTAGCAGATATAACAGAAGAACAGAATGATATAAGCTATTGCTTTACACTTCTCTGTACTAATACTAGTATAACAGAATTAGGTGTTACCCTAATGTCTAAACTGAAACAGAAACGGGTATAGAATAATTTAACAGAAACAGAATGCTAATAATGGGCCTTTACTACCTGATCAGAAACAGACAGAAGCAGAAACAGATTAATCCCTACGGAAACAGAATGTACAATTAGGTGTACACTAGTAATGGGCCTTTACCACCCGAACAAACGGTACCACGCAGAAACAGACAGGTGTTACCACCCAACAGAAACAGACGGTACCAACAGAAACAGACAGAACTAAGTGTACCCTAAAACCCTACCCTAAGCGATCGGCTCCCTAATACATAAATATCCTGTGTCGGCCCCACAGTAGGGTGTATCACTCCCTAAAGTGACAACCAATTGGCACATACCTATTTTCAGATGTCACGGCGTCTTACATCCTCAGAGGCAGACCGGGATCCATGCACGCACATGACCCGGTTGGAACGCACCATCAACACCCCTTGCCATTATCAGAATGAACCGCTTATAATTAGTTCAGTAAGCGTGCCCAGACCCTACTTACTGTTGGGTCAAAGTTTTGATGCCAGAAAGGGTTACTGACTAATATGGGTGCCAAACAACAGATGACACAAGTAATTCCCCTCCTGACCTTGTGTCCCCAGACTAACAGATTTCAGCTTAACTTGTCTACAAGTTTCAGGCATACAAAATTTAGATTAACTAGTTCACAGATCAGACAATCAAGTTAACAGGTTTTCAGACTAACGGATCAGATGTTCGGATTAACAGGCTTACAGATTAACTGGTTACAGATTAACAGACTTACAGATTAACTGGTTATAGATTATCTAACTTTGTATTGGGCCTACAGATTCACGAAACGGGTTTACCAGATTCATTGGTCCAATTGGTTTAGCCTTACCCAACACGTTTTAGACATCATAATTATCTCAGATTTTCATTAATTAAATATTAATGCCTAAACCTCTCACATTAGACTGACAGTTTGCGGCTACTGGTAAGGCCGGTTGGTTCCGGGCAGGTTTCTGTCGCAAACTGAGTCTAACCTCGGGTTTCAAGCACGTTATGACTAACTTCTCACATTAGAACCTATTGTTTGCGACCACTGGAATATGTCGGGCGGTTCCGGGCAGAATTACGCCGCAAACTCATTCTAACCTCGAGTTAGCCATGTTTATCATTGCGGCCAATTAATTAATGATTCACGATTTATACCCACGCCTAATATACATGTCAATTATTCATAACTATAGCCAATTCAGATTATGTCAATAGCGGACTAATTATATCAACTCAACAGATATTGCAAATAACATATTTTTCATATTAGGCGACTTAATAGATTTAGCAGATTAAGCAAACTAGCAGATCAAGCATATAACAGTTTAGGCATCTTCAGCAGACTTAGCAGATGACAGATTTGGTATATGAACCGATATAGCAGATTATAGCAGAACTAGCAGATTAGGCAATATAACAGAACTAGCAAATTAGGCAATATAACAGAACTAGCAGATTAGGCCATATAACAGATTTAATCATTCCTTAAAGTTTCATAAACATATCTTGCCTAATTATAAATTTGGCCTAAGTTTGCATGCCTAAATAGTTGTCATGATTCACATTATAATCATATACCCCACGTTTGCATTGAATTTACATGGCACAGATTATGGTCATAATTTACCATATAACACACGTCTCAAATTTAGTTAAACTTGCCTAGTACAAAAGATTCACATATAAATTATACCAAATATAGCCATCGATTTCAATGCATGTCATATATTCAAAAATCTCCCATTTAGGTGTTATTCACATTTAATAGTTATCAAATCTTAACATAAATCTTCACACCTAAGTCATATTCCCTTTTTTTCCCAAATCATGAATTTCTATATAAACAATATGCCCAACAATCTAGAACTTTAAATTATAACAGATCTTTAATTCAAAAATATGTGTTATGTCCAATGTCTCAAGTCACATGTTAATATACAATGGTTCCTCTTCTTCCAATTCACAGAATATGCACAGATCTAAATCTAGTTTACAACCTATGTCCTTTTAGTCATAGATTAGCCATGTCCAATTATGCCATCATTCATTATTTATCCCAAAGTTTAAAGTCCGTGCGTTAATCTCGTATGAGATTTGGCGCTGGCTCGGGGTAGCCTGGCTATAGAACAGAAAGAAGAAAGAGATATAGAATAAAATAAATCAGAACAGAACATACGCAATCTCAAATTCAGATTTACAATCATGTCACAATTATAATTAAAGTTTATATCGGAAAATAACTGCACTTGCCTTGGTTGGATTCTAAAAGAAAAAGGTGTTGTAGCTGTTCTCTTTTAATCCTAATCAGAATTGGAGGAAGAAGAAGCACAAGTCCTAGCTTAGGTTTCAGCAGAGTAGAGACTCCATTGATTTATTTATTTTTAGAGAGGAAGAGAGCAATGGAGGATAGAGAATTGTATATGAGATTTCGGTTTAGGTTAGGGATGTATATATAGGTGTAGGAAGTTATTTAGGACCATTAGATTAACCCTGAATCATGAGAACCATTCAAATGCAAAATCTGCATTTGAGCGAATCGGCCCACGGGATGACAGCCAAACACCCTGGATTAACCCCTAGTCGACCCAGCGTGGCTTGGGTCGACCTCAAAAATGGGCCGGTTCGGTTATTCCCCCTCCCAATTCGCTGTTTTGATCCTTTTTTGCATGTTTATTTATTTAATTTTTATATATATCTATATATATTTCTCTCATATGCATATAAACATCAAGGCTTAATAACTTCTTCATAATTAACCATTTTTTTTATATTCTCAGAAAATACGGGGTGTTACATTCTCCCCTCCTTAAAGGATTTCATCCCCGAAATCTTCAAGTTAAGAAGAATGTATCCTAACATCCAACATCCATCTACTCAACCATTCAATCACAGGCATCCATTTTCCTCAAAAGTTTTCTAATGTCATATGAACATATGCAAAGTGTGTGTGTATGTTTCTTATCTAATGCAAAATCAGGCGGTCTACTGATCCAGTTGACCTCCTTAATGCGAATCATGTTAGTGACATGAGTCCAAATATGTATGCAAGAAATCCTATTTGATACACATCATTTCTATATGAGTGCATAACCATTCATCCAAATGCAACACCCATGTGAGGAGTCAATCATTCTGCATCCACAAAAATTGAAAAATGCACACACATCCATATACAGTATGAGAGTGTTTTTGAGCCGATCTAGTGCCTAGTTTGTGTATATGCATCCACGAGAAACCACTAGCAACCACTTGCATCCACTTGCAACCATCAAACATAACATGTCTCAAACACATGTTTACACCCATTAGTTTCTACCTAAAGTTCGAAGATTCGATCGATAGGATACAATCGAACGATGGAAGCGAGTACAGATAAAACAAAAACTTGGTTCCCATTAGACATTGGTTGAGAGAATAATTCCCCTAAGTATCAACCCCAAAGACCGAAATCAATATCAGATTGACACTCAGAGGATTACCCTCTTTAGACAATGTCAAAACTGGAAATCTTAACCTTATCAGAGATATTCAGATATTTACAGACTACTAGTACAGATCAGATTACCAAATGATTCTTAGAAAACTAAGCATGATAAAACCCAGAATGTATGCGTCCTACTTGACGCTTAACAAGGATATCTCTCAAACCCCAATTTATCACAAGCAGATGAGTCATAACCCTTATGGGTTTGAGTCTACAGCGGAATCAGAAACAATACTAGTATTAAAGTGCAGAGTATCGATTACAGAATCAAAATGCCAGAATCAGAAAGACTTTTAACTCAACAATCAGATAAAGAAATTAAACCTCTCACAGAAAGTTTTCCTAATTCTATCCTATCCACTAGCCTCGAGATTGTTCGCCTGCCGTCTAGAAGTAGGTCCTATCTTCTGCCCTTGCCCTCGTTTCTTCGGGCAGTCCCTAGTGAAGTGTCGCATCTCACCACAGTTGAAGCATAAAAAGCAACAGGAATCTTGTATTAGAGTGTATCCAGTTTATCTTATCATATCTTGTGACTACCTTGTCTAATCTTGTTGACCCTATCGTCATGGTGTAATCTTGTATTCAGTTAATTCATGTCGTTTTGTTTTTCCATGTTCACATGCTAGAAGTTACTGAACTTACTCAGGCTTTATGTCTGACTCTGTTTTTCTTTCGTCTTCTTTTCTTCCGTTTCCTCCCCCCCCCCCAGGGTAGTAAAGGAGGGAATAGTTTAGCTCAGGTTAAGTTGGACTGCCACTCTTTCCCAGCTTGAAGATTTGTCGAAGTTTGCTTGGATTCTCTTTTTAGATGCTATGGCTAGCTCTTGCTAAAATCGGGGAATATAAATGCTGTTTTTTTATGCTTCTTTATTTTGTAAGACATATGATACTCTGATATTGTAAAGAAACCATTGTACAAACTATTTTATCAATAAAGCAAAGTTTTATTTTCTGCTGTTTAATTTCTATTTGTCTTGTAATTTATCTGCATCTTTTACCCTAAATGCTCCACAGAACTTAGTGAATTCCCTTTGTGAGTGACACTAACGGACGTGGGGTGTTACACGTGTTGGTAACCGTAACAGCCCGCACCTCCGTTCACGCAAGATATTGTCCCCAACTTAGCCACCATATAGGTGTGGGGTTTTGTTTCTCAAAAGGCCTCGGCGTTAGTAAGAGATGGGATCTACTATATAAGTACCCACTTCACATAGGCTTTCACGATGTGGGACTTAGGGGTGTTACATTCTCCCCTCCTACAGAGCCCAACGTCCCTGTTGGCTCACAAACACCTCACCCAGGCGTTGTGGTCCACACAGGAGCCACAATTCCGGCTGGGTATTGGCTCTGATACCACTGTTATGTAATGACGGTCGGAACAAAGCCCCCCTTCCTTGTACCCATATGAGCTGGCACACAACACCCATATAACAAAAGGAATCCCTTGATGTTATGTGCCTACCAGCTCATATGTGTACACAATTCCTTCAATATATTCCGTGATGTGGGACTATTAATTCTAATCCGTCATTCCTCCTTAACAACATGCGAGACAATCGTAACAGTCTCCCACTTGACTTGCATCCTACAAGTATCTTTTGAGAGCACTGCTTCGCCTACATGGCCCAGTCCGAACCTTCGGCTCTGATACCACTGTAACAGCCCGCACCTCCGTTCACGCAAGATATTGTCCCCAACTTAGCCACCATATAGGTGTGGGGTTTTGTTTCTCAAAAGGCCTCGGCGTTAGTAAGAGATGGGATCTACTATATAAGTACCCACTTCACATAGGCTTTCACGATGTGGGACTTAGGGGTGTTACATTCTCCCCTCCTACAGAGCCCAACGTCCCTGTTGGCTCATAAACACCTCACCCAGGCACTGTGGTCCACACAGGAGCCACAATTCCGGCTGGGTATTGGCTTTGATACCAAGTGTAACACCCCACCTCCGTTAAGGTCACTCACAAAGGGAATACCTTAACTTTGGTGGAGCATTTAAGTAAACATAAACAGAATACTACAAGACAGATAAACAATACTTGAAAAATTATAACTTTATTTCAAACAGAAGCTTGGTTACATCCTTTCAAATCACAATATCAGAATTCAAGTACAAAATATCAGTCTTGTACAAAAGCCTTCCGAATGCATAGTTTAAAATCATAATCCCCACAGAAGAAGATAAGCCATACTTTAAGCACTGCAAGCGGAAGAAATCTGGATCAAGCTAGAGTATTCCCTTCTACAAAATCTGGGGGAACGGAAGAAAGGAGGCGAAACAACAAGGGTCAGACAAAAGTCTGGCAAGTCCAGTGATTTTCAGTTATGAACAGATAATAATAACATGACATGAAAATTAAACTGGATGAGAGATAACTGTAGCAGATATAACAGAAGAACAGAATGATATAAGCTATTGCTTTACACTTCTCTGCACTAATACTAGTATAACCGAATTAGGTGTCACCCTAATGTCTAAACTGAAACAGAAACGGGTACAGAATAATTTAACAGAAACAGAAAGTGTAACAGAAACAGAATACTACAAGACAGATAAACAGTACTTGAAAAATTATAACTTTATTTCAAACAGAAGCTTGGTTACATCCTTTCAAATCACAATATCAGATTGACACTCAGAGGATTACCCTCTTTAGACAATGTCAAAACTGGAAATCTTAACCTTAGCAGAGATATTCAGATATTTATAGACTACTACTACAGATCAGATTACTAAATGATTCTTAGGAAGCTAAGCATGATAAAATCATATCCCGCAAAACCTCAGAATGTATGCGTCATACTTGACGCCTAACACAGATATCTCTCAAACCCCAATCTATCACAAACAGATTAATCATATCCCTTATGGGTTTGAGTCTACAGCCGAATCAGAAAAAATACTAGTATTAAAGTGCAGAGTATCGATTACAGAATCAAAATGCCAGAATCAGAAAGAGTTTTAACTCAACAATCAGATAAAGAAATAAAACTTCTCACAGAAAGTTTTCCTAATTCTATCCTATCCACTAGCCTCGAGAGTGTTCGCCTGCCCTCCAAAAGTAGGTCTTATCTTCTTCCCTTGCCCTCGTTTCTTCGGGCAGTCCCTAGTGAAGTGTCGCATCTCACCACAGTTGAAGCAAGCGGCCTTCTTTGGATCCACTTTCAACCATCAAACATAACATGTCTCAAACACATGTTAATATACAATGGTTCCCATTAGACATTGGTTGAGAAAATAATTCCCCTAAGTATCATTTGGTAATCTGATCTGTACTAGTAGTCTGTAAATATCTGAATATCTCTGATAAGGTTAAGATTTCCAGTTTTGACATTGTGTAAAGAGGGTAATCCTCTGAGTGTCAATCTGATATTGTGATTTGAAAGGATGTAACCAAGCTTCTGTTTGAAATAAAGTTATAATTTTTCAAGTACTATGTATCTGTCTTGTAGTATTCTGTTTCTGTTACACTTTCTGTTTCTGTTAAATTATTTTGTTTAATAGTCCTATATAGGTGTAGGAAGTTATTTAGGACCTGTGAGTGGTCCTATCCCCAATTTAATTTCTGTTGCAAACCCCATAGGGAGTATGACTCATCTGTATCTGTTAGTAACAACTAGAGCTGAGCTAGGGTTTGTAGGGTTAAGTTAACTAGAACACTTAACCAATTTCAACATGTTAACTAAATTAATGTAACACCCCACATCTGTTAAGGTCACTCACAAAGGGAATGCCTTAACTTCAATGGAGTATTATGGGTACTGGAGCAGAAATATTACAAGATAGACATATATAAAACAGCGAAAAATAAAGTGGAAGTACTTCAAATCATTTATTTAATATAAATGTTTACAAGAAAAGCCCATCAACTTCCAATACCCAATTTCATAGTTAAAATATCTGTCTTACTCAAAACCAAAGAAGCATTAAAACAAACTGCGGTATTCCCCAATAAAGCAAAGCAAGCCATAGCCAAGAGAAATCCAAGCCATACATGAAAGAGCCTTGGAGCTTGGTAAGATCCGAACTAAGCTGTATTCCCACCCTGTGAACCTGGGGGGGGGGAACGGAAGAAAAAGAGGCGAAACAAAACGGGTCAGTCATAAAGACTGAGTAAGTCCTAGTGACTTTCAGCATAAAAATAGGTAAAGATAACATGGCATGAATAAACTGAAAGTAAACATAAGCATGATGACAAGGTAGGCAAGTTAAACTAAGATAACAAGATAAACTATGATAACAAGATAAACTAAGGTAACAAGATAAACTTCAGGCACGATGAAACAAGTATAACATCCCATAATTCCTATCAAGTATCCCACCGCATGGTTTCTATCAAGAATAACATCGCAAGGTTTCTAAGCTTTACCATTAAAATGATATCTATTTTCTCTGATACCAAATGTAACACCCCACATCTGTTAAGGTCACTCACAAAGGGAATGCCTTAACTTCAATGGAGTATTATGGGTACTGGAACAGAAATATTACAAGACAGACATATATAAAACAGCGGAAAATAAAGTGGAAGTACTTCAAATCATTTATTTAATATAAATGTTTACAAGAAAAGCCCATCAACTTCCAATACCCAATTTCATAGTTAAAATATCTGTCTTACTCAAAAACAAAGAAGCATAAAAACAAACTGCAGTATTCCCCAATAAAGCAAAGCAAGCCATAGCCAAGAGAAATCCAAGCCATACATGAAAGAGACTTGGAGCTTGGTAAGATCTGAACTAAGCTGTATTCCCACCCTTTGAACCTGGGGGGGGAAACGAAAGAAAAAGAGGCGAAACAAAATGGGTCAGTCATAAAGACTGAGTAAGTCCTAGTGACTTTCAGCATAAAAATAGGTAAAGATAACATGGCATGAATAAACTGAAAGTAAACATAAGTATGATGACAAGGTAGGCAAGATAAACTAAGATAACAAGATAAACTATGATAACAAGATAAACTAAGGTAACAAGATAAACTTCAGGCATGATGAAACAAGTATAACATCCCATAATTCCTATCAAGTATCCCACCGCATGGTTTCTATCAAGAATAACATCGCAAGGTTTCTAAGCTTTACCATTAAACGATATTTATTTGCTCTGCACGACCTAACTAGCATCCTCATAAGTGTCTTACATGGAATGATCTGTACTCCTACTAGCATTCCAACTAGTGTCCTGTGTAACAGGGATCCGTACCCCCTACTAGTGTCCCAACTGGTAGCCCGTGTTATATAATAATTACAACGTGATCCCAATCCACGCAATTATGGTAGCCTTCAGGTGTACAACGATTTTGAGGATTCCGCCTTGATCACACCCAATGGCCATGTATATATTCGATGCACCCTTACTACCTTATCGATCGGCTCCCTACTTGACCTAGTTCTCGTTTGTGTCACGCGGCCCCCTACTTGTAGATACCTGTGCTGGTCGGGTCCGAGCAGTCTTACGCCACAACTCAGTCTAACCTCGGGTGTTTATTGGGCCTAATGCTTAGCCTCCCACATTGGATAGGTATTGCTGTGATTACTGGACAGCCGGGCGGGTCCGGGCAGGTTTACATCACAACTCAATCCAACCTCGTGCTAAGCATATTCATATTTTCCAATTTACATTAATTATGTATATTATTCAAATTCATATTACTGCCCAATTTGTTTCCAATCAATCTCATTAAATTAGGTATATAATTAATACCATTTTATGCCATAATTCTAATTTACATTTTAATTATGTAAATTGTTCAAGTTCAAATTTAATGCCCAATTTGTTTCCAATCAATCTCATTAAATTAGGTATATAATTAATACCATTTTATGCCATAAATCACTTATGTGATTAATGACTAATTTATGGCAAGTTTCCTAAAAATTACCAATTATCTTTATGTCCATAATTTACATTAATCAACATTTACTATTATGGCCCACCTTCCCTTTAAATCATGTTTATAATTTTTGGTATGTAAATCATACCAAATTAAATGTCACTAACCATGAGTACGCAGTTATGTTTGAGCCGAGTATACTAGGAGGAGAATATTGATATGTATAACTTTGGTAGGGTTCCACATCTATTACCAAAGTGTCCCATCTCACCACAGTTGAAGCAAGTGCCCTTCTTTGGATCCACTTTCTTATAGTGTGTCCTATCCATGTCTCCCATGTACGTTCTCCATTCGTGAACTTCCACCAAAATGAAACTTCATCTTTCATTAACCAAGCAGCTGGTTGAACCTTCCTCCCATCGTCTATCTCAAAGGTACCAACAAGTCCTCCACTTCGTTCAGCCAACTTCTAGCCTCGACAACGTCTCAGTCCCATAAAGCGGTTTTCCACCCATCGCACGGAAGTCCTTACATATCTTAGAAAAAACATCTATACGCGGAGGAAGAGATTCAAAAAGGGAAAGAGGAAGGAACTCGAAACAAAGAATCGAAAGAAAGATATATGGCTTTTGGGGATTATGTTTTTTTTTCAAAATAAGCTTTACTTTTGAAAATGCTTCCTTTTTAAAACATAGTTTTCAAAAACTTTTTATCAAATCTGGTAACCTTCAGCTCTGATACCAAGTGTAACACCCCATATTTTCTGAGAATATAAAAAAATGGTTAATTATGAAGAAGTTATTAAGCCTTGAAGTTTATATGCATATGAGAGAAATATATATAGATATATATAAAAATTAAATAAATAAACATGCAAAAAAGGTTCAAAACAACGAATTGGAAGGGGGAATAACTGAACCGGCCCAATTTTTAGGTCGACCCGGGCCTTGCTGGGTCGACTAGGGGTTAATCCAGGGTGTTTGGCTGTCATCCCGTGGGCCGATTCGCTCAAATGCAGATTTTGCATTTGAATGGTTCTCATGATTCAGGGTTAATCTAATGGTCCTAAATAACTTCCTACACCTATATATATACATCCCTAACCTAAACCTAAATCTCATATACAATTCTCTAGCCTCCATTGCTCTCTTCATCTCTAAAAATAAATAAATCAATGGCGTCTCTACTCTGCTGAAACCTAAGCTAGGACTTGTGCTTCTTCTTCCTCCAATTCTGATTTGGATTAAATGAGAACAGCTACAACACCTTTTACTTTTAGAATCCAACCAAGGCAAGTGCAGTTATTTTCCGATATAAACTTTAATCATAATTGTGACATGATTGTAAATCTGAATTTGAGATTGTGTATGTTCTGTTCTGATCTATTTTATTCTGTATCTCTTCTTCTTTCTGTTCTATAGCCAGGCTACTACGAGCCTGCGCCAATCTCCTAAGAGATTAACATACACTAAAATATTTGGGACAATAAAATGAATAATGCATGAAATGGGCATGACCGATACGTGACTGAGTTGAGGAAAGAACATAGGTTGAACTTGGAACTTAGGACATAAATCCAAGGCATATAATTGAACCTTTGACTTGAGTTTGTGGCATAAAGAATATTGAACATACGACTTGAGAAGTTGGTTAATCTGTGACTGATTTAAGAAAAAGGACATAGGTTGTAAACTAGATTTAGATCTATGCATATTCCGTGAATTGGAAGAAGAGGAACCACGGTATGTTAACATATGACTTGAGACAAAGAAAATATGGTTTAGGTATAAAGATTTACATTAAAGTAGGATATCTATCAAATGTGAACAATACCTAAGTAGGAGATTTTTGTCAATAGCTATATTTGGTATAATTTATATGTGAATCTTTTGTACTAGGCAAGTTGAACTAAATTGGGATGTGTAAATTATGACCTTAATCTGTGACATGCAAATTTAATGCAAACATGGGGTATATGATCATATTGTGAATCATGACTATTATTTATGCATGTGAACTTAGGCAAGATTTATAATTAGGCAAGATATGTTGTGAAACTTTAAGGAATGATTAAACCTGCCCTGAACCAATCGGCCTAACCAGTAGCCGCAAACTGTCAGTCTAATGTGAGAGGTCTGGGCATTAATATTTAACTAATGAAAATCTGAGATAAATATGATGTCTAAAACGTGTTGGGTGGGTAAGGTTAAACCAATTGGAGCAATGAATCTTATAAACCCGTTTCGTGAAACTGTAGGCCCAATTACAAAGTTAGACAAATCTGTAAATCTGTAACTGGTTAATCGGTAAGTCTGTTAAATCTGTATATCTGATCCGTTAGTCTGGAAACTTGTCTGTGAACTAGTTGATCTGAATTCTGTATGCCTGAACTTGTAAACAAGTTAATCTGAAATCTGTTAGTCTGGGGACACAAGGTTAGGATGGGAATTACTTGTGTCATCTGTTGTTTGGGACCCATATTAGTCAGTAACCCTTTCTGGTATCAAAACTTTGACCCAACAGTAGGTAGGGTCCGGGCATGCTTACTGAACTAATTATAAGCGGTTCATTCTGATAATGGTGAGGGGTGTTGATGGACTACACCATTAGCTTCGTATCGTCGAGACCTTCGAGAAAACATATAATTTGCTATGGTTTGAAGAGATTTTATTTTTTTATGAATTTTAGAGGAAGAGGGAGCCGCCATGGAAATTGAGAAAAAATGATGGAAAAGAGAGTGGCTGCTGTGCATTTCGAATTTCAGCCCTAAAACTCAAAAAAAAAGATAATATATACCATGGGTTTAATTTTGGTTTGGGCCCAAATATCATTATGTGCCCAATTACTCAATTTTCAACTGTTTTCTTCAATTCAAAAATTCTTATAAATACATGCTGATTTCAAAATTAATAAAATTTTAAACATAATTATTTCAGCTCATTACGAACCCAACGAACCTGATTTCGTAATTTTCCGATTCCGTATGAATTTATTATGAATTTCCGAAGTCTGAAAATAGGCTGTATTTCCACTGTAAAAATTATACAGGCCACAAAATAATCCCAAAAATTATAAATTTTAGAATTTAACCTTATTTTAATATTCCGAATCCATAGAAACTGGTCTCGTCGAATTCGGAGTTCGTTTGCAAAAATTCTATTTTTCAGGCGTATATTTTTAATATTTAAAAATACCAAAAATAGTGGAATTTTTCCGAAACTCAAAAATATAAGTTTTTATAGTCATTTTTATATGTAAACAACATTCTGAAACCAATGGAGATGGTTTCGGGTCCTAATTCCTTATTCTGCAAAATGTAGCATTTTGGCCCTTATAAATTTCATTGCGACCATTCTAGATTTTAATTTTGACATAACTTTTGATTCCCGTTATGAAATTTCGATTTTTCGGATTCGTTGGAAAGATAAATTTAAATAGATTCTAATATTTTTGGTTTCACTAAAATCCGTTAAATTTTGCATCCTGTACGGTCAGTCAAAGTTCAAGTTTGACTTTTCAAACTACCGCGTTATTTCTAACTCTTTTTATAATAAAAATTAAATCATTCATTCTAACTTCGATTTGAATCAAATTTGTGATCATTATTATTTAAATAAATTATTTTATATTGTCAAAATTCATTAAAATTTTCTAAAATAAATTTTTTTTAAATTGGTCCTGATTTTTGCGGGTTGTTACAATCGCCCCCACTTAAAAACTTTTCGTCCTCGAAAAGGAACTAGGCTAAAAGTTGTTTAATTAACTAACTAAATTTTAATTTCTCTTATTAATTTCATTTGTTGACTAACTTATCAAATATACATACTCTTTTATATATTTAAAAATCATATTTTCAGAAATAGATTATATAATCAAAAATACGCTAATCATAAGCTTATCACTCTGAACTCATTCTAGGGCATTACTAACCCCATCTCTAATGAGTTTTCTCATTCTAGGATACTGCTGATCCTATCTCTAATGAGTATTCTTATTGGATATTACTAATCCAATTCTCTGATGAGTCTTTTGTTCAGTTCTAACGAGTTGTACCCCAAAGATTTGAGCTAACCAAAGCTCTGATACCACCTGTAACGACACGGATTTTGCCCGACCTTAATCGATCACAAAATCGACCAAGACCGTTCAAAACTCGCATACGTTAACTTTGGGAATACAAAACATCAGAACAATAACAGCAGACTTTTATTACATTATAATAATATAACATCAGAGTACAGAATATATCAGAGTACATTGAAATAAAATTACAGCGGAAGATAAACTACAAAAGATTTAATACATTAAATAAAATACGGTAAACAACGGAAGACTACTAAGCTCTGGACACAGCTTTAGGCTTCGATCCAGGATCCTGCTAAAGAGAGAGATATCTGCAAAAAGCTACTCGACTGCCCGTGTGGAAAAGAGGGCACCCGAGTTTGCAAAGTGAAACAAACTACGAGTCAGTCATGGGACTGGTGTGAGAATTCTAAACTAATTTAACTAATAAGACAAATCCAAGGACCACGCCGCTAATGCGGAACGGGTTTTATTCCAATGAATTGTCGGTGCATAAACTAAAGTAAATCGAGAAATAACGCAATGTCTTTTTGGAAAAATGAAACCATTATAAGACCCAGGTCCCATCACACAATGCAACGCACACCAGAGGATAGGGTTTTACCTTATAATGGTCAAAAGATGCTTGATACGTATAAAACGGATTTGATATTATTATTAGTGTATATATGTTTTTAATAAAAAAGATTTGAATCATAAGTAGCAATCCTAGACGGCATGGTTACCATATAGCATGTCGCCAATACTAGTTCTACAATCAAAACCGCAAGGGCGTATTGGAAATTTGGATTCCATCATGAGTCGAGGCTAAGGGCAAGATCCTCTCCGATTCGAGACACTCTAGCTAATGCCTCAGGATTCCCCGCAGTGAACCCTTGGAAGCGGTAGGGCCGGTCCCCGCCAATGGGCAGTGGATTAGTTATGCCTGAACACACGTTTCCCGGTCCCTTTGGACCTATAGTATGACCACCAACGGCCTATAAAAAAAAATGAGGCGCCTCAAAATCCATCATCCACATAAGTAAAATGTCAGGGCTGGCAGGTCGCTGACACCACTCTAGCTAGAAAGAAACGTGTGCACTCCCTACGGTCCATATCCCGTTTTTGACTCATACCGGGGTGTGAGGCTCGCGAAGTCACGATATACACAAAGCTATGCCTAAATAGACTATGCTTTGATCATCAACCACAAGGCCCTGCTTTTCATCAAAAGCCTTGATCAATGCATCTTAGTATGCCACATTGTCAGTCCATACTATACCATTGATTTCTGCCAAGATATAACCTCTAAGCTCATATGTCTCAGAGAAGGGTGTTAACCACCAAACGGATATATATTAAGAGAGATCAACGAATGTAGTATAAGGGACTACAACGTCAGACATACATTCCATTTATAAACTTATGCCCTGGGTCTGGGCGAAAGTCAAATCCGTGCAATCAACACTACGTCCGGACGGCTACTACTGTCGCCCCTTCAAGGTAGCTACTCCCATCATGGGTCTCAATAGCAACACACCCATTCGATGTAAAGATCGTCGGTCTTCAATCACCGTCTTCAACTCTTCGAACGTCGTATCATTATTTGGAATGAGAGTAAACTCGGACTTTCCAAATAATTCTCGCATATATAAATTTGCAAACCATTCTATATCGTTATTTATTCTTTTATAAATATCGTCCATTCATTTCATGTATATATATATCGTCCATTCATTTCATAAATATCGTCCATTCATTTCATAAATATCGTCCATTCATTTCATGCATATAAATATATCGTCCATTCATTTCATATGCAGTAATACTACTCTAAACATGAATTTTTATTTCATATGCGGTTTCTTGATTATGCATTTCATATGCGACTTCATGCTTTTTAAAACATGTTAAATTTTCATATGCGGTTCATGCTTCTAAATCATGTTTCATTTCATATTTATATCTTTTTATTCGCATGTGAAATGTAAATAAAAATTTCATTCTTATTTTCATTCTTTTTATTTACATATGAAATGTAAATAAAAGTTTCATTACTTTTATTTATATAAAATATATAAATAATATAACCATTTCATGTTTTCATTCATTTACAACATGAAAATATTCATTGCTTTATGGTTCATTTTCCATTTTCGATCACTTTCTTAATTCAGTGATCTTAACTACTTAATTCCTTTTCAATCAAATTAAAGATTTAATTAAAATTTTATTTAGTTTTAATCTTCCAAAGTCATTATTAAATGATTATTCAATTTCTAGGGAATTAATTCTATCATAAATTCGGGTTAAAGAATAAATGTTATTTAAAACATAATTCACGATAAACCCAAATTTAGATTTCATAAATTTCCCATTTAATATATATAATTAGACATCATTTATTTCAGAGTATTTCATTTAATCTTAAATAAAATATTAATCATCTTCGATTTCCTTTATAAAATGTATAACATAATTTATACGGGTTAAAATGGAGTTACTATTTTTTTTAAATGGACCGAATGGCCCAATTCATTTTCCTTATCCATTTATTATGTTTATCTTTACATTTTATTATTTAATAGCGGGCCAGACCTCTCACATTAGGCCTACAACTTGTGGATGCTGGATATGCCGGTTGGTTCCGGGCAGACTTCTAACACAGGTTGGGCTTAACCTCGTGTCTTGACCCAATTCGTATTTGCGCACTTGGACCTCTCACATTAGGCCCAACATTTATGGCTGCTGGATATGCCGGTTGGTTCCGGGCAGACTTCCGCCATAAATGTGACCTAACCTCGTGTCCAGGTACAATTAATAATTATAATTATCTCCTAAAAGTATTATTTTAAAACATTTCATATTTTAGAATATTTAATTTCTAAAATATCATTCATTCTTTTACTTATCCTTTCATTTCAGTAAACATTAATCTTTCCATATTAATATCATAAAACTATTCCCAAAATGTTTCAATTGTAATATCAAAACTTACCATTTTGATATTAAATGAAATCTTCCTCAATCAATCCATTTATGTTAAATTTTAAAATCAAATCTTCTAAATTTACAAGTTAACATAAAAACGAGATTTTTCAATTCAAATCTTCATTATTATAATTGGAATGAAATCTTATCAATTTAAACTTTTTATTTCATCCTTTTTAAATGTGCAATCTTCTTAATTAAATCGTCCATTAATTCCATTAATTGAGTAAATAATGAAAATATTTCAAGTTCCTCAATAACACTAATTATATATTCACATTCATGTACAACTTTCATGTGCAATATCCATATTTTTTTTTTTTTATATTTAATCAGAAACACTACGAATATATTTATTTACATATTTTACTTAAAACGCTTGAAATAAACTTGCATTCATGTTTTTGACATAACAATAAAAATAAAGTTGCATTCATATTTTTATGTAAATAAAAATAAAGTTTCATTCATATTTTTATCAAAACAATAAAAATAAAGTTTCATTCATATTTTAACAGAACGATGCAAATAAAGTTTGCATTTATATTTTATCAAAACAGTGTAAATAAGTTTGCATTCTTATCTTATCAAAAACAATGCAATTAATGTTGCATTTATATTTTATAATAAACAATGCAATTAAGTTTGCATTCTTATTTTATTAACAACAATGAAATTATAATTATTTTCTAAATTTACCTAACGCGCTAAAAATAAGTTATCAATCTTATTTTAACTTAAACAATGAAAATATATTTATTTTCTACTTTCACTTAACGCGCTAAAAATATACCAACCCTCATATTTTTACATAAACGCTGGAAATAAGGTTGCATTCCTATTGTGACATTAACTATGAAAATAAGTTTATTTTCTTAAATTTTATTAAGACGCTAAGACTATTTTAATAATCTTATTCTTACTTAAGTGCTAAAAATATAATATAAATTTGCTATTTACACTCACGCACTAAAATGTGGTTATTTTCCTATTTACATGACCGCACTAAAATTTTGGTCATCTTCCAATTCACATGGCCGCATACAAAAATTAATAACACACAGAATATGGTGTCGTGCTTGCATATCAATAAAATGATAAATAACATAATATGGGGTGTTCAAATCCATTCCAAACCATTCAATGAGCAACATGTAGATTAATGTTAAGCATTCATGTCGACAAACAATAATGACAACATACAATATGGTATTAAATCTTCATGTCATCGCATATAATAACATCATAAGATGTAGTGTCGCATTTTTGTGTCAAGATCCCAACTTTGTTTTTTTCTTTTTTTTTTTCTAAATCAAATAAGATTTTTTTATATATATATATTATAAAAATCCTAACTTGATTTATAAATATAATTAAAAGATTTAAACTTTCTTTTACAATATAAAAATCCTATCTTTATAAATTTTAAATAAAGATCTAATCTTTATTCTTAACACATCATACAATAAAAGATCAAATTTTTATTCTCAAAACAACATAAAACACAAAATCTAATTTTTTTATCGTCAAAACAACATAAAAAAAAAAAAAAAAAAGATCAAATCCATTCGTGTAGATTCCAACAACGCAATTCATATGACAATCATCCAAACACAAATCCAAACCCAAGCATCAACATGTAGTCATACATCACGGATCTAGTTCACTTCTCATTAAATTATTTAAATAACAAAAAATAATAATTAAATTAAAAATAGAATCTCACATTGATTTTTGCTGAAAATTTGACTGTCTCGGATTCAGCTCTGGTCTACGCCATCGCGAAGAGCTCGGAAAGACGAGTCCAACGCAATTTACGGTTCGTCAATCGGACCTCGTACGAGAGAGTTATGATTTATTAAAGTTGGACATAATTAAATAATTAATTAATATTCGTGAAAAATACCTAAAAATTTCACTGTCTCAGAATTGGACAAAATTAGTGTCCACGCGTCCATCTCGTCGCCACGATCCCAACGCACCTGAAATCGTCGATTTTCGACTTCGTATGAGTGAGTTATGCAATTTTAAAGTTCTGGAAATTAATTAAATAATTTAAAAATAAAATAGAAAATACCCTCAGCCCATTGACCGAAAAACACTGTTCACCGCCGAACTTTGACCGCACTTTGCCGCTGCCTCGGGCCACCTGACGCCACGGGACCACCGCCAATGTCTTCGTCTTGGCGAGACGCACCACCACCAGAAAGAGCCGCCCCTAAAGCTTCTCCGATCATCGGGAAATCGCCTAGAAAGGATTTCGCCTCGCGGGTCCCACAGGCCGCCTCACACCTCCAAACTGCCTGAAATTTTCTGAGCATCTTCGTCTTGTGTAGACGAAGAACTTCCGTGTTCGTGACTTCGTCTAATTCTTCCTCTATTCACGGGAATTTCTTGATTTACGTTTTGAGTTTCTGAATTTCGAAAACAGCGAGCTTTAAGACGAGATTCCGGCGAATCCGAGCGCTGTTTGACAAAACCGACTACACCATTAGCTTCGTATCGTCGAGACCTTCGAGAAAACATATAATTTGCTATGGTTTGAAGAGATTTTATTTTTTTATGAATTTTAGAGGAAGAGGGAGCCGCCATGGAAATTGTGAAAAAATGATGGAAAAGAGAGTGGCTGCTGTGCATTTCGAATTTCAGCCCTAAAACTCAGAAAAAAAAAGATAATATATACCATGGGTTTAATTTTGGTTTGGGCCCAAATATCATTATGTGCCCAATTACTCAATTTTCAACTGTTTTCTTCAGTTCAAAAATTCTTATAAATACATGCTGATTTCAAAATTAATAAAATTTTAAACATAATTATTTCAGGTCATTACGAACCCAACGAACCTGATTTCGTAATTTTCCGATTCCGTATGAATTTATTATGAATTTCCGAAGTCTGAAAATAGGCTGTATTTCCACTGTAAAAATTATACAGGCCACAAAATAATCCCAAAAATTATAAATTTTAGAATTTAACCTTATTTTAATATTCCGAATCCATAGAAACTGGTCTCGTCGAATTCGGAGTTCGTTTGCAAAAATTCTATTTTTCAGGCGTATATTTTTAATATTTAAAAATACCAAAAATAGTGGAATTTTTCCGAAACTCAAAAATATAAGTTCTTATAGTCATTTTTATATGTAAACAACATTCTGAAACCAATGGAGATGGTTTCGGGTCCTAATTCCTTATTCTGCAAAATGTAGCATTTTGGCCCTTATAAATTTCATTGCGACCATTCTAGATTTTAATTTTGACATAACTTTTGATTCCCGTTATGAAATTTCGATTTTTCGGATTCGTTGGAAAGATAAATTTAAATAGATTCTAATATTTTTGGTTTCACTAAAATCCGTTAAATTTTGCATCCTGTACGGTCAGTCAAAGTTCAAGTTTGACTTTTCAAACTACCGCGTTATTTCTAACTCTTTTTATAATAAAAATTAAATCATTCATTCTAACTTCGATTTGAATCAAATTTGTGATCATTATTATTTAAATAAATTATTTTATATTGTCAAAATTCATTAAAATTATCTAAAATAATTTTTTTTTAAATTGGTCCTGATTTTTACGGGTTGTTACATTAGGGTGACACCTAATTCGGTTATACTAGTATTAGTGCAGAGAAGTGTAAAGCAATAGCTTATATCATTCTGTTCTTCTGTTATATATGCTACAACTGTTACAGTTATCTCTCATCCAGTTTTATTTTCATGTCATGTTATTATTATCTGTTCATAACTGAAAATCACTGGACATGCCAGACTTTTGTCTGACCCTTGTTGTTTCGCCTCCTTTCTTTCGTTCCCCCCCAGGTTTTGTAGAAGGGAATACTCTAGCTTGATCCAGATTTCTTCCGCTTGCAGTGCTTAAAGTATGGCTTGTCTTCTTCTGTGGGGATTATGATTTTAAACTATGCATTCTGAAGGTTTTTGTACAAGACTGATATTTTGTACTTGAATTCTGATATTGTGATTTGAAAGGATGTAACCAAGCTTCTGTTTGAAATAAAGCTATAATTTTTCAAGTACTGTTTATCTGTCTTGTAGTATTCTGTTTCTGTTTACTAAAATACTCCACCAAAGTTAAGGCATTCCCTTTGTGAGTGACCTTAACGGAGGTGGGGTGTTACACTTGGTATCAGAGCCAGGTTTCGATCCTGGGACCTGTGGGTTATGGGCCCACCACGCTTCCGCTGCGCTAGGGTTGGTAGGGTTAATCTAATTTCTGTTGCAAACCCCATAGGGAACATTAAATTAGATTGAGTGTAGGAAGTTATTTAGGACCATTAGATTAAATGTCACTACTGGATATAATCCATAATTATATCTAATCTTACTTAATTTAATAATTATCTTGATTAGAGAAATCGAACTTGCCTTTCGTGGTAAAAGAATTATGAACAATTGATCAAACTTGATGCAGAATTGTTGTAGCGACGTTAGTTGATTTGTTGTTGAAGCTCTAAGCTTGAATTAGGTTGAATTGATTAGTTATCTTCCTCTTTAGTTGACGGCGGCTACACTGAGTTCCATGGCGACGGCATAACGGCTTTGGTTCCAATTTTAATTAGGTTTAGGGTTAGAATTAGGGTGTATTTATAGGTGTAGGAAGTTATTTAGGACCATTAAATTAACCCTGAACCATGAGAACCAATCAAATGCAAAATCTGCATTTGAGCGAATCGGCCCACGGGTTGACAGCCAAACACCCTGGATTAACCCCTAGTCGACCCAGCGTGGCTCGGGTCGACCTCAAAAATGGGCCGGTTCGGTTATTCCCCCTCCTAATTCGCTGTTTTGAACATTTTCGCATATTTATTTATTTAATTTTTAATATATATATATATATATATATATATATATATATATATATCAATATATATATATATTTCTCTGCGCAACCCATTTCACTTAATTCTTTTATAAAAATTAAGTATACTTTAATTTGTGAATTTTATTATTATAAAATTACGGGGTGTTACATTCTCCCCTCCTTAAAGGATTTTGTCCCCAAAATCTCCAAGTCAAGAAGAATGTATATCCTACCATCTAATCGTCCATCTACTCAACCATCAAACAATAACATCCATTGTCCTTAAAAGACTTCTAATGCTTTAATGTTTATATGCACAGTGTGTGTATATGTCCATATCTAATGCAAATTTAGGCGGTCTACTGATTCAGTCGACCTCCTTAGTGCAATTCATGATAGTGCCATGCGTCCAATATGTATGCAAAAGATTCCTAATGATACATATTAATTCTATATGCGTGCACAACCATCCACCCGAATGCAGCAACCATATGATAATACAACCATTATACATCCATTTTACTAAATACATCCGTATATATGAAATATGCAATATGAAGTGACTGAGCCGATCTGGTGCCTAATAGTGTGTGTATATGCATCCACGAGCAACCACTAGCGAACACTTGCATCCACTTTGCATCCATCATACATAACATGTCTCAAACACATGTTTCAACCATAGGATTTCCCTAACTAAAGGTCAAAGATACTAGCGAGAGGACATACTAAAGATAAGATAAGCACAAGCTAAGCGATAAAGGAGAAATTAAAAGACATACCCTCGAAAAGAAAAGGGTACAATGAACGCATCTTCTCTTCCGTCTCCTAAGTAGAGTTACTCTCATCGTCTCCCCATTGTACTTTGACTAGTCTGACCTCTCGATTTCTCAACTTCTTGATCTTCGACCCAAGAATGCATGTAGGAGCTCGTCGAATCGTCGCATCACGCTCTATTTCCACCAGCTGGTAGCCCGTGTTATATAATAATTACAACGTGATCCCAATCCCCGCAATTATGGTAGCCTTCAGGTGTACATCGATTTTGAGGATTCCACCTCGATCACCCCAATGGCCATGTATATATTCGATGCACCCTTACTACCTTATCGATCGGCTCCCTACTTGACCTAGTTCTCGTTTGTGCCACGCGGCCCCCTACTTGTAGATACCTGTGCTGGTCCCACCATGGGGTGTATCAAGTCCCATGGTGGCAACCGTGACACAATCAAGATGCACAGCTTTATACCTACTGATGCCCAGTGGCTAAATTTTCTGCGCCGAAGTGTGTGAACGCTCGCACTCCGTTAGAACCTGCACTGCTGCACCAACCGCCACTAATTTGACCTCTTATAATCAGCCCAGTAATCGTGCGCCACCATGCCTAGCTCAGGGTTCCGTTGATACCTAATGTGGGTTACTGCTGAAATGGGTCCCCGTTACTAGGTTTTTCTAATGGTTAAGTCTATGGGCCTATATTCTCTGATATTACCCACCAACCCTGATGTGTACTTAACCCCGCTACTGATTCAAGCATGTGTATTTAATGGTTAAGTGTATGTGGGCCTATATTTACTAATATTACCCACCAACCCGATATGTACTTAACCCTCCTACCCGTTATGTTACCATGGTCAAGTGTTTACCTTAGTTAACTTAACCTTTCTCACTTATTATGTTTGATTGGTTAAGTGTGGTTTATTAACTTAACCCCGTTCGTCTATCTGGTTACATTGGTTAAGAATTTTCTTGTTAACTTAACCCTACCACGCATCACATCAGATTGGTTAAGTGCATGTTAACTTAACCCCATCCACTAGTCATATTATAATGGTTAAACATTTGCTTAACCTTGCCTACTCCCGTAGTCAACATATTAAATTGGTTATTGGAATTTGATGGGCTTTTCTTGTAAACATTTATATTAAATAAATGATTTGAAGTACTTCCACTTTATTTTCCGCTGTTTTATATATGTCTGTCTTGTAATATTTTTGTTCCAGTACCCATAATACTCCATTGAAGTTAAGGCATTCCCTTTGTGAGTGACCTTAACAGATGTGGGGTGTTACATTTGGTATCAGAGCAAATAGATATCGTTTTAATGGTAAAGCTTAGAAACCTTGCGATGTTATTCTTGATAGAAACCATGCGGTGGGATACTTGATAGGAATTATGGGATGTTATACTTGTTTCATCGTGCCCGAAGTTTATCTTGTTACCTTAGTTTATCTTGTTATCATAGTTTATCTTGTTATCTTAGTTTATCTTGCCTACCTTGTCATCATGCTAATGTTTACTTTCATGTTATTCATGCCATGTTATCTTTACCTATTTTTATACTGAAAGTCACTAGGACTTACTCAGTCTTTATGACTGACCCATTTTGTTTCGCCTCTTTTTCTTCCGTCCCCCCCTAGGTTCACAGGGTGGGAATACAGCTTAGTTCGGATCTTACCAAGCTCCAAGGCTCTTTCATGTATGGCTTGGATTTCTCTTGGCTATGGCTTGCTTTGCTTTATTGGGGAATACTGCAGTTTGTTTTTATGCTTCTTTGTTTTTGAGTAAGACAGATATTTTAACTATGAAATCGGGTATTGGAAGTTGATGGGCTTTTCTTGTAAACATTTATATTAAATAAATGATTTGAAGTACGTCCACTTTATTTTCCGCTGTTTTATATATGTCTATCTTGTAATATTTCTGTTCCAGTACCCACAATACTCCATTGAAGTTAAGGCATTCCCTTTGTGAGTGACCTTAACAGATGTGGGGTGTTACATTACCTCCGTTAGGGTCACTCTCAAAGGGAATGCCCTAATTTTGGTGGAGGTTTATAAGTATAAGTCACAGATATACAAGACAGATATAAGAACACATATTTTTAAACAGCGAAAAACAACAACATCTTTTATTTCATTAAAATACGTGTTCACAAAAACATGCCATACTTGTCTTACAATTCTTCCAGAAACATAACATCTTCATAACTGCCTAGATTACATTATTAAAGAAGCATAAAGAAAACATAAATAAACTGCAAAAGTCCCATAATTGCAGTCCAAAGCCATAGTCCAAAACGGAAAAGATCCAAGAAATACATTTTTCTCTTCAAGCTAGATGTGAAATCTGGTCAAGCTGCGGTATTCCCTCCCTGTGGACCTGGGGGGGAAACGAAAGAAAAGAAGGCAAAATAAAAGAAGGCGAAAGAAAAGTAGAGTCAAACATAAAGCCTGAGTAAGTCTAGGACTATTCAGTCTATGAATATAGAACTGGGTATGATAAGTATAAACTGGAAATGGGAAAGCACCATATACTAAGTTAAGTTGTCTAGGGTCGAATATACTATCGTACGCCATATTAATCGGATGTCCGCAAGATAAACTAAGTTAACAAGATAAACTATGATAACAAGATAAACTAAGGTAACAAGATAAACTTCGAGCACGATGAAACAAGTATAACATCCCATAATTCCTATCAAGTATCCCACCGCATGGTTTCTATCAAGAATAACATCGCAAGGTTTCTAAGCTTTACCATTAAAACGATAACTTTTTGCTCTGCACCACCTAACTAGCATCCTCATAAGTGTCTTACATGGAATGATCTGTACTCCTACTAGTATCCCAACTAGTGTCCTGTGTAACAAGGATTCGTACCCCCTACTAGTGTCCCAACTAGTAGCCTGTGTTATATAATAATTACAACGTGATCCCAATCCCCGCAATTATGGTAGTCTTCAGGTGTACATCGATTTTGAGGATTCCACCTCGATCACCCCAATGGCCATGTATATATTCGATGCACCCTTACTACCTTATCAATCGGCTCCCTACTTGACCTAGTTCTCGTTTGTGTCACGCGACCCCCTACTTGTAGATACCTATGCTGGTCCCACCATGGGGTGTATCAAGTCCCATGGTGGCAACCCTGACACAATCAAGATGCACAGCTTTATACCTACTGATGCCCAATGGCTAAATTTTCTGCGCCGAAGTGTGTGCACGCCCACACTCCGTTAGAACCTGCACTGTTGCACCAACCGCCACTAATTTGACCTCTTATAATCAGCCCAGTAATCGTGCCCCACCCTGCCTAGCTCAGGGTTCCGTTGATACCTAATGTGGGTTACTGCTTAAATGGGTCCCCGTTACTAGGTTTTTCTAATGGTTAAGTCTATGGGCCTATATTCTCTGATATTACCCACCAACCCTGATGTGTACTTAACCTCGCTACTGATTCAAGCATGTGTATTTAATGGTTAAGTGTATGTGGGCATTTTTTTACTAATATTACCCACCAACCCGATATGTACTTAACCCTCCTACCCGTTATGTTACCATGGTCAAGTGTTTACCTTAGTTAACTTAACCTTTCTCGCTTATTATGTTTGATTGGTTAAGTGTGGTTTATTAACTTAACCCCGTTCGTCTATCTGGTTACATTGGTTAAGAATTATCTTGTTAACTTAACCCTGTGTGTTACTTAACCCTACCATGCATCACATCAGATTGGTTAAGTGCATGTTAACTTAACCCCATCCACTAGTCATATTATAATGGTTAAGTGTTATCAACTTATTCAAGTTAACTTAGCCCACCCGCTTGTCCTGTTATGTTGGCTAAGTGTTACTACTTAACCGCAACCACTTGTCTAATTAACCCATTGTATTAGTTAAGTGTTCTCATTAACTTAACCTCACTCTCTAGTCCAGTTTAATCATGTTATAATGGTTAAACATTTGCTTAACCTTACTTACTCCCGTAGTCAACATATTAAATTGGTTAAGTGTCCAGATTAACCTAACCCTACCCACCAATTTAGTTAACATGTTGAAATTGGTTAAGTGTTCTAGTTAACTTAACCCTAGCTCAGCTCTAGTTGTCTTATTAGGGCACCAACCTCTCACATTAGACATATATTGTTGTGGCTGCCGGTGTGCCGGTCGGGTCCGGCCAGTCTTACGCCACAACTCAGTCTAACCTCGGGTCTTTATTGGGCCTAATGCTTAGCCTCCCACATTGGATAGGTATTGCTGTGATTACTGGACAGCCGGGCGGGTCCGGGCAGGTTTACATCACAACTCAATCCAACCTCGTGCTAAGCATATTCGTATTTTCCAATTAACATTAATTATGTAAATTATTCAAATTCATATTACTTCCCAATTTGTTTCCAATCAATCTCATTAAATTAGGTATATAATTAATACCATTTTATGCCATAATTCTAATTTACATTTTAATTATGTAAATTGTTCAAATTCAAATTTAATTCCCAATTTGTTTCCAATCAATCTCATTAAATTAGGTATATAATTACCATAAATCACTTATGTGATAAATGACCAATTTATGGCAAGTTTTCCTATAATTAATCATTTTAACCCACCGTTACCCCGTCTAATATTAGGCTAATTATCTTAGCCTAATTTACGTTCGTATGATTTTTGAGTATAAAGTTTAGGCTAAAAACTTTGCCTAATTTAATGTACACAAATACACAATCATAAACATGACAAAGGTATAATTTTAACATTGATGGCATAATTAATGTGAACATAATGGGGTGAACTTGCAAAATGACATCACGAACATTACAGGGGTGAACTTGCAAAATGACGTCATGAACGTTACAGGGGTGAACTTGCAAAATGACATCATGAACATTACAGGGGTCAACTTGCAAAATGACATCATGAACATTACAGGGGTGAACTTGCAAAATAACCATTATGAACATTATAGTGTCATAAGTGTGAACTCGCAATTATAAGCTAATTCAACATATATGTGTATTTTTAACATAGGCCATATTAACATACATACATGAGAATTAGCAATATGAACCAATCAATATACATATGTTAATTTGCAACATAGGCAAATCAACATACACATGCGTTACTTGGCAACATAGATTAAATTAACATACTCACAAGCCAATCACAAATATATGATAAGTGTGGCATTGGTTTTTCTTATACATAAACATGTAGATTTGACAATTTGTCGCATGAATCTACAACATAAACTTGCATAATAAACTTATCAATAATTCCCAATTAAACATGATAATAGAATCAAATCACTGGCATATTAAACAACATGACAAACATTGTACTCAATAATTCCCAATCCAACATGATAATAGAATCAAATCACCGGCATAATATTATACAACATAACCAAACATAATAAGCATCGTACTATTTTCATTTGACCGCAAAACATGATTTTAATCTTAATTCACATTCCGCAAATATAGCTAAACTTACATCAATTTTACTTTATTTCATCGCCATATTATAATTAAATATTTAAATCTGAAAATAACTAGAACTTACAGAGAACGGCTAATGAATTAGGGAGTGAATTTGTCGTAGAAAGTTGCAGTGTCATTGATCTATCCCCTTGAATTTGTTGTAGAAGCGTTGACCTTTTGATTTGATTTTGGTATATATACACTTGGTACCATGGTTGACATTTGGTATCAACTTTTGCCCAGTCTGGTAAGAAATACCCGCTTTGCTTTATTGGGGAATACTGCAGTTTGTTTTTATGCTTTTTTGTTTTTGAGCAAGACAGATATTTTAACTATGAAATTGGGTATTGGAAGTTGATGGGCTTTTCTTGTAAACATTTATATTTATTAAATGATTTGAAGTACTTCCACTTTATTATCCGTTGTTTTATATATGTATGTCTTGTAATATTTCTGTTCCAGTACCCATAATACTCCATTGAAGTTAAGGCATTCCCTTTGTGAGTGACCTTAACAGATGTGGGGTGTTACACGGGTTTTAGAAGAGTTCATGTTTTTCCGTTCTTGTTCTCTCATGTTTAGTATTGATGTGACGATTCACTATTAGGATAGTTGTCATTTTCGATATTTGTTATTATATCTAATTTCTACCGTGAGTTATTTTTTGATACTCTGATAATGCTTATGCTCACTATTTGCAGGTACCAAATTTATACAATACGTTCTTGGATGAGTTTGTGTTTCGATTTTTATTGAAACTCAAGCTCAATAAAGTGTGACCTATTACATTTGGTATTATAGCTAGTCGAAGAATGATCTGGGTTTCTCACATTTTGAACTATGGCAAACATTATCTATTAACCCTACATATCCTAGGAAGGTTGGTTGATGTGGCGATTCACTATTAAAATAATTGTCATAGTCGATATTTGTTATTATATCTTATTTCTACCCTGAGTTATTTTTTAATACTCTGGTAATACTTATGCTCATTGTTTGCAGGTACCAAATTTGTACAATACGTTCTTGGATGAGTTTGAGTTTTGATTTTTATTGAATCTCAAGCTCAATAAAGTGTAACCTATTACATTTGCTATCATAGCTAGTCGAAGAATGATCTGGCTTTCTCACATTTTGAACTATGGCAAAGTTTATCTATTACACCTATATATCCCAGGAAGGTTGGTTAGGCAGTCAGGAGATTGGCGATTCACTATTAGGATAGTTGTCATAGTCGATATTTGTTATTATATCTTATTTCTGCCATGAGTTATTTTTTAATACTCTGATACTGCTTATGCTCATTATTTGCAGGTACCAAATTTATACAATACGTTGTTGGATGAGTTTGAGTTTCGATTTTTATTAAAACTCAAGCTCAATAAAGTGTGACCTATTACATTTGGTATTATTGCTAGTCGAAGAATGATCTGGGTTTCTCACATTTTGAACTATGGAAAAGTTTATCTATTACCCCTACATATCCCAGGAAGGTTGGTCAGGCAGTCGAGAGATTGGCCTAGGAGTCAAGATGTTGAACATAAAACCAGTTGTTGCGGTTACCATTTATGGCCACCACTAGTTATGGTTACCATCACATTTGGTATTAGAAGATAAGTTTAGATGATTAGAGGAATTAATAAACTAGGATTTAGTGGGAGAATGAACTCGTGTTTTCTTTCTATTTTTCCCTGGATCTTTGCGCTTAACTCTAAATAATTTGATGATGAAGTAGTCGTGATCCTATCTAGTAGGAATGGATTTATGCGATTATGAGTTGGAAATATTTTTAAGTTTTAGTTTCTTGCTAACCCCGATTTACCCCACGGAGCGCTTGGCGATTGTCTTAAAGAGCATGCGGACGACGTATGGTGGAATACCATGAATTTGAGATTTATGATTGGATGAAAAGATATCTACACCTAAGATAGTCGCGATTTTTTGTTTTGGGTGGAGTTCATTTTCTTGGGTTTTAGATAACATGAAATCCATGTTAATATGTTGTACCAGTCCAAAGGAATGTAATGAGGTATATTCAAAAGATACCTTACTATGACAAGTCAAATATTCTTTTGTTTGAATTGATTCATTTGAGTTTCTTTATCTTATAATTGGGAGAAATTTTATTTTTAATCTTGTCTAGAAAAAGAAAGGTTTCAAAGATTTTAAGTTATTTTTCTAGAAAATTCATTTTTTTTAAAATAAAACGATATTCTTGGCTTCTATAGTAATAATAACATAAATACAAAGCGAGAAACCCTTATTTTATAAACAAAACTCAATTTCGAAAATAATTTCTATATTTTACTTTCGAACAGAGTAAGGAAATTTTGTATTCGATTTGGGGTATGGCTTCATTAATCTTTGTTTTACAGATGAGCTAGAAAAGGGGATGACTTCGTATGAACTAAGTAAGGGATACTAATTAAAATATTTTATGGTGTTCTTGAGATGATTTTTTGTCGAAACCTTTTGTTGAGACTACTTTGAATCTTTGGAGGGCAGTTCAGAATTTATCCGTGGTGTATGACACCACCGTGACGGGGACAACTATTTTTTGAATTGCATTACATCTTGTAGGACGATGCAGAACGATTAATATTTTAATCCAACCCTAATAGGGTCTAGGTTCATCCAATATCCAAATCACATTTAGCAGGTGACTATCTAGCGTTAAACCTGGAGTAGTCGATTAATAGGTGAGTTTTGGTACAACTTGAACTTAAGACTCCAACGTAAAAGTTATATCCACATTCACCTACCTAAATTTTGTTTCTTTGTTTCTTCTTCCTCATCTAGTTAAACCATAACTTTATTTTCTTTTTCTTTGTAGCCGCCTCACCTTCTCTTTTTCCGTGCTAGTTTGCGCACTAGATCTTGCCCCACTATTACTTCAAGATCTAAATCTCATTTTTTTCGTTTTTGACTATTTCCTAGCTCAAAACATCTACTTGCGCTATTTGATCTTCCTTAAGTCGTTTAGGTCTCATCTTTAGAGAGACCGTTTGGTTGAACCGGAATGCGCATATGGTACATCCAATTTAGGGCCTAAGAATTATTTTAGTAGTAGGACTTGCACCGATATTTTACTTTGAGATTTTTAAATGGGATGTTCTCCCTGCAGTATCAGCCGTTACATTGTCCTATTGGAACAGATTTTGATGAAGGAAATTGTTGATTCTAAGGTGAAGATTGAGCAATCTTCTGTTGGTCTTCCCAAGGAGAATATTTTAGAGAATTAAAAGACATTCGTGCTATATGCGGAGATGAATTGCTTTCATTTAACTGGCTTCAAGATTTAGCAGCAAGATCTTTTTTCTATAAATGTCAGTTTTTGAGTTGGATAACCTATGTTCAAACTATCCATATAGATGTGCTAATCTTTTAACAAATTATTCTAAAAAATGGAGAGTTACAGTTAGAATTGTCCTGTGATGCAAAAACCGGCTTTTGCTTTAAGCGGTGGCGTTGTCATCAACGGGGACAACATCAACTTTGATACAAATTGTTGTTCTTGTCTATTTTTACACAGAGTTACTTTCTATATTTTTACCTATCCACTTTTATCTTTAGGCAATGTAAGGTGAATTTTCGTGAGAAGCAGTTTGGTGGAAGGTTTCTATTGTCATTGAATTCTTTCTTTTAAATTGTTGATGTGGGGAATTGTCACTTTATTCAACACACGCCAAACCTCAAGTGTACGTATATTAACAACACGATAATCCAAATCCAAAGAAAAGTAATGTGGGAGAACACAACTTTTGGTAGTGGTTCGGCACTAACATATACGTCCACTTCATAGATTCATCATATAATATTTGATTATAATTATTGTATGAGTTTGGACGATATTGGAGTACAAAGAATTACAATAGAATAACCAAATAACTGTTAATTCTAAACTTAAACTAAAATGCCCTTTTTCTTCTTCATTAGTGAAAACTGAGTTGACTTGGTCAACTATGTCCAGAATATAGTCCAATGTCCAAGAAATCCAAAAATGTCCAAAGCAGTCCAAAAGCAGTGTAACTATCCTTGCAAATGTACAGAAATCAATGGAAAATTTTGGTGCGATGTTTTAGTGGTTCATGCTATGTCAAATAGTCAAAGAAGAAGATGGAAGCCATTAATGGTGCTTGAGAGCTTCAAGAAGTCCAAAAATCCAAATTAAAATAGATCCATATGAATGCCAAGCTTGGGGTATTTATAGGTACTGGGTTAGGTAGGAGTATATGAGATTTGGGGTCCACCATTAGGAAAATCGCATCCTACATAATACGTACCCAGAAAATCGCATCCCACAAGTTCGCATGCAGAAATCACATCACATCCATAGTGGAAGACGGAATATCGCATCCTCCATTGGTTGAATCCAAAAAATCACATCCTCCTGTGCGTTGTAGCATAACTCGTATGCCTCTTTTGGGATGCGAATATCACATCTCTTTGAGATACGATATCTCGTATCCCGAAGGATACGAAACTCGTATCCCAAGGGATCCGAGCTGCGAAGTAGGATGCGAGGGGATGGAGGATGCAATGCGGTGGAGGATGCTATGCATATTTATGGGATGCGAGATGATGGAGGATGTGATGCGCTAGAGATTGTGATGTGGTAGAGGATGCGATGCGGTGTGAACGCGTACAAGGTGACGCGGGCTTCTGCATACGCTCACGAAAACGGGCGTAACTTTGAAACCGTAAGTCCGTTTGGACCAGACGAAAGTTATACCAAAAGCTTATTCATAGGGCTATGAGAGTTATGCTCTAAAGCATTGTAATCCATGTTTTTGGGCGTAAACGAGGTCATCTTAAAGGGGTTTCAGGTCATTTATGTTTACGTCGCGACTTCGACCAAATCGCTTTGTGTTTTCTGACGATGCTCTTGATGCTTGAATGCATTGCTAGCCAGAATCTTGACATGTGAAAGCTTCGACCAAAAGGCGTGTCAATATAAAGATAGTGATATAAAACCTCCAACAACACCAGTAGTGTTTACAACGAGATTGATCATTTAGCCACCATAATACGACTAGTCAAAGGTCATGAAAATGATTCGAGCTTCAACCGCAAAGCAAGTCCTTTCGTTGTTTATGGACAATGTTTTGAATTTTTGGGGGTATTGTCTTTATTCTTCCCACCTCGGTTCTCTTCCCTTTCTTGCATTTTTATTTGCTTGTTGTAGTTGCATGTTTGAAACTGTTAGAGCATCCCCAGCCGGGGGTTGCACGCGATTAAATCGAAACCGGTTGACCCAAGAAACCACCTAACGGATTGGGGGTTGTTTTTAGATTAGCCGGATTTAAATAATTCGGCTAAGGGTATATACCTTTAGCCGGCTTATTTAAATTCGACTAAGGGTTTTTTAAAAAAATCCCTTCCCCTTAGCCAGCTTTTTAAAAGTTGGCTAAGGGAGAGGGAATTATTTTTAAAAAAATCCCCCATAGCCGGCATTAAATAACTCGGCTAAAGGCATATACCCTTAGTTGGCTTTAAATAAGTCGGCTAAAGGTATATACCCTTAGCCGGCTTATTTAAAGCCGGCTAAGCTTGGGTTGTTGGAGCAACCAATCGGTTTCTCCAACAACCTCGAGGGTTGCCGCAGCAACCCTGGCCCACCTGCTGACATCCCCGTTGGGGGTCAGTTGAAAATCAGTTGACCCCCGTTGGGGATGCTTTACTATTGGTTGTCCTTGTCAAATTGCTCAATGATGCTTTGAGATTTTCTCAATGATGCTATGAGATTTCTATCTTTTGAAAATATTGTGTATGTCATTCGCACTTATTAATGATTTGAATCGGAAGTGAAATATCATATTCTGTATCTAACTGACAATTATATTAAGGCAGAAAAGAATAGATTTCGGAAGTAGTCAATTTTAGCGAAGGACAGAGTATGGGTCGTTTTGTCATAGTTAATTATTATTTTTTGTCTGTCTCTTAAAAGCTGAAATTTATTTTTTGGGTTAGATTAGTGATTTTGGTTTGCGCATTTTTCGCATAACCGAATTTCATCTACACTAAATCGAGACTTGAATCATCAAAATTTTCGGAGATTTTGTTTAGAATACTTTTTGCTACGATGATTAAAAAGAAAAGAAAACAATTTTTTAATTTGAAATTATAAAGTAAGTTTTCATTTATAAAAGAGGTGTATGTTTGCACATTTTAAGCATTTTTTTCTAAAATTTACTTAAAATTTCAAAATGTAAAATTTTATTTTCCCAAAAACAACGATTTTTTAAGTTACACAAGAAACGTAGGAAACATTAGGAGCTACAATGTGTTTAAAACATTAACGACAATGAGGGGAAAGTTGTTTTAGCTTTGAAAATGCTATTTCATTACTTGTTGACGATGCATGCGAGTTATTGTTTGATTCATTTACGTTTTAGAGATTAATTATAAGTCTCCTTAAGCTGTTTATATGTGAAAATTTTGGACAATTTATGGGAAAAATGAGGTAGAATTCCATTACTGTACGGGAACTAGATATTACGAAGTAGTAAGAATGTTAAACTCTCCATTTAAATTTCTTTGTTGGCATAAGAGAAATAAATAAAACCCGATTTTAGAAGCGTTGTCGTATTGGATGTAAAATTCAATATTTCGTACCTCTATTCATAGTCATGTGAAAGTTTTGAATGAAAAATATTTTTCAAAAGCTACATACATATTTCCTTATATCTGCCTACTTTTTGACACTTCTCTTGTCTGCATGGCGTGTTGGACGATGGGGCTATTTTGAACTATGGCAGTACCCTGTTCTCTGATATGGGTTCACCTTATAATAGATCTAATGTGGCAGTTCCGCAGATCATGATTATGACTTGATCAATGTCGCCTATTCTCCACCGACAAATTTATAGCCTATTGTGGGTCACTCCAAGGGTTCTTCGAAGCAGCTGCATCATATGCATGATCCATTGGGCCATCGTTGACAGTGTGCAATGCATCCTTATGTGTTGCATCAACAAGGGTATGAAGAGGTTGTTTTTGTGGCTTCGGTCAGTGTTGCACCTTTACGTGCACAGTTTCCCCCACATTGTTTCTATAGGTTTGATCCCTGTTGTGATGAGAATCAGGCTGAGGTTGTTAGTGTTTCTCCTGTTAGCTACTTGGTTGGTTTGCCTCATCGTAGTCGTGTTTAGATAGGAAGGAGTGTTTTTAGCTCATTAAGACCACGTCATAGTCGTTGGGTGGTGATACAGGGACCACTAATGATTGTCAGTTGCAGCCAGTTGACATTGAGACTAGCGGGGCAACCGAGGTTGTGTTGCACAATGATTTGCCATCACCTCGTTCATTTTTGCCTTGTTTCTTTGGCTATCCGCAGGCCTTTCGTACTTTTCTTCCTACTATTGTTTTTCATTATAGTGTGGTTGATCTTGCTTATCTTGTGGTTGATTGCGATGCTGGATTTGGCCATGACTTTGTTTGTGGTCTTTTGTCTTCACGGCAGCATGTGCCAGGGTCAATGGTGGGTCCTGTGCCTGTTATTAAACCATCGAGTACTCTGCATTTTAGGGCTTTTCCCCTTTTCTTTGATTGTATTTTGTATTAGTGACTGATGTGGTTCCCTGTGTTTCTCTACGACATTCATATGTTGTCCACATGGGCTTTGAGTTGTTGGGTTCTATGGGTTGCATTTTTGTGAGAATTTCCTTTCCTGAATTGTGGTTTCGGCATTTCCGTCTAGTCGAGGTTAATGTTTTTACAGTGCAGGTCTGGTGCTCCGTTAGTTGGTTGGTTTCCTTTTTCTTTGCGTTCGGATTATGGCATGCCCACGCGGTGTCAAATAATGGCATATGGGTGGTATCTGCATTTTTGTGCCTCTGGTTTTTCTTTATGAGGGGTTTGTTTTGGTTTGCTTCTCTTTGGTTGTGGTTGTCTTGGTACGCCGATGGGGTTCATCGATGTATAGATCACCGTTTAGTGGTAGTCTATGCATTGACTACCACCGAGGTTTTACCTAGTGTTTCTCTGACCCTTTTTCTCGTAAGAGGGGGTATTTCAATCCTCTGCTTTGTTGGGTTATCTCAGTCTTAGGAGTACCACTTCTTTGCAAGTACATCAATCTGATGATGTATCTGCAATAGTGGAATCCTCACAGCAAGAGGGAATGTCTTTTATAGACGTTTGGAATTCCCCTAATTCCTTAGTTTTTGCTCTCATTTTGTTCCCACGCTTAGTTCCGACAAGTTTAGAGCCATCAACTATAGGTTAGATTGCCTTGCCCGGAATTCTTACTCTTGTAGGTTAGCTAAACTCGTTTTATTTAGGCATGACTTTTGGTCGTTGGAGTCAGTGGAGAACTGCATTACTCATATCCCCATCTTCCAGCCTATTTGCTCTTCGCGTAGGGGTGTTTAAGCTATTCATCGCACCCCTCGTACCATTCTCACTCATTGCTCACTACAGCTAAGCAGATTGTAAAGGCTACTCACTGCACGCTATATCTAATCTGATTGTTCCTTCTTTTTGGTTTTCTATGGGGAGGTTCTATATCTTCCACCTGTGATAATAGATATGACGAACCGTTTATTCTGGAACATTAGAGGAATCAGCAATGATGCCTCTCGCACGTCTTTTGCTCATCGTCAAGAAGCACTCTATTTTCCTGATGGCCTTTCAGGAACCATTTATGGATCTAATTTCATGGTTAAGCTAGATACAGAGAAAGATTATGATCGCATGTCTCGTCTTTTCATTATTTCGGTTCTTCGAACCGTTGGTTTACTGAGGCTCTTATAGATTTTATCTGGAGACACATTTCTAACTGCTAGTTCTTTATTCTTATTAATGGTTTGACCAATGGTTTCTTTCGGTCGGGTAAGGGTCTCCATCAAGGCAACCCGCTTTCTCTATGCTTTTTTCATTGCTGTCAAGGCTTTAGTTGGAGGGGTGCATTCTCTTACGATCGCGGGCCAAATACAACTATTTGGTATACTCAGTGGTTGTCCTGCTAATTCTTCGTTATCTTTTGCAAAAGACATAGTCGTACACAAACGGGAATAAGCAATCTGTTCATCGTCTCCTTTCTTTTATTCATATTTACGAACGCTATTCAAGGAAGTTTATTAATGGTTTGAAGAGTTGTTTCATTCCCACTAAGTCTATGGCACTTAGAAGGATTACATGGATTGAACTCTTATCTGGCTTACGGGTCACTTCTTTTCCTTTTACTTATCTCGACGTCGTTCTTTGTTGAGGCGGCAAACTTAAGGCTTTCTTCGATTCCCTGACTGACAAAGCTAGGGGGATGATTTCAAGATGGAACTCTGTAACAACTCGAAAAATTTGACGCTCGAGTTTCAACACTAATTGCTGACATAGGGAGTTGGTCACTCATACACGCAATGTAACAACCCGTATTTTATGTATTGACCAATCATAAAATAATTAAATTTTATTCCCTGATGGTGGGATCATTCTCAGATTTTAATATGTTGTTCATGGGGATGTGATACATATCCATGATTTTTATCAAATCGACTTGTGAACATTTTATGCTTTTGCTTACTATTTGTGCTATAAATTTTGATAGAGATTAAATCAGGTGCTAAGATCGATCTCATTGAATCGGAATGGTGGTTTACAATTCCATAGAGTGGTCACATGAAGAATTTGATTTAGCAGTTTGGGAGAAATCACTGTTTTAAGTTTCAGCTTCTATTAGGTGGGCTGATTAGCAAACCCATTAGGCTAATAACCTGTAGATATAAATAAGGGGCCTTGGAGAGAGAATTAGTATTATTCTCTTCATTATAAACTTTAGGTTGGGTGTTTGTGATTCTCTAGTTCAACCTAAAACCTTAATTCTCTGTTATTTCAATCAAATTCATCATAGATTGCACCTAGAAGATAGATCAATATCAAAGAAGATTAGATCACATCAAATTACGTCGAACTCGAAGACTATCAGTGCTATTCAAATCTGATCTCATTATATTTACATTGAATTAGGGATTAGGTGAGTGGTAGACATCTCTCACATGGAAACTACGGATTGTAAGGCTAAATTAGGAATAAATTCTTATGTTACATGCTAAATTCACCCTAGATCTGATCATATACGTTAATCGCAGATTTAGACATCTTAGGAAAACCTAATTTGATGATGCTAACCAGATAATTGTTAGATTAATTACGTTTGTACATATGCTTAGACCTAAATCACGTTAGATTTCAAATTTATTCCATAATTATGATATGTACATGCTTGTATGCTCAGTATTGTACGAATTGATGTTTATTTTGATCAAATTAATTGCATTGTATAAAAACCCTACTCCTAAGAGTAAAGCCAAATTTGACCCATCTATAAAGACCAGTTTTCTTTTTATGTTGGTTATCCCTTGCAGGATCAGTGAGATCCTAGTGAGGGGACTCGAACTACCGACGTCGTAGAAGTCAAGCTCTCTACCACCGAGCCATTGCGGCAGACAATAAAAAAAACCAACTCCGAAATGTAGTGCCAAACCTGACCCATCCACAAAATCCAGTTTTGTTTCTATGTTGGCTACTTTTGCTGGCATAATGAGGTCCTGGGGAGGGGATTCGAACCGCCGACCTCTCAGAATTCAGGCAGGATCCCTTACCACCGAGCCACGGTGGCATATAGAAAAACCCTACTCTAAAGAGTTGAGCCAAATCTGACCCATCCATGAAGGCTAGTTTTGTTTTTATGTTGGCTACCCCTTGCGGGACAGTGAGGTCCTGGGGAAGGGACTCGACTTGCCAACCTCCCAAAAGTTAGGAAAGACCCCTGCCACCGAGCCACTGCGATTAACTAAGTTTATCGCCGCCTCTTTGATCTTCTTCAAATCCCCTTCTACTCTCCCATTTTCCTCATCGTGTCCCTTCTTTTCATTTCCCCTTTGTTGTCGTCCCTAAATCCCTAGCTTTCACTGTTGTGGTGTAGGAGCTATACCGCCAAATCCACTCAGTCGGTTCACTTAATCGTTTTCCCTTAGTACGCCGTAGCCTCCATATCCTCCCTCCCCTTATCTCCTCCTTATCAGGCACCTTCTTGTTGGTCTTCCCTCTTAGTCTACCCTCAGACTTCACGTCCCTTGTTTCTGCTTTGCATATATTTTCCCTTGGATCTCTCTTTTTTAATAGCACTTTCGATACTCACCGTTCTGTCTCATCCCCTGACCCAAGATCTGATTTCCGATGATTCCTCCTCATATCGTCTTGTCTGACTCATGTCCTAATGGACTTCCTATTTACAAGTAGTTTCTTCGTTAGCTGACTTTATCATCGCTAATGTTGTTTCGATAGGTCTTCACTTAACGATTTGGAAGTAAGCATGCTGAATACGTCCTTTTCCAAGTTGCTATTCAGGTTGCTTGGAGATAGCTGTGATCCAAGTACTTCAATTCTCTACCACTTTCAACTATTTGAATCTTGGTGCCTTGTGCTCGGCTGCGTTGCGTGTTATAGCTACTTCTGTGTCTACTGCCATGTTTTCTTTGACCTTTTCAACTGAGCTAGTCTAGTGTATGCTAGAGAGCCGTTGTGTTGAGAATTACACGCTTACCTGCCGCTAAAATCAATCTGCGCTTCAACGCAAAAGAACTGAGTTATTGGAGTTGCAACTTGTTCAAGTGTAAACAACGAAGTTGGGTAGATTCAATTCGCTACTACTTCAACAATCTGCATCTCTACTTCGAGTTGCTTCCATCTGATTGTTAGATTAGAGTTTGTTTGTTGTTTGAACTTGTAATCTGTTTTAGATTCATAGGCCCGCTACAATAGACTGCTATGCAGCCTAAGATAGAAGTTGTATATATGTGTTGTTTCCGTGTGTATGTATGAATTTCCTTCTAGCTATTTACATTAACTAATCTCACTCTATGTGGTATTAGATTATCATTTAGGTGTAGTTGGGGAAACATGTCTATAGCAGATAGGCGAACAACCTATGTCCTGTTAAATTATGTACTCATTACCTGTTATAATGAAAAAGTGGTACGATCCACTACAAAAACTAGTTGGTTGTGCCAAAAAGAAATTTGATTGCGTTGTTTGATTTGTTTGTTAGAATTGGTTGCCTTAGATCTTAGGATTGAAGAACAGAGAAAATGGGAGGTTCATATGATCAGATTCAGAATGAAACTTGGAAGATGCCCTCTGGAAAATGAGGGATTAAAGCAAAAAAAAAATTCGTGCCAAGAAACGCTAAGTATATGGAACAGTGCTAGTCTACCATGGAATGGTACCGATCCATATGGGGAGGTCGGATGGCGATGAAATTTTGGGGGATGCACGTGGTGGTAAATCAAGGTTTCCTATACATGTTCAAGTCATTCAGAGTTGTTTTGGATAAGTCGAAGGTTGCTTATTCGAGAGCAATCATGGACCGGCAAAAGTTTCAATATGGACGTCATAATTATTGGAAAATGGACTGGTAGGATGCTCTCGAGGCAAAGATGGACCAGAGCCAAACACTTAGCGAAATTTCGCTAAGTGTATGGATCAGTACCGGTCCATCATATATGATATCGATCCATCAAGATGTCGAATGGAGGGTCGAGGATTTTAGGTTTGGATGGTGATGGCTTCTGGGGGTTGTTAGTGAAGTTAGGATGGAAATGGACTTTGGATGATTAATGTGAAACTCAAAGATGGATCATGTTTCAATTGTGAACTCACGTTGGAGTGCTCAGAGTCGGATTGATGTGATATTGATCATGATGCGACATATGATCCAGTACGATGATGGATTGACAGGATGAGAGTCAATCATGAATGATAATGTAATGGTTCGGGAAATGGATTGAGTCACCGAGATGAAAGGTTTGACAAATTGAAGCACCAAGGACTCGTTGGTAATCAAAAGTTCTAGTAGACTCAAAGCAGGGGTATTGTAGGGATGCCCATTAGGATCAGAATGGATAGATTGCGTATCCTGGGCCGTCATGACGAGCCTAGTCGTCTTCGTTGAGTAAGGCAAACATACATAGTCCCGATGACGTATGGTATTTTAGCTAGATTCGGGGTTTTCAATTAGCCCTTTCGATCGTTTAAAGCAAGTTCGATTATCGATGGATTCAGGGTTGTAGTCAGTGGTAGCTAGGATATTGGATATTACGGATGTTGTGGTTGATTGCGTGCTTTCTTCTCAATTTTCTCTGAGTAGGCTGTCACCATAATGTTGTATATAACAATTATATGGTTTTTTTTATAACAAATATATATATATATATTATAAACGTGTTGGTAATTGTACTATTCTACTACATCACAGTCAGAACTAAATATTTATATTTAAATAGAATACTATTTCACAAGAATTTAAATATTCAAACGGTATAATACTAAAATATAATATTTTATTTCAACATTTTAATACTATAATATTATAACTCCACTATTTCTACATCTTTCGGTAGTACAATACATTCATTTTCAATTTCATTCCCGCACATTGTTCCTCACTACAAACACTCTATCACTCAGTTTCACACACATACGCATACACACACACACGCACACACATATATATACACACACGCACATAACTGTATATATTTATATACATGTATGGTCAGTGTAGCAATTTTTTTAAGGGGTCAAGGAAAATATACATGATGCATAACATATGTAACACCCCACCTCCGCCAGGGTCACTCTTGAAAGTACACTGGCTTTGGAGGGGTGTTTCTCAAGGTAAACATGCATGAAGATGTCACAAGACAGAACATACAAGTAAAACAGAGTAAATAAAGCAGCGGATAAAACTACTATTTCAAAACCATAGTCAACTTACATCAAAAGTACTAAGTCATTATTTTCCAACTACTACAAGTCTAGAAACATAAACTGAAAACTGGAAATAACATAAAGTAAACTATCCCCAAAGTAGACATGGTAAAGCCATAGCGAGCTCAAGTCCAAACCATACATGAGCTGTCCAGAAAGCAAGCTAAAGATCCAAGCTAGGTGCTAGTGTTCCCACCCTGAGAACCGGAGGGGGGGGGGGACGGAAGAAAAGAAGCGAAAGGAAAACGGGTCAGTCATAAAGGCTGGTAAGTCCTACCTACTATTAGTATAAAAACTAATAAAGTTAACTGGACATGTAAAACAGAGATGAAACATAGGATGATAACTAAACTGGCATGGTGAAAAGTTAACAAGATAGATCAAGTGTGGCATCGCATATACAAGGTTAAGTTTTGCACCAATAGTACTAGTAATCCAACCCATGTCAACTATAAACAAGAAATGATCCCTTGGCCCAATATCATGAGATGACCCAAGTCGGGGTCCAACTACACGGTCTAGTCGATCGGCTCCCTATAAGCCTAACTCGTCAAGTGTCGGTGTCATACGGCCCAACCGCGAGATGTAGTCGACTGTGCAAGGTCCACCCTAGGGTGTATCCGGGCCCTAAGGTGCCAACCACTGACACAAAACAAGCACGCAAAGTCCAAGCCTACTGGTGCCCATGTCTGTCTTTCATCCCCGGACTATGTGCACGACCATAGTCCGCCGGAATCTACAATGGCGCACCTACCTAGCCGTCCCTTTTGGTCACTTACAATCAGCCCAGTAATCGTGCCCCACCCCTAGCCTAGTCCCTAGGGTATCCTGATACTCCCTGGTGGGTTACTGCTGAAAAGGGCCCCGCAAACTAGGGTTTCTAATGGGTTAAGTGTGGTTAACCCTATCCAAACCATGTATCAAGTTGGTTAAGTATACCCAAGTGGTTCATGACTTAACCCCAACAATCCATCGTGTTCAATTGGTTAAGTATTCAAGTGGTCCATGATTTAACCCTACCATATGGCATTAATTACTTAATGCACCCCAACCTCTCACATTAGACTTTGTTGTGGTTACTAGTTAAGTCGGGCGGGTCCGGGTAGCTTTACACCACAACCTAGTCTAACCTCGGGTTTTAAGTGCGATATGACCAACTACTCACATTGGGTCCTATTGTTTGTAGCTACTAGTTAAGCCGGTCGGTTCCGGGTAGATTTATGCTACAAACTCAACCCAACCTCGAGTTGGCCACTTTCATGTTTTCTACATGTCATGTCCACGTTCATGTTTTCAAGCATAATCACATGTCATATTTTCAAGTCATGTTCCATGTCATTTAAGTTTACCCATAACATAACCCCATCGCACGTAAGTTCGCATTAACACAAATAGATCAAAAGGGGGAACATAATGATATGATAAGTTGGGCATAAAGTGGCAAAGTCTATCACAAGTTTAACATGGTGATATATGAGGCAAAGTGTTCATCACAACTAGCATATGGCATTATTGGCCTCAAAACATGTATGACATCAAACTTAGCAATTAAACTAGCATGTAGTTCAACATCATAGGCAAAGGTGAAACATGATAATAGTTGTCATAGGGTGATAAACTTGTGGGTAGCATGTAGTTCAACATCATATGCGAGTTAGCATCAAGGTTATGAGAGGATCTATGTTGCATTATGCATAACTACCAAGTTCTATGTTGCATTATGCATAACCACCAAATAAAGCTCATAGCTTTCTACCCAAAAATCAAGGTAAATGATACTAGGTTCATGATAGTGCCACAATCATAGATCAAAAGAGTCATAAATGGATCTGTGCATACAAATATAGCCCCCAAGACAAGTATTATACCCAAAATTCTCATTTCAACTTACTACATGATCATATTAACTTCATAGTTTAAATCTAAGAGTAGAGTGGGGCTTACAAAGCGTGGCTATGAGAACTAGAACCAAATAGAACAAGATAGAGACGTTGTAGAAGCTCTAGGAATGATGTAGCAACGCAAATAGCCTTGAGAATAAGTAGCTCCTTTGATTTGATGAAGAAAGATGGCTCCTTTTTGCCTTAGAAGCTCTCAAGATGAAGATGGAGGCCATGATTAGGGAGCATTTTGGCAGAATTTAGTTGTAGGAATGATTAATGAGGGTTTAGGGTAGGTCTAAGGGTGCTTATATAGAAGTTTAGGTTAGTTTAGGCCATAGGATTAACCCTAATTCAGATCTGAGCCATCAAATCACGTCACAAGCCAACAAAACAAGACCCAGGAGCCAAAACAGGTGCACCAGGCCAAACTGGCCCGACCACCCAGGTCGACAGGGGTGTCGACTGGGCAGTCGACACCAGCTGGGGCAAGTCGACTCCCAAGTCGACTCCCCAGTCGACTTGGGGCTGAGCGGGAAATTTTCCCGCCCAGTCTGTTTGGCTCCAGATTTGATTTTCGAACTGTTTTTAAACTCTGGATTTTCTGAAAACTTCGACGGGCCATAACTGGGTCATACGGACTCCGATTTTCGAAAACTCGGACTCTATTTCGCGTATTTTTCCGAGACGAACGCAATGGCATAGCCCGTTTCCCTTGATTCAGATTTTTAACATTTAATTCTGCCTTGATTAATGTTATAACATGTTATTCAAAATACGGGTTGTTACATTCTCCCCACCTTAAAGGATTTCGTCCCCGAAATCTTCAAGTTAGGAAGAACGTATCCTACCATCCATCATCCATCTACTCAAAACATCATCCACGAGCAGTCATTGTCCTTAAAAGATTCTAAACGATGTATGATCATATGCGAAAGGTGTGTGTATATGTACTTATTTAATGCGAAAATCAGGCGGTTACTGATTCAGTAAACCTCCTTAATGCAAAGTATGTTAGTGAAGTGAGTCCATATGTATGCAAATTCCTAACATAATTCATAATCTCTACATGAGTGCACATAACATTCATCCATATGCAACATCCACGTGATAGCATAACAAGTTTCAGCCATGAATAAGTATAAGCACTCATGCATATGCAATATGAAAGTGTGTGAGCCGATCTTCATGCCTAATTTGTATCATGCATCCACGAGTATCCACTTGCAAACACTTGCAACCACTTGCAAACATCAAGCATAACATGTTTCAAATACATGTTTCATCCAAAGGGTTTCTACCTAAGGTTCTCATGACAGGATTAACGAAGTAACCAGATAAACATGGATAGCAAAAGATAGATATGCTAGCTTATAAGAAAAGAGATTGAGAATGTACCCTCAAAAAGAAATGGGTGAAGCGCGCGCATCTTCTCCTCGGTTTCCCAAGTTGCGTCCTCTTCGGCTTCGCTCCACTGAACCTTTACTAACTTGACTTCTCGATTCCTTAAATTCTTGATCTCTGTTCCCAAGATACGAATCGGAGCTCGCCTCAGGGTTGCCTCTTTCTCTACCTCCACGTCTTCAAGAATGCTAGGCTCAACTACCTCGGCTGACTCATGTAGGCACTTTCGAAGATGCGAGACATGAAAAACATTGTGCACTCCGGCCAGCTTCTCGGGCAATTCCACCTTATAAGCCATCTTCCCAATCCTCCCTATGATAGGGAAGGATCCTACGAACCTTGGTGCCAGCTTCCCAACTGCTCCAAAACGAACCACATTTCGCAAAGGAGAGACCTTCACAAAGACCATATCACCAACTTCAAACTCTAAGTCTGTCATTCGCTTGTCTGCATAGGATTTCTGTCTGTCTTGGGCCGCTTTCATCCGTCTTTGAATCAACTCAACCTTCTTGGGTGTGTCCCTTATCATATCGGGCCCAAGTATAAGCTTATCCGTGGTCTCCCACCAACAAGTTGGTGACTTGCACGGTCTTCCATATAGAGCTTCAAATGGTGTCATTCCTATGCTTGCTTGGTAGTTGTTATTATAAGTAAACTCCACTAGAGGAAGGTGGTCTTCCCAAGTACCACCAAAGTCAAGAATGCATAGCCTCAACAGATCTTCTAGTACCCTATTCACCCTTTCGGTCTGACCATCCGTCTGTGGGTGATAGGCCGTACTTAGATTCAATCGTGTACCCATCGCTTCTTGCAAACTATTCCAAAACTGGCTAGTGAAAATTGGGTCACGATCGCTAACTATGCTAGAAGGAACTCCATGCAATCGCACTATCTCTCGAAGATAAACAGATGCTAGCCATGATGTGGTCCTCTTGCTCTTCACCGGAACAAAGTGAGCACTCTTCGTAAGTCTATCAACTATGACCCATATCCCATAAAGCCCAAAAAGTTTGGTCAACTAAGTGGACACCTTCACCCCAACTATATATCCCAAACAGACGAGTCATACTCCTTATGGGGTTTGCAACAGAACTAAGATTGAAAATAGGACTGAGAGGATATACTTAAAAGATAGCATGCGAGTAAGCTCTACAGAATAATAGGGATCAAGGATATACTCTTAAAAAGAGATATTATGCGCGTATCTAGTCTTCAATCTTCTAAGTCGCATTTTCTTGTGCTTAATCCCATTGTGCCTTGACCGTCTTTTAACTTCACAATTTCGTAGTTTCAAAATATGAGTTGGAACTCGTTTCACCGTTGCCTCTCGTTCCACTTCCACTTATTCTTTTCCTAAAAATACTTGGCTATAACTGCGTGCTCATGGTTTTCATGCAAGCTTTCCAAAATTCGTTAGTGAATCCTGGATCTCGTTTTCATACTATATGGTATTCCACGCAGAAAAACTATCTCTTGAAAACAAATGCCAATCCATGTTGCCTAATGTACTTACTGGGGTGATTTCTATAACCCATGCTTAAGCGAAATGGACTATCCGCCTTAGTGGCGAACACTACTCGATTGGATTACAAATTTCCAACAAAGGTGCCAAGGGATTCTAGATAACTAATCATGACGGAACCATAAAGGTCACACGAGATTTCGAGGGTATTACCGAGGCGAGTCATGAGCCTCGCAACCCTATGTTCGAAATCAAGAATGGCTCCATAACTGGACAACCAATCCATGCCCAAAATCAACCCGTATCCCATGAACCCGAGAACATAAGCATTACATGTGAATTCTACGGTCAAGATAGAAATCCTCAAATCCATACAAATCATAGATAGATGGGTGGAACCCCCAATTGGATTTGACACACTAACGGGATCCTCAACTAGACTAGTACTTAGGTGCAAACTTTCAACAATATCAGAAGAAATAAAGGTATGCGATGCGCCAGAATCAAATAAAGTTCGAACAGGAAAACCAGAAATGTAAACAAGGCTTTCCACAGAAATACTACCTCGGTCTGGAACTGGAGCAGTGTTGAGAGCATGTATCTGCCCTCCAGAAGGTCCTGCTCGCTGAGTCTGTCCTTGCCCCTGCCCTTGCTTCTTTGGGCAATCCTTACTGAAGTGTCCAGACTCTCCGCAATGAAAGCATTCTCCCAGCTTCCTTTTCTTCTTCCTACAATCTTTGGCTATGTGTCCAGTGATCCCACAGAAGTTGCACTTCCTTGTCTCCTTTACCTTGTTGTTGTTGGCCTTGTTACCCTTGTTGTTCTTGTTGCTCTTGTTGTTCTGGTTGCTCTGATTGCTTTGATTTCCTCCCCACTTGGAGCCCGCCTTCTTGGTTTGAGTCTCATTAGGCTTGACTTCTTTCTTGCCATTCTTATCATCTCCCTGGAGTAAGGCCATATCCACTAAGCTCTCAAAAGTGGCCCCCATGGGTATATGAGACATGGCTAAACCTTGTAATGGCTCATTCAATCCTCGAGCAAAGCGTAGAGCCTTCTTCTGAGGTGTGTTAACCATGTCTAAACCGAATCGAGCAAGCTGGTTAAACTTATTCACATACTCCCTCACGGTCATGTCCCCTTGCTTCAAAGATATAAACTTCTCCATTTGTAGATTCTCCTCAGCAGATGATAGAAACTTAAGCCCAAACCTCATCCTAAAGTCGGCCCAAGTCTCTATAGGCCTAGTAGCGTTGGTGACCTCCAACCAATAAGCAGCTTCCTCTTAAAATAACCATACCACCAACAGAACTTTCCTACGATCCTCTACATCAAAGATAACAAATAGGTCTTCAGTTTCCTTCAACCAGTTCCTTGCCTCAACAAAAGTCTCCGTCCCAACAAAATTCTTACCACCCATCGCCTTAAAGTCTTTGCAAATCTTCGCGAAATCCGCTTGTGGACGCTGAGGAGGAGGAGGAGGAACCTCAGGTACGGGAGGAGGAGTGGGAGTGTTTGCTGGGCCCGCATCGTTGGCCCTAGCTTCCAAGTACCTCCAGAACCATCCGGGTATGGGTACTCCCTCGGGAAGGTTAAGATCGGCCATGCTGAAAAAGGAAAAGATAGATTTAGAACGAGGAAACAAAGGATAGTGCTAATGGCTTTTGGGGAATAGCCTTTTAAAATAAACTAGACTTTTCTTGGAAAAATACTTAATTGGTTTTGAAAATAGTTTTTCAAAAGAGTTTTTAAAACTTTTGTCCGGTCTAGTAAAACCTTATGCTCTGATACCAAATGTAACACCCCACCTCCGCCAGGGTCACTCTTTCAAGTACACTGGCTTTGGAGGGGTGTTTGTCAAGGTAAACATGCATGAAGATATCACAAGACAGAACATATAAGTAAAACAGAGTAAATAAAGCAGCGGATAAAACTACTATTTCAAAAACCATAGTCAACTTACATCAAAAGTACTAAGTCATTATTTTCCAACTACTACAAGTCTAGAAACATAAACTGAAAACTGGAAATAACATAAAGTAAACTATCCCCAAAGTAGACGTGGTAAAGCCATAGCGAGCTCAAGTCCAAACCGTACATGAGCTATCCAGAAAGCAAGCTAAAGATCCAAGCTAGGTGCTAGTGTTCCCACCCTGAGAACCTGGGGGGAACGGAAGAAAAGAAGCGAAAGGAAAACGGGTCAGTCATAAAGACTGGTAAGTCCTACCTACTATTAGTACAAAAACTAATAAAGTTAACTGGACATGTAAAATAGAGATGAAACATAGGATGATAACTAAACTAGCATGGTGAAAAGTTAACAAGATAGATCAAGTGTGGCATCGCATATACAAGGTTAAGTTTTGCACCAATAGTACTAGTAATCCAACCCATGTCAAGTATAAACAAGAAATGATCCCTTGGCCCAATATCATGAGATGACCCAAGTCGGGGTCCAACTACACGGTCTAGTCGATCGGCTCCCTATAAGCCTAACTCGTCAAGTGTCGGTGTCATACGGCCCAACCGCGAGATGTAGTCGACTGTGCAAGGTCCACCCTAGGGTGTATCCGGGCCCTAGGGTGCCAACCAATGACACAAAACAAGCACGCAAAGTCCAAGCCTACTGGTGCCCATGTCTGTCTTTCATCCTCGGACTATGTGCACGACCATAGTCCGCCGGAATCTACAATGGCGCACCTACCTAGCCGTCCCTTTTGGTCACTTACAATCAGCCCAGTAATCGTGCCCCAGCCCTAGCCTAGTCCCTAAGGTATCCCGATACTCCCTGGTGGGTTACTGCTGAAAAGGGCCCCGCAAACTAGGGTTTCAAATGGGTTAAGTGTGGTTGACCCTATCCAAACCATGTATCAAGTTGGTTAAGTATACCCAAGTGGTTCATGACTTAACCCCAACAATCCATCGTGTTCAATTGGTTAAGTATTCAAGTGGTCCATGACTTAACCCTACCATATGGCATTAATTACTTAATGCACCCAAACCTCTCACATTAGACTTTGTTGTGGTTACTAGTTAAGCCGGGCGGGTCCGGGTAGCTTTACACCACAACCTAGTCTAACCTCGGGTTTTAAGTGCGATATGACCAACTACTCACATTGGGTCCTATTGTTTGTAGCTACTAGTTAAGCCGGTCGGTTCCGGGTAGATTTATGCTACAAACTCAACCCAACCTCGAGTTGGCCACTTTCATGTTTTCTACATGTCATGACCACGTTCATGTTTCAAGCATAATCACATGTCATATTTTCAAGTCATGTTTCATGTCATTTAAGTTTACCCATAACGTAACCCCATCGCACGTAAGTTCGCATCAACACAAATAGATCAAAAGGGGGAACATAATGATATGATAAGTTGGGCATAAAATGGCAAAGTCTATCACAAGTTTAACATGGTGATATATGAGGCAAAGGTGTTCATCACAACTAGCATATGACATTATTGGCCTCAAAACATGTATGACATCAAACTTAGCAATTAAACTAGCATGTAGTTCAACATCATAGGCAAAGGTGAAACATGATAATAGTTGTCATAGGGTGATAAACTTGTGGGTAGCATGTAGTTCAACATCATATGCGAGTTAGCATCAAGGTTATGAGAGGATCTATGTTGCATTATGCATAACTACCAAGTTCTATGTTGCATTATGCATAACCACCAAATAAAGCTCATAGCTTTCTACCCAAAAATCAAGGTAAATGATACTAGGTTCATGATAGTGCCACAATCATAGATCAAAAGAGTCATAAATGGATCTATGCATACAAATATAGCCCCCAAGACAAGTATTATACCCAAAAGTCTCATTTCAACTTACTACATGATCATATTAACTTCATAGTTTAAATCTAAGAGTAGAGTGGGGCTTACAAAGCGTGGTTAAGAGAACTAGAACCAAATAGAACAAGATAGAGACGTTGTAGAAGCTCTAGGAATGATGTAGCAACGCAAATAGCCTTGAGAATAAGTAGTTCCTTTGATTTGATGAAGAAAGATGGCTCCTTTTTGCCTTAGAAGCTCTCAAGATGAAGATGGAGGCCATGATTAGGGAGCATTTTGGCATAATTTAGTTGTAGGAATGATTAATGAGGGTTTAAGGTAGGTCTGAGGGTGCTTATATAGAAGTTTAGGTTAGTTTAGGCCATAGGATTAACCCTAATTCAGATCTGAGCCATCAAATCACGTCACAAGCCAACAAAACAAGACCCAGGAGCCAAAACAGGTGCACCAGGCCAAACTGCCCCGACCACCCAGGTCGACAGGGATGTCGACTGGGCAGTCGACACCAGTTGGGGCAAGTCGACTCCCAAGTCGACTCCCCAGTCGACTTGGGGCTGGGCGGGAAAATTTCCCGCCCAGTCTGTTTGGCTCCAAATTTGATTTTCGAACTGTTTTTAAACTCTGGATTTTCTGAAAACTTCGACGGGCCATAACTGGGTCATACGGACTCCGACTTTCGAAAACTCAAACTCTATTTCACGTATTTTTCCGAGACGAACGCAATGGCACAGCCCGTTTCCTTTGATTCAGATTTTAACATTTAATTCTTCCTTGATTAATGTTATAACATGTTATTCAAAATACGGGTTGTTACAACATACAAATGTACATGGCAGTACGCTAATGTATCAAAGTCAACTCAGGAGCAACGCCATGGATAGACAAAGCAAAAAGCAAAAGGTGCAAATGCAATGTGTGCACAAACCAGCTCATATGCATAATACATGCAAGAAATCTTATAAAGAATTTAAGTGCCGTCACATGACGTAGCGGATCACATGGAAGAAAATATACACTGCAATTATATGCATATGCACACATAACCATGTGCATATATAATCCAACATATGTAGACATGTCAAGATAGTTGGGGTTTATATGCTAACACAAGTGATAGGCATTCAAATGGTTAAAAAAAGAGGGAAATTCTTTTTCCAAAATTATTTGGACTCTAAAAGGATGAATTTAAATATGCATGAACATGATGGGAAAATATTTCCTATTTTAATTCTTTGAAATGGTAACAAATTAATCTTGCATTCATGAGACAGAATATTTGACAAGATAATATTGCATATTATTTTCTGAAAATAGAGCAGCATGCAAAATGAAATCTATGTTCAAATAAACAATCTGCATGGACTAGTTCATATATGGAATGAATAAAATCCCTAAATGTTGGCAAATAAATTTTCGGTAAGAACTTTTTTTGGCAAACCAAATCTATCATGCATGCATCAGTAATTGCCACGAATCAAAGCAATTTGTTATTGCCAAATCATATTTCCAGAATGAACATATATGCAAATCAACAAAGCAAGGATAACATGCACCAGGCCAGAAGTACAAACAAGTGCATATTACACGTAGAAAATTTCAAAACAAATCAGGTGATAAATCTCTCGATCAACATGCAAGAATAAGGAGCAAAATTAGATTCTAAATTCATGCAAGTTCAAAACAAGAAAGGTATATATTTGCATTATTGGCAAATGCAAAAACAATATGCATAAATTTGGGCATGAAATGAATTTCAAAGTTTTCCAGAAAAAACATTCATTTCTGGAAATGTCATGCAAAAATTACGTGGGGACAAGTATTAATTCTTGATTTCAATACATTTCCAGAAAAGTGCAAAAAGACATTTTTTTTAAGGACATGAAAATTTCAATGTATATATACATATATATGTGCATCAAGTGGATTTGCTGAAATGATCATGACAAGTCAGATATACTAAAGAAAATTGTCGAGCAATTTCAGTGAGAAGGAAAGGAATTTTTATTCGAATAAATGGAATAAATTCAGAATTCAAGAATGTAAAGGAAAGAAATCAATTTACAGTGGTGGTATGGATATCTTGGCATGTTAATTTTTTTCCAAATTTACAGTGGGGTAAGATCATGGCAACAAACGGAGAATGACATGGCATAAACACTCATAATAAATGGCTTTTGTTAATATCAAGCATATAAGAAATTTGGAAGAGATTTTTAATGTGCATTTCCTAGCAGATCAATATTTGGAAATAATATTGCATGTATCCAAAAATCTATTCAAAGAAAATTGGGCGAGAAATAAATTTTAAAGCTTTCCAGAAACAATTAATTTTTATTTCTGGAGATGACATTTAGGAATTGTTGAAGGGTTCAAAATTGATATATGGCAAGAAATGAATTCGTATCTTTAATTCATTCCAGACACGCGAACGAATTCATTTTTAGGCGATTTTTTTTAGAAATCAACAAATCATTCACGATAATCACTTGAGGAATCATGGCAAGTAAATCACGCAAGATGCAACAACGAAACCAAATCAATTCAGCGAAATCTGAAAAGGGTTTCTAAACCCTATATATTCACTCATATTTCATCATTGGCATCTATTGAAACAACAAGAAAACAAGAGAAACAAATTTTAGAATACTCACAATTCATTAGAGTTTCGATCGCATGCAAGTCAAATCGTTGGACCTAGAGCATCGAAAGATCAAAGCATCAGAGAACAATTTCCAGAGAATCAATTTGAAGTTGCGATTTGATTTGGGGACAAAAGCCCTAACTTTATTTCGGCTAATATTGTTTGAAGCAAACAATATTTCAAAAGAAAAAGGGAGGCTGGCTAATTAATTTAATAAGGGTTTCTGTTGTTGTTTTTTCTAATATTTTTTTCAAACACTGTATAAGTTTACTAGTTTACTTTAAACTAGACGTTACGAGTTATGGGTTTGTAATTCAGGGAAAATTTTATCTTGGGTATGAAGATCAGTGCAGGGTGTTGAGCATAGGATTAGATTAGTTGAGAGTGAGTACTGTGAGTTTACAGGAAATTTATAAGCGTAGATATTATTTTAATACCTAGTAGAAACCTTGAGGAATGCAGCAGTAGACCGGGTTTGCCGAAGTTGGGTAAAATCTATGCCATTTACTTTTTGCATTTATTTTCCTTATTGCAATATGTGCTGTGATATTTCTTATCTTGTAAAAGCCAATAAACCTGTGACACCCCACGTCCGTTAATGTCACTCACAAAGGGAATGCATTAAGTTTCATGAAGCATTATACATAAACAGAAACAGGAATATTACAAAACAGACATAAATATAGCAGCGAAAACAAAAACTTTATTTATGATAAAGTGGCATAGTCAAAACATCCTTTGTTTGATATACATGAAAACCATTCCATCGTTAAAACATCTATCTTATTCTTAAACATCAGAGTACAAAACAGAATAAGAATAATTCCCAAGTGAAAACGTAGCCATAGTAGCAAAGAGAGAAGCTTGAGCAGTACATCTAGCCGCTCCAAGCAAGACGATAGCAGAATCTTGAGTAAGCTTGAGAATTCCCTCCCTGAGAATCGGGGGGAGAGACGGAAGAAATAAGGGGAAACAAAAAGGGTTAGACATAAAGTCTGGTAAGTCTATTTACTTTTAGCAAGTAAATAAATAAAAGTAGCATGATAGGCATATAAAGTGGATAAGAGAGATAAATGTTAGATTTTATGCCCTAGAGGCAATTCATTTGATGAGATTGATAACACTGTTGACGTTATTATTTTATTTGTAACAAAATAATATTCTATTCTATTTACTGTGTAATATAATATTAATATAATAGAAGCCCTTAGAGTTATAATACATAATAATATAGTTCAAGTAAGTGACTTGAACTTGAGATTATATAATGTGATAAGTATTATAATTCTTGAATGTCCCTAGTTGAGTTTTATTGTTTATATAAAGGACAACAATAAAATGTTGAGACTAGTATGTTGACTGACTGATGATCACATCTCATTGATCATTAATATACGTGATATTAATGTCAAAACATAAATATGAATTAGAGAATATCGTATTGGGCTGACCCACCAAGAGATAACTACATGGAATATAATTAACAGTATCATAAGTTATTCTCGTAGTTATAGTGATGTTATGGTCCTTAGACCTGAAATCATTATAATTTTATTCGAGGATATTTGTGTTTTGATATCATCTAAAGTTATTCGTAATAGAATAACGATAACCATTATTATTGGATACATCTTGAATCAAATGAAAAATATGAATGATGCAGACGGAATTTAACCCTACGATATATTCATAGTAATATCCATGGGCCTCTTGATTGAGTGAGACTGTGAAATGCATGGTCGTGCTCAAATATTGATTTGTTTTAAGTAGTCTACTCATCTATCAAGAAATAAGGATTAAATTATAACGAGGATGATATGATCAATGCCTCTAGTTTAATCCTGGATATATCGGTTAAAAGGATTATATTGCATTGATACATAGGCCACATACAGGTTGTATCGAATCGTTGATCTTATTATAACTTGGGTAACAACGATGTGTTGCTAGATACCGCTCACTGTTTATGATTTAAATTATTGCCAACGTTGTAATAACCTATAGAGTCACACACTTAGAACGTTATAAGGAAGAACATTAATTTGGATAAATAAAATATCAAACAGTTGATATTTTATTGGATGTTGGAATGGGCACATTGGTTAATTCCTATTATTATGGTTCGCGTTTATTTTAAAATGGGATATTTCACCTTCCTTTTTAAAATAGACATATACGCATGAATTATAAATATAAGGAAAAGGATCAGATCTAAGATCTAACCCTAGTTTTGCCTCGTTCCAAAATCTACCAAAGTTAATGGCGGCTAGCACCTTAAACCCTTTTCTTCTTTGATTTAGATCTAAGAGGATAAACGTTCATGTGGATAACCAATAGAGGATCGGCGGCTTGTCGTTCTACTTCGATTCGATCCGTCGACTCACTTCAAGCTCAAAAATTTTCAGATCTACATGGATTCAACAAGACAGGTATGAAATCCTGATTTATCTAATTCGATCTACCTTTTATTGCTAAGATCATGATTTAATTTTGTTGAATCATCATATTTGGGTTGTCGATTTGATCCTTCAATACTACAGTGGTATCAGAGCTAGGTTTTGCAATAAATTGTATTTTGTATTTTGATTTAGGTTTGGTTTTGTTTGAATTCCTAATTAATCGACTATTTTGTATACAGAAATTAGTCGATTTATTTCTGAACTAATTAGGATTAAATATTTCATCTCTGAAATATTATTTAACCATGTACTCTGAAATCGTGGATGTATGAATTTGGAAAGAAACATTACATTAATATGTTTATATGATAAACAGTATTAAACTCGTAATAAAAATGTTTGATTGGTAATTATATATATGGATTTAGATCTGAAACTGATTCCTAGATCAAAACTGATTATTATGTCTTCCAGTTTAAATGAAACATTAAATGATACCACATTATTGTTTAATCATCCGGATTTATTTAATAATCCATTGAATCTAGAATGCTATAATACCCAATCTATCTAGTTTTGTTGCAGTAAGTTATGGAACAAAATAGTTTTGTTTAAATACGGATTAATATTAGATATTAATTATGTTTGCAAATTTTATGGTTTTAGATCAGTTTATATGTGTTAGAAATACCAGTATAATGATCAAAACTTGTTTGATTCATACATGTTAAAGTCATGACTATCTCCTTTTATGATAGAAACCAAATTTATTGAATTCCGATCAGTTATGCAATTTTCAATCATATTTGATTTAATGAAATCAATTTGTAAGAAAATAAAATAAGACAAAATTTTCTGATTTTAATCTTTATATTAGAGAATAAAATCAGAACACTTGACTATGAATTTTGATATAAATTCTAAATAATTTGTCTAATCGTTAAACATGAATCTGAAATCCATTCAAAACTTATATGGTTTTATGTTTACATTACATTGAAAAAGACAAGAATTAGTTCAAGTCATTTGATTTTATATTGTTTAACAATATAAAATACTAAGAATTATGTGATTATTTTATATTCTGCTGCAAAATGTTTGTGATAGAAATACATTTCTCCTATTAAAATGTATATGCATGAAAAAATGCCTATGAGTTTAGAAGGATTGTACAATACATGATTGTACAATTCATGATTGTATGCAAATTTACATGCAGTAGATACATTTTGCAAAATTAGTATTTTGGTCAAAGATTTAGGTTTCATGTTTCGAATTTCATGCATATGGCCATTAAACCATAGATTCCAGAATTAATAACAATTGCGTTTCAAAATTGAAATTGTTTCACTGAAACAACGAAATGTATTTGATACAAAATTGTTTTACAATAAACAATTATACATTTGATGTAGAACATAGTTATAAAACTTAATTTTAATTCTGGAATATAAGGCATGATATGCTTGAGTATAATAACATGTCAATTCTCATCCAATAATGTATCAAAATGTTTGATAGCTAAATTAGAAAAAAGGCTTGATTTAGTAGTGTTGCATCACAGACTAATAGTCAAGCCTTTTGGTTTTCAGATTTAAATTTTTTCATAATTTTGGATGACCCGCATATTATAGATATGAACCACAAGTTATAATACATATACAAATGTTATGATTTTTTCTTTTCTGGAATTAGTCCATGTAAAACCTTATTTCCTACTAGCCTGAAACACATGCATGTTCTAGATGATAAATTGAGGCATATCATTGATGTTGTATATATATATAGATCTGGTAGTCTACATTGTCCTTTTCAAAATAAGTTTGATTCAACAATTTGTTCATATGATTGATGAACAAGGTTAAACCTGATTACTGGTCTACTCTGCATAGACAAGTAGTGTTTGTGTTGTTAATATATATCATCTTGTTACCATATTTAATGCTTTTGAGCACTGTTATGAATTTAGTCATACCATTAAACACACACACACATATATATATATATATAACAGTTTATTGTGTGTAGCAATTTTGGATTGCACACAAATGATATGTGTTTACATTCAGATGAAACTTGTATAAACAAGTTGTACAAAATACATGTTCATAAATGCATGAACATGTTTACAAGTGTATGGATAAATATGTACTGGTATTTGAATCTGTATGCAATGTATCTGAATGTTATATAATCAATACGTGTTTACAACATAATTAAAACAAGATATCAATTGCATACGCTACTAATACATATATATGTATGGACATGTATATATCATAAATTTGAATTGGTAATTTGACTTGGATACTTGATCATATTTTGATTTTCAATCCAATTGCCGTTAAATATGTATACTGATATGATATTAAGCTGCACCTTTTAATATGGTCTAAAAGGGCTCGGCAATTGGTACTTGTTTGATTTTATAACGATTTTATTACTATTAGTATCAAGATACTAAAATGGTTCTAAGATTAGTTTATATGTTATATCATGAAAAATGTTACCTTTACATAAATGATACTTATGAATATACATACATATATAGCTTAGCGTACAATGATGATTGATATCACATGCTTATCATGTATTTGCATGGTACATATGTATATTCAAAGTTCAAGCATGATATAAAATTGAGATTATATAGAAGTGTGTGCATATTTGATATATTTATATTGCATATTTTGATGTTCAATATTATTACTGCAAATTTGATTTGCATTTGGTGGTTGTATAAAACATATATATGTGTGTGTGTATATATATATATATATATATATATATATATATTGTATTCATCTTTGACAAGTGATTTTCGCAGCAAATATGATTTGCTAGATCTTGATTCTTGTAGTATACTGTGTATAGACAGTAATGACTAGATACGACAATGTATGTTTGTAGTATGGCACTTGTCTTGATGTATTTGAATTCAGATCATTACGAATGATTCTATCTAATTCATTGAACTCAAGACACGCATACTCGTAATTTTGAACATTATAAACTAACAAGCACTCTTTGTTTGTTTATGCAGGGTCAGTATGACTGATACTAGATTTGCAGTTTCAAAATTTTATTTTGTTCACCTTTTGCACACATATTGAAGGCCGATGTGCATATTGATGCACAAATTCAATGCAAAAATTGTTCTTGTAGATCTGAGAGGCCTGTATGTTTGTAAAAGTGTATAAATATAAACGTTAGCATGTATGACACAAACTATAGTACTATATATGTTTGTATAAATGCCTGTACGATGATGTATCTTGTTTGTGTATATATCTATATGAAAGTGTATGTATAAAACGAGGGTACAGTTCGAATAATACATTGCGTCCTGTATACACCCTGTTAGTGTGTTAATTCATTGCTCTATCATATGCATAGCTCCAAAATCAAATGGGCTCTGAAATCTGATTTCATTTAGCCCGTGTATGTATAAATGTGTACACTTGTTAGCCGCTACTAATATGTTTGTAAGTTTAAGGTTAGATATACATCTAGCAACGTGATTTACTTCATCTTATATAATGACATGTATCCTACGTTAAATACATGTCTTTAATTATATATTAACATTGATATATTTAAAGCCACTTGGATCAAAATGGTAAATAGGAACATCACGCTGAATACCCTATTAGTATGATATATTTAAACATTTTGAAAATGTTCAAAAGAAATAGTGATATACTTAATTTTGTAATATTAAGTTCAACATATAAGTATGTTGTACATTATATATATATATATATATATATGATTGCGGTTATATGCAACATATATTTGATATAATACATATATTTTGATATGTGTTTATGACATAAATAATGTTTCCCATTACGAATAATAAATTCCCTTTAAAGCAAATTTTGTTATATTAAGTCATGGTGAGTCTTCCAATAATACACTAATCAATGTCCAAAATCACTGGATGTAGGTAATGCCAAAGCATTGTGCATCCTTTTATTTTGGTTATATGCGACGGAGTAAAAGTGATACTTGAACTCTATTATTAGGTCTGACTTAATTAAGCTGCATAATAAGATTATGGCTTGGAGACAACAACGTGAATTATTCTATATTTGAGAAAACGAATAATACTGAACAATATGTTCATCATGCGATCCAGGAATTATATACACGATATAATTGACATAAGATGTCTACCTAAAAGGTTGTGTTTTGGGGATTAGCCAAAGCTAGGTCAAGGCATGACTAGATATGGGTCTTGGAACACCATTATATATATATACACTGATATATGTATATAAATAAATGGATGTTAATTTGAGTGGGAGCATATTTTAATTTAAATTACGCATTTATGTTAATATAAAATTTTGATTGTCAAAGTTTATACTAAATAAATATTAAAGAATTAGATATTATTTATTATCTACTGTAGATATTAAATAATAAATAACTCCGATAATTTAAATTAATCCTTAAGTAGGATAAATTGAATTAAATCAAATTTCTTGACTGGCATTGAAATTTGAGGATTGTCCTCAAACAATTCAAACATATTTGTTTTATAAATAAAGAGAGGATCTAAAATAAGTCAAAGTGTAACTTCAAACAATTCAGATATAAATGTTATAGAATCTACTTATACATCTCTAGTAATAGATACTAGATATGAATAACATAAGTGTATGTGAATTTACAAAAATTGAAGAATAAGTAGAAATCTGATAAAAGGACAAGTGAACTTACGATTTGAAATGAAGCAAATGTTGCTGGCTTATCCATAGGCAGTTGATTCTTGTTAATTATATTGGCTTAATTAAATAAATAAAATAATTACTATTATGAAATTCCACTTAAAATAAATGTTATAATATATCTTGTTCAGACAAGTTTGAATTTCATTTGTAATAAAAGAATAAATTGTTATTCATTTTATTTAAATGAAATGTCGTATGGAATTTCACAAACAGTTAATGATATTTGTAAATCCTTAACTATAATATACTTGACATTAAAAATGACTGGATTAAATTTAGTGATTTAAATCTAATATACCTTTAGTATTACCAGTTAGCCCAGTAAACAAGAAAGTATATCAAAACTCCAAAATGATGGGTTTTGAGATCATTTGATTTTGAATTATATGAAGAATATAGATCTTGTTTCTTAGGCAAAATAACTGAATCACCTTTCACTTGACACAGTGAATGAGTGATAAGTATTGTATCTCATACATAATGATGTATATAGAGCAATGAATACATAAACTAGAGGCATGTTTCATTACTTCATCATATTTACTGATGATATCAGTAGATACAGATATGTGTATCTTATGAAATGCATATCAGAATCCTTTGAAAAGTTCAAAGAATTCAAAATGAAGCTAGAAACCAATTTTAATAGAAAATTAAATACTTTTCGAACTGATCGAAAGAGAATATTTAAGCCAACTATTTAATGACTACCCAGACGATTTTGAAATTGTTTCATAGCTCACTCCATCTAGAACACCATATTGGAATGGTGTGTCTGAAAGGAGTAATCGCACCTTATAAGATCCAGTACGATTAATGATAAGTCATAAAGATCCTGAAACGAACCGAAATCCCCCTTACGGGAAATCACGGATTGAGTTGAGGACAAGCCACATCGGAACGCAAACAGAAGAACATTTCATTGTATATTACAACAATTCCATCAGAATACAAGAATATACAGAGTATGAATAAATATTATACAGAAAATATTAGAGATTTAAATTACATTACATAGCAGCGGAAAATAATACAAAACACAACTAGAAGAAATACATGGATACCAAGCTTTCCGAGTATTGTTCTAGCTGGAAATCAGGATCCTGTGAATATAAATCTGCAAAACCAAAACTACTAGCTACCCGTGTCAAAATAAGGGCACCCAAAGTTTAGGTTTAAACAATAAACTCCAGGTAAGTCATGTGACTGGTGTGAGAACTAAAACAGTTATTAATCTTTACTTTAAAGTTAGGTAAATCAAGGGACCACGCCGTATAACACGGAACGGGTTTCCTCCCAAGAGTAAAACAACAGCGCAATGCTAAATAAAGAACAATGAAGCTATTATAAGACCCAGGTCTCATCACACAATGCAACACAAGCCGGAGGATAGGTTTTTTTATCTTATAATAGCCAAAGAATGCTTGATACGCTAAAAACAAATCATTTGATACTATTATAAGTGCATAGTGTATAAAACAATTTCAATCATAAGTATCAATCATAGAAGGCATAAGTGCCCCATACCACTACGTCGCCATACTAGGCTCTACAAAAAAAAACCGCGAAGTCACGTATGGGAAGTTGGATTTCCATCTGTGAACCGAGGCAAAAGATAGTCCTCTACCGATTCGAGACTGTCCAGCCCGAGCCTCAGGAACAGCCGCAACTGCTCCTTGGATCGTCAGGGATGGTCCACCGATGTGGATTAAAATGCCTGAGCACTGCGTTTCCCTGCCCTTTGGGGCGTAAATGAGCCAAATGACTCCATCCGCTCCACACAGTCACTGATATATCCGAGGCGCCTCGCAACAGCAACAATCACACATGTGAAATTAATATAAATGTCAGGGCTGGTAGGTCACTGACACCACCCTAGCTAAAAAGAAATGCATGCCCTCCCTGAGGTCCTCTCCCGTTTCTGGTTCACAACCGGGGTGTGAGGCCGCGAATCAACATTACACAAAGCTATGGCACACAGGCGGTGCTTTGATCATCAACCATAAGACTTTGCTTTTCAACAAAAGCCTTGATCAATTGCCACTTAGGCATGCCACACATGCAACTCACACCATGCGACTGATGTCTATCGATATACAACCTCTGATCTCGTATGTCTCAGAGAAGGGTGAAGTAAGGGAATGAATTCCCCTTCACCAGGCAGATGTATATTTAATAGAGATCAATCAACACAGAGAAAAATCCAATGTCAGACACACAGTCAATACAAGTTCGTTCTGGGTCTGAATGAATTCGGAGGCACCTGGTACCTTGCATATCCATCGATCTCCAAGTACGTCTGGACGATCACCAACTGATTCCCTCCTCTTGGGTGTACAGTCCAATCAAGATCATCAGTAATCACCCAAACGATGTGAAGACCTCCGGTCTTTGACCACCGTCTTCATCCTCGACACCACGTCGAATCAGTTATTCAGAATGGGATAAACCCGGTCTTTCTGAATAACTCGCGTATATAATAAACAAATGTTACACAAACACAACATACGCCTCATTCCAATTCAGAATATTCTTTTATTCAAATATTCTTATACTTTGGGAAAGGTTCCATTAATTTTATCAAAGATGAATTCTTTAAATTTATTCTTTAATCTTCTCTTGAATATCAATTCAAACTAGTCGGGATTAGTGAACCAAAACGGAGTAATCATTTATTTTATTTCCCAATCCCAACCTATTCATCCCATGAAGTAAAGCTGGTCACACTTCATATCTAACATCACGGTGTTATCGGTAAATTTAATTACCATTTCACGTTCAAATCTAAATAAAGATTTAACTATCGTCTGGAGCAAAACTGGTGATACTCCATTCTCGATCACTTCAATCTAATTAAAGATTCATTAAAACTCCACTTAGTTTTAATCTTCCCAAAGATCAATACCCTGTCTTTAACTAGGTTAAATAACCAATGTCATCTAAAACACGGTTCACGATAAACCCAAAATCACATCCCATTCCAATTCAATTATTGAAACTTCTGGTTACTTTTAAAACCCTTTCAAATCCAATTTATTTATTTTAAAAATAAATGGGATTAAAATTCTAGTTCAAAACTTGTTCATTTCGATAAAAAACTATCTTTATCCTTTCTTATTTGGAATTTTTCATCCCAATTCTTCACAAATCATTTCTTATGATTTTATACAAATTATTACCATTTTTAATAATTTTATCAAGGCTCGTACAGTCGATTTCCATCAACGGCCATCGAACTGCACTTACAGCGACCTTTTCCAAATTTGATTTGGACATAATTTCAAATCCAACCGTTAGATTTTTAATCTCTAATATTCTTAGAAAGCTCTTTTCGATACGAACCCAATGGTTCCGGGTTTAGGAGAATCCGACGGTCGGATCTCCCGTAATATCCATTCGAAGTCAGTGGTCGAAATTCGCGAACTACCGCGGCGCGGAGCGTTCTATTCAGGCCATTATATATAATATATATATATTATATATTTCGTCGATTTCCTTTCAAAACATATTTTATAAATTGTTTTAAATTCGTTTTCAAAACGATTTCAGCTTCATATTCAATTTCTAATAAAAATTGAATATTCCATATCATTAATCTATAAATGATAGTATTTTCAAAACGTTATATTTTGAAATCACTTCCTTTTCTATGTTCATTATAAAAATGAATAAAATCGATATAAATATTGTTCACGTCAAAATGGCGTCAATCTAATCAACATGGCTTTTATTCAACACATGAATGTATTCTTCTATTCAACACATGAATATTTATTTTATTCAATACATGAATATTTATTATTTTCAACACATGAATGTTTCTATTCAACACATGAATTTATTTCTATTCAACACATGAATTTATTTCTATTCAACACATGAATTTATTTCTATTCAACATGTGAATTTATTTTAATTATATTTCTTATTTTCCAAATTGGAATGAGGCCTAATCAATTACCATATAACGTTAATTATATGGATTCCCTACAACACATGTATATAATAGAACCGATAAATCATCAACCAACATCCAGAGTGCACCACACAACTGCATAAGCATTAAATATAAATAACTAACGCTTACACAGTCTGTCAACCCATCGATTGACATACAACTAAACAATCGGGATTAGTGTACGTCAAATATCATCCCAATACCCGTGTAGGATTTCAATCAAACACATATTTTATATGTGCAGTTGGGCGATATGTAAAATTTATCGTCCCAATCAATATCAGTCAAATCGGTGTACATAAACAAATCGTTTGATTTGTAAATGAATATTTATTTTACTTTAACACATGAATATATATTTTATTTTACCTCACAATCAATTTTCGCACAAACAAATCAATCCAAACGCAATCAAACAAACAAGTTGTCCATGGTCTGTGGACGACGGGTGTCGGGTGCTGCTAATCACCGCCTGCATCCTAGTATATATTTCAACTAGAAAATAAATTAAAAGTGAGGAGTTCTCATCGAGGGTTCCACTCTGCCATTCTCTATTTCTGAATTTCAGAAGAGTGCTGACTTGCCTGAAATCCCAACTTCATTTTCACGCTGTTCATATTAAAATCACATTTTTATTTCAGTTCTAAAAATTATATTTTTTTACTTCAAAACCATATGTGTAAAAATCACATCTTTAACACGATGTTTACATTATAAAGATAATATTTTTATTTCGATGTTCATACCATAATAAATCATATTTTTATTATCTCTCTAATATAAAAATCATATTTTTACTTCGCTACATAAATAAAAATTATATTTTTACCTTACTACTTGAATAAAAATTATATTTTTATTCTACTAATTGAATGATAAAAAATTATAACTTCCCATAACAAAGATAGTATTTTTCTTTAAACAAAGATCGTATTTTTATTTTCTTTTTCTCCTCGCTTTCATATGATAAAGATCAAATTTTTATATGTTAAAAATATAAACAAATATCCAACTCTTTTAACAAATAAAAAGCAAACCTTCCTATTCATTAAAAATCAAACCTTTATATTCCTTAAAAATAAAACTTTTATCTTCCTTAAAAATCAAACTTTTATATCCATTAAGCTAAAATCATTTCTTTACTTTTTTTTCATAGAAAATAAATAATAATATTCAAAAACAAACTCACATTTGCTAACGGTGAGGGAGGAGGTTCGCTGAGGCGGAGTTGGGCGGCGCTGGAGGTACCAGGAGGTTGTGGTGGCGATGGCAGACCCTACGGTGGCGGTTTTAGGTATTGGCGGGGGTTTGGGATTAAAGAAGAAAGAGGGGAGAGGTTGTAGCTGTAACACCCCGTATTTCTGTTAACACTAAAGTTACTAATACAAAAATAATAATAAATGTGTAAAGGGGAGATGTATCTAATGCGTATGTATTTATATGGATTGACAAATAATAGTAAATGTACATTAAGAAAGAAATGGTGAACATAATTGGCTTCTCTTTTCAACGGACGGCTCTGGTTAACCCTAGCTTCATCGACGGCTCAAATTAACTTGCAACTCTATAAAAAGACTCTAGGTCTCAAACTAAAAATTCACAAAAAAAAATAAGAATTAGAGCCACCATGCTGTCTGCTGAGAACTAGAGGGAGCCTCCACTTGAAAGAGACGAACAACATAGCGAATACAAACTAAAAGATTAAAAAGCAACAAAAAATTAGAATCAAAGCAACGTCATTCCAAAGGAAAGCTTTGCAAATTCAGAATTTCAGAACTCAGAAAACAAGACCGTCTACGATTGTAAGTTTAGCTACATTTTTAGAATGCGAATTAATATGAATATCATGTGTTGCGATGAAATGATAATAGTACGATACTCATTATGTTATTAATATACGTTTGTGATTTGATTCTATTATCATGTTGAATTGAGAATTATTATGTATGATGTTTATTATGTTTTATAATATTAATCTATGCCAGTGACTTGATTCTATTATCATGTTAAATTTGGGATTATTGGATTAGATTATTTGTATAAGCATGGACTTGGATTGTAACATCTTATGAGAATTGTGTAGTTTATTATGCAAGTTTATGTAGTGAAATTATGCGACCAATTGTCAAATCTATATGTTCATGTTTTTGCAAAACTTATGTCATGTTCACAATTATCATATGTTGGGATTAATTTGCAAATATGTTTAAATATATGTTACTAATTAACACATGTGTATGTTGATTAGCCTATGTTGCTAACTCACACATACGTATGTTGATTTGCCTATGTTGCAAATTAACATATGTATATGGATTAGTTCATATTGCTAATTCTCATGTATGTTGTTAATATGGCCTATGTTAAAAACACATATATGTTGAGTTAGCCTATAAGTGCAAGTTCATGCCTATGACATTATAATGTTTATGTTAGTCTTTTTGCAAGTTTGTACCTATGACATTATAATGTTCATGTTAGTTATTTTGCAAGTTCACCCCTAAAATGTTCATGTTAGTTATTTTGCAAGTACACCCTATTATGTTCATATTGATTATGCCATCAATACCAAAGGTATACCCTTGTCATGTTTATGCTAATTTATGCCAATTTGCGTATATTAAATTAGGCTAAGTTTTTACCCTAATACTTTACACCAAAAATCATGCGAACGTAAATTAGGCTGAGATGGTTAGCCTAATATTGGACGGGGTAACGTTGGGTTAAAATGATAATTTTAGGAAAACTTGCCATAAATTGGTCATTAATCACATAAGTGATTTATGGCATAAAAAGGCATTAATTACCTTAATTAATGAGATTAACTGGAAATGAATGTGACAGTAATTTGAATTTGAATAATTTACATAATTAAAATGTAAATCTGAAAATACGAACGCGCTTAACCCGAGGTTGGATTGAGTTGTGACGTAAACCTGCCCGGACCCGCCCGGCTGTCCGGTTGTCACAACAATAGCTATCCAATGTGAGAGGTTAAGGCATGGGGCCCAATAAAGACCCGAGGTTAAACTGAGTTGTGGCGTAAGACAGCCCGGACCTAACCGGCATACAGGCAGCCACAACAATATCTGTCTAATCTGAGAGGTTGGTGCTCTAATAAGACAATTAGAGCTGAGTTAAGACTGATAGGGTTAAGTCAATTTAATAAATACTTAACCAAATTCAACATGTTAAATAATTTGGATGGGTGGGGGTTAGGTTCATTCATACACTTAACCACTTAACATGTTTGACTAGAAAACCTAGTAACGGGGACCCGTTTCAGCAGTAACCCAATTAGGTATCATGGTACCCTAAACTAGGCAGGGTGGGGCACGATTACTGGGCTGATTGTAAGCGGTCAAAAGCGACGGCGGTTGGTGCACAGTGTGGGTTCTAACAGAGTGTGAGCGTGCACACACTCTGGAGCAGACAAGTCAGGGCTCTGGAGCATCAGTATTATACCCTATGCATGCTAGAATTGTGTCGGGGCCGCCACCATGGGACTTGATACACCCCATGGTGGGACCAGCATAGGTATCTACCATATAGGGTCGTAGGACACATGTGAATATACGAGTAGGAGCCTTTTAAAGAAAGAGAAAGGGATCACTTCACCCCAATCACGGGGTGCCTGGTGGTATAAGAATTAGTAGGTGCAGAGATAGAGATTTAAAATAGGGTGCGAAGGGATGTTCGTTTTAGGACACCTTATCTAGTTCTAGGATAGTCTGTTATCCTGATATCGTCCTGTTCTCACTTTATGCAAGTCATGATCTTTTTATTATTAACATTCTAGGAATATAGCTAGACTTACCAGACTTATGTCTGACCCATTTTCCTTTCATCTTCTTTTCTTTCGTTCCCCCCCCCTCTCCCAGGTCCACAGGGAGGAAACACCGCAGCTTAGTCAGTTTTTCATCCAGCTTAAAGAGAGAGAATGTGTTGCTTGAATTTCTTTCATTTGGACCATGACTTTGGATATCATTTATGGGGATTATGCAGCTTTATTTATGTTTCATGCTTCTTTAACTTTTAAAATCAAGACAGTATTATGGTTGTAATAATTGGAAGTTTGTTTTGAGACAATGTTGGAAATGTTCTGTATAAACACGTATTTATGATAATAAAAGTCTGTTGGTTTTTCCGCTACTTATTTATATGTGTTTATATCTGTCTTGTGTTTTATCTGTGTCTTTTACTTATAAACCTCCACCAAAATTAAGGCATTCCCTTTGTGAGTGACCTTAATGGAGGTGGGGTGTTTCACTTGGTATCAGAGCATAGGTTTACCACACCAGATAAAAAAAATTTGAAGCTATATTCAAATTAAAATTTAAAGAAGCATTTTTCAAGAAAAAGAATTGTTTTATAGTTTTAGAAAGACATAATCCCCCAAAGCCATGTGAATTATCTATCCTTCGTTTTGAATCTTTCCTTTTTCGTTTCAGCATGTCGGGAGAATTTAACCTTCCAGAAGGTGTGACTGTACCTGGTTGGTTTAGAAGGTACTTGGAAGCTTGGGCCAATGAGGCGGGCCCAGCGAATCTTCCTCCCCCAGCTGCAGCAATTCCTCCTCCTCCCCCAGTTGCTGAAATTCCCCCTCCTCCCCCTCCTCTGAGAGGAAATGCTTTTGCTAAGACTTGTAGAGATTTTAAAGCTATGGGTGGGAAAGACTTTCATGGAACCGAGTCCTTCGTAGCAGCCAGGAACTGGCTGAAAGAGACCGAAGATCTTTTCGTTATCTTCGAGGTAGAAGACAGGCAGAAGGTAAGACTGGCAGTGTGGTTGCTCAAAGGAGAGGCTTCCTACTGGTGGGAAGTCACCAATGCAGAAAGACCAGTAGAAATGTGGGAAGATTTCAGATTTAGATTTGAGCTGAAGTTCCTTTCAGAAGCTGAGAGAAGTCTTCAAATGGAGAGGTTCCTATCCCTTAAGCAAGGGAGTATGACCGTTAAAGAGTACGTCAACCAGTTTGATCAGCTGGCTAGGTTCGAAATGGACCTAGTCAACACCCAACACAAGAAGGCTCTTCGCTTTGTCAAGGGACTGAATGAGCCGCTTCATAGCCTGACCATGACCCATATACCTTTGGGAGCTACATATGAAAGGCTGGTACAGATGGCGTTACTACATGAGGAGGATAAAGGCAAGAAGGAGACAAAGGCGGAAGGGTCTCAGGGAAAGATTACAGCCTAAGAAAACAGACTTTAAGAATGGCGGGAAAAACAACAAAGCTCGCGAAACAAGAAAGTGTAATTTCTGTGGTGTGGTTGGACATGTGGTGAAAGACTGCAGGAAGAAGAAGGCAAAGATGAATGGTGGTTGCTTTCATTGTGGAGAAACAGGACACATAGCTAAGGACTGCCCTAAGAGGCGAGGGCAGGCGCAGAAAGCTGCATCCACTTCGGGTGGACAAGTTCATGCACTGGAGGCACCTCCTCTGCAACAGCGAGGTAGAAATACTTCTGTAGAAAGTGTAGTTTATCTTTATGATCACCCAGTTCGCACTTTATTTGATTCTGGTGCATCACACTCCTTTATTTCATCTGCTTTAGTAGAATCTCTGCACCTAGAAACTAGTATGGTAGAGGATCTCTTGGTTGTCTCCAATTTAATTGGAGGCCCAGCTTATTTGTCAATGATCTGTATGAATTTGAAAATCTCTATTCTAAGTGTAGAATTTAGATGTAGTACCTTTGTTTTGGGCTTCTCGGGGTATGGATTGATTTTGGGCATGGACTGGCTATCCAGTAATGGTGCCATCCTTGATTGTGAGAAAAGAGTGGTTAGGCTTTTAACCCAACTCGGTAACACTCTGGAAATTACTTGTAAACCCTCGAATGTGGTTATGCTTAATTATCTTGAATCGCTTGACGCTTCTGTTGAGAATTTGCAGTCAGTTATGGTGGTCCGAGAATATTCGGATGTCTTTGATGAGGTGAAGGGCTTACCTCTGAAATGGTAAATAGACTTCCGCATCTATCTTGTTGACAATGCGAAGCCCGTTGCTTTTCCTGTTAGGCACATGGCTCCTAGGGAAAGGAAAGAGCTCAGTAAGCAAATTAAAGAGCTTTTAGAAAAGGGGTTCATTAGGCGGAGCATTTCAGAATGGGGTGCTCCAGTGGTGTTCGCTACAAAGGCGGATGGTTCACTCCGTCTATGTGTTGACTATAGGGAGCTAAACAAGCTGACTAAAAAGAATAGGCACCCTCTCCCCAGAATTGACGATTTGTTTGACCAGCTTGTAGGAGCATCGGTTTTCTCCCAACTTGATTTGGCGACCGGATTTCATCAACTAAGGGTAGCTGACGATAGCATCGATAAGACTGCTTTCAAAACCCCAGACGGATTCTTTGAGTGGTTTGTCATGCCTTTTGGCTTGACAAACGCACCTGCTTACTTCGTGGACCTAATGAGTAGGGTGTTCAGAGATTTCCTCAATAAATTCGTGGTGGTCTTCGTAGACGATATTTTGATCTTCTCAAAAAATGAGGAAGAGCACGCTCAGCACCTAAAGGCAATCATGGAGACTCTTAGAACACATCAGTTAAAAGCTAAATTCTCCAAATGCCACTTTTGGAGAGAAGAAGTGAGATTTCTTGGGCATATAGTGTCCAAAGAGGGGTTAGCTATAGACCCTGCAAAAGTAGTAGTGGTGCAAGATTGGAAGGCACCAAGGAATGCAACCGAGGTCCGAAGCTTCCACGGGCTTGCAGGCTTTTATCGGAAGTTCATCAGAGATTTTGCAAAAATCTCAGCTCCTCTTACAAGGCTAACAAAGAAGAATCTAGTTTTCTCTTGGGATTTGGATTGCGAGTTTGCTTTCCAACGCTTAAAAAGGGCTCTTACAACAGCCCCAGTTCTGAACTTGCCGGATGGAAGCAAAATGTTTACAGTATACACGGATGCATGCGGGACAGGACTAGGCGCTGTCCTAATGCAAGAAGGAAGGGTAGTAGCTTATGGCAGAAGACAATTGAAAGTTCATGAAAGGAACTACCCAACCCACGACCTTGAGTTGGCCGCCATCGTCTTTGCGCTTATGTCTTGGCGCCACTATCTCCTAGGTGAGATATTTGAACTGTATACTGACCATAAATCTTTGAAGTATCTCTTCTCGCAGAAGGACCTTAACTTAAGGCAACAGAGGTGGATGGAGTTTCTTACCTCGTATGATTTCTAGATTTCCTACACTCCTGGCAAGGGCAATGTAGTCGCAGATGCCTTGAGTAGAAAGAAGCTAACGTTGAGCCCGCTATTTGGTGAAAGGCGAAGCCTAGAGTTTATAGCCAGTTTTGACTTTAGGCCCTCCTCTGATTTTGTACCCAGTCTGTTAGCATCGCTAGAAGCGCGGCCCACTCTCTTAGACTCAATAGGGACCGCACAACGAGAAGGCACTCAGCTTGTAGAAGTGGTTGATAAGCTCGTCAGTGGTGAGACTTCTAGTCACCTCGATAGATACACCATCGACGACAAAGGGTGGTTAAGACGGGATGTAAGACTATGCGTCCCACAGGCAAAGGAGTTGGTGAAGAAATTCTTGAGGAGGCACATCATTCCAAGATGACAATACATCCAGGCGGGGACAAAATGTACAAGGACTTAAAGAGAGTTTTCTTTTGGAGTGGCATGAAGAAGGACGTGGCAGATTTTGTTTCTAAGTGCATGATTTGCCAACAAGTCAAGGCGGAGCAGAAGAAGCCTGGCGGTCTGCTCCATCCTCTAGAGGTCCCACAGTGGAAGTGGGATAGCATTTCAATGGACTTCATTGATGGGCTGTCTAGGTCTAGAAGAGGCAACACTAGCATTTGGGTAATAGTGGATAGGCTTACTAAAAGCGCCCACTTTTTACCTGTCAAGAGTAGAAGGACTGCCTCGTCTCTAGCATCTCTTTATCTTAAGGAGATAGTTCGACTCCATGGAATACCTTCCAGAATTATTAGCGACAGAGATCCTATCATCACAAGCGAGTTTTGGCGGAGTCTGCAAGAAGCTGTAGGCACACAGTTATGTTTGAGCACGGCCTATCACCCCTAAATCGATGGTCAGACGGAAAGAGTGAACATGATTTTGGAAGACCTTTTGAGACTTTGCGTCCTTGACTTTGGAGGGACTTGGGAGGACCATATTCCTTTGGTGGAATTTTCCTACAACAACAGCTACTAAGCCACCATCGGAATGGCGCCTTTCGAAGCATTATATGGAAGATCGTGTCGATCGCCCACTTGTTGGTGGGAGTCTACTGACAAGCTAATACTTGGACCATATATGATCCGAGAGACTTCAGAGAAAGTAGACTTAATACGGAGAAGAATGAAGACAGCCCAAGACAGACAAAAATCCTACGCAGACAAGAGAAGGACCGACCTTGAATTTGAGGTTGGGGACAGGGTTTTCCTTAAGGTATCTCCTTTAAGGAACGTTGTTTGCTTTGGATCCACAGGGAAGCTAGCACCAAGATCTGTAGGGCCGTTTCCTATCATCGAGGAAATTGGGAAGATGGCCTACAGGTTAGAGTTACCCGAGAGACTGGCCGGAGTTCACAACGTCTTTCATGTTACTCACCTCCGGAAGTATCTACATGAGTCAGCGGAAGTGGTAGAGCCAAACATTCTAGAAGAAGTTGAAGTAGAACGCGAAGCAACTATGAGGAAAGTTCCAACTCGCATCTTAGGAACTGAAGTGAAAAAGCTATGCAACCGCGAAGTCAAACTCGTCAAAGTCCAGTGGAGCGACGCCGAGGAAGACGCGACTTGGGAAACTGAGGATAGAATACGCGCAGCCTACCCTTTTCTTTTTGAGGGTACATTTTTGATCTCTCTTTTTCCTTAAAGTCATGTTAGTATCTATCTTTTTAGGTATACCTCCCCGACCTTACCCTTTTATCCTTAGGTGGAAACCCCTTTGGATGTAAACATGTAATTGAAACATGTTATGGATGATGGTTGCAAGTGGTTGCAAATGTTTGGTAGTGGTTGCTCGTGGATGCATATACACACACAATCTAGGGTTTTAGATCGGCTCAGTCACTTCATATTGCATATGCATATATGTGTTTATGTTTGTATATGGTTGAAGCATAATATGTTGTCATATGGATGTCGCATTTGTTTGAATGATTGCGCACTCATGTAGAATTATGAATAGGAAAAAGTTTGCATACATAATGGATTCATGACACATACATAATTTGCATTAAGGAGGTCAACTGAATCAGTAGACCGCCTGATTTTTGCATTAGATAAGGAAATGTACACACACGATGCATATGATCATGAAGCATTAGAAGTCTTTTAAGGACAATGGATGCTCGTGTTTGATGATTGAGTAGATGGACATTTGGATGGTAGGGTATATGTTCTCCTAGACATGGAGATTTCGGGGACGAAATCCTTTAAGGAGGGGAGAATGTAACACCCCGTATTTCTGTTAACACTAAAGTTGCTAATACAAAAATAATAATAAATGTGTAAAGGGGAGATGTATCTAATGCGTATGTATTTATATGGATTGACAAATAATAGTAAATGTACATTAAGAAAGAAATGGTGAACATAATTGGCTTCTCTTTACAATGGACGGCTCTGGTTAACCCTAGCTTCATCGACGGCTCAAATTAACTTGCAACTTATAAAAAGACCCAAGCTCTCAAACTAAAAATTCACAAAAAAAAAAATAAGAATTGGAGCCACCATGCTGTCTGCTGAGAACTAGAGGGAGACTCCACTTGAAAGAGACGAACAACATAGCGAATACAAACTAAAAGATTAAAAAGCAACAACAAATTAGAACCAAAGCAACGTCTTCCCAAACGAAAGCTTTGCAAATTCAGAATTTCAGAACTCAAAAAAAACAAGACCGTCTACGATTGTAAGTTTAGCTACATTTTTAGAATGCGAATTAATATGAATATCATGTGTTGCGATGAAATGATAATAGTACGATACTCATTATGTTATTAATATACGTTTGTGATTTGATTCTATTATCATGTTGAATTGAGAATTATTAAGTATGATGTTTATTATGTTTTATAATATTAATTTATGCCAGTGACTTGATTCTATTATCATGTTAAATTTGGGATTATTGGATTAGATTATTTGTATAAGCATGGACTTGGATTGTAACATCTTATGAGAATTGTGTAGTTTATTATGCAAGTTTATGTAGTGAAGTTATGCGACCAATTGTCAAATCTATATGTTCATGTTTATGCAAAACTTATGCCATGTTCACAATTATCATATGTTGGGATTAATTTGCAAATATGTTTAAATATATGTTACTAATTAACACATGTGTATGTTGATTAGCCTATGTTGCTAACTCACACATACGTATGTTGATTTGCCTATGTTGCAAATTAACATATGTATATGGATTAGTTCATATTGCTAATTCTCATGTATGTTGTTAATATGGCCTATGTTAAAAACACATATATGTTGAGTTAGCCAATAAGTACAAGTTCATACCTATGACATTATAATGTTTATGTTAGTCTTTTTGCAAGTTTGTACCTATGACATTATAATGTTCATGTTAGTTATTTTGCAAGTTCACCCCTAAAATGTTCATGTTAGTTATTTTGCAAGTACACCCTATTATGTTCATATTGATTATGCCATCAATACCAAAGGTATACCCTTGTCATGTTTATGCTAATTTATGCCAATTTGCGTATATTAAATTAGGCTAAGTTTTTAGTCTAATACTTTACACCAAAAATCATGCAAACGTAAATTAGGCTGAGATGGTTAGCCTAATATTGGACGGGGTAACGTTGGGTTAAAATGATAATTTTAGGAAAACTTGCCATAAATTGGTCATTAATCACATATGGCATAAAAAGGCATTAATTACCTTAATTAATGAGATTAATTGGAAATGAATGTGACAGTAATTTGAATTTGAATAATTTACATAATTAAAATGTAAATTAGAAAATACAAACGTGCTTAACCCGAGGTTGGATTGAGTTGTGACGTAAACCTGCCCGGACCCGCCCGGCTATCCAGTTGTCACAACAATAGCTATCCAATGTGAGAGGTTAAGGCATGGGGCCCAATAAAGACCCGAGGTTAAACTGAGTTGTGGCGTAAGACTGCCCGGACCTAACCGGCATACAGGCAGCCACAACAATATCTGTCTAATCTGAGAGGTTGGTGCTCTAATAAGACAATTAGAGCTGAGTTAGGACTGATAGGGTTAAGTCAATTTAATAAATACTTAACCAAATTCAACATGTTAAATAATTTGGATGGGTGGGGGTTAGGTTCATTCAGACACTTAACCACTTAACATGTTTGACTAGAAAACCTAGTAACGGGGTTAGGTATCATGGTACCCTGAACTAGGCGGGGTGAGGCACGATTACTGGGCTGATTGTAAGCGGTCAAAAGCGACGACGGTTGGTGCACAGTGTGGGTTCTAACAGAGTGTCGGCGTGCACACACTCTGGAGCAGACAAGTCAGGGCTCTGGAGCATCAGTATTATACCCTATGCATGCTAGAATTGTGTCGGGGCCACCACCATGGGACTTGATACACCCCATGGTGGGACCAGCATAGGTATCTACCATATAGGGTCGTAGGACACATGTGAATATACGAGTAGGAGCCGATCTTTTAAAGAAAGAGAAAGGGATCACTTCACCCCAATCACGGGGTGCCTGGTGGTATAAGAATTAGTAGGTGCAGAGATAGAGATTTAAAATAGGGTGCGAAGGGATGTTCGTTTTAGGATACCTTATCTAGTTCTAGGATAGTCTGTTATCCTGATATCGTCCTGTTCTCACTTTATGCAAGTCATGATCTTTTTATTATTAACATTCTAGGAATATAGCTAGACTTACCAGACTTATGTCTGACCCATTTTCCTTTCGTCTTCTTTTCTTTCGCCCCCCCCCTCTCCCAGGTCCATAGGGAGGAAACACCGCAGCTTAGTCAGTTTTTCATCCAGCTTGAAGAGAGAGAATGTATTGCTTGGATTTCTTTCATTTGGACCATGGCTTTGGATATCATTTATGGGGATTATGCAGCTTTATTTATGTTTCATGCTTCTTTAACTTTTAAAATCAAGACAGTATTATGGTTATAATAATTGGAAGTTTGTTTTGAGACAATGTTGGAAATGTTCTGTATAAACACGTATTTATGATAATAAAAGTCTGTTGGTTTTTCCGCTGCTTATTTATATGTGTTTATATATGTCTTGTGTTTTATCTGTGTCTTTTACTTATAAACCTCCACCAAAATTAAGGCATTCCCTTTGTGAGTGACCTTAACGGAGGTGGGGTGTTTCAGTAGTGGGGGCGACTAGGTGCGGGGTCGGCAGGACGATGGGGGAGGCTGGAGGTCGCCTCCGGCGGCGTCGAGGTCCTGGCTAGGGCGTCGGCTGGAGCTGATCGGGGGGAGGGGCATTGCGGGTTTTCTAATTTGGTTTTTTCCCCTCTCGTTCGATCGTGAAAGAGAATAGGGGGCGTTGACTGAGTAATGAGAGAGGAGGGGTGAGAGAGAAAGGTTTTAATTTTATATTATTTTATTTAATTAATTAATTCCATAAAGTAACTTTTTCATTCGAACTCAGAATCGAACGCACTGACTGTCGCCCCTTGTTAATTACCCTCATTCCGAACACAATGGGATATGTATCCTAGGCTAATTCGCTCGTTTCGATCAGTTTTCGTCAAAATAAAAATATAACTCTATATATTGAATTTGAACGCACATTTCAATTTACCAAGGCCACATACGGACTCTAAAAATTCTCGAAAAATATTTTCTAGCTTTGTATTGATAATACGGTGCTAACAAAACTAATTTCGTCATATTCTGAGACCGTTTGAAAAATGACCATTTTCTGGTCGATCGAAATTGATTGAAACCGTTAAAACACGTTTTACTTCGCCAGCTCACATATTGATTTGAAAAATTACGAATTTTGAAACATAGCAATAACTCGACATCACGGATCCAAATAAAGTGGTTTCGTCGAAAACAGAGCTCGTCTGCAAAATTTCCATTTTTAAGGGCCAAAATTCCATAGCGACTATTTTGAATTTTCATCTAGGCATAACTTTTTATCCTGCTATGAAATTTCAATTTTACGGATTCGTTGGAAAGATATTGTCAAATAGATCCAAATATTTTTGGTTTCGCTAAAATCCGGTTTATTTTGAATCCGGTACATTCATTTGAAATTTGAAATCGAATTTTCAAACTACCGCGCCATTTTCAATTCCTTTTATAATTAAAATAAAATATTTATATTCTAACGACGATTCAAATAAATATATACGTTCTAATTCTATTCAAAATAAATTTCTCATCGTCATTATTTAAAATAATTCATTTTAAATATTCAAAATTCATTAAAATTGCCAAAATAAAAATTTTCAATTGGCTCGGACTTCCGGGTTATTACAGATCCTCCAACATATTAAATTTAGAACAATTACATTTAATCCTACTAAAATGATTTTAAAGACGCCATATAAGATACAGACCAGGAAATGTCCTAATGTGTCTAATACGATGACTTGGGATGTAAAGACGTTTATTAAACGTCCTTTTTCTGATAAGTTCACACCTAAATCAGATAATCATTTTGTGGATATAAATTCTCTGAGAATAAAATGTTTATTGCTTGATTTGGTATCCTTTTGAAGGAGAGCCAGTCTATAAGATACCGATGGGAATGATAGATTTCGAAATGTGTCGAAAATCCCAAAATACCATTGAATCTTGTATAGACAAGAAATTGAGTGGGAGTGACACAATAATTCTAATGTTATTTGATAACACATTAATTATTATGAATTATGTTAGTTTTAAAACAAGAAATAAATACTGCTTTTAAAAGGAAAATGTTTGGATTAAGAAGTTCATGATTGAACTTAATTCATTGTCGGTCCAATGATATACATTGCGATAACAATGTGGCTATTGCTCAAGCCCAAATCGTTAAACTCATTATCGATCCAAACATATATTCAAGAAATATAATTCTTATCATCTTATGTGAAGTTGTTCACACAGGAAATGAACATTTCTACAAAGTTGCAAAAGTTGTAGACCTACTGAATTAAACTCTGTCGCAGTAGAAGTTTAATAATCACACTAGTTTCATGAGTATACAATACATAAATGATTGACTCTAGTGCAAGTTGGAGATTGTTAGAATTTATGCCCTAGAGGCAATTTATTTGATGAGATTGTTAACACAGTTGAAGTTACTATTTTATTTGGAATAAAATAATATTGTATTATATTATATTTACTACGTAATATATTATTAATATAATAGAAGTCCTTAGAATTATAATACAGAATTATATAGTTCAAGTAAGTGACTTGAACTTGAGATTATATAATGTGATGAGTATTATAATTCTTGAATGTCCCTAGTCGAGTTTTATTGTTTATATAAAGGACAACAATAAAACGTTGAGACTAATATGTTCATTGACTGATGATCACATCTCATTGACCATTAATATACGTGATATTAATGTCAAAACATAAATATGAATTGGAGAATATCGTATTGGGCTGACCGACCATGAGATAACTACATGGAATATAATTAACAGTATCATAAGTTATTCTCATAGTGACAGTGATGTAATTGTCCTCAGACCTGAAATCATTATAATTTTATTCGAGGATATTAGTGTTTTGATATCATCTAAAGTTAATCGTAATAGAATAACGATAACGGTGATTATTGGATACATCCGGAATCGAATGAAAATTATGAATGATGTAAATGGAATTTAACCCTATGATATATTCGTAGTAATATCCACGAGCCTCTTGATTGAGTGAGACTGTGAAATGCATGGCCGTGCTCAAATATTGATTTGTTTTAAACGGACTACTCATCAATCAAGAAATATGGATTAAATTATAACGAGGATGAAATGATCCATGCCTCTAGTTTAATCCTGGATATATCGGTTAAAAGGATTATATTGCATTGATACCGTGGTCACATACAGGTTGTATCAAATTGTTGAACTTGTTATAACTTGGGTAACAACGATGTCTTGCTAAATACCTCTCACTATTTATGATTTAAATAATTACCAACGTTGTAATAACCTATAGGGTCACACACTTAGAACGTTATATGGAAGAACATTAATTTGGACAAATAAAATATCAAATAGTTGATATTTTATTGGATGTTAGAATGGATACATTGGTTGATTCCTATTATTATGTTTCACATTTATTTTAAAATGGGATGTTTCACCTTCCTTTTTAAACTAGACATACACGCATGAATTATAAATATAAGGAAAAGGATTAGATCTAAGATCTAACGCTAGTTTTGCCTCGTTCCGAAATCTGCCAAAGTTAATGGCGGCTAGCACCTTAAACCCTTTTCTTCCTCGATTTAGATCTAAGAGGACAATCGTTCGTGTGGATAACCAATAGAGGATCGACGGCTTGTCATTCTACTTTGATTCGATCCTTCGACTCACTTTAAGCTCAAAAATTTTCAAATCTACATGGATTCAACATGATAGGCATGAAATCTTGATTTATCTAATTCGATCTACCTTTTATTGCTAAGATCATGATTTAATTTTGTTGAATCATCATATTTGGGTTGTCGATTTGATCCTTCAACACTACAATAACTACATAAAAAGCAGGTATGACAAGATAAACAGGATAAGTGCATACGCTTCCTTAATGATTACCCTGCACCACTACTAGTATAACTAGAATGAGATGATCCCTATCATGTACAAGATGGTAGACTTAGGCGTACCTCTGGTGAGAGGTTTTAACCCCATACAATCCACAGGCAGTCTCCATAACGGACTCCTGAACTTACCCGAGTCTAGATGTACCCTAATCAATCGGCTCCCTAATCCGTGCATATACTTTGTGTCGGCCCCACCGTAGGATGTATCACGTCCTAAAGTGGCAACCCTTCACTGATATGCATAGCCTCATATCTATAGGTGTCACGGTCGTCTTATCCCCCTCTGCCCGGCTCATGCACGCACTTGGCCTGGTCGGTTTGCGCTACCCACGCTATCCTCCATGTTTGGATCTCTTACAATTAGTCAATAAGTGTGCCCCTTCTCCGACCTAGTACAGAGTACACGTTTGATACCTACTTCGGGTTACTGGATGAAACGGGTCCCACATAATATGATACATGCTCTCCCCTTTGTCTTGTATCCCCAATTAGGTTTTTCATTGGCTATGTATACCACTAGGTGTCTTTAATACATAACACTATCATTTCCACTAGTTATGTTTACCCTAAAAGGTGTCTTTAATTACATAACTTTATTATTATCACCAGTCATATATACGACTAGGTGTCTTTAATTACATAACCTTATCGGGTTAAGTTTGTGGGCCTATATGTAAATATTACCCACCCCCTCCAGATTTGCTTAACCCTCCCACTGATTCAAGCATGTTTATTTAACGGTTAAATTTGTGGGCATATATACTAGTATTATCCACCTACCCATGGTTTACTTATCCCTCCCACTAATTCAAGCATGTTTATTTAAAGGTTATGTTTGTGGGCCTATATATACTAATATTACCCACCTACCCAAGATTTACTTAACCCTCATACTGATTCAACCAAGTTTACTTAACCCCTATTCATGTTTATGTTCACACAATCCATATGGATTCTACTAGGTTAAGTATTAACAGGTTATCCCCATTCACATTGACTGCTTTTTTACTTGCCAAAGCTTCACTTGCTTATCAATTAATCCATTTAAGTTCATTAATAAGCCCCATTACATGTTATTCTTTAGATTGTAATTAATAGAAGTAATCTTACAATCTTTCACCCCTGGATTGTAATTAACGGAAGTAATCTTACAATCCCTTTTTTATTGTCTGTTTCCATAGTTACAATAACATTTTTTACTTAATATTTAATTAAGTATACTTCTTCTCAGTTCACCTGTTTCCTATTTATCATATCACTACAACTTGACGTTGTTTACTTATTAACTTAGTTTTCTTAACTAAGGTTTACTAATAAGCTTTCTTTCCTTTTATTATAAATTATGTTATAATTTTCCACTTGTCCCAAGGACAAGCCTACCTATTATATGGCATTAAAGTAATTAATGATAATAGGTTCCTATAATTCCTTGTTTACTCCAATTCATTACCATGTCCATTTATGGTTACAATGGGTTAGACCTCCCACATTAGGAACCTGTGGATGCTGGATATGTCGGTCGGGTCCGAGCAGACTTCTTCCACAAGTTGGGCCTAATCTCGTGTCTTAGCCTGTCTCGTATTTGGCACTTAGACCTTTCACATTAGGTTCAACATTAGTGGTTACTAGATATGCCGGTCGGGTCCAGGCAGACTTCCACCGCTAATGCAACCTAACTGCATGTCATAAGTGCAATTACAATTTCTAATTGTAATTATTAGACATTTCATTCTTATCCAATTCTTAACTATGTCTTTATAGGTGATTATTTCCCCACTTCCCCTTTTGAATTATATGTCCAATTCATATAAACATTATTTAAATTATGCCAATTCTAACATTTTCCCCCGTTCCCTAACTAACATATTTGCATATATTTGGCGGCATCTAGGCTAGAAAATAGCCTAGTTATGAACAATAAAAGGGAAAGGTAATGGAAAAAATGGCAATAGTGATCATTCTATAAGTGACATAAACATATATACTAGCATAGACAAGTAGTAGGCATAATAAGGTGAACATAAAAACAGATCTAGTAAAAAGGGTAATGATAAAACAAGATCCAATATACTTAGGATGAACAGATCCAAATAAGAATCCATATGTCCAATAATAACAGATCTAACCACAATATCATAATTAAGGTGGACATAAAAATAGATCTAGTAAAAAGGGTAATGATAAAACTAGATCCAATATACTTAGGATGAACAGATCCAAACAAGAATTCATATGTCCAATAATAACAAATCTTAATTAATCACAATATGATAGTTAAGGTGGACATAAAAACAGATCTAGTAAAAAGGGTAATGATAAAACTAGATCCAATATACTTAGGATGAACAGATCCAAATAAGAATTCATATGTCCAATAATAACAGACCTCAATTAATCACAATATGATAGTTAAGGTGGACATAAAAATAGATCTAGTAAAAAGGGTAATGATAAAACTAGATCCAATATACTTAGGATGAACAGATCCAAATAAGAATTCATATGTCCAATAATAACAGATATCAATCAATCACAATATGATGATCTAGATCTAAACAAAGGTTCAATTGTCCATATACTGATAATCCCAAATTAACCACAAACTTGTCAAAGGTTCAAATCCAGAAAGGTGACATGATAAACTAATCACAGGTGAACTAGATCTTTAAATATAGATCTAGCATAATGAAGTTTGAGATCTAAGAATAACATATATTTATGATTCAAGACAGATCTAATCACAGTACTATTACGTTATACTTTTAGTCATTTAAATCTAAAAGTAACCTAGAACTCGCAGTGTTTGGCTAAGAGGATAGAACTAGAAAAGAAGCTTGTTGGGTTGTAGATCCATGCTTGAGTCTCTAATTGATTTGCAAAATTGATAGTTGTAGAAGACAGGATTAGATTCAGTTCGGGCACTGACGGCATCTGGCCTCCATTGTTTTTAGTTTGAGAAAACAAGAGATATGAGGGTATATTTATAGATGCTAGCCTCCAGAATTCGAATGCCAACTCAGCCCTAGGGTGAATCGGGCCACGGATCGACACCTACTTGGATCTGGGTGCCCAAAAACATACATGGGCGCACTTTACAGGTGCGCCAGTGCAAAAATACATTGGCGCACTTGTCAAGTGCGACGGGATTTCCTACTTTTTTGCTAACTTTCTACCGTCCGTAACTTCTTCATACGTTATCCATTTTACGCAAACCAGATGTCTATCTTGACCAGAATTTCGAGAAGGACGCAATGATGTAATCCTTTTCCCTTAATTCTTAATATCAAATTAATTATTCTTTAATTTATCCTCTTTAGTGTAGATGAAATACGCAGTGTTACATTCTCCCCTACTCAAAGGATTTCGTCCTGAAATCTCCATGTTAAGAAGAATGTATCCTACCATCCATCATCCATCCACTCATCCACCAATCACGGGAATCCATTGTCCTTAAAATTTTCTAATGCTTATATGAACATATGCAAATGTGTGTGTATATGTCCCAACACTAAAGCAAAAGATCGGGCGGTCCACTGATTCAGTCGACCTCCTTAATGCAATGTATGCGAGTGCCATGAATCCAACATGTATGCAGGTAAACCTATTACAACCTGTAAGTTCTATATGTGTGCACAATCATCCGTCCAAAAGCAACATCCATATGATGATACATCAATTTTCATCCATTAAAGAAAGAAAAATGCACACACATCCATATGCAGTATGAGAGTGATTGAGTCGATCTAGTGCCTAATGTGTGTGTGTGTGTATGCATCCACGAGCAACCATTAGCAACCACTTGCATCCATCAAACATAACATGTCTAAAACACATGTTTACAACCATGGGATTCCTACCTGAAGGTCGAAGATTTGATCGATAGGATATACTCAGATGATAGAAGCAAGCACGAATAAAAGCTTTTGGAAGAGAAGTTAAGAACATTCCCTTGAAAAGAAAAGGGTACAAAGTGCAAAAATCTTGTCTTTAGTCTCCCTAAGTTGCATCCTCTTGGTTGTCTCCTCACTGAACCTTCACCAACTTGACTTCTCATTTGCGTAGCTTCTTGTAACAAACTGGGATTTTCGACTCCGAAAATCAATACAAAACTACCGTGTTGACTATTCAAACATCAGAAATTCCTGATCATTAATAGAAAGAAGTTAGAGGGTGAGAATAGATAAGATAGAAAATTAGAATAGAAGAAGAAGAAGATCACCATAGAACAGAATCAGAGTAATACGAAACTCACAGCCAAACGAATAAATATATTATAACATAACTTTGAAAAAAAACAGTATATACATATATAAACAATAACATTATCAGAGTATGGCACTTACACACAGCGGAAATAACAATAGCTATATAATCCTGAAGCTTCCTGCTTCAAGCTCCTCCAAGTATATCTGTAAAGACCTGAAGTACTTGACTTCCCGTACAAATTTGGGCACCCAAGAGTTTAGGGAAAACAAAAAAAATAAACTCTGGGTCAGTCATGGGACTGGTGTGAGTAAACTCAAATCATTTGGTTTAACTTTTCAAAACCCTTTTCAAAAGAAAAGATAATCATAAGACCGATCTACACATATACACGGATGGTATTTACCTTACGATAACCCAAAACAGTTTTGGAAATCAATACTTCTCTGATATTACGATAATGTCTAATCACAAGTAATTAACAATTTAGCAAATCGCTTGCATCTCACGTTCCACATATATAGTTTACAAACAAAACCACGGGCGCTTATTGGAGATTGGATTCCGACTACGACAAGGTACGGGAACACCTGCCGATAGTGTATCTCTAGAGGCGAATACACTGGGTTCAACAAGAACATCTTGCAACCCGGCCCACACATGACCAACCACTCATTTCGCTTGAGTGTATCGAATGTATATCCCCAACGGTTGGGAGCTACCCACTATTTCCCAAAAAGGGACAGCATCGATAATAGATAAAAGAGTGAAATGGATTTTCTCTAGATAGGCGATATACACCCTGATGGGAGCGACCCACTTAGCCATGTTGCCTGCCCGATTTCTGTCATTTCCCGGTTGATGAGGCTTGAGGTCATTACGTATCTTTTGAAACACCTGACCACCATTCACTTTGAATGTCACACCGTCATACCCGCCAAATCACAAATTGATTTCCCTAAAAATACCACGTGTATAAACCTGAGAGAAACGAATTCCTCTGCCACCAAACGTAAGTATGTTTGAAGAGATCAACTTACGCGATCCGTTAGATATACCTTGTCAGACATTCATCCATTCACGTTGTCCTGGGACTGGACAAATCGAAGGCACTATTCTGTAAACAGGATAGTCCTTGCATAACCCCATCTCCAGTTATCTTCATCATATTTGATCGCAATGTTAACGTCCATACAGAGTGGTTTTCAGATAATGAATCTGATCCTGGTCTCTTCGTATTGACGATGGAGAAAAGGTCAAATACTTCGATGGTCGGTGATTTAACTATCAAAGAAAAATAGGTGTACAAACAACGATATTATTTCCAGATGGAAATTATATCGATCAATCATCATTTAACATTTATCTCTTTAGTTCATTAATTTGTTTATTTCCTATTTCCATATATTCAACATTCCTTATTTTCTAAATTTAGAAAATATACATTATTAATTATTGGAAAACATTTCCTTCTCTTTCCACGCATCACTGTCATCCCAGTATTCTTTTCATTAAACATTTCATTTTCTATGATTAGAAAATATCTCTGATTATATTTGGAAAACGTTTCAAAAACTCTTTCATCGGATTTTAAACAGATGTTTAAATAAAACATCGCTAAGCCAATTCAAACAATTTACACACATTAACTAAATTCACTTAACCAACCCTCACATTCGAACCTTAACCATTTCTTAGTTAAAGCCGAAGCCAATCAAGTTGGGGTATAATTACCTCTAAAACCTTAACTTAACAACATTTCTAACATTGAAATAGACAAGATTCACTTTTCAAATCTTTAACAAACTTCCTTACGTAACTCTCGGATTCTATTTACGAATCCACTTCTTTATTTTGAAACATTGATTATAACTATAGTGTTGTAAACCCTTCTTCTTAAATATCTAACTTAAAAATATAACCTTTATTCCTTAATTTAATTAAATAACTAACTAGACAATTTATAAAGAAATCATTAAATCTTGATTAAAAATGGAAAGTGTACTTTCCCGAATTCGATATAATCGAATTCCAACGTATAACTCTCTTTCGAGTAATCTCTATTTGATAACTCCTTTTCGAATAAACTATATTCGATAACTCTTTCTTCGAATAACTATATTCGATAACTCTTTCTTTGAATAACTATATTCGATAATCTCTCTTCGAATGATTTACATTCGACTAACTCTCTTCGAATGATTTACATTCAATTAATCTCCTTTCGAATAAACTATATTCGACTAACTCCCTTAATTCCATTAGAATAAACTATTCCGAATAACTCCTTTAATTCTATTCGAATAAACTATTTGGATTAACTCGGTTTGATTAACTCATCTTGACTAACTCAACTCGAGTAACTCAACATGATTAACTTACTTGATTAACTCAACTTATTGAACTTAACTTATTTAACTCAACTTATTTAACTTAACTTATTTAACTCAACTTATTTAACCCCTATCGAATAACAAATATTCGATTAACTTATATTTGAATAACTATGTCTGTTTTAATTTTATTTCTAATGGCTAATATTCGATTTAACTCCATTCGCTTGACTCTAGATTGCAGCGATCACAAGGGTTACGCCTGATTCCCTCAGGAAACATCCGACCGCCATAGGTTATCTGCAGCCCTGCGAATTATGCCAATAGTCATACGAAATGGCAACTCATCCTGAATAACTATGTTTGACTAACTCTATCTCAAATAACTATATTCGATCAACTCTAATTGAATAACTAATATTCAATTAAATCCTAATTCGATTAACTATGTTCAATTAACTCTATCTGGTTGGCTCTTTATTCGAATAACTAATATTCGATTAACTCTAATTGAATAACTAATAATCAATTAAATCTACTGATTTACTCTAACTGGTTAACTCTAACTGATTAACTCTGATCAATTACTCTAATTCGATTAACTCTTAACCGACTAACTCTTCGTCCATATTCAGTTTCAAATATCAATGTTGAAATCGATTCTTACTTCTCTATATAAGTCCTGACTTATATATTCTATTTATCCACTGAAAAACATTTTATTTAATTTATAAAATATTATTTATAAATTTATATTCTTCAGTTATCTGTTAAAATAGATTTCTATTTAAAATCTACTTTAAATTCCTATTCTGTTATACCCGTGTGCGAAGCACGGGTCTAATCCTTCATAGTGTTAAATTTTCTTTTTGTACAACTCTATTCACTTTTCAAGTTTTCTTTTTTTTATATAATCTATTTATTTTTGAAATAAATATTTCCTTTATAACTCGGCTTATTTATAAACAAATATTTCTTTTTATAACTCTATCTATTTCATAGATAAATATTTCTATTTAAAATCTATTTGTAAATGTTTTACAATATTTCCTTTCAATTCTATTTATAACTGTTTTTCAAATACATCCTTTTTCCTATTTGTTCACAAATATTTTCCTTTTCTATTTGTTTTACTAAATATTTTCCTTTTCTATTTTTTTTTTTTTTGATTTTATAAAAATATGTTCTTTTATAAAACCCTTTTCCTTTCATATATAAAGTCCATTGATTTCATAAGTAATCCCTTTTATTTTCCAACTATTTCTTTTTCTATTCGTTTTACAAATATTTCTTTTCTGTTCTATTTATTTTCTAAATAAATCCTTTTATAATATCCTTTGATGTTATAAATATTCTCTTTACAAAATCCATTGATTTTGTAAACATTTCATTCTCAACATATGTTTTGAAAATTCCCTTTTATCATTCTGGTATTTCTTATGGTATTTAACATACCATATAACAATGAAAAATATTATCCAAACACACATAATCTACAACAGATTATACATCACAACATATATCCCAATATATGAATAATAGTAAAATAAATGTTGAGGAACCTAGTTGGGTCTCTCCGACCTATTTACCTACGTCCACAGATGTTAATCAACATAAATAACACGAATATGAAATATTCTGATAACAGAATCAATATTCGATTAACGATTTTTAAATATCGTTATCTATGTTTTCAACCAATTAACTAGCAGTTCAACCAAACAGCCAACACACAGCAAACAATCATCATTTATAAATTCTAAAAATATTTTATAAAAATATGAATTGAGCAGAGTTAGTGAGATTTACTCACATTGGAAAGTTATTGTTAATTAACGATTAACCATCTTTTGATTCAGACGGACAATTTATTTTGCAATAAATTGTAATGAGCTCCAATTCACTCCCAGTCAGTTCTGTGGTGTAGCCGCCATCCATACGACCACAACGGATCTTGTTTCGTCCAGTTCTGATCACGTATGAGACAATTTCACATTTTATAAGTTACACTGGTAATTAAACTTAAAATAATTTAATTTCGGGTCTCACCCTTTAACTAAGGCCCAACCAAATTTGAATTAACAGCCCACTCTTATTCCTTCCTCCTTCTTCCCTGATACCTGCTGCACTCAAACATAACACGCAACACAACTCCCCACCGCTCCTTCATGCTCCTCCTACCTCCCCATTTCTCCACCATCTACAAAACCGCAAACACCAAACCCATTCTCGTCATCACCTCCATCTCAGGAGCATCACCATCTCGCACCCGAGCTCAGTTAGCAGATCGCGACTCTTCCTTCTCCACGCACTGCCAGCTGGAAACCCATCGACCAACTCTAGCACCGCAACCCACAAAATTCACATATCAGATGCGGAATTCCTCCCCAATCCCAAATATCCTATTGAAAACTTGCATCGGTGCTTCAATTTTCTGAAATTGTCAACCCTAGGTCTACTGCCTAATTTCGTGCTCAACAGATACTGGATCGCACCACTAAAAATACCTATGGGAATAGAGAGCAAGGCTTGAGGATGTCAAATATATATGTGGGTCGATTTATACAATTTTATTTGAATTTGTATGATTTTCTTTCCACGATGGACTCACGTTTATGAAGAAATAGAGCGGCGGAAATATTGGTTGACCGTAGAAAGAAAAAGACTTAGGGTTAGAGAGAAAGTGAGGGTATTTATAGAATTGTTTTTTTTTATCAATTATTTTATTTTATTTTAAGCACTCGCTAGGTGTATTTGATGAATAAAAATTCCTATAATCACATATGATACCCAAAAATCACGAAAATGGACATGCAGCTACAGTTCGTCCTTAGGTACAACGAAACAAGTTTCGTCCAATTCCGACTCCGTTTGCTCACACAACGTATTTTTAAAGGTCAAATTATCGATTGTATTTCACATTAAAATCCCGTACGGCCACATACTGACTTCAAAAATCACGAAACTTGACATCTAATAATAATTTCCCATTTTGAATCCAACAAAATTGATTTCGTCGAATTCTGAGGTCGTTTGCAAAACTGGATATTTTTAAAACTCTAAATAAACCCTTTTAAATATATAAACATATTTAAAAATAATTTAAATTTAGTATTTAAAAATAAATACTATCGTATATATTCACAATAGAATATCATACAGCTCCACTGGGATTTACAACTCGATATTCAAATCCTGGTTGAATCGATATTCAATTTATATTAAAATCCTTTTATAACGTAAATATATATATTAATAAATTTCAAAGGAATTCCATAGCGACTTTTCTAAAATTTGATTTGGACATAACTCAAAATCTACACAATGAAATCCTGAATTTTCTCTTCCATTAGAAAGATATACTTCATCAGCTCCTAATATTTCTTGTTTCACAGAAATCCGATTTAAAACGGACCCTGTATATTCAGTTGAAGTTCTAATCGCCAAACAGCGAACTGCCGCGCCATTTCGAGTTCGATTTTAATTATAAAATAATTATACGTTCAAACTTCCGTTCAAATAATATATTCGTTATTCTAATTCAATTCTAAACTGAATTAAATATCACAGATGATCCAATTCTAAAAATGCTTTCTTCTAAAACCTTTTTGAAAATAGTTTTCAAATACTTTGTCCAATCTGTTAACCTTCAGCTCTGATACCAAGTGCTACACCCCACGTCCGTTAATGTCACCCACAAAGGGAATGCATTAAGTTTCGTGAAGCGTTATAGGTAAATAGAAACAGAAATATTACAATACAAACATAAAAAAGCAGCGGAAATAAAAACTTTATTTATCATAAAATAGCATAGTCAAAACATCCCTTGTCTGAAATACATGAAAACCATTTCATCGTTAAAACACATTTCTTATTCTTAAACATCATAGTACAAAATAGAAGAAGCATAATTCCCTAGTGAAAACATAGGCATAGTAGCAAAGATAGAAGCTTGAGTAGTACAACTAGCAGCTCCAAGAGAGACGATAGCAGAATCTTGAGTAAGCCTGAAAATTCCCTCCCTAAGAACCGGGGGGAACGGAAGAAAGAAGGGGAAACAAAAAGAGTCAGACATAAAGTCTGGCGAGTCTAGTTACTTTTAGCAAGTAAATAAATAAAAGTAGCATGACAAGCATATAAAGTGGATAAGAAAGATCAGGTACTGGTAATCCTATAAAAAGTATTTAGATATTTACAGACTACTGGTACAGATCAGGTTCCCTAATGATTCTTAGGAAGCTAAGCATGATAAAATCATACCCTACGAAAACTCAGAATGTATGCGTCATACTTGACGCCTAACACATATATCCCTCAAACCCCAATCTCAAACAGATGATCCATAACCCTTATGGGTCTGAGTCTATAGCGGAATTCAGAAATAATACTAGCATTAAAGTGCAGAGTATCGATTACAAAATCAAAATACCAGAATCAGAAAAAGTCACAATCAGATAAAGAAATTAAACCTACTATAGAAATTTTCCTATTTCTATCCTAGCCACTAGCCTCAAGAGTGTTCGCCTGCCCTCCTTGTCCTCGTCTCTTCGGGCAGTCCCTAGTGAAGTGTCCCATCTCCCCACAGTTGAAGCAAGCGCCCTTCCTTTTTCTGCAATCCTTGTTCAGATGAGTTGAGCTCCCACAAGTAAAGCACTTTTTCCCCTTCTTATCTTCAGACTTCTCATCCTTCTTTTGTGTTTCCTTTTTGGGCCCCGCTTTCTTATTCTGTGGTTCTTCCTTCTTTGTCTCTTTCGGGCCCTTGTCTTCCTCGTGCAGTAGTGCCATATCCACCAATTTCTCGTAAGTTGCTCCCATGGGTACATGGGTCATGGCTAGGCTGTGCAGTGGCTCATTCAATCCTTTAACAAAGCGGAGAGCCTTTTTATGCTGAGTGTTGACTAAATCCAATCCGAATCTTGCTAGTTGGTTGAACTGGTTGACGTATTCCTTGACCGTCATACTTCCTTGCTTAAGAGACAAGAACTTTTCCAATTGTAAACTTCGTTCAGCTTGCGAGAGAAATTTTGTCTCAAACCTTGTTCTGAAATCCCTCCAGGTCTCAACCGGCCTCTCGGCGTTAGTGACTTCCCACCAGTAGGAAGCTTCGTCTTTGAGCAGCCATACTGCCAACTGTACCTTCTGCCTATCGTCCACCTCGAAGATAACGAATAGATCCTCAGTTTCTTTGAGCCAATTCCTTGCTTCTACGAATGATTCAGTTCCTTTGAAATCCTTCCCACCCATGGCCCTAAAATCTCTACAGATCTTTGAGAAAGCAATTGCACGAGGAGAGGGTGGAGGAGGGGGATCATTTGCTGGACCTGCAGCGGCGGTCCTAGCCTCAAGATATTGACGAAACCAACCGGGTACATGAACACCCTCTGGTATCTCAGATGCTTCAGACATGCTGGAACGAAAAAGGAAAGGTTCAATACAAAAAGGACTGAAAGAAAGATATATGGCTCTTGGGGATCATGTTTTTCAAAATAAGCTTTATTTTTGAAAATACTTCCTTTCAAAACCTTTTTTTTTTTGAAAATAATTTCTTCAAAACTTTTTTTTTTATTTATAAAATCTGGTAACCTTCAGCTCTGATACCAAGTGTAACACCCCACCTCCGTTAAGGTCACTCACAAAGGGAATGCCTTAACTTTGGTGGAGCATTTTAGTAAACAGGACAGAAACTTACAAGACAGATAAAACAGTACTTGAAAATTTTTAGCTTTATTACAGCGGAAACAGAAATTAATATGGTTACATCCTTTCAATTTCAGAATTCAAGTACAAAATATCAGTCTTGTACAAAAGCCTTCAAAATGCATAGTTTAAAATCATAATCCCCATGGAACGGAAGCTATACAGAGCCAAGCCATACTTTAAGCACTTCAAGCAAAGAGAAATCCGGATCAAGCTAAAGTATTTCCCTCCTTGGATAACCTGGGGGGAAACGGAAGAAAGGAGGCGAAACAACAAGGGTCAGACAAAAAGTCTGGCAAGTCCAGTGACTTTCAGCATATGAACAGATAATAATAATATGATATGAACATAAAACTGGATGTGAGATAACTATAACAGGTGTAGCAGATATAACAGAAAAACAGAATGATATAAACTATTGTTTTACACTTCTCTGCACTAATACTAGTATAGCAGAATTAGGTGTCACCCTAATGTCTAAATTGAAGCAGGAACGGGTACAGAATACTTTAACAGAAACAGAATGCTAATAATGGGCCTTTACTACCCGATTAGAAACAGACAGAAGCAGAAACAGATTTATCCCTACAGAAACAGAATGTAGAATTAGGTGTACACTAGTAATGGGCCTTTACCACCCGAACAGACGGTACCACACAGAAACAGACAGGTGTTACCACCCAACAGAAACAGACGGTACCAACAGAAACAGACAGAACTAAGCGTACCCTAAAACCCTACCCCAAGCGATCGGCTCCCTAATACATAAATATCCTGTGTCGGCCCCACAGTAGGGTGTATCACTCCCTAAAGTGACAACCAATTGGCACAGACCTATTTACAGATGTCACGGCGTCTTACATCCTCAGAGGCAGACCGGGATCCATGCACGCACATGACCCGGTTGGAACGCACCATCAACACCCCTCGCCATTATCAGAATGAACCTCTTATAATTAGTTCAGTAAGCGTGCCCGGACCCTACTTACTGTTGGGTCAAAGTTTTCATACCAGAAAGGGTTACTGACTAATATGGGTCCCATACAACAGATGACACAAGTAATTCCCCTCCTAACCTTGTGTCCCCAGACTAACAGATTTCAGATTAACTTGTTTACAAGTTCAGACATACAGAATTCAGATTTACTAATTCACATATTAAGTTAACAAGTTTTCAGACTAACGGATCAGATGTACAGATTTTTCAGATTTGTCTAACTTTGTATTGGGCCTACAGATTCATGGACGGGTTTTACTACATCTATTAATCCCTTTGGTTTAACCCTATTTTTCCCCAATACGTTTTAGACGTCATTCTTATCTTAGATTTGCATTAATTAATTATTAATGCACAGACCTCTCACATTAGGTCAGTAGCTTGTGGCCGCTGGATATGCCGGGCGGTTCCGGGCAGACTTCTGCCACAAGCCAGACCTAACCTCGTGTCTTACGCATGTTATGACTAACTTCTCACATTAGAACCTATTGTTTGCGGCCACTGGATGTGCCGGGCGGTTCCGGGCAGATTTACGCTGCAAACTCATTCTAACCTCGAGTTAGCCATGTTTATCTTTGCGGCCAATTAATTAATAATTTACCGTTTATGCGCACGCCCAATATATATGCCAATTCAGATTATATCAATAACAGGATGATTATATCAACATAGCAGATAACAGATTTTATATGACTTAATGGATTTAACAGATTTAGCAACTTAGCAGATTTTGGCATATAACAGGTTAGGCATTTCAACCGACAAATTTAACAGATTAGGCATTTCAATCTAATTAGCAGTCTAGGCAATATAACAAAACTAGTAGTTTAGGCAACTTGACAAATTAGCAGATTTAGCAAATTTAATATTTCTAAAGGTTTTATTTACATGCCTTGTCTAATCATAAATTGGCCTAAATTCATATGCTTACATAATTGTCATGATTCACAACATATACTCCATGTTTGCATAAGCGCAGAATATGGACATAATTTGCCATATAACATATGTTCCAATTTTTGTTAAACTAGCATTTTACAGCAGATTCACATATAAATTATACCAAATATAACCATTAATTTCAATGCATGCCATATATCCAAAAATCCCTATTTAGGTGTAATCACAATAATAGATATCCTAATTAATGTAAATCTTTACACCTAAGTTTCCATATCTTCTTCTTTTTGAGCCATGAATCCTTATGCAAACTATACCCAACAATATAAATCTTTAAATCATATCTTCTAAAAATCATATCTTGACTTTTATGTGCATTTTGTCCAAAATCTCAAATCATATGTAATCTTACAATGATTCCTCTTTTCTTCTATCGTAGAATATGCATAGACCCAAATCTAGTTTACCACATATACTCATTAATTTCAGTTCTAAAATTACAACATAACTATGCATACAACATGCATAAATTATATGTTCATAGTCAAATTTATGCATATGTCCAATATATTTTATGCCTCAGACCTAAAGTCATACATTCAATGCACCATTCATTATTTATCCCAAAATTTGCGTTCATACGTTCATCTCTTATGAGATTAGGCACAGGCTCGTGGTAGCCTGGCTATAGAAACAGAAAAGAAGAAAAGGGATACAGAACAGTCACAGAAAACAAATCTTATATAATCTCAGATTCAGAATTAAAAACATATCAAAATTATAATTAACGTTTATAGCGGAAAATAACTGTACTTGCCTTGATTGGATTAAAGAAAGAACTTTAACTTGTTGTAGAATCTTTGCAGAAACTCAAATCTCTAGTTTGAATTGAGTTGCTTAGGCTGATGTTGATTATCTTCTAGTTTTAATTCCAGCAGAGCAGCGACGCCATTTTTATTTTTTTTATTAGAAGAAGAGAGCAATGGAGGCTAGAGAATTGTGTAAGAAACCTAGGTAGAGTCTAGGGTCATTTTATAGAGTTTATGAACTGATTAGGACCATCGATGTTGCTTGGATTGATCGTAGCCATTCATTCGAAAAAGAGACCAATTAGAGCCTGCCACCTAGCCCTAATGACAAAGAGGACTACAGAAAATCGACTAACAGAGAATAGGCCAGCCAGGTTGGGCTGGGTTCGACCTGGCTCTGGACCAGGTCGACAGCCCTGTCGACAGCCCTGTCGACTGCCCTGTCGACCTGGTTAGACCAGGTCGACAGCCCAGTCGACCTGGGTGCATCAGGCGGGATTTTTCCCGCCCTGGCCAATTGGGCCCGGTTTTTAATTTTAAACTGTTTTATTCTGTTCGAATTTTAAACTTAATTCAGAAACTTCCGGAGGCTGTATCTTCTTCATACGGACTCTGTTTTTCGAAAACTCGGACTCTATTTCGCGTATTTTTCCGAGACGAACGCAATGGCGTATCCCGTTTCCCTTAGTTCTTTGATTTCAAATTAATTATACTTTAATTTGTTAATTCCACAGTTATAGAATACACGGGGTGTTACAACATCTGGCCTCCATTGTTTTTAGTATGAGAAAACAAGAGATATGAGGGTAAATTTATAGCTTCCAGCCTCCAGAATTCGAATGCCACCTCAGCCCTAGGGTGAATTGGACACGGGTCGACACCTACTTAGGTCAGGTGCCCAAAACATACATGGGCGCACTTTACAGGTGCACCAATGCAAAAATACATTGGCGCACTTGTCAAGTGCATCGGGATTTCCTGCATTTGTCGCCAAACTTCTATCGTCCATAACTTCTTCATACGTTATCCATTTTACGCAAACCAGGTGCCTATCTTGACCAGAATTTCAAGACGGACGCAATGACGTAGTTTGTTTCCCTTTATTCTTAATATTAAATTAATTATTCTTTAATTTATCCTCTTTAGTGTAGTTAAAATACGGGGTGTTACAAAACCCAATTCACACTCTCTTGGGTTAATCTAGATCCAATAAGTGGTATCGAAGCTTGGTATTTAATAACTATAAAGTCATGAATCTAGAGTCAATCCAGTCGTATTCCAACTATTTTTTGTGGTATAGATTTTTTAAATTGGAAATCAAAAATGGAATTCTATTTAAATATGTAAGTATTAAATGTTGGGGTATTGTTAACAATGGGGGTGATATGGTAAATAGGAATATTAATTCTCATGCTATGCATAATACTTATTCTTATCTTAGTAATGATCAATTAAAATTTATCTCTCATTGTTTAACTGTGCAGGATATTTGGAGAACTCTTGATGCGCTGTATGGAAGAAAAGACAATGACTCAAAACCACAGAGTGTCAAGTCAGCCTCATATTTATGCTTAAACAAAGTTACTGATGAAGAATATGTTGATGATAGCAATGGAGACTTAACAAACAATGAAATAAGAAAATTTTCATATGAAAATTGGTTTATTTTTGTTGTAATTTAACCAAAATTGTTGATGATCTCCAGCACAAAAATAAACTTCTAAAATCTGAAAATCACGAGTTGACTCACAAAAATAGTGTGTTGAAATTAAAATTTGAAAACTCCGACTGCAAGAATTGTATGAATTTGAAAAATGATTTAGCTCGTCTCTGTGGAAATATTCAAAACCTAGAAAAACAAATTATGAATTTAAAGCAAAATGAGGATGAGCTAAGTAGTAAAAACAATGCTTTGCAGAAGGAGTAGGATAATATTAATTCCAAACATAATTTTTTTTGAAAAAGAAAATTTCTTGAAAACAGAATCAGTTCTGAATGAACATGAAAAAGAGATTGAGAATTTCAAGATTTTTTAGATTGAAAAAACAAAAACAATTTGATTTTGAGATTTCTGAATCTAAAGTCATTATTGAGAAGCTGATAAAAGAGAATAACTTGCTGAAATCCAAATCCAACGACTTGGAGTTGAAATTTAATAGGTTTTCAAATAGTCAAAATTCTCTGAATTCTCTTTTGTAAAATAATTCCAAATTCGGAAACAAGAAAGCACTTGGATTTGAAAATTCAATCGAAAAACAAAATTCTCACAAACTCTTGAATTTTTCAAATTATTTGATTTACTATAAATTTGGACATAATGAGAGCCACTGCTGGTTTAGAAGCAAACCCATTAATTGTAACGACCCAGTGAAAGAATTCGATGCCAAATTCTGACAATAATATATAAACCCGTATTACTTGCCAAAACTCAAGTATCAAAACACCTGGTAGCTATTCGTAAGAGATTAGAGGGTGAGATAAGAAGAAAGAATTATTAGAATAAAAGAAAAAGAAGAAGAACCCATACAACACAGACTCTCACATCGCAGCGGAACAAAATATAATATAGAAATAAATCTTTACTGAGAGTTTTAGAAATATTTACAATCATCAGAGTACATCACTCATCTGGATAGTTATAATAAACTGTCCTCATATTCAACACACAACGGAATGGTATCTATATAATATCATTCGTCTGAACTTTTCCAGCTCGTCTCTTCCCAGCATCGATAACCTGAACCTGTACAACCCGGTCCAACCGAGCATTACAAATGCCGGATCAGTTTGGTTAACCAGAGTGAGAAAAACACACTAAGTTTAAAGCTATCACACAACTTGATTTTTAAGTACAAAAACTTTTCAAAAGAAAAGGATAATCGTAAAATCAAATCCACACATAAATACGTACGCTTTTTACCTTACGATAATCTAAAACATTTTTGAAATCAATATCTTTTTTGATATTATAATAATGTTTAAATACAAGTAAATAGTAATCTAGCGGAACGCTTGCATCTCATGCTCCACATACATAGTATACAATCAAAACTACGGGCTCTTATTGAAGAATGGATTTCCTGGTAAAATATGGGACCACCTTCCCAACAATGTATCTTTGGAGATGAATACGTTGGGGTTCAAAAAGAACATCTTGCAACCCAGGCTAAACATGATCGGCCCTTCACTTCTCTTGAGAGTACCGGATATATCATTACAACGATTGGGGGCCAGCCAACCGAACCGGTAACATACATAAAAAAATAAAAAGGAACAACCGAAGGCATTTTATTTCTCCAGATCAAATAATGAAATAACCTTTTGATGGGCGCGACTCACATAGCCATGCGACCTACCCGATTTTGTGCCATTTCCCGGTTGAAGATTCTAGAGGTTAAGCTTATCCTTTAGAATAGCGTATCCCCATCCACTTTGAATGCCACTTCGTCAGATCCTTCGGAAATCACTAATTGACGTCCACAAAAATACTCTAGTTGTTAAGCTAAAGAAGATTCCCTTCTATGCCACCAACTTGGTACGTTTGAAGAAATCAACATACGCAACCCCTTTGGAAATACTCTGTCAGACATATGTCCATACAAGTCATCCTTTCCTTCTGCATCACCTTCTGGACCGCCACGCGCCGATCCGAGACTGCCACACTTTCCTTCCTCACGTCACCCGTCTTCAGCTCCACCCTCACGAATCTTGATCAAGCCTTCCATCCCCTATCTCAGTTAAAACGACGCTAGTTCCAGGAGAAAATCTGGCCTCCCAAGAGTTCGAAATCTGGTCATCTCCGTCGAACTCCAATGCTTTGCTGCTCTCATCAGTTTTCTAGTTCAAAATGTTTGGAATCAATCATTGAATTGGCCAGAATTTGAGAAGGAAGTATGGACATTTTTGGATCATTCGTAATTAGCAGATGGAGGCGGAAAATGTGCTGACCACTCAAGCGTTTGACTTAGGGTTGGGTTTCTTATTTATAGGGGACAAAGTAATATTATATTAATTAACGAAACATAGGGTTGAAGTATCGTGTTAAAACTACCACATACGACATCCAGTCGAGGCGAAACTGCTAATCCTAGCTTAAAAATTCTGGACCCAATGAGAGTGGTTTCATCGAACTCCGAGATCGTTTGTAAAAAGCCCTTCATAAATTACAGGCTAAAAATCACGAGTTTAAATTTCCCATGATCATAAAATAAATCCAATCAACTTGAAACTTTGAAATTATACTAGACCTCTTCCTTACGGATCCAATGAAATTTGTTTCGTTAAAATCGGAGTTCATTTGTCCAGTCGTTTATTCCTTTAAAGTTACCCCATCTAAATTAGCCAAAATAAATTAAACGATTAAGGCGTTTATCGTTGCTATGATCAAACGGTAAATTCGATTGACACAAAAATTGAAATCTTATAATAATTAATTAATACGAATCCAACGACACAAGTTTCGTTACACTCCGAGACTGTTTTCTGGTACGCTATTTTTATACGCCAATGTCCAAAAATAACAAACTACCCACCTATTCCGACTCTAAACGTTGATACGAACTCAATGGAATTGGTTTCGTGGCTTAATTTGATTTTCTGCTCTAGTTATACACAAATATCCCTTTATTAAATTAATTTAATTACACACTATAGAAAATGACTGGGTGTTTACGGCCACCGTTGGCACATACGACATAGGTTTGCCATGAAATTTAATACCGTACAATAATTTAACGTTACAGTTCCAATGAAACTAATTTCATCGAAAAAGGACTCTGTTTGCAAAATGACCACTTTTAAGGCTTATATAAATATCAATAAAATATTAATTAAATTCCAAAAACAATTTAATTAAATAATAGTAATTTAATATAATCATGAATACTCAACTGGAAATATCATATAGCTTCAAATATAAATTATACAACTCAATATCATCAATTTCGAGTTAAACGATATCCAAATTATATTAAGACCCTTTTAAATATATTAAATAAAGATTATAATTTAAATAAGATTTCCATAGCGACTATTTTAAAATTTGATTTCGACGTAACTAACAATCTATAACACGAAATCTGGATTTTTCTGTTCCATATGAAAGTTATAATCAACAAGATTCCAACGTTTCTTGTATCACAGAAATCTGACTTATATCGGATCATGTATATTCAATTAAAGTTCAAAACTAAATATTATGAACTACCACGCCATTTCAAGCTCTTTTAAATTGAATATAAATTATACGTTCAAACTTCTTTATATAAACGAATTATATATTATAAATCAATTTATGCTTCCAAATATAATATTCAAAACAATAATTAAATAAAATATTTGGCTACCAAAAATACAGAACATTACATTAATCAATCATGGACTTCAAGCAGAACGAAAACAAAATCCTTGAAATTAAAAAAGGCTTAGGTCCAAAAAGGCACTCTTGTAAATTCTATTGGTTTGCTTTATAAACAAGTCTAGGTACCAAAAGATGTAAATACAGCTGTGAGTGGTTTTTCAAATTTTGTTAGACCACCCGATCTTATAAATTCCTAGGTACCGGAGGAGGCTGAGGAACCGCATTGCGAAAGAGGAATTGAATTCATGTTGTTTCATATCATTGTATCATACAGTGTTCCTTAGCAAAGATTGATGAGTTTGGAGGTCCACAACGTCTATTGTAAACCAGGTATGATCTCTTGACTCACATCCATTATTTATATTTTTTATGCTCTAGTTTTTCCCCTATATTTCTCCTTATATTTTTTTCTTTTAATACTGAATTGATTTGACATTTCCACAATATCTTTTTCATTCTGAGCTTCTTAACATCAAATTGAAGAATTCTTGGTTTTTTAGGAAATTTACTTCAATTGTATAAAACTCTCATGTTTTAATGATTTCCAGATCTTGAATACAAAATTGTAAATTTCTACAATGATTTTTGAAGTTTATTTTTTCTTATTTTTGAATTCCTAACAGTGCTGAAGCATTATTATCCCATCTTGAACACTGTTAATTTGAATTCTAAATTTTTTGAAGATCTGAAGAACTAATGAAATTTCACACACCTTGCCTTTTGAGTTTCTTCTAATTCATTTTGGAAAGACTTGATTTTTTTTACTTATTACAGCACACTACTATTTTTCAGTTGTGATAATTTCATTGGTATTGGATTGGCTTTTCATTGGTTTTGGATTGGCTTGGTTATTATGAATTGAAAATCATTTTTGAATGGATTATTGTGTTGCATCTTGAAATTCATTTTTTATTCATGATCATTTGACTTAGATATTTTTTTTGTTTGAAATCATTTGAATTTTTTAATATCTCGAAACTCATACACTTCTTGAATTTGAAATTAATAATCTTGTGTGATCGATTCACTGTATCTTGAAATTAACACATCTCTTCAAGTGATTTCAAATTAACTGCTTCAATTATTGGATCATGATCAATCTCTTGTGCTTGTTAGAAATATTTGTGAAAAAATCTCATGTAAATCCTGCACTGAAGTTTAATTGTCTGCTGCTCTGATAAAAAGGTCTGGATTGTTAGATTAGTCTGCTTGGGCTTGGTGAATAAAACTCAAAATTCTGTGCTTTGTTTTTATTGACCATTATGAATCAATTAGGAGCCCCAAGTGGTATCAGTTTAGAAGTGTTGAAACTTTTTCACATTTATCTATTTTTTGATTATCTAATTTAAAACTCCCTTTTGTCTTGTATATATCTTTCTAAATCCTCTTGTAATTGTTATTTTCAATTTTAAAATCATTATTGATTATATATTCAGAAATTGAAATCAATAAACAAATTGAACATTATTTAGAATTCATCAAATCTATTATCATATTTTTGAAATTGTGAGAATTGTAACTACAGTATACTCCACAACAAGAGGAATTTTTTTTAATTTTCCTGATGATTGAACAGTTGTATAATATCTTTGAATTAGTGCTTATTTCACGAACGTCTTCTTTTACCATCATCCTTCTGTCATCCATCATTATTTTATATTAATGTGGAGTGTTTATTCCTTTAGAAATCATCTTAAATTTACGGTTTTAAAATTTGTAATGAAAATGTAACTGCATTATTTTTCAGGAAAAGAAATAATTGAAAAAAATTCAAAAATCCCGGTACAGCTGAGCATATTTCATAATATGATTAATTTAGAAATTTATTTCACAACCATTTTTGTACCTACCACATTTCTATCATCCTTTTTTTGGTTTTATATACTGAGGAGATTTTTTATAATAAGTGTTTCTCTAACCTCATTTAAAAATCCAAGATTTGGTCATGCATGGTTATGAGATTACTTATATTTTAAGTTGCGATTGATTCCATTTAAAAATACAAGATCTAGTTATGTGTGGTTAGTGTGCTCTTAAAATAATTAAATAAATAAAAAGGAAAAGAAAAAAAAATTGTATGAAATCTTCCTTAGTGTGTAAAACCCATCCTATCAATCCATTTTCAAATTTGTGAGATGTGTTAATATTTTATGATATATTATGATTTTTTGATTGTCATTGGGATTTGTGATTATTTAATTTTGTCACTTAATTTGAGTTTATAATCATAGTCCAAATCCGTCACTATTTTGTGCTCAAACTTTTAAATTAATTTGAAATTAATTGGAATCCATATGTTTTTAAAACTCTCTCCATTTTTTAAAATTTCATCATAAATCCATCATTCTAGAATGTGACATTTGTGTATAGTTCTTACAATATTATGATTTTTGTTTCATTGAATGAGATTTATGATGAACATTCTCTCTCTTGATTTGTTTTTATATTTGTAGTCAGTTTTTCATCACTATTTTAATTTCTGTATCCTTTTGATGATAACAAAAGGGGGGAGAATGGTTATGTTTTGATCGATGAGTGAATATTCCTTGAATACTTTAATATTGAAGTTTCAATTATTACTTTCTTTTCACTCATGCACATATTTAGGGGGAGTTCTACTGTAGGGAGAGCATACATATAGGGGGAGTTCTACCCTTCACCGTCAAACATATTTATTCTATTCAAAACCTTATTATATGTTTGTCATCATCAAAAGGAGGAGATTGTTGTATATAACAATTATATGATTTTTGTTTGATGATAACAAACATATATATATATATATATATATTACTATTATTATAAATGTGTTTGTAATTGTTCTATTCTACTACATCACTGTCAGAATTAAATATTTATATCTAAATAGAATACAACTGCACAAGAATTTAAATATTCAAACAATATTTTACTGAAATATAATATTTTATTTCAACATTTTAATATTACAACTCCACTATTTGTACATCTCTCTGTAATACAATACATTCAATTTCATTCTTATACATTGTTGTTCACTACAAACACTCTGTCACTCGTTTTTACACACACACACACACATATACACACACACACAGATATATATATATATATATATATACACACACACACATACACACACACATAACAGTGTATATACATGTATGGTTAGTGCAACAATTTTTTTAAAAGGGTCAAGGCAAAATATACATGATGCACAACAAAAAAATGTACATGGCAATATGCTAATGTGTCAAAGTCAAGTCAGGGAGAAAGCCATGGATAGACAAAGCACAAGGCAAAAGGTACAAATGCGATGTGTGCACAAACCATCTCATATGCATGAACTCTCAAAAATAATTCAAATGCAGCCATAGGACGTGGCAGATCACATAGAAGAAAATACGCAATTACATGCATATACACACATAACCATGTGTATATATGTATATATATAGTTCAACATTTGTAAACATGTCAAGACAGGTGGGGTTTATGTGCTAACACAAGCGACAGACATTCAAATGGTTAAAAAAAGAGGGAAATTCTTTTTCTAAAATTCTTTGGTTTCTGAATGAATGAATCTAAACATGCATGAACATGATGGGAAAATATTTCCTCTTTTAATTCTCTGAAATGGTAACAAATTAATCTTGCATTCATGGGATAGAATATCTGTCAAGATAATATTGCATATTATTTTCTCAAAAAAGAGCATCATGCAAAAAGAAATCTATGTGCGAATAAAGAATCTACATGGACTGGTTCATACATGGAATGAATAAAAATTACTAAATGTTGAAAAATAAATTTTCAGCAAGAACTTTTTTTGGCAAATCATATTTATCATGCATATATCCGTAATTGCCACGAATCATTGCGATTTGTTTTTGCCAAATCATATTTCCAGAATGAACAGATATACAAATCAACAAAGCAAGGATAACATGCATAAGGCCAGAAGTACAAACAAGTGCATATTGCATGTAGAAAATTTCAAAGCAAATCAGGTGATAAATCTCTTGAACAGCATGTAAGAATAAGGAACAGAATTGGTACCTAAATTCATGCAAGCTCAAAAATAAGAAAGATATCTATTTGCTTTACTGGCAAATGCAAAAGCAAAATGCATGAATTTGGGCATGAAATGAGTTTCAAAGATTTCCATAAACAAATTTCATTTCTGGAAATGTCATGCAAAAATTATCTTGGGGCAAGTATTAATTCTTGATTTCAATACATTTCCAGAAAAGTGCAAAAAGACATTTTTTAGGACATGGAAATTTCAATGTATATGTACATATATACGGGTATCAAGTGGATATGCTGAAATGATCTGTTAGATATGCCAAAGAAAATGGTCGAGCAATTTTGGTAAGAAGGAAAGGAATTTTTTTGTATTTGAATAAATGGAATAAATTTAGCATGCAAGAATGTACAGGAAGGAAATCAATCTACAGTAATGGCATGGATATTTGGGCAAGTTATTTTTTTTCCAAATTTACAGTGGGGCAAGATCATGACAATAAGTAGTGAATGACATGGCATAAACATTCACAGTAAATGACTTTTGTTAAAATCAAGCATGCAAGAAATGTGCAAGAGATTTTTATTCTGCATTTCCTAGCTGAACAATATTTGGCAAAAATATTGCATGTATCCAGAAATATATTCAAAGAAAATTGGGCGAGAAATAAATTTCAAAGCTTTCTAGAAACATTACATTTTTATTTCAAGAGATGACATGCAGGAATTGTTGAAGGGTTCAAAGTTGATATATGGCAATAAATGAATTCATGTTTTTAGTTCATTCCACAAATTCGAATGAATTCATTTTGGGCAAGTTTTTTTTAGAAATCAACAAATCATTCACGACAATCCCTTGAGGAATCACAGAAAGTAAATCAGCAAGATGCAACAATCAGACCAAATCAATTTGGTGAAATTAGAGTTTAAAAAGGGTTTCTAAACCGTATATATTTACACCTATTTCATCTCTGTCATCTATCGGAACAACAAGAAAGCAAGAACAAAATTCAGAATACTCACAATTTATCAGAGCTTCGATTGCATGCAAGTCAAATCGTTCGACTAAGAGCGTCAAAAGATCAAAGCGTCAGAGAACAATTTCCAGAGCAATTTCTAGAGAGTCAATTTGAAGTCACGATTTGATTTGGGGACAAAAGCCCTAACTTTATTTCAGCCTCCATTGTTTTGTAGCAAACAATATCTCAAGAGAAAGGGAGAACCTGGCTTTTTAATTTAACAAGGGTTTTTGTTGTTGTTTTAATGTTTTTTTAAAACGTTGCATAGTTTTACTAGTTTACTTTAAACTAGGGGTTAGGAGTTACAGGTTTGTAATTTGAGGAAAATCTGATCTTGGTGATAAAGATCAATGCAGGGTTTTGAGCGTAGGATTAAAACAGTTGGGAGCGGGTATCACGAGTTTACTGGGAATTTGTAAGCGTAGTTAAATGATAGGTTTTATTTCGAGTTATTATTCCTTGATGATCGTCCTATATCGGCCTGGCACATCTTACAACGCACCTTTTTCCTTAATTAGGCGCAGGAGATATAGGGAGGTCGTCACAGGCAAACACCTATGAGTGGGTTTAGTAGAAAACCCGATATAAAAACAAACAAATGCAATGAAATTTAAAGGGACACACAACTTTTTATGTGGTTCAGCGCTAACACCTACATCCATTTTATAGTAATTATTCATCATAATCATTTCGATCACAGTGATAGTCCGAGACCGAGCACTCTAAATTTTCAAAGTTACAATAGAGAATAACAAAATTCCTATTAATTCCCAAGTTCACCCAAAATTCCCTTCTTCTTCTTCCTTAGGCCAAAATGTGTTAGAATGGACTCCAATTTCCAATGAGAAGCTTCAATGTCCAAGAATGCTCCAATGACCTAATTACAACACTTTTGGTTGTGCAAAGCAAGCCAAAAGCCTAAGTGAATGCCAAAATGTTGTAGGCAAACTTCCAAGTGAAGTCCAAAAGTCCAAGAAGCGTTCCAAAGCCATAGGAATCACTATGGAATCCATTAATAAACTCTAAAGAGAGCTATCTCATATGCCAAATGATATCCAAAGTCCAAAAAGGCCAAGCCAAGCCAACCCCTTTGGACGCCAAGAGAGAGTGGGTATTTATAGATGAAGATTTCATGCATCAGCCAAAATTTCGTATCCTAGGGGGGATACAGATTTTGTAACCCCGGTACTTAGCCAAAAAAGCTGAGTTTCATCACAAAATCTTGAATCCTGGAAAAATCATCAAAAAACAGTGATTGACACGTGCGGATCACCCAAAAAAACATGATCCACATGTACTAGGTGAAATGGCTAAATTGCCGGGCCATTCCAAATCCCAAACCAACGCGCCAAATCCGAATCCCGAAATACCAATGCGCTCAATCCAAAAACACTATTCTGCACGCTGTGCTTAGGGATTTTCCATGTGCCAAATCCTATAAAGGGATTTCAAATCCCTAACCATGCCAGATGACAAATATGGAAACCTCGTGTCAAGTCATTGAAATTAGGTGATCGGGCTGGAGTGCTCAACCATTCCTGAGCGTGCTGAATCCCGTGCATCGTATCCCCCTAGAGGTATGCGATTTCGTATCCCTATGGGGATATGAAATACGGTATATCATATCCCTAGAGGATACAAAAATCCCTGACTTCTTGTCAAGTTCCTATATTGCTGAGGTTGATGCGCGACCATGATTTTGGGTGATCACACTGTGTTGATAAGGATTTTTGAAGTGCCAAACCATGGCTTTGCTGAAGTGGATGATCTGAGCTTCTAGCTGATCCACAGAGTTACGCACGTGATTTCACTTGATCATACTGTGTTGCATAACTCTTTTTGAGTGATCCAACCTGGGCTTGCCAAAATCCAGTATATTTTTCCTTGTCGCGTTTTACAACGTGATCAAACCAAGGTGCTCTAGGATTTTATGCTGATCCAGCCGAGTCGATCAAATATTTTCGTCGTGCTAGGTTTTCAAGATTTTTACCAAGTATGAAATGTTTGTATTTTCGTTTCTGAAATTTTGAACAACTTTTCCAATCTGATACCTCTGATCCGAGAATGAACGATATTTCAATCTTTTTCGAGCACATCGCGACTTCGATCGAACTGCTTTATGCTTTTCGATGAACGTTATCGAATCTCGGGCCCATCGCTAACCATAAACTTGATCATGTGACTGATTTGCCAAAAAGCGTGTCAACACTAATACACTGTTTGTATTTACTTGCCAAAACTCAAGTATCAAATCCCGTATATTTTAAAAAAAAGAAGTTAGAGGGTGATAGGAAGAAAGAAAGAAATGTTAGAATAGAAGAAGTAGAAGAAAACACCAACACTATAGAATCAGTGTAGAATAGAATATCATAGTGGAATGGATAATATGTAATATATCAATACCCTTTACACAAAGAGAAAATTGTATATATATGATTACATAATCAGAGTACACTACTAGATCAACCTATACAATGCTGATAAATACTATATACACAATAAAAATAAATTAATACCGTAAAATACGGGAATACGTCTCGACTTCGGCTCTTCTCTTAAAGCTCCAATCAAAACACAATGCAACTGGAAAATGTACTCGGTCCAACCGAGCCCATTTTGTAGAAAGCAAAATCACACGGATTGCCAGTCTGGGATACTTACAGTGAGAAAATTCACATTACAAACAACTTTCTTAATTTAAAAAAAAAACTTTTAAAAGAATGGAACTCTCATAAGACACGACCACACATAAACATTGCACATTGTTTTCCCTTACAATAACCTAATCACTTTTATTATAAATCCAATGATATTACAATGATCCACAAATAAAATAGGAATATAGCTGAAAAGCTTGCATATCACTTTTTGACATAGTTGGTTTACATCTAACACCGTACGAATCATATTGGAGTCTGGATTGCCATACACGACTAGGTAAGGAACTACCTCCAGATTAGTGTTCTCTAGTAACAAAACACTGGGATTCAACAAGAACATCTTGCAACCCGGCCACACAAACCGATCACTCATTCAAATTGAGTGTACCAAATATATCATCACCACGCTTGTAGTCCCTCCAACCGTATTCATTCTGAAGTATACATAAAAGGGACAATCGATTTCTCTAGATCAAGTGATGATATGCCACAACGGTATGACACACATAGCCCTATTGCCTGTCTGATTACAGTCATTTCCCGATTGATGAGGCTTGATGTTATGATTACCTTTTTGAGACATCACTTTCAACTTTGAATGCCACATTGTCAGATCCGTCAAGCACTAACTGATTTGCATAAATATACTCTGCGTGTTAAGATAAAAGAAGTTGCCTTCTCCGCCATCATACTCGGTATATTTGTAAAAATCAACGTACGTGAGTTTAGGAAATACTCTATCATGCATTCGTCCATACAAGTTGTTCAGGTTCAGGACAAACCGAATGTACTCTTTTACTACATTCTGTTGGAATAATCTGAAGGATTAGTAATAAGAAATCCACGCATCATGCAGAACCCACGAAATAGGGATTACTACTACAAGTATAATCCTGGTAGTTAACTAGAGACATTAGCGAGCACCCCTTTCCGTTCTAAAGGTCAACGCCTTCAGTTGATCTTCATACACAAAAGCATCCTCCTGACATGAGGAAATGTGCCAACCCACGAGTGTAAGTGTTGCATAACACAATAATCCAGATCCAAAGTAAAGAAATACCGGGAGAACACAACTTTTTATAGTAGTTCGGCGCTAACGCCTACGTACAATTCATAGTAACCATTCATCATATAATATATGATTGCAATTGTTGTACAAGTCCGGACAATACTTGAGTACAAAGTGTTACAATAGAACATTAATATACTTGTTGATTCAAAAGTCTAACCAAACTTCCCTTCTTCTTCTTTGTTGGGTGAATAATATGTCGATTTGGTCAATAATGTCCAAAAAGTAGCTTCAGTGTCCAACAAATCCAAGAAATATCCAAAATAGTCCAAAACCAATGTAAATGTCCTTTTAAATGTCCAAAAGTTAATGGGAAACATTTGTGCAACGTTTTTGTGGTTCAAGCTATATCCAATAGTCTTGGCGAAAAAGATGGAAGCCATTAGTGGTGCCTGAGAGCTCAAAGAAGTCCAAAATTCCAAGCCAAAAAATATCTATTTGAATATCAAGTTTGGGGGTATTTATACGTAGTGGATTAGGTAGGAGTAGGCGAGATTTGAGGACCATAGTCAAAAAAATCGCATCCTACATAACCCATATCCAAAAAACCGCATCCTACAAGCTCATTTGCAAAAAAAATCATCGCATCCCTTTGAAACTTTCGCTACACCAAAAAGGCATTGAAAACACATGCGGATCTGTGATTTTGAAGTGATCTGCATGGGGTTTGCCTCATGCCAAGCCATTTGGCACTTTGCCAAAATCCATTGCATCCAATAAATTTGCATCAGCAAACTCCTGCCAAGCGCTAGTCAAGCAGAGAAAAAGCCATGATCCGCACGCTACTTTGATTGTGCTAGGATTTTTGGCACTTGCCAGATCCGTGTTGCATCCTAGAAAATTGCCTCCATTTCACTATATCACACCCACGCCAAATCTCACATCACACGATGAGCTCACCATTTTTTGCATCACTTTCCTATCAGATATGCCGCTTATGAGTTCCTGAGCCAAATTATTGCATCACATCGCATCCATCAAGTGCGCATCGGGGAAATTGATGTCGGATGCGATGCGATCAGCTGAAATATCGCATCCTATATGTGATACGATATTTGCCCAGATTCGAGCCAAATTTGCCAAGGTGAGCTGATTTAGCAAGCCCCTAATCATCGTGCTGCATACGTGAAAACGAGTGATCAAATCGTGTCGATCCAGTGATGTCGAACGTGCCAAACCCTTATTTTACCAGATTTACTAAATTGATCAACCAAGGTTTTTACCATGGTTTTACATGATTTTCACGTGCCAATCAGGCCTTTTTGATGTATTGAACCAGCTTTTGCCAAAGTTACCAGATTTTGACGTCGTGATTCGCGTAAGTCATTTTTCATGATAGACGCATGTCAATCAACTGTTTTTAAGTGCGCGACACTGCGTTTTACCAAAACCATATATTTTTGCAGGCCAAGTTTTGCCACATGATCGGACCGACGCGCTCAACCATTTTGAGCTGATCGAACCGGGTCGATTACGTATTTTTACTGCTTCAACTTTTCCAAGTCCATCGACGATGATTTTATGAATCGACGCCATTTCCGATCCTTTTTTCGAACACGTCGCAACTTCGACCAAATCGCTTTGTGTTTTCTGATAACGTTATTGATGATTGAGCGTGTCGCTAACCAAAATCCTGATGTGTGACAGCTTCGACCAAAAAGTGTATCAACACGTCCCGACAAATTCAGTTTTCGAATGCAAAGTTGGCTCGAAGTGGTTTTGGATCTAGTTCCCATCCTAGTCCCCTCGAACTAACATGTTAATAGTCAAAAGGAAATTTATTGATAGAATCAACTCAAACAGTACAGTTAAGTACATCAGTAGCTCAGGCCCTTTTAATTAAAACCATTTCATCGAAGCTTAAAAATCAATTTCATATACATATCGCAACGGGAAACGTATATTCACAAATCTCTTATTTTTATTACTTTAAAAACAATAGTCATACACTTATCTCTTATTTTCGTTATTTGGAAAAACGATATCCAAATGCTCATCTCTTATTTCCATTATTTCGAAAAAAGATATCCACACAATCGTCTCTTACTTTCGTTTTCAAATCAGTATAACATCTTGTATCGTTTCTTTGAAAACCTTAGTGATTTACTCATTTCTTGGAATAAGTGTATCCACAAACCATACTATTTCATTACTTAGAAAACAACACTATATACTTAACCAAATGGTATAAGTATAGTTACACTTTATACCTAGACCAAATAATGTCATGTAATAGATTGTTTAATATGAAACCCAACTGTTTTTTTAATTTTCTAAACCATGTAAAATAATTTTGCAGTATTCCTTATGGAAATAATAAACTATTTCCGACATCATTACCATCTCAAACTAGTACCATCTTTTAGATAAAAATGAAGTCATTTAAGTTGGGGTATTTCATTTACCTCTCAAACCTGGACTCGACAACGTTCTTATCTTGAGAAAGATAAAATTTTGTAAATAAAGGCAAATATTAATTCAAATATCACAACAATTTCATTACTATTCCATTTAGATATGGTTTCATAAACCATTTGTTGCATTTGGAAATCTACTTTCAATTTCAATCGCCTTTACTGAATTTGTATATTAAGTGAATACTTACTAAAACTTAACCTTTAGCTTTAAACCTCTTCAACTTGGATTTATTACAAAAATCCATTTACCACATCCTTTACAAAAATCCATTAAGCATCTTATTATAAGACTTAACTTGAATTTATTATCGCAATCCATTTACAAAATCCTTTACAATATTATTTGCAAAGCCTTAATTTCATTATAAAAGGGATCCTTTTATATAAATTTTTATATGTTTATTTACGGAACTTACTTTAGTTTATCTTAATAGAACTTCATCTCTTATTTTAAATCCTAGGGTTTTGAATCAAATCATTTAAACTTAACTTGCAAAATAAAATTCGATCCATTTTAGGCTCCCATTTAGATTTTCAAACTTCATACCCTTCCACTTCTAAGTTTTAACTCCATTTATAGGCCATTTATTTATTTTATAAATGAATTTATAAAACTCGTTCCAATAGCTGAAAACACTTATAAAACTTCTTTGTTTATAAAACTTGGTCTTTCTAACTTCGTAAACTTGGATTTTGTTGATAAAATCCATTAATACAACTCTTCATGAAATTTCAATTAAAAACTCGTTATAACTTGATAACTTCCTTAATTGAATTATCATTATAAGGGAAATATCTTGAATTATTATTAATTAAGATAATAATTAACTTTATTAATAACTATCACTTAATACTTTTGTTAATACACATTTAATTAAAGGATATATTAACCTTTAAGAAATCTTATTAAGTTTAAACAATTATTTGTTAAACTATTTCTATTGAATTAATTAAATAACCAATTCCAATTAAAATAGTTGTCTTAGTCAACTTGAACATAGTTAACTTGTTGACTGATTTCCATTAACCATTCCCTTTAAATTAATTAATAACTTAATTATATAATCCCCCTTAATTGTTTCTTGAAAACAGTTATTATAAACTATTTACCCTTAGGTTAATTTTTGACTTACTTGCTTATAAAACTTTTTTTAAACACAAAAAATTGCTATATAAAACATTTTATAAATACTTTATAAAAACCAATTTTAAAATATTGATTTATTTGTAAACTACTATTTTATATAACTAATATAAAAATAAAATTTAAAACCTTGCTTCAGTTATAAAAATAAATTTTATAACTTCAACTTCATCAATTTGCCTGGCGACGAATCAACGTCTTAAAATGATGGATTTTAGGCTACTTATTGCCAGTCACATAATCAATAAAGTTGATTGATTAATAACACATCAGTGTTGAATTCAATTCAACAATCAACATCCAAACAGATTTTAACGTTACTTCGGTTGTATAGTTCATATATGAATAATATGAAAGCAAGTAACATATAAAAAATATTTGAGGAATCCTATTGGATCCCTACAACTGATTTCCCTACATCACAACTCATTATATCATTTTATATATGCATACGAAAATATAAATTCTATTCTAATTCATTTAAGACGATGAAAATATAAATATCGACAATCACCAAACAAGCAACAATCATCCAAAGCATTCAATCACACAATTTATACTAACAACAATGAATATTATTATATGAAATAATAATATTTAGAAGTATTCCAAAAAGAGTGAGAGTTGACTCACATTTCAATTCAATCGACGATTTTGCGTCGAGTTATCCAATTTCAAACGAGAGTTTAAATTAGATAAAATTCCAAGCTATCCCATATCCAACCAATCCAGCTCGTATGCGTAGTGCTTGCCAATATGATTCCAACATAATTTGTTTCTCCTCGATCCGGTATCGTATGAAAAAGTTATTAATATTACTAGTTTGAATACACTAATATAAAATTAACCATCATTAACATTTTAACTGAGTATTAATTAACCTTAATTAATCCTTTATCCTTGTCCCCTTTTATTTTATGCAAGCTCGTTCGTGAAGCTTTTCATCCCCACGTCTAACTTCAAACTCCTCCACCTCCTTTGTTTCTTCATGGAAATAACCAACGAGACCTCTATTTGCTTCCCCTCCGCGAGCTCATCCTCCCTATTATCTTCAACTCGCAGCCTTTCCCGGGATCGATTCCCCGGGCCATTCCCATGCATATGCAGGAAAGGTGCAAACCTTTTTATCGTCAAACCCCACCAAACTCTGGCAACAGGTGCGTCTTCCCATCCTGAATGCCATGCCAACAATCGTTTGACCCATTTTCCACCACATCGACGTCGAAGCTTAAAGCTAGGTCGTGCTGTGCATTTACCAAGCCCAAGAAATTTGATCGAGCTAAAGAAAAGCATACCAGTGTAAAGCTCAGACCCTCCGATCTCAAAAAATTTGGTTTTACATTTTCTTGATTTTTCCTGGAATTTAAAACTCACGTTTTCCTGAAAATAACGAAGAGAAGTGGAAGCCGTTGTTTTGACTTTTCAGAAGAAGATGAATAAGGGCTAGGCTGTAAGAGATGTGTTTATAATTAAATTTTAATAATATAATACTTACGCATAAATACTATTCGACGTTTTGTAGCTTGCACGAAATTATACTAAATCCGATCATCACGAAACTTGACAATCCGCTGTATTACAATATTCCGGACTCGATGAAACTGGTCTCATCAAATTCCGATATCGTTTTCACAGAAACGCCTATTTTGAATTCAAAATCGTATGTCGATACGCGTTTATATCACTCATGATCACAAAATAACTCCAATTGACTCGAAAATTGAAATCTAGCAATACTTAACCATTGCGGATTTCATAAAGTTGGTTTCATTAAAATCCTAGGTTATTTGAAAATTGGCTATTTTCATGTGTTACATTAAGCCGATAAAATATAAATCGATTTCAAAACAATCAAATTCATCTGATAACAAATTATTATTGTCGTATATATATATATATATATATATTTAAATAGAATTTTATATAGCTTCAAATTATCCCGACTCAATTTTAAATTCAAAATTTTCATTTTCAAGTTAATTTAGCGTTTAATTTCTTACTTAAATTAATTTGAATATTCAAATTGATCATTTTAAATATCTAAATTAATTAAATATTTCTATATAAAAATCTGGGTCATTACAAACTCGCCTCTGATCTCTCAGGCAGGGAGACTGGTTCTCACTAAATCGTTCCTAGATTATATTGGGTCTCATGTCTTTGCAGCGATGACACCCACTTCCTCCTCTTTTGGGTCGTATCATTCTTTGGCTTCATCGTTTTTCCGAGGAAACAAGGGTGAAGCGAAAACGCATCATTGGGTTTCCTAGGATAACATTTACAGTCCTAGGCGCTATGGTGGCCTGGATTTGAGGAACCCAAGAGACGTCTGCAAGATATACGTTTGTAAGATTTGGGTTAGGTTTCGTTTTAACGACTCCCTTTGGGCATCATTTGTTCATGCTAAATATCGCGGCCTCTTGCCATCGGATTTCACGGGAATACTGTCTTATGGTAGTGAGATATGGAAACGTATGCAATTTGTTAAGTCTTTTTCTGATGCCCACGGTCAAGGCATTGGCTGGAATGGAGTACGTTCTCTCTGCGGGCTACGTGGAATTCAAACTGAATTCCTATGCCTAGAAATCTCGATTTTTCTTTCATCTGGGATAGTCACATCCCTCCCGAAGTATCCATTCTGGTGTGAAAAGTCCTGGATAATGGCTTTCAGCTAGATGATAACCTTACGAGGACTGACATACCACTTGTATTACGATGTAGGTGTTGCAGTCCCAGTGTTTTGGAGAACCTTCCTCATTTATTCATGTCTGGCGAGTGTGCTCGGATAGTTTGGTCTTACTTCGGGGACTTGGTTGGACTCCGAAGGGACAATGATTCTTTGTCTCCACTATGTCCAAGGGAAGGGTTTGTCGGGGTGAAACATACTAATACTTTGTGGAGCTTCCTTGATTCTGCTGTCTGATTTTAGGCGTTCCCTTCTTTGTCTCCACTATGTCCAAGGGAAGGGTTTGTTGTTGCTTTGGTTTTCCTTCTCTATTGGGTTGGTTCTGTCTTAGTGTTTGATTGTGAGTGTTTCTTCGTGTTGGCATTTTTGTGTATGTCTTTCTTTACCATGTTCTACAGTACATTAGCGCTATTTCTTTCCTATGTAAGCCTTCGGGGAAAGACGGTTTTTCCCCTATTTTATTGTTATATATTTGTCCTTTGAAAAAAAGACTGCATATGTATAGAATTACCTGTATATTTTAGGACGTTTGCATAATATTTTAAGAAATGTTTTACAAAGAAAGTGCATTTGTATAGAATGATCTGATTTAGAATCATTACACATGCATATAAACGTATAAACATACACTCACACACACACACATATATATATATATATATATATATATATATATATATATATATATATATATATATATTCAAGTGCAACGACCGATACAGTATATACCTACATCAGAAGACTGCAACCACAAAAAAGGCTATAATACGTGTATAAGCAGGGTGAACATTGCAACTGGTGTGGACAACATAAATCAAAAAAGTATTTATTTGTACAAGCGTACGTAACTTATCCACTTTTTCTGGCTCGAATGGATTGCCATTGCTACTTTCACATTGGCATATATGCTAAAGAAATATACCAAAAAAAAAAAAAAAAATCTAAAGAAATGAAAAAAGTTCCAAAAAGCGCAACAAGAAAGTGCACGTATAAATAAGTCCAAGTTGTTTTGAAATGAAAGAACCAAACAAAATAATGAAACATTGGCTGACGTGCCTTCTAGTAGGATTCCCATTACCCGCAATATTTTGCAATTAATTAAGCAAATGCTTGCGCTTTTATCCTCTTAATCTATTCCGTTATGACTACATATTGCGTATGATATAACTGAGCCAGAGTTCAGATATAGATACTGAAAACTCAAAATTTGATTATTAAAAAAAAAAAAAAAAAAAAAATATATATATATATATATATATAATGCGGAAATGAATACAAAAGACATTTGCATTTTAAAATTATTCGTTCGATTTTTATCACTGATAAGAAAACTATATCGGACTGGATGAGAGCTGTTTTTTTTTTTTTTTTTTTTTTTTGGTTTTGTCTCGTTTAGCACCGATGTAATAAAAAGAACACCAAAAAAATATTGTTGTTACACAAATCGCACAGTTAATAATATACAAAATATCACACACTTGTATGCCTTAAAAGTTAAAACAGGATAAATATCACGTCCAAAATATCAATGGTGCACGACGTATCCTGGGCCTAACGAATGGAATATGACGGATTTCATTTTCTTCTTTCGAAAAGAAATGCTTTGACAAGTGAAATCAGCTACAGTCATGTTATTCCGTTGGAAGAAACTAAACGATAACTCCAAATAACTTGCAGCCACTTGAACCTTTTCCTTTCTTCCTAGTTAACCTCAAACCGTGTGTTTAAACTACAGCAGTGTGTTGCTAGGCACACCTTATTTATTTTTTTAATATCATTACTAAAAAATACCATAAAATCTTACTTTATGCTCTTTTTGAAACCAAATTATTTAAGGAACTACTAAATACATCTTTCCATTTATTTTTTGCGCAACAAACGACAACCGACCTTTACTATTTTCTATGATGGTTAAACATCAAACAACGGTAGTTTATTGGTTTATGATCGTGGAAGACAATGTTGATCGATGGTACTGCCAAATGCATAAAATTTAGTGTATTTATTGCTTTTAGCTGTGGTATTTCTTTAGCCGCAAACTTGGTCCTCGGCAAACAGGGCTCATTCGACCTCATCCCAGTAAGACGTGGATATGACTAAGCAGCATCTATATTCATTGGCTCGCACTTGCACTTTATTGGGAAATATTCATGTAACGTTTTATATGTGCTCCACTTGGTTTTATTACTTCTTTTATCCACATGGATGTTTTTTTTTTTTTTTCTTTTCATTTTCAGCTGCTACGGCCTATGGGAACGTTTTTGGGTTACTACAATTGTTGTCCTAATTGGTGCTAATAGCCAAGTGTTTTTATTATTAATGTTGGCGCTTTCAATAGATCATTTAAGATTAATAATAAAAAGTGACAACTTTAAGTGCAAAATGGGAAATACGGTCGCTTCCTTCGGGCGCGGGAGTTCCGTTCGCCATGCACCGGCCCCATTCACTTGCAAGCAACTCGTAGAGGCTGTAAGTACACAGTGCCCCACTACTATCAAGGTAACGTGGGGTTGAAGAGAGTGCCTACCTCCGAGCCGAAAGTGCATGCCTCTTCTGTCAAGTAGGCAACTCTCCGGAACGCAGTTCAAGATATCCGTGACCGTGTAGATGAAAATATCTTCGATGCAAGCAGTTAAGAACAACGCGACAAACTTTGCAAATAATATATACATTAATGATCTGATCCCTAGTTTTCGAGGTGATCGGACTATGTTGATCATGCTTTTTTGAGGTGATTTGTCTGATCCTATGCATGATCGATCAAATGAATATGAAATAATTCACTGAGTCAATCATGCTATTTCTGAGTGATAAAAACGTTCCTTTATAGATCCTTTCATGTCAGTTAGGAATTCATACATTCAACTACGATCGAGAAAATAATTGAACATTTTCCTGATATGCAAAAAATACATTAGAAAATTCCATCAAACACTTTATATTAATTAAAGTCTTGTAAAAAAAAAAAAAAATTGGTAAAGCCGATCGATTTCTAAAATGACTGCAAAAACTTTTATTATAACCAATAATAAGTACAGGTAAAACCAGAGGTTGACGGTTACCAACCTATTACAAATTTGGTTTATAAGGTGGACCATCCATCGTATACGGCATTTAACGTGGGTCGTCCACTAACTTTATCCTAGATTATAGTTAAGGAACTAGCCAACATACAAGACCGCTATGAATTTCCTATTCCAAGACACCACGCAGGGAGGCGGAAATTACATTTCATACACTAAATTACTTGCATAACAGTATAACATGAAAGGCTACATACTGAAAATAATACATCATTCCACTTGCACAATATCATAGCACAGATCTCCAAACATCACAAGCATCAACTTCGACAGCTGTAATAGCTGACATTGGACCCAAAGAAATCACATGGAAGTACATCACATAGCAGATTTTAACGCATATATCAAGGCAGTTTACAAGGAATACGGATACGTGGCAAGTTCATCTTGATGAATATAGCATATTTCCAGGTCAACGAGCATGTGCAGATGGTAAGCCAAACAACTAAGACTCGGCAGTCGAGAGCATTACGCTTTACCATTTTGCCAAGAGGATGGCCTAGCAGATCCAACAACACACACCCGTGATCGAACAAATGAGATTGCCTCAAACTGTCATTATGCATAGCAGCATCATCCTCAAGCTTATTGAGTTTCTCCAAACACAAACAAAGAAAACCGCAACCAGAAAAAACTAAAACAACAAATGGTACCAACAAGTCGACAACCATGTCGACATTGAATATCAGAAAACCCTAGTTAGGCCCATCATACCCCAAAATTTCAGCATACAGTGTCCCAGAATCAGCTCACCATGAAGAGACATTGACCAAAAACAAGGTTAAGGAGACTACAGACCAGAGTGTTGAATGAAACGCAAAACCAAACCCATGTTTGGGAAGTTACTGCCTTCTATGGAAGCAACACGAATGTAACACCCCGTATTTCTGTTAATACTAAAGTTGCTTATACAAAAATAAATGTGTAAAGGGGAGATGTATCTAATGTGCATACAAGAATAATAATAAATGTGTAAAGGGGAGATGTATCTAATGTGCATACAAAAATAATAGTAAATGTGTAAAGGGAAGATGTATCTAATGTGTACGTATTTATATGGATTAACAAATAATAGTAAATGTACATTAAGAAAGAAATGGTGAACATAATTGGCTTCTCTTTACAACGGACGGCTCTGGTTAACCCTAACTTCATCGACGACTCAAATTAACTTGCAACTCTATAAAAAGACCCTATGTCTCAAAACTAAAAATTCACAAAAAATAATAATAAGAATTGGAGCCACCATGCTGTCTGCTGAGAACTAGAGGGAGCCTCCACTTGAAAGAGACGAACAACATAGCAAATACAAACTAAAAGATTAAAAAGCAACAACAAATTAGAATCAAAGCAACGTCTTCCCAAAGGAAAGCTTTGCAAATTCAGAATTTCAGAACTCAGAAAACAAGACCGTCTACGATTGTAAGTTTAGCTACATTTTTAGAATGCGAATTAATATAAATATTATGTGTTGCGATGAAATGATAATAGTACGATACTCGTTATGTTATTAATATACGTTTGTGATTTGATTCTATTATCATGTTGAATTGAGAATTATTAAGTATGATGTTTATTATGTTTTATAATATTAATTTATGCCAGTGACTTGATTCTATTATCATGTTAAATTTGGGATTATTGGATTAGATTATTTGTATAAGCATGGACTTGGATTGTAACATCTTATGAGAATTGTGTAGTTTATTATGCAAGTTTATGTAGTGAAGTTATGCGACCAATTGTCAAATCTATATGTTCATGTTTATGCAAAACTTATGCCATGTTCACACTTATCATATGTTGGGATTAATTTGCAAGTGTGTTTAAATCTATGTTACTAATTAACACATGTGTATGTTTATTAGCCTATGTTGCTAACTCACATATACGTAAGTTGATTTGCCTATGTTGCAAATTAACATATGTATATGGATTAGTTCATATTGCTAATTCTCATGTATGTTGTTAATATGGCCTATGTTAAAAAAAACACATATATGTTGAGTTAGCTTATAAGTGCAAGTTCATACCTATGACATTATAATGTTTATGTTATCTTTTTGCAAGTTTGTACCTATGACATTATAATGTTCATGTTAGTTATTCTGCAAGTTCACCCCTAAAATGTTCATGTTAGTTATTTTGCAAGTACACCCTATTATGTTCATATTGATTATGCCATTAATACCAATGTTATACCCTTGTCATGTTTATGCTAATTTATGCCAATTTGCGTATATTAAATTAGGCTAAGTTTTTAGCCTAATACTTTGCACCAAAAATCATGCGAACGTAAATTAGGCTAAGATGGTTAGCCTAATATTAGACGGGATAACGTTGGGTTAAAATGATAATTTTAGGAAAACTTGCCATAAATTGGTCATTAATCACATAAGTGATTTATGGCATAAAAAGGCATTAATTACCTTAATTAATGAGATTAATTGGAAATGAATGTGACAGTATTTTGAATATTTTCTAATTTACATATTGACCATTAATCACATAAGTGATTTATGGCATAAAAAGGTATTAATTACCTTAATTAATGAGATTAATTGGAAATGAATGTGACAGTAATTTGAATTTGAATAATTTACATAATTAAAATGTAAATTAGAAAATACGAACGCGCTTAACCCGAGGTTGGATTGAGTTGTGACGTAAATCTGCCCGGACCCGCCCGGCTGTCTAGTTGTCACAACAATAGCTATCCAATGTGAGAGGTTAAGGCATGGGGCCCAATAAAGACCCGAGGTTAAACTGAGTTGTGGCGTAAGACTGGCCGGACCCATCCGGCATACAGGCAGCCACAACAATATCTTTCTAATCTGAGAGGTTGGTGCTCTAATAAGACAATTAGAGCTGAGTTAGGACGGATAGGGTTAAGTCAATTTAATAAATACTTAACCAAATTCAACATGTTAAATAATTTGGATGGGTGGGGGTTAGGTTCATTCAGACACTTAACCACTTAACATGTTTGACTAGAAGACCTAGTAACGGGGACCCGTTTCAGCAGTAACCCAATTAGGTATCATGGTACCCTGAACTAGGCAGGATGGGGCACGATTACTGGGCTGATTGTAAGCGGTCAAAAGCAACGGCGGTTAGTGCACAGTGTGGGTTCTAACAGAGTGCGGGCGTGCACACACTCTGGAGCAGACAAGTCAGGGCACTGGAGCATCAGTAGTATACCCTATGCATGCTAGAATTGTGTCGGGGCCGCCACCATGGGACTTAATACACCCCATGGTGGGACCAGCATAGGTATCTACCATATAGGGCCGTAGGACACATGTGAATATGCGAGTAGGAGCCGATCTTTTAAAGAAAGAGAAAGGGATCACTTCACCCCAATCACGGGGTGCCTGTTGGTATAAGAATTAGTAGGTGCAGAGATAGAGATTTAAAATAGGGTGCGAGGGGATGTTCGTTTTAGGACACCTTATCTAGTTCTAGGATAGTCTATTATCCTGATATCGTCCTGTTCTCACTTTATGCAAGTCATGATCTTTTTATTATTAACATTCTAGGAATATATCTAGACTTACCAGACTTATGTCTGACCCATATTCCTTTCGTCTTCTTTTCTTCCGTCCCCCCCCCCCAAGGTCCACAGGTAGGAAACACCGCAGCTTAGTCAGTTTTTCATCCAGCTTGAAGAGAGAATGTATTGCTTGGATTTCTTTCATTTGGACCATGGCTTTGGATATCATTTTTGGGGATTATGCAGCTTTATTTATGTTTCATGCTTCTTTAACTTTTAAAATCAAGACAGTATTATGGTTGTAATAATTGGATGTTTGTTTTGAGACAATGTTGGAAATGTTCTGTATGAACACGTATTTATGATAATAAAAGTCTGTTGGTCTTTCCGCTGCTTATTTATATGTGTTTATATCTGTCTTGTGTTTTATCTGTGTCTTTTCCCTATAAACCTCCACCAAAATTAAGGCATTCCCTTTGTGAGTGACCTTAACGGAGGTGGGGTGTTTCACTTGGTATCAGAGCATAGGTTTACCAGACCAGATAAAAAGTTTTTGAAACTATATTAAAATTAAAATTTAAAGAAGCTTTTTTCAAGAAAAAGAATTGTTTTATAGTTTTAGAAAGGCATAATCCCCCAAAGCCATGTGAATTATCTATCCTTCGTTTTGAATCTTTCCTTTTTCGTTTTAGCATGTCGGGAGAATTTAACCTTCCAGAAGGTGTGACTGTACCTAGTTGGTTTAGAAGGTACTTGGAAGCTAGGGCCAATGAGGCAGGCCCAGCGAATCTTCCTCCCCCAGCTGCAGCAATTCCTCATCCTCCCTCAGTTGCTGAAATTCCCCCTCCTCCTCCTCCTCCCCCAGTTGCTAAAATTCCCCCTCCTCCTCCTCCTCCCCCAGTTGCTGAAATTCCCCCTCCTCCTCCTCCTCCTCCGAGAGGAAATGCTTTTGCCAAGACTTGTAGAGATTTTAAAGCTATGGGTGGGAAAGACTTTCATGGAACCGAGTCCTTCGTAGAAGCCAGGAACTGGCTGAAAGAGACCGAAGATCTTTTCGTTATCTTCGAGGTAGAAGACAGGCAGAAGGTAAGACTGGCAGTGTGGTTGCTCAAAGGAGAGGCTTCCTATTGGTGGGAAGTCACCAATGCAGAAAGACCAGTAGAAACGTGGGAAGATTTCAGATTTAGATTTGAGCTGAAGTTCCTTTCAGAAGCTGAGAGAAGTCTTTAAATGGAGAGGTCCCTATCCCTTAAGCAAGGAAGTATGACCGTCAAAGAGTACGTTAACCAGTTTGATCAACTGGCTAGGTTCGGACTGGACCTAGTCAACACCCAACACAAGAAGGCTCTCCGATTTGTCAACGGACCGAATGAGCCGCTTCATAGCCTGGCCATGACCTATGTACCTATGGGAGCTACATATGAAAGGCTGGTATAGATGACGTTACTACATGAGGAGGATAAAGGCAAGAAGGAGACAAAGGCGGAAGGGTCTCAGGGAAAGAAGCTTTACAACCTAAGAAAACAGACTTTAAGAAGGGCGGGAAAAACAACAAAGCTCGCGAAACAAGAAAGTGTAATTTCTGTGGTGTGGTTGGACATGTGGTGAAAGACTGCAGGAAGAAGAAGGCAAAGATGAATGGTGGTTGCTTTCATTGTGGAGAAACATGACACATAGCTAAGGACTATCCTAAGAGGCGAGGGCAGGCATAGAAAGCTGCATCCACTTCGGGTGGACAAGTTCATGCACTGGAGGCACCTCCTCTGCAACAGCGAGGTAGAAATACTTCTGTAGAAAGTGTAGTATATTTTTATGATCACCGCACTTTATTTGATTCTGGTGCATCACACTCCTTTATTTCATCTGCTTTAGTAGAATCTCTGCACCTAGAAACTAGTATGGTAGAGGATCCCTTGGTTGTCTCCAATCCAATTGGAGGCCCAGCTTATTTGTCAATGATCTGTATGAATTTGAAAATCTCTATTCTAAGTGTAGAATTTATATGTAGTACCTTTGTTTTGGGCTTCTCGGGGTATGGATTGATTTTGGGCATGGATTGGCTATCCAGTAATGGTGCTATCCTTGATTGTGAGAAAAGAGTGGTTAGGCTCTTAACCCAACTCGGTAACACTCTGGAAATTACTTGTAATCCCTCAAATGTGGTTATGCTTAGTTATCTTGAATCGCTTGACGCTTCTGTTGAGAATTTGCAGTCAGTTAAGGTGGTCCAAGAATATTCGGATGTCTTTGATGAGGTGAAGGGCTTACCTCCGAAACAGGAAATAGACTTCCGCACCTATCTTGTTGACAATGCGAAGCCCGTTGCTTTGCCTGTTAGGAACATGGATCCTAGGGAAAGGAAAGAGCTCAGTAAGCAGATTAAAGAGCTTTTAGAAAAGGGGTTCATTAGGCGGAGCATTTCAGAATGGGGCGCTCCAGTGGTGTTCGCTACAAAGGCGGATGGTTCACTCCGTCTATGTGTTGACTATAGGGAGCTAAACAAACTGACTAAAAAGAATAGGCACCCTCTCCCCAGAATTGACGATTTGTTTGACCAGCTTGTAGGAGCGTCGGTTTTCTCCCAACTTGATTTGGCGACCGGATTTCATCAGCTAAGGGTAGCTGATGATAGCATCGATAAGACAGCCTTCAGAACCCCAGACGGATTCTTTGAGTGGCTTGTCATGCCTTTTGGCTTGACAAACGCACCCTCTTACTTCGTGGACCTAATGAGTAGGGTGTTCAGAGATTTCCTCAATAAATTCGTGGTGGTCTTCGTAGACGATATTTTGATCTTCTCAAAAAACGAGGAAGAGCATGCTCAGCACCTAAAGGCAATCATGGAGACTCTTAGAACACATCAGTTAAAAGCTAAATTCTCCAAGTGCCACTTTTGGAGAGAAGAAATGAGATTTCTTGGGCATATATTGTCCAAAGAGGGGTTAGCTGTAGACCCCGCAAAAGTAGTAGCGGTGCAAGATTGGAAGGCACAAGGAATGCAACCGAGGTCCGAAGCTTCCTCGGGCTTGCAGGCTTTTATCGGAAGTTCATCAGAGATTTTGCAAAAATCTCAGCTCCTCTTACAAGTCTAACAAAGAAGAACCTAGTTTTCTCTTGGGATTTGGATTGCGAGTTTGCTTTCCAACGCTTAAAAAGGGCTCTTACAACAGCCCCAATTCTGACCTTACCGGATGGAAGCAAAATGTTTACAGTATACACGGATGCATGCAGGACAGGACTAGGCGCGGTCCTAATGCAAGAAGGAAGGGTAGTAGCTTATGGCGGAAGACAGTTGAAAGTTCATGAAAGGAACTACCCAACCCACGACCTTGAGTTGGCCGCCATCATCTTTGCGCTTAAGTCTTGGCGCCACTATCTCCTAGGTGAGAAATTTAAACTATATACTGACCGTAAATCTTTGAAGTATCTCTTCTCGCAGAAGGACCTTAAATTAAGGCAACAAAGGTGGATGGAGTTTCTTGCCTCGTATGATTTCGAGATTTCCTACACTCCTGGCAAGGGTAATGTAGTCGCAGATGCCTTGAGTAGAAAGAAGCTAACGTTGAGCCCGCTATTTGTTGAAAGGCGAAGCCTAGAGTTTATAGCCAGTTTTAACTTTAGGCCCTCCTCTGATTTTGTACCCGGTCTGTTAGCATCGCTAGAAGTGCGGCCCACTCTCTTAGACTCAATAGGGACCGCACAACGAGAAGACCCTCAGCTTGTAGAAGTGGTTGATAAGCTCGTTAGGGGCGAGACTTCTAGTCACCTCGATAGATACACCATCGACGACAAAGGGTGGTTAAGACGGGATGGAAGACTATGCGTCCCACAGGCAAAGGAGTTGGTGAAGAAAGTTCTTGAGGAGGCACATCATTCCAAGATGAAAATACATCCAGGCGGGGACAAAATGTACAAGGACTTAAAGAGAGTTTTCTTTCGGAGTGGCATGAAGAAGGACGTGGCAGATTTTGTTTCTAAGTGCATGATTTGCCAACAAGTCAAGGCGGAGCAGAAGAAGCCTGGCGGTCTGCTCCATCCTCTAGAGGTCCCACAGTGGAAGTGGGATAGCATTTCAATGGACTTCATTGATGGGCTGCCTAGGTCTAGAAGAGGCAACACTAGCATTTGGGTAATAGTGGATAGGCTTACTAAAACCGCCCACTTTTTACCTGTCAAGAGTAGAAGGACTGCCTCGTCTCTAGAATCTCTTTATCTTAAGGAGATAGTTCGACTCCATGGAATACCTTCCAGCATTATTAGCGACAGAGATCCTATCTTCATAAGCGAGTTTTGGCGGAGTCTGCAAGAAGCTGTAGGTACACAGTTATGTTTGAGCACGGCCTATCACCCCCAAACCGATGGTCAGACAGAAAGGGTGTACAGGATTTTGGAAGACCTTTTGAGACTTTGCGTCCTTGACTTTGGAGGGACTAGGGAGGACCATCTTCCTTTGGTGGAATTTGCCTACAACAACAGCTACCAAGCCACCATCGGAATGGCGCCCTTCGAAGCTTTATATGGAAGACCATGCCGATCGCCCACTTGTTGGTGGGAGTCTACTGACAAGCTCATACTTAGACCAGATATGATCCAAGAGACTTCAGAGAAAGTAGACTTAATACAGAGAAGAATGAAGACAGCCCAAGATAGACAAAAATCCTACGCAGACAAGAGAAGGCCGACCTTGAATTTGAGGTTGGGGACAGGGTTTTCCTTAAGGTATCTCCTTTAAGGAACGTCGTTCGCTTTGGATCCACAGGGAAGCTAGCACCAAGATTTGTAGGGCCTTTTCCTATCATCGAGAAGATTGGGAAGATGGCCTACAGGTTAGAATTACCCGAGAGACTGGCCGGAGTTCACAACGTCTTTCAAGTTTCTCACCTCCGGAAGTATCTACATGAGTCAGCGGAAGTGGTAGAGCCAAACATTCTAGAAGAAGCTGAAGTAGAACGCGAAGCAACTATGAGGAAAGTTCCAACTCGCATCTTAGGAACTGAAGTGAAAAAGCTACGCAACCGCGAAGTCAAACTCATCAAAGTTCAGTGGAGCGACGCCGAGGAAGACGTGACTTGGGAAACTGAGGATAGAATACGCGCAGCCTACCCTTTTCTTTTTGAGGGTACATTTTTTATCTCTCTTTTTCCTTAAAGTCATGTTAGTATATATCTTTTTAGGTATATCTCCCCGACCTTACCCTTTTATCCTTAGGTGGAAACCCTTTTGGATGTAAACATGTAATTGAAACATGTTATGGATGATGGTTGCAAGTGGTTGCAAATGTTTGCTAGTGGTTGCTTGTGGATGCATATACACACACAATCTAGGGTTTTAGATCGGCTCAGTCACTTCATATTGCATATGAATATATGTGTTTATGTTTGTATATGGTTGAAGCATAATATGTTGTCATATGGATGTCGCATTTGTTTGAATGATTGCGCACTCATGTAGAATTATGAATAGGAAAAAGTTTGCATACATAATGGATTCATGACACTTACATAATTTGCATTAAGGAGGTCAACTGAATCAATAGACCGCCTGATTTTTGCATTAGATAAGGACATGTACACACGCGATGCATATGATCATGAAGCATTAGAAGTCTTTTAAGGACAATGGACGCTCGTGTTTGATGATTGAGTAGATGGACATTTGGATGGTAGGATATATGTTCTCCTAGAATTGGAGATTTCGGGGACGAAATCCTTTAAGGAGGGGAGAATGTAACACCCCGTATTTCTGTTAACACTAAAGTTGCTAATACAAAAATAAATGTGTAAAGGGGAGATGTATCTAATGTGCATACAAGAATAATAATAAATGTGTAAAGGGGAGATATATCTAATGTGCATACAAAAATAATAATAAATGTGTAAAGGGGAGATGTATCTAATGCGTACGTATTTATATGGATTAACAAATAATAGCAAATGTACATTAAGATAGAAATGGTGAACATAATTGGCTTCTCTTTACAACGGACGGCTCTGGTTGACCCTAGCTTCATCGACGGCTCAAATTAACTTGCAACTCTATAAAAAGACCCTAGGTCTCAAAACTAAAAATTCAAAAAAAAAAAAAAAAAAAGAATTGGAGCCACCATGCTGTCTGCTGAGAACTAGAGGGAGCCTCCACTTGAAAGAGACGAACAACATAGCGAATACAAACTAAAAGATTAAAAAGCAACAACAAATTAGAATCAAAGAAACGTCTTCCCAAAGGAAAGCTTTGCAAATTCAGAATTTCAGAACTTAGAAAATAAGACCGTCTACGATTGTAAGTTTAGCTACATTTTTAGAATGCGAATTAATATGAATATCATGTGTTGCGATGAAATGATAATAGTACGATACTCGTTATGTTATTAATATACGTTTGTGATTTGATTCTATTATCATGTTGAATTGAGAATTATTAAGTATGATGTTTATTATGTTTTATAATATTAATCTATGCCAGTGACTTGATTCTATTATCATGTTAAATTTGGGATTATTGGATTAGATTATTTGTATAAGCATGGACTTGGATTGTAACATCTTATGAGAATTGTGTAGTTTATTATGCAAGTTTATGTAGTGAAGTTATGCGACCAATTGTCAAATCTATATGTTCATGTTTATGCAAAACTTATGCCATGTTCACACTTATCATATGTTGGGATTAATTTGCAAGTATGTTTAAATCTATATTACTAATTAACACATGTGTATGTTGATTAGCCTATGTTGCTAACTCACATATACGTATGTTGATTTGCCTATGTTGCAAATTAACATATGTATATGGATTAGTTCATATTGCTAATTCTCATGTATGTTGTTAATATGGCCTATGTTAAAAAACACATATATGTTGAGTTAGCCTGTAAGCGCAAGTTCATACCTATGACATTATAATGTTTATGTTAGTCTTTTTGCAAGTTTGTACCTATGACATTATAATGTTCATGTTAGTTATTTTGCAAGTTCACCCCTAAAATGTTCATGTTAGCTATTTTGCAAGTACACCCTATTATGTTCATATTGATTATGCCATCAATACCAAAGTTATACCCTTGTCATGTTTATGCTAATTTGCGTATATTAAATTAGGCTAAGTTTTTAGCCTAATACTTTACACCAAAAATCATGTGAACGTAAATTAGGCTGAGATGGTTAGGCTAATATTGGACGGGGTAACGTTTTGGTTAAAATGATAATTTTAGGAAAACTTGCCATGAATTGGTCATTAATCACATAAGTGATTTATGGCATAAAAAGGCATTAATTACCTTAATTAATGAGATTAATTGGAAATGAATGTGACAGTAATTTGAATATTTTCTAACTTACATATTGGTCATTAATCACATAAGTGATTTATGGCATAAAAAGGCATTAATTACCTTAATTAATGAGATTAATTGGAAATGAATGTGACAGTAATTTGAATTTGAATAATTTACATAATTAAAATGTAAATTAGAAAATACGAATGCGCTTAACCCGAGGTTGGATTGAATTGTGACGTAAATCTGCCCGGACCTGCCCGGCTGTCCAGTTGTCACAACAATAGCTATCCAATGTCAGAGGTTAAGGCATGGGCCCCAATACAGACCCGAGGTTAAACTGAGTTGTGGCGTAAGACTGGACGGACCCATCCGGCATACAGGCAGCCACAACAATATATGTCTAATCTGAGAGATTGGTGCTCTAATAAGACAATTAGAGCTGAGTTAGGGCTGATAGGGTTAAGTCAATTTAATAAATACTTAACCAATTCAACATGTTAAATAATTTGGATGGGTGGGGGTTAGGTTCATTCAGACACTTAACCACTTAACATCTTTGACTAGAAAACCTAGTAATGGGGACCCATTTCAGTAATAACCTAATTAGGTATCATGGTACCCTAAACTAGGCAGGGTGGGGCACGATTACTGGGCTGATTGTAAGCGGTCAAAAGCGACGGTAGTTGGTGCACAGTGTGGGTTCTAACAGAGTACGGGTGTGCACACACTCTGGAGTAGACAAGTCAGGGCACTGGAGCATCAGTAGTATACCCTATGCATGCTTGAATTGTGTTGGGGCCGCCACCATGGGACTTGATACACCCTATAGTGGGACCAGCATAGGTATCTACCATATAGGGCCGTAGGACGCATGTGAATATACGAGTAGGAGCCGATCTTTTAAAGAAAGAGAAAGGGATCACTTCACCCCAATCACGGTGTGCCTGTTGGTATAAGAATTAGTAGGTGCAGAGATAGAGATTTAAAATAGGGTGCGAAGGGATGTTCGTTTTAGGACACCTTATCTAGTTCTAGGATAGTCTATTATCCTGATATCGTCATGTTCTCACTTTATGCAAGTCGTGATCTTTTTATTATTAACATTCTAGGAATATAGCTAGATTTAACAGACTTATGTCCGACCCATTTTCCTTTCGTCTTCTTTTCTTCCGTCCCCCCCCCCCCCGGTCCACAGGGATGAAACACCGCAGCTTAGTTAGTTTTTCATCCAGCTTAAAGAGAGAGAATGTATTGCTTGGATTTCTTTCATTTGGACCATGGCTTTGGATATCATTTATGGGGATTATGCAACTTTATTTATGTTTCATGCTTCTTTAACTTTTAAAATCAAGACAGTATTATGGTTGTAATAATTGGAAGTTTGTTTTGAGACAATGTTGGAAATGTTCTGTATGAACACGTATTTATGATAATAAAAGTCTGTTGGTTTTTCCGTTGCTTATTTATATGTGTTTATATCTGTCTTGGGTTTTATCTGTGTCTTTTACTTATAAACCTCCACCAAAATTAAGGCATTCCCTTTGTGAGTGACCTTAACGGAGATGGGGTGTTTCAAGGAAACTATCAACATCCCTGCTTTGCACAAGTCGAAACCTAATAAGTTGCACCTAGAAAACCACAAAAGAAGCACAGATGTTCCATAAATCCTTATCGTCCCCAAATCACCTGGTGAAGGCTAGATACGCACTAGACAATATTACCACTTGGCAATGTGGTTCGAACTCGCCAAGAAACCTCGAGCGACACATTACTGGTTATCGTACGTTAAGGGAATCGAGAACAACCATACCCTATTCATACTCTTCCAAAGAAACCTAGAAAGCCACCATGCTACAAATCGGGATGGTTGCAGAAATTCAATCGGGTTTCAAAGTCTATGTAGTGAGGGGAAAAATAAAAAGCGAGAGAAATAAGGTTTAGATCTAAAATACGAAGTAGGGTTTGAGAAAAAACACCACGCAAACAAAAGTAGAGGATCGTTTATCAAGCTATGTGGTAGAGAGTGAGAGAAGGAAGGAGATGATTTAAAGCGAATCGAGGGAAAGAAAGCAAAGAAAGAGGAGGAACGAAGGATAACGATCCTTTGTCACCATTAACAGTGTTATTTTTCCAAACCCAAACCCTTTTTTTAAAGTCTTGTAAAATTTCATTTATAGCTACTTCGGTTTTTTTTATTTCTTTTTTACTTTGACGGTCGGTTGTCCTGCTTCCTATTACAAACACAATAATGTAACCACATTTTATAAATCATTTCAGATTAAACGATTCAACGAAATTTTGGTGACACTTTCCTTTAGCCTTGTATCGTACACAAATGCATGTACACAGGGAACAAAATGGAAGTGTCATCGAGATTTTTTAACCGTTTAAGCTGAAATGATTTATATAATATTCTTACGTTATTGTATTTGTAACTTGTTCAATACAGGGATAAATCCAAACAAATATTGTATTAGATGAATATAAATTTTCGTTCTATGTAAAAAGAAAATTCATATAACGATCATATACAACACCGGTCGGAAGGGGCCAAAAATCTCTAAGGGGTTCACATAAGTAAAACACATTTTATAATTTGTATTTTAATGTCTATAATATTTTTTAGTATGTTTAATAAATATTTGTTAACTACAGTTTCAATTTTTAAACATACTATATCTTCATTCAACTATAATATATTTCTCTATATTAATATTTTATTGTTGTTATGCTCATTTGACAAGTTTATAATTCATTCAACTATTTATACATTTTACTTAATAAATTTGAAATATTAACACGTAATTCAAAATTTAGCCAAATATGCTAAGTTTTAAATTACAGACTTTTTAAAAAAAAATCAAAAGCTAACACATTTAATAAATTAAATTATAATTATTTTAGCTTATGCTAATATATACAACTAACACATGCTAGCAATTTTAATACAGTACACATATTTTGGCCTAAATGACAACAAACATTGTTTTAAAGTTTAACAAGTATTCACACAAACTTATCAATAAACATATTAATAAATATTACACACTAATTTTCAAATCACACAACCAATCAATAATTCTACATCAACAAACACAATATTATCATGACAACAACTATGCGATAATCATCGTTTTCAACCTCCTAATAATCTACATTTACTCCCGAATCAACCTACAACACAATCATCATCATATGTATCCGACATGTCAACCAATTTCAAACCTATAAACAACCAATTTTCAAACCCATAAACATGCACCTAGAACTAATATAACAACCCGCCTGGAATGAGCCTAAATTTCGACCCAAAAAGGCAAATTGAAACTTAGAGACATTCTAAATGGATCTCGGTTCCTATAAGGAAATGGTAAAACAGATATAACAGAGCATACTAAAACAAAATCAGAATCTCAACATTGGAAGGGATAAAATATAATAACTTAAAATAGATATACCTTTAGCTTAAACCATCATAAATATCGGTTGCAACGAGTCTCTAGCAATAATAGGTACATCAGCACTAATTAATTATCCCATCATAATAATGCTACCATGATGCCTAATAGCTATGGATCCTCCATCGTTAGGCTCCATCTCCAAACCATCGTTGATCCAGGCGTTCCCATCTACCGTCCTGTTTATATGTTAAGAGGAGGGATGTCATAACATAAAGTTCTGGTGACTAAAAATGATATGTGTTTAAAGTCCATACTCTAGATTTAGCAGATTATATACTTCAAAGTATGTCTACGTAAACAGACAAGCATGCACACACAAAGGGTATATTTTAACTAATGAGGTGGACATCTGATTCAACTGCTTAAGACCTTCATTAATGCATTTAGGGGGGATCATCAATCACTTAAGCCCCAATGAGGTGGACATTCTTGGTCAATTAAGGCCCATTCTAGTATTTTTATTAAGGGTGGATTCTCACGATCTCTTATGACCCTAAGGTGGACCCTAACTACTTGACACCCCATCCTATCATGTCATCGTTCTAATTAGATATATATTCTCACAAGTAATATGAGAAGTATTGCCTCGCCGCGTAGTACTGGTTTATTATAGGCCCACATATAGCCATTTAAGACCCCTCTGGTGGATGCCTCATGTTACTACTTAACTGATATTACGGTAGTAGACCTATGCCGCTTAAGACTTGTCTTAAATGGTTGGTTAATTAAATTGCATTCCACGTCCCACGTATACCAAACTTGTCCCTGGGTTGGCCCTCACAAAGCTCTTAGAGGAAGTGGACATTTCGATAAACTACCTTACTCTGTTATTGACATGACTAAAAAAATTTTTAGAGAAGGAAGACCCATAAACCACTTCAAATCTAATAAGGGAGGGTCCCATGACTTTGGACCAAATCCAAGGGATAAACCTTCGGAACGGTCCTACTCCTAACCACTTAAGACCCAAACTAGATAAGAAGAGAGCCAGCCACTTGGGACCTTCTCAATGTTGTAGTAGGCACACCTATATACATACATAATAGGGGTGTGTGTGTGTATATATACACTAGACCTCTTACATAAAACCGAGTACTTGTAGATGCTAGATATGTCAGGCAACTCCAAACAGACTTCTACTACAAGCGGGTTTAACCTCGTGTCGTAGTGTACCAAGTTTAACGGCCCATGGAACCTTTCACATTAGCCAAACTCGTTTGTGCTTGTTGGATTTGTCAGTTGGCTCTGGGAAGACTTCTACCACAAATGACGACTAACCTCGTGTCTGTGTGTCAATATTTAATATATGTAAATAAGTCATTTACACATACACACAAGCAATAATTCATATGGGGACATTTCAAATTTCTAACCTTATTCTAACGTATTTATTACGCCTTTAATATGTTTGATTACGTTGATTACGCTACATAAATATATAATTAAATACGTACTATAAACGCTAATTTCCATTCGAATTAAGAAACACTTTAACGGTGTAAATTGTCAATCTTGTTCACATGAAATGTATAAAAGTCCAGTTCCCGTACTAAACTACTTAATTCATGGTATAATTAATAACAAGAAATAAATGAAAAAATAACAATATAACTACTCAAACTTGTATCCTAAGCTTGTTAGAATAATTCAGATAATGGATTAGAAACAAGGTGTTAATTACATACATACATATTTAGCATATACATATATATATATTTCATGAATATATATATATATGTATGTATGAATATATACGTATATTCATAAACCTTTATTTTAATCAAATTCACCATCTTTCCACGTTGCACATAAAAACATTAACATTTGATTATTTTAAATTTGAATACGTTCAAATTATCCATTTTCTAATGGAAATCTAAATCTTTTCAAATAACAAAATAAAACCAAATCTTAATCTTTTTACATCACAAACACTTGTTAAACAAAAAGAGGTAAATCCAATTAAACAAAAGTAAAATCGCCAAACTATTCCTCAACATAACCCAAACAATTCACAAACCCAAAATATTGATTGACAACTTTGTGATATATACAAAATAAGAGATTTAGGGGTTTGTATCATGATGTTATCGTGAAACCAAACCTTCTTAAACATACAAATCAATATGAAATCTACAAAATATAGAATTCAGCCTAAACAAGTATCATTTCCACTCACAATGATTTAACTGTATGGAAATGTCACATATTTGATGATGTTTGCCTATTAGATCTGAAAACCTTCAAGAACTAACACGGATGCGTATTCCAATCCCTTAGATATACACACACACATATACGAAATAAATAGTTAGAATTCTAATATATATAAATCATATTATTGTAGATTCAGATCCTATTCAAATTCTATAAGAAAAGGGATTAGAAAAAGAAAATAGATTTAAGAGAGGAAGAAGAAAACCTAAAATATATTTTATTTAGAATCAATGACAGAGTGGAGGCAAGGAAGGAGGAGAAGACTAGCTTTAGGATTGAGGTTTATAGTGATATTTATAGGTGTGTGAGTGAATAATAGCCATAGGATTATTCAGGTTAAATCCCGACTATTAATCTATAAACAAACACCAAAAACCCAACCCAAACGAGGCCAATTTGGGCACTGGCCACCCCCAAGCGGTCGACATGCTATCTAAGAGGACGGTCGCCCAGTGGTCGAAACCGCTTCTAGAGGGGAGGTCGACCTCTTGGTCCCAAAACGGTCAGTAAACGTAAACGATGACTAGAAAGATTTTATTATTAAACACTACCTATTTTATTAAATCCTTTCTATTTAGTCAATATTCTTGTCCCTTCTTTTATATAGATATATACATACAAAATGGAATATTCTAATCAACCATTAATTTTATTCCATATATTTATATTTTCAATTCCAATTTCAAACGTTTTTGTATATATATTTACGCACACCATTTTTAAATATGAATTCTACATATGGATTACATTTTCGACATATTATATACAAAAATGGATCAGAATCTCTCCACAAATACAACTATGATATTTTCCTGGCCAAACACCTATTTTTTTTCAAAATTCCATTTTTCTGCCCATTATTATTTTCCATTTCATTGTTGTTTTTTATTGCTTTTTATTACTTATTTTTAAATTAGATTATCTTACGTCTATTTAGGTATATTTTTACGAGGTGTTACAATTAACCCTAATTAAATATAAAACAGGATGAGAGGATATACCAGCACGAAATTAGATGCATATATGCATGTTTGGAGGCTTAGAGTGTTGTAAAGATGGAGGGGCGACGGGTTGCGGATTGGGAAATTGATTTGGGTATATTTGGAATTGGGAAGAAGAAGTTACAACTGCTGTTTGTATCAGCAAACCGTGCGACCCCTTGCGATAACCACTTTTTTTAGTCATCGCTAACCGTCGTAGTGATTCGTTGCTATTCGAAGTGCATCTTGTAATGTTTCTATAAGTGGTGCAATAAACTTTAATTTGCAAAGTTAATAAATTAAATAAAACTAATGGGTTTTATAATAAACAATGTATCTTATGATATTGTTTGGCCGAAAAATGATGTGTGACTATACTCATACCATTTGGTTAAGTATATAACATTATTTTCTAAGCAGTGAAAATTATAGGATTTGTGAATACACTTATTCCAAAGAGAAGCATATGACTATGGTTTTCGAAGTAATAAAAACAAGAGATTTGTGAATATACATGTCCCGTCGAGATAAGTATATGAAATTGATTTTTAAGAATTGATGAAATGTTTAATGAATGATTTAATTAACAGGGTTTGTGTTGCTAATGTACTTAACTGTACAAGATAGATTAGTAGTTAAAGAATCGATTATCAATAAATTCCCTTTTAACTTATAGCGTGTTGGTTCGTGGAACCGGGATTGGAACTAGATCCAAACCACTTCGAATGGACTTTGCGTTCGAACTAGAATTTACAGGTATGCTTTTGCAAATACAAAGTATTGGAAGTTCAAGGGTTACTTGATACTAATTCTATGGATGTATTTGAAGTAACGTCTTTACACTACAAGTAAAAGTAAAATAGACATCATAGTTTTAACATCGCTTGCAATTTCAGTCGATGTCAAAACGATTTTTAATATCGTCAAAAAGAAAATTGATGTTGTTGGTTTCTCAAGCATCGTTTTACTAAAGGAGCGATGTCTTATACACTCTTTAGAAAAAAAGAAAAATCAAGCCGCACATCGTTTTATTAAAGGAGCGATGTCTTATACACGATTTAGAAAAAAAGAAAAATTAGGCTGCGCCTTAGCTAAATTATTTCCCCCTTACCATTTACATCAGTTTCTATACATCATTTACACGTCTTCTTCTGTGATGTTAAAGGTCTCTTTGTCAATTAGTACCTTTGGTAATTGGCTATATCTAGTCGTTGATCACTTCTCTAATCTGCAACCATCAAAACCCTCCAATCAGCCTCTTCCACGTCATCGGCAACTCCTTCAGTGAATCGATTATGTTCCTTCATCATTTTTATTTCTTTTGAAAATTCTCCCTAAATTAAAATCGCTCCTCCATCGTCCCTCCATTGTTCCCCAAATCGAAATCCCCAAATCGAATTCGAAAATTCCCCAAACCAAATCGAAATCGCTCATAGCCTCTCCTTGTCCTTGTCATATGTACTATGATTAGAGAAGTTTTAAGTACGAATTGATTTAATTAGCGAAGTTGAGATTATAGCCAATATCAAGGTAATCGTTTCACTCCTTCATGGGTTGCTTTTACGGACAGTGAAAGACTCATTGGTGAAGCTACAAAGAATCAAGTTGCTGCCAACGCCGAAAGAACCATTTTTGATGTCAAGAGGCTTATTGGAACGAAGTGAGTTTGTTTTTCTAACCTTTAGTTACTTATTCGAATGTAACATATAATTGGTGTTCAGTCTGATTTTTTTCTTTCTAGTTACTAGCCTAAGGTCAGTAATGTTAAATCTGATGTTTATGTATATATATAGGTTTGAGGATAAGGAGGTTCAGAGAGATATGAAACTTTTACCATACAAGATAGTGAACAAGGACAATAAACCTTACGTACAAGTGAAGATGAAGGATGATGAAACCAAAGTTTTCAGTCTTGAGGAAGTCAGTTCCATGATCTTAAACAAGATGAAGGAAACAGAAGAAGCATTCCTTCGCAAGAAAATCAAGGATGTTGTTGTTACCGTTCCAGGTAAAATATAATGTTATTTTGAGCAATAATTTATATGTGTATTGCGGTTCTCTTTATCGGAATATTGATCTATTTTTATACATGGGTTCCAGCATGCTTCAATGATGCTTAAAGACAAGAAACTAAGGATGTCAGTGTTATTGCTGGCTTGAATGTTGCTAGGATAATCAATGAGCCAACTGCAGCAGCTATTGCTTATAGACTTGATAAGAAGGGCGGTGAGAAAAACATCCTTGTCTTCAACCTTGGTGCTGGGACATTTGATGTCAGTGTCTTGACCATTGATAATGGAGTCTTTGAAGTTCTGTCTACAAATGATGATGCTCATTGGGAGGTAAAAACATTTATTCTCCTTGGTCATACTGGTTTATAAGTAGATCAAGTATACGTTAGTTAATATATTTGTTGGCTTATGAATTGAACTTCTAGCTTGAATGGAGTATTTGACATTGAGCAGCTGCTGAAGCAGAAGACTTTCACTAGGTAGCATTTTGGGTTCACTGAATAATTTCTAGAACCTTGGTACATTTTATAACCAAGCACCACCTCGGGGATATTGTCGATAAATTGGTCACAAGGGCACCATATTCTAGGAGACCAAACTATGTGATTGAATAAATCCTCCTCTATCTGTTGCGGGTCGAGGGCTCCTTCCCCTTCTTCAAACTCCGATTCGTATTTTTCATAGAATAATCTCTGATCAACGATAGAAAAAGATCCATTTTGCATCATATCTAACGGATTCCTTGGTTCGGACCGAAGAAGTAATTGTTCTCGAGTTGGCCCATGTCCATTCAATGGTTCAAAATATAACATCATAGGAAAAGAATTTAATCCCATAATTCTAATTAGGGATTTGTTGTGTAACACCCCACCTCCGCCAATGCCACTCTTGCAAGTGCACTGGCTTTGGAGGGGCGTTAAACGAGGTAAACATGCATGCAGATATCACAAGACAGAACATATGAGTAAAAACAGAGTAAATAAAGCAGCGGGTAAAAACTAACATTTCAAAACCATAGTCGAGTTACATCGAAGTACTGAGTCATTATTTCCCAACAAAACAAAGTCTAGAAAATATAGACTGAAAACTGGAAACAACATAAAGTAACTATCCCCAAAGCAGAATAAAGCCATAGCATGCTCAAGTCCAAACCGTACATGAGCTATCCAGAAAAGCAGCTAAAGATCCGAGCTAGGTACCAGTGTTCCCACCCTGTAAACCTGGGGGGGGGGGAATGGAAGAAAAGAGGCGAAAGAAAACGGGTCAGTCAAAAAGACTGGTAAGTCCTACCTACTATTAGTATAAAAACTAATAAAGTTAACTGGACATGTAAAGCAGAGATGAAACATAAGGTGATAACTGGCATGGTGAAAAGTTAACAAGATAGATCAAGTGTGGCATCGCATATACAAAGTTAAGTTTTGCACCAAGTGTGTACTAGTATTCCAATCCATGTCAAGTATAAACAAGAAATGATCCCTTAGCCCAATATTGGCCCAACATCATGAGATGACCTAAGTCCAGGTCCAACTACACGGTCTAGTCGATCGGCTCCCTATAAGCCTAGCTCGTCGTGTATCGGTGTCATACGGCTTAATCGTGAAATGTAGTTAACTGTGCAAGGTCCATCCTAGGGTGTATCCTGCCCTAAGGTGTAAACCACAGACACAAATCAAGCACGCACAGTCTAATCCTACTGGTGCCCATGTTCAACTCCGGACTTAATGTGCACGACCATGGTCCGCCTGAACAACCGGTGCACCATTCAGCCGTCTCTTTTGGTCTCTTACAATCAGTCCAGTAATCGTGCCCCACCATAGCCTAGTCCAGGGTATCCATGATACTTCTTGTGGGTTACGGCTGAAAAGGACCACGCTACTAGGATTTCAAATGGGTTAAGTGTGGTTAACCCCATCCTAACCATGTATTGAGTTGGTTAAGTGTGTTCAAGTAATTCATGACTTAACCCTATCGATACATCGGGTTTAATTGGTTAAGTATTCAAGCAGTCCATGACTTAACCCTATCAATACATCGTGTTTAATTGGTTAAGTATTCAAGTGGTCCATGACTTAACCCTACCATGTGGCATTAATTAACTTAATGCACCCCAACCTCTCACATTAGACTTTGTTGTGGTTACTAGTTAAGCCGGGCGGGTCCGGGTAGCTTTACACCACAACCTAGTCTAACCTTGGGTTTTAAGTGCGATGTGACCAACTACTCACATTGGGTCCTGTTGTTTGTAGCCACTAGTTAAGCCGGTCGGTTCCGGGTAGATTTATGCTACAAACTCAACCCAACCTCGAGTTGGCCACTTCCATGTTTTCTACATGTCATGTCCATGTTTTCAAGCATAAAAACATGTCAAACTTTCATGTCATATTTTCAAGTCATGTTTTCATGTTATTTAAGTTTGCCCAACTACCCATAACGTATTCCCATCGCACGTAAATTCGCATCAACGCAAGTAGATCAAAGAGGGAACATAACAATATGACAAGGTGGGCATAAGATGGCAAAGTCTATCACAAGTTAGACATGGTGATATTTGAGGCCAAAAAGGGGTTCAACATACTAGCATATGGCCTCAACATGTATGATAGCATAAAAAGGTGACTTGGCCTCAAACATATCAAATAGCATAAGGGTGATTTGGCCACAAGCACGCATAATAGCATAAGGGTGATTTGGCCACAAGCATGCATAATAGGATAAGGGTGATTTGGCCACAAGCATGCATAATATCATAAGGGTGATTTGGCCACAAGCATGCATAATAGGATAAGGGTGATTTGGCCACAAGCATGCATAATATCATAAGGGTGATTTGGCCACAAGCATGCATAATAGGATAAGGGTGATTTGGCCACAAGCATATTAAGGAACATGAGGGGTTAAGGTTTGGCCACAAGTTAAACATGGTGGCATATGAGGCAAATGTGTTCATAAACTTGCATATTACATTATAAGCCTCAAAACATGCATGATATCAAACTATAGCAAAATAGGTGAAACATGGTCATAAATGACATAGGATGTTAGCTAGTGATTCGCATATGACATCATATGCAAGATAACATAAGGGTTATGAGAGTTTCTATGTTGCTTTATGCAACATTTCAAATCAAAGCTCATAGCTTTCTATGCACAAAGTCAAGGTGATAGCTTTACAAACATGCATAGAATAAATCTATGCATAACATGATAGAATCAAAGCTCATAGCTTTCTATGCACAAAGTCAAGGTGATAGCTTTACAAACATGCATAGAATAAATCTATGCATAACATGATAGAATCAAAGCTCATAGCTTTCTATGCACAAAGTCAAGGTAATAGCTTTACAAACATGCATAGAATAAATCTATGCATAACATGATAGAATCAAAGCACAAATCATACTTAGGCCCAAACTCAAACTTGCAACATGTCATATTTAACTTCATAGTTAGAATCTAAGAGTAGAATAGGGCTTACAATGCTATGAAGACCTATGAAATAAAATAAGATTGAGACGAAGCCACTAGCAACTCTAAAAACCCCAAATGAATACAAGCTCCAAGAAGCTCCTTTGATTATATGAAGAAAGATCCTCGTTTTAATGAAGAAAGATTGAACTTTGGCCTTGAATCAAGCTTTGAAACTCTCAAACAAGCTTAGGAACTCTCATATGAATGAAGATGGAGGCTATGACAAGAGGGTGGAGGCCATGATTAAACATTTTGGCATAGTTTAGTTGTAGGATTTATTTATGATGGTTTAGGCTAGGTATTAGGGTCCTTTTATAGAAGTTTAGGTTAGTTTAGGCCATAGGATTAACTCTATTTTAGATCTAAACCATCAAAAATCGTCATAGGCCAGCAGAACAGACCAGAGAACCAAAACAGGTGCACCAAGCCTGCCAGGGTCAAGCCAGAAAGCTGTGCAGGTTTCTGGCTCGACACGGGCGCACTTCCCAAGCACGCCAGTGTATTTTTGTGCTGGCGCACTTCACAAGTGCGTCAGTGCATTCTGGCTTGTTTTTGGTTTTTCTGCCTAACTTCGTTCGTCCATATCTTCTTCATACGGACTCCGATTTTCGAAAATTCGGACTCTATTTCGCGTATTTTTCCGAGACGAACGCAATGGCACAGCCCGTTTCCCTTGATTCAGATTTTATCATTTAATTCTGCCTTGGTTTATGTTATTTAAAAATACGGGTTGTTACATTCTCCCCTCCTTAAAGGATTTCGTCCTCGAAATCTTCAAGTTAGGAAGAAACATATCCTACCATCCATCATCCATCTACTCAAAACATCATCAACAAGTAAACATTGTCCTTAAAAGATTCTAAATGTTGTATGATCATATGCAGAGGTGTGTGTATATGTACTTATCTAATGCAAAAATCAGGCGGTTACTGATTCAGTAAACCTCCTTAATGCAAAGTATGTTAGTGAAATGAGTCCATATGTATGCAAATTCCTAACATAATTCATAATCTCTATATGAGTGCACATAACATTCATCCATATGCAACATCCACGTGATAGCATAACAAGTTTCATCCATGAATAAGTATAAGCACTCATGCATATGCAATATGAAAGTGTGTGAGCCGATCTTAGTGCCTAATGTGTATCATGCATCCACGAGTATCCACTTGCAAACACTTGCAACCACTTGCAAACATCAAGCATAACATGTTTCAAATACATGTTTCATCCAAAGGGTTTCTGTAACGACCACGAATCCGAGCTATCTGAGTTGACTAAATACCCCACACGTCCAACCCAAATAACACAGAAATACGAACCATTAATAGAAAGAAGTTAGAAGGTGAGAGTAGATAAGATAGAACCTTAGAAGAGAAGAAGAAGAAGAACATAAACACAACACAGTACCTCACATCGCAGCGGAACAAAATATAATATATATATAACAGCTTTTGAAATACAAAATTTTGACTGTATATACATACATCATTATCAGAGTACACACTTACAATACAGCGGAAATAACACTAGATAACTAACGCTGAAGCCTCCTGCTCCAAGCTCCTCCAATTGAATCTGAAAAATCCCGACTACTTGACTGCCCGTACAAATTTGGGCACCCAAGAGTTTAGGGAAAACAAAACAAAATAAACTCTGGGTCAGTCATGGGACTGGTGTGAGTAAACTCCAATCACTTGTTTAACTTTCAAAACCCTTTTCGAAAGAAAAGATAATAGTAAGACCAGCCCACACATAAACATGGACGGCTTTTACCTTACTATAACCCAAAACACTTTGATATGAAAATCCAGTGATATTATAATAATGTCTACATCAAGTAAATAACCAAATAGCAGAACGCTTGCATCTCACGCTCCACATTTATAGTATAAAATCAAAAACCGCATGGCGCTTATTGGAGATTGGATTTCCAACATGACAAGGTATGGAACCACCTTCCGACTGTGTATCTCTAGAGAGGAATACACTGGGTTCAACAAGAACGTCTTGCAACCCGGCCCACACATGACCGACCACTCATTTCGCTTGAGTGTATCGAATGTATATCACCAACGGTTGGGATCAGCAACCGTCTCCCGACTGGGACAGCATCGAATAGAATAAGAAATTAAATGAACCTCTAGATAGGTGATTATACATCATAATGGGTGCGACCCACATAGCCATGCTGCCTGCCCGATTTTTGTCCTTTCCCGGTTGTTGAGGCCTGAGGCTACGAACACCTACCATTCATTGATAGCACAATCACTTTGAATGCCACATTGTCAGATCCGTTAATCACTAGTTGAGTCTGCACAAATATTCTGGATATTATGCTAAGGGAATAAATCCGTTGCAACTATATATATATTTATACAGACCAACCCATTTGATCATTGGAAATACTCTTGTCAGACATTCGTCCATTTACGTTCGTTCTGGGATTGAACGAAACCGAAGGCACAATTTCTATTACTAGAAAAAGCCCTTGCACTTTACTCCGTCTTCGATTATCTTCATATAATCTGATTCGCAACGCTACTGCCAATACGGAGTGGTTCTCGGATAATAATCCAACCGGTCTCTCCATATTAACCACGATGGTAAAAACTTCGATAGTCTGTGATTTAACTATCGAATAAAAACAAGTGTTCATCCAACATATCAAACAAATCACTGGGCTCTTTAATTAATTATTCATTAATTAAATCTCTTTTCCACTTGCTCTATCAATATTTGTTAACCAAATATTTTCAATAACCATATTGGCCCTTATGCCATTTGGAAAACGTTTCCAAATATTAACTTCTTTTATTTTCTATATATTAGAAAATATCTCTATTTGCAATTGGAAACAATTCCAATCACTTATCTCTATCCCGACTATTTTAATTATACTCAGGAAATATTTATTTGTTATATTTCCAAAATTCCATCACTTGGGTTTAAAACGAATGTTGTGTAAAACATTGTTACAACAACCCAAAATATTTTATTCAACTAACTCTTTTTCAAACACTTCTCTTCGAGACTGGATCTTGCTATTTATCCATTAAAAATGAAATCAATCAAGTTGGGGTAAAATTACCTCTCAGACCTTAACTGAAAACATCCTCAACTTCAAAACGGCAAAACCACTTACCTCGAATAAACACTCTATACAATCCAATTATTCATTTTTAAAACATGTATAAAGTTCGTTTTCTATTTCCAATTTTATAGATTTCCCTTTCTGTTTACAATATTCGATTTTTATATTCACTTACCTATCGAATTCTATACGTCGATACAATGATTTCTAACTATCAAAAATATCTTAAAAATATTCTAACTCCTTAAATTTCCGGAAAAATTTCGCCATAACCTCCCCTGTATCGGGAGCATCGAGAAATTTCAAATAGTTCCCCGGTATCTTCCTCAATCAAAAGAAAAAGGAAAAGCCAAGTGGCTTGCCGATACGGCGCATAAAATCTCATATATGAATTAAACATGTACCTTTTTGTCGGGCACATACATTAAAAATCTTCATATACTTCATCATGTACCTATCTAACACATGTTCACCTGTTTTCAATTCAATTCAACACTATCTAATCGTTTGAATTCAGTTCCGCCCATTTATTCTTTAAATCGGCCATTTTGCCTATTTTACTCCTTTGTTTGAACATAGCATTTTCAAACAAAATATTTAACTTGCTCATAACCAAATTGCGTTTCAATTTCAATTCTAGTTTCCTTTTTGATTTCGAATATAAATTTTCAAATCGAATTTACTTATTCAAACCCCAATATCCCTTCGAAAACTCATTAACTAATTTCTATTCAATTTAGTTAATTCTATTCAATAAATAAAAATCTGGTTTCTGTTTCAAAAATCATATTCATTTACACAACTTTGAATTCGCATATATTTTACAACTCAACTCTGAAATTTTCTAAATAGACAATTCGGATTTTTTCCGCTTAAATCCTTTTATAACATTAAATAACCATTATGGTTTTAAAACGATTCTGGCGCTGCTTTTCTGAAAATTTGATTTTGATGTAACTCAAAATATATACGACGAAATCCAGATTTTTCTCCTTCATTAGAAAACTATTATCAAATCGGTCCTGACGTTTCTTGTTTCGAAGAATTCCGACCCCAATTGAGTTCTGTATACTCAATTGAAGTTCGAGTCGCCAATTTACGAACTGCAGCGCTGCGGCGAGTTCGTTTTAATTATATTTATATATATAAACCTTTAAACTTCGTTAAATGAATTCAACTCCCTTCTAATATATATATATATATATATATATATATATATTCCAAATTCCATTTGAATCTTTACATTTCAAATTCCATAGTTTTAAATCCTGTATTCAAATCCCATTTGAAATCCTTTATTCGAATTCCATTTCAAATCCTTTATTCGAATTCCATTTCAAATCCTTTATTCGAATTCCATTTCAAATCCTTTGTTTAATTTCCACTTTAATTCAACTCCTTTTTGAATTTCTATATTTGAAATTCATACTTGAATTTAAATATCCAAACTCCATTTAAATTTCTGTTTGAAATTCTAAATGTTTCAAATTCCATTTTTTTCTCTTATTTGAAACTCCCAATATTTCAAATTACATTTTCTTTTATTTGAAATTCCATTTTTGAATTTCCTTTATTCCAATCCCATTTGAATTCCTTTAAATTCAAATTTTATTTCAATTCCCTTGAATTCCAATTCTATTTCAAAACTATTTGGATTTCCTATTTTGAAATCCTATTTCAATCCTACTTTGAAATCCTATTTTTCAAAGTTTATTTCGAATTCTATTTTGAAATTCTATATTCAAATTTCTACTTGAATTTCTATATTCAATTCCCTGTTCAAATTTAATACTTGAATTTCTATTCAAATCTCTATTCAAATTTCATGTTTGAATTCCATTAAAATCTCTATTCAAATTTCACATTTGAATTCTTCTTTGAAATTCTATATCTCAAATTCTATTCAATTCTTCTTTGAAATTCTATATTTCAAAGTCTGTTTTCTATTTGAACTCTTATATCCAATTTCTTTAAACAAGTCTCGACTTCAATTCCTTTTGAAATCGATATTTCTATTTTTCTTTTGAAGATAGATTTCTCATTCCAATTTCACACTTGTATTTCTATTTCTGAATTATCAAATGATAATTCTTTTCTCTTCATTTTATAACTTCGTTATAAAAGAACTATTTATAAACTTCGTTTATAAAGGAACTACTTGTTATATTTCCAAAAACAAGTTTTATATTTTTATTCCATTTAAAAATCCAAATTCTATTTAAAAATAGAATTTTCCCTTTAAAAATCTCAAATATCCTTCCACGATATTTTAAATAAATTAACACTTAGCCCAGTGACATTTAAAACAATCAAATCACCCAATTTTCAATCATTTGATTTTTAACACATCATATATGAATATATATATATGAAATCAAACAAACAACAAACAAACAGATAATATAATTTTGAGGAATCCAGTTGGATCCCTCCAACCTGTTTACCTGCATCCACAGATGTTAGCACATAAATAATACCCATTCTGCTTCATGGCAGAATATCGCGGTATAGAAGGTCATCCACTAATCATAGCGTGGGGCGTATAGGGTAATCATCCGCTATGATACCGCGGGCATCCGCTAATGAGACTGCGGGAATCCAACCAATCAATCAACCCAATATATATATATATAGCCTAAATAACTAATATATATAAAACAACCATAAAACATTCACACAAGCAACAGACAATTATTTTTAATGAAATAAAAATAATTCTAAAGGTGAGTGAGATTTACTCACCGAAATTGCAGTTGTCGAATATCCAATTAATTCCATATCGTCTTAGCTACCAGTCATCTCGAATCATTTCGAATAAATTGTTTTTGAACCTAATGATGATTTAATTTTTTATTATCGATTAAACATCTTGTAAATTTTAAATTAACTTCTAAAATAAATAAATAACTTTTCTATGTAATTTAAATCTTGGAAAAACAAATACCTTACTGATGTCGACCAACTGTGAAACCCTTCAAGAATCATAGACTTCCATCAACACAAAATTGCCTTATCCTTCTTTGATATTCCACCCAATGCTTTACAAACATCAATCACCTCCTTGAATCCCAGTGAACCGCCACCAGAACCGACATCAGCCTTACCATAAATTTATCGCAGCTCATACTCGCCTTCGAACCCTCTGTCGAACCCTTCATCTAGGTCAGAACCCCTTATCGAGGCAACGGATCGATCAGCAACCCATTTTCCCATATGCGAGCGCCTCATGACCCCCTCCGACCTGCAATACGCCTTCGTCGGTCATCGCATCGCACGAAATCGCGAGGACCCCATCGCATACCTCAACTTCGGACGAACCAGGGTGTCCCAATTTGCCACCTAGTCTATTACTGACAATCGCAGCATCCCAATACTCAAATCGCACCTTCCTTCTTGATGCAATTGCGAGCGCTCTGGTCTTGCCGTCGAGTCTCAGGATGTGCCGCGGTTTCCCATCGTGAATTGAGATCGCAACTTCCAATTTCATTTTTCAACGAAAATCCGATTTTTGACTTTGTGAGAAAGGGCATGAATTTAATTTATTTGAGAGGCCACTATTGTTTCCTGAAGCTTTCAATTTGGTTTGGCAAAGAACAAACGGGTATTTGCGTTTTATAATTGAAGAGGGGACAGCTATTTTGGCTCGAGGGAGGGAATTTGTCGACGCGATTCAGAATACGTACTGCCATTAAATTCGAGCTTTAGTTTTGTAGTGAAGGAAGCAAACATTTTTCCCTGCTCAAGGAAATATTGGCAGCGTAGTAGAAACATAGGTCGGCTCTGGTTTTAAAATAGGGCGGCGTTGAGAAGAATTTGAAGTGATTTTTATTTAATCAAAATATTTTAGGGTCCGTAATTCGCAACCCCGAACCCATATTTTAACTTAACGACCGACACTTCCAAGTTGATACGATACTCTGAACTTAACAGAACGTATTCTCAAATTTAATTGATAGTATAAAATAGATAACAGTTTAAATCGATCATTTATATTAAATTCAATATTTAAAACTATACTAAATTTTAAAATAAATCGACCAAAAATACGGGTCGTTACAGTTTCTACCTAAGGTTCTCATGACAAGGTTAACGAGATAACAAGATAAACATGGATAGTGAAAGAAAGATATGCTGGCTAGGAAAAGAGATCGAGAATGTACCCACAAAAAGAAATGGGTGAAGCGCGCGTATCTTCTCCTCGGTTTCCCAAGTTGCGTCCTTTTCGGCTTCACTTTACTAACTTGACTTCTCGATTCCTCAGCTTCTTGATCTCCGTTCCCAAGATACGGATCGGAGCTCGCCTTAGGGTTGCCTCTTTCTCTACCTCCACGTCTTCAAGAATGTTAGGCTCAACTACCTCGGCTGACTCATATAGTCATTTTCGGAGATGCGAGACACGAAATACATTATGCCCTCCGGCCAGCTTCTCGGGCAATTCCACCTTATAGGCCATCTTCCCAATTCTCTCTATGATAGGGAAGGGTCTTACGAACCTTGGTGCTATCTTTACAACTGCTTCAAAACGAACCACATTACTCAAAGGAGAAACCTTCACGAAAACCATATCTTCAACTTCGAATTCCAAATCTGTCCTTCGCTTGTCAGCATAGGATTTCTGTCTGTCTTGGGCCGCTTTCATCCGTCTTCTCACCAATTCAACTTTCTCGGGGGTGTCCCGTATCATATCGGGCCCAAGCATAAGTCTATCCGTTGTCTCCCACCAACAAGATGGTGACCTACACGGCCTCCCATATAAAGCTTCAAATGGTGCCATCCCTATGCTAGCTTTATAGCTATTATTATAAGCAAACTCTACAAGAGGGAGGTGGTCTTCCCAAGTACCACCAAAGTCAAGAGTGCATAGCCTCAACAGATCTCCTAGTACCCTATTCACCCTTTTGGTCTGGCCATCCGTCTGTGGGTGATAGGCTGTACTTAGATTCAATCGCGTACCCAACGCTTCTTGCAAACTATTCCAGAACTGGCTAGTGAAGATTGGGTCACGATCGCTAACTATGTTAGAAGGAACTCCATGCAATCGCACTATCTCTCGAAGATAAACAGATGCTAGACCTGATGCGGTCCTCTTGTTCTTTACTGGAATGAAATGGGTGCTCTTCGTAAGTCTATCAACTATGACCCATATCCCATAAAGCCCGAATAGTTTGGTCATCTTAATGGACATCTTCACCCCAACTATATATCACAAACAGGCGAGTCATACTCCTTATGTAGTTTGCAACAGAACTAAGATTGAGAATAGGACCGAGAGGATATACTTAAAAGATATCATGCGAGTAAGCTCCACAGAATAGTAGGGGTCAAGGACATACTCTTAAAAAGAGATATAATGTGCGTATCTAGTCTTCAATCCCCTAAGTCGCATTTTCTTGTGCTTAATCCCATCGTGCCTTGACCGTCTTTTAACTTCACAATTCCGTAGTTTCCAAATATGAGTTGGAACTCGTTTCACCGTTGCCTCTCGTTCCACATCCACTTATTCTTTTCCTAAAAATACTTGGATTAAACATAACTGCGTGCTCCTGGTTTCATGCAAGCTTTCCAAAATTCTTTAGTGAATCCTGGATCTCGTTTACATCCTATACGGTATTCCACGCAGAAGAACTATCTCTTGAAAACAAATGCCAATCCACGTTGCCAAATGTACTTACTAGGGTGATTTCTCTAACCCATGCTTAAGCGAAATGGACTATCCGCCTTAGTGGCGAACACTACTCGATTGGATTACAAATTTCCAATAAAAGTGCCAAGGGATTCTAGATAACTAATCATGGCGGAGCCCTAAAGGTCACACGAGATTTCGAGGGTATTACCGAGGCGAGTCATGAGCCTCGCAACCCTATGTTTGAAGTCAAGAATGGCTCCATAACTGGACAACCAATCCATTCCCAAAATCAACCTGTATCCCATAAACCCGAGAACATAAGCATTACACATTCTACGCTCAAGATAGAGATTTTCAAATCCATACAAATCACAGGTAGATGGGCGGAACCCCCAATTGGATTTGAAACACTAACGGGATCCTCAACAAGACTAGTACTTAGGTGCAAACTTCCAACAAGATCAGAAATAAAACTATGTGATGCGCCAGAATCAAATAAGGTATGAACAGGGAAATTAGAAATGTAATCATGACTTTCTATAGAAACACTACCTCGATCAAAAGCTGGAAGAGCGAGGGGAGCCTGCAACTGCCCTCCAGAGGGTCCTGCTTGCTGAATTTGCCTTTTCCCCTTGTCCTCGCTTTTTCGGGCAATCCTTACTATAGTGTCCAGACTCTCCACAATGAAAGAATTCTCCCAACTTCCTCTTTTTCTTCCTACAGTCTTTGGCTATGTGCCCAGTGATTCCACAGAATTTGCACTTCCTCCTTTCTCTTGACTTGTTGTCCTTGTTGTTGTTGTTCTTGCCTCCTTTTCCGGAATCTACCTTCTCGCCTTGAGACTCATTTGCCTTGACCTCCTTCTTGCCACCCTTATCTTCCTCTTGAAGCAGGGACATAGTCACCAAACTCTCGAAAGTCGCCCCCATGGGTATATGAGACATGGCCAAACCGCGCAATGGCTCATTCAATCCTAGAGTAAAGCGTAGGGCCTTTTTCTGAGCTGTGTTAATCAAGTCTAGACCGAACCAAGCAATTTGATTAAACGTATCCACGTATTCCCAAACTGTCATGTCCCCTTGCTTTAGAGATAGGAACCTCTACATCTGAAGGTTCTCTTCTGTCGATGATAGAAACCTCAGTCCAAACCTTCTCCTAAAGTCATCCCAAGTCTGAATTGGCCTAGTAGTGGTGGTGACTACCCACCAATATGCAGCTTCCTCTTTCAATAACCATACCGCCAACAGAACTTTCCTACGGTCTCCTATATCCAAGATAGCAAAGAGGTCTTCAGTTTCCTTCAACCAGTTTCTTGCCTCAACAAAAGTCTCCGTCCCAACAAAGTTCTTGCCACCTATCGCCTTAAAGTCCTTGCAAATCTTCGAGAAATCCGCTTGTGGATGCGGAGGAGGAGGAGGAAGAACCTCAGCTACAGGAGGAGGAGGAATGTTAGCCAAGGGGAAGGAGGAGGAATGTCTGCGGGGCCGGCTTCATTCGCCCTTGCCTCCATGTACCTTCTAAACCAAATAGATACTGGTACGCCCTCCAGAATGGCAAAATTATTGGCCATACTGAAACGAAGAAAAAGATAGATTGAGAACGAGGAAACAAAGGATAGTGCTAATGGCTTTTGGGGAATAGCCTTTTAAAATAAACTAGACTTTTCTTGGAAAATTACTTAATTGGTTTTGAAAATAGTTTCTCAAAAGGTAAGTTTTAAAAACCTTTTGCTCAGATCTTGTAAACCTTATGCTCTGATACCAAATGTAACACCCCACCTCCGCCAACGCAACTCTTGCAAGTGCACTGGCTTTGGAGGGGCGTTAAACGAGGTAAACATGCATGCAGATATCACAAGACAGAACATATGAGTAAAAACAGAGTAAATAAAGCAGCGGGTAAAAACTAACATTTCAAAACCATAGTCGAGTTACATCGAAGTACTCAGTCATTATTTACCAACAAAACAAAGTCTAGAAAACATAGACTGAAAACTGGAAACAACATAAAGTAACTATCCCCAAAGCAGAATAAAGCCATAGCATGCTCAAGTCCAAACCGTACATGAGCTATCCAGAAAAGCAGCTAAAGATCCGAGCTAGGTACCAGTGTTCCCACCCTGTAAACCTTGGGGGAGGGGGGGGGAACGGAAGAAAAGAGACGAAAGAAAACGGGTCAGTCAAAAAGACTGGTAAGTCCTACCTACTATTAGTATAAAAACTAATAAAGTTAACTGGACATGTAAAGCAGAGTTGAAACATAAGGTGATAACTGGCATGGTGAAAAGTTAACAAGATAGATCAAGTGTGGCATCGCATATACAAGGTTAAGTTTTGCACCAAGTGTGTACTAGTATTCCAATCCATGTCAAGTATAAACAAGAAATGATCCCTTAGCCCAATATTGGCCCAACATCATGAGATGACCTAAGTCCAGGTCCAACTACACGGTCTAGTCGATCGGCTCCCTATAAGCCTAGCTCGTTGTGTATCGGTGTCATACGGCTTAATCGTGAAATGTAGTTAACTGTGCAAGGTCCATCCTAGGGTGTATCCTGCCCTAAGGTGTAAACCACAGACACAAATCAAGCACGCACAGTCTAATCCTACTGGTGCCCATGTTCAACTCCGGACTTAATGTGCACGACCATGGTCCGCCTGAACAACCGGTGCACCATTCAGCCATCTCTTTTGGTCTCTTACAATCAGTCCAGTAATCGTGCCCCACCCTAGCCTAGTCCAGGGTATCCATGATACTTCTTGTGGGTTACGGCTGAAAAGGACCACGCAACTAGGATTTCAAATGGGTTAAGTGTGGTTAACCCCATCCTAACCATGTATTGAGTTGGTTAAGTGTGTTCAAGTAATTCATGACTTAACCCTATCAATACATCGGGTTTAATTGGTTAAGTATTCAAGCAGTCCATGATTTAACCCTATCAATACATCGTGTTTAATTGGTTAAGTATTCAAGTGGTCCATGACTTAACCCTACCATGTGGCATTAATTAACTTAATGCACCCCAGCCTCTCACATTAGACTTTGTTGTGGTTACTAGTTAAGCCGGGCGGGTCCGGGTAGCTTTACACCACAACCTAGTCTAACCTTGGGTTTTAAGTGCGATGTGACCAACTACTCACATTGGGTCCTATTGTTTGTAGCCACTAGTTAAGCCGGTCGGTTCCGGGTAGATTTATGCTACAAACTCAACCCAACCTCGAGTTGGCCACTTCCATGTTTTCTACATGTCATGTCCATGTTCATGTTTTCAAGCATAAACACATGTCAAACTTTCATGTCATATTTTCAAGTCATGTTTTCATGTTATTTAAGTTTGCCCAACTACCCATAACGTATTCCCATCGCACGTAAATTCGCATCAACGCAAGTAGATCAAAGAGGGAACATAACAATATAACAAGGTGGGCATAAGATGGCAAAGTCTATCACAAGTTAGACATGGTGATATTTGAGGCCAAAAAGGGGTTCAACATACTAGCATATGGCCTCAACATGTATGATAGCATAAAAAGGTGACTTGGCCTCAAACATATCAAATAGCATAAGGGTGATTTGGCCACAAGCACGCATAATAGCATAAGGGTGATTTGGCCACAAGCATGCATAATAGGATAAGGGTGATTTGGCCACAAGCATGCATAATATCATAAGGGTGATTTGGCCACAAGCATGCATAATAGGATAAGGGTGATTTGGCTACAAGCATGCATAATATCATAAGGGTGATTTGGCCACAAGCATGCATAATAGGATAAGGGTGATTTGGCCACAAGCATATTAAGGAACATGAGGGGTTAAGGTTTGGCCACAAGTTAAACATGGTGGCATATGAGGCAAATGTGTTCGTAAACTTGCATATTACATTATAAGCCTCAAAACATGCATGATATCAAACTATAGAAAAATAGGTGAAACATGGTCATAAATGACATAGGATGTTAGCTAGTGATTCGCATATGACATCATATGCAAGATAACATAAGGGTTATGAGAGTTTCTATGTTGCTTTATGCAACATTTCAAATCAAAGCTCATAGCTTTCTATGCACAAAGTCAAGGTGATAGCTTTACAAACATGCATAGAATAAATCTATGCATAACATGATAGAATCAAAGCTCATAGCTTTCTATGCACAAAATCAAGGTGATAGCTTTACAAACATGCATAGAATAAATCTATGCATAACATGATAGAATCAAAGCTCATAGCTTTCTATGCATAAAGTCAAGGTGATAGCTTTACAAACATGCATAGAATAAATCTATGCATAACATGATAGAATCAAAGCACAAATCATACTTAGGCCCAAACTCAAACTTGCAACATGTCATATTTAACTTCATAGTTAGAATCTAAGAGTAGAATAGGGCTTACAATGCTATGAAGACCTATGAAATAAAATAAGATTGAGACGAAGCCACTAGCAACTCTAAAAACCCCAAATGAATACAAGCTCCAAGAAGCTCCTTTGATTATATGAAGAAAGATCCTCGTTTTAATGAAGAAAGATTGAACTTTGGCCTTGAATCAAGCTTTGAAACTCTCAAACAAGCTTAGGAACTCTCATATGAATGAAGATGGAGGCTATGACAAGAGGGTGGAGGCCATGATTAAACATTTTGGCATAGTTTAGTTGTAGGATTGATTTATGATGATTTAGGCTAGGTATTAGGGTCCTTTTATAGAAGTTTAGGTTAGTTTAGGCCATAGGATTAACCCTATTTTAGATCTAAACCATCAAAAATCGTCATAGGCCAGCAGAACAGACCAGAGAACCAAAACAGGTGCACCAAGCCAGCCAGGGTCAAGCCAGAAAGCTGTGCAGGTTTCTGCCTCGACACGGGCGCACTTCCCAAGTGCGCCAGTGTATTTTTGTGCTGGCGCACTTCACAAGTGCGCCAGTGCATTCTGGCTTGTTTTCGGTTTTTCTACCTAACTTCGTTCGTCCATATCTTCTTCATACGGACTCCGATTTTCGAAAACTCGGACTCTATTTCGCGTATTTTTCCGAGACGAACGCAATGGCACAGCCCGTTTCCCTTGATTCAGATTTTATCATTTAATTCTGCCTTGGTTTATGTTATTTAAAAATACGGGTTGTTACATGTTTGGTCCCCTAGGTACTATTGTATCTAAAATAGTGAACTTTTATTCAGCTTACTATTTAATAACTCATAATCAGATCTTGGAAATGTAAACCGTATCATTTACATACTCCTTTAACATCATATCCTAACAGTTCTATTACCCCAACAATATTTAATTTTAGTTTAAAATGCGACAACTATTGGTAAACTAATCGAGTTTAAATTTCACCATTAGATTACAATTACTATAAACTTTCCTTTTATGCATGTTTTCTAAAAATCTCTCTCCTTTCGTTTTCTTTTTTGGGTTGCGAAGTAAATTTTCAATTGAAAATTTATGAATTAAATTTCCTCTTAAATGTGCCAGTAATGTTTAATCTGAAAACGTAGTAATTTTAACAACATTATTATGGTCCAGTTTATAACAGCTTCACAGTGATGCAAATAAAGTTGTATCACATAGGACTAACTGCATTATAAGATGCAGATACATCAGATTGATGTTGTTTAGCTACATGTCTTTATGATTTAATTTCTAATTACTGCGTAATTTCAATAACTCTAATCTTGCAGTCAATTTCCATGTACGTTGATTATCCATTTTATTCTACTATATTCATTTGAAATCCTTGTGAAATATGAAATGTTATTCAAGTAATTTCTTTTATTAGTTACTGTTTTTGCTAAACATTGTTGGTCATAGTCACATGTGCTCCCTTTTATAGTTTTTTCCAGCATAATTTAGTTTTCTAATTTCTGTATATTAACATTAAACAAGTCAACCTTGCAAGGCAATACCACTAATCTTCCGGTCAATTCTCATGTAAGATGACAATCTTTTTTCTGTTTCCATTAACATAGTCGGTCCTAGTTTTATGTGTTCCTCTTGCTCAAAAGTTTTTTGTTTTAATGCTATATATTTATTATGACAATGTAAACAAGTATTGTTGATTTTAAATTTGTGTTAGTTTCCTTGCAAATCGGAAAATTGGAAGTGTGTGATACTGCATCTGACATTTCTGTTGATGGTAGAGGAATCCCTTGGGATAAACAACATTCAAGCGAGGAAGTAGTGGAGTCTCTAAAAGCTGAGGTAAACCTACTCATTTGCATCAACCGTAAATTTTTCACGCAAAAGCATTGTTATCAGCAGTGGCCTATAAATAAAATCACTCCATTTTTTCCAAAGCATGTGTTCAGATTTCCCTTCCTACCCGGAACACTTTGTAGTTTGTCTTCATTCTTTTTTTTTCCTTATTGGAATTTCATTTCGTCTTCTTTCATCTCTTCCCTCTCCCGCCTCCCGTGTCCTTGATTCAATGGACAACCATCAAGAAGCTTATACAAACAGTAGTATTGCAATAATGCATTATAGCTAAAAAGTGAGTGTTTAATAAACTACTATAGCTTCAGTTCTTTTATTCTTATTTTTAAACAGTTCAAGCGTACATTCACTTCACACAGATAATTAATAACAGGGGCTGGAGCACAAGGTATTACTTCGAAGATACGATTTTCTAATGGTTATGTTTATCTTTTTTCCTTGAATTCTTGTGAGGTGGATGTTGTCATGTTCTTTTGTTTTGATAAATTGATTATTTATATTTACATTAATTGTAAATATTGCAATTTTGTTATTGATACAGAGCACAGTAAACAACTATGCACCTTATGTTTTGGTAATATAATTTATTCATAACTTTTAAAAAAGGTTCTACAAGGTAATGTAATCAGAGAATACTGATGAAGATAGAGAAACATGGACGGAACAGATCTCTTGATTACAATGGTGGACCAACACTCAGAGATAGTTCTGGTGGATGGATCTCAGGTTTTCTACTATTAGTAAAATTTATTTTAGTATTTTTATTTTGAAATTAATTACAATAATATCATAACTACAATTCATTAACCTTGTTTTCTTCCTATCACTAATCACAATGTAACTACTTTTTTGACAAGTTAATTTAGTGGCTATAATTTAGGCATAATTTGCATGTCATATGAAGTGAAATGGAAAACACAATACTTGCATGTGACATGTCTCTTAATGAAGTGAATAACCTAGGGGTGCTTATGCATTCAAAAATAAAAATGCAGTAGATTGTTGAAAAACATAAATAGAGTTAATTTTTCCTTTTCTTTTCCCTATTGGTTTGAGCTTCATAGAAAAATTAAAAGTTCAGTGAAATTTTGTTTGGAAAATGAACTCAAATAAAAGATTTAAGCAACCTTTTCTTTTGTGAAACACTTTCCATGTCTGCATATAACCAACGCACAATTTATTTTATTTGTAAAATAAACTACTTTAATTTTGCAAAAAAATAGCTTTGAGCAGTTCTGTATAAATTACGCAAATGAGAGGCTGCAACAACATTTTGATCACCATTTATTTAAGCTTGAACAAGAGGTATAATAAGATTTAGTGTTGAATCCCCTATTTCCCCTCTCTTACTACATTAGTATATTCTGACCCAAATGCTAGTTTGTTATTTTTCCTGTTCTACGGCCAACATGTATCCTTATATTTTTATGTTACTAATACGCTGGAATATATCCAAGATGGTATAGACTGGAGGAAGGTAGAATATAAAGACAATCATGACTGCTTAAATCTTTTTGAGAAAGTAAGCAGTATGGTATACTTTCATAAATTAAACTGCATATGTTAGAAGGTTGTGTTTTTCCATCCAACACCTTTTTATATATGTTCTGAGTGGGTAAGCTAGCGAATGAATCAACTTTGCAGTGCAGCGTGAAGAATCAAAAGTCTTACCGTATGGACCAGTTGGAGGAGTTGCGTAATGAGGCGCTTGGTTTTGTTGAAGAACACTTGTAAATCTGACTGGAATGTAATGTAGAACAAAAAAAATGTACTTGTTTAATGTTTGTGGTGGATAGTTTTATGGAATGTAAGAAAATGTGCTTGTTTAATGTTTATGGTGGATGGTTTTATGAAATGTAAGAACATTTTATGTTTAATGTTTGTGGCCAATATTGCATTTTTGTTTTTGGTATTGATATTGCATTTTTGTTTTTGGTATCGGTATTGCATTTTTTTTTGGTTTGGGTACCGGTATTTCATTTTATGGTAGGGCATATATCATATATCAGGAAAAATATTAATGTTTAAAATTATAACTGACATTAGTTATGTAAAACGAAAACAATGCATAAACAGAACAAAGACATCCCTCCTTTAAAGGGAAATGATGTCTAAACGCCACCCAAGCATCATTTCACTAAAAATGAACTGATATCTATTTGGTGTATAGACATCACTTCTATCGGAAATAAATGATATATATATATATATATATATATATATATATATATATTACAACAGTTATTCCCACCATAAACGATGTATTAGTCATTTTGTACTGCTTGCATGATATGTTTATAGTAATACAAGACTTATAATAAGCCATTATCAACCTTCATTTCATGCAAATAAACAAAAAAGGGTTAGTACATCGTTTATTAATTATTTTAGGATGTCTTACTGCTGCTTCGACATCGTTTTTTAAAAGATGTAAAAAGTTTGGCACTTTAGACATCACCGACAGTGACATCGCTCCTGAAAAACGGAGACATCGTTTTTTAACCGATGTCTATGTGAAGTTTTCTTGCAGTGTTAGTTCGTTCTGTTCCTAAACGACTTGTATGAGTTAATGTTACCAGTACATTGCCATTGAAGGACGATGAATCAAGGATGAAATGTGGCATGTGTGAAAAGTAAAAATGTAGTCGCTAGCCTTATCAGTCGTTAATGACTACAATCAGGGAAGATGCAACAAGGCTCTGTGGGTGCACCCACTAGGGTATGTTTATCACCAGTCTAGACTAGTTGACCCTAAAATATATTCTTTGGTAGGGTTGCTGATTCCAACCATGGTGATAACGTATTCGGTACTAGCAAGTTAGTGGTAGGTCGGCCCTTTGTTAACATAGGATCTAGACATGGTCCTCTGTACGCTTATCTAGAGAGATACTGCGATGGGTGGTACACCAGTGCACGATCATTATATGGATATCCACACTCTAATGCGAGCCTTTTATGGTTCTAGTAGTATACCCAATAAAAAAAACATTCATAATACAGACGGCATCCTCCTCAACTTTATAATATAACGTGGATCCCTAGAATTAAAGTTAAGTGTTTTTCCCAAAAAAATGCGTTGGTCAGCAAAAAATAAAAATAAAAAATCTACAAATATTGCCAGAAGATTTCAAAAAAAAAAAAAAATGCATACGTGCATGCAAGTAAACCCAATAGTTGCAACTACTCCTAAAGTAGTTTACATTGAAAATTTGCATGAATTTTTGCATTCATGTATGCAAGTATTCTAAATACATGCATACATATATGCAACAATTCATGAAGATTTTAAGTTAAAAAATATGCATGAATACTAGCATAAAAGTGTGCAACTTTTCGGTTTTATAGCATACATGTATGCAAATAAAGATGAACTAATATTTTTGCCTATGGATTGTTGCACACTTGTATGCATTTATTTTGAATACTTGCATGCATGTATGCAAGTAAATATGAACAAATATGCATAGGCACGAATATATGCATACATGTATGCATTTATTTTGTATTATATGCATACATGTATGCATAAAAGTTAACACAGATGCATCACTATAATAGTTCCATATGTGTATGCAAGAATTTTGAATACATGCATCTTTCGATGCAATTAACCGCAGTTTCGCTGTTTTTTTGGTTTTGGGTGTAGTTTTTGATGGTTTTAACGTTTGGATTTTATTATGTTTACGTGTTTAATTTAAAATTGAATTTGCGTGATTTTTTTATTTTTTTTTAATGAATTTTCGGAAAATAGGGATGTAGTTTATAATAAGTTTAGGACCGGAAGTGAGCCTAATTATGAAACTTAATAGGGACCTTAGCTAAACGTACTCATTTGATTTAATGTAACAATATCGGTTAGATTGATAATTATTTATATTTTAGACATTTTTATAATATCAAGGGATTTTCTAGAAAGTGTTTAGGTTATCATAAGAGAAAAACACATGTCATGTTTATGTGTGGTCGTGTCTTATGAGAGTTTCATTCTTCAAAAGATTTTCTAAAATTAAGCAAGTTGTTGTGATGTAAGTTTTCTCACTGTTAAATATTCTATACTGATCCAGGTGTTTTTGCTTTCCCTCAAAATAGCTCGGGTCAGACCGCGTATATTTTCTACGTTTTCTCTGGATTTGTTTGGAGCTGCCAGGAGAGGAGCTGGAGCCGAGACGTATTCTCGTATTTACTTTATTAGTTATTTTTGTAGCGTGTGTTACATTAATCAGCCATTGTACAAACATATTGTTATGACTGTATAGGTTTGTCTAGTTGTGTACTATGATAATTGAGGCATGTATATATACAGTTTTTCTCTTGTATAAAGAGCATTGGTATATTATATTTTATTTATTCCGCTGTGAGATTCTGATCTTTTTTTATTTTGTTGTGTTATGTTCTTCTTTTCTTTCTATTCAATTTTTCTTTCTTTCTTCTTTCTCAACTTCTAACTTCTTTCTTCTAACATTCTAGGTTTTCGATACTTGAGTTTAAGCACGTTTTTTTAGCATAACGGTTGTGTAGAGTGGATCTAAACATCCGGTTCATATATTATATAGATAATAGGATAATATAAATCGGTCCACAAGCCTGATCAATGGCTCAAATAGTGATAGTTATGCATGCAGAGAAGTACGTTGGGTGTAGCGCAAATAGTTACATACTAAGTTGATTTACATACAGCCAAAATACACAACCAAAAGATAAACATATGAGCTAAAGTACGCAACTCCAAAACGTTGCTTGTAGAAATCAACCAAAAGACGGGCAAAAATGTACCTGGTTCTTGAGTGTCGGCTGAGCAGGTGGAGATTACCTTGGGTGGGGGTAGTTCCTTTATTGCTGGTGGCCCAGCGCCTCTGAGCTGCCCACTGATTCGTCCCAGATGGTGGTAGTATCCATGATGGTAGGTACGTACAGTGCTGGCTGGGTACCTGTCCACAGATGATAGAGATGGTTAACTTTATGACATAACTGTGTGTTAGAGATGGTTAACTTTATGACATAACTGTGTGTTAGAGATGTTAATTTTGTTGATACGCTTTTTGGTCGTAGCTTTCACACGTCAATAAACATCAGTAGAAAACACAAAGCGATTTGGTCAAAGTCGCAATGTAAACATAAAGATGGCCCGAAACCCCTTTAGATGAACTCTTTTGGGCCCGAAAACTTCAACTATGGTGCTTTGCATCATAACATTTGTATCCCTCTGAGTTAGCTTCAGGTACAACTTTCGCTTGGTCCAAACGACCTTATGGTTTGAAAGTTATGCCCGTTTTCGTGAACGTGTGTAGAAATGTCTTCACGCTCTTCCTAGGATGCATCGCGCAATAGCTTCGCAACTCCTCAAAAGGTAACATCTCGCATCGCATCCCTCTACGCCTCCTCTAGAACATCGCATCGCATTGACCTCTGCATTGCATCGCATCATCCTCCCCATCGCATCGCATCGCATCACCAACTTCACATCGCATCACCAACTTCGCATCGCATCCTCTAGAAATTTGCGTCCCCGGTTACCTCATATCCGCCCAGTTCGCATCCTTCGAGGATGAAAAAATTCACATCCCTTGGGTGCGAGTTTTCACATCCTTCTGATGCGAAAAATCGCTTTCCTCAGATGCAAAATTTTGCATCCCTTGGATGTGGAAATTCGCATCCTAATGCGTAGGCTCGCATCCCTCTGGGATGCGAATTTTGCATCCTCAGGATGGATGCAAAATTTCCTTAAAAAACAAGAAGATGAGGACAAGGATGCAATTTTCGACTCAATCGATGCTTGTGATGCGATTTTTTGGATGCGACGAGGCCTGTGATGCAATTTTTTGTATCACAATAGGGTGTGATGCGATTTTTCGTATCACAACATGCTGTGATGTGACTTTTCGTGTGTGGGATTTATAGGATTCGATTTTTTGGCAGTGGACCCCAAACCTCACCTACTCCTACCTAACATATTAACCTATAAATACCCCCAATTTTGGCCTTCATTGGGGATCCTTATTCTCTTGGATTTTTTACTTTTTGGAGCTTTCAAGCATCATTAATGATAGTCATTTTCTTCTTCATGGCCATTGGACATAGCATAAACCACTAAAACGTTGCCTACACGTTTTTAATCACTTTTTGGACATCTACGAGGATAAAAACATCACTTTTTGGACATCTACAAGGATAAAAACATCACTTTAGGGTTGTTTTGGACATATTTGGATTTCTTGGACATTGCTGACCAAGTCAACACCTTTTCCATCCAACGTAGAAGAAGAGAGACAATTTAGTTAAAGTTTAGAATTAACATACATTTTGCTATTCTATTGTAATGCTTTGTACTTAAACATTGTCTAAACTTGTACAACATTGTAATCGAACATTATATAATGTATGATTACCATGAAGTGGAAGTAGGTGTTAATGTCGAACCACTATAAAAGGTTGTGTTCTCTCACATTACATTATTTTGGATTGTGATTATTGTGTTCACAATAAATATACATCGAGGGTTAGCGTGGGCTGAATCCATGACAAATCCCCACATCAACACACATGAATACAAAAGATGTATTAATGTATAAATTCGAGGGTCCAATTTTCCTTTCATTACAGTTGTTATCAAATTGAAGGTTAAGTGATAACCTTGGCTTTGTGGCCTAACTCAATAAGAGATAAGGTAATAGAATGTCTTATTGTGAGTTTGAATGTGCATATATGAGAGTAAATTTGTTAATATTATAAAATGTTTTATTTATGTTTGTTTATCGGCTGAGTGTCATATAAGTTCCACATTGATGCGTTGGTCGACAGGAATTTCTAAACACTTAAACAAAGCAAATCAGCATAGTATTGTTTTAGTGAGTTGGTAAATGAAATAATTTTATGAAGATTTTATATATTTTTATATTTAAAGAAATTTTCAAATTAAGTTAGCTTTATGGATGATTATTCTAGTAGAATATGATGATATTCAATTATTATCATTTATTGTTGGATTAGTCGTGCTCACTTATGAGCATTGACTAATGTTGCTTGATTTATAGTTGTCCCGACCAGTTTATGGGTAATAGCTACATTATTTTCATAAGAGAAATCTTATCTTTCTCTTACATGGGTTAAATAGATTTTTAATTAGATAAACGCTGGAAACGAACACCTTGTGAATTCAGTTTCACGATTTGACCATATGGCGTTCGATGATGGGGTTAGGTAAGGAATCAGCCTAACTAAGTTGTTTAATATGAATTTAAACAAGGGAGAACATAGGTGAAGTATTCTTATATATAACTAGAATTATATAAGTGTAATTTATACACGAGATTTATAAACTGGAATTGAGTTAAGAATTGAAGGATTTAAATTTTGGGTAATTTTGAAAAATGTTTTTCAAGTTAATGGATATTTAGATTATTTAAAGATGTTTATGTATATGAATGGATTTTAAAGATTTTAGAAGTACAAATCTTACTTCGATCACTAAAAAATAATTCTGATGATGACTGCAGCATCATCGTTATTCATTTTCAAGTTTCTAAGTAAAACTTGCTACCGTTAGGAACTGTTCGGAGTAAAAGAGGCTCCACGTTGAATCTTAAAGATACAAATTTAAAATCCGGATGTTTGATTCTAAAATTTCAACAAAAATATAAGATGGATGCATAAATGTTCTAAGTATTAGAGTTGGTTGATTTGTGCATTTAACTTGATACGATGTTTCATATATTTGAAATCGAATATTCAACGATTTTGGATAGTTAAGATTTCTAAGTTAAATTGTAAGAATAAGCTAATTGTTATATGTTAATAAAAACTTGAATTTGTTAGAATACATGTGTTAAGAAAGCGAAGATGTTATTATTTAGAAATTTTAGAAATTGAAGAATATGATGAAGTTGAAAATTTAGTTAAGTTTATATAAAATCTTAAGAAGGTATGGTTATAATTTATTATTTAAACAAAGTTTGAACGTTTAATTAAAATTAAATTAAAACGAGCTCATCACTACGTGGTTGTTTATAGTTTCCGTTTTGAATTTCAATTGAGTCTATAGGACTCAATATAAGTTGGAATTCTTTAAAACAAGAATACTCCAGATCTGTTGGATTATAGTTTCCAAATCAAAGAGAAAGTTCGAGATTTCATCTTGTAGATTTTGAGTTATGTCAAAACCGAATTTCCAGAAAAATCAGGGTATGGTAGATTGTAAACAAAAATGAATTATTTAATAAAATGGAAGGATTTTAAGAAAATAAAATATGAACTTCCATTAATAAAACATACTTGCTTGATATATTGACTTGTGGTGAATTTGGGATCTGAATTTTTGAGTTGCTTAAGGTAGTATGAATGATCGGTGAAGTGATAACCTGAGACTATTGAGCAAATGGTGACGCTTAACAAGTAGTTTATCATCCTGGCGCAATGATGAGAGTTGTATTTTGAATAAACCCCAAGTCAAGATTATTAGTGGTTGTGGCACTATATGATATTTGTGTGTTTATTGATTGTGGTTGCATGTAGCTTTATGCAACGTTTGTGTTGTTTGTGGATTTGCATCATTATTGCCAGTTGCATCATGTTTGGTGGCTGCATTTGATGGTTATGTTGTTTGTGTACATGTCAGTTGTTATTATGTTACTTGTTAATTTTACTTACTTCTCTTTTGGGCTATGTAAGTATACACAAGCAGATGGAAACAAAATCTTGCTAGCTTGCTTATGACTTTTGGCTTCATGGAAAAGGTTTGTTTGTCCGACAAAATGGTACGTATCTCGGATTACATACCGTACATGAGTCTTTCATATTGTTTATCCTATGATTTTTGATGTCTCATTACTGAGATGAGATGTATAGTGTTATATGTTGTGATTGTGGGAAAATTTTCAGATAGAGCCGTATAAAGGAGGTGCTGGCAATTTTTTTTTTTTTGAAAATTTCAGGTATTAGAATTTTTTTATAAGTAATGTTTTGGAAGTAAAATCAATCGGTTTGTAATAATCCTCTTAACCTGTGATGTTGGGGACGAAATCCTTTGAAGAGAAGAAGAATGTAATAACCTGAATTTTTTAGTAAGGAATATTTAATTAATTCAAAACGATTAATTTTAAAAATTAACAACTTGAAATTAATATAAAGTGAGAATTAGAACGTTAAATTAACCTAAGATTGAAAATTTTGAGTTTAAAGTCCAATTAAATTTATATAGAAGTTATATAAAATTCTATTTGAATACAAATGATAATAATAAATTATTATTAGAGAATTTATGTGTTTTGAAATTGAATAATTAGCAATCGATTTTCATTCACACGTAAAAATAGTCATTTTTCACACGATTTCGGATTTCAACGAAAACAGTTTCATCAGATCTGGAATGGTTAATTATTGAAAGATTTCAATTTTCATATCAATGCGAGATGTTATGTGATGCTGTGTGATAAATGCGTATCGATTTGAAAATTTTAATAACAACTGTTAAATATGATCAAATTAGCTTCTAGAACAAGTTCTAATGAGTTCGAAATATGGGTAATTAGCAGGAAACGACTGTGAGCACGTGTGATTTTGAGTTTGGAATATTTTTTAACAAAAATATCTGAATGAATAGTGTATTGAGAATTTTTCTATATAAGAAAATAAAATTTTCACTTTCATTTCTAAACCCTAACGCTAAAATAACAATCGCCATTTCTTTTATTTTCTAACCCTACAATCAATAGCCATGGTTTAATGTGTCGATTCAAGAAAAATATGGTGATGGCTTCAACTGAAAGATTGTGCGTGGTGGCCATGAGAGTGGATTAATGGTGAGTGATCGACGAATGGAGTATGGAGGCGTGGGTTTCGAGTTGAATGTCTACAAAATCTTATTGATAATATATTTAATAGATGATAATATATATGTGGATTAAACATATACAAAATCTTGTTGAATTCGGATCAATGTAGCTCACGGTAGGGTAGAGATGATAAATGGATGCTGCAAAACATGGGTGTCCCATAATGCTTTTCTATCTATATATAAATATCCCGGTGTGGGATGTATGTTTTCAATGCTATTCCTTCACTTGTGGCGTATTCGAGCAAACCATGTGATCATAATATTTTAAATGGAATGATTGTATGTATGATGGTTAAGCGCATGCATATTAGTTTAGGGCTGTCAACGGATACTTTCGGATGCGGATAATGTCATATCCGTATTCGCATCCAAAACCATTTTCAGATATCGAATATTCGCATCCGCGGATACGGACGGATATCAGATAATTATCTGCTCCGCCAACGATCGATAAATCAGTGAACATTAATAAGAAAATTTAGCTAAATATTAAGCTTTTTCAACCTAATTAATTACTAAAGTGATAAAAATAAATAAATATGATGATAATATATAATTTTGAGCAATTAACATGCATTTAATAGACTCTTAATTTTTCAAAACAATAAATTATTATATTTAATTAAGCTAAAATACACATAATTTAAATTGTAATCGTGAAAAAAAAGCGAACGGATAATTTTCGGATGCGGATAAGCCTATATTCACATCGACATCTGCTTTCCCGGATATCGGATATTTATCCGTTTCTCGGATGCGTATGCAGACGAGTATCGGATTTTGGGGGTATACATTGACAGTCCTACATTAGCTGAATTAGTTGCATAAATAACAATTAACCGCATGCATATTAGTTTAATTAGTTGAAATTCATGCTCTGACACCACCATTAGCACTTTTTAAGTTTCGAGGCTATTATTTAGTGGTTCACAAAACCAAATGGTTAACCTGAATAATGATTTTTTAGTATTTGTCCATGATCATTGTTATATATTTCCCAATGTAGAACTTATATTTTAAGCAATAATATATCATATAAAATTGTATTAGATATATTTAGAACGTTTGTATGTTCATTTTTCTATATTCAAGTGCAACGACCGATACAATATATACCTACATCAGAAGACTGCAACCACAAAAAAGCTATAATACGTGTATAAGAAGGGTGAACATTGCAACTGGTGTGGACAAGATTAATCAAAAATATTTACTTGTGCAAGAGTAACCTATCCACTTTTTCTGCCTCAGATGGATTGCCACTGCTACTTTCACATTGGCATATATGCTAAAGATATATACCAAAGGAAAAAAAAAAAAAAAAAAAAAAATCTAAAGAAATGAAAAAAGTTCCAAAAAGTGCAACAGGAAGAAAGTGCACGTATAAATTAGTCCAAGTTGTTTTGAAATGAAAGAATCAAACAAAATAATGAATCATTGGCTGACGTGCCTTCTAGTTGGATTCCCATTACCCGCAATATTTGTTTGTAATTAATGAAGCAAATGCTTGCGCTTTTATCCTCTTAATCTATTCCGTTATGACTACATATGTTTGTCCATCAGCGAAAGTTGCCTATGATAAAACCTGAAGCAGGGTTCCGTTGTAAATACTGAAAACTCGAAATTTGCACTATCCTGTATTATAAATATCGAATATTTGAAAAACTAACGAGCATACAGATATATAAGACATCCGTGTTCGAAATTTATCCGTTTGATTTATGTTAATGATATTTGGACGACGCTTGCGTTGGATGAAAAGTCGTTTTTGTTTTTTTGTTTTTTTTTGTTTTGTCATCCTTCGTCCGTTTAGTACCGATGCAATAAAAAAAGGCAATACCAAAAGTATATTGTTGTTACACAAATCGCATAGTTAATAGTGAATTACAAAACATCACACGTGTATCCCTTAACTAGGATAGATATCACGTCTAAAATATCATGGGGCCCAACGAATAGAATATGACGGATTGCATTTTCTTCTTTCCAGAAGAAATGCTTGGCCAAGTGAAATCAGCTACAGTCAGTTATTCTGTTGGAAGAAACTAAACGATAACTCCAAACAACTTACAGCCACTTGAACCTTTTCCTTTCTTCCTAGTTAACCTCAAACCGTGTGTTTAAACTACAGCAGTGTGTTGTTAGGCACACCTTATTATTATTATTTTTTTTAATACCATTATTAAAAAATATTGTGAAATTTTAGATCATAATCTTCTTAATACCAAATACATCTTTCCAGTTTTTTTCGCACAGCTAACAACTGCCGATCTTCACCGTTTTCTACAGTGATTAAACAGCAAACAACAATAGTTTTTTTATTTATGATCGTGGAAGACGATGTTGATCGATTTTAATTTATTGTATAAAATAATTTTGTACGATGTTTAACTGCCATATAAAATGTGTTTGACATTAGGTAATGCATAAAATTTACCTAATTACTTTTAGATATGGTATTGAAAAGATTTCTTTAGCACCGCACTTGGTCCTCGACAAATTAGTCCAACGTTTTAATTTGTTGTCGCACCCAAACAGGCTCATTCGATCTCCTCCCAGCAAGACGTGGATATGACTAAGCAACATCTAAATTGATTGGCTGACACTCGCACTTTATTGGAAAATATTAGTGTGACATTTTATATGTGCTCCACTTGGTTCTATTACTTCTTATATCGGTATCGATGTTTTATATTTTCAGCTGCTATTGGAACGTTTTTGGGTTACGACAATTGTTGTCCTAATTGGTGCTAATCGCCAAGTGTTCTTATTATTAATGTTGGCGCTTTCAATTGATCATTTAAGATTAATAATAAAAAGTGACAACTTAATGATTCTATAGGATGAGCCACACTCTTAATCAAGATATTTTGTGTTGTACAAAAATAAATATCTTTTCTTTGTAGCTTTATCTTCATATATATATATATATATATATATATATATATATATATATATATATATATATATATATATATATATATATATATATATATATTTTTAAAACCCAGGAGAACCCGGCGGGTCGGTAAACTCCTGAGGAGGGTACAGTAAAGTCGTCCGCTAATCCAAGCCCCCATACCCCCGGGTAAATTTATGTAGGATGGGGAAGCGCATGGTAGGAATCGAACCATCGACCTTTTTACCAGGAAGTTAGGCCTCCTTTCCACTGCGCCGCACCCGCGGACATATATATATATATATATATATATATATATATATATATATTTGCTTGTCTACATTAATATTTTATATTTTTAGATATATTTAAAACCAAGTAAGTCTATTTGTATGCTTAGGTAACGTAGTAAGTTTGATTTAAACAAATAGTTACATAAATGATGAGATCATCGTAGCGTCTAGATAGAGTTTAGACGAAAGCAAATAAGGATTTGTATTTTGTAGAACTAAGGTCAAGAATCATATATTTATAGAATGAAGTAAATAAGTTGTAAATAGCAATTTTGACGTAAGGCAACTTTCTTGAATAAACCTAGGGACCGACCTCACTGTTATACGTACAAATTATATTAGGTCGGCCAAGTTTCCTGTGTGGTATTGCTGGCTATATATTCGTGGTTCTAGACTTCCAAGGCTCTTCTATTCTACACTATTGAATTCAGATATTTTTAGTCAAATAGAGATTCAAAATCACTATTAGGTACCACAACAAAAACATAACGTGTACCGGTGGTCAAACAATAACATTTACCCTTTTATTTTGTTCTTATTTTATCAAGACACTCAAATAGACAGTGATGTCGACCTAATTGCATTAGGTCCCAAGCACAATTTAGTTTATAAAATCAAAATTACTTAGATGTGGAATCGGTTCAATACCGAAACTTTGTATTCATCATACCGACTTATATTTATAATAGAAAAATCATACCATAACCAGTTAAATAAACCGGTTATCAATAGTTCGTTTTATGGTTGATAGACGTCACTAATAAATTTTTGTCGTTTACTTGTATGAGTTCGTTTTGTTTTTACATATGGTTTTTTTTTTTTTTTGTTATTATATTATTATTTATCTATCTTATTTTACATAGTCAAACATATAAGTAAACATTATGAATAAACAAAAATATCACACAGATTATACTTTTTCGGTACCACTTTCGTTGGCAACAGTTGGTAATGGTTGGTTAGTGGTAATATGGTAAAAATGTCCAGTCGTACAAAAACACAACTGGTGACATGATTGTGCAATTCACACCGCATTTCGGTCCATTCTTCATTAATAGTTTCCTTTTAAATAGTATCAGTGGAAACCATGTCCGACATGAGGTTTGCTTGATTTATTAAGCGAGCATTTTTTAAAATATTTGAGTTATATAAATGTGGAACTTAAGATTTTAAATTGTATTTTTTTTTTTCAAATTGGTTTCTTTTAAAAATCATGTACGAAATTTAAATAATAGAATTTTCAAGATTATAATGTCAAATTTTGTTTTATTTTTTTAATTGAGAATTAGATTCAGGTTATGGTGCCAAATTTCATGTTTTTTTTTGTGTCTCCAAAGTCACTCACATACCTTAAGCATGCAAATAATGATTCAGATGGAAAAAAAGAACATGTATTTTATTATTTTGATAAAAAAAGTTTCTTAAATACATAACTGATAGTTACTTTTAAAAGAAAAAATGATAGGCAATCAACTTTTTATCCTTTCTTAACCATTACTAATGTACGGGAAAATGAAGCATAAATTAGTCACGACTATGAGCTTATTTAGTTGTATGTAGGGAAATGATGATTTGATTTCTTAACTTCTGTGCATATGAGAATAATTTTTATTCGTAAAAATTAATGTTTAAGTATAAAAACTAAAACACACTCAACGGCTTTAATCAAAAACCAAAATAAAAAATTAATCTAACAACATCTTTGTAGCACCATATAAAAACATAAACTTTATCCACTTATTTCATTTTATTTGAATTAAAATTCATGCGTGCTCATGTAAATCTTAGAGGTATATTCAAGATGAGGGAAATAATACATGCAAGGGGTAGATGCCAACGGTGCACTTGCAAAAAATAATTATTTATTTTAATAATCATGTACATGTATGAATAGATATATTTATTTAAATTAATTCCTTATCTAACTTATGTTATACTGCATAAAAATGTATAAGTATACAGTAAGAAAGAATTACAATTAACTTAATAAATTTCTAAGAGTTGCATAAGTCAAGTTCAACGTGAGGAAAACAAAATCAAAATTGAAATAGATAAAAAAATGTAGACATATTTTCATTAATGTCAGCAGCATTTCATGTATTAACTTACGTATACAACATTAATGTAATGACAACATATACTCCATCAATAAGGTTTTTTAAAGTAATTGCATTACTGTAAAAATATAAGTGACGGGTAAACATCACTCTAAACCAAATATTATTCTTACTAAGCGATCTCAAACATTTGACAAATTTATACATCCTCATAAAGGAAAGAGCATAGACTGAGGACCAGGGTTGAAGCCCATTGATGTTGGTTTAAGGTTAATCGAACACCAGCATCCAGTTTATCCCATCAGTCATCGAGCAATCACAGAGTGCAATAAAGTAAAGAGGCATATAATTTATAGTGGTTCAGCAAATTGTGCATACGCCTACTTACTGCATATTATCATTTACAATGTATGATTACAAGTACAGTTTGATTCAATTGTAAGAACGTAGAGAAAAAACTGTTGCAGTTAGGCTTGAGCAATGCACTTGTGTAGAAGCCTCCATCAGCCAAGAGAAGATCCTCCAAAAATGGCCAAACAATATCATATTTATAGTTGCATTGAAGATTGGATCGTTGTCAATCAAGGAGAAAAAACTGGATCACATTTTGATTGTGCCCCATAGATATTCGGATCCAACCCTTTGGTTGTAAGGATCAATATCAATCCCACATGGAGGGACTAGTATAAAAAACTTCATATCCCTCTTTCGTTCGTAAATTCGCATCTAACCATGTGTAGTTCGATCACCAATTTTCAACCAGAATTCTGTGTCGATCATCTCGTTTTAGATGATGCGCCTGCTTCCAGTCTTGATCAATTTGTTCCTTTAAAATATTGATTTGATCTATATTAAATTATTACATATCCGAGCTTATGCTCAGATTCGAATTTTCCATGTGATCGGGCATGTCAATCATGTCGTTTTCAACTGATCCAAAGTGTTCTCCAAACGATCGATCACTTAGTGAATTTCAGATCCGATCCGAGTTTAACAATTTTCGTATCCGACCGTTCGGATCCGATCCCCTATCTTTCCTTGATAACATGGGTTGATCACTTGATTTCGGCTTGATCGATCGTTTCTCCAAGTGATTGATCACCCCATTTTTATGCCGATTCGTTTATTTGGAAATGATTAGGCAAGTTTTTTGAAACAATCTGCTGCATCGGTTCACGTTTTTGAGTGGTTGGGGTATATCGATCACTATTTTATGAAAATTGATCCGAATTTTCCAAAATGATGAGTAATGAGATCGATTTAATCCTTAGTTTTCAAGGTGGTCAGAGTATGCCAATCATGCTTTTCTGGGGTGATCAATCTGATCAAGTGCATGATCGATCAAATGAACATGAAATGATTCGTTGAGCCGATCAGGTTATTTCTGAGTGACCAGATGATGCTCGGAGATGACCAATCCGAGTTAACTAATTTTTTATTTCCCAAGCGAATGCGGTTCTGATGCTTAGTCCAAGTTTATACGGGTCCACGCTCGAGCCACGAACAATCCAAGTGTCCAAGTCAGAAGTGTAACAACATTGTCAAAAGGCTAGTTAATACTTTCCCTCCTAAACATGTCTTTCTATGGAAGGTGTGTTTTAGATTAGATCGGTTTTCTCAATCTCTCTAGATTAGTGTTGAAAGTTCGCAACTACGTCGGGTCGGTTTTACGCTAAGTACATTCCATACTTAATGATCTAAGTCTTGTCCCACTAACCCTAATCCATAGTGGATGTTGCAAGCCTCTCTGAGCTTTTGAGTGAGCTTAAGCCATACTGGTTGCTTTATAACCTCTAATGGTTTTGATCATATATCAGCCATACATGTTGATTTCGAGCCTCTTCGGGCTTTCGCTAACCATAAGCCATACTTAGCATTCTGAGTTTGGGTTGTTTTTCGTCAAGAATTATCCATACCTAACGGTTCATGGTTAGATCAATCCCCACCAAGCATCAACCATACTTAGTGGTTTACTGTTTGGTTGGACTGTCAAGAATCAAACGTACTTAACAACCCATGGTTTAGATTCCCCTTACACCAGCCATACTTGATTGTTCACCATTTTGTTCGCATCTAACAAGCATTATTCATACTTGATAGTTTATAGCCTCTCTGATATCTTTTCGAGCATCATCTATACTCGTCGCTCCATAACCTTGTCGATCTCTTGTCATGCATCAGCCATACATGACAATCTAATTAATTAAAAGTTTTATACTTGGTGAGCATCAGCCATACCCATCAAGTGATTAAAGTTGTCTGAAATCAAATTTTACATCCGATGAACATTATTCATACACGCCAAACAACCTTATTAGTGAAACACCCTTTCACTTTTAGTATTCCCTAAAAAGGTCGTAGTAAGAAATGTAGAGCATTGTAGGTACAAAGAAAGTAATCACAAAGATTAAAATTCGTAGAACATTAAAAAACAATGGAAACATTTATTTTTCAAATAGCTTATTATTCTCAAAACAACATTTTGCACAAAATAAGATTTGATATGAATCATATGTTTTACATAATCTTATCTTGAATCAGAGTATACAATAAAATAATCCCCTCTCAAATACAAATTCAAACCATGACAAATAAGATGTTACCAAATAGAAAGAAAATAAGATCTTTGACATTAATCCTCCTAGCTGCTAGTATCTATCAATCTCTGCCCTATGAGCCTTCTAGGAGGAAGAAAAGGGAAGAAAGTGGAACGAGTTTGACATAAAGTTTGGTGAATGATGCAATTACTAACATGATTGAGTTATATAAAAAAATAGACCAAATAACAGTTCCAGTGTCAAATAGGATAAGCGTATGTGCATAACTGCGAAAGGTAAACATACTAGAAAATGTGAAACAAAATATACTTGAGATATACAAGTAAAGATTTGTTCGACTGTTTATCTAATTCAACTAGTCACTTGGTTGTTTGCACTTTCTCAATTACTGAACACAATAAACACGATTAGGATTGTTTCCTAATACCAGCCGTCGATCAGTTTTATCCTACCAGTCTACCATCTTGCATGATAACTTATGTCATTACGCATATAAGGCTTTATCTGACTAAGTCCATCAGTAAAGACATAATTACTCACTTTTGGACGCAGTAATGACTTATCTTGCCCTGTCGATGAACTCGCACGCTCGCTACACCATCGAAATGCACCCATACACGACCCTGTCTCTATTTATCCCTTGTTTACCCAAGTTAACATAAGCGTGCACATTCTATACCACCACCTATTATGAGACCATCGGTGATAAAACTGAAAGGAAATATTATAGGCATGGATAATTGCAAACGGATATTCTAATTTGCTCTCTAGCTCAGACCCCCTTGACTCAGATCTTATTCGCTTGTCACTTATTTTTCCAATTAGTCACGTACTGTTGGTAAAGACCACAACTATTACTTTCTTATTAAACTTAATCTCATATATATATATATATATATACATACATATATATATATATACATATATATATGTATGTATGTATTCGTAACATGCCTTTTCAGTATTCTATTCAATTATAACCGTCATGTTATAATTCTATTTGCATATATGCCCAGTCTATCTATTATGATTTATTTATGCGTCCATACAATCATCATAATATTGTTCTTGTAAATATATCCAGTCTGTCTATTATGACCTATTTATGTGTTCGTACAATTATCATAATATTATTCTTGTAAGTATGTCTACCATTTCCCAATTAGACCCGTGTTACAATTTCATTGCAAATCCGTATTAATTTTCCTATTTCAGTCCAATCCCTTTTTTAATTACAGATCTATATTTTATTCACTTTTTGTAACGACCCGCATTTTACGCATCGGAGGATCGTAGAATATTTATTTCATTCACATACGAAGTCGTATGGTCGTGTAACTTTGGGAAGCGACTATTGGGGTCATTTCCCATGTTCAAGATTTTTGCCGAATTTTAAATGACCGTTTTGCCCCTGGCGAATCTTGTTTCATCTATAACTTTTAATTGGTAAGGAGTTTTGACCTGAAATCACTTCCATTGGATTTGAGTGATGGTTTACCTTTCCGTAGAGTGGTCACATTGATCAAACGGACTTACCGTTTGGGAAATATGGCTGAAATAAGGTTTAGAAGGTGAAAAAAACTTAACCGGGCCTAATTAGGGTGATTAACAGCTAGTCCCATAACCCATTTCGGGATTAGGGTTATGGGGAGGCTGAAATCAGTTAGGAAATGATTTTATTTCATTTTCTAAGCCGCCTAAAACATTTCTCTAACCCTAACAATGACCTCCATCTTCAAAAATCATCCCAAATCACTTTCTAATCACTAATTAAGAAGATCTACACCAAATCAAGGCAAATCAACATCAAATCAAATTTGGAGTTGCTGTGTTGCATAGGAAAACGTCCCAAAACAGTAGAATTTCATATCTAAAGTTTTATTTGTGGCTAAGGTAAGTGATTTGCATTGTTTTTCACTAGTTACGGCTAATTAGGGGTGATTAGTGTTAATTAACAAAATTATACATGATTAAATTTTGGAAAAATGTTTAGAAATTCTTAAATATTATGTATGCCCCTGTTAGAAATTTGGGTTAGTTTGGATATGATTTGCTAATCCGATCATTAGTTATGGTTAAGTATGATTAAGGGGAAAACCATGGGTTTTGGGTATGTTTGATTCATATTGGCATGATTATTCATCGTTTTGGTGTTTATTGTTGATTCTCTATGTTGCTATGACTGTATGGTATGCTTTGTGATTGATTAGAAAAGTTAGAATGGTCGAAAACGCCTTCGTATGGCGTAAAACAGTCGCCGGAAAATTGCAGGAATTGTGCAGGAAACCGGATCAGACCCCCTTTATCCGATGGCAAGAGGCCTCGACCCCAATCCCACTCGTGGAGTACTGTCCATGAACCGACCCCATCACTTCTCGTAGCACGAACCTGCTCGTGATGCACTTTGACCGATCCGAAACGTGACAAACCAGGAGCCCCGACCCGAATCAGGGGGAGCAGCAGATCACGAACCAGAGCCCTATACCGACCCGAACTGAGGCTGGCACTTAAGAACCAAACCGACTTGGATGGATAAATCTGATTCAAACCCAATGGGGGTATCACGACCCGAACCGACCTAGAGCATGCACGGTCGAATCGAACCGTGGACCAGGAGAAGGTTACCAAACTGAGGTTAAGCAAAGAGAAGGACTGAACCGATGCAGATGAAGACTAAAACCCGAGATGTAAAGGTAGTCCAAATGAGAAGTTAGAATTCAGGATCCATATGGGAACCAACGAGTTAACATCATGATTGGACTTTGCTGCGGAACGTGTGCAAAGGGGTTATCGACGTCTATAGCTTTGACTCACCCCTGAGAGACGAATATTGGCTATGGATCAATGTAGTGGAGTTGTTATGACTCCATGGGGCAAAGTGATCGTAGCAGGGCTATGAGCCAGTGCAGTGGAGTTGTTATGACTACATGGGGCATAGTGGACATAGCAAAGTATTACTGGTTACGGGTCAATGCAGTGGAGCCGCCATGACTCCATGGGGCAGAGTGATCGTAACAAAGAATTGGGTGATCAAAGTGGTAGATATCGTATGCTTTACACACTGAGTGAGAGATGTGAGGATGATTGCTATGTTTGATGTTTTGCTATCACCATGACATGCACACCCCCTCCCCATTATTTTCACACCATGTGTTAGTGTCACCTTAGAGTATTGTACATCCTGTTGTGCTAACTCTTTGGTTGCAGGTCCAGGTATGGTTATGTATACCTGTTATTGTTCTGTTTTGCTGCTTATCGCTCATACCAGACTTTTATCTGACCCAGAGTTTTTTGTCTCTTCTTATTACTCTGGGTGCTCTTAAACGGGCAGACTAGAGACAGGTCAAGTGATTATGCACGAGTAGCTATACTGGAGACGAGTAGGAGGCTTCCACATATGATATATATATATATATAATCTCCCTGTATTGTTGCTGGTCACTACTTTGGGCATTAGTAGTGTACCTCTTTCTTTTGCTTTAGAGACGGTATTTCAAAGTTGTAATAATATTGGTTTGGATGTGAAGCTGTATTTTGGATTTCCGCTGCTATGATGGTTTAGTTTTCAGCTTATGCACTGTCTCGCCTGTTTTATGTCAAAGTTATGTTATTATTATATTTTATCCCATGCCCTGTGAGACATTCTATAGGTTCCTTGTTAGTTCAAATTCCTTTCTTTTTCTTTTTTTGGTGATCATCCCGTACTAGTCGGGCATTGGCACAACGCACTTTCATTGGAAATGTCGGCTGGTGCGGGGACTTGGTATCAGAGCTCTAGGTTGCGTAGTTAACCTAGGGAAAGACACCAAGGAGAGACAGTATGTATATGAGAGTGCGTATTTGTGATATTTTGATTTCCAAAAGCTATGTATATATATACTATTAGTATATCTAAGGAAGAATTCGCACTGCACGGGCACCACTAAGGAGATGGTTAATCGTTTTCTCTTTACAAATTGAACGATGAGCCGATATACGAGGAGTACGAGTTCAGAAACAAACCATAGGGATGTTCCTGATATGAGGACGATGTTTACCACCTTCATGAGGAAGATGCTTATGGATGTTCAGGGGGTAGTTCCTAATGCTGCTAATAGTGGTGGTGCAGTAGTGCAGGCGCCTAGGGTCGATTTCGCCAAGCTTAACAAGGATTATACTAGTCTTGGTGGGAAGTCGTTCCACGGAACAGAATTAGCAACAAAGGTTTAAGATTGGCTTGATAGTTGTAAGCGTATCTTCGAGGATTTGGGTATCGAGGATGCGAGGAAGAGAAAGCTAGCATCGCGTCAGCTTCAAGGATGGGCGATGAATTGGTGGAATGCTATTAAGGCAGCTACTCTTGAGGATCAAGTTACTTGGAATCAGTTTAAGGCCCGATTCGGTGATAAGTTTATTCCAGCTACTCAGAAATCGGAATTGTTTAGGAAATTCTTGGAGCTTAAGAAGAATGGTAGGACAGTCTCGGAGTATATTGCTGAATTTGATACCTTATCGAAGTATGGATTGTCCCTTATCGATACGGTCGAGAAGAAGAACGAGAAGTTCATAACTGGCCTAGATAAGTACTTGGGAGAGAAACTCATAAGCCATATCATTGAGACATTCGAATCTATTGTGGAAAAGGCATTGAGATCTGAGACCCTTTACCCTAAGTCGAAGACCGTGGTTGCTATTACATCTACAGAGGAGCCAAAGTCGCTGGAAAGTGGTGGAGGCAAGGATAATCCCCAGAATAAGAGGAAACAGAACCAAACCAAGGATGGTCAGAATAAGAAGAATAAGAAAGGTGGCGAGTGCTTTAGCTGTGGCAAGAAGGGCCACTATGCTAGGGATTGTCATGGAAGGCCTGGGGAAAGGAAGTGCTTCAATTGCGGCCAAGCGGGACATCACAAGGATAAATGTCCGCAACCCCCTAGGGAGAAGCAGATCGTGAAAGCATATGCTATCAACGTTGTTCCTTCTTCGTCGAATGTCCCAGCTGCAGTGGAAAAGGGAAAGGGTGTTTTTATTCGAGGTATGCTTTCTATTTATTATGTTCCTGTTCAATTTTTGTTTGACGGGGCTTCCCATTCCTTCGTGTCTAGTGACCTGGTAGATAGATTGGAATTGTAACTCAAGAGTTGTTGTAATTTGGTCTTATAGAGTCATAGATGCATGTTTTCTTGTGATTATTTTGTTTTAGGCCTTACTGGGTTTAGCATTATTTTGGGAGTTTATTAGCTCCAAGGGTATAGGGTGGTATTGGGTACCTGCCTAGTAATGGCAATAATAACTGGAACTAAGGGATACTTGAGACTGAGCCTGAGTTTGTGGATAGTCGCCAGCGATGCCGACTAGTGTTATAGAGAGAATATCGTTGTTGTAAGTTCTAGTTGTCTCTGGGAGAAAATGTACGTTGGATGTGCAGTAGTCTGGTTAGAACTAGGGTTGCCATTTACGCTTGACATATGGCATGTGTTGACATGAGATCAATGATAGTTTCGAAGCAGGATTGACGAGGATATCCAAAGTTAATTATGAGTGCTCGAGTGTTTGGTTGTTTTGTTCATATCATCTCACGTAGATTGTCTAAATTCGGAGGAGATGTTCCTTGAGTGCTTGTCTGATATTGGTTTAGGCCTTTGGGGCTTGTTCTTGGGGAATGTCAAGTTCGACTAGGATGGTTTTCGTGAGATATAGGTAGTTGTTGTGATTTCCATTGGATGATGTGATGGTTTACTCGAGGAATAAGGTGCAGCTCGGAACATGATAAGACTGTTCGATGATGTGGACTTCCCCGAGTTGGACTCCATAAGGCTGTGAGATAACTCGAGTTGGACTCGAGGAGGCTGCAAGGTAATGAGATGACTCTAGTTAAACTCGAGAAGGCAGCAAGGTAATGGATTGACTCGAGTTGGACTCAAGAGGGTTGCAAGAAATTGGATTGACTTGGGTGGGACTCGAGTTGAAGATGGAGTTGTGGATAGCTCTTCTGATGGAGGGCCAAGGAAACGTCGATGGTTTGGAGTGTCCTAGGCGGACTCGAAGCAGGGGTATCTGGGGACGCCCATTTACCTTGGATCCATTGGACGTGATCTAGTTATCCTTGGAGGATAAACGTACATTGGACGTGCGGTAGTCCGTTTGGAGCTGGGGCTTCTATTAGCCCTTGAGATTGGTTGGACCAGTCATATGGGTATCGACGTATTCATGGCTTTAGCAGGTGATAGATATGACTTGTTTGATGGATGCTATGGTTGCTATGTTTGTTCCTATTTTTCTTCTCTTGAGTAGACTATCATCTGTAGGGTTCTAGCGATGGGGAACAAAAAGATGATGGAATATATGAGTGCCTATAGTACGAGACTAGGTGCGGTAATAGGTGCATTGAGTAGGAGACATGCCAGTCTAGGGGCTATGTTCCTAGGATGGAAGCAACTAGAGTATATCGCGGGATATGATTTCAGACCTAAGTATGCATTAGATCCAAAGATGTTAACATTTTGATGAGCAGACCGATTTTGATTGAGTGGAATGGTTCCAGTTAGAGGGACGATCCTAACCTATTTGAAATCATCTCTAAGGTAGAGATGGGTATCTATGGCGAGAGAATGATTAAGCAAGGACTTGATCGAGAAGAATGGCTTCGAAAGAGTGAGAGTTTGTTTTGTACCCAACGTAAAAGGATAGAGTGATGAAGAGAGGCGTTGGGAAATTTATAACCAAGTGCATGAACTGCCAGTTAGTTAGAGTGGAGCCAAAGAAGCCAAGTGGTTTGTTACAATCGTTGGAGATTCTTGAATGGAAATGGAAAGAAGTCTCAATGAATTTCATTGATGGTTTACTAAGGATTGGATCGATTATGATGGTATTTGGGTGAATTGTGCATTATAGGATCTTTGGGAGCTTGTATATTGGATTTTGGAGGGTCGTGGGATGACCATTTGCATCTAGTTGAGTTCGCATATATAGTAACAGTTATCCCTTTGTTAGGAAACCGCTTGCAAGGATAGGATTGTTAAGTTATTGTGTATGTTTGATTGTTTGTAAATGGCTGGTAGGCATGCAGGATACCTTTATTTCTTTTGGTTAAGGAATTTCGGGGGCGAAATTTCTTAAGGGGGGAGAATGTAACGACCCGCATTCTACGGATCGGAGGATTGTAGAATATTTATTTCATTCACATATGAAGTTATATGGTCGTGTAACTTTGGGGAGCGACTATTGGGGTCTTTTCCCATGTTCATGATTTTTTCCGAATTTTAATGACCGTTTTGCCCCTGACGAATTTTGTTTTGCCTATAACTTTTGGTTGGTAAGGAGTTTTGACTTGAAACTATTTCCATTGAATTTGAATGATGGTTTACCTTTCCGTAGAGTGGTCACATTAATCAAACGGACTTACTGTTCGGGAGATATGGCTGAAATAATGTTTGGAAGGTGAAAAACAACTTAACCGGGCCTAATTAGGTTGATTAACAGCTAGGCCCATAACCCATTTCGGGATTAGGGTTATGGGGAGGCTGAAATCAGTTAGGAAACAATTTTATTTCATTTTCTCAACCGCCTAAAACATTTCTCTAATCCTAACAATGGCCTCCACCTTCTAAAATCATCCCAAATCACCTTCTAATCACTAATTAAAAAGATCTACATCAAATCAAGGCAAACCAACACCAAATTAGAGTTGGAGCTGCTGTGTTGCATAGGAAAACGCCCCAAAACAGTAGAGTTTTAGACCTAAAGTTTTATTTGTGGCTAAGATGAGTGATTTGCATTGTTTTTCAGTAATTACGGCTAATTAGAGGTGTTTAATGTTAATTAACAAAATTATACATGATTAAATTCTGGGAAAATGTTTAGAAATTCTTAAATATTATTTCAAGCCTTTGTTAGAAATTTGGGTTAATTTGGACATGTTTTGCTAATCCGATCATTAGTTATGGTTAAGCATGATTAAGGGAAAACCATGGGTTTTGGGTATGTTTGATTCATATTGGCATGATTATTCATCGTTTTGGTGTTTATTGTTGATTTTCTATGTTGCTATGACTGTATGGTATGCTTTGTGATTGATTAGAAAAGTTAGAATGGTCGAAAATGTCGTCGTATGGCATAAAATAATCGCTCGAAAATTGCAGGAATTGTGCAGGAAACCGGATCGGACCCCCTTTATCCGTACCGCTCGTGGCAGAAGGCCTCGACCCCAATCCCACTCGTGGAGTACTGTCCATGAACCGACCCCATCACTTCTCGTAGCACGAACCCACTTTTGATGCACTTTGACTGATCCGAAATGTGACGAATCAAGAGCCCCGACCCGAACTAGGGTGAGCAGCAGATCACGAACCAGAGTCCTATCCCGACCCGAACCATGGCTGGCACTCACGAACCAAACCGACTTGGATGGATAAATCCGATCCGAACCCAATGGGGGTATCATGACCCGAACCGACCTAGAGCATGCACGACCGAACCGAACCGAGGACCAGGAGAAGGTTACCAAACTGAGGTTAAGAAAAGAGAAGGACTGAACTGATCAGGATGAAGACCAAAACCGAGATGCAAAGGTAGTCCAAACGAGAAGTTAGAACCCATGATCCTGATGGGAACCAACGAGTTAACTTCATGATTGGACTTTGCTGCGCGACATGTGCAAAGGGGTTATCGATGCCTATAGATTTGACCCACCACAGAGAGACGGATATTGGCTATGGATCAGTGCAGTGGAGTTGTTATGACTCCATGAGGAAAAGTGATCGTAGCAGGGCTATGAGTCAGTGCAGTTGAGTTGTTATGACTCCATGGGACATAGTGGACATAGCAAAGTATTAGTGGTTACATATTAGTGCAGTGGAGCCGTAATGACTCCATGGGGGCAGAGTGATCGTAACAAAGAATTAGATGATCAAAGTGGTAAATATCGTATGCTTTACGCAATGAGTGAGAGATGTGAGGATGATTGCTATGTTTGATGTTTTGCTATCACCATGACATGCACACCCCCTCCCCATTATTTTCACACCATGTGTTAGTGTCACTTTAGAGTATTGTACATCCTATTGTGCTAACTCTTTGGTTGCAGGTCCAGTTCAGGTATGGTTATGTATACCTGTTATTGTTCTGTTTTGTTGCTTATCGCTCGTACCAGACTTTTGTCTGACCCATAGTTTTATGTCTCTTCTTATTACTCTGGGTGCTCTTAAACGGGCAGACTAGAGACAGGTCAAGTGACTATGCACGAGTAGTTGTACCACAGACAAGCAGGAGGCTTCCACGTATGATATATATACATAATCTCCCTGTGTTGTTGCTGGTCACTACTTTGGGTATTAGTAGTGTACCTCTTTGTTTTGCTTTAGAGACAATATTTCAAAGTTGTAATAATGTTTGTTTGGATGATAAGTTGTATTTTGGATTTCCGCTGCTATGTTGGTTTAGTTTTCAGCCTATGCACTGTCTCGCCTGTTTTATGTCAAAGTTATGTTATTATTATATTTTATCTCATGCGCTGTGAAAAATACTACAGGTTCCTTATTAGTTCAAATTCCTATCTTTTTCTTTTCTTTGGCGACCGTCCCGTAATAGTCGGCCATTGGCACAACGCACTTTCATTGGAAATGTCGGCTAGTGCAGGGTGGCCGTCACACTTTTTGTGTAAATTTAGTCCTTTTTCTTTTAATCCACACTCGCAAAATTATAACTTTAATTCTATTTTTCCACTTGTGAAACAAAAGGATTGAATAAATCATCAATAAATTAACATTTATGATCTAGGCGCATTTTGTGATAAACCAAAAATAACTGGAGAAACTGTAAAATAACCGACATGAATAAATACTCAAAGGGAAGAAGACTGAGAAACTATTTTACTCAATCTGAATAAAAAGAATTTTGTATGAAAATATTGAAAAATACTTATAGAAAATAATCTAAATAAAAATAAATTACTAAAACATTAACTTATAGGAAATAATTTAATAATTCAGAAAAAACTGTAAGAAAAACTTCAAAAAATCTACAACTATTATAAACCCCATTTTTCTAAATTACCGAAAGACTGAATAATTACATACTCACCAGTGGTTCTAAGCTTTCCTCCATGGCCTATGCAAATCCTACCTCTAATAGGTGTATATAAATAAACTATTTTATAAAACCTTTCCCCTGAAAAATCCAGGTCAGGTTCATTTAAAAGAAAAGAACCCAAATAGAAAAAGAATTTGTTGCAAAGAATTAGCTAGGACTAGGGGTCTATTTATAGGTTAGGTTAGGGATGTTAGACCGTTGGATTTCTAAAATAAATCCAAGCCAGCCACGTAGCTCGACCACTCCGAGTTAAGTAAATTTTTGATTCCCAAGCGAATGTGGTTTTGACGCTTAGTCCGAGTTTATATGAGCCCACGCTCGAGCCATGAATGATCCGAATGTCCAAGTACAAAGCGTAACAGCCTTGTCAAAAGCTTGGTTAACTCTTAGCTCCCAAAATATGTCTTTCTGTGGAAGACGTGTTTTTGATTAGGCCAGTTTCATCAATCTCTCTAGATTATTGTTAAAAGTTCGCAACCGCACCGGGTCGATTCAGCACTAAGTATAATCAATACTTGATAATCTAAGTCTTGTCCACATTAACCCTAATCCACAGTGGATGTTACAAGCCTCTTCGGGCTTTTGATTGGGTCTAAGCAAAAATGGTTGCATTATAACCTCTTCAGATATTGGTCATATATCAGCCATACATGATGATTTCGAACCTCTTTGGATTTTCGCTAAGCATAAGCCATATTTAGCATTCTGAATTTGGGTTGTTCTTCGTCAAGCATCAACCATACCTGACAGTTAATGGTTAGATCAATCCCTACCAGGAATTACCCGTACTTAGTGGTTCACTAACTGGTTGGACTATCAAGAATTCACCATACTTAACAGCCCATGATTTGGATTTCCCCTGCACCGGCCATACTTGGTGGTTCACCATTTTGTTCGCGTCTACCAAGCATTATCCATACTTGATAGTTTATAGCCTCTCTAGGGTCTTATGAGCATCATCTTTACTCGTCGTTGCATAATCTCGCTGAGCTCTTGCCATGCATTAACTATAAATGAGGATCCAGTTAATTAATTTTTTTATACTTGGTGAGTGTTAGCTATACCCATCAAGTGATTAAAGTTTTCTTAAATCAAATTTTACATACAACGAGCATCATCCATAATCATCGAAAGATATTTCTTGGGTGATCTAATTGCATGTTTCACAACCAATGAGCATCAACCAATACACGCTAAGTGATCTTATTAAAGTAATAAAATAAAATCCATGTTTGATAAGCATTATGCATACATGCCGAACAATCTTATTAATGAAACACCCTTCCCCCTTAGTATTGCCTAAAATGGTCATATTAAGGAATGTAGAGCATTGTAGGTACAAAGTAAGTTAATCACATAGTGTTGACGACAAAAGTCGAAAACACCCAAGATTCCAAGGCCGTAAAAGTAAGTGCGGAAAGCAGTAAATAACATGAGAGATTTATAGTGGTTCGGCCTCACGAGAGACCTATGTCCACTTTGGAAGAGTCGTTGGGATAGTATTAATAAAAAAGAGTTACAAGGTGGAGAACATCTCATGACTTCTCTTTACATACATTTCTAAGTAATATGATATCATAATTATCATACATTAATAGTTTGTAAAAAGACACTTTTGCCCTTTTTCTTCCTCGAAGTGGAGGTGCCATTAAAGAGGCTATTTGGAGCTCTTTAGAGGTGTCAAATCACTCAATTCGATCCTCTTTAAAGTGTGAGGTCAAGGGTATTTATAATGGAGTGGTTATGTGGCAGTAGGTAGGAGTAGGGGACCACATCAGGAATTTTGTATCCCTTGTAACCGACCTCCAGTATTTCGTATCCTATAGTGCATGCATCCTTAAACTTCATACCCCTCCCTGGGGTACGAATTCGTATCTCGTTGGGTACGAAATTCGTACCAAGAATATATGAAAGTGGGCTAGGGGGTTCAAAACTAGGACTCGCATCTCTTTGGGGTTCGAGGTCTTGGTTTAGCAATATTTTAGAGGAGTGGTGAGGTTCTCGTTGGCGCGATCCCTTCTCGGCCCATTTTCTTTACTTCCTGGCGACACTCTCGGCTTTGCTTCACACAATATGTTGAGTCTAGCGTGTCTTGCGTACTTATGAAAACCGGACCAAAAGGACGGTTAACATTTTCCCCCCAAAGTACGTCTTGTCTTGACATGATGTACTTTGTGCTGGTTGAAGTAGTAGTTGAGTCATCAACTTTTCCTGTAAGCTTAGGAAAATAAACATTAGTTGTCAAGCTCGTTCATTATGGAATTGTGAACGAGTTGTTGTGGGCACGACGATATGTTTACGTCGCCAAGTATTTTTGTTGCCCCATGCTTGCGTGCATGTAACGACTTGTATTCACGTGAATTGTGTATGAACAGGCATGTATATCGCCCTTATTTTTCATCGTCATTAATCCTTTTATTTTGGTTTGTACCCCGGTTCGGGGTATGAAATTTCGTACCCTGGTGGGTACGAAAATTTGTACCATAGGTACGAAATTTCATCCCCCCGGGGGTACGAAAAGGCGTGCAAAATTTGAAGAGGTACTCTCTTTTCTTTATAAATAACACCCCTTCTTCATTTTCTCCTTCTTATTTTTTTCCCTGACCGCCATTGAATCTAGAACTTCAAACTTTTATACTTAGAAAATTTTGAAAAGGTAGGACTCGAAGGCCATTAGCGGCGCGAGCCCAAGAGGAGAGGAGAAGAGCAAGGGGGAGTTGAGCGCCTTGCCGACGATGGAGAGTAGGGAGGCTCCGGAGGAGGAACTCAAACCCTGATCAGGTACGAAATCCATACCAGCGGGGTATGAGTTCCATACCTAGCGGGGTACAAGATCCGCATGTAGTGGGGTACGAGATCCGTACGCAGTGGGGTACGAGATTCGTACCCCGTGGGGTACGAATTTCGTACCCCGTGGGCTACAAATCGTAGCCCTTGGGGTACGAATTTTGTACCCTCTAGGGGTACGAATTCCCATACTTTTGCTGTGGTACGAAGACTTCGTGCTTCTCCGAAAGCCCCGATCTTTGTCGTTATGTTGCGCGTTTCCTCTAGAACCCTGAATTTTTGACTGCCTGCTTTTGGATTCACCTTTCCCTCGTGCACCTGAACGATTGCACTAAAGCATATGAAAATGATCACACAGTCAATAACTTGAGTCCTCACATAGGGTAACGCATAAACTTGGACTATGACAGAACTGTTTTGACTGTCTGATTTTTTTTTTGTATATCTTGATTCTTCGTAACATTGCATGCACATGTTAGTTTACACAACCACGAGTGGAACAGGTTATTGAACCGCGATGTTTAATTCTAGTGTGTTAAAGTATAGCTAGTGATGCATACAAGATCAATGACTGGAAAGACTTCGGATGCCAAGGCTTCCTTGCCATCATCGCATACATCCAACTCTACTAGCAATGCTAGCTCGACGGGGAGTGAGCTTGAGACTACTAAAAGATCCACCCCTTCTCAAACGTAAAGTTTACCCGAAGCGTTGGAGCATGGAGAACAGACTGAAAGACAACATTGTCTGATTGTATACAAAGAGGTAGAACATGTGAACATTGTCGAGGGGGATGCACTGGAGGCTCCGGTGGCCCCTGATATGTTGCCCGATACAGTGATTCTTGAAAATCCGACAGATTCGGTGCCATCGCACATGGATGCAGTGATAGTTAGAAAAATGGCGTTGTGGTTCAATATTCCTACAGATTATGTCCATGCACCAAGAGAGGGAGGTAGGGCTCACACACCGCTCGAGGGTCTTACTGCTTGGAATAGAAAAGCTTGTGTTTATGGGTGCGTGCCCCCCGCCAGTAGCTTCATTCCGGACATGTTGCACTACTTCTGTATTGCGTCGTCGCAGCTGCACCCAAATGCATATGCTTCGCTCATGGGCACATATGTTCTCTATCGGGAGTACTTGCACTTAGACCCTACCGGGGAAGATATCCGGTACTTGTTTCAATTAAAAAGAAGGGCCAACATATCACTTCCCCATGGTTCCTGGAAGCATAGCCTGCTACTAAGTTCTTTGTCAGGACGTGGCCCAAGCCGTCAGTGTTCAAGAATGAATGGTTCTTCGTGCGCTGTCCTCCTGGATTTGCAAGGAGGTGGCTGAAAGGAAGTAAGATTTTTTGAACTCCACTTTTTACTGTAAAATTTGCGGATTCAAAGTCTTATATTCGATTTCGTTAGGGAATCCTGAGGTGCCTATCAGTGTCGAGTATCAACAACTCCTCGTGTTAGGATTGCCTCGCATGTTGTTAAGGAGGAATGACGGGTTGGAATTAATAGTCCCACATCATGAAATAAATTGAAGGAGTAGTGTATAAATATGAGTTGGTAGACACGTAACAAAAGGGGTTCCTTCTGTTATATGGGAGTTGTGTGCTAGCTCATATGTGTCGAAGGAAGGGGGCCTTTGTTCCGACTGTCGTTACATAACAGTGGTATCGGAGCCGAAGGTTCGGACTGGGCCACGAAGGTAAGGTAGTGCTCTTAAAAGATACTCGTAGGATGCGAGTCAAGGGGCAGACTGTTAGGATTGCCTCACATATTGCTAAGGAGGAATGGCAGGTTGGAATTAATAGTCCCACACCACAAAATAAATTGAAGAAGTAGTGTATAAATATGAGTTGGTAGACATGTAACAAAAGGGATATCTTTTGTTATATGGGAGTTGTGTGCCAGCTCATATGCGTGCAAGGATGGGGACTTTGTTCCGAACGTCATTACATAACACCTCGACACTTTACGAGCGATTCATGCTGAGGCGCGTTACACTGATATGGTCGTAAGTCAGGATCGCCTTTGTCGTGCGGGGCTGCAAAATCCCATGGAGACACTTGCGGGGTTAAGGCTAGCGTTGAGGAGACGGTTTCTAGAGATGAGGGTCTAATGAGAACTCCTGTCCCTCCTTCGACAGGAGAGGCGAGATTAGAGGCATCGGACAGACCATAGTCTGCTATGACTCCTTTTGAGACCGTCGCTTCACTCGAAGGAGAGGGCCAGTTTGATGGCCTTAATAAAATCGATCTAGGCTTGTCTCCATGGCCAAGTACGAAAAGCATGGAAGAGCTAGCTCTAGCCGCGGAGGGGTTGACTCCTTCGAGCGAGCCACAATCTGATCTATTGAGAGAACACTTAGGGCATACACTCATAGACAGTGCATAGCATAGAGATTGCCTGTATGTGTAAAGTATTTGATTTCGTACTAGTTTCTTTGACATGTGGTATGGCGAGAGGACACGGAGGACAACGCTATGGCATAGAAGCCGCCGATAACCCAGATTTCACTTTTTTGACAGCTTTAGGAGAAGGACTAGCCTATATGGAAACTCGCCACCTCCACAAGATCGTAGTAGTGAGAGCCGTCGTCTAGATAGACCTTGAAAATCTTTGACTCCCCCTCCTCCTCCAATCCGAGTATCTGTGGGAGATTTCCAACTTGACTTAGGGGGCTCAGGGCACCTGTCATCGACAGCTCCTTCACACACAACACCTTTGGCTCCCATCCAGACTACTAAGGGAAGGAGATGTCGTTTAGCCAGCTAAGGTCGAAGGGCGACTATGGCAAGGAGGCAAGATCTAGCAGAGCTTGAGAGACAAGAGCTTTCCATAGACGAAAGGAAGGCGTTGCTGAAACAGAATTTCCCTCAGCATTACTTCAATGAGCTAATATTCCTTCATGACCTCAGTCCACCTCATGCTAGGGACTTCGGGGAGATTTGGATGCATGTGAAGGCGGCGTATCATCATGCCAACAATCTTACTAGGTATTACTACCATCTCCCAGAGCTGATTAGGAGGAAAAACTTGGAGCTCATCAACCAGGGGCTGAACACTGATGCCGAGTGGACCACCGTTGGTAATTTGAATAAGGAAATAGGTGGGTCTGCTCCTTGTGTTGTAAATATCCCTTCGTTCATCCTTGTATCTTCAAATCTAACTTTTAGGCCTTGTCGTTACAGAGGAGATGAAGCACACACACGAGATACTAAAGAAGGAAGTTGCACATGCCGACTCAACTTTTAAGGACACGGTGGCCTCTCTGACTACTGAAAACACTTCCTTAAAGAGGGATAAGGCCGAACTGGAGAAAGCTCGTGCTGATCTGGAAAAGGATAATGCGAGAGTAACCTAGCTCCAGAATGATAACAATGCTTTGAGAGCCGAGAACTAGAGGCTAAGGGCGGAGAAAGCCAGGGTTAGTGAGCTAAGAAGGCAGCTAGAGGAGATAAAGAAGGAAAAGGAGGATGTCGAGGCTAGCAACAAGGATGTGTTGAGTTCGGTTGATGGATTGAAGACTAAGCACCTGAGAGAGGTGGAACAGTTGAGAATATGTATGTCAAAGTTCTGAAGATTCGTGGCCTTTCGTGGGTTGAGAATTATTCCAAAGAGCTGGCTCGGACCTAGGACAGGCTGGTGCCTTATGAAGCTTATTTGCGCCAAGTGGATGTCGGGTCTTTGAATTAGTGCTAACTTATGATTGACCTCCTAACTGTTGAGGAGCGTGAAGAGCTAGAGGAGGGGAGGAGGCTGTTGGAGGAGGATGCAGATGGAGAGAGAGGCCGATGAGGCTTACTACTGAAAAAGGGAAGTCCGCCATGACTGACAGTGTGGTGGTAGCGGAGACATTCCCAGAAAGAAGCTCTTATCGTCCACTGGCCCCTGAATCCTCCATGATAAGTGATCCTGCAGCCTTGGCTCAAGCATCGACTAAGTATAATCCTGAATATCCGGGACCGGGAGAAACTAGATTCACTTTATAGGTGACGACGAGCACACTTCATATCCTTCCTACACCATCCCTGACTGGAGGTAACTTCCCGTTACCGTGTATTCCTGAGGATGATGTGATTACAGAATTTGCGGACTAAAAGGTTGTGTTTTTATTATGCAGCCCTTCCTAGATCTACTATGACACCGGGCTTTTCCCCCGTGGTTCCACGAATGACAAAAATCTGGGCTAGGACCCGAGGGAATGCAATTTGGAGAAGGGGACGGTCCATTGGACACTTACTCAGATATCAGGATAGGGTCCAGCATTTATGAGGGCCTTATCGGGGAAGGATAGGTGGTTGATGGCCAGAGTGCCCACGCCAGAGGCCTAGTGGATGCCAATGTGCCTTCGATATAGGCCATGTTGGATTCCATGAAGGTTCGGATGATGGCCAAGTGCGAGGAGATAGATGAGAAGAGCAGGCAGGATGAGGCTGCTAGACATGAGGCCCTAATGAAGACCACGAAGGATCCCGAGGGAAGAGCCGATGCTGCGGCTGAGCAGAGGAAGGCCGATGATGATGTAGAGAAGAAGAAGGCTACTGCCGAGTCCCAGAAGACGGAGGAGGATGACCAAGCCCATCAAAGGGACACCGAGACCTTTAAGAAGCTCAAAGTTGATGGTGCTTAGAACCTTAAGTCCTAGAAGTTGGCTGACCGACGGGCTGCCAAGGAGGTGATGGAGAAGGCGGAGCGGGAAACCAAGGAGGTGCCAGGAAAAAGTGACGCTTGGTGGCCCTTGTTGCGGGGAATGCACCCAAGCCATTGCCGCACACTATTCCTATCGATATCACGGAGATTTCGTGCGGTGATGGTGAAATCGAGAGGCACCTCTCGATTTCTCATGAGCCGGCGACCCCTCAAAAAGGCAGAGTAGGAAAGAGAGGATCAGGAAAGAAGAGTCCTGGCACGGGTGAAGAGCCGTCTAGTGCAGAATCTGCAAAAAAGAAGAAGCACAAGAAAAGGAGGCATGAATAACGTTAGTAAATATAGTAGAAATTACTGCTATTTTGGTTATGTAGGTCGATAGTATACGCGAGTACGACCTTCGCTTTTGGTTTTTCAAGACATGGTATGGTTTTCATGTACACCTTGTCATTAGAAAAGGAAAGTGTTAGACACGTAGTTTGTTTAGTGGGTATGAAATGATATATGAATTAGTAAAAATTGCACTTTGTTTTAAGAGTTCGAATGTTCTTCTCATGTTTTCCAGCGCCTTGTACTTGCACAAGCGTACTTATCGTTACACTAACAGAAATGTGATCAGATATCTCACTCTGGGTCGTTTCCAGATATGTGAGATTGAGCACTGGTTTCAGTAGGTTTCCCTCAGCTTAGGAAACCCTTAGTTGTGAAACCAGGCTAGTCGCCTTCTGTCTTGGGCTGCCTAGAGTTAGTTCTATGTAGAGTGAAGGTGCAGGATGTCGCGACTCATCCGATGGGAGGCTCTCCTATCATTCATTCGGGTTATGAGCGCAGGCTCGTTTATTCATCGAAGAAAGCCCGGGTCATCAACCTGTAGGGTCCGATCATGGTCGTGCGCTGCACCTAAGCCTTTAGAGCTTCGGGGAGAAAACAATTTAAGGTCGATCTCGGCACTGCGTCGAGATTCGACCAACACCTGTAGCGAGGTGAAAAGTTTGCATCACACTGGGTTGGCTGTCGGGTGGTACGAAGTCCTGGGATTTGGATGTGGAACGATTTATCGTCGGTCTCGGTGTGGGGCCGAGATTCGAGCTAGTGTTTATTTATACTCGGCCACGTCGCAGGCCAGGGACTCGAGTAGCAATGCTGGCTCTTATGCTCGGGGTGCTGATCATTGCTAGTGTTGTTTGCCCTCGATGTTGGCTCAAGGTTCGGATGGCGGCACCGATTCCTGTGCTCGGGGTGCCGATGTGGCGCTCTAATGTTTGTACGTAAGCTAGTTGTATGGGTCAATCAAACATGTCATGCACAAAGTACACATGGAAGGGAGAAGGAAACTGAACATCATTTCTACTGATAACTTTGGCAGTAATAGCCTTTACAATGCCTTGAATTGCTAGAAAGCAAAACATCATAGGAAAGCATAAACAACTGTACACTAAGTCAGGTAAAGTAGCAGCGGAGATACTCGTTGTTCCATACCCTTAGAAGTTCGGCTCCATCCATGGTTGCGAGTTTGAAAGTTCCATCGCTGAGCTTCCGTTGTATGGAATATGGGCCTTCCCAACGAAAAGCGAGGCCTGCTGGTGGAGGAAAGACCCATTTTAAGACGAGGTCGCCAATGTTGAGGTCCTTATTGAGGATTCTGGAGTTGAAGTATAGGGCTACTCGTGGTCGATGGGCGACGACCACGAGGTCTGCTTCGTTCCTATTTTCCTCTAGTAAATCGAGCAAATCCAAACGTAAGTCTTTGTTCGTCTTTGGATCGTAGTAAGTGACTTGATGAAACTGAAGCTTTAGCTCAATAGGATGAGGGTTTAGATCTACAAGCAAGGGCGAAGGGAGTGTGTTCGGTTGCTGACTTTTGGGTGGTTCGGTAGGCCCATAGGGAGTTCGTCCGCCCACATGCCTCCAGCTTTTTCCAAACGCTTCTTGATGATGGATTTAATTACTTTGCTAACAGCCTCGACTTACCCATTGGCTTGAGGATGAGCCACCGCTGAGAATCTTTTTTCGATTTTGTGCCGCTGACAGAGGGCTTTGAATTTGGCGCTCTTGAACTGGGTGCCGTTATCAGAAATAATAGCTTGAGGGAGCCCATAGCGGGTGATGATGTTGCGGACGACGAAGTTGATCATTTTCTTGGTGGTGATTGTGCCGAGAGCTTTGGCCTCTGCCTATTTGGTAAAGTAATCAACCGCGATGACAACATAGCATGTCCACCTCTGGCCATTGGAAGAGTTCCAATGATGTCGATTCCCCTACATTGCAAATGACCAAGGTCTAACCATTTGCGTCAATTCGATAGGCGGGGCTCTTGGAACTTTCGAGAAACGTTGGCACTTGTCACACTTTCGTGCATAGTCTGCGGCATCTCGATAGATTGTGGGCCAATAATAGCCATGCCTGATGATCTTCCTTGCTAGGGTCTGCCCCTCAGCGTGGTAGCCGCACTCGCCTCCGTGCACTTTGCACTTCTACGAGTATACAATCGGCGTCGTCGAGGGCTACACATCGCGGTAGTGGGATGGATAAGCCTCTATGGTAAATTATTCCATCCATGAGAATGTAGCGAGATGATTGGCGAGTGAGGGCTCGTTTTTCCTTATAACGTCCTGGGAGGGTCCCATGTTGCAACTAGTTCTTTATCAGGGTCATCTAGGACTCAGGTTCGGTCTAGGTGCCTATGACCTCATCAGTCTCTATCTAGCCAATGCTTGGTGAGTCGAGTTCCTCTACCAGGGTGAGCCCCATAAGCTGGGCATCTTCAGAGCTTGCCAACTTAGCCAACGAGTCTGTTTTTTCATTCTATTCCCGGGGGATGAGTGTTATGACGAATTGGTCGAAGTTGGTGAGTAATTCATGAAATTAGGTGAGATATGGTGCGAGTCGTGCCCCTTGGCTTGGAATTTTCCCTACACTCGGCGTACAATGAGATGGGAGTCAGAAAAGACCTGGATGGCTTTCAGATTAAGTTCGATAGCGATTCCGAGTCTGGCTATTAAGGCTTCACATTTTGTATCGTTGATGGTAGCAGGGAAGTTGAGCTTCTGAGCGTATCATATTGAGCACTCTTTTGGAGTGATGATCACTACTCCGGCTCCAGAGGATATACAGTTAGAAGATCCATCCACAAGTAGTTTCCATTGGAGATTCGGGGCTTCAATGTCTTTGGGAGGTGACTCCTCCGGTGTGGTGGACTCAACTATGAAGTCGGCGAGGGCCTGCCCAAGGATGGCCCGATGAGGAATGAAAGTGATCTCGAACCGACTCAGCTCTATGTTCCATTTCAACAGCCGCCCTGATGCTTCAGGTCGTTGCAAGGTTGGTCGCAGCGGCTAGTCAGTGAAGACTTTTACGAGGTGAGACTGGAAGTAAGGCCACAACTTCCGGGAGGAGATCAGTAGACAGTAGGCCGGTTTTTCGAGCTTTGGATAATTCTTTTCTTCCCCCGTCGGTCTTTCGCTGATGTAGTAGACGGGTCATTGGACACGACCTTCAATGCGTACCAGTGCCGAGCTGATTTCCTGCATGGAAACAGCCAAATAAACCTATAAGTCCTCATGGTCCACGAGTTTGGATACGATAGGTAGTCGCTCTAAGTGACTCAGAAGGTCCTCAAATGTGGAAATGCATTCTAGGGTCCATTTGAGGTTGCACTTCCCCTTTCAAAGTAAGTCAAAGAAAGGAATGTACTAGTATCCCTTTCAAAGTAAGTCAAAGAAAGGAATGTACTAGTATCCCGCTTAAAGAAAGTAAGTGATTCAGAAGGTCCTCGAACGTGGAAATGCATTCTGAGGTCCATTTCAATAGCTTTAGAGATGAACCGATTTAAATCGGCGACCTTCCCGTTTAGACTTTGGACATCTTTGATGTTTTGGGGGACTTAATTGTCCCGAATAGCTTTGATCTTGTCGGGGTTGGCTTCGATATCTCGGGAGTTGAAGATGAAACCCAAGAATTTTCCGAGAGGTCGTGGAGGTGACCGCTTGATATTTCAGATTTTACCAGTATATCGTCCACATATACCTCTATGGATTTTCCAATTTGGTTTTTAAAAAGGTGGTCAACCATTCATTGGTAAGTGGCCCCAACATTCTTGAGACCGAAGGGCATAGCGCGATAGCAGTAAAGTCCAAGATCAGTTATAAAAGAGGTATAGTCATGGTCGGGAAGACAGGTCCCATCCATCAACATGCATTCTTTTTTCATTCTACAAATTGGAATCTGATTGAAGCCCAAATAGGCGTCCATGAAAGATAATAGCTGGTATCCGATGGTCGAATCAACAAGTCGGTCGAGCTTCGGAAGTGGGAAGCTCTCCTTGGGACATGCCTTGTTTAAGTTGGAGAAATCGACACAAGTTCGGCATTTGCCGTTTGCTTTTTCGACCAGAACCGGGTTGGAGGCCCATTCGGGTTAGTCGGCCTCGCATATGAAATTGTTATTGAGTAATCTGTCAACCTCTTCCTCGAGCGCTTTGGATCTTTCGGGTCCCAAGAAGTGGCGTTTCTGCTTGACCGGAGGCAATGTAGGATCAAGACTCAATTAGTGGCAAACAATTGCGGGGTCGATTCCCTTCATGTCAGAGTGAGTCCATGCAAACACGTCTAGGTTAGCCTTTAAGAAATTCACAAGATCTTCTTTTATTTTGGGGTAGAGTTGCGATCCAATTTTTAGTACCCTTGATGGATCATCAGGGTTGATCGAAACATCCACTGTAGGTTCAATTGGAGTAGCCCTTTCGTACTCGGGCTCTTCATCCTTCCTTGGATCGAGGTCATTGGAAAGACAGCAGTGGCGCCTAAGCTAAGGCCCAAACGCCGCTGATTGCTATATGAAAACGGTCTTGGCGCAAGAGGGCGGAGGCATGGCTTTGCCTTTGTCCTTATTGCGCGCATTTTTCCATTCTATTGCGTAGCATTCTCTGGCATTTGCCTGGTCACCTTTAACTGTTCCGATCCTGTTCTACGTCGGGAATTTCATCAGGAGGGACCATGATGACATGCAGGTCCGAAATTCTGTAAGGAAGGGACATCTGAAGAAGACGTTGTAAGCGGAGACAATGTGGATAACCATGAAGGTGAGGACTCAGCTCCAGTCCCCATCACCAAGTTCAACGGGTAGGTCAATCATTCCTACTGGATGACCAGAAGCTCCATTGAAGCCGTGGATCGTGGCATGACACAGTTTTAAGTTCTTTTTTTCTAATTTCATTTGATCATAGGCAGCATTGAAAATGATGTTGACTGAGCTTCTCGAATCAATCAATACTCTTCGGACAGAAGCAACACCGATTTGAACTGCAATAACGAAAGGATCTGAACTCGGGATCTCGATTCCCGTGGAATCTCTTTCGCGAAAGATGATGTCATCCCACATAGATTTCTGAAGCTTGGCTGGGATGGATTCATCTGGAGCGGAGCAGGCCTCATATGTGGCGTGCTTAATAGAACTTACATATTCTTCCATTTTTCAAAAGCTATCATGCAAGGGGAATAGCCCGCCACAAATATTATTGATCACAGTCCCCCGCCTTGGGTTGGACGGACCAGGAGCTGCTTTGGCAGGTGCTGGAAGTGGTGGTGCCGGAACTTTTGAGTTTGCTTTGGGAGGAAAGGGACCTTGGATGTACTGCTCGAGGCGCTTCTCACGGATAAGATTTTCAATTGCGTCCTTGAATTGGTGACAATCATTGGTATTATACCCATACATGTCGTGGTATCGACAGCACCTGCCGGTATTTTTATTGAAGTCAGTGGATTCCCTGGTATGGGGCTTCTTGTATGGAAGCGTGTTACATGTCTCTAGGTAAATATTCTTCCATTTTTATTGAGGACAGTGCCTTGGGTGTAGTTCTTGTAAGCACGGTAGGGGCCGGGTTTTCTTGGCTCCGTTGGGACCCGACTGTTGTTTCAGTCACCCTGCCTACCATTATTCGGCCTTTGTTTCTAGGGACTTTCCCCTTGTCCTTATCGAAGAGCTCTGCGACATGCTTCTCTTTGATGTTATTATTCATGGTATCCGTATGCGGATCATTGGGCTGACCAGTTTTGGAGAGCCGGTTTTGTCTCGCTTCTTCCTGGCACAAGTACTGCCCTTCCTTTTCATGGAAAGCGTCGAGGCTTTTTGGTTGCTTCCTATCGATACACGCCCCGAACTCGGAAGTAAGGAGGACACCGTTTGCTAACTGGAAAAGTACGGTGCGAGGATCCAAGTCTTCAACCTCGACGAGGGCGGTGTTGAACCGATAAAGGTATCTCTTAAGCGAATCGGCAGGTCCTTGATAGAGGTTAGAGAGAGTGAGGGCATTCTTTGGAGTTGGGATGTGTACTTTGAATTGCTTAACGAATTATGTTGCTTGTTGGATGAAGTTGTTGATGGAATCAAGTAGGAGACGATAGAACTAGAGTAAACCCCTGATAAGAAGACCGAGAAGCACTTGCATTTAACTGGGTCATTGCCCAACTAGAGTCCATTTTACATTCGTATCGATTCAGGAAGGCACAGGGATTGGTCATGCCATCATAGAGTGGCATTTGCGGCATGCTGAAGCATTGCGACCAATCGGCTTCGTTCACCCTTCATGTGAAGAGGTTACGCCTAATATGGGCATCCCATGAGTAATTTATGTTCCCTCGCATTTGCCTCATAATCCTTCGGACCATGTCGGGAAGATAAGTTGGATGGGGATCCGCCATCGGAATCCATGGATTTTGGCGAAGTTCAGGAGTTCTGTTGTGTGGGTGTCTCCTATGATGAATGACTGGGTCATATTCTTCCATATCCTCAACATTTATCATCGAGTTTTGGTATGAGTTACGAGGCTGAGCGGGCCGATGCACATCTTGTTCTGGAAGAGCGCGGGTCATTGGGAGAGTAGGTCCATCATCCTGGGTGGCGACAGGCTGGTTCTGTCGAGGAAGGGGTTGGTTGTTTAGAATCGATCCATCATTGATAATCATCGGGAGAGATCTCGGTACCATGCACCCTTTCTATAAGTGACTGTAGTTCGGTCGTGGTTTTTGTTTCCATTGTCGTTGTAGCCATTGCCGTTGTCATTGTCCAGGGTGTTGGTGTGGACGGTGACATTGTTGATGAGGCTGAACCTTCATCTTTGATGTGGGCCCCTCGACTTGAAAGAGGAAGTTTCCGAGATAGTGTGTCGAGGTTGGGCGTTGTTCTGAGCGAGCTATAGTCCAGCGATGATGTAGTGACTTTCTTGGAGTTGGAGCATAAGGTCGATATTATTTCTCAATGCATGATTGAGTTCGATGGCTGTGTTGTCATATTTTTCATTAAGCTCGCAGATCTGCGCTTGTGTTGCGGGATCTTCGGGGTCCACAACGGGAAGGGTTTCAGTTGTGGCCTGGATAACCGTCGGCCAGGGTTGATAGTAAGTTCCAGCTTCGACTGCGGCTGAAGAGTCGGCTACTGCATTCTTTGCTTGTTTTACCATCGTAAATGGATTCGGCGGCAGGTTGAGCAAAGTAACCTAACGTTCGTCGAAGTTGAGATGGTATCGTGCAACAAAGAGACAAATCCGAGTTTTCTCAATGAAAGCACCAAAATGTTGACAGCAAAAAATGTCGTAAATGTTGGATCTAGATTAACCCTAGAGGGGGTGAATAGGGTTTATCACAGTTTTTAACTGAATTAAAAATCTAATGAGATATATAATAATAAACAAATCACAGAATATAGCAGAAACAGAAATGCAGAAAATAAATCACACATAAATATACCCAACTTCGGTAAAACCCTTCCTATTGCTGCATTTCTAAGATTTCTACTAGGTGATAGAACAGATCCCGCATACAAGACCATGTACACTTGCAAACCCCGCTTCTATTCTAACCCTACGCTCAAAACCCTAGACTGACCGATATCCCCTCAATCAGATTTTCCTGTATTACAAACCCGTAACACGTAAACCCTAGATTTTACAGACTCTAGCAACTGTCAGTTAACCCCTAACTGAATCCTAGAATTTTACAGACTTCTGGAAACTGTTCAGACTGATTTTACAACAAATTAAAATAAAACAAAAAGAAACCCTAGGACTTAAATATTTTTCCCTTTTTAAAAACAAAGCCCTTTAAGCCCTTAGGCACAAAAACTTGGCCGGGTCACTTTGAAGTAGGTCGGTCCGCTCTCTTTTTCATTTGCCCCGTGCTTCTCTCATTTGCTCTGGAGATTGAAAATGGCGGCGCGGCTAGGGTTTCTTCTGAAATCCTCCTCAAATCAGATCGATGATGTGATAAAAGGCACTGGATGTTGGTCTCTGAAAGCTCAAATTCTTTTTTGCTCCCGTTCTTCTATTGATTTGGCTTGGAATCACTTGCGATCAAAACTGCGAGTTAATCTGAATTTGAATCTTTGTTGCTTTCAAATTTTTTGTTGTGATTTTCGATTTTTTTTCCAGTGATGTAAATGGTGAAATATATAGGTTTATGAAAAACCTAAAACTCAGATTTCGATTGTATGACCTGGCCTGATATGTCGATTCTCCCTTTCTGATATTCCTTTGATTGAATGAGACCCGAAACAAATCTGAGTAATTCAGAAAACATATAAATGTTGTGGTCCACTTTGGTATTGATTGGAAACATTTCTGGAAACTTTTGATTGAATAACTTGCCAAAAATGAATAGACCGAATCATTTCGGATAAGTATGATTTCCTGGATACCCTCTGATTTCTCTTTCCATTCATGATTAGACGATTTTAGGAATGATTTTAAACTCTTTCCATAATTAACTTGCAGTCACCATTGAATAAATCCTTGCGTTATTTTTGCTCTTCTTATAGCATTGCAAAACTGGAAATAAATTTGCAATTTGCACGTAAATGAATTGTTGAATGCTGATTTCCTTTATTTATAACTTGCCAAAGAAAATTATTTACTGATTTGGATAAACGTGGAAATCATATGCTTTCTTGCCAGAAATGAATTCGAGATATTTACTGATTTCTCTTGCAAACAAAAATGGAAAAATTAATTTCTCCAATGCACTCATTTCTGCTGCATCAATATACACACTTGTAGTTTGCCAGTACCCTCTTTCTAAGTGCTACATGTACCCATGTGCTTGAATATTGCTCCATTACCTTGCTTATCTTCGAGCTACCACTGAATTGCTTTAAAGCAAGTTTCCATTTGCATGAAAATTTGATCGGCCTTGCTTAGAACTGTCATATGCATGTATTGACCCTGTTTTTGCCTGTGTGCATTTGTGTTGAACCATGACCATGCATAGTTGTAGTTTCAGAGTGCACGAGCTTCTACTTCTTGTATTCATCTATGCTATGTATCTTCACTTGAACATGCAGCACTAAAAACAGTTGCATCTTGTACGTTGCTACTGTGTGTCACACATTGAACACATATGAACCAAAACCTGTAATACTTACATCTTGACTTCTCGGCGTGTTGTTGAGCATGACGCTGACTTGGTTTGCTTTGACTTCGTAGTTGAACTATGTTATGAATTATGATTTGTTTCTTTCCATCTTCACACTTGTGCACTTGTGACTTTGCAGTTTTCATTTCTTACATGCACATCATGTTGTGGCGCAAGTAAATGCAGCTTTAAACCTGACTTGAACATGTGTGATTGAGCATTAGCATATCATCCTGCTTCACTGAAATTCTGGGCTGAACTGAACTGAATTTAATTTATGCACTTGCACTTGAACTTGAACATGAATTCTGAAGCGATTTTCCTTGCACCATTTATGTGTTCTTGAACTTGCGTCCTCTTTGGCTTGACTATGATTCATCTCATTGCTGTGTTAGCTTGAAACAGTCCATTGTTTTACTTGTCTCTATTTTGCACTTATATACTTGAAACTTGAACACTTGTACATACTTGAGTTGTTCAAATACGCATGTATTGGCCTGTTTTGAATTGCTTAACCATGCAGCTTATACTCGACATTGGCTTTGAACCTTTGGGCTGTGTTGAATTTATATTGAGATCTTGCACTGAGTTGAGATGGTCCATGAGACAACTCCTCAGTCGCACACTGATCGGCGAGGCAGTGCACACGTGTATGTATATGCACGTGTGTACCTGCAGCCATCAGAACAGATTTCCCTGTCCCTGCACTGTAATATGTGTATATACATACACACGTATGTGTATACACGTATCGTGCGTGTGCTACATTCACATATCAGATCAAGTCACGAAAAGTGATGAGAAATACACCGAAATTCTGAGGCAAATAATTTTTTTTTTAAAATAAAATTTATATTTGCGTGTATTATGTTTCATTTCTATTTTAGTGTACTGTGTGTGTTTTTCATATATGACAGGTACACATGAAGACTGGACTGACTGTGATTGGACTGACAGTGAAACTGGCAGGAGACAGAAGACTGAAGATAGGAGACTGAAGACATAAGACAGAAACAGTGTGTAACAGTGAAAGCGTTTGTATTTGAGTCTATTTAAATGATTATACCAGTGAAACAATATAACTTAGTGATGAGTGATGTAGCGAGGAGTTTTGTATAATGAAATGAAAGTGAAATGAATGTGAAATGTATTATTGTGAAATTGTACAAATAATTGGAGTTGTAAACTTTGTATTGTTTTAAATATTGAAATAAATATCATATTTAAATAAAATACTGTTTAAATTCGTGTACAGTAGTATTCTGTTTAAATACACATATTTTATTCCTGTTTGTGATGTGATATAACAGTACAATAACTAACACATTTATAAAATATATTTGGTGGTTATCATCAAACAAAAATCATATAATTGTGTATACAACACCGTTATATACAACAATCTCCCCCTTTTGATGATGGCAAACAAATAAAAGATTTTGAATCCAACAAATGTGTTTTACAGTGAAAATTGAACTCCTCCAATTTATTAGCTCCCCCTACAACAGAAAACTCCCCCATAACTGTGCATGAGTGAAATGAAATGAATAATAATGAATTTTCAAAATTAAAAATATTTATAAAATATTCATTCATAAATCAAAATCTCAACCCATTCTCCCCTTTTTGTTATCATCAAAAGGATACAGAATTTTAAAATTTAGAAGAAAAATGACTAAAAATATAATTTCAGCATAAGAGGAAGAACGATCATCATAAATCTCAATCAGTCAAACAAATATCATAATAAACTGAGAACTAGTGGCATATTTCACATTGTAGAGAATGACAGATTTACGATGAATTATATAATAATTAGGAGAGTTATAAAAAAATATGAATATTTTCCAATTATTTTCAAAAGAATTTAATAAATTGAAGCACAAAAACAATGATGGATTTGGACTATTATTATAATTTCAACTCAAGTGACAATATTGTATAATCTCAAATCCCAATGCCTATCAATCAACAAATCATAATACGTCATAAGATTTCAACATATTTCACAGATTAGAAAGAAGGATTGATAGGCTGATTTTTATACACCGAGGAGAATTTCAGAATAATTTCAATTTATAGCACAATATTTCCTTTTTCTTTTTCTTTTATTTAAGAGCACATTGACCACGTATAACCAGAGCTTGGATTTTTAAATGAGGTCAGTCGCAGCTTAAATTATAATTTATCTCTTAACCATGCATGACTAGAGCTTGGATTTTTGAATGAGGTTAGAGACACACTTATATATTTATTATATATTTATCATTTTCAGTTTCAAAATGAAAAACTCCTCAGAATATAAAACCAAAAAATGGATGATGGAAATGCGATAGGTACAGAAATGGTATGTGAAATAAATTTCTAAATTAATTATATTATGAAATATGCTCGACTGTACTGGGATTATTGAAAATTTTCAACTATCACTAATTCTGAATAATAATAACATAGCCACAATTCCATCACAAATATTTTCACTGTTTATTCAAGATTATCTTTTAAAAAAAATATCAAACTCTCCACATTAATATAGAACTATCATGGATGGCAGAAAGATGATAGATAAAGGAGATGATTGTGAAATAATGACCAATTCAAAGATATTATAATAAATGTTCAACCATCATGAAAATCTAAATAAAATCTCCTCTTGTTGTCAAATATACTGCAGTCACAATTCATCACAATTTCAAAATCTAATAACAATTTTGATGAATTATAAATACAGTTCAATTTGGGTATTGATTTCAATTTCTGAATGAATAATTAATAAATAATTATAAAATTGAAAATCAATTACAAGAGGAAATTAAACAGATTTATATAAAGAAAAAAATGTGTATGGTGTCTATACAAGGTGAAAATTCAAAACCAGATGGATGAAAAAGATGATACCAATTGTACCCTTCTTTATCGAGGAATTCATTCACACCCTAGATATCTCAGATTAAAGAAATTTCGAACACAAAGCCCAAACAGACAAGATTAAAAAATTGGCACAATTATTAGAGCAGCAGTCAGATTAAAGCAGGCAGTTATTTGAAAACAGTATCAGAGCAGCACAACAGAAACAGTTTCAAATCAGACTTGTTAAGATGTTGATCACACAAGATGATTCAGGATCCAATGATTAAAAAATACCGTTTATTTAAAATCATTTGATGAATATGAAGATATCAGGATTCAATGAATCAATCACACCAAATTATTAATTTCACATTCAAGATATGTGTGTGATTCAGTAAATCAATAATTTCAAATGATTTAAAACAAACAAATATTTAAATCAAATCATCGTGAAATATTAGTGAGATTTAAGACCGGATTTTCAAACAATTTTTTACAAGAATTTATGACAAGTACAAGAGTAAATTCAAATCATATACATCAAGTTTGAGAGGTATTCATGATTTAAAAATATTTTATTTGAAACCACTTGAATCAATGTTAAGTTTGAGATATAATGAATTAGTCACACAAGATTGATAATTTCAAATTTAGGAGGTGTGTGAGATTCAAAATATCAGGAATTTCAGATGATTTCAAACAAACAAATTTCAACCATACAGATCATGAATAAAAATAAATTTCAAGATGCATCACTGATTCAAGACAGATTAAAATTTCCAAGCCAATCTGAAAATCAATGAAATTATCACAACTGATAAATAACAGTGTGCTGTAATGAATATAAATTTTCATCCTTTCTAAAATGAATTAGAAGAAACTCAAAACAGCAAAGGTGTGTGAATTTCCATATAATTTTCAGATCTTCAAAACAATTTAGAATTCAGATTAACAATGTTCAAGATATAACAAGAATACGTCAGCAATGTTAGGAATTCAGAAAAACAGAAAATGAACTTCAAAACAATTGCAGACATTTACAAATCTAAATTCAATATCTGGAAATGGATAAAACATCAAATTTTTATTTAATTAGAGCGAATTTCCAGACAATCATGAGTTCTACAACAGGAAGTTAAGTAAGCTAAAAAAGGAAGAAAAATATGGTAGTGTCAAATTAAAAAACAAAAAATAGAAGGAGGTAGAAGGAGAAACAAAAATAATAATAAAAAATATTTACAAAGGTGAGTTTAGAGATCATACCAGAATTTAGTGTAAAACAAAATCTCTAACTCAACGGATTTGGCTAAGGAACTGTGGACGACCCGACGATATAAGCAGTCTGAATTCAGTTTCTCTTCTGCAATGCAGTTCCTCAGCCTCCTCTGGTACCTAGCTGTTTAGAGTATTGAGTGGTCTAACAAAAGCAGCAAAACCACTCACAGTTGTATTTGTTCGTTTTGGTACCCAAACCTGTTTATATAACAAACCATTCGAATCTACCTTTGTACCCTTCGGAACCCAAATCTGTTTGAATTTAGTCGAAGCCGTTACATTTTTATTTGGGATCCAAGATTGTTTAAATGGTTTATTATCAAACGAATTTCCACTTTGATTATGATTCAAAAATCCTTCGTAATTTTCAGAGTTCAGATTTTCAAATCGATTCACTTCAAAGCTGATTGAAGAATTTTTAGAATCACTCGAATTCCGTTTTTCGAAAGCATTGTTTTTCGCAAAGCCAATACCACGTTTATTTCCAAAAGAAAAATGGTTTTTCAATAACATATCCAACGATTTTTCTCTATTCGAAAATTTATTCAAAATTGACTCAAGTCGTTGAATCTTGAATTTAAGATCACTATTTTCTTTTATCAGATCTGAACAACGATTAATAGTGATTTTCTTTTCAGCATCAGATTGTTTCAGAAACAAACTTTCAGATTCAAGCAATTTAATTCTGGATTGGGATTCCGAAATCTCAGACTCAAAATGTATTCGATTTTCAAATTCAAAATTCTTGAAATTTTCAAACTCGTTTTCAAGTTCTTTCAAAATTGAATCACTTTTCAGCAAATTCTTTTCAGCAAAAATATATTTGGAATTTTCAGTCATCTTAAAATTTTCAAATTCTTTTTGCAAACAATTGTTTGTGCTTTCAAGTTCTATCTTGTTTTCGTTTAAAATCAAGATTTGATTTTCAAGTTTTTGAATATTTTTATTTTGATGAACAAGATCATTTTTCAAATTTAAACAAATTTTGCAATTAGAATTTGAAGACTTCTTAATGTTTTTGAGTTTTGATACCAAAACATTATTTTTGCAGATCAACTCAAGCTTCTCAGATTTCAGAAGTTTATTTTTAGATTTTAGCTTCTCAACAGATTCAGTTAAACGATGAATCAAAGAAATATTTCCTGTTGAGACTCCATCTGAAATTCTATATGTACAACCTGTTAAACACAAATTTGAAGCTAAGTTATCATTCTGGGGTTTTGGGCATTTGTCAGTTTTTCCATGCAGCGTGTTGAGAGTTTGCCAGATTTCCTGCGCAGTTAAACAATGGGAAATAAGGCTATATTGAACATCATCAATATAAGAATATAAAATATGAGTAGCTCGTAAATTAAATTCAATATCTGCCCTACTTACAATATCGTACCCATTAATAATACTATTCCAACATTTAATATCAACAGATTTTAAATAAGATTTCATTTCTGATTTCCAATTTAAAAAATCTGTACCATTAAAAATAGATGGAATAGGACTGGACTGAATCTCTACGGACTGACAACTAGAATGACCCATGATTCTAGAGTTAAAGAAATAACCTGCTCTAATACCACTTGTTGGATCTAGATTAACCCTAGAGGGGGGTGAATAGGGTTTATCACAATTTTTAACTGAATTAAAAATCTAACAAGATATATAATAATAAACAGATCACAGAATATAGTAGAAACAGAAATGCAGAAAATAAATCACACACAGATATACCCAGCTTCGGCAAAACCCTGCCTACTGCTGCATTTCTAAGGTTTCTACTAGGTGATAGAACAGATCCCGCATACAAGACCATGTACACTTGCAAACCCTGCTCCTATTCTAACCCTACACTCAAAACCCTTGACTGACCGATATCCCCTCGATCAGATTTTCCCGTATTACAAACCCGTAACACGTAAACCCTAGTTTTTACAGACTCTAGCAACTGTCAGTTAACTCCTAACTGAATCCTAGAATTTTACAGACTTCTAGAAACTGTTCAGACTGATTTTACAACAAATTAAAATAACACAAAAAGAAACCCTAGGACTTAAATAATTTCCCCTTTTTAAAAACAAAGCCCTTTAAGCCCTTAGACACAAAAACTTGGTCGGGTCACTTTGAAGTAAGTCGGCCCGCTCTCTTTTTCATTTGCCCCGTGCTTCTCTCGTTTGCTCTGGAGATTGAAAATGGTGGCGCAGCTAGGGTTTCTTCTAAAATCCTACTCAAATCAGATCGATGATGTGATAAAAGGCTCTAGATGTTGGTCTCTGAAAGCTCGAATGCTTTTTTGCTCCGGTTCTTCGATTGATTTGGCTTGGAATCACTTGCGATCGAAACTGTGAGTTAATCTGAATTTGAATCTTTGTTGCTTTCGAACTTTTTGTTGTGATTTTCGATTTTTTATGCCGGTGATGAAAATGGTGAAATATATAGGTTTATGAAAAACCTAAAACTCAGATTTCGATTGTATGACCTGGCCTAATATTTCGATTTTCCCTTTTTGATATTCCTTTGATTGAATGAGACCCGAAACAAATCTGAGCAATTCAGAAAACATATAAATGTTGTGGTCCACTTTGGTATTGATTGGAAACATTTCTGGGAACTTTTGATTGAATAACTTGCCAAAAATGAATAGACTGAATCATTTCGAATAAGTATGATTTCCTAGATAGCCTATGATTGCTCTTGCCATTCATGATTAGATGATTTCAGGAATGATTTTAAACTCTGTCCATAATTAACTTGCAGTCACCATTGAATAAACCCTTGCGTGATTTTTGCTCTTCTTATAGCAATGCAAAACTGGAAACAAATTTGCAATTTGCACGTAAATGAATTGCTGAATGCTGATTTCCTTTATTTATAACTTGCCAAAGAAAATTATTTACTGATTTGTATAAACCTGGAAATCATATGCTTTCTTGCCATAAATGAATTCGAGATATTTACTGATTTCTCTTGCAAACAAAAATGGAAAACTTAATTTCTCCAATGCACTCATTTCTGTTGCATCAATATACACACTTGTAGTTTGCCAGTACCCTCTTTCTATGTGCTACATGTACCCATGTACTTGTGTATTGCTCCATTACCTTGCTCATCTTCGAGCTACCACTAAATTTATTTAAAGCAAGTTTCCATTTGCATGAATATTTGATCGGCCTTGCTTAGAACTATCATATGCATGTATTGACCCTGTTTTTGCCTGTGTGCATTTGTGTTGAACCATGACCATGCATAGTTGTAGTTTCAGAGTGCATGAGCTTCTACTTCTCGTATTCATCTATGCTGTGTATCTTCACTTGAACATGCAGCACTAAAAACAGTTGCATCTTGTACATTGCTACTGCGTGTCACACATTGAACACATATGAACCAAAACCTGTAATACTTACATCTTGACTTCTCGGCGTGTTGTTGAGCATGACACTGACTTGGTTTGCTTTGACTTCGTAGTTGAACCATGTTATGAATTATGATTTGTTTCTTGCCATTTTCATACTTGTGCACTTGTGACTTTGCAGTTTTCATTTCTTACGTGCACGTCATGTTGTTGCATAAGTAAATGCAGCTTTAAACCTGACTTGAACATGTGTGATTGAGCATTAGCATATCATCCTGCTTCACTGAAATTCTGGGCCGAACTGAATTTAATTTATGCACTTGCACTTGAACTTGAACATGAATTCTAAAGTGATTTTCCTTGCACCATTTATGTGTTCTTGAACTTGCGTCCTCTTTGGCTTGACTATGATTCATCTCATTGCTGCGTTAGCTTGAAACAGTCCATTGTTTTACTTGTCTCTATTTTGCACTTGTATACTTGAAACTTGAACACTTGTACATACTTGAGCTATTCAAATATGCATGTATTGGCCTGTTTTGAATTGCTTAACCATGCAGCTTATACTCGACATTGGCTTTAAAAATTTGGGCTGTGCTGACTTTATATTGAGATGTTGCACTGAGTTGAGATGGTCCATGAGACAACTCCTCAGTCGCATAATGATCGGCGAGGCAGTGCACACGTGTATGTATATGCACGTGTGTACCTGCGGCCATCAGAATAGATTTCCCTGTCCCTGCACTGTAATATGTGTATATAAATACACACATATGTTTATACATGTATCGTGCGTGTGCTACATTCACATATCAGATCAAGTCAAGAAAAGTGATGAGAAACATACCGAAATTCTGAGGCAAATAATTTTTTTTAAATAAAATTTATATTTGCGTGTATTATGTTTCATTTCTATTGTAGTGTACTGTGTGTGTTTTTCATATGTGACAGGTACACATGAAGATTGGACTGACTGTGATTGGACTGATAGTGAAACTGGCCGGAGACAGAAGACTGAAGATAGGAGACTGAATACATAAGACAAAAACAGTGTGTAACAGTGAAAGCGTTTGTATTTGAGTCTATGTAAATGATTGTACCAGTGAAACAATATAACTTAGTGATGAGTGATGTAGCGAGGAGTTTTGTATAATGAAATGAATGTGAAATGAATGTGAAATGTATTATTGTGAAATTGTACAAATAGTTGGAGTTGTAAACTTTGTATTGTTTTAAATATTGAAATAAATATCATGTTTAAATAAAATACTGTTTGAATGTTTAAATTCGTGTACAGTAGTATTCTGTTTAAATATAAATATTATATTTCTATCTGTGATGTGATATAACAGTACAATAACTAACACATTTATAAAATATATTTGGTTGTTATCATCAAACAAAAATCATATAACTGTATATACAACACCGTTATATACAACAGTAAACTCCCAAGATTCCAATTACTTAGGAATTATAGTTTCGGCGGTAAAAGTAAGTACGGAAAGCAGTAAATAACACGAGAGATTTATAGTGGTTCGGCCTCCCAAGAGACTTACGTTTACCTTGGAAGAGTCATTAAGATATTATTAATAACAAGAGTTACGAGGTGAAGAACATCTCATGACAACTCTTTACATACATTTCTAAGTAATGTGATGTCATAATTATCATATACTAATATTTTGGAAAAAGAAACTTTTGCCCTTCTTCTTCCTCAAAGTGGAGATGCCATTAGAGAGGCTATTTGGAGCTCTCTAAAGGTGTCAAATCACCCAATTCCAGCCTCTTTGAAGTGTGAGGTCAAGGGGTATTTATAGTGGAGTGGTTAGGTAGGAGTAGATAGAAGTAGGGGACCACACCAGGAATTTAATATCCGCTGTAGTCGACCTCCAGTATTTTGTATCCCATTATGCACGCATCCATAAACTTGTACCCCTCCCTGGGCACAAATTTAGCACCCCATGGGATACGAAGAATATATAACAGTGGGCTAGAGGGTTCGAAACTAGAACTCGCGACTCTTTGGGGTTCGAGGTCTTGGTTTGGCAACATTTTAGAGGAGCAATGAGGTTCTCATTGGCGCGATCCCATCTCGGCCCATTTTCTTTACCTCTTGGTGAAACTCTCGGCTTTGGCTTCACGCGATATGTTGAGTCGAGCGTGTCTTGCGTACTTTTGAGAACCGGACCTGTGATACCCCACGTTCATTAATGTCACTCTATATTTAATGCATTAAGTTTTGGGAAGCATTATAGGTAAATAAGAACATAATATCACAAGATAGACATGTAAAATAGCAGCGAAATTAAAAACTTTATTTAAATCAAAACATCATGGTCCTAAATACTGAGTTTACATCTGTAACACCCCACCTCCGCTAGGGTCACTCACAAGGGAATGCACTAGGTTTGGTGTAGCATTATCGAGGTAAACACGCACAGAAATATTACAAGACATAACATATATATATATATATATATATATATATAACAGCGGAAGTAAAACAAATTTCATTACCTTATAAAATAAGGTCTAAAGCCTTTTACATCAGAATACATCAAAACCTGTCTTGCAATAGTAAAGAAGCATAAACCATTTCATAAATTATTCCCCAAGTAAAACAGTAAAGTAGCCATAGCCAAGAAAAGCCCAAGCCATGCGTGATGACCTTCAAGTAGAAGAAGTCCGAACTAGATAACAGTGTTTCCTCCCTGAAAACCTAAGGGGGGGGGAACAAAAGACAAGAGGCGAAAGAAAACGGGGTCAGTCATAAAGACTGGTAAGTCCTATCTACTTCCAGTATAAAAACAGGTAAAGGTAACATAACATGCATAAACTGAAAGTAAACATAAGGATGACTACAAGATAGATAAACTAGAACAGGCTGAACTACTGTAGCAAGGTAAACTAAGATATCATGATAAACTACGGTGTCAGGATAAGTCAAGGTATCACATCGTCCGGTTTCTATCAAGTATAATATCCCGAGGTATCTATCCTGTATAACGTCCCACGGTACCTATCATATATTTCTCATGGTCCTAACATGTATATTTGCTCTGCACCTCTCGTACTAGTATCCCAACCCGCGTCATGTGTTAACCATGAATGTCCCTTGCCCAGTGTCATGTAATGGTCCAGGTCAACCTAATATATAGCATATGTAGGTTTTCCCAACTCGTATGTTTCTTTCCATGTATAAGTTCAGTCCTTTGCCATAGGCCATACGGGCTTTCCCATGTAAACATTTTATCCCTGAGGTTATTTTGGACTGCTACCCTTGATCTAGTTATGTTTCCTTACCATGAACTATCACGCGTTCACTTAGGATTTATGCCACCTAGGACCACTAGGGATTATGCTACCTAATGAACGTTTCCGTGTCTCGGTTTGGGTTCAGCCACCTAGGGCCACTAGGGATTATGCCACCCGTCAACCGCGCCCTTTATCCCACGTATGTACCGTGAATCGTTTTCCATGTCTAGGCGCACATGTTCCTCAATGTGCCATCCGAGTTCCGTGCCAGGGCAAACCAAGAAATACAGAACTCGGTCGGAAGCTTTAAGTCGTCTGCTAATGCAGATATCAAGGTCTATTTTTGTACCCGTGGCTATGGTCCCACGTGACCCCTCCCTCAACTACTGAAAGGCAATCCAAGAAAAATCATGTATGAGAACTACACTAAGGCCCATCGATGCCCACTTCCAGATAGCCAACCTCACCCATAACTTGATAGCTAGTATATGGTCTTTTGGGAGTTCCCTGCCTTTCCGTACGTACACGATTGACTAAACATGGTAGGTAGTCGGCGACATGCTATCCCGAGGCAAAATCAAGTATCGTCGACTCCACGCTAATCCATCCCAGTCTTTAGGTCGCTCGCATAGCAACCAAGGCATACTCTTGGCTCTTCTACCGTAGACCTTAACCTTTGTGAGGTCGGGTTTCATGGACCACTTGCCACCTCACAGAGGGATACCAAGAGTACCCTCACGTTCCCCGAAGCTTCCGCTTCGTCACCCAGTTCGCTGGAGCTTTTATCCAAGTCAGATAACTTGCTCCTCCTCGTATACTAAGCGATGACCTACCGTACCAGGTTACTCATCTCTTTATGAACTAGTCCCATGTCCTTAGCTAAGAATTATTATTTAGTTACCCTTAACTAAGGTTTACAACTTAGCTCCGCTTTCCGCTATCCTTGTTAACTACGATTTCCAACCTAGTCCCCTGAGCTAGGGTTTTGTCAAATGGGTTAAGTGTTGTTATCCAAGTTCATGACTTAACCCGCCTACGAATCATGTCAAGATTGGCTAAGTACTCAAGTTCAAGGCTTAGCCCTACAGGTTGGTTAAGTGTACCAAGAAGCTCATGACTTAACCCTATCAAGTCAAATTGGTTAAGTATTTATTTGTCTTAACCCTATCAGATTATCATGTTAGATTGATTAAGCATAGATTATCTTAATCCCATCAGATTATCGAGTCGGATTGGTTAAGTATAGGTTAACTTAACCTCATCCACTAATCGTATTACAATGGTTAAGCCTAATTTAAAAGGTCTTGTGACTTAACCCTACCAGGTCCACATATTAGATTGGTTAAGTGTAGGTAACTTAACCTCATCAAATCATCATGTATAATTGGTTAAGTATAAGTTACTTAACCCCATTAGATTATCATGTTAAATTGGTTAAGTATTGGTTACTTAACCTCATTAAATTACCAAGTTTAGATTGGTTAAGTGTTTAACTTAACCCCCCTCTAATTACCGTGTTTAGATTAGTTAAGTGAAGGTTACTTAACCCCATCTAATTACCGTGTTTTAGATTAGTTAAGTCTAAGTTACTTAACCCCATCTAATTACCGTGTTAGATAAGTTAAGTATGGATTACTTAACCTCATCGAATTTACCGCGTTTAGATTAGTTAAGCGTGGATTACTTAACCCCATCTAATTACCGTGTTTTAGATTAGTTAAGTCTAAGTTACTTAACCCCGTCTAATTACCGTGTCAGATAAGTTAAGTATGGATTACTTAACCTCATCGAATTTACCGTATTTAGATTAGTTAAGCGTGGATTACTTAACCCCATCTAATTTACCAAGTCGGATTAGTTAAGTGTAAATTACTCAACCCCACCCCCTAATTGTCTTGTATGGTTAAGTGTCATTAAGAAATCAAGCCCGGTCCCACTTAACCTACCCATTCATGTCATATCGGTTAAGTGTCATTAGTCAAATTTACTGAACCTTATCATGTGGCATTAATTTAATTAATGCACTCTCAACCTCTCACATTAGACCTTGTTGTGTTACTAGTTAAGCCGGGCGGGTCCGGGTAGTTTTACACCACAACCTAGTCTAACCTCGGGTCTTAAGCGCGACATGACCAACTTCTCACATTGGATCCTATTGTTTGTAGCCACTAGTTAAGCCGGGCGGGTCCGGGTAGATTTATGCTACAAACTCAACCCAACCTCAAGTTGGCCACTTTCATGTTTGGTCTAGTGTCATATTACACCTACAACCCATACGTATCTAGCCCCAAGTTCCATGTTTTCGTATGTGTCATGTTCATGTTTACGTGTTTCAAGAGTGTCCCCTTTTTCATGCAACCCCATGTCAAGTTTTTCATGTCATACCCACGTTTTTTCTAAGCTACCCAAACGTATTTCCATCCCAAGTGGAAGCGAGTCACATAGTAGGGTATTATGCCAACATATTTGCCACAAACATGCATAGTATCATAAGGAAATTTGGCCACAAACATGCATAGTATCATAAGGGAATTTGGCCACAAGCATGCATAGTTTAATAAGAGGATTTGGCCACAAACATGCATAGTGTCATAAGGGAATTTGGCCACAAACATGCATGATACATAAGGAGTTTGGGTTCATTTACATGCATAAGCCCCAAAGTCAAATCTTTGCCAATGTTTAACAAGTCAAATGGTTCCCAAAGGTTCATGCTAGCATTCCATAGATAAAGATTCAAACTTGCAAGATATACTAGGTCATACATAACAAGAGTGGCATGATTAAGTCGCTAAAACATAACCCAAAGTCATATGTTCATGATAAAGGGGCAAACTAGGTTTACATGGGTTAACATACTCATGTTACATCTCATTTTATCCCATGTCACATTAGAACCACCGTTAGAATCTACAAGTAGCTAGAACTTACATAGCGAGGCTTAGGAAAGGATCATGCATCATTTTGACGAAGAAAGGTGGCTCCTTTGTCGAAGAACCGTCATGAAACTCGCATAGCAACGTTGATTTGGCCTCTATTTGGTGTAGCAAGCTTGCACCTTTTGATTTGAACCCAATTTGAATGCATAGTCTCTAGGAATTGGAGATGGAGGCCATGATCAATGTAGATTTGGGTAGCACTTCGTTGCAAGAGTGATTTGTGAGGGTTTAGGCAAGTCTAGGGGTGTTTTTATAGAGATTAGGGTAGTTTTAGGCCGTTAGATTAACCCTAGGATAGATCCAAGCCCTCAAAAATCGTCACAAGCCTCCAAAACAAGATCCAGGAGCCAAAACAGGTGCACCTGGCCGACCTGGCCGACCAGGCAGGTCGACCCCCAGGTCGACCCTGGGGTCGACTCCCCAGTCGACCTGGTTGGCAGGGGGTCGACTCCCCAGTCGACCTCTCCTGGTCTGGCGGGAAATTTTCCCGCCTCTTCTGAATTCTGAAATTTGAATCTGTTTTCGTTTTTGAATTTTCCGTGAAACTTCGCGAGGTCATATCTCGGTCATACGGACTCCGATTTACGAAATTTCGGACTCTATTTCGCGTATTTTTCCAAGACGAACGCAATGGCGCAACCCGTTTTCCCTGATTCAGAATTTAACATTTATTTCTGCCTTGATTCTTGTCTTAACACGTTGTTTAAAATTCGGGTTGTTACATTCTCCCCTCCTTTAAGGATTTCGTCCCCGAAATCTCCAAGTTAGGAAGAACACATCCTACCATCCATCATCCATCTACTCAAAACATCATCCACAGGCAAACATTGTCCTTAGACGATTTCTAATGTCATATGAACATATGCAAAACGTATGTGTACATGCTCCTTAGCTAATGCTAATGATCAGGCCTGAATGATCTTCTAATGCGAAATATGTTTAGTGCCATGAATCCAACATGTATGCAAATAGTCCTAGTCATATAAGTACTATATGTGTGCACAACCATTCATTCATATGCAACATCCGCATGATAACAGATTCAATTTCATCCATAAACAAGTATAAATACTCGTGCATATGCAACATGAAACGTGACCGCGTCAATCTAGTATCTAATGTGTATTCGCGCATCCACTTGCAACCATTTGCAACCATATCAATCATAACATGTTTCAAATACATGTTTACATCCATAGAGTTCTATCTAAGGTTCCCAAGATGAGATCGAGGAGATAAATAAGACAAACTCCTTACGGGGTCTGTAACAGAAACAGGACCGAGAGGATATCCACCACGCGATAGCATGCAAGTAAGCTCTATAGGTGAACCAAGGATCAAAGATATACTCTTAAAAAGAGACATGATGCGCGCGTCTAAACCGCATTTCCATGAGCTTAATTCCATTGTGCCTTGACCTCCTCTGACTTCATGATTTCGTAGCTCCTTGATTCCTATTTCCAAGGTATGAGTCGGAACTCATTTCATTGTCGCCTCTCGTTCCACTTTCACTTATTCTTTCCCTAGTATACTTGGCTCAACCATATCTGCATACTCATGCAAGCACTCCAAAATTCACTAGTGAATTCTGGATCTCGTTTACCGATGTCAATCCATGTTAACACGTGCACTTACTAGGGTGATTCCTATAACCCATGCTCAAGCGGAATAACCCATCCGCCTTATTGGCGAACGTTATTCGATCGGATCAGAGATTTCCGATAAATGCATCAAGAGATTCTAGGTAACCAACCATGACATAACCCAAAAGGTTACACGAGACTCCGAAGGTATTACCAAAGCAAGCCAAGAGTCAGACTTCCCTCTTTTCAAAACCGAGAATGGTATCCCTTACTGGATAACCACTTTACCCCTAGAATCCATCCATGGCTCAACAATAGAAGTATTGCTTCTAATCTCAACACTTGGCATAGACGTTCTCAAATCCAACAAGTCATGAATAAATGGACCGACTCTCCAACCAGATTTTGGGACAAAACTGGGATCCTTTACCATGCTAGTACTAAGGTGCAGAGACTCAACTATCCAAGCAGACTTAAATGATACGATGATCAAGACAAAGTATGGACGGGATGATAGAAAAGAACGACGAAACCTTTACCAGAAACGGTACCATTTCTTTTAGGTACCCTAGAAATGGGAGCGTACAATTGCCCTCTCCGATGATCTTGTCCTTGTCCTCCTTGATGGACTAAGACATACCAACAAGTTGCTTATCCTTAAGCTCGCGTCCTTTATCCTTACTCTTATTATCCTTCCTTGTACCACGGCAACCGGTCTCTCGAGAACCACCTCCATCGTACGGGAAAGCACTTACGTAGCTAGACAAGGATTAGTCGCAGTCAAAACTACTGTGACTACAGATGGAGGAAAGAAAGGAAAAGAGATTCAATCAAGGAATCAAAGGATAGTGCTAATGGCCTTTGGGGAATAGCCTTTCAAAACAAAACTTTTCTTGAAAAATGCTTCTTTGTAAAACGATTTTTCAATAGTTTTCAGAAGGTTTTAAAAACTTTTGCCCAGTCTGGTAACCTTCTGCTCTGATACCAAATGTAACACCCCACCTCCGCTAGGGTCACTCACAAGGGAATGCACTAGGTTTGGTGAAGCATTATCGAGGTAAACACGCACAGAAATATTACAAGATATAACATATATATATAAAACAGCGGAAGTAAAACAAATTTCATTACCTTATAAAATAAGGTCTAAAGCCTTTTACATCAGAATACATCAAAACCTGTCTTGCAATAGTAAAGAAGCATAAACCATTTCATAAATTATTCCCCAAGTAAAACAGTAAAGTAGCCATAGCCAAGAAAAGCCCAAGCCATGCGTGATGACCTTCAAGTAGAAGAAGTCCAAACTACATAACAGTGTTTCCTCCCTGAAAACCTGGGGTGGGGGGGGGGGAACGGAAGACAAGAGGCGAAAGAAAACGGGGTCAGTCATAAAGACTGGTAAGTCCTATCTACTTCCAGTATAAAAACAGGTAAAGGTAACATGACATGCATAAACTGAAAGTAAACATAAGGATGACTACAAGATAGATAAACTAGAACAGGCTGAACTACTGTAGCAAGGTAAACTAAGATATCATGATAAACTACGGTGTCAGGATAAGTCAAGGTATCACATCGTCCGGTTTCTATCAAGTATAATATCCCGAGGTATCTATCCTGTATAACGTCCCACGGTACCTATCATATATTTCTCATGGTCCTAACATGTATATTTGCTCTGCACCTCTCGTACTAGTATCCCAACCCGCGTCATGTATTAACTATGAATGTCCCTTGCCCAGTGTCATGTAATGGTCCAGGTCAACCTAATATATAGCATATGTAGGTTTTCCCAACTCGTATGTTTCTTTCCATGTATAAGTTCAGTCCTTTGTCGTAGGCCATACGGGCTTTCCCATGTAAACGTTTTATCTCTGAGGTTATTTTGGACTGCTACCCTTGATCTAGTTATCTTTCCTTACCATGAACTATCGCGTGTTCACTTAGGATTTATGCCACCTAGGACCACTAGGGATTATGCTACCTAATGAACGTTTCCGTGTCTCGGTTTGGGTTCAGCCACCTAGGGCCACTAGGGATTATGCCACCCGTCAACCGCGCCCTTTATCCCACGTATGTACCGTGAATCGTTTTCCATGTCTAGGCGCACATGTTCCTCAATGTGCCATCCGAGTTCCGTGCCAGGGCAAACCAAGAAATACGGAACTCGGCCGGGAGCTTTAAGTCGTCTGCTGATGCAGATATCAAGGTTTGTTTTTGTACCCGTGGCTATGGTCCCACGTGACCCCTCCCTCAACTACTGAAAGGCAATCCAAGAAAAATCATGTATGAGAACTACACTAAGGCCCATCGATGCCCACTTCCAGATAGCCAACCTCACCCATAACTTGATAGCTAGTATATGGTCTTTTGGGAGTTCCCTGCCTTTCCGTACGTACACGATTGACTAAAGATGGTAGGTAGTCGACGACATGCTATCTCGGGGCAAAATCAAGTATCGTCGACTCCACGCTAATCCATCCCAGTCTTTAGGTCGCTCGCATAGCAACCAAGGCATACTCTTGGCTCTTCTACCGCAGACCTTAACCTCTGTGAGGCCGGGTTTCATGGACCACTTGCCACCTCACAGAGGGATACCAAGAGTACCCTCACGTTCCCCGAAGCTTCCGCTTCGTCACCTAGTTCGCTGGAGCTTTTATCCAAGTCAGATAACTTGCTCCTCCTCGTATACTAAGCGATGACCTACCGTACCAGGTTACTCATCTCTTTATGAACTAGTCCCATGTCCTTAGCTAAGAATTATTACTTATTTACCCTTAACTAAGGTTTACCACTTAGCTCCGCTTTCCGCTATCCTTGTTAACTACGATTTCCAACCTAGTCCCCTGAGCTAGGGTTTTGTCAAATGGGTTAAGTGTTGTTATCCAAGTTCATGACTTAACCCGCCTACGAATCATGTCAAGATTGGCTAAGTACTCAAGTTCAAGGCTTAGCCCTACAGGTTGGTTAAGTGTACCAAGAAGCTCATGACTTAACCCTATCAAGTCAAATTGGTTAAGTATTTATTTGTCTTAACCCTATCAGATTATCATGTTAGATTGATTAAGCATAGATTATCTTAATCCCATCAGATTATCGAGTCGGATTGGTTAAGTATAGGTTAAATTAACCTCATCCACTAATCGTATTACAATGGTTAAGCCTAATTTAAAAGGTCTTGTGACTTAACCCTACCAGGTCCACATATTAGATTGGTTAAGTGTAGGTAACTTAACCTCATCAAATCATCACGTATAATTGGTTAAGTATAAGTTACTTAACCCCATTAGATTATCATGTTAAATTGGTTAAGTATTGGTTACTTAACCTCATTAAATTACCAAGTTTAGATTGGTTAAGTGTTTAACTTAACCCCCCTCAAATTACCGTGTTTAGATTAGTTAAGTGAAGGTTACTTAACCCCATCTAATTACCGTGTTTTAGATTAGTTAAGTCTAAGTTACTTAACCCCATCTAATTACCGTGTTAGATAAGTTAAGTATGGATTACTTAACCTCATCGAATTTACCGTGTTTAGATTAGTTAAGCGTGGATTACTTAACCCCATCTAATTACCGTGTTTAAGATTAGTTAAGTCTAAGTTACTTAACCCCATCTAATTACTGTGTTAGATAAGTTAAGTATGGATTACTTAACCTCATCGAATTTACCGTGTTTAGATTAGTTAAGCTTGGATTACTTAACCCCATCTAATTTACCAAGTCGGATTAGTTAAGCGTAAATTACTTAACCCCACCCCCTAATTGTCTTGTATGGTTAAGTGTCATTAAGAAATCAAGCCCGGTCCCACTTAACCTACCCATTCATGTCATATCGGTTAAGTGTCATTAGTCAAATTTACTTAACCTTATCATGTGGCATTAATTTAATTAATGCACTCTCAACCTCTCACATTAGACCTTGTTGTGTTACTAGTTAAGCCGGGCGGGTCCGGGTAGTTTTACACCACAACCTAGTCTAACCTCGGGTCTTAAGCGCGACATGACCAACTTCTCACATTGGATCCTATTGTTTGTAGCCACTAGTTAAGCCGGGCGGGTCCGGGTAGATTTATGCTACAAACTCAACCCAACCTCGAGTTGGCCACTTTCATGTTTGGTCTAGTGTCATATTACACCTACAACCCATACGTATCTAGCCCCAAGTTCCATGTTTTCGTATGTGTCATGTTCATGTTTACGTGTTTCAAGAGTGTCCACTTTTTCATGCAACCCCATGTCAAGTTTTTCATGTCATACCCACGTTTTTCCTAAGCTACCCAAACGTCTTTCCATCCCAAGTGGAAGCGAGTCACATAGTAGGGTATTATGCCAACATATTTGCCACAAACATGCATAGTATCATAAGGAAATTTGGCCACAAACATGCATAGTATCATAAGGGAATTTGGCCACAAGCATGCATCATTTTGAACCACCGTTAGAATCTACAAGTAGCTAGAACTTACATAGCGAGGCTTAGGAAAGGATCATGCATCATTTTGACGAAGAAAGGTGGCTCCTTTGTCGAAGAACCGTCATGAAACTCGCATAGCAACGTTGATTTGGCCTCTATTTGGTGTAGCAAGCTTGCACCTTTTGATTTGAACCCAATTTGAATGCATAGTCTCTAGGAATTGGAGATGGAGGCCATGATCAATGTAGATTTGGGCAGCACTTCGTTGCAAGAGTGATTTGTGTGGGTTTAGGCAAGTCCAGGGGTGTTTTTATAGAGATTAGGGTAGTTTGAGGCCGTTAGATTAACCCTAGGATAGATCCAAGCCCTAAAAATTGTCACAAGCCTCCAAAACAAGACCCAGGAGCCAAAACAGGTGCATCTGGCCGACCTGGCCGACTAGGCAGGTCGACCCCCAGGTCGACCCTGGGGTCGACTCCCCAGTCGACCTGGTTGGCAGGGGGTCGACTCCCCAGTCGACCTCCCCTGGTCTGGCGGGAAATTTTCCCGCCTCTTCTGAATTCTGAAATTTGAATCTGTTTTCGTTTTTGAATTTTCCGTGAAACTTCGCGAGGTCATATCTCGGTCATACGGACTCCGATTTACGAAATTTCGGACTCTATTTCGCATATTTTTCCGAGACGAACGCAATGGCGCAACCCGTTTTCCCTGATTCAGATTTTAACATTTAATTTTGCCTTGATTCTTGTCTTAACACGTTGTTTAAAATTCGGGTTGTTACAACATCATAAGTTTGAAGTAACCAATTACATCAATAATCTGTATTGCCAAAAATAACATAGTACAAAAGCATAAAACCATATTTCCCATGCGAAGCCATAAGAGAGTTGACGAAAAGTCAAAGTGGTACATCAATATCCAAAATCCAAGCTAAGCTGAGAGAATCCAAATCAACTCTAAGCACTCCTACCCTAAGAACCGAGGGGGAGGGGGAACGGAAGAGAGAGAAGAGGAACAAAACAGATAAAAAGTCTGGCGAGTCCAGTTACTGTTAAATATAAATAAATAAAAGTATCATGGCAGGTATATAAAAACTGGAAGAATAAGATAACAATAACAAGGACAAGTGTGAACTGAGCAAGATAAGTTTGAACTGAATATATTACGCTTCTTAAATACGTTTCTCTGCACCGTACTAATACTAGTATATCAGAAACAGAATGATCCCTACAAATACTGTTCCATTACATTTTTTTAATTGTTAGGTTACTAGGGTTAACAGCACTCAACGCTTATACACACGTCATACCCATTTACTTTCCAATGGATTAACCTAATACAATATATGTAGCTACCACTCAATGTTGAGATGCATCCCATGGTATCTCACTCGCACGGTCTCCACCGTAACGCCACAGAAATGAACACAGTCCCTCATCCTACGCCGGAGTGACGTACGGATCTCTATATAACAATGTTACGTTCCGCATATATCTGTCAATACTATGCTATGTAATCATACGGACTGCCACCTGCAACCGAATCAGATTCCATACTTGAATAATGCCCTCAAGTCTACGATACACAACCCAGAGCAGATATGCATGTAGCTCGATGCCTCAACCGTACGTCCTCTAATGTGCACCGAGTTCCGTGGCAGGGCAATATAAGAAACACGGAACTCGGTCGAGAGCTTTTCCACATTTGTACAGGCCCGCCTTTAAGAGCCTCAAAATACATATATTCCTAGGGTATGTTCTTCATGGTGGCTATGGCCCCGCCTCAGCCCCTCCCTTTACTAGTATAGACTACAAGAGCTAAGCGACTGCCTCTACGCAAACAGTATAAACATCCATGTGGCGTCGTCTCCCCTCAACCCCCTACCTTGATTGTGAAAGGTGAATGGTATCTTGGGTTTAGCTCTTGTCTTTTCGCATCCCACTGGCTGCCGCCGATGACGGGTACCCGACGATCTACTATCCTTGTTGGTCCTGACACCGCCTCCCATTGAGGCAACCGCTGAATCACCTTGGTGTCACCTCGTCACAACGTTCTGACTACAAAACTACTTTTGCAGTCAAGGCCCACCCACCTAGTAGTTACGTGCAGACCCTACCTCTGTGAGCACAACCTAAATATCTGCCACCATACAGAGGACTACTAGGAGCACCTTAAGTATCTCAGGAAGCTGCGTGCTTCCCCTTCCAGTCCTTCTAAGCCGACAGAATAATTAGATAAAAGTGCGTTCCCCTCGTGCCTTACAACACCACGGTGATATACCCCATTGGCTTATACACCCTCAAACGTGTGGACTGGTCCAAGCGCCTCCCTTTAATATGTTGTTAGACCCTATGTCTAAACATTATTTTATGCGCTTGCCTTACCTCATCAAGTTTCCATTTAACTTGGTTATTTCCATTCATATTGAATTCTTAATCAAGTTACCAGGTTCTTCTTGCTTATTAATTTTGGTTATATAACTTAACCCCTTTAAGTTTTTTAATAAGCCCACAACGTGTTATTCTCTAGATTGTGGCCCAAGGTCTGTAATCCACAATCCCTTTATATTTTCATCGTCCGATTCCATAGTTATAATAACATGTTCTTACTTAATGTGTAATTAAGTACTTCTCATTTTACATGTTTCCTTTTTAGCTTATTATTTATCATTTATGATTAAATATAACTTATATCATTTCCTCATTCTTTCTCATTTAATCATAATTCCATCTTATCATTGTTTACTTATTAACTTAGTTCTCTTAACTAAGGTTTACCAATAAGTTTCCTTTTCATAAATATAACTTTGTTGTCCTCATCCGTAGATTTCAGATTCTTGTTCTTGTAAATAACTTAATTTACAAGTAAATACAGCTTATCCCCTTACATAAGTTATTCTATTCCCTTTTTCATTTATTATAACCTAAGTTATAATTTCCAATTGTCCCTAGGACAAGCCTAAACATCTTATCTTTTCAGTTCATACATTTTAACGCCCCAGACCTCTCACATTAAGTCAACCACTTGTGGATGCTAGATATGCTGGGAGGCTCTGGGCAGACTTAAACCACAAGTTTAGACTTAACCTCGTGTCATGGTGCTGTTATGCATTAGACCCCTCCCATTAGATTAACCACTTGTGATCGCTGGATATGCCGGGCGGCTTCGGGCAGACTTATACCACAAGTGCAATCTAACCGCGTGTCTAAACATTACCATAGTTCCATAATTTTAGGCATATTCATATTAATAAATTTCCCTATTCCAAATATAGATTTTCTTGCCCCTTTTTAATTCATATTTCATTATACACAATATGCCCTTTTTCCCAAGTCATAAATCAATATATATATATATATATATATATTATGCCCAAATTCATATTCATATATTTTCTAATTTATGTCCCTAGTTCTTATTCACATATTTCAGTACATGTTATGCCAAAATTCATATTCACATATATTCCAATTTACACCCAAATCATAGTTTACATATGTTCCAATTTATGCCAAATCATATTTTACATATGTTCTAATTTATGCCAAAATCATATTTTACATATGTTCCAATTTACGCCCAAATCATATTTTATATATGTTCCAATTTATGCCAAAATCATATTTTACATATATTCCAATTTGTGCCAAATCATATTTTCCCCAAACGATTCCCAATTTTGCACGTTTGCATATTTTTGTGTTAGTCCTAGGCTCGAAGGTAGCCTGGCTTTAAAAATAAAAAGGGTAAAGAGGGAAAAAAGAGAATCAAAACTGGAATAATGACGAATCAATAATAAACTGACAGAAACAGGCATAAAACTGAATAGATATATTATGACAAGATTTAACATGGTGGCGGTATGAACATATAAAAGCAGATCTGATAATTATATCGTAATAGAACTTGTTTAGGCATAGAACCAATATCCAATTTTTATATACATTTTATGATTAACAATTAAATATTTAGATCTAAAAATAACATTAACTCACAGTGAATAGATCTAAGGAAATGGATCTAAATAACTGAGAAGAACATGTTGGATTTGTTGTTGTAGCCATTGTTGAATTTGTATAATGTCTGCAGAATTGGATTCGGAGAAGAATAGGATATTCAATTTATGTTGTTGCAGAGCTCCACCATTGCCACCATTTTTTTAGATGAATAAAACCTAGGTTTAGGGTCCTTTATATAGCCTAGAATCAACGAATTTGGTCAAGAAAGGTATCCACGTTCAGAAAACTGAATTCTGCCAAAATCTGCCGCAAGTGGGTAGACCCACCCTTGAAAAGTGGTCGACCCTAGTGTTTTCCCACCCCTTAGGGAGTTGACCCTGGTGTCGACACCCCCTTTAGGGGGTCGACACCCCTGGGCGGGAAATCTGCCACCTTCGAAATTTTGAATTTTGAACTGACTTTCGAATTTCTGGACCCATTTTTGAATTTCTGAACCTAATATATATATATATATATATATATATATTCTTCCTGTGCATATACAAACTTCAAACCTTAATAACTTCTTCATAGGTGTCCGATTTACGCAAACCAGGTGTCTATCTTGACAATAATTTCAAGACGGACGCAATGGTGCAGTACGTTTTACTTAATTCTGAATATTTAATTAAGTTTTCCTTAATTTATTGTTAACAACTAATTTCAAATTAATTATTCTTTAATTTATCATCTTTAGTGTCATTAAAATTACAGGGTGTTACATTCTCCCCTACTTAAAGGATTTCACCCCCGAAATCTCTATGTTAAGAAGAACATATATCCTAGCCACCAATAATCACACATTCATCTAGCAATCACAGGCATCCACTGTCCTTAAGGAATTTCAAATGCCTTTATGAAAAAATGCAATAGTGTGTGTTTATGTTCGTAAACTAATGTGAAAGATCAGGCGGTCTACTAATTCAGCTAGCCTCCTTAATGCAATGTATGTTTGTGCCATGCAACCAAAATGTATGCAAATTATCCTAATACATGCAAGTTTTATATGTGTGCACAATCATCCATCCAAATGCAACATCAACGTAATGATACACCCATTTTCATCCATAAAAATTTAAAGTGTACACACATCCATATGCAATATGCAAGTGATTGTGCTGATCTAGTGCCTATTGTGTGTGTATATGCATCGATGAGAAATCACTAGCAAACACTTGCATCCATCAAACATAACATATTGTCTCAAACACATGTTTACATTCATTAGTTTTCTACCTAAAGACTCGATCGATAGGAGATATTCAAACGATAGATACAAGTATTAATTCGAAGCTTAGAAAAAGAAGTTAAGAACATGTTCTCGAAAAGAAAAGGATATAAAGTGGAATCTTGTCTCCAGCCTCCCAAGTAGAATCCTCGCGGCCCTCTCCCCGTTGCACTTTTACTAGCTTCACTTCTTTGCTGAAAAATTTCTTAACCTCCAATCCAAGTATGTAAGTCAAAACTTGTCCAATCATTGCTTCCTTCTCTACTTTCACTTCCTCTCGCAAGTTTAGCTCCACTACCTCGAACTCTATACATTTTATCATCGCTTGGATGACTAGTCATCTTAGAATGATGGGCTTCCTCGAGGACTGCCTTCAATAAGTTTCCCGTCCCGATATGATTCACCTATCAAACCTCTTCTCAAGTAGCTCCCCTGCTTGCTTTCACATGTCACACAGGCAATGCAACTGGCCTTGTATTGTCCACCAAGAATATGCGGAAACCAATCTCATGCCTCGGGGGTAAACCCTGAACCTCATCAAAACATCATGATACTCACAACTATTGGTACAAATCGCAAATCATCGATAAATATATTAAGAGGTTCTAGGAGACTAAGCATGACAGACCCTTTTGGGGTCATAAGAAATCTCTCGAGTCTTTCCATGGAAAATCAGAAGTCTAACGATCCTCCTCTCACAATCTATAGTGGCGCCATATATGGTTAAACAATCCATCCATCCCTAAAATCAAACCGTATCTTATGAAATCAAGAACATATGCATCGCAATCAAACTCGATGCCTAACACAAATATTCTCAAACCCCGACAAATCATCGATAAATGACTTGTACCTCCAATGTGGTTTAGGACAATAATGGGATCCAAAACCATACTAGTATCCAGGTGCAGAGACTCAACTAAAGGATCAGATGTAAAAGAATGCGAAGCGCCAGAAAAAGAATCCCTGTAGGATGATCAGAAATAGAAATCAAATCTTCGACGGAAACTTTCTTACCCCTATCCTGTCCACTAGCTATGAGAACATTAGCTTGCCCTCTAGAAGTTTTTGCCCTTTGGCCTTGTCCTTGTCTCTTTAGGCACTCCTTAATGAGGTGTCCCGCTTTACCAAAGTGGTAACAAACGCCTTTCCTCTTTCTGCAATCCTTTTTCAGATGACCCACTGTTCTGTAATGATGGTATTTCCTCTTTTCTTCTTTCATCTATATTCCCTTCTTAAGCCACCATTTTCTTTCATCTTTGGGTTGTGCTCCTTAGCCCCAACTCCCTTATTCTCCTTTTTACCATCCTTGTGCAACTTGCTAAGAAGTCGCTTGAAAGCTGCCTCCATCGCACGAAAATCCTTTCGAGGCATGAGAGAAAATAAGCCGCAGTTAGAACTACTACCGTTACAAATGGAGGTTGAGCACTTCTTTGCCCTTTGACATGTACCGTAGTCTTAACATGCCTACGGAATCATGCCAAAATGGGGATACCTTTTCGGGAAGTAACGGTTCCCCAAACAAAAAGGAAAAGGAATCAAGCAGAGAATCGAGAATATATTTATGGCTTTGGGAAATATGCTTTTCAAAACAGAAGTTTTATTTTAAAATACTTTGTTTTTGAGACCTTTTTGAAAACCATTTTCAATTTTTTTTATCTGATCTTATAACCATATGCTCTGAAACCAAATGTGACACCCCACGTCTGTTAATGTCACTCTATATAGAATGTGTAACACCCCACGTCCATTAATGTCACTCACTAAGGGAATGCATTAACTTTCATGGAGTATTACAAGAGAATAGAACAGAATATCACAATACAAATATATAAAATGGTACTTAAGAAAATTCAAATTTTATTCATTGCAGCGGGAAGGCAAAACATGTCTGGTTACATCATCAAAACCATATACTAAAGCCAAGTACACAAATATCCATCTTGAACAAAATTATTTTCAGAGTACATAAAAGTAAGACCATGATCCCACTCCAAAAAGCCATAATGGAAAAGAGATAAAACTAAGCATTACTTTCAACACTTCCAAGCACTTCAAGAAGAAAGAGATCCAAGTCAAGCTTCACTAATCCTACCCTGAGGAACTGGGGGGAGGGGGCAGAAAGAAAAGAGGCGAAACAAAAAGGGGTCAGACATACGTCTGGCGAATAATATAATCAGTAAAGTAACAGGATAAGAACATAAACTGGATATAAGAGATGACTGTAACATAAGCAGATATGACAAGGCAAATAAGATGAACAAGATATAACATTGATTGCGCTTTTAATCACTATAAGATAATTCCTACACCGCACCAATACTAGTTCCATACTGAAAGTTGATCCCTCTTACTAAACATAATAATAATGATGATGCTGGTAGTTTCGGGTACTCCTAGCTGCTGTCATAGGTGCCGCCTGCTCCTATCTCCACTAGTTGTACCCACTACCCTCCCCATTCGATCGGCTCCCTAACTTGTATGTACCCGTACTGGTCCCACAGTAGGGTGTATCACTCCCTAAAGTGGCAACCCGATATTACTAAAATGCACGGCTTACCTACCAGCCCGGACCCACGCACGCACATGACTCCGTTGGACTTGCACTGCCATTGCTAACTCTTTATTGACCTCTTACAATCAACCCGGTAAGCGTTTCCCGTCCTCGACCTAATTCGAGCTCACATAGATACTAAATGGGTTACTGGTTGAAAAGGGTCCACCCACTTGACACAAGCTTCCCTCCTAAGCTTGGTCCTCACTCGGAATTCCCACTTAACCCCTCTTTATCCCTATGTCCAATCACATGTCTCATCTTGGTTATGTGCTTTATTATGTTTCACATGCTACCCATGATACCCACTTGACCATTAATCATCCCCATGTCTAATCACATGTCTTATCTTGGTTAAGTGTTCATTAATTTTTTATAACCGTAATCTTGCAAAACCCTCACATTAGATTGTCATTTTGCGGTTGCTGGATATGTTGTGCGGTTCCGGGCAGGCTTATACCGCAAACCGAATCTAACCTCATGTCTTTGCATTATTACGCATCTAATTTCTGCTTTGACCTTTCACATTAGACTATCATTTGTGGTTGCTGGATTTGCCAGGTGGTTCCGGGCAGACTTCTACCGCAAACCAAGTATAACCTCGTATCTTAGGCATTCATTATCTCTTCTTTTATTCAAACCCAATTTCAAGTTCTGAATTATAACATATATTCCAATTGCCCACAATTTCCAATTCAAGTTATGTTTATAATTCCAATCCAAGACATGTCTATACTTCCATGTATATAAATTGTACCAATTTATGCCCCAAATCAATTACATGATTACAAATCAATTTATGCCTAATTACATATTATTCAACATTTTCCGAAGCTTTTCCCAATCGTTCCAATGTTATTTGTATACAAATCTCAATGCAAAATGTTAGGCTCGAAGTTAGCCTAATCTCATAAAGAAAAAGGAAAAGAAGAAGGAAAGAGAATCATGACATCAAAACTGGCATAAAAAAAGGCATATGAAATATGAATTGGCATAGAACAATAAAATAGATCTAATAGGCATATGGAATATGAACTGGCATATGATAATAGAAATTTGGTTATGAATCTGAAAGATAAGGACTTACAAACTTGATATGATTCATCTTACAGGCATGTTCCTAAAATCCAATTTACATTCTTATCACAATCACTTTTAATTTAATTATATGTGAAAGTAACATAGACTCACAACGATAGGATTCCTAGAAAATTAGGCGTTGTTGTACAATTTGGATCTTGAATAATCTCTAGTAGATTGTTGTAGATCTGATCTTCTAATTTGATTGTTGAAAAAGAACTATTTCTAAATCTCTACTTTGATTTTGGTTGGAGAAGAAAGGCTGGGTTAATTTTGATTAGAGCAACATGGAGGCGCTATGCATGAATAACAATGAGATTAGGGTTAGGTTTAGGGGTATTTTATAGTGTTCTAGGTGAATTAGGACCCTTAGATTAGATTAGGATCCATCTGGACCATCCATACCAGAAAAACACGTCATCCAGACAATCCCAGAAGGGCACATCAGCCCTAGACCACTCAAAACACGTTTGCCGGATTTGGGCAGACGGGGTTCGACACCCTTGTCGACTCCCCAAAGGGGGGGTTGACACTTTAGAGCGGGAGATTTCTCGTTCGACCATATTTAGCTGATTTTTGATTTTTGAATTCGTTTTTGGTCTTTAATTATTATTTTAATTTAAATTCTGCTTAGACTGAAATCTTCTAAGCTTCATAACTTTTTCATATGATATCCGATTAACGCAAAATCAGACTCTATTCCAAGCAGAATTCCAAGACGAGCACAATGGCGCAACCCGTTTCCCTTAATTCTTCTTATAAAAATTAAGTATTCTTTAACTATCCCTTATGTCATTTTTTAAAATTACGGGGTGTTACATTCTCCCCTCTTTAAAGGATTTCGTCCCCGAAATATTCAAGTTAAGAAGAATGTATTCTACCATCCAATCATCCGTCTACTCATCCATCATCCACAAGCATCCATTTACTTTAAAGATTTCTAATGCTATATGAACATATGTAAAAGTGTGTGCATATGTTCCTTATCTAATGCAAAGATCAAACGGTCTACTGATTCAGTTGACCTCCTTAATGCAAAATATGATAGTGCCATGCGCCCATTATGCATGCAAAAGTGATAGTGCCATGCGCCCATTATGCATGCAAAAGAATCCTAATGATACATATTATTTCTATATGAGTGCACAACCATTCATTCAAATGTAGCATCCATATGATAACACATTCAATATACATCAATTACTTTAAATATGCACACTCATTCATATGCAATATGAAAGTGATTGAGCCAATCTAGTGCCTAATGTGTGTGTAAATGCATCCACGAGCAACCACTAGCAAACACTTACATCCACTAGCATCCACCAAACATAACATATCTCAAACACATATTTACAACTGTAGGATTTTCTACCTAAGGTCGAAGATATAATTGAGAGGATACACTAAACGATAGAACAAGTATAAACAAAGCGGTAGAAAAAGGAGAAGTTAAGAACATACCCTCAAAAAGGAAAGGGTACGACGCACGTATCTTGTCTTCAGTCTCCCAAGTCGCGTCTCCTTGATCATCTCCCCACTAGACTTTAACCAACTTGACCTCTCGGTTGCGTAATTTCTTGACCTCGGATCCAAGGATGCATGTAGGAACTCGTCTAACCGTGACATCTTGCTCTACTTCCACCTTTTTAAGCATGCTCGACTCTACTACTTCCACGGTATCATGTAAACACTTCCTCAAATGCGACACATGAAATACGTCATGAACACCACTAAGCTTCTTAGGCAACTTCACTCTGTAGGCCATCTGTCCAATTCGCTCTGTAAAGGGGAATGGCCCTATGAACCTTGGTGCCAATTTCCCTACAGACCTAAAATGAACTACATTCTTCAATGGTGATACTTTAATAAAGACCATGTCTCTAACACTGAACTCAAGATCGGTCTTTCTCTCATCAGCGTATGACTTTTGTCGTCTTCATGCGTCTATCTTCTCTGAAGTTTCCCTAATCATCTTGGGCCCAAGCAAAATCTTATTCGTAGACTCCCACCAACAAGTCGGTGATCGACAAGGTCGTCCATATAGAGCCTCAAAAGGTGGCATGCCAATACTAGTCTGATAGCTGTTGTTGTAGGCAAAATCTACTAATGGAAGATGTTCCTCCAATGTCCCTCCAAAGTCCAAGATGCATAATCTCAAAAGATCTTCTAGAATCTGATTCACCCTTTCTGTTTGGCCGTCCGTCTGAGGGTGATAAGCGGTGCTCAAACGCAATTGCGTTCCTACCGCCTCTTGCGAGCTTTTCCAAAACTCACTGGTGAAAATGGGATCTCGATCGCTTATGATATTAGAAGGTATGCCATGTATATCTCTCGGAGATAAACATATGGTAACCATGCCGCTGTTCTTTTACTCTTAACGGGAATGAAATTGGCATCTTGGTAAGTCTATCTACTACTACCCAAATCCCCGTATTACCCTTCCTTGACCTCGGCAACCCGTCAACGAAAACCATGGAAACACTTTCCCATTTCCACTGTGGAACCTCTAAAGGGTGAAGCAAACCACCAGGCTTCTTTTGCTCAGTCTTAACTTGCTGGCACACTAAGCATCTAGAAACGAACTCAGCCACATCCTTCTTTATTTCAGCCCAAAAGAAAACTCGCTTCATGTCCCTATACATCTTGTCTCCACCGGGATGTATGGTCAGCTTAGAACGATGTGCTTCTTCAAGGATTGTCTTTCTCAAATTCTCGTCTCGAGGTACGCATAGTCTCCCATCCTTACGCAACCAACCTTTGTCATCGATAGTATACCTACTAAGATGGCTCGAAGACTCCCCTCTTATGAGCTTGCTACTATCTCTATCAACTGTAGGCCATCTCGCTGTGCCACACCTATCTATCCTAAAAGCGTAGGTCATACCTCTAATGATGCCAACAAACCGGGTACATAATCGATAGAGGGTCTAAAGTCAAAGGTAGAGATATACTCTAAACTCCGCCGCTCGACAAACAAAGGACTCAAAGTCAACTTCTTTCAACTCAAGGCGTCAGGTACAACGTTACCCTTGCCATAGGTGTATGCAATCTCAAAATCTTAGAATGCTAAGAACTCCGTCTACCTTTGTTGCCTCAAGTTTAATTTTTTTTGAGAGAATAGGTACTTTAGTGACTTATGGTTTGTATACAACTCAAACCTCTCACCAAGCAAGTAATGACGCTAAGACTTAAGCGCAAAAACTATGGCACCTAACTCTAAGTCATGGTTTGGGTAATTCTTCTCATGGGCCTTTAGCTGCCTTCCACCATAGCATATCACCCTTCCCTCTTGCATCAAAATTGCGCCAAGACCTGTCCCACAAGCATCGGTATACACTGTGAACGGTTTACTCCCATCAGGAAAAACTAAAACTGGAGCTATTGTTTATGCCCTCTTCAAATGTTGGAAAGCATCGTCACAGTCAATATCCCAAGAAAAGGTCAAATTCTTTTTTCGTCAACCGTGAAAGTGGGGCTGATATTTTAGCAAAGTCCTTGATGAACTTTCTGTAATAGCTCGCCAAACCAAGAAAACTTCTTACTTCTGTTGCATTCTTAGGAACCTTCCAATCTTGGATTGCTACCACCTTCGCGGGATCCACAACTATCCCTTCCTTAGAGACCACGTGCCCTAAGAACCTCACTTCATTTCTCCAAAAATGACATTTGGAGAACTTAGCTTTGAGTTGATGTGCTCGAAGGGTCTCTAGGACTTCCCTAAGATGTAGGGCATGTTCTTGCTCGCTTTTAGAGAATATCAAGATATCATCCACAAAGACCACCACGAACTTGTTTAGAAACTCCCTAAACACCCTACTCATCAAGTCTATGAAATATGTTGGTGCATTCGTCAAACCAAAAGGCATGATGAGCCATTCAAACAAAACGTCAGGAGTCCTAAAAGCAGTCTTATCTATAATATCCTCAGCTGCCCTCAACTGATGAAATCCTGTAGCTAAGTCCAACTGCGAGAAAATGAAAGCACCAACTAACTGATCGAACAAATCATCAATCCTCGACAATGAGTGTCTATTCTTCTTCATGAGCTTATTCATTGTAACGAGTCGGATTTTGCCCGGCCTTAATCGATCGCAAAATCGACCAAGACCGTTCAAATCCCGCCTACGTTAACTTTGGGAATACAACACATTAATACAAAAACAGAAGACTTTTATAACATCATAACAGAGTTACATCAGAGTACAGAATATCAGAGTATATTGAATAAAATTACAGCGGAAGATAAATTACAATATTTAAATACATTGCAGCGGAAATAAAATAACTAAGGCAGCGGAAGACAGCTATGCTCTGGACACAGCTTTAGGCTTCAATCCAGAATCCTGCTCGAGATAAGAACCTGTAGACAAACTACTCGACAGCCCGTGTGGAAAGAGGGCACCCGAGTTTGTAAAGGTGGAAACAAACAACGGGTCAGTCATGGGACTGGTGTGAGAATTCTTAACTAATTTAACTATAATAAGGCAAATTCAAGGACCACGCCGCTAACGCGGAACGGGTTTACTCTAATGGATTGTCGTGCATAACTTAAAGTAAATCGTAAAACACGCAATGCTTTTTGAAAAAATGAAACCATCATAAGACCCAAGTCCCATCACACAATGCAACACAAACCGGAGGATAGGGTTTTACCTTATAATGGTCAAACATGCTTGATACAATAAAAACGAATTTGATATTATTATTAGTGTGTATATGTTTCAAAAACAATTCAATCATAATGTATCAATCCTAGGAAGCATAGATACCATAATACTATGCCTCCATACTAGTAATACAATCAAAACCGCATGAGGTCGTATTGGAAATTGGGTTTCCATCATGAGTCATGGCTAGGGAGGAGCTCCTTACCGATTCGAGACACTCTAGCTAATGTCTCAGGATTTCCCGCAGTTAACCCTTGGATCCTGCAGGGCCGGTCCACACATACAGTTTCGTGGATTGGCAATTCCTGAACACACGTTTCCCGATCCTATAGGACCTGTCATCCGAGGCGCCTCATTCCGTCATCCACATAAGTAAAATGTCAGGCCGTGTTAAAGCCCAAACACCACTTCTAGCTAGAAAGAAACGTGCTGCTCTCCCTGCGTTCCCTTCTCCCGTTTTAGACTCCGCCGGTGTGTGAGGCTCGCGAAGTCACGCTATACACAAAGCTATGCCTAAACAGGCTATGCTTTGATCATCCCACAAGGCCTGATTTTCAACAAAGCCTTGATCATATGCATCTTAGCATGCCACATCGTCACTCCATATCACACTACCAATCCTTTACCGAAATATATGAAAGGGTGTTAAGCAAAGAATAAATTCTCCACCACGAAACATTCATACGTTTGACAGAAAATCAATAAATACAATATAAAGGAGTACAATGTCAGACACACATTCCATTTATAAGCTTATGCTCTGGGTCTGAGCGAAAACCAAATCCGTACAAATCAGCACTACGTCCAGATAACTACCATTTTAGCCCCGTCTTGGGAGCAAATCAATCAAGGGCCTCAACACTAGTTACCCATTCGATGTGAAGATCGTCGGTCTTCAATCGCCGTCTTCAATTCTTCGAACGTTGTATCATTATTTGGAATGAGAGTAAACTCGGACTTTCCAAATAACTCTCGCATATATAAATTTGAAAACCATTTCATATCGTTGTTAATAATTTATAACGATCTATCGCTATTTTTACTTTACTTTACATACTCATCCCAAACATAACAAGGTTTATTTTCTTCTTCCATCCTTTAATTTACACAAAACGTATATTTGGTTTCATTATTTTCTTAAATAAAATCAGTTCCTTAGAAATGTAAATTTCTAATCTTCTATTTTCATTGGAATTGTCTATTATATTTCAACGTCGCAATTCGTTCTTTTCATCTTAAATTTACATTAAAATGTAAATTATAATTCATCGTCCAATTCATTCTTTTAATATAACATTTACATTAAAATGTCAATTATAATTCATCATTCAATTTATTCTTTTAATCTATAATGCAAAATCTTCTTTAGTTACATGATAAAAATGTAATTAACATTCTGTGTTAATTTTTATATCTTTTTAATTTACAACAATTCCTATTACAAAAAAATGTTCTTTGGAATACAACGCTCAATCTTTCTTTTTAATTACATTATAAAAATGTAAATCTATTACCACATCAAATTCTCTTTCTAATTTCATATAAAGATGTACTTTTTTTTTTACAATGTAAAATCTCATCCTAATTACATAAAAAGAATGTAACTTTATTTTATGGTGTAAATTCATATTTTAATCACATTTAAAATAATGTAATTTTCATTACGATGTAAATTCTCTTCCTTAATTCACATATAAAGATGTGATTTTCTATGCGGTATAACTTCATGCCTTTTAATTACATAAAAAAAATGTAATTTCAATTTACATTGTAAATTCTATTCCTAAGTTACATAATAAAGATGCAATTTTAATTTACAATGTAAATACCATTCTTAATTACATATAAGAAAAATGTAATCTTTAATTTGCATTGTAAACTTTCATTCTTAATTACATATAAAAATGACTTTTATTTTCAATGTAAATTCTCCCCTTCTAATTACATATGAAAATGTAAATTTATATTACAATGCAAATCCTACTTTTTGATTACATTATAAAAATATAATTTTTAATTACATGCTAGTTCTACTTCTAACTTACATTATAAAAATGTAATTTAATTTACATGCAAGTTCTTAACTTTAATTACATATAAAAATGTAATTGTTACTTACATGCAAATTCTACTTCTAATTTACATTATAACAACGAAGTTTTTAATTACATGCTAATTCTCATTTTTGTTTACATATGAGAAAAAAAAGTAATTTTTCTTTACTGTAAATTCCTACTTCTTATTTTCATATAAAAATGTAAATTTTATTTCAAATGCAAGTTCCTACTTTTATTCACATATAAAAATGTAAATTTTATTTCAAATGCAAGTTCCTACTTCTATTCACATATAAAAATGTAAATTTTATTTCAAATGCAAGTTCCTACTTTTATTCACATATAAAAATGTAAATTTATATTTAAAATGCAAATTCATATCTTAACTTACCTTATAAAAATGTAAATTTTATTTCACTATGTGAATTCTACTTTTCACTTACATAATAGAAATGAAATTTTCTTACTATGTAAATTCTCGTCCTTAATCCACATATAAAATGTGAATTTTCATTCTCTATGCAATTTCTCATTCTAAAAAGAAAAAAATGATTTCTTTTAAATCTCATTCATAGCTACATAGAAAAATGCAACTTTTATTTGCATTGCAAATCTCATGTCTTTAGTTGCATAGAAAAATGTACTTTTTATTTTTATTGCCAACTGCATATCATAGTTTCAAATAAAAATGTAATTTTTATTTTCATCGCCAACTGCATATCATAATTTCAAATAAAAATTTAGTTTTAATTTTCATCACCAACTACATATCATAATTTCAAATAAAAATGTAGTTTTAATTTTCATCGTTATAATCTTTACTGAAATTCTTTTACATGGGTATGTAAATTTCATACCGTTATCCTTTTTAATAAAAATTCAATTGATTAAAATGTAAATCTTTTACTTTAAGTTCTATTTACATGAAAATGTAATTTTCCTTCTTTTATTCACATTAAAATGTGTACTTTTCTTTTTACATTGAAAAAGTAACTTTCATCTTTTTAAGTATAAACAAAAGTTAAATCTTTTAATTTGACAAAAACGGTGATAAACAATTTGACCTTTCATTTTTAACAAAAGAATATTAAAAACATTCTTTTAACTTTCACCAAAACTGAAAATTGTTTGTTAACTTTCAAAACACAAACAAAATAAATGTTTTCTTTTTATTACGAACAAAAATGAATGTGTTTTATTTCATTCTTTGCATTTGACAAAATAAATATTTTTGTCCTCCATTTACATTTGATAATAATGTATATTTTTATCATTCTTTCACATTTGACAAAATGATTTTTTTTATACATATCATATACACAAAATGTATATTTTGTGTGTCATTCCAACTACAACAAAAATGAATATTTTTGTACATCACTTCATATTTAACAAAAATGAGTATTTTTGTGTCATTCAACTCCTAACCAAAAATGCAATATATTTTGGTGTCAACTTCATTTCTATACAAATGAATACATTTTTGTTTGTTTAATTTCCATGTAACAAAAATAATAACTTTGTTATTCTTTCAATGCCAAGCAAAAATAATATTTTTTCCTATCTCTTTCAATGCAAAACCAAAATGATCTTGGCTATTTAGAATGGCAATGTAAATTCCAATCTTAAGTTACATCATAAAAATGTAATTTTAATTTACAATGTAAATTTCATATCATAGTTACATAGAAAAAAATGTAAATTTTGTTCGCATAGCAAATTTCATATCATAGTTACATAGAAAATTGTAAATTTTGTTGCTACTACTTTACATTGAAAAAAATATGGTTTTTGTCGCTACTACTTTACATTTAAAAACCCAACGGTGTTCTTATATTAACATAACATTATTAACAAAATGAACATTTTTATGTTGACGGTTCTAATTCAACATAACATAAAAATGAATGTTTTATGTTGGTAATTCATGAAATGATAATTCCAACATGTTAAACAAAGAATACTTTTTAATTTCTAAGCATGTTACTCAATTTATACTTTAAACAATAAAACGTAATTTTTTTTATTCGTAACACGAGCATCCCTTTTGGTACCTAACAATTAAAATATATAAATTCCCTTTCTAACATGTAACATCTCAGTTATATATATAAACAATAAAAATATATGATTTTTATTGCTTGCACAAATTTCGACAAACATGAATATTGTACATCTTATATATTAAATAAAATGTTTGTCTTCGTCGTACACACAAAATCATGTCAACATGAATACACACAATTCATCACAAAACAATCAACATGGAAATAATTATATATGCAACAACAACATGAAATTAATACTGAATGAATACAATAACATAAATGATTAATTTTAATTTTTTTAAAAAAAGAAATCTCACTAGATCTGGTTATTTCTGATTTTCATTTCATATACAACAAAAATATTCTATCGAATAAACAGGTCAATGAACAGCATCATATAGTTAAATTCAAATCACGCACATTCAAGCAGCATATAGTTAAAATATAACACGGTAATAATTAATTTATTTTTAATTATTAAAGAGGAAGTAGAATTCTCACCAATAGCTTCCAATTTGCCAAAATTTAGACGAGCTTTAAATCAGTTCCCGTCAGTTCCATCGTGTAGATTGCGGAAATACGATTCCAACGCATCGAAAAACGCTCGATTTCGTCGCTGTGTGAATGACTTATGCTTTAATTTGTATAAGTAACCTTTTAAAACAAATTATTAAAAGAATGAAAAGGGAATATACCCTCTTCTTCCCCCAATTGTATCGGCCATTAGTATCCCGATAAGGTTCAACTCTAGGGTTCCTCTTTGCGATCAAAAGGTGCAGAGGTCTGACGATCGGAGAGTGGCACATCGGAGAGGGGAGGGAGGGGATCATGCGCCTAGGATGCGGTGGGGCCTAGGGGGCCGCGGTGGGGCTGTTTGGCTGTGGGTTTGGGTGCGTGCGTCTCAGTCCTCGAGCCATGTGAAGATGTTCCAACCGTATAGAAACGTAGAGGAGGAAGAGAGCTTCAATATGGTGTAGAGATTGGAGTTTAATTCAGGAAGAAGAAGGAGATGTTATTGGAAGAAGGAGGGAGTATTTCGGCCATGGATTTCAATAGATGGTGGCTGGTTCAAAATGAGATTAGAGTTATAGTGTTTTTTTATCCTTTATTTATAATATTTTATTAGTTAACTAGCCCATTAAGGCCCGATTAGCTCCGAACTCAGAATTAGGCATGCTTACTGCCTATCTTAATGTTTTGACATCTTCTAAACGCATTGGCGCTAGTGGCAAGGCCCAATTTCGAAGTCTACAGCAAGTTTACTTTATTTTTAATATAAATCACTTAATTTTTAATTCAACCGTACATAAAAATTCACCGGGGTCACAAATTAACTTCAAAAATTCCCAAAAAATATATTTGGCTATGTTTTGACGCTGTGGACCTAGGAAAATTAATTTCGTTCAGTTCTGAGCCCATTTGAATTTTTAATGAACTTTTAAAGTAAAAAATTGTCCGTTTACACTGAAAAATCAATTATAATTATATATTAATTCTAAAAATTACCGAAAAATCATTTTTAGCTTTGTTTTGACGATACGAACCCAACAAAATTATTTTAGTTGAATTATGTGCCTATTTGAAAAATGGCTATTTTCAAGGCGTATATATTTAATATTAAAAAAACATTTTTAAACAAATAATGGAAGTGGTTTCGAGTTCTAATTCCTTCGTATGCAAAAAGTAGCATTTTGACCTTTATATATATTTCATAGCGACCTTTCTAAATTTTAAATTTTGACATAACTTTTGATTCCTGCTATGAAATTTCAATTTTTCAGATTCGTTAGAAAGATATTTTTAAATAGATTCTAATATTTATGGTTTCACTAAAATCCGTTAAATCTTGCATCTTGTACGGTCAGTCAAAGTTTAAGTTTGACTTTTCAAACTACCGCGCTATTTCTAACTCTTTTTATAACTAAAATTAAATTATTCATTCTAACTTCGATTTAAATCAATTCTTAATCATTATTATTTTAAATATCAAAAACTCATTAAAATTGCTTAAAATAAAATTTTAAATTGGCCCCAAAATTCGGGGTTGTTACAGTCTCCCCCACTTAAGAACTTTTCGTCCTCGAAAAGGAACGAAGCTAAAAAGTGTTTAAGTATCCTATCTCATCTTTCATTCTTTAATTCGTTTCTATAATTTTATTAGTTGAACTAATAATCAACTGTGATAACCCCAAACTTCCATGGGATGAAAGTAAGGAATAATCTTTTGGAATACAACATAAATACAATAATACATATCACAGATACAACATAGCATAGGAAATTCATAGAGTAACAACATCATAGCAGCGGAAATATAATGTCATCAACCACAGAAAGTCCACAGTCACAGAATTCTAAATTATTACATCAAGTTTGCAGAAAGAGAAACAAGTTCCAACTGCAACTTAAACAACGTGAAATGAACCAAGTTTAATGTCTGGAATTAAAAAGAGAAAAATGCAATAGCAGCAAATGATAGATGTCTTCAAGCTCCAAGTCATCACCTCTCCACATAAGCAAATCCAAGAAAGATAATAAGCAGCTCCAAAGAAAAGACTCCAAGCAAAGAATGAACCTGTTTACTTGGCTGCCCGTATAGAAAGGAGGGCACCCGAGTGAATAAACCGGATTTTGGTGAAACCAAAAATATTTAAATATGTTAATGAATATCTTTCTAATGAATCTGAAAAATCGAAGTTTCATAGCGGGAATCAAAAGTTATGGCCAAATGAATTTTCAGAAAGGTCGCTATAGAGAATATATCGCCCTTGAAAATCGACATTTTGCATACGACCTCGGAATTCAACGAAATCACTTTTATTGGATCCGGAATGTCAAATTATTGCTAGGTTTCAAATTTCATGATTTTTGAAGCTAGTATGTGAGCGTGGCAAAAGAAACTGTGTTTTGTCAATTTCGGGCAAAATTAATTGACTGAAAAATAGCCATTTTTCAAATGATCTCAGAATTCAACGAAATTAGTTTTGTTAGGACCGTATCGTCATAACATAACCAAAAATAATTTTTCCGGATTTTTCTGACTTCGTATGTGACCCCGGTAAAATTAGAAAGTACGTTCGAATTTAATATTAAAGAATTAAATTGAAATTAAAAGAAACATGCTTTTAACTTCAGAATTGGACTTCGGCAATAGCGCCATTGCGTTCAGAAGGCGTCAAAACCTATTGTTCGACAGTCGTTGAGCGCGAATTGGAGTTCGGACAAAATATCCCTATTTTCCGGAATTAAATAAATTAAATAAAATAGAAAATACAGGGAAAATACCCTTATAAATACGCTATACGGTGCTATTCATCCATCCCCTTCATTTAGCACCCGCCGCCACAACCCATTCCATTCAAAACATCTCTTTTCCTTTTCTCTATATCCATGGATAATTAGCATAGGCTCTTTTGGACTTTTTTGAAGCTCTTCTCTTCCTCTTCCATCTCCGACAAGAATCATCTCCTCTCGCGCCTTGTAGCCCTCGAATTTCGAGCCCCAACCCGCGACCTTCGCCGGCCCGCCGCCCCCAGCACAGACCGCCGCACCCTCCCCCCTTCCGGCCGAACATCCCCCTCTCGTAGCTCTCCAATCTCCCGCAAACCGTTCCGAAAACCATCGACTATATCTCCTGCAAACTGTAATTGAAGTTTTGAACTTTTCTGAATTATAAAGGTAAATTCAATTTCAGTTTTGCCATGCTTTTAAGCGTTACAGCGACAGTTGTTAAAAGTCAGTTCTAATTTATTCGTATGAACTTCAAATTGAAATCTTTCAGATCTGAAACTGCCGTGACCTTGAACACGAGATCTGATTGAATCTGAACCTTCATTTCAAAACCAAGCTAGGTGAGAATTTATTTTTAATATAATTTAATTATTATTATTGCGTTATGTGAAGTTTAAATGGTTAAAAATAAATAGATCTGCGATTGTTGTCATTCTAAGTAATGGATCTAAATCGTTTGCGACGTTATGATATTAGATCTGCAAGTTTAAATGTTAGATCTGAGTTTGGTGATTCATTTGTTTATCTTGTAAATCATGGTTGGTTGATATTCACAAACCATATGTTATTAATTCTAATTGATCCCTGTATTATTTAAAATATTGTTGTGGTAGAATTGGACACGAAATATTGGGCAAGAAATATTGGACATAAAAGTTGATGTTAATTTACATTTTATTACGTAATTAAAAGTAGATCTACATCGTTAAATAAAAATTACATTTTTTTTATGTAATTAGGATGATTGATTTACATTGTGAAAAAATAGAATTACATTTTATTATGTAATTAAAAGTAGATCTACATCGTTAAATAAAAATTACATTTTTTTTATGTAATTAGGATGATTGATTTACATTGTGAAAAATTAGAATTACATTTTATTATGTAATTAAAAGTAGATCTACATCGTTAAATAAAAATTACATTTTTTTTATGTAATTAGGATGATTGATTTACATTGTGAAAAATTAAAATTACATTTTATTATGTAATTAAAAGTAGATCTACATCGTTAAATAAAACTAACATTTTTTTTAATGTAATTAGGATGATTGATTTACATTGTGAAAAATTAGAATTACATTTTATTATGTAATTAAAAGTAGATCTACATCGTTAAATAAAAATTACATTTTTTTATGTAATTAGGATGATTGATTTACATTGTGAAAAATTAGAATTACATTTTATTATGTAATTAAAAGTAGATCTACATCGTTAAATAAAAATTACATTTTTTTTATGTAATTAGGATGATTGATTTACATTGTGAAAAATTAGAATTACATTTTATTATGTAATTAAAAGTAGATCTACATCGTTAAATAAAATTACATTTTTTTTATGTAATTAGGATGATTGATTTACATTGTGAAAAATTAGAATTACATTTGATTATGTAATTTAAAGTAGATCTACATCGTTAAATAAAAATTACATTTTTTTTTATGTAATTAGGATGATTGATTTACATTGTGAAAAATTAGAATTACATTTTATTATGTAATTAAAAGTAGACTTTCATCGTATGAAATTTACATTATTTTAATGTGAATAAAGTAGGAATTTACATCGTTATGAAATTTACATTATTTTTAATGTGAATAAAGTAGGAATTTACGATGTAAGGAATTTACATTTTATATAATGTAAACACAAAGTAGATTTTGCATAGCGGAAAAATTACATTTTTCTTGGTAATTAAAAGTGAATGTACACCGTATGTCAAAAATTACATTTTTATATGTAATTAAAACACGAATTTACATCATATGTGAAACATTACATTTTTATATGTAATGTATGTAGGAAATTACCCCGTATGATAAAAATTACATTTTTATATGTAATTAAAACATGAATTTACATCGTATGTTAAATATTACATTTTTTATATGTAATGTATGTAGGAAATTACCCCGTATGATAAAAATTACATTTTTATATGTTATTAAAACATGAATTTACATCGTATGTGAAATATTACATTTTTATATGTAATGTATGTAGGAAATTACCCTGTATGATAAAAATTACATTTTTATATGTAATTAAAACATGAATTTACATCGTATGTTAAATATTACATTTTTTATATGTAATGTATGTAGGAAATTACCCCGTATGATAAAAATTACATTTTTATTTGTAATTAAAACATGAATTTACATCGTATGTTAAATATTACATTTTTTTATGTAATGTATGTAGGAAATTACCCCGTATGATAAAAATTACATTTTTATATGTAATTAAAACATGAATTTACATCGTATGTTAAAATATTACATTTTTATATGTAATGTATGTAGGAAATTACCCCGTATGATAAAAATTACATTTTTATATGTAATTAAAACATGAATTTACATCGTATGTGAAATATTACATTTTTATATGTAATGTATGTAGGAAATTACCCCGTATGATAAAAATTACATTTTTATTCGTAATTAAAACATGAATTTACATCGTATGTTAAATATTACATTTTTATATGTAATGTATGTTGAAAGTTACACCGTAGGATAAAAATTACGTTTTTCTATGTAATCAAAAGATGCATTTACATCGTATGATAGAATTCACATTTTTTTATATGTAACATAGGATGAGAATGAACATTAGAAATAAAATTCATTTATTTTATAGGAAATATATGATGTAGGAATTTGACATGTGAATTAAATTTACATTTTATATGTAAATAAGATGTGGGAAGGTGACATGAAATTAAATTTATATTTTTAGGATGTAAATAAAAAGTAGATTTTGCATTGTATAGATAATATACATTTTTATAAAAATGAGAATTGGCATCGCAAATAAAATTGCATTTTTATATGCAATAAAAGAATGAACTTTTACATTGTGGAATAAAATTTACATTTTCATACGTAAGTAAAAGTTAGGTATGTTCATTGAAAATTTACAGAGTAATTAAAATAATGAATTCAACATAAAAATGGAATTTACCTTTTTAGGTAAATAAAAGGTTAGAAGAATTATATTTATATACTATATATAAATATAATTAAAATTTATCGAATCAATCGCGGCAGTTCACATTTTGAAATCGTATCTTTAAACGATTATACCGGAAGATCCGACCGTCGGATTTTCCCAAAACTAAAAACATTAGGACCATCTCGGAAAATTCATTCCAACGATATAAGATACATTATGATCCAACGGTTAGATTTTGAGGAATGTGAAAATCAAAATTTGTTGAAAGCAGCGCTAGGGTCGTCCATTGACCTGAAGCGTCGTTAATTAAAATTTAATTATTTTAAATAATTAAAATAGGAATGAATCGTTAAGAAAAATATTATTAACGAATAAGAAGGATTTTAAATATATATATATATACAAGGATTATTTGGGAAGTCCGAGTTCTCTCATTCCAAATAATCAAACGACGTTAATGGAAGTTTAAAGATGGCATATGAAGACCATAAATCTTCCCTCGAATGGACAACGATTGAGGCCCTGATTTGACTTGCTCCCAACTCAAGGGTCATGGTCATTGCCCAAACGTACGTGTTGATTTCACAGGTTTGGCTTTCGCTCAGACCCAGAGCATAAGCTAATAAATGGATTGTGTGTCTGACATCATACTTTATCAAATTTCATGTTATTGATCTTTTGTCGAATGTATGGATGTTTGGCGGCGGAGAATTTATTCTCTTGCTTAACACCCGTTCATATATTTCAGCAAAGGGTTGGTAGTGCGATATGGAGTGATGATGTGGCACGCTAAGACGCATAGGATCAAGGTTTTGTTGAAAAGAAGGCCTTGTGGGACGATCAAAGCGTAGCCTGTTTAGGCATAGCTTTGTGTATAGCGTGACTTCGCGAGCCTCACACACTGGCGGAGTCTAAAACGGGAGAAGGGAACGCAGGGAGAGCAGCACGTTTCTTTCTAGCTAGAAGTGGTGATTGGGCTTTAACACGCCCAACATTTTACTTATGTGGATGATGGAATGAGGCGCCTCGGATGATAGGTCCTATAGGATTGGGAAACGTGTATTCAGGAATTGCCAATCCACGAAGCTGTATGTGTGGACCGGCCCTGCAGGATCCAAGGGTTCACTGCGGGGGATCCTGAGACACTAGCTAGAGTGTCTCGAATCAGTAAGGAGCTCCTCCCTAGCCTTGACTCATGATGGAAATCCAAACTTCCAATACGAACCTACGGATTTGATTGTATTACTAGTATGGAAGCATAGTATTATGGTATCTATGTGACCTAGGATTGATACATTTATTTTGAAATGTTTTGATATATACTAATAATAATATTAAACTCATATATGCCGTATTTAGCATGTTTAATCACCATAAGGTAAAACCTTATCAACTGGTTTGTGTTGCATTGTGTGATGGAACTTGGGTCTTATGGTGATTCCATTTTTCTCAAAAGCATGACGTTGTTGTACGATTTACTTATTATTTGTTCTAACACTTTTATGCACGACAGTCCATTAGAGCAAACCCGTTCCACGTTAGCGGCGTGGTCTTTGGATTTTCCCTATTAATAGTGATTAATTAGTTAAGAATTCTCACACCAGTCTCACGACTGACCCGCTGTTTGTTTCCACCTTTTTGCAAACTCGGGTGCCCTCCTTTCTATACGGGCAGCCAAGTAAACAGGTTCATTCTTTGCTTGGAGTCTTTTCTTTGGAGCTGCTTATTATCTTTCTTGGATTTGCTTTTGTGGAGAGGTGATGACTTGGAGCTTGAAGACATCTATCATTTGCTGCTATTGCATTTTTCTCTTTTTAATTACAGACATTAAACTTGGTTCATTTCACGTTGTTTAAGTTGGAGTTGGAGCTTATTTCTCTTTCTGCAAACTTGATGTAATAATTTAGAATTCTGTGACTGTGGACTTTCTGTGGTTGATGACATTATATTTCCGCTGCTATGTGATATGTATTATTGTATTTATGTTGTATTCCAAATGATTATTCCTTACTTTCATCCCATGGAAGTTTGGGGTTATCACAGTTGGTATCAGAGCTTTGGTTAAACTTAGCTTTGGAATATAACATATTTGTGGTAATTCGTTTACATAGAATCACAATATTCTATGGCGAACATTTCATGTGAATACATAATAGTCAGTCATTCTATCATCATCTCTTTTTCCGTCCTTTTATCTTGATCAATTCTTCAAATCACCATTATAGTTGTTCTGACTCTTTCCTTGATTGTACATAACTAACTAGAAATGAGTACCGCTGCCGCTAGAGCTATAGCAAGGAGGCAAAATGCTGCTGGAACTGAGGAGGCTACTGTCCAACAACCACCACCACCACAGTCCTTTGATTTGGATAAGGTGGCAAAGAAGTACAAAAACCTGGGAGGAGTGCCATTCAAGGGTACTGAAACTGTGACACAAGCTCAAGCTTGGCTGAGGAACTGTGAAAAGATTTTTGGAGGATTAGAGCTGGAGGATCATAGGAAAAGGTTAGTGGCTTCATGGCTGCTACAGGAGGAAGCTCAAAACTGGTGGGACACAGTCACGGTTGGAGGGATTGCAGACAATATGACTTGGACAAGGTTTAAGGAGCTTTTCAATGACAAATACATTCCAAGGCAGGAGGTAGAAAGATTACATGACGAGTTCGCCAATCTGAAGCAAGGCAACAAGACCATTTCAGAATATGTACGGAGATTTGAAGACCTCTCCCGCTATGCCCCTGAATTGATTCAGGATGACTTTCAGAAGAACAAGAGGTTCATAAATGGGCTTGCGAGGAAGTATATTGATAGAGCCACTGCCCACATCGACCTTTCTTTCAATAGGCTGGTGGAGTTTGCTTGTCGATATGAGGAGAATGATAGGAAGAATTCCCAACAAGACAGAGAAAGGAGCTTGGCCAACAATAAGAGGAAGCAAACAGAGAAGAAGACTGAAGGAAGCAATTCTGGAGCTGCTAAGGCGCACGATAAGTCAAAGGTGCAATGCTACAACTGCCAGAAGTTTGGACACAACAACAAGGACTGCAGAAATCCAAAGAAGGCCCGAAGCGATGACACCAAGGAATGCTATAATTGCCCCAAGAAGGGTCATATCAAGCCAAACTGCCCGCTGTTGAAAGGAGCGCAGGTTGCACATGTGTATGAGGGGGCCAGTGCGCCATCTTCTTCCGCTCCTACTTCTTCTGAAGGAGCAGGTAAGCCTAATGTTTTAGATGGTACCGTTTCTGTTAAAAACATCCCTGTTACTGCCTTGTTTGATACGGGCGCATCAAGAAGTTTTATTTCTAGCAACGCGGTCCAGAAATTGAAACTAAAACAAAGAAATCTTAAAGAGCCGGTTAATGTTCATAATCCTGTAGGAGGCACTGTCGTCCTTGATTCGTACTGTCGGGTGCCTATTTCCTACTCTTACTTTCAGTTCCCTTTTGACTTGACCATTATGAATTTTTTTGAATTTGATATCATCCTTGGTCTGGATTGGCTAACAAAATTTGATGCCGAAGTAAAGTGTGCGGATAGAATAGTTGTAATCAAAACAAAGTTTGGAGATATTATTTCCATACCTTGCCATGGTTCAAAATCTGATAGAAAGGCATTTTGGTCTTCTCTGGAGATCACCCCCATTTCTTTAGAAAATATTCTCGTGGTCAAGGATTACGCGGATGTATTTGAAGAAGTAGACAGCCTACCCCTGCGAAGGGAAATCGATTTTAGGATTGAGCTTGTTCCTAATGCAAGACCTGTAGTTCATGCTATCAGAAGGATGACTCCTAAAGAAAAGGAAGAATTGCGAACCCAAACTAAGAAGCTCCTGTGGAAGGGACTCATCCGACCTAGCTTTTTTAATTGGGGTGCAGCTGTGGTGTTTGTCCCCAAATCAGATGGTACTCTAAGACTCTGTGTTGATTACCGTGATCTTAACAAACAAACATTGAAGAACAAATACCCCTTACCCCGCATAAATGATTTGATGGACCAATTGAATGGAGCCAAGGTGTTCTCAAAGATGGACCTAGCCACAGGTTTCCACCAACTCCGCATAACCGAAGAATGTATACCTTTGACTGCCTTCAGAGGTCCCGATATATTCTACGAATGGTTAGTGATGCCGTTCGGTTTATGCAATGCTCCAGCCTACTTTGTTGACTTGATGAATAGGGTCTTCCGAGAGGTCCTAAATAAATTCGTCCTAGTCTTCATTGATGATATTCTAATATATTCTAAAACTAAGGAGGAGCATGAAGGGCATTTAAGGGAAGTGTTGAAGAATCTGCGACGAAATGTTTTAAAAGCAAAGTTTTCCAAATGCACATTTTGGCAAAAGGAAGTAAAATTCTTGGGCCTTGTTGTGTCAAAAGAAGGAATTGCAGTTGACCCAAGTAAAATTGCCGCCATTCGAGATTGGAAGCAGCCCAGTACACCCACTGAAGTAAGAAGCTTCCTAGGATTGGCCGGATATTACAGGAAATTTGTCAAAGATTTCGCGAAGCTGTCTAGCCCATTAACAAAGCTTACCAAGAAGCACGCCAAGTTCAATTAGACATCGGATTGTGAGGAGGCATTCCGAAAGCTAAAGGTGAGTTTGACTACTGCTCCCGTACTTACCATCATCGATGGCAACCAATATTTAAAGGTCTACACCGATGTTTCTCAATGTGGTGGTCTTGGTGCGGTACTGATGCAAAGGGGCAAAGTTGTTGCATATGCAAGTCGTCAATTGAAGGCGCATGAGGAAAATTATCGTGTCCATGACTTAGAGTTGTTGGTCGTAGTCTTTGCTTTAAAAATTTGGAGACATTATCTTTTGGGCGAAAAATTTGAATTATTCACAGACCGTCAATCTTTGAAATATCTCTTCGATCAAAAGGATCTGAATTTGAGGTAGCAACGATGGCTAGAATTTCTGGCGGCATACGATCTTGACATCTTATATACGCCGGGGAAAGCCAATGTTGTGGCAGACGCGCTTAGCAGAAAGGACGTCATTGTCGCAAGCCTCATCGTTACCCCTTCCTTAATTGATAAAATTTCTGCTCTTCAAAAGAATGATGAATTCATTCAGAGAATGATCAAGAGAATTGAAGCAGGTGAAAACACGAACTTCCAAATAGATGGCAAGGGGATTCTTAGATTTCAAGGGCGGATTTGTGTTCCATATATCAAAGACCTCATAAGGGAAGTTTTGGATGAAGGTCACAAATCAAAGCTTTGCATCCACCCCGGTGTGAGCAAAATGTATCAAAACTTAAAGCGCACATTTTGGTGGAGATCTATGAAGAGGGATATATCCATTTATGTGAGTAGATGTCCTACTTGCCAACAAGTGAAAAGTTATCAACAAAAGCTTGCGGGGTAGTTGCAGCCGTTGGAAGTTCCAGATTGGAAGTGGGACCAAATCTCCATGGATTTTATAGATGGTCTGCCTCGTACTAGGAAAGGAAATGACAACATATGGGTGATCGTGGATCGCTTCACAAAGTCCGCTCATTTCATGCCTTTCAAATCCACTAGAACTGCTCAAAGTCTGGCGCAAATCTATTTCAAAGAAATCGTCAGGCTACATGGGTGATAAAACTAAATCTTTCCTTTTCATCATAATCTGAATGAAAATTTTCCTTTTCAAATGAAATTGTAATATTTTATTTTAAACAGAGTTCCTAGTAGCATCGTTAGCGACCGTGATCCTATTTTTGCTAGCAAATTTTGGGAAGCACTCCAAAATGAGTTGGGAACGAAGTTAAATCTCAGTACCGCATATCACCCTCAGACTGACGACCAGACTGAGCGGGTGAATCGCATTCTTGAAGATCTATTGCAAGCTTGCATACTCGATTTTGGAGGTTCTTGGGAGGATCACTTGCATTTAGTTGAATTCTCGTATAACAATAGCTATCAAGCAAGTTTGAAAATGTCTCCATTTGAAGCCATATATGGTAGGCTGTGTAGATCGCCAGCATGTTGGGTTGAAAAAGGAAATCGGCTTGTGTTGGGTCCAGACATGATCCGAGAAGCTTCAGACAAAGTTGACTTTATTAAGAAGCGACTATTGGCTGCCCAAAGTAGACAAAAGAGCTATGCAGATGTAAGAAGGAGAGAGCTAGCTTTTGAAGTGGGTGACCATGTCTATTTGAAAGTTGCTCCAATGCGAGGTGTGATCCGTTTTGGAAAGAAAGGAAAATTAGCACCTAGATTCATTGACCCCTTCCCTATTCTTAAAAAGTTTGGCACCCTAGCCTACAGAATTCAGATGCCCGACTGGTTGCCTGGAGTGCACGATGTATTCCATGTATCTCAACTTCGAAGGCATGTCCATGATCCAGATCTGATTGTGGAAGAAGCAGCACATCAAGATTTGGAGATTACCCCAGGCCTTGCAGTGAGAAGGGAACCACTGAAAATTATTGGCAAGGAGACTAGGAAGCTGAGAAATAAAAGTATCAACCTAGTCAAGGTGCAATGGAGCGGTGATCCTAGAGACTGCACTTGGGAAACCGAGGAGAATATCAAACAAGCCTATCCCAAATGCAGAGTGGATATCCCCGATTAGTTTTATTTTGAGGCACGCTTAAAAATATTTCCCATTCTTTATGTTGGTTCCTACCCTTCTATTCTACCTTTTTTCTTTTCGAGGACGAAAAGTTCTTAAGCGGGGGAGATTGTAACAACCCGGAATTTGGGGCCAATTTAAAATTTTCATTTTAGAGATTTTAGAGGTGCTTAAATAATTGAAATGAATTATTTTAAATAAAAATGACTAGAAATTTATTGTGACTGAATTTAATGCGAATACATTTAATTTAAATACAAGAGGAATTAGAAAAGGACGGTAGTCTGAAAAGTCAAACCTGAACTTTGACTGACTACACAAAGTGCAGAATAAACCGGATTTTGGTGAAACCAAAAATATTTAAATCTGTTAATGAATATCTTTCTAACGAATCTGAAAAATCGAAGTTTCATAGCAGGAATCAAAAGTTATGGCCAATTGAATTTTCAGAAAGGTCGCTATAGAGAATATATCGCCCTTGAAAATCGACATTTTGCATACGACTTAGGAATTCGACGAAACCACTTTTGTTGGATCCAGAATGTCAAATTATTGCTAGGTTTCAAATTTCATGATTTTTGAAGCTAGTATGTGAGCGTGGCAAAAGAAACTGTGTTTTGTCAATTTCGGGCAAAATTAATTGACTGAAAAATAGCCATTTTTCAAACGATCTCAGAATTCAACGAAATAAGTTTTGTTAGGACCGTATCGTCATAACATAACCGAAAATAATTTTTCCGGATTTTTCTGACTTCGTATGTGACCCCGGTAAAATTAGAAAGTACGTTCGAATTTAATATTAAAGAATTAATTTGAAAATAAAAGAAACATGCTTTTAACTTCAGAATTGGACTTCGGAAATAGCGCTATTGCATTTAGAAGGCGTCAAAACCTATTGTTCGACAGTCGTTGAGCGCGAATTGGAGTTCGGACGAAAAATCCCTATTTTCCGGAATTAAATAAATTAAATAAAATAGAAAATACAGGGAAAATACCCTTATAAATACGCTATATGGTACTAATCATCCATCCCCTTCGTTTAGCACCCGCCGCCACAACCCATTCCATTCAAAACATCTCTCTTCCTTTTCTCCAAATCCATGGAGAATTAGCATATAGGCTCTTTTGGACTTTTTTGAAGCTCTTCTCTTCCTCTTCCATCTCCGACAAGAATCATCTCCTCTCGCGCCCTGTAGCCCTCGAATTTCGAGCCCCAACCCGCGAACTTCGCTGCCTCGCCGCCCCCAGCATAGACCGCCGCACCCTCCCCTCTACCGGCCGAACATCCCCCTCTCGTAGCTCTCCAATCTCCCGCAAACCGTTCCGAAAACCATCGACTATATCTCCTGCAAACTGTAATTGAAGTTTTGAACTTTTCTGAATTATAAAGGAAAATTCAATTTCAGTTTTGCCACGCTTTTAAGCGTTACAGTGACAGTTGTTAAAAGTCAGTTCTAATTTATTCGTATGAACTTCAAATTGAAATCTTTCAGATCCGAAACTGCCGTGACCTTGAACACGAGATTTGATTGAATCCGAACCTTCATTTCAAAACCAAGCTAGGTGAGAATTTATTTTTAGTATAATTTAATTAATTTAATTATTATTATTGCGTTATGTGAAGTTTAAATGGTTAAAAATAAATAGATCTGCGATTGTTGTCATTCTAAGTAATGGATCTAAATCGTTTGCAACGTTATGATATTAGATCTGTAAGTTTAAATGTTAGATCTGAGTTTGGTGATTCATTTGTTTATCTTGTAAATCATGGTTGGTTGATATTCACAAACCATATGTTATTAATTCTAATTGATCCCTGTATTATTTAAAATATTGTTGTGGTAGAATTGGACACGAAATATTGGGCAAGAAATATTGGACATAAAAGTTGATGTTAATTTACATTTTATTATGTAATTAAAAGTAGATCTACATCGTTAAATAAAAATCACATTTTTCTATTTAATTAGGATGATTGATTTACATTGTGAAAAATTAGAATTACATTTTATTATGTTTTCGACGAAACCACTTTTGTTGGAACCGGAATGTCAAAATATGGTTAATTTTAATTTTTCATAATTTTTACAATTAATATATAATTAGTTTTAATTTTCATCGCCAACTGCATATCATAATTTCAAATAAAAATGTAGTTTTAATTTTCATCGTTATAATCTTTACTGAAATTCTTTTACATGGGTATGTAAATTTCATACTGTTATCCTTTTTAATAAAAATTCAATTGATTAAAATGTAAATCTTTTACTTTAAGTTCTATTTACATGAAAATGTAATTTTCCTTCTTTTATTCACATTAAAATGTGTACTTTTCTTTTTACATTAAAAATGTAACTTTCATCTTTTTAAGTATAAACAAAAGTTAAATCTTTTAATTTGACCAAAACGGTGATAAACAATATGACCTTTCATTTTTAACAAAAGAATATTAAAAATATTCTTTTTAACTTTCACCAAAAATGAAAATTGTTTGTTAACTTTCAAAACACAAACAAAATGAATGTTTTCTTTTTATTACGAACAAAAATGAATGTGTTTTATTTCATTCTTTGCATTTGACAAAATAAATATTTTTGTCCTCCATTTACATTTGATAACAACGTGTATTTTTATCATTCTTTCACATTTGACAAAATGATTTTTTATTTTTATTTTTATACATATCATATACACAAAATGTATATTTTGTGTGTCATTCCAATTACAACAAAAATGAATATTTTTGTATGTCACTTACAATTTAACAAAAATGAGTATTTTTGTGTCATTCAACTCCTAACCAAAAATGCAATATATTTTGGTGTCAACTTCATTTCTATACAAATGAATATATTTTTGTTTGTTTAATTTCCATGTAACAAAAAATAATAACTTTGTTATTCTTTCAATGCCAAGCAAAAATAATAATTTTTCCTATCTCTTTCAATGCAAAACCAAAATGATCTTGACTATTTAGAATGGCAATGTAAATTCCAATCTTAAGTTACATCATAAAAATGTAATTTTAATTTACAATGTAAATTTCATATCATAGTTACATAGAAAAAAATGTAAATTTTGTTCGCATAGCAAATTTCATATCATAGTTACATAGAAAAATGTAAATTTTGTTGCTACTACTTTACATTGACAAAAATATGGTTTTTGTCGCTACTACTTTACATTTAAAAACCCAATGGTGTTCTTATATTAACATAACATTATTAACAAAATGAACATTTTTATGTTGACGGTTCTAATTCAACATAACATAAAAATGAATGTTTTATGTTGGTAATTCATGAAATGATAATTCCAACATGCTAAACAAAGAATACTTTTTAATTTCTAAGCATGTTACTCAATTTATACTTTAAACAATAAAACGTAATTTTTTTATTTATTCGTAACATGAGCATCCCTTTTGGTGCCTAACAATAAAAATATATAAATTCCCTTTCTAACATGTAACATCTCAGTTATATATATAAACAATAAAAATATATGGTTTTTATTGCTTGCACAAATTTCGACAAACATGAATATTGTACATCTTATATATTAAATAAAATGTTTGTCTTCGTCGTACACACAAAATAATGTCAACGTGAATACACACAATTCATCACAAAACAATCAACATGGAAATAATTATATATGCAGCAACAACATGAAATTCATACTGAATGAATACAATAACATAAATGATTAATTTTAATTTTTTTTAAAAAAGAAATCTCACTAGATCTGCTTATTTCTGATTTTCATTTCATATACAACAAAAATATTCTATCGAATAAACAGGTCAATGAATAGCATCGTATAGTTAAATTCAAATCACGCACATTCAAGCAGCATACGGTTAAAATATAACATGGTAATAATTAATTTATTTTTAATTATTAAAGAGGAAGTAGAATTCTCACCAATAGCTTCCCAATTTGCCAAAATTTAGACGAGCTTTAAATCAGTTCCCGTCAGTTCCATCGTGTAGATCGCGGAAATACGATTCCAACGCATCGAAAAACGCTCGATTTCGTCGCTGTGTGAATGACTTATGCTTTAATTTGTATAAGTAACCTTTTAAAATAAATTATTAAAAGAATAAAAAGGGAATATACCCTCTTCTTCCCCAAATTGTATCGGCCGTTAGTATCCTGATAAGGTTCAACTCTAGGGTTCCTCTTTGCGATCAAAAGGTGCAGAGGTCTGACGATCGGAGAGTGGCACATCGGAGAGGGGAGGGAGGGGATCTTGCGCCTAGGATGCGGTGGGGCTGCTTGGCTTTGGGTTTGGGTGCGTGTGTCTCAGTCCTCGAGCCATGTGAAGATGATCCAACCGTATAGAAACGAAGAGGAGGAAGAGAGCTTCAATATGGTGTAGAGATTGGAGTTTATTTCAGGAAGAAGAAGGAGATGTTATTGGAAGAAGGAGGGAGTATTTCGGCCATGGATTTCAATAGATGGCGGCTGGTTCAAAATGAGATTAGGGTTATAGTGTTTTTTTTAATCCTTTATTTATAATATTTTATTAGTTAACTAGCCCATTAAGGCCCGATTAGCTCCGAACTCAGAATTAGGCATGCTTACTGCCTATCTTAATGTTTTGACATCTTCTAAACGCATTGGCGCTAGTGGCAAGGCCCAATTTCGAAGTCTACAACAGGTTTACTTTATTTTTAATATAAATCACTTAATTTTTAATTCAACCGTACATGAAAATTCATTGGGGTCACAAATTAACTTCAAAAATTCCCAAAAAATATATTTGGCTATGTTTTGAGGCTGTGGACCTAGGAAAATTAATTTCGTTCAGTTCTGAGCCCCGTATGAATTTTTAATGAATTTTTAAAGTCAAAAATTGTCCGTTTACACTGAAAAATCAATTATAATTATATATTAATTCTTAAAATTACTGAAAAATCATTTTTAGCTTTATTATGACGATACGAACCCAACAAAATTATTTTCGTTGAATTCTGAGCCTATTTGAAAAATGGCTATTTTCAAGGCGTATATATTTAATATTAAAAATACATTTTTAAACAAATAATTTTCGGAACTCGAAATATATAAGTGTTTATACTTTTTCAATGCAGAAACGTCATTCTGAACTCAATTGAAGTGGTTTCGAGTTCAAATTCCTTTGTATGCAAAAAGTAGCATTTTGACCTTTATATATATTTCATAGCGACCTTTCTAAATTTTAAAATTTGACATAACTTTTGATTCCTGCTATGAAATTTCAATTTTTCAGATTCGTTAGAAAGATAATTTTCAATAGATTCTAATATTTTTGGTTTCACTAAAATCCGTTAAATTTTGCATCTTGTACGGTCAGTCAAAGTTTAAGTTTGACTTTTCAAACTACCGCGCTATTTCTAACTCTTTTTATAACTAAAATTAAATTATTCATTCTAACTTCGATTTAAATCAATTCTTAATCATTATTATTTTAAATAAATTATTTTAAATATCAAAAACTCATTAAAATTGCTTAAAATAAAATTTTAAATTGGCCCCAAAATTCAGGGTTATTACAGTCTCCCCCACTTAAGAACTTTTCGTCCTCGAAAAGGAATGAAGCTAAAAAGTGTTTAAGTATCCTATCTCATCTTTCATTCTTTCGTTTGTTTCTATAATTTTATTAGTTAAACTAATGATTACACTACACAACCATCAATCGATTAGTTGATTAACTTTTAAAATATATAGCTTTTATATATTCAAAAATCATATTTTCTAAAATAGATTATAATTACAAATACGTATATTACAGGCTTGCTACTCTCAACTCATCCTAGGGCATTACTAACCCCATCTCTAATGAGTTTTCTCATTCTAGGATATTGCTGATCCTATCTCTAATGAGTATTCTTATTGGATATTACTAATCCAATCTATGATGAGTCTTTTGTTCAGTTCTAACGAGTTGTACCCCAAAGTTTTGAGCTAACCAAAGCTCTGATACCAACTGTAACGAGTCGGATTTTGCCTGGCCTTAATCGATCGCAAAATCGACCAGCTGATAACTAAAATCAACATCAACATCAGAGCAGCGGAAATCCAAATGCAGCTTATTACAACTTTCCAAATTTATTGTCTCTAGACAAAAGAAAGCTAAAGTAGAAGAAGCACCACTAATTCCCAAACAGTGATCTTCAACAACACAGGGAGAATACTACATATATATTACATGGATGCCTCCTGCTCGTCTCCGGATCATCTACCCGTGCATCACCAGCTAACCTGTCTCTAGTCTGCTCGTGTGAGCACCCAGAGTAATAAGAGGAGACATAAAACTCTGGGTCAGACATAAAGCCTGGTATGAGCGATAAGCATATAAACAAAACAATAACAGGTATACTAAACCATACCTGAACCTGGACCTGCAACCAAAGAGTTAGTACCGCATACCGTACAGTACTCTAAGGTGCCACAATAAATAGTGTAAAGAATACAGGGGTGGGGTGTGCATGTCATAATAATAGCAAACAGATCATCCATAGCAACCATCCTCACATCTCTCACTCAGTGTATAAAGCATATGATATCTACCACTTTGGAACACTAGACAAATTGAGGTAACGACGAATCCCGACTTGTAGAAACCCTGCTGTGACCAAGCTAAACACATGGAGTCATGACCAAACATTTCAATGACCCACTTCATTGGTCGTAGCCCTTGGTTCTACCGATGCAATAATGGCCCTGAATCCGCCTTCGTACCTCCTACTGTAACACCCCGTGTATTCTATAACAGTGAAATTCACAAATTAAAGTATAATTAATTTCAAATCAAAGAATTAAGGGAAACGGGATACGCCATTGCGTTCGTCTCGGAATTCTGCTTGAGATAGAGTCCGAGTTTGCGTAAAACGTACTACGTATGAAGAAGATATGGCCTCCGGAAGTTTCAGAATTCAGTTTAAAATTCAAACAGACGAAAACAGCTCAGAAAAACAAATTTAAAATTCAAAATCGGGCCCAATTGGCCAGGGCGGGAAAATTCCCGCCCAAGTCACCCAGGTCGACTTGGCAGTCGACCTGGGGCAAGCCAGGTCGACTGGGCAGTCGACCTGGGTAACCCGTATCGACTGCCAAGTCGACACGGTGTCGACTGGGGTGTCGACCTGGCCCCTGAGCCAGGTCGAACCCAGCCCACCCTGGCTGGCCTGGTCTGTGTTTCGATTTTCTGAGCCTTGCCTTGTCACTAGGGCTAGGTGTCAGCTCCGGGTTGGTCTCTCCTTCAAACGAACGGCTATTATTAAACCAAGCTCCATCGACGGTCTAAATCAACTCACAAACTCTATAAAAAGGACCTAAGACTAACCCTAATTCACATAAACTAAAATGGAGATGAGACCGTCATGCTGCTGAGGAGAGACTAAGGGTAGCCGTCAGAAATTGGGAGACAATTAGGAGATAAGTCGAAAGCTTAAAGAAACAATCAAATCAAAACAACGCCTACAACAAAGGATAGCATCTCCAATTTCAGAATTCAGATTCCTGAATTGAAGATTCGTCATACGTTGTAAGTAGAGTGCTATTCCGATGTGAATAATTAATTGCGTTTGATTTGTGTAAAATGGGAAATGGAATTGTGGCGATAATAATATATATTTGTATGTTATTTTGATTCTAAACGATTTGGGAATGTTATGGTATACGATTGGATATTTGCAAGTATGTGATTTGCGTTGGAAGTTAACAACGAAATGGAATTGTGGCGATAATCTATATTTGTATGTTATTTTGATTCTAAACGATTTGATTCATACAAGTATATGATTTTTGTTGACAACCATATGTTGTGGAATTTTAATTGGGATTCATGCAAGTATATGATTCATTATTATGCCAATATGATGTACATACTTTTATGATAACTTTTAGTGTGTAATTGGACTCGACTAAGTACTATGATTTATATGAATCTATGTTGAAATTGGCAAATCATACTTTTGTATTAGAAACAAAAGTAAGCACCTTTATGAACATGACTAAACTATGTTTGGTATTATGCCTAGTTGAAACATGTTTTAGGACTAAGTTGTTACCAAAACCATATGGTGATATATGTGACACAATTAAGTTAGATTTACATCCCAATTGCAAGTTTACAATGATTCATGTTTAAGTATTATTTATGCCAAGTTTTCATGAATAGAATGATTCATGTTTAAATATTATTTATGCCATGATTACATGTATAGAATGATTCATGTTTAAGTATTATTTATGCCATGATTTTATGAATAGAACGATTCATGTTTAAGTATTGTTTATGCCATAATCCTATGAATAGAATGATTCATGTTTAAGTATTGTTTATGCCATGATTATATGAATAGAATGATTCATGTTTAAGTATTGTTTATGCCATGATTATATGCTGTTACAATTGCAAGTTCACATGTGCCTAATTTATGTTAATTGAATCGTTATGTTGCAAGTTCACGCGTTCACACTCCCCTTTTTATGTTACCTCATAAACACCATGTTATAAGCCTCCCCTTTTTCATATGGCTAAGTTGGGTTTAAATGTTAAACCCAACATATCTTATATTGTAGCGAACGTGTAAAACGGGGTAATGACGTTTGGGTTAAAATATAGAACATATGTGTTGGCATGTTTGACGCATGCCAACAACCTTGAAAAAAAAACAATTAAGTGGCATAAATAAATTTTAACCAATAAAGATAAATTTGAATAATGGGCCGCAAATATTTACATATAAAAAGAAAAGAGACAAAATATGTAAATGTAGAAAATACGATGTGTTTAACCCGAGGTTGGATTGAGTTGTGATGTAAACCTGCCCGGAACCGCCCGACTGTCCAGTAGTCACAACAATACCTATCCAATGTGGGTGGTTAATCACGGAGCCCAATAAGGACCCGAGGTTAGACTGAGTTGTGGCGTAAGACTGCCCGGACCCAACTGGCAACAGGCAGCCACAACAATACCTGTCTAATGTGAGAGGTCAAGGCTTTAATAAGACAATTAAGGCTGAGTCAGGATTGATAAGATTAAGTAAATTAAATTAATACTTAATCAAAAGGGAACATGCTAAACTAAACAGTCTGATTGGGGGTTAGGTTTATTAAACACTTAACCAACTTAGCATGTTGGCTAGAAATAGAAAACCAAGTAGTGGGGGACCCTTTTCAGCAGTAACCCTACAAGGTGTATCAGGATACCCTGAACTAAGCAGGGTGGGGCACGATTATTGGGCTGACTGTAAGAGGTCAAATCGACGGCGGTGGTGCAGCAGTGTAGGTTCTAACGGGGTGCAGGCGTGCACACACTCCGACGCAGAAAAATAAGGCACTGGGCACTAGTAGCATACCTATGCACTCTAGAATTGTGTCGGGCCGCCACCATGGGACTTGATACACCCCATGGTGGGACCAACATAGGTAACTACAACATCGAGGGCCGTAAGACACATGTAACTATGCGAGTAGGAGCCGATCATCAGAAAAAGGATCACTTCACCCTGATTATGGGGTGCCTGTTGGGAACTAGTTTATATGGGTACAGAGATTAATATGGGGTACGATAGTATCCGACCCTAGACAACTTAACTTAGTTTATGATGCTTTCCCATTTCCAGTTTATGCTTATCATACCCAGTTCTTTATTCATAGACTGAATAGTCCTAGACTTACTCAGGATTTATGTCTGACTCTCCTTTTCTTTCGCCTTCTTTTCTTTCGTTTCACCCCCCAGGTCCACAGGGAGGGACTACCGCAGCTTGACCAGTTTTCGCATCCAGCTTGAAGAGAAAGAATGTATTGCTTGGAACTTTTCCGTTTGGGGCTATGGCTTTGGACAACAATTATGGGACTTTTGCAGTTTGTTTATGTTTTCTTTATGCTTCTTTAAATAATGTAATCAAGACAGTTATGAAGATATTATGTTTTTGGAAGAGTTGTAAGACAATTATGGCGTGGTTTGTGTAACACGTATTTTGTTGAAATAAAAGTTGCTGTTGTTTTCCGCTGTTCAAAAATATGTGTTATTATATCTGTCTTGTATATCTGTGACTTATACTTATAAACCTCCACCAAAATTAGGGCATTCCCTTTGAGAGTGACCCTAACGGAGGTGGGGTGTTTCACTTGGTATCAGAGCATAGGTTTACCAGATAAGATAAAAAGTTTTGAAAATTTATTTTCAAAAAAGAAAATTTAAAGAAGCGTTTTTAAAAGATAAAATATTATTTTATTTTAAAAAGGCAGAGTCCACCAAAGCCATAAGTACTATCTCTTATCCTTCGTTTTGAATCTATCCTTTTTGTTTCAGCATGTCCGAAGAACTTAACTTGCCAGAGGGTGTACCAATACCTGGTTGGTTTAGATGATTCTTAGAAGCAAGGGCCACTCAACCAGGCCCTACCGTTCCTCCTCCCCCAACTGCAGGGAATCATCTGGTTGCAGTAGCACCTCTTCCTCCACCTCCTCCGGGAGGAAATACTTTTGCTAAGATATGTAAAGATTTTAAAGCTCTGGGAGGAAAGGACTTTCATGGAACTGAATCCTTCGTGGCAGCTAGGAATTGGCTAAAGGAAACCGAGGACTTATTCGTCATTTTTGAGGTAGAAGATAGGCAGAAAGTACAACTGGCAGTGTGGCTACTAAAGGGCGAGGCTTCCTACTGGTGGGAAGTCACTAATGCAGAAAGACCAGTGGAAACATGGGAGGACTTTAGGGAAAGCTTTGAGGCTAAATTTCTCTCAGATGCGGAAAGGAGTTTGCAGTTGGAAAAATTCTTATTTCTTAAGCAAGGGAACAAGACAGTCAAAGAGTATGTTAATCAGTTCGATGAGCTGGCTAGGTTCGGACTGGACCTAGTCAACACCCTGCACAAGAAGGCTCTCCGTTTTGTCAAAGGGTTGAATGAGCCATTACACAGTTTGGCCATGACCCATATACCCATGGGAGCTACATATGAAAGGTTGGTACAGATGGCATTGCTGAACGAAGAGGATAAGGGCAAGAAGGAGACAAAGGCAGAAAGCTCTCAAATGAAGAAGGAGGGTTTGCAGCCTAAGAAGATAGACTTTAAGAAGGGCAGGAAAGACAGCAAAGAGAAGAGGAAGTGTAATTTCTGTGGCAAAGTGGGGCACTTAGTAAAAGATTGCCGGAAAAAGAAGGCCAAGATGAATGGCGGGTGCTTTTCTTGCGGTGAGACAGGCCACATGGCTAAGGACTGCCCAAAGAAACGAAGACAGGGGCAGAGGGCTGGATCCACCTCGGGGGCACAGGTTCATGTGCTAGAGGCGCCACCTCTGCAACAGCGAGGTATAAATACTTCTGTAGAAAGTGTAGTTTATCTTTATGATCACCCTGTTCGCACTTTATTTGATTCTGGCGCATCACATTCCTTTATCTCGTCTGCTTTAGTAGAATCTCTACACCTAAAAACTAGTATGGTAGAGGACCCCTTAATTGTTTCAAACCCAATTGGGGGCCCGGCTCATTTGTCTATGATCTGTGTGGGATTGAAAATTTCTATTCTAAGTGTAGAATTTAAATGTAGTGCCTTTGTTTTGGGCTTTTTGGGATATGGTTTGATTTTGGGCATGGATTGGCTATCCAGTAATGGGGCCATCTTTGATTGTGAGAAAAGGGTTGTTAGGCTCCTGACCCAGCTCGGTAACACTTTGGAAATTACTTGTAATCCCTCGAATGCGGTTATGCTTAGTTATCTTGAATCGCTAGATGCCTCTATCGACAATTTACAATCGGTTAGAGTGGTCCGGGAATATCCGGATGTCTTCGAAGAGGTGAAGGGCTTTGCCTCCAAAGCGGGAGATAGACTTCCGCATATATCTTGTAGATAATGCAAAGCCCGTTGCGCTGCCCGTTAGACACATAGCTCCACGGGAAAGGAAAGATCTCAGTAAACAGATTAAAGAGCTTCTAGAGAAGGGGTTCATTAAAAGAAGCATTTCAGAATGGGGCGCTCCAGTGGTGTTCGCTACAAAGGCGGATGGTTCACTCCGTCTATGTGTTGACTATAGGGAGCTCAACAAGCTAACGAAAAAGAATAGGCACCCTCTCCCCAGAATTGACGATCTTTTTGATCAGCTTGTAGGAGCGTCTGTTTTCTCCCAACTCGATTTAGCGACTGGTTTTCATCAGCTAAGGGTGACTGAAGATAGCATCGATAAAATGGCATTCAGAACCCCATACGGCTTCTTTGAATGGCTTGTCATGCCTTTCGGCTGGACAAACGCACCTGCTTACTTCGTGGACCTAATGACTAGGGAGTTCAGAGATTTCCTCAATAAGTTCGTAGTGGTCTTCGTAGACGATATCCTTATCTTCTCAAAGAGTGAAGAGGAGCATGCCCAGCACTTAATGGCAATCATAGAAACTCTACGAGTCCATCAACTAAAAGCCCAATTCTCCAAATGCCACTTTTGGAGAGAGGAAGTAAGATTTCTTGGGCACATAGTATCCAAGGAAGGATTAGCAGTAGACCCGACTAAGGTAGTAGCGGTGCAGGATTGGAAGACACCAAAGAACGCAACAGAGGTCCGAAGCTTTCTCGGGCTAGCAGGCTTCTATCAAAAATTCATCAGAGACTTTGCAAAGATATCAGCTCCGCTCACAAAGTTGACCAAGAAGAATCTAGTGTTCAATTGGGACTTGGATTGCGAGTTTGCTTTCCAACGACTGAAAAGGGCTCTTACAACAGCCCCAGTTTTAACACTGCCAGATGGAAGCAAGATGTTCACAGTTTATATAGATGCATGTGGGATAGGGCTAGGCGCTATCTTAATGCAAGGAGGAAGGGTAGTAGCTTATGGCGGGAGACAATTGAAAGTGCATGAAAAGAACAACCCGACCCACGATCTTGAGTTAGCTGCCATCGTCTTTGCACTCAAGTCTTGGCGACACTATCTCCTAGGTGAGACGTTCGAACTTTACACTGACCATAAATCGTTGAAATATCTTTTCTCGCAGAAAGATCTTAACTTGAGACAACAAAGATGGATGGAGTTTCTTGCCTCGTATGATTTTGAGATCCCCTATACTCCGGGAAAAGGCAACGTAGTGGCAGACGCGTTGAGCCGAAAGAAACTAACCCTAAGCCCGTTATTTGTTGAAAGACAAAGCCTAGAGTTTATAGCCAGCTTTGACTTTAGGCCCTCCTCCGATTTTGTACCGGGCTTGCTAGCATCTCTCGAAGTACGCCCGACTTTAGTGGACTCAATAGGGACAACTGTGACGAAAAGGAATTTCGCTCGGTCCGAACCAGTCGCTAAACCGATCCAGACCGTTCGAAACGCCCTATCGTTTGAGAACACGACAAAACAGAACGCAAACGAAAGAACATTTCATTGTATATTACAACAATGCATCAGATTACAAGAATATACAGAGTATAAATGAAGAAATATTACACAGAAATATCAGAGATTTAAATTACATTTAAATACATCGCAGCGGAAGATAATACAATACACAACTAGAAGTAGATATACGGATACAAAGCTTTCCGGATATCATTCTAGCTGTAAACCAGGATCCTGTGAATATAAATCTGCAAAACCAAAACTACTAGCTGCCCGTGTCAAAATAAGGGCACCCAGAGTTTAGGTCAAAACAATAAACTCCAGGTCAGTCATGTGACTGGTGTGAGAACTAAAACAGTTATTATCTTTATTTTCAAAGTTAGGTAAATCAAGGGACCACGCCGTATAACACGGAACGGGTTTCCTCCCAAGAATACCAGTGCATAAAATGAACAGCGCAATGCTAAATAAAGAAAAATGAAGCTATTATAAGACCCAGGTCCTATCACACAATGCAACGCAAGCCTGGGGATAGGGTTTTTACCTTATAATAGCCAAGAATACTTGATACGTTTTTAAAAGAAATCATTTGATACTATTATAAGTGTATAGTGTATAAAACAACTTCAAATCATAAGTATCAATCATAGGCGGCATGAATGCCCCATACCACTATGTCGCCATAAATAAGTTTACAATCAAAACCGCAAGACGTCGTATTGGAAGTTGGGTTATCATTTATGGTATGAACCGAGGCTAGGGGCAAGATCCTCACCGATTCGAGACAATCTAGCCCATGTCTCAGGCAAGCGTGCAGACAAGCCTTGGATCGTCAGGGCCGGTCCACCGATGTGGATTATTATGCCTGAACAATACGTCTCTCCGCCCTTTGGGGCGTAAGCCTGGCCCGTCAGCCGACCAGAAGCATCGGCCGAAACCGATATCACGAGGCGCCTCGCTTTTCAGCAAGTAATAATAAGCAACATCCACATGAGTCAAACTCGTCAGCCAGTTCAAGCACTGACGCCACTCCTAACTAGAAAGAAACGCATGTCCTCCCTGATGTCCGTCTCCCGTTTTTGATTCATACCGGGTGTGATACTCGCGAATCAACGTTACACAAAGGCCGTGCTTCGATCATCAACCACAAGACTTTGCTTTTCAACAGAAGCCTTGATCATTTGCATCTTAGCATGCCACACTGGCAATTCACTCCATGCGATTGATATCCATCAATATATAACCCCTGAGCTCGTACGTCTCAGAGAAGGGCGTTAAGCAAGAGAATAAATTCTCCGCCGCCAAACAGATATATACTTAATAGAGATCAATCACACGGACTAAAATCCAATGTCAGACACACAGTCCATTTACAAGTTCGTTCTGGGTCTGAACGAAACCGGAGGCACCTAGTACCCCGCATATCCATCGATCTCCAAGTACGTCTGGACGATCACTAACTGTTTCCATCTTCTTGGGTGTACAGCCCAATCAAGATCATCAGTAATTACCCAAACGACGTGAAGACCTCCGATCTTCGACCATCGTCTTCATCTTCGACTTATCGTCGTATCAGTTATTCAGAATGGGATAAACCCGGTCTTTCCGAATAACTCGCGTATATTTTAAATAAGTGTTACACAAACACAACATACGCCTCATTCCAATTCATCAGTCACTAACCGTAAATTAATCAAGAGAATAATTTCCCAAATATTAACCCCGAAGGCCGAAACCAACATCAGATCAATATCCAGAAAACCATTCTGCTTGGCTAACCGACAGTTAGTTTCTAAATTTCACATTCATAGGGAAAGGTTCCCATTAATTTTATCCAAGATAAATTTCTTGAATTTATTCTTTAATCTATTTTTGAATATCAATTCAAACTAGTCGAGATTAACGAACCTTACCGAAGTAATCATTGGTTTTAATTTCCCAATCCCAACCTATTCATCCCATGAAGTAAAACTGGTTATACTTCATATCTAACACCACGGTGTTATCGGTAAATTCAATTACCATTTTACGTTCAAATCTAATTAAAGATTTAACTAACGCCTGGAGTAAAACTGGTGATACTCCATTCTCGATTATTTCAATCTAATTAAAGATTCATTAAAACTCCACTTAGTTTTAATCTTCGACCGGGTTAAAGAATCAGTGTCATTTAAAACACGGTTCACGATAAACCCAAAATCACATTCCATTAATTATCGGGTTAAAGAACAAGTGTTATTTAAAACACTATTCACGATAAACCCAAAAATCATTCCATTAATTATCGGGTTAAAGAACAAGTGTTATTTAAAACACTGTTCACGATAAACCCAAAATCACATTCATTAATTATCGGGTTAAAGAACGAGTGTTATTTAAAACACTGTCCACGATAAACCCAAAAATCAATATCAATTCAATCCCAATTAAATATTATTTAATTGGTACACTTCATTAAATGTAAAATAAAAAGATTTAATCTTTTCTCAACTGGGTTCAAGAACAGTGTTAGTGAAGACACCATTCACGACAAACCCAAATCACATTTGATATTCAATACAAGGCTCTGAATAGAAAATATATCGGCTTATATTCAATATCAAATTCTACGACTAACAAATGTCGTATTGGAAATAACGATATAAATATATATCTTTCAAATTTCCATAACAACATCTGTATAATCACGAATTCCAACATCGAAATATTCCGAAGACAATTTCGATTCAAATCCACCCCAATGCAATCATTGGAAATTCTGGTTATTTTTAAAACCCTTTTCAAATTCAATTTATTTACTTAAAAATAAATAGAATTATAATTCTAGTTCAAAACTAGTTTATTTCGATAAAAATCTATTTTTATCTTTTCAAATATGGAGTTTTTCATCCCAATTCTTTCTAAATCATTTCTTATGATTCTACACAAATTATTACTATTTTTAATAATTTTATCAAGGCCCGTACAGTCGATTTCCATCAATGGCCATCGAACTGGACTTACATCGACCTTTTTCAAATTTGATTTGGACGTAACTCCAAATCCAACCGTTAGATTTCTAATTTCTAATATTCGCTAGAAAGCTCTTTTCGATACGAACCCAACGGTTCCGGTTTTAGGAGAATCCGACGGTCGGATCTCCCGTAATGTCCGTTCGAAGTCCATGGTCGAAATTCGCGAACTGCCGCAGTGCGGCGCGTTCTATTCAGGCCATTATATTATATATGTATAATATATATAATATATATTTCGTCGATTTCTATTTAAAACGAATTATATAAATAGTTTTAAATTCGTTTCAAAAGCAATTTCAACTTCCTTTTCAATTCAAATCAAAATTGAATTCTTCTTTATAAATTCGTTTTAAAATTCATTTCTATTCAATTCAAATTTCAATTCAATTTGAATTCATTTCAATTCGCTTTCAATTCAATTTGAATTCGTTTTCAATTCAATTCATTTCGAAATCGTTTTCAATTCAATTCATTTCGAAATCGTTTTCAATTCAATTCATTTCGAAATCGTTTTCAATTCATTTCATTTCGAAATCGTTTTCAATTCATTTCATTTCGAAATCGTTTTCAATTCATTTCATTTCGAAATCGTTTTCAATTCATTTCATTTCGAAATCGTTTTCAATTCATTTCATTTCGAAATCGTTTTCAATTCATTTCATTTCGAAATCGTTTTCAATTCATTTCATTTCGAAATCGTTTTCAATTCATTTCATTTCGAAATCGTTAAAATCGATATAAATATCGTTCACGTCAAAATGGCGTCAATCTAATCAACACGGCTTCATAAATTTCTATTTTCAAATATTATATTTCAAATATTTCTTCTTCAAAATAGTTGTTATTATCAAAATATTTCGTTCAACACATGACCAATCTCAATGGATGAGTACTGTCAACACATGAACCTTTATTTTATATTGATAAAGATGTAAATTTTATTACTAAAATATTTCGTTCAACACATGACCAATCTCGATGGATGAGTACTGTCAACACATGAACCTTTATTTTATATTGATAAAGATGTAAATTTTATTACTAAAATATTTCGTTCAACACATGACCAATCTCAATGGATGAGTACTGTCAACACATGAACCTTTATTTTATATTGATAAAGATGTAAATTTTATTACTAAAATATTTCGTTCAACACATGACCAATCTCAATGGATGAGTACTGTCAACACATGAACCTTTATTTTATATTGATAAAGATGTAAATTTTATTACTAAAATATTTCGTTCAACACATGACCAATCTCAATGGATGAAACTGTCAAAACATGAACCTTTATTTTATATTATTCTTTATTTTTCAAATTGGAATGAGGCCCAATCAATTACCATATAAAGTTAATTATATGGATTCCATACAACACATGTATATAATAGCATTGAAAAATAATCAACCATCAACCAAAGTGCACTACACTGTATAAGCATCAAATATAGTTATCTAACGCTTATAACAGCCTGTCAATCGATCGATCGACATATTTAATCAATCAGGATGAGTGAACTTCAAATTTCATCCTAACACCCGTGTGGGGTTTCAAACAATCAAACACATATTTTATTTGTGCAGTTGGGCGATGTGTAAAATTTATCGTCCCAATCAATGTCCTTCAAATAGGTGTACATAAACAAACCGTCCGGTTTGTAAATGAATATTTATTTATTCACATTCACGTTAAAAATTATATTTTTAACGATAAAACATTTTATTCAACCTATGAATATTCTATTCGGTTCATTTATTCAATAAAATGATATTTTTATTTTTCTAATATATTTTAGAAAATTTCGGCGGCATAACGGCACGATACTAGAAACGGGACGAGGCCTAGCCTTATCCCCGATCTAGTGAAGGCCCACGCCATTCACACATCAATCAAATCAATTTCATTTCACCAAACAGTTCAATTCAAACCAAAGCATCTAACTAATTTATGCAATCAAACAAACAAGTCCATGGTCTGTGGACGATTGTGTCGGGTGCTACTAAGCACCGTCTGCATCCTAGTATATATATATATAACTAGAAAAATAAATTGAAAGGTGAGAAATTCTCACCGATAGCTATCCAATCATCTTGACTCTTCTTTGATAGAAATCTTCATCGTTATCGCATTTTTGTCACCTTCGTTGCCCGTATCCACTACATATGTAAAAATCGAATTTTCACTTCGATGTTCAATATATAAAAATCACAATTTTACTTCGATGTTCAATATATAAAAATCACATTTTTACTTTGCTATTCAATATATAAAAATCACATTTTTACTTCGATGTTCAATATATAAAAATCACATTTTTACTTTACTATTCAATATATAAAAATCACATTTTTACTTTGATGTTCAATATATAAAAATCACATTTTTACTTTACTATTCAATATATAAAAATCACATTTTTACTTTGATGTTCAATATATAAAAATCACATTTTTACTACTTTTTTACTATGATAAAAATTATATTTTTAACTTCCTAAAAATCACTATTTTATATTTTCAAAGGCAAAGTGTATTTATAATTTCAAAATCAATGTTATTCTTCTTTACAAAATCAATGCCATTTTTCTTCATGCTATATATATTTTATAAAAACAATGCTCTATATATTTTATAAACAAAATGATTTTATTAAACAAAGGATATTTATATTTTTAAAACAATGGAAATTTTATATTTATAAAATAATGCAAATTTTATATGTAAAACAATGCAATTGAAATTTTAAACAATAATATTCTAAATAAATTTCAGATTTTAATCAATGCAGATTAATAGCATAATAAAAACAAAGCTCACGGTACCTTCTTTGATTACACAGGCAAAATCCGAACTCGTCGTCCCCGTTTAGGGTTCCGTCACCGCACCGCCAGGACAACGTCGGAGGTTGATCGGATGTGTCTGCGTCGAAGGGCTTCACGAGCTCCACCGGCGCCACCCAAACCCGGCCAGCTCGCACCACCGGTTGCTCCTCAATCGCCCTTCGAAAGCTGCGACTTTGCAGCGCCGCCCAGGCCATTACGTCGAACAAGAACAGATCACCACCGTCGGTTGGAAGGTCCTCTCGATGCTGAATGGTTCGTTGGTTATTAGGGTTCAGAATCGATCCGTGGATTGGTGGAATTTTGAGGAAGAGCTTCGGTGTCTTCTGGCCTTCCAGATCGTCGAGAGCGGCTGTGTTTGTTTGGGGTTGACCAGGCAAAGTTAGTTTGACCTAGGGTTTTAAAAGTTAGGGTTATATATTAAATAATATATTTAATTCGCGAATTTATTTGTTTATTGATACGAACCCCTAACCACACCCAACGACTGTCGCCTCTAGCTAAATACCCCCATTCCGAACACAATGGAATATGTATCGCAAGCTGATTTGATCGTTTCGATTAGTTTCCGTTGAATTTACATTTAAATCATTATACTGAATTTTAAACGTACATTTCACATTACCGGGGTCACATACTAACTAGAAAAATTCCAGAAAAATATTTTCTAGCTTCGTATTAACGATACGGTCCTAACAAAACTAGTTTCGTCGAATTCTGAGACCGTTAGAAAAATGGCCAATTTCCAGTCGATTAAAATCAACTGAAACTGGTCAAACGCGTTTTCCTTTGCCACACTCACATATTGATTCGAAAAATTATGAAATTTGAAACCTAGCAATAACTTGACATCCCGGACCCAACAAAACTGGTTTCGTCGAAATCCGAGGTCGTTTGCAAAATTCCCATTTTTAAGGGCCTGAATTCCATAGCGACTATTCAGAATTTTCAACTGGACATACCTTTTGATTCCCGCTATGAAATTTTGATTTTTCGGATTCGTTGGAAAGATATTCACAAAGAGATCCTATTATTTTTGGTTTCGCTAAAATCCGGATTGTCTTGCACCCGGTACATTCAAATGAAATTTGAAATCGAATTATCGAACTACCGCGCCATTTTCAATTCTATTTATAATTATATATAAATATTTATATTCTAACGACGACGTATATAAAATATACGATCGAATTCTATTCAAAATAAATTTCTCGTCGATATTATTTAAAATAATTCATTTTAAATAATCAAAATTCGCTAAAATTGCCGAAATAAAATTTTTAAACTGGCCCAGATTTTCGGGTTGTTACAATAACACAACGCGAAGACCCTCAGCTTGTGGAGACGATTGATAGGCTAATTAGGGGTGAGACTTCAAGTCACCTCAACAGATACTCCATCGACGATAAGGGTTGGCTAAGGCGAGACGGAAGACTATGCATCCCACAGACAAGGGATTTAGTAAAGAAGGTTCTCGAGGAAGCACATCACTCCAAGATGACGATACATCCGGGCGGAGATAAAATATACAAGGACATAAAGAGAACTTTCTTTTGGAACGGCATGAAGAAGGACGTGGCAGATTTCGTTTCTAAGTGTATGGTGTGCCAACAGGTTAAGGTGGAACAGAAAAAGCCTGGCGGTCTGCTACATCCTCTAGAGGTCCCGCAGTGGAAGTGGCATAGCATCTCAATGGACTTCATTGATGGGATGCCTAGGTCTAGGAGAGGCAACACTAGCATTTGGGTAATAGTGGATAGGCTTACTAAAGTGCCCACTTTTTACCTGTCAAAAGTAAAAGAACTGCCTCATCCCTAGTATCTCTTTACCTCAAGGAAATTGTTCGACTCCATGGAATACCATCCAGCATTGTTAGTGACCGAGACCCTATCTTCACAAGTGAGTTTTGGCAGAGTCTGCAAGAAGCGGTAGGCACACAGTTATGCTTGAGCATAGCCTATCATCCCCAAACCGACGACCAAACAGAAAGAGTGAACAGAGTTTTGGAGGACCTTTTAAGACTGTGCGTCCTTGACTTCGGAGGGACATGGGAAGACCATCTTCCTTTGGTGGAATTTGCCTACAACAACAACTATCAAGCAACCATCGGAATGGCGCCCTTCGAAGCTTTATATGGAAGACCGTGTCGATCACCCACTTGTTGGTGGGAGTCTACCGATAAGCTCATACTTGGACCAGATATGATCCGAGAGACTTCAGAGAAAGTAGACTTAATACGAAAAAGGATGAAGACGGCCCAAGACAGACAAAAGTCCTACGCCGACAAGAGGAAGACCGACCTTGAATTTGAGGATGGGGACAGAGTTTTTCTTAAGGTGTCTCCGCTAAGGAACGTTGTTCGTTTTGGAACCACAGGGAAGCTAGCACCAAGGTTCGTAGGGCCATTCCCTATCATCGAGAAAATTGAGAAAATGGCCTATAGATTAGAGCTACCCGAAAAATTGGCCGGAGTTCACAACGCCTTTCACGTTTCACATCTCCGAAAATGTCTACATGAGTCAGCTGAAGTGGTAGAGCCAAATATCCTAGAAGAAGCTGAAGTGGAACGCGAAGCAACCGTAAGGAAAGTTCCAATCCGCACATTAGGAACGGAAGTGAAGAAGCTACGCAACCGCGAAGTCAAGCTCGTCAAAGTTCAGTGGAGCGACGCCGGAGAAGATGCAACTTGGGAAACTGAAGCTAGAATACGCGCAGCCTACCCTTTTCTTTTCGAGGGTACATCTTTGATCTTTCCTTTTTCCTTAAGTTGCACTTTTATCTATCTTTTTAGGTATATCTCCTCGACCTTATCTTTTAGGTAGAAACCCTTTGGATGAAAACATGTAATTGAAACATGTTATGGATGATGGTTGCAAGTGGTTGCAAGTGATTGCTAGTGGTTGCTCGTGGTTACATATACACACACAATCTAGGTTTTAGATCGGCTCAGTCACTTCATATTGCATATGCATAAATGTATTTATATTCGTATATGGTTGAAATTTAATGTGTTGTCATATGGATGTTGCATTTGTATGAATGATTGTGCACTCATGTAGAATCATGAATAGGAAAATTTTCATACATAATGGATTCATGGCACTTACATAATTTGCATTAAGGAGGTCAACTAAATCAGTAGACCGCCTGATTTTGCATTAGATAAGTACATATACACACACACACTTCGCATATGATCATGAAGCATTAGAAGTCTTTTAAGGACAATGGATGCTCGTGTTTGATGGATGAGTAGATGGATGTTTGGATGTTAGGATGTACATTCTTCCTAAACTTGAAGATTTCGGGGACGAAATCCTTTTAAGTGGGGGAGAATGTAACTCCCCGTGTATTCTATAACAGTGAAATTCACAAATTAAAGTATAATTAATTTCAAATCAAAGAATTAAGGGAAACGGGATACGCCATTGCGTTCGTCTCAGAATTCTGCTTGAGATAGAGTCCGAGTTTGCGTAAAACGGACTCCGTATGAAGAAGATATGGCCTCCGGAAGTTTCAGAATTCAGTTTAAAATTCAAACAGACGAAAACAGCTCAGAAAAACAAATTTAAAATTCAAAATCGGGCCCAATTGGCCAGGGCGGGAAAATTCCCGCCCAAGTCACCCAGGTCGACTTGGCAGTCGACCTGGGGCTAGCCAGGTCGACTGGGCAGTCGACCTGGGTAACCCGTGTCGACTGCCAAGTCGACACGGTGTCGACTGGGGTGTCGACCTGGCCCCTGAGCCAGTTCGAACCCAGCCCACCCTGGCTGGCCTAGTCTGTGTTTGGTCGATTTTCTGAGCCTTGCCTTGTCACTAGGGCTAGGTGTTAGCTCCTGGTTGGTCTCTCCTTCAAACGAACGGCTATTATTAAACCAAGCTCCATCGACGGTCTAAATCAACTCACAAACTTTATAAAAAGGACCTAAGACTAACCCTAATTCACATAAACTAAAATGGAGATGAGACCGTCATGCTGCTGAGGAGAGACTAAGGATAGCCGTCTGAAATTTGGAGACAATTAGGAGATAAGTCGAAAGCTTAAGGCAACGTCAATCAAATCAAAACAACGCCTACAACAAAGGATAGCATCTCCAATTTCAGAATTCGGATTCCTGAATTGAAGATTCGTCATACGGTGTAAGTAGAGTGCTATTCCGATGTGAATAATTAATTGCATTTGATTTGTGTAAAATGCGAAATGGAATTGTGGCGATAATAATATATATTTGTATGTTATTTTGATTCTAAACGATTTGGGAATGTTATGGTATACGATTGGATATTTGCAAGTATGTGATTTCCGTTGGAAGTTAACAACGAAATGGAATTGTGGCGATAATAATCTATATTTTTATGTTATTTTGATTCTAAACGATTTGATTCATACAAGTATATGATTTATGTTGACAACCATATGTTGTGGAATTTTAATTGGGATTCATGCAAGTATATGATTCATTATTATGCCAATATGATGTACATACTTTTATGATAACTTTTAGTGTGTAATTGGACTCAACTAAGTACTATGATTTATATGAATCTATGTTGAAATTGGCAAATCATACTTTTGTATTAGAAACAAAAGTAAGAACCTTTATGAACATGACTAAACTATGTTTGGTATTATGCCTAGTTGAAACATGTTTTAGGCCTAAGTTGTTACCAAAACCATATGGTGATATATGTGACACAATTAAGTTGGATTTACATCCCAATTGCAACTTTACAATGATTCATGTTTAAGTACTATTTATGCCATGTTTACATGAATAGAATGATTCATGTTTAAATATTATTTATGCCATGATTACATGAATAGAATGATTCATGTTTAAGTATTATTTATGCCATGATTTTATGAATAGAATGATTCATGTTTAAGTATTGTTTATGCCATAATCCTATGAATAGAATGATTCATGTTTAAGTATTGTTTATGCCATGATTATATGAATAGAATGATTCATGTTTAAGTATTGTTTATGCCATGATTATATGCTGTTACAATTGCAAGTTCACATGTGCCTAATTTATGTTAATTGAATCGTTATATTGCAAGTTCACGCGTTCACACTCCCCTCTTTATGTTACCTTATAAACACCATGTTATAAGCCTCCCCTTTTTCATATGGCTAAGTTGGGTTTAAATGTTAAACCCAACATATCTTATATTGTAGCGAACATGTAAAACGGGGTAATGACGTTTGGGTTAAAATATAGAACATATGTGTTGGCATGTTTGACGCATGCCAACAACCTTGAAAAAAAAACAATTAAGTGGCACAAATAAATTTTAACCAATAAAGATAAATTTGAATAATGGGCCGCAAATATTTACATATAAAAAGAAAAGAGACAAAATATGTAAATGTAGAAAATACGATGTGTTTAACCCGAGGTTGGATTGAGTTGTGATGTAAATCTGCCCGGAACCGCCCGGCTGTCCAGTAGTCACAACAATACCTATCCAATGTGGGTGGTTAAACACGGAGCCCAATAAGGACCCGAGGTTAGACTGAGTTGTGGCGTAAGACTGCCCGGACCCAACCGGCAACAGGCAGTCACAACAATACCTGTCTAATGTGAGAGGTCAAGGCTTTAATAAGACAATTAAGGCTGAGTCATGATTGATAGGATTAAGTAAATTAAATTAATACTTAATCAAAATGGAACTTGCTAAACTAAACAGACGGATTGGGGTTTAGGTTTATTAAACACTTAACCAACTTAACATGTTGGCTAGAAATAGAAAACCTAGTAGCGGGGGACCCTTTTCAGCAGTAACCCTACAAGGTGTATCAGGATACCCTGAACTAGGCAGGGTAGGGCACGATTACTGGGCTGATTGTAAGAGGTCAAATCGACGGCGGTGGTGCAGCAGTGTAGGTTCTAATGGGATGCGGGCGTGCACACACTCCTGCGCAGAAAAATAAGGCACTGGGCACCAGTAGCATACCTGTGCACTCTAGAATTGTGTCGGGCCGCCACCATGGGACTTGATACACCCCATGGTGGGACCAGCATAGGTAACTACAACATCGGGGGCCGTAAGACACATGTAACTATGCGAGTAGGAGCCGATCATCAGAAAAAGGATCACTTCACCCTGATTATGGGGTGCCTGTTGGGAACTAATTTATATGGGTACAGAGATTAATATAGGGTATGATAGTATCCGACCCTAGACAACTTAACTTAGTTTATGATGCTTTCCCATTTCCAGTTTATGCTTATCATACCCAGTTCTTTATTCATAGACTGAATAGTCCTAGACTTACTCAGGCTTTATGTCTGACTCTGCTTTTCTTTCGCCTTCTTTTCTTTCGTTTCCCCCCAGGTCCACAGGGAGGGAATACCGCAGCTTGACCAGTTTTCGCATCCAGCTTGAAGAGAAAGAATGTATTGCTTGGATCTTTTCCGTTTGGGGCTATGGCTTTGGACAACAATTATGGGACTTTTGCAGTTTATTTATGTTTTCTTTATGCTTCTTTAAATAATGTAATCAAGACAGTTATGAAGATGTTATGTTTTTGGAAGAGTTGTAAGACAATTATGGCGTGGTTTGTGTAACACGTATTTTGTTGAAATAAAAGTTGCTGTTGTTTTCCGCTGTTCAAAAATATGTGTTATTATATCTGTCTTGTATATATGTGACTTATACTTATAAACCTCCACCGAAATTAGGGCATTACCTTTGAGAGTGACCCTAACGGAGGTGGGGTGTTTCAACTACCAAAGTGGTCCAAAGCTATAGACATCGATAACCCCTTGGCACGCGTCCCACAGCAAAGCCCAACCATGAAGCGAACTCGTTGATTCCCATCTGGATCTTGAGCTCTAACTTCTCATTTAAACTTCCGTTGCATCTCGGGTTTGGTCGAATTGGAGTGGGTCTTCAGAAGAGTTGTCGCGCAGTAGCAGCCCTAGAATTCAGTTCGGTTCGGTAGTCATTACCCTCGTCGGTTCGGTTCGGTAGTCATTACCCTCGTCGGTTCGGTTCGGTAGTCATTACCCTCGTCGGTTCGGGTGCCCCCCTGGTTCGGTTCGGTACACCGAACCAATCCCATCCTTTGTCCTAGCCTCTAATTTCCCCGTTCCGACCCTATGCTCCTCATCTTCATCCCATCCGATGCTCCAGTCCGATCCGATCTGGCCCTCATTGTTCTTCCGATCCGATCCCCTTGTCCACTCCAACTCTAAGTAAACGGCCTTCCTTCTCGCCAAGCCTCCTCCAGTGACAAGTTCCAATCCAGTTCGAATTCCCTCGGTCAGTTCACAAATCCGATCCAACCCCTACTCCGATCCGATCCGGTTCGGAACCTGCACATTTCTGCAACTTTCCAGCGAGCTTTCTACGCCATTCAACGATGTTTTCGACCAATCTAACTATTCTAATCAATCATAAAACATACCATAGAGTCATAGCAACATGTAAGAGCAACCACAAACACCAAACAACAACTCAAATGAATCAAAATGGACCAAAAGTGGCCAAATCCCCACATTTTCCCATAACCCCCTTTAATTATGTTTAAGGATATAATTAACAAAACTTAACCAAATCACCCAAATTTTCTAACAGAGGCATAAAACATAATATTCGAATTTATCAATATTTTTCCAGATTTTATTTGTGTATAAATTCACTAATTATCACTAATTACCCTAAATTACCCGTAATTAGTGAGAAATCATGCAAATCACTCACCTTTGCCACAAAATAAAACACCAAATCTGAAATACTCTCTGCTTGGGTCGAATTCCTATGTATAGCTGCAGCTCCAACCTTGCTCTGTTGCTATTTGGCCTTGTTTTGATGTAGTTTAGGCTTAATCTTCACTAGAAATGTGTTTTGGAGTGGTTTTAGATGATGGAAGCCATTACTAAGGTCTCAAGAAGGTTTGTGGCGGCTCAAAACTGAAATGAAAGTGATTTCCTAACCCTAATCAGTCCTCCTATACCTTTAAACCCGAAATTTCCCTCTGGGCCTAGCTGCTAATCACCCGGTTAAGCCCAATTAAGCTGTTTTTCACCATCTGAAACTTGTTTCAGCCATATCTCCCAAACGGTGAGTTCGTTTGGCTAATGTGACCACTCTACGGAATTGTAAACCATCATCCGGAGCCAATGGAAGTGGTTTCAGGTCAAAATTCCTTTCCAATCAAAAGTTATGGCCAAAACAGTGCCAACTAGGGGTAAAATGGTCTTTTAAAAATCGGGAAAAATCATGAACGTGGGAAATGACCCCATTAGTCGTCTTCCAAAGTTACATGACCATACGACTTTGTATGTGAAAGAAACAAATATTCTACGGTCCTATGGTGCGTAGAATACGGGTCGTTACACTCTCCCCCCTTAAGAAATTTCGTCCCCGAAATTCCTTAACCCAAAACATACAAAGAATCCTGCATGCCTAACAACCACATACAACAATCAAACATGCAAAACAAGCAAACAAGCCTATCCTAGCATGCGAAAACTAAATCAAGGTTAAAATCTTACCAGGCAAAGAGTTCTGGGTGTCTCTTCCTAAGGTTCTCCTCTGTCTCCCAAGTACAATCATTCTCGTCCTCGCTCCACTGAACCTTGACTAGCTTCACCGCCTTTCCTCGAAGTTGCTTCATGTCGTGCTCGACAATACGGGCCGGCTTGCGGTTCCCAACCGCCTCGGGTTCTACTTCGAAGTCTTCTAACTGATCAGGTGAAATAGTCATATCTGGCTCATGAACGAACTTCCTTAGTTGGGAAACATGGAATACATTGTGAACTCCCGCCATCTTCTCTGGTAAGTCAACTCTATATGCCAAATTCCCGACTGGTTCAAGAACAAGGAATGGGCCAACAAATCTTGGTGCCAACTTGCCTCTCCTGCCAAATTGTATCACGCTCTTTAACGGAGAAATTTTGACAAACACCAAGTCACCAACGGAGAATTTTAAGTCTCTTCTCCTCTTATCAGCATAACTCTTCTGCCTATCTTGGGCAGCCTTCATTCGTTGTTGAATGATCTTAATCTTACCTGAAGTTTACCTCACCACATCTGGTCCAAGCATAAACTTCTCGCCAGTCTCTATCCAACATGATGGTGAGTTGCAAGGTCTTCCGTACAAAGCTTCAAACGGAGCCATACCAATACTGGATTGGTAGCTATTATTATATGCAAACTCTACTAGATGCAAATGGTCATCCCATGATCCACCAAAATCCAATATACATGCCCTCAAGAGATCTTCCAAAATACGATTCACCCTCTCTATCCGACCGTCGGTCTGAGGATGATATGTGGTATTGAGATGTAATTCTGACCCTAGAGCCTCCTGTAAGCTCTTCCAAAACCCACTAGTGAACAACGGGTCTCGGTCGCTCACAATGCTTTTAGGCACTCCATGAAATCTCACTACCCACTTCATATACAATTCTGCTAACTTAGCTGCCGTTCTAGTTGATTTGACTGGTATAAATCTTGCACTTTTAGTCAGTCGATCCACAACTACCCAAATGCTATCATGTCCCGATCTAGTCCTTGGTAAACCATCGATGAAATCAATCGAGACTTGCTCCCATTTCCATTCAGGAATTTCTAATGGTTGCAATAACCCACTAGGCTTCTTTTTCTCGGCTTTAACTAGCTGGCAGTTCATGCATTTGGATATAAATTTCCCAACGTCTCTTTTCATCCCTTCCCAGTAGTAAATCTGCTTCATATCTCGATACATCTTATTACCACCGGGGTGTATAGTCAGTTTTGAGTGGTGACACTCTCTAAGCACTTCATCTCTCAATCCATCGACATTGGGTACAACAAGTTTTCCATTCTTTCTAAGCCATCCATCTCGATCAAGCCCATACTTGTTCATCTCCTCATCGATACCCATCTCTAACTTGGAGATGATTTCCAATAGGTTAGGATCGTCCCTCTGACTAGAACCGATCCGCTCAATCAAAGTGGGTCTGATCGTCAAACTTGCTACCATTTCTGGATCCAATTCGCACTTTGGTCTGAAATCAAACCCAGCGATGTACTCCAGTTGCTTCCATTCTAGAAACATAGCCCCTAAACTGGCATGTCTCCTACTTAATGCATCAGCCACCGCATTGCCCTTTCCCGGTGTCTATGCGATGTCAAAATCATAGGAAGCCAAGAATTCCAACCACCTTTGTTGCCGGAGATTTAGATCCTTCTGGGAGAAGAGATACTTCTACGACTTATGATCTGTAAACAGCTCAAATCTTTCTCCCAAGAGATAGTGTCTCCACATCTTCAACGCGAACACGATCGCTGCCAACTCCAAATCATGGGTAGGGTATCTTCTCTCGTGCGGTTTCAATTGCCGACTTGCATAAGCTACAACCCTACCGCCTTGCATCAATACAGCACCCAGTCCGGTACCACAGGCATCCGTGTATACCGTCATCTCTTCATTTCCCTTAGGAATGACTAACACTGGTGCGCTTGTCAACTTGTCCTTTAGACTCTTGAATGCATTCTTGCACCTTTCATCCCAGACAAAAGCTTGATTCTTTTTGGTCAACTGGGTCAATGGTGCTGCTATCTTGGAGAAACCTTGGATAAACTTACGATAATATCCAGCTAACCCCAAGAAACTTCTTACATCTGTTGCATTCTTGGGCGTAGGCCAATCCTGTACCGTAGCCACCTTTGCCGGGTCTACGGCAATACCATTCTCTGATACAACATGGCCCAAGAACCTCACTTCCCTCCTCCAGAAGTGACATTTAGAAAACTTTGCTTTCAATTGGTGTTTTCTCAACACCTCCATCACTATTCTTAAATGTTCCTTGTGTTCTTCCTCTGTCCTCGAGTAGACCAAAATATCATCAACGAACACAAGAACAAACTTATTTAACTGATCTCTGAACACCCTATTCATAAGGTCCACAAAATATGCTGGGGCATTAGTCAGCCCGAATGGCATGACCAACCACTCATAAAATCCAGACGGTGTTCGAAATGCCGTTTTAGCTATACTCTCAGCTTCCACTCTAAGCTGATGAAAACCTGTTGCGAGATCCAACTGAGAAAATACTCTCCTTCCACTCAACTGATCGAACAAATCATTTATCCGCGGTAGAGGATACTTATTTTTCCTCGTCACTTTATTCAACTCGCGGTAGTCTACACACAAACGAAGGGAACCATCCGCCTTGGTAGCAAACACAACTGGTGCTCCCCATTCAGAAACACTCCCTCTGATAAATCCCTTCTTCAAAAGATCGCTGACTTGCACCTCGAGCTCTCGCTGCTCCCTTGGTGCCATACGACGAAGTGGCATCACTATAGGTCTGGCATCTTTCACCTAATCAATACGGAACTCAATCTCTCGGTGTGGTGGAAGCCCGGTCACTTCTTCGAAAACATCCGGATACTGGCCAACTACGGGCAAACCCGACAACTCACTATGCGGAATATCGAGGGAGTTTAGAAAACTAGCCAATACCCCCTCACTGGGTAGACCACCAAACATTATCCTCTGCCCATCATCCGCTCTAGCTGTCACCAAAAAGCCCTCACAGTCTACCACCACCCCGTATCTTCGGAGCCAATCTACTCCCAAAATAATGCCAAACCCAGTAAAGCCCAAAACAAAGCAATCACAAACAAACATGCATCCATGACTCGATAAGACCACATTACGACAAATCATGCTAAGGCTAGTCGAACCACTAATCGGGTTCGTCACCACTAAAGTTCTATCGACAATCTCGGGCCCCAATTCCAACTTATCTACCAGGTCACTAGATATGAAAGAACTGGAAGCCCCGGTATCAAACAAAACTCTAACAGGAACATCATAAACAGAAAGCATACCTTGAATGACGACATACTTTCCCTTCTCCGCCGCAGTTGGGGCATTCGACGAAGAAGGAATAGCATTGAGAGCATATGCTTTCACTATTTTCTTTTCTTTAGGGGGCTGTGGACACTTGTCCTTGTGATGTCCCATTTGGCCACAGTTGAAGCACTTCCTATCCGCTGGCTTGGCCCTACAATTACTAGCATAATGGCCCTTCTTACCACAGCTGAAGCACTCAACATCTTGCTTATTCTTCTTCTTCTGGCCATCCTTAGTCTGATTCTGCTTTCTCTTATTCTGGGAACCACCCTTGCCTCCACCACTTGCTTGTGGCTTTGGCTCATCTGCGGATGCAACCTCAGTCTTCGGCTTAGGGTAGATACTTTCTGATCTCAATGCTTTCCCCACAATCGATTCAAACGTCTCATCGATGTGGTTAATAAGCCTTTCCCCCAAGTACTGATCTAAACCAGTTATGAATTTCTCATTCTTCTTTTCGGCAGTATCAATAAGAGATAACCCATACTTCGACAAAGTGTCGAATTCAGCAATATACTCCGAGACAGCTCTGCCATTCTGCTTGAGCTCCAAGAATTTCTTAAACATCACTGACTTCTGAGCGGCTGGAATGAACTTCTCGCTAAAGCGAGCTTTAAACTGCTCCCAAGTAATCTGATCTTCAGGAGTAGCTGCCTTTATAGCATTCCACCAATTCATTGCCCGCCCTTGCAGCTGACGGGACGCTAGCTTTCTCTTCATCGCATCCTCAATACCCAAATCCTCGAAGATACGTTCACAACCATCCAACCAATCCTGAACATCCGTGGCCGACTCCGTCCCGTGAAACGGCTTCCCACCAAGGCTAGTATAATCCTTATTCAGCTTGGCGAAGTCGACTCTCGGCGCCTGCACTATTGGACCACCACCATTTCCACCATTGGGAGCTGCCCTCTGTACATCCCTAAGCATCTCTCTCATGAGGTCAGTAAACATTGTCCTCATGTCAGCAGCATTCCCATTATTGGCCCCTCTACCGGTACCTCTAACATATCGGCTCATCGTCAATCTGAAAAAGGAAACGATTAACGACCCCATAGTGGTGCTAGTGCAGCACGACTTCATTCTTATACTACTAATAGTATATATATATAGCCTTTAAAAACCAAAATAATCACAAATACGCTCTCTAGTATACGCATATTATCTCTCCCTGACAACTTTCCTAGGTTAACTACGCAACCTAGAGCTCTGATACCAAGTGTGACGGCCCGCCCCGCACCAGCCGGTATTTCCTCCGAAAGTGCGCTGTACACATATCCGACTAGCACGGAACGGTCGTCATAAGAAAGGAAAGAAGGGAATTAACTAAATGAGGAACCTGTAGAATGTCTCACCAGCGCATGGAATAAAATATAATAATAACATACTTGACATAAAACAGGTGAGACAGTGCATAAGCTGATAACTAAAATCAACATCAACATCAGAGCAGCGGAAATCCAAATACAGCTTATTACACCTTTCCAAATTTACTGTCTTTAGACAAAAGAAAGCTAAAGTAGAAGATGCACCACTAATGCCCAAACAGTGATCTTCAACAACACAGGGAGAATACTACATATATATTACTTGGAAGCCTCCTGCTCGTCTCCGGATCATCTACCCGTGCATCACCAGCTAACCTGTCTCTAGTCTGCTCGTGTGAGCACCCAGAGTAATAAGAGGAGACATAAAACTCTGGGTCAGACATAAAGCCTGGTATGAGCGATAAGCATCTAAACAAAACAATAACAGGTATACTAAACCATACCTGAACCTGGACCTGCAACCAAAGAGTTAGTACCACATACCGTACAGTACTCTAAGGTGCCACAATAAATAGTGTAAAGAATAAGGGGGTGGGGTGTGCATGTCATAATGATAGCAAACAAATCATTCATAGCAACCATCCTCACATCTCTCACTCAGTGCATAAAGCATACGATATCTACCACTTTGGAACACTAGACAAATTGAGGTAACGACGAATCCCGACTTGTAGAAACCCTGCTGTGACCAAGCTAAACACATGGAGTCATGACCAAACATTTCAATGACCCACTTCATTGGTCGTAGCCCTTGGTTCTACCGATGCCATAATGGCCCTGAATCCTCCTTCGTACCTCATACCATAGTGGTCCAAAGCTATAGACATTGATAACCCCATGGCACGCATCCCGCAGCAAAGCCCAACCATGAAGCGAATTCGTTGATTCCCATATGGATCTTGAGCTCCAACTTCTCATTTGGACTTCCTTTGCATCTCAGGTTTGGTCGAATTGGAGTGGGTCTTCAGAAGAGTTGTCGCGCAGTAGCAGCACTAGAATTCGGTTCGGTTTGGTAGTCATTACCCTCGTCGGTTCGGTTCGGTAGTCATTACCCTCGTCGGTTCGGTTCGGTAGTCATTACCCTCGTCGGTTTGGTTCGGTAGTCATTACCCTCGTCGGTTCGGGTGCCCCCTGGTTCGGTTCGGTACACCGAACCGATCCCATCCTTTGTCCTAGCCTCTACTTTCCCCGTTCCGACCCTATGCTCCTCATCTTCATCCCATCCGATGCTCTAGTCCGACCCGATCTGGCCCCCATTGTTCTTCCGATCCGATCCCCTTGTCCACTCCAACTCTAAGTAAACGGCCTTCCTTCTCGCCAAGCCTCCTCCAGTGACAAGTTCCAATCCAGTTCGAGTTCCCTCGGTCAGTTCACAAATCCGATCCGACCCCTACTCCGATCCGGTTCGGAACCTGCACATTTCTGCAACTTTCCAGCGAGCTTTCTATGCCATTCGACGGCGTTTTCGACCAATCTAACTATTCTAATCAATCATAAAACATACCATAGAGTCATAGCAACATGTAAGAGCAACCACAAACACCAAACAACAACTCAAATGAATCAAAATGGATCAAAAGTGGCCAAAACCCCACATTTGCCCATAACCCCCTTTAATTATGTTTAAGGATATAATTAACAAAACTTAACCAAATCACCCAAATATTCTAACAGAGGCATAAAACATAATATTCGAATTTATCAATATTTTTCCAGATTTTATTTGTGTATAAATTCACTAATTATCACTAATTACACTAAATTACTCGTAATTAGTGAGAAATCATGCAAATCACTCACCTTTGCCATAAAATAAAACACCAAATCTGAAATACTCTCTGCTTGGGTCGAATTCCTATGTATAGCAGCAGCTCCAACCTTGCTCTGTTGCTATTTGGCCTTGTTTTGATGTAGTTTAGGCTTAATCTTCAATAGAAATGTGTTTTGGAGTGGTTTTAGAGGATGGAAGCCATTACTAAGGTCTCAAGAAGGTTTGTGGCGGCTCAAAACTGAAATGAAAGTGATTTCCAAACCCTAATCAGTCCTCCTATACCTCTAAACCCGAAATTCCCCTATGGGCCTAGCTGCTAATCACCCGGTTAAGCCCAATTAAGCTGTTTTTCACCATATGAAACTTGTTTCAGCCATATCTCCCAAACGGTGAGAATGTTTGGCTAGTGTGACCACTCTACGGAATTGTAAACCATCTTCCGGAGTCAATGGAAGTGGTTTCAGGTCAAAATTCCTTTTCAGCCAAAAGTTATGGCCAAAACAGTGCCAACTAGGGGTAAAATGGTCTTTTAAAAATCGCGAAAAATCATGAACGTGGGAAATGACCCCAGTAGTCGTCTCTCAAAGTTACATGACCATACGACTTCGTATGTGAAAGAAACAAATATTCTACGGTCCTATGGTGCGTAGAATACGGGTCGTTACAGCCGATGTGTGAGGCTCGCGAAGTCACGCTATACACAGAGCTATGCCTAAACAGGCTATGCTTTGATCATCCCATAAGGTCTGCTTTTCAACAAAGCCTTGATCATATGCATCTTAGCATGCCACAACAACACTCCATATCACACTACCAATCCTTTGCCGAAATATATGAAAGGGTGTTAAGCAAGAGAATAAATTCTCCGCCACCAAGCATTCATACATTCAGCAGAAAATCAATAAGTACAATATATAAAGGAGTACGATGTCAGACACACATTCCATTTATAAGCTTATGCTCTGGGTCTGAGCGGAAGCCAAATTCGTACAAATCAGCACTACGTCCGGATAACTACCATTTTAGCCCCGTCTTGGGAGCAAATCAATCAAGGGCCTCAACACTAGTTACCCATTCGATGTGAAGATCGTCGGTCTTCAATCGCCGTCTTGAATTCTTCGAACGTCGTATCATTATTTGGAATGAGAGTAAACTCGGACTTTCCAAATAACTCTTGCATATATAAATTTGAAAACCATTTCATATCGTTGTTAATAATTTATAACGATCTATCGCTATTTTTACTTTACTTTACATACTCATCCTAAACATAACAAGGTTTATTTTCTTCTTCCATCCTTCAATTTACACAAAGCGTACATTTGGTTTCATTATTCTCCTAAAGAAAATCTGTTCCTTAGAAATGTAAATTTCTAATCTTCTATTTTCATTGGAATTGTCTATTATATTTCAACGTCGCAATTCGTTCTTTTTATCTAACATTTACATTAAAATGTCAATTATAATTCATCATTCAATTTATTCTTTTAATCTATAATGCAAAATCTTCTTTAGTTACATGATAATGTAGTTAACATTCTGTGTTAATTTTTATATCTTTTTAATTTACAACAATTCCTATTACAAAAAAAAATGTTCTTTGGAATACAACGCTCAATCTTTCTTTTTAATTACATTATAAAAATGTAAATCTATTACCACATCAAATTGCCTTTCTAATTTCATATAAAGATGTACTTTTTTTTACAATGTAAAATCTCATCCTAATTACATAAAAAGAATGTAACTTAATTTTATGGTGTAAATTCATATTTTAATCACATTTAAAATAATGTAATTTTCATTACGATGTAAATTTTCTTCCTTAGTTCACATATAAAGATGTGATTTTCTATGCGGTATAACTTCATGCCTTTTAATTACATAAAAAAAATGTAATCTCAATTTACTTTGTAAATTCTATTCCTAAGTTACATAATAAAGATGCAATTTTAATTTACAATGTAAATACCATTCTTAATTACATATAAGAAAAATGTAATCTTTAATTTGCATTGTAAACTTTCATTCTTAATTACATATAAAAATGACTTTTATTTTCAATGTAAATTCTCCCCTTCTAATTACATATGAAAATGTAAATTTATATTATAATGCAAATCCTACTTTTTGATTACATTATAAAAATATATTTTTTAATTACATGCTAGTTCTACTTCTAACTTACATTATAAAAATGTAATTTAATTTACATGCAAGTTCTTAACTTTAATTACATATGAAAAATGTAATTGTTACTTACATGCAAATTCTACTTCTAATTTACATTATAACGACGAAGTTTTTAATTACATGTTAATTCTCATTTTTGTTTACATATGAGAAAAAAAGTAAATTTTCTTTACTGTAAATTCCTACTTCTTATTTTCATATAAAAATGTAAATTTTATTTCAAATGCAAGTTCCTACTTTTATTCACATATGAAAATGTAAATTTTATTTCAAATGCAAGTTCCTACTTCTATTCACATATAAAAATGTAAATTTTATTTCAAATGCAAGTTCCTACTTTTATTCACATATAAAAATGTAAATTTATATTTACTATGCAAATTCATATCTTAACTTACCTTATAAAAATGTAAATTTTATTTCACTATGTGAATTCTTCTTTTCACTTACATAATAGAAATGAAATTTTCTTACTATGTAAATCTTCGTCCTTAATCCACATATAAAATGTGAATTTTCATTCTCTATGCAATTTCTCATTCTAAAAAGAAAAAAAAATGATTTCTTTTAAATCTCATTCATAGCTACATAGAAAAATATAACTTTTATTTGCATTGCAAATCTCATGTCTTTAGTTGCATAGAAAAATGTACTTTTTATTTTCATTGCCAACTGTATATCATAGTTTCAAAAAAAATGTAATTTTTATTTTTATCGCCAACTGCATATCATAATTTCAAATAAAAATGTAGTTTTAATTTTCATCGCCAACTGCATATCATAATTTCAAATAAAAATGTAGTTTTAATTTTCATCGTTATAATCTTTACTGAAATTCTTTTACATGGGTATGTAAATTTCATACCGTTATCCTTTTTAACAAAAATTCAATTGATTAAAATGTAATTACTTTAAGTTCTATTTACATGAAAATGTAATTTTCCTTCTTTTATTCACATTAAAATGTGTACTTTTCTTTTTTACATTAAAAATGTAACTTTCATCTTTTTAAGTATAAACAAAAGTTAAATCTTTTAATTTGACAAAAACGGTGATAAACAATATGACCTTTCATTTTTAACAAAAGAATATTAAAAATATTCTTTTTAACTTTCACCAAAAATGAAAATTGTTTGTTAACTTTCAAAACACAAACAAAATGAATGTTTTCTTTTTATTACGAACAAAAATGAATGTGTTTTATTTCATTCTTTGCATTTGACAAAATAAATATTTTTGTCCTCCATTTACATTTGATAACAATGTATATTATTATCATTCTTTCACATTTGACAAAATGATTTTTTTTTTATACATATCATATACACAAAATGTATATTTTGTGTGTCATTCCAATTACAACAAAAATGAATATTTTTGTACGTCGCTTCATATTTAACAAAAATGAGTATTTTTGTGTCATTCAACTCCTAACCAAAAATGCAATATATTTTGGTGTCAACTTCATTTCTATACAAATGAATATATTTTTGTTTGTTTAATTTCCATGTAACAGAAATAATAACTTTGTTATTCTTTCAATGCCAAGCAAAAATAATAATTTTTCCTATCTCTTTCAATGCAAAACCAAAATGATCTTGACTATTTAGAATGGCAATGTAAATTCCAATCTTAAGTTACATCATAAAAATGTAATTTTAATTTACAATGTAAATTTCATATCATAGTTACATAGAAAAAAAATGTAAATTTTGTTCGCATAGCAAATTTCATATCATAGTTACATAGAAAAATGTAAATTTTGTTGCTACTACTTTACATTGACAAAAATATGGTTTTTGTCGCTACTACTTTACATTTAAAACCCAACGGTGTTCTTATATTAACATAACATTATTAACAAAATGAACATTTTTATGTTGACGGTTCTAATTCAATATAACATAAAAATGAATGTTTTATGTTGGTAATTCATGAAATGATAATTCCAACATGTTAAACAAAGAATACTTTTTAATTTCTAAGCATGTTACTCAATTTATACTTTAAACAATAAAACGTAATTTTTTTATTTATTCGTAACATGAGCATCCCTTTTGGTACCTAACAATAAAAATATATAAATTCCCTTTCTAACATGTAACATCTCAGTTATATGTATAAAAAATAAAAATATATAATTTTTATTGCTTGCACAAATTTTGACAAACATGAATATTGTACATCTTATATATTAAATAAAATGTTTGTTTTCGTCGTACACACAAAATCATGTCAACATGAATACACACAATTCATCACAAAACAATCAACATGGAAATAATTATATATGCAGCAACAACATGAAATTCATACTTAATGAATACAATAACATAAATGATTAATTTTAATTTAAAAAATAAAGAAATCTCACTAGATCTGGTTATTTCTGATTTTCATTTCATATACAGCAAAAATATTCTATCGAATAAACATGTCAATGAACAGCATCATATAGTTAAATTCAAATCACGCACATTCAAGCAGCATACAGTTAAAATATAACACGGTAATAATTAATTTTTTTTAATTATTAAAGAGGAAGTAGAATTCTCACCAATAGCTTCCCAATTTGCCAAAATTTAGACGAGCTTTAAATCAGTTCCCGTCAGTTCCATCGTGTAGATCGCGGAAATACGATTCCAACGCATCGAAAAACGCTCGATTTCGTCGCTGTGTGAATGACTTATGCTTTAATTTGTATAATTAACCTTTTAAAATAAATTATTAAAAGAATAAAAAGGGAATATATCCTCTTCTTCCCCAAATTGTATCGGCCGTTAGTATCCCGATAAGGTTCAACTCTAGGGTTCCTCTTTGCGATCAAAAGGTGCAGAGGTCTGACGATCGGAGAGTGCCACATCGGAGAGGAGAGGGAGGGGATCTTGCGCCTAGGATGGGGTAGGGTGCGGTGTGGCCTAGGGGGCGCGGTGGGGCTGTTTGGTTGTGGGTTTGGGTGCGTGTGTCTCAGTCCTCGAGTCATGTAAAGATGATCCAACCGTATAGAAACGTAGAGGAGGAAGAGAGCTTCAATATGGTGTAGAGATTGGAGTTTAATTCAGGAAGAAGAAGGAGATGTTATTGGAAGAAAGACGGAGTATTTCGGCCATGGATTTCAATAGATGGCGGCTAGTTCAAAATGAGATTAGGGTTATAGTGTTTTTTTAATCCTTTATTTATAATATTTTATTAGTTAACTAGCCCATTAAGGCCCGATTAGCTCCGAACTCAGAATTAGGCATGCTTACTGCCTATCTTAATGTTTTGACATCTTCTAAACGCATTGGCGCTAGTGGCAAGGCCCAATTTCGAAGTCTACAGTAGGTTTACTTTATTTTTAATATAAATCACTTAATTTTTAATTCAAGCGTACATGAAAATTCACCGGGGTCACAAATTAACTTTAAAAATTCCCAAAAAATATATTTAGCTATGTTTTGACGCTGTGGACCTAGGAAAATTAATTTCGTTCAGTTATGAGCCCGTATGAATTTTTAATGAATTTTTAAAGTCAAAAATTGTCCTTTTACACTGAAAAATCGATTATAATTATATATTAATTCTAAAAATTGCCGAAAAATCATTTTTAGCTTTTTTTTGACGATACGAACCCAACAAAATTATTTTCGTTGAATTCTGAGCCTACTTGAAAAATGGCTATTTTCAAGGCATATATATTTAATATTAAAAATACATTTTTAAACAAATAATTTTCGAAACTCGAAATATATAAGTGTTTATACTTTTTCAATGCAGAAATGTCATTCTGAACTCAATGGAAGTGGTTTCGAGTTCAAATTCCTTCGTATGCAAAAAGTAGCATTTTGACTTTTATATATATTTCATAGCGACCTTTCTAAATTTTAAATTTTGACATAACTTTTGATTCCTGCTATGAAATTTTAATTTTTCAGATTCGTTAGAAAGATATTTTTAAGTAGATTCTAATATTTTTGGTTTCACTAAAATCCATTAAATTTTGTATCTTGTACGGTCAGTCAAAGTTTAAGTTTGACTTTTCAAACTACCGCGCTATTTCTAACTCTTTTTATAACTAAAATTAAATTATTCATTCTAACTTCGATTTAAATCAATTCTTAATCATTATTATTTTAAATATCAAAAACTCATTAAAATTGCTTAAAATAAAATTTTAAATTGGCCCCAAAATTCAGGGTTGTCACATTCATCTCCCTATAGTCCACGCACAATCTAAGCGAACCATCAGCCTTTGTAGCAAAAACAACAGGAGCACCCCACTCGGAGATACTTCTTCTTATGAACCCTTTCTCAAGAAAATCTTTCACTTGTTTACTAAACTCCCTCCTTTCTCTAGGAGCCATGTGGTGCACAGGCAATGCAACTAGCTTTGCATTGTCCACCAAATATATATGGAAATCTATCTCGTGTTTTGGAGGTAAGCCTCTAACCTCCTCAAAGACATCTGCATACTCACGGACTACTCGAACATATTGCAAATCATCAATAGATGTGTCAAGAGATTCTAGGTAGCTAAGCATAACAGAACCCTTAGGATCACATGAGATATCGAGAGTATTACCCAAACTAGTCAATAGTCTAACTACCCTCTTTTCACAGCCGAGAATGGCACCGTAGCTGGCTAGCCAATCCATTCCTAGAATCAACCCATAGCCCGTGAAGCCAAGCACATAAGCGTTGCATTCTAAATCAACGCCATACACATATATTCTCAAATCTCGACATAACATAGAAAGATGAGCCGTACCCCCAATAGGATTTGAGACAACAATGGGATCCATAACTAAACTAGTATTTAGGTGTAGTGTTTCAACTAACGAAGCAGATATAAACGAATGTGAAGCGCCAGAATCAAACAACATTCGAACAAGATGATCAAAAAGGAAAATCAACCTTTCAACAGAAATGTTTATACCTCCCTCCTGTCCTGGTGCCATAAGAGCATGAACTTGCTCTCCAGAAGTTGATCCTATCCTCTTCCCTTGCCCTTGTCCTTGCCTCCTCGAGTAGTCTTTAATCATATGTCTTGCCTCACAACATTGGAAGCAACTCGTCGTCTTCTTCTTCCTACAGTCCTTGCTTAAGTGGCCCGATGTTCCACAATTAATTCCCTTGGCCCTTGTTATCCTTCCCACCTTTCTTTTGTTGTTGCTGTGCTTTCTTTGGATCCACTTTCTTGTCCCGTGCCTTAACTACATTAGCACCTTTCTCCTCTTCATGCATCAGCGCCATGTCAACAAGTTTCTCGAAAGCAGCCCCCATAGGAATGTGGACATAGCCAACCCGTGTAATGGTTCATTCAGACCCTTGGCAAATCTCACGGCCTTCTTATGTGGTGTATTAACTAATTCCATACTAAATCTTGCTAACTGGTTAAACTTGTTAACGTACTCCTTCACAGACAAACTCCCTTGTTTCAAAGCTAAAAAACTCGCCATGTATAAACTCTCCTCCGCTTGTGAAAGAAATTTCAATTAGAATCTTCGTATGAAGTTTATTCACGTCTCCACTGGGCATCCTCCATTAGTTACTTCCCACCAAAAGGAAGCTTTGTCCTTCATCAACCAAGCAGCTAGCTGAACTTACCTTCCATCGTCTACCTCAAAGATACCAAACAAGTCCTCCACTTCCTTGAGCCAATTCCGAGCCTCAACAAACGTCTCAGTTATATAAAACGGTTTTCCGCCCATCGCACGTAAGTCTTCGCATATCTTTGAAAAAGCATCTACACGTGGAGGAAGAGGAGGATCGGCTGCAGCTGGGGGACGAGGAACGTCTGCTGGGCCTACGGCAGTAGCCCTAGCCTCCAGAGACCTTCGGAACCATCCTGGTATTTGTACGCCCTCTGGAAGATTAAGATCCCTAGACATGCTAAAACGAAAGAAAAAGAGATTCAAAACAGAGAATCAAGAGATAGATATATGGCTTTTGGGGATTATGTTTTTCATAATAAACTTTTCTCTTGAAAATACCTTCTTTAAAACATGTTTTTGAAAATACTTCTTTCTAAAAATGCTTTTGAAAATGGTTTTCAAAATCTTTTATCTGTTCTGGTAACCTTCAGCTCTGGTACCACGTGTAACACCCCACGTCCATTAATGTCACTCACTAAGGGAATGCATTAACTTTCATGGAGTATTATAAGAGCATAGAATAGAATATCACAAGGCAGATATATAAAATGGTACTTAAGAAAATTCAAATTTCATTCATTGCAGAGGAAAGCAAAACATGTCTGGTTACATCATTAAAACTGTATACTAAAGCCTGCAAGTACACAAATATCCATCTTGAACCAAATTATTATCAGAGTACCTAAAAGTAAAACCATAATCCCACTCCAAATAGCCATAATGGATAAGAGATAAAGCTGAGCATTACTTTCAACACTTCCAAGCACTTCAAGAAGAAAGAGATCCAAGTCAAGCTTCACAACCCCACCCCGAGGACCTGGGGAGGGGAGGGAAGAAAGAAAAGATGCGAAACGAAAATGGGTCAGACATACATCTGGAAAGTCTAGTGACTTTAACAATATAATTAGTAAAGTAACAGGATAAGAACATAAACTGGATACAAGAGATGACTGTAACATAAGCAGATATGACAAGGTAAACAAGATGAACAAGATATAACGTTGATTGCGCTTCTAATCACTATAAGATAATTCCTACACCACACCAATACTAGTTCCATACTGAAAGTTGATCCCTCTTACTAAACTTAATAATAATAATAATAGTGATGGTAGTTTCGTGTACTCCTAGCTGCTGTCATAGGTGCTTCTTACTCCTATCTCCACTAGTTGTACCCGCTACCCTTCCCATTTGATCGGCTCCCTAACTCATATATACCCATGCTGGTCCCACAGTAGGGTGTATAACTCCCTAAAGTGGCAACCCGATACTAATAAAATGCATGGCTTATACCTACACGATGCAACAACGTCTTACCTACCAGCCCGGGCCAACGCACGCACATGACTCCGTTGGACTTGCACTGCCATCGCTGACTCTTTATTGACCTCTTACAATCAACCCAGTAAGCGTGTCCCGTCCTCGACCTAGTTCGAGCTCACATAAATACTAAATGGTTTACTGGTTGAAAAGGATCCACCCACTTGACGCAAGCTTCCCTCCAAGCTTGGTCCCCACTAGGAATTCCCACTTAACCCCTCTTTATCCCCATGTCTAATCACATGTCTCATCTTCGTTAAATGATTTTATTAAGTTTCACATGCTACCCATGTTACCCGCTTAACCCTTAATCAACCCCATGTCTAATCACATGCCTTATCTTGGTTAAGTGTTCATTAACTTATTATAACCGTAATCTTGCAAGACCCCTCACATTAGATTGTCGTTTTGCGGTTTCTGGATATGCCGGGTGGTTCCGGGCAGGCTTATACCGCAAACCAAATCTAACCTCGTGTCTTTGCATTATTACGCATCTAATTTCTTACTTTGACCTCTCACATTAGACTGTCATTTGCGGTTGCTGGATATGCCAGGTGATTGCGGGCAGACTTCTACCGCAAACCAAGTCTAACCTCGGGTCTTAGGCATTCATTATCTCTTCTTTTTTTAAAACCCAATTTCAAGTTCTGAATTATAACATATATTCCGATTTCCCACAATTTCCAATTCAAGCTATGTTTATAATTACAATCCAAGACATGCCAATTATTGCATTTATATAAATTGTACCAATTTATGCCCCAAATCAATTACATGATTACAAATCAATTTATGCCAATTACATATTATTCAACATTTTCCCAAACTTTTCCCAATCGTTCCAACGTTATTTGTATGCAAATCTCAACGCAAAATGTTTGGCTCGAAGTTCGCCTAATCTCATAAAGAAAAAGGAAAAGAAGAAGGGAAGAGAATCATGACATCAAAACTGGCATAAAATAGGCATACAAAATATGAACTGGCATAGAACAATAAAATAGATCTAATAGGCAAATGGAATATGAACTGGCATATGATAAGAGAAATTTGGGTATGAATCTGAAAGATAAGGACTTACAAGCTTGATATGATTCATCTTACAGGCATGTTCACAAAATCCAATTTACAATATTATCACAATCACTTTTAATTTAATTATATGTGAAAGTAACATAGACTCACAACGATAGGATTCTTAGAAAATTAGGCGTTGTTGTAGTAATTTGGATCTTGAATAATCTCTAGTAGATTGTTGTAGATCTGATCTTCTAATTTGATTGTTGAAGAAGAACTATCTCTAAATTTTTACTTTGATTTTGTTTGGAGAAGAAAGGCTAGGTTAATTTGGATTGGAGCAGCATGGAGGCACCATGGATGAATAACAATGAGATTAGGGTTAGGTTTAAGGGTATTTTACAGATGCTTTAGGTGAATTAGGACCCTTAGATTAGATTAGGATCCTTCTGAACCATCCAAACCAGAAAAACACGTCATCCAGCCAATCCCAGAAGGACACATCAGCCCTAGACCATTCAAAACACGTCTGCCAGATCTGGGCAGATGGGGGTCGACACCCCTATAGTGGGGTCGACACCCCTATCAACACCCCTATAGGGGGGTCGACACCTATGTCGACTCCCCAAGGGGGGTTCGACACCCAAGAGCGGAAGATTTCCCGCTCGCCCAGATCTAGCTGATTTTGATTTTTGAATTCGTTTTTGATTTTTAATTATTATTTTAATTTAAATTCTGCTTAGACTGAAATCTTCTAAGCTTCATAACTTCTCTATATGATATTCGGTTAACGCAAACTCGGACTCTATTCCAAGTAGAATTTCGAGACGAACGCAATGGTGCAACCCGTTTCCCTTAATTCTTCTTGTAAAGTAGCAGCGGAATTAAAAACTTTATTTAAATCAAAACATTATGGCCCAAAATACTGAGTTTACATCGTAAGTTTGAAGTAACCAATTACATCAATAATCTGTCTTGCCAAAAATATCGGAGTACAAAAGAATAAAACCATATTTCCTGTGCGAAGCCATAAGAGAGTTGACAAGAAGTCAAAGCGGTACATCAATATCCAAAATCCAATCTAAGATGAGAGAATCCATATCAAATCTAATCACTCCCACCCTAAGAACCGCGGGGAGGGGGGGGGGAAGGGAAATGGAAGAGAGAGAAGAGGAAACAAAAAGGTTCAAACAAAAAGTATGGCGAGTCCAGTTACTTTTAAATATAAATAAATAAAAGTATCATGGCTAGTATATAAAAACTGGAAGAACAAGATAACAATAACAAGGACAAGTCTGAACTGAACAAGATAAGTTTAAACTGAATATATTGCGCTTCTTAAATACGTTTCTCTGCACCGTACCAATACTAGTATATCACAAATAAAATGATCTCTACAAACACCGTTCCATTACATTTTCTTGATTGTTAGGTTACTAGGGTTTACAACACTCAACGTTTATACACACGTCGCACCCATTTACTTTCCAATGAATTAACATAATACAATACATGTAGCTACCACTCAATGTTGAGATGCACCCTATGGTATCTGACTCGCACGGTCTTCACCGTAACGCCACAGAAATGAACGCAGTCCCTCATCCTACGCCCGAGTGACGTATGGATCTCTATATAACAATGTTAACGTTCCACATATATCGGTCATTACTATGCTGTGTAATCGTATAGATGGCCACCTTCAATCGAACCAGATTCCATACCAGAGTAATGCCCTCAAGTCTACGATACACCACCCAGAGCAGATATGCATGCATCTAGACTTTCCCACATAGTATCATCAATTGTAGCTCGATGCCTCAACCGCACGTCCTCTAATGTGCACCGAGTTCCATGGCAGGGCAACACAAGAAACACAGAACTCGGTCAGGAGCTTTTTCACATCTGTGTAGGCCCTCCTTTAAGAGCCTCAAAATACAGATATTCCTAGGGTCTGTTTTTCATGGTGGCTATGGCCCCACCTCAGCCCCTCCCTCAACTAGCAAAGACTACAAGAATTAAGTGATTGCCCCTAGGCAAACAATCTAAACATCCATGTGGCATCTCCCCTCAACCCCTTACCTTGATAATGAAAGGTGAATGGTATCTTGCGTTTAGCTCTAGTCTTTTTGTATCCCACTGGCTGTCGATGATGGGTACCCGAAGATCTACTATCCTAGTCGGTCCTGACGCCGCCTCCCGTTGAGGCAATCGCCGAATCACCCTGGTTTCATCTCATTACAACATTCTAACTGCAAAGATACTTTTGCAGTCAAGGCCTAACCACCTAGTAGTTACGCACAGACCCTGCCACTATGAGCACAGCCTAAATATCTGCCACCATACAGGGGACTACTAGGAGCACCTTACGTATCTCAGGAAACTTTTGCGTGCTTCCCCTTCTAGTCTTCGGAGCCGACAGAATAATCAGATAAAAGTGCGCTCCCCTCGTGCCTTACAACACCACGATGATATACCCCGTTGGGTTACTCCCCCTTAAACGTGCGGACTGGTCCAAGCGCCTCACTTTAATATGTTATTAAACCCAATGTCTAAACATTCGTTTACGTGCTTTCCTTACCTCATCAGGTTTCCATTTAACTTGGTTATTCCCATACATATTGAATTCTAATCAAGTTGCCAGGTTCTTCTTGCTTATTAATTTTTGTTATATAACTTAAACCCTTTAAGTTTGTTAATAAGCCCACAACATGTTATTCTCTAGACTGTGGCCCAAGGTCTGTTATCCACATTCTCTTTATATTTTCATCATCTAATTCCATAGTTACAATAACATGTTCTTACTTAATGTATAATTAAGTACTTCTCATTTTACATGCTTCCTTTTTAGCATATCATTTAACATTTATGATTTAATACAACTCATATCATTTCAAAAGTTTCTCATTCTTTTTTATATAATCATAATTCCATCTTATCATTGTTTACTTATTAACTTAGTTTCCTTAAGTAAGGTTTACAAATAAGTTTCCTTTCCATAAATGTAACTTATCTTGTCCTCATCCGTAGATTTCATATTCTTGTTCTTGTAAATAACTTAATTTACAAGTAAATACAGCTTATCCGCTTACTGTAACACCCCGTGAATTTTATAACGTTAAGCTTCACAAATTAAATCGTAATTAATTCTAAATGAAAGAATTAAGAGAAATGGGTTACGCCATTGCGTTCGTCTCGGAATTCTGCTTAAGATAGAGTCCGAGTTTGCGTAAATCGGACTCTGTATGAAGGAGTTATGACCTTCGGAAGTTTCATAATAGAATTTAAATTCAAACAGCTCAGTTTAAAATTCGAAATTCGAAAAAACAGGTTCAAACTGGGCTGGGCGGGAAAATTCCCGCCTAGAGACCAGGTCGACCATAGGGTCGACCATGGTGTCGACCTGGCCACCCCAGGTCGACCATAGTGTCGACATGGGTGTCGACCTGCCAGTCGACCTACCTAGTCGACCTGGCTGCCTGGGTCTGGCTCTGGCTCGAATTTCTGTGGCTCGGCGTATCACTAGGGCTAACATGTCACCTCTTGATTGGCTCTTTGAACTTTGTATGGTCTAGATTCCTCCTGGCTTCATCTGACGGCTCAAAACAATTTAAAAATCTATAAATACACCCTAAGTCTCAACCGAAAATTCACACAAAAAAATAAGAAGCGAGTCGTCATGCTGCCAGGGAGGAATTGAACATAGCCGTCAAGAGAGAAAAGCTTAGAGACGAATCAAATTAAGAAGAAGATAAAAGTTTAATCAAATTAATCAGCGCAACGTTAATCTACCCAAAGGAGCGCATCTCAGTTTTAGAATTCAGAATCCAGAATTCAAGATTCTGCATTCGTTGTAAGTATAGTGACCTTTCAGAATATGAATAAAAACTATGATGTGATTCGATGTAAACAAAAATAGAATTGTGTTATTGTAATGATATAAATTCTGTGTATTGTAATGATTCTATCATGACTTGTGTATTGATATTTGTGGCCTAAATTGATTGATGCAAGCCTATTGAACAATTGTATATGAAAATAATGGCACTTGCAAGTTTGTGGCAAAAACTAGAATTTGATCCCTTTATGTTTATGGCTATGGCATGGAATTATACATTCACTAAGTCGAAATCAAGGCTTATGTAAACATGTTCTGGATTTGAGACCTTTTATGCCTACATGACCCAAAACCTATGATACCATTCTTATGTTTATTTGCAAGTATAATTGGATTTATGTTAAGAATCGTTTGGGTTACATAAACTATGCAAGTTCATGTTGAAATAGGCTATATGATTATATGTAAAAATTGGACATTTTGGTGAATATACAACATGCTAGTTTGATGGTTGACACTATGCCAAGTTAAACATGTTTAAACACAAGTTTGTATAAGCCTAAACTATGCCATTTCATATATTACCTACTTAGTTATACTTTGATTTGAATGCAAGTTCACATGACCCATAATTTATGTTAATTGAATCGCTAAATTGTAAGTTCATGCACCACACACCTTTATGTATTGTAAAATGTTACATGTGCTTGATTTCCCCTTTTCTCACGTTTATAAAGTTGGGCTGAATTGTGGCAAGCCCAACACTTGTTATAATGTTGCGAACGTACAAACGGGGGTAATAACGTTGGGTGTAAAACATGAAAAATATATATTGGCATGTTTGGCACATGCCAACGACAACGACATTTAAGCGGTATGAATTGTTATACCCAAGAATAAAAGACATGACATTTACATATAATTGAGAAGTAATAAAATGTGTAAATTTAGAAAACACGATATGCTTAACCCGAGGTTGGATTGAGTTGTGACGTAAACCTGCCCAGACCCGCCCGGCTGTCCAGTAGTCACAACAATACCTATCCAATGTGGGTGGTTAAGCATTGAGCCCAATAATGACCCGAGGTTAGACTGAGCTACGGTGTAAACTTGCCCGGAACCGACCGACACATCCAGTAACCGTAGCAATACCTGTCTAATGTGAGTGGTCAGGTGCTCTAAGAGGATAAGGACAGATGGTAGGGTTAAGTCAACTATAACACTTAACCAAATTCAACATGTTAACAAGAATTGATGGGTGGGGTTAGGTTAATACAGACACTTAACCACTTAACATGTTTGACTAGAAAATCCTAGTAACGAGGGATCTGTTTCAACAGTAACCCAAGTTAGGTATCACGGTACCCTGAATCTAGGCAGGGTGGGGCATGATTACTGGGCTGATTGTAAGCGGTCAAAAAGACAGCGGTGGGTGCACAGTGTAGGTCTAACGGGGTGCGGGCGTGCACACACTCCGGAGCAGACAAACAGGGCACCGGGGACACCAGTAGTATAGCCTATGCCTTCTAGAATTTGTGTCGGGGCCGCCACCATGGGTCTTGATACACCCCATGGTCGGACCAATATAGGTATCTACAATTCTTGGGGGCCGTATGACACATGTTTAAGCAAGTAGGAGCCGATCTTTAAATAAAAATGGGGATCACTTCACCCTCAGCATGGGGTGCCAGTTAAAATAAGCTCAAGTAGGTGCAGAGATATAGTACGGGTGCGATAGTACATTCGACACTTCCTTAGCTTGTGACACTTTCCTGCTTTCAGTTTATATCTATCATGCCCTTTTCTTATTCACATACTGAAGAGTTACTAGATTTACTCAGGCTTTATGTATGACTCTATTTTCTTTTCGTCTTCTTTTCTTTCGTTCCTCCCCCCCCCCTAGGTCCACAGGGAGGAAACAACTAAGCTCAGTTAGACTCTTTACAAGCTCCAAGAACGTAGATGTATGATTTGGATCTCTTTTGCTCGGACTATGGCTTTGGATATCACTATGGGGATTTTTGTCACTTTATTTATGTTTTATGCTTCTTTAATAATCAAGATAGTAATGAGGTTGTAATGTTGGAAGTATTTTGAGGAAATTATTGAAATATTTTGTTTGAACACGTATTGATGAAATAAAAGTCTGTTTGGTTTCCGCTGTTTAAAATATGTGTGTTTATATCTGTCTTGAGTTTATCTGTGGCTTTTACTTATAAACCTCCACCAAAGTTAAGGCATTCCCTTTGTGAGTGACCTTAACGGAGGTGGGGTGTTTTACTTGGTATCAGAGCATAGGTTTACCAGACCAGATAAAAGTTTTTGAAACTATTTTCAAAAAGGAAGTTTAAAGAAGCATTGTTCAAGAAAAAAAAGTGTTATATTTATAAAAAGACATAATCCCCCAAAGCCATGTGCACTTTCTCTCTCTATCCGTCATTTTGAATCTTTCCTTTCTGTTTCAGCATGTCTGGGGACCTTACTCCCCAGCTACAGATGCTTTTACTCCTCCTCCTCCTTTACGTGAACCAGCAAGTGGAAGAATCGCCGAACAAGAAGACGGATAATAGTCAAGGAGGAAAGGACCACAACAATAATAACAAGTCACGTGAGAAAAGAAAATGTTATTTCTGTGGCATTGTTGGACATGTAGTGAACGACTGCAGAAAGAAGAAGAGGAAGATGAGTGCTACTTGCTTCCATTGCGGTGAGGCTGGAAACGTGGCTAAGGACTGGCCTAAGAAGCAAGGGCACGACCCGCAAGCAGGGCCTTCTGGGGGTACCTCTTTAACTTCTTCTCCTAGATGCCTTGTTTTATCCTGCTTATCTTCTCAATCCTATCCTGAGAACTTTAGGTAGAAATATTTCTGTAGAAAGTGTAGTTTATCTTTATGATCATCCAGTTCGCACACTATTTGACTCTGGCGCATCACACTCTTTTATTTCATCTGCCTTAGTAGAATCTCTGCATCTAGACACTAGTATGGTAGAAGATCCCTTAGTAGTTTCAAATCCAATTGGGGGCTCCACTTACTTGTCAATGGTTTGTTTGGGTTTGAAAATCTCTATTCTCAGCGTTGAGTTTAGTTGTAATGCCATTGTTTTGGGCTTCTCGGGACATGGTTTGATCTTAGGCATGGACTGGTTATCCAGTAATGGTGCCATCCTTGATTGTGAGAAAAGAGTAGTTAGACTCTTGACTCGGCTTGGTAACACTCTAGAAATTTCTTGTAATCCCTTGAATGCTGTTATGCTTAGTTATCTAGAGTCGCTTGATGCTTCTGATGGCAATCAGTTAGAGTAGTCCGGGAATATCCAGATGTCTTTGAGGAGGTGAAAGGCCTACCTCCGAGGTAGGAAATAGACTTCCGCATATTTCTTGTGGATAATGCAAAGCCTGTAGCTTTACCTGTCAGACACATGGCTCCAAAGGAGAGAAAGGAGCTCAGTAAGCAGGTTAAAGAACTTCTCAAAAAGGGATTCATTAGACGGAGCATTTCGGAATGGGGTGCTCCAGTGGTGTTCGCAACCAAAGCGGACGGTTCGCTTCGCCTTTGTGTCGACTATAGGGAGTTAAACAAATTGACCAAGAAAAATAGGCACCCTCTTCCCCGAATCGACGATTTGTTTGATCAGCTTGTAGGTGCGACGATATTCTCCCAACTTGTTCTGGAAACTGGTTTCCATCAGCTAAGAGTAGCTGAAGATAGCATTGATAAAACGACGTTCAGAACCCCAGACGGTTTCTTCAAGTGGCTTGTCATGCCTTTCGGCTTGACAAACGCACCCGCTTATTTCGTAGACCTAATGAGCAGGGTGTTCAGAGAATTCCTCAACAAATTCATGGTTGTCTTTGTAGATGATATCTTAATCTTCTCAAAGAATGAGGAAGAGCATGCTCAACATCTGAAAGAAATCATGGAAACTCTTCGTGCACATCAGTTAAAAGCCAAATTCTCCAAATGCCACTTTTGGAGAAAGGAGGTAAGATTTCTGGGGCACATAGTGTCTAAAGAGGGGTTGGCTGTGGACCCCGCGAAAGTGGTGGCAGTACAAGATTGGAAGACACCAAGAAATGCAACCGAAGTTCGAAGCTTTCTTGGGCTAGCCGGTTTTTACCGAAAGTTTATTAGGGATTTCGCGAAAATCTCCGCCCCACTCACAAGGCTAACAAAGAAGAATCTAGCATTCTCTTGGGATTTGGACTCTGACATTGCTATCCAACGATTAAAAAGGGCCCTCATAACAGCCCTAGTTCTGACTTTGCCAGATAGAAGCAAAATTTTCACAGTATACACAGATGCATGTGGAACGGGACTAAGCGTTGTTCTAATGCAAGAAGGAAGTGTAGTAGCTTATGGCGGAAGACAATTGAAAGTTCATGAAAAGAACTACTCAACCCACGATCTTGAGTTAGCCGCCATCGTCATTGCGCTTAAGTCTTGGCGCCATTATCTCCTAGGTGAGAAGTTCGAATTATACACTGACCATAAATCGTTGAAATATCTCTTCTCGCAGAAGGATCTTAACTTGAGGCAGCAAAGATGGATGTAGTTTCTTGCCTCGTATGACTTTGAAATTTCCTATACTCCCGGCAAAGGCAACATAGTAGCAGACGCGCTGAGCCGAAAGAAACTGACCTTAAGCCCACTCTTCGTACAGAGACAAAGCTTGGAGTATATAGCCAGTTTTAACTTTAGGCCCTCCTCGGATTTTGTACCGGGTTTGTTAGCATCTCTCGAAGTACGCCCTACTCTCTTGGACTCAATAGGGGTTGCACAACGTGAAGACCCTCAGCTTGTTGATGTGATTGATAAACTTATTAGGGGTGAGACTTCTAGTCACCTCAGTAGATATGCCATCGATGATAAGGGTTGGCTGAGGCGAGATGGAAGATTATGCGTCCCACAAGCAAGGGAGTTGACAAAGAAGGTTCTCGAGGAAGCGCATCATTCCAAGATGACTATACACCCTGGCGGTGATAAGATGTACAAGGATATAAAAAGGACTTTCTTTTGGAGCGGCATGAAGCAAGACGTGGCAGATTTCGTTTCTAAGTGCATGACCTGCCAAGGGGTCAAGGCGGAACAGAAGAAACCTGGAGGACTACTTCATCCTTTAGGAGCCCCACAGTGGAAGTGGGATAGCATTTCAATGGACTTCATTGATGGAATGCCTAGGTCGAGAAGAGGCAACACTAGCATTTGGGTAATAGTGGATAGGCTTACTAAGAGCGCCCACTTCATACCTATCAAAAGAAAAAGGACTGCCTCATCTCTAGCATCTCTTTATCTCAAGGAAATAGTTCGACTCCATGGGATACCCTCCAACATTGTTAGTGATCGAGACCCTATCTTCACAAGCGAGTTTTGGCGGGGTCTGCAAGAAGCTGTAGGCACACAGTTATGTTTGAGCACGGCCTATCACCCCCAAACCGACGACCAGACGGAAAGGGTGAATAGAGTTTTAGAGGATCTTTTGAGACTTTGCGTTCTTGACTTTGGAGGGACGTGGGAAGATCACCTTCCTTTAGTGGAATTTGCCTACAACAACAGCTACCAAGCTACCATCGGTATGGCACCCTTCGAAGCCCTGTATGGAAGACCGTGCAAATCACCAACTTGTTGGTGGGAGTCTACAGATAAGCTTATACTTGGGCCAGACATGATTCGGGAGACTTCGGAGAAAGTGGACTTGATACGTAGGAGAATGAAGACTGCCCAAGATAGACAGAAATCCTACGCCGAAAAAAGAAGGACCGACCTTGAGTTCGAGGTTGGGGACAGGGTTTTCCTTAAGGTATCTCCTTTAAGGAACGTCGTTCGCTTTGGATCCGCAGGAAAGCTAGCACCAAGATTTGTAGGACCGTTTCCTATCATCGAGAAGGTTGGGAAGATGGCCTATAGATTAGAGCTACCTGAGAGACTGGCCGGAGTTCACAACGTCTTTCATGTTTCTCACCCCCGGAAGTGTTTGCATGAGTCTGCGGAAGTGGTGGAACCTAACATTCTAGAAGAAGCTGAAGTGGAACGTGAAGCAACTGTGAGGGGATTTCCAACCCGCATCTTAGGAACTGAAGTGAAAAAGCTACGCAACCACGAAGTCAAACTCGTTAAAGTTCAGTGGAGCGACGCCGAGGAAGACGCGACTTGGGAAACTGAGGACAGAATATGCGCTACCTACCCTCTTCTTTTTTAGGGTACATCTTCGATCTCTCTTTTTCCTTAAGTTATGCTTTATTTATCTTTTTAGGTATATCCCCTCGGTCTTTTTCCTAACTCCTTAGGTAGAAAACAAACGGATGCAAACATGTATTTGAAAACATGTTATGGATGATGGCTGCAAATGGTTGCTAGTGGTTGCTCGTGGGATGCATATACACACAAACCCTAGGTTATAGATCGGCTCAGTCACTTCATATTGCATATGCATATATGTACTCTCATTTGTATATGGTTGAAAATTGATATGCTGTCATATGGTCGTCGCATTTGTATGAATAGTTGTGCACTCATATAGAATTATGAGTAGGAAAAATTTGCATACATAATGGATTCATGACACTTACATGATTCACATTAAGTAGGTCAACTGAATCAGTAGAACGCCTGATTACTGCATTAGATAAGGACATGTACGCACACTATGCATATGATCACGAATCATTAGAAGTCTTTAAAGGACAGTGGATGCCTTTGTTTTTTGGTTTAGTAGATGGACTGTTGGATGGTAGGATATACATTCTTCCTAACTTGAAGATTTCGGGGAAGAAATCCTTTTAAGGGGGGAGAATGTAACACCCCGTGAATTTTATAACGTTAAGCTTCACAAATTAAAGTGTAACTAATTCTAAATAAAGAATTAAGGGAAATGGGTTACGCCATTGCATTCGTCTCAGAATTCTGCTTAAGATAGAGTCCGAGTTTGCGTAAATCGGACTCCGTATGAAGGAGTTATGACCTTCGGAAGTTTCAGAATAGAATTTAAATTCAAACATCTCAGTTTAAAATTCGAAATTCGAAAAAACATGTTCAAACTGGGCTGGGCGGGAAAATTCCCGCCCAGAGACCAGGTCGACCATAGGGTCGACCATGGTGTCGACCTGGCCACCCCAGGTCGACCATAGTGTCGACATGGGTGTCGACCTGCCAGTCGACCTATCTGGTCGACCTGGCTGGCTGGGTCTGGCTTTGGCTCGAATTTCTGAGGCTCGGTGTGTCACTAAGGCTGACATGTCACCTCTTGATTGGCTCTTTGAACTTTGTATGGTCTAGATTCCTCCTGGCTTCATCTAAGGGCTCAAAACAATTTAAAAATCTATAAATACACCCTAAGTCTCAACCGAAAATTCACACAAAAAAATAAGAAGCGAGTCGTCATGCTGCCAGGGAGGAATTGAACATAGCCATCAAGAGAGAAAAGCTTAGAGACGAATCAAATTAAGAAGAAGATAAAAGTTTAATCAAATTAATCAGCGCAACGTTAATCTACCCAAAGGAGCGCATCTCAATTTCATAATTCAGAATCCAGAATTCAAGATTCTACATTCGTTGTAAGTATAGTGACCTTTCAGAATATGAATAAAAATTGTGATGTGATTCGATGTAAATGAAAATAGAATTGTGTTATTGTAATGATATAAATTCTGTGTATTGTAATGATTCTATCATGATTTGTGTATTGATATTTGTGGCCTAAATTGATTGATGCAAGCCTATTGAACAATTGTATATGAAAATAATGGCACTTGCAAGTTTGTGGCAAAAACTAGAATTTGATCCCTTTATGTTTATGGCTATGGCATGGACTTTATACATTCACTAATTCTAAATTAAGGCTTATGTAAACATGTTCTAGATTTGAGACCTTTTATGCCTACATGACCCAAAACCTATGATATCATTCTTATGTTTATTTGCAAGTATAATTGGATCTATGTTAAGAATCGTTTGGGTTACATAAACTATGCAAGTTCATGCTGAAATAGGCTATATGATTAGATGTTAAAATTGGACATTTTGGTGAATATACAACATGCTAGTTTGATGGTTGACATTATGCCAAGTTAAACATGTTTAAACACAAGTTTTTATAAGCCTAAACTATGCCATTTCATATGTCACTTACTTAGTTATACTTTGATTTGAATGCAAGTTCACATGACCCATAATTTATGTTAGTTGAATCGCTAAATTGCAAGTTCATGCGCCACACACCTTTATGTATTGTAAAATGTTACATGTGCTTGATTTCCCCTTTTCTCACGTTTATAAAGTTGGGCTGAATTGTGGCAAGCCCAACACTTGTTATAATGTTGCGAACGTACAAACGGGGGTAATAACGTTGGGTGTAAAACATGAAAAATGTATGTTGGCATGTTTGGCACATGCCAACGACAATGACATTTAATGTGATGACCCGCATTTCCATAACATCAGAGTTGACTATATACATCATACGTCCAACCCAAATATCACGAAAATACGAGACATTTTTTTTTTTAGAAGAAAGAGGTAGAAGAAGAACAGAAATAACAACACAGAATCTCACATCGCAGCGGAACAAAATATAATATATCACATCTTTGAAATACAAAATCTTAACTGTATAACATACACTTATCAGAGTACAACACTTACAACATAGCGGAACAAACTATAACTAGATAACGCTGAAGCCTCCTGCTCCAAGCTCCTTTAGATATATCTGAAAAATCCTGAACTACTTGACTGCCCGTACAAATTTAGGCACCCAAGAGTTTAGGTAGAACAAAACAAATAAACTCCGGGTCAGTCATGGGACTGGTATGAGTAAACAGTTTAAAACAGTTTCAGAAACTAAATGATATCTCATAAGACCACGCCGCATAACACGGAACGGGTTTTTCCCTTATGAGAATCCAAACACTTGATTTATCTTTATATCAAAACTCTTTTTGATATTATAATAATGTCTAAATCAAGTAGATAACAATCTAGTGGAAACGCTTGCATCTCACGTCCCACATATATAATATACAATCAAAACCGCAAGCACGTATTGGGTATTTGGTTTCCGACTATGACAAGGTATGGAAACACCTTCCGCTGGTATATCTCTAGAGGAGAATACACCGAGTTCAACAAGAACATCTTGCAACTCAGCCACACATGACCGACCACTCATTTCGCTTGAGTGTATCGAATGTATATCACCAACGATTGGGATCAGCAACCGTTTCCCGAATGGGTCAGCATCGACAATAGATTTTTAGAAGTAAATGAAACTCTAGATCAGGTGATTATACACCCTAATAGGTGCGACCTACATAGCCATGCTGCTTGCCCGATTTCTGTCATTTACCGGTTGATGAGGCTAGAAGCTACGCTTTATCATCACACCAGATTCACTTCGAATGTCACATCGTCAAATCCATCAAATCACCGATTGACGTCCTCAACAGTACATTACGTGTCAGCTAAAAGAAGTTTCCTCCTCCGCTTCCACTCTTGGTACAGTTGAAGAAATCAATGTACGTGACTTTTCTGAAAATACTCTGTCAGACATTCATCCATACACGTCACCCAGGAACAGGATGAACCGAAGGTACTATTTCTATAGATAGAAAAAGTCCTTGCACTCTACTCCGTCTTCGATTATCTTTATATAATCTGATTCGCACGCTACTGCCGATATGGAGTGGTTCTTCGGATAATAATCCAACCGGTCTCTCCATATTGACAACGATGGTCAAAACTTCGATAGTCTGTGATTTAACTATCGAATAAAAACAAGTGTTTCGATAGTCGATGATTTAACTATCGAATAAAACAAGTGTTCAACCAAACATCCAACAATCACTGAACCTTTAATTAATATTCCATTAATTAAATCTATTCTCTTTTTCTTATCAATATTTGTTAACCAAATATTTTCAATAAACATATTGGCCTTTTACGTTCTTTGGAAAACATTTCCATATATCGCCTTCTTATTATTTTCTAAACTTTAGAAAATATTCTTTATTCCATTTCCAAGCTTTGTACATATTTGGGTTAAAACAGATGTTGTGTAAAACATCGTTACGACAACCCAAATACAGTATTTAACAAATTCTCATTTCACATTGATCTTTGAGCCTGAATCTTGCTACTTATCGGTATATCATGAAATCAACCAAGTTGGGGTATAATTACCTCTCAGACCTTGACTGAATAACATTTAACGTCAAAACAGACAAGACTACTTACTCGAATAATCAATAACATACAACTACTTATTCACCTTCAAACACATATACATTTTCTCTTTTATCCTTACGAGGTTTTATTCTTATACTTCCTTTTTGATTATACTATTCTATTTCTAAGTTCGTTTCCTTATCGACTTCTATATAATTTGATATGTTGATTTCTAACTATCAAATTATCTTAAAAATATTCTATCTCCTTAAATTCCCGGAAAAATTCGCCATAACCTCCTTTGTACCGGGAGCATCGGGAAATTTCAAATAGCTTTCCCGGTCCTTCTTATCTCAAAAAGAAAAAGAAAAAGCCAAGCGGCTTGCCGATACGGCGCATAAAATCTCATATGGAAATTAAATACGTACCTTTTTGTCGGGCATTTTATTTATTTCACTTCTAACACTTTATTCCAAACCTGTCTCCTGTATGTTTATACCTGCCAGTCTAAATTAACTATACCAATCGTTTTAATCTCAATTTGTTAATTAAATTTGTTACTTAACTTTTCAGTCTATTTCACCTTCATATTTGAACATGACATGTTCAAATATATTTTAACTGCATATTAACAAATTTTAATTATACTCATACTCTCGTTTCCTTATCGACTACTCTATTCAAATTCCAATTCAATTCTATTTGAATTCTTTTTATTTAAACTTCATTTGAATTCCATTTTTCAAATTCTATAGTTTAAAGTCCATTCGAATTCTATATTCAAATTCTATTTTCAAGGTCTATTTGAATTTCTATATTCAAACCTATAGTTTAAAGTCCATTTGAATTCTATATTCAAATTCTATAGTTAAAGTCCATTTGAATTTCTATATTCAAACCTATAGTTTAAAGTCCATTTGAATTCTATTATTCAAATTCTATTTTCAAAGTCTACTTGAATTTCTCTTTTCAAACCTATAGTTTAAAGTCCATTTGAATTCTATTATTCAAATTCTATTTTCAAAGTCTACTTGAATTTCTCTTTTCAAATTCCATTTGAAATACTATATTCAAATCTATTTGAATTCTCTTTTCAAATTCTATATTCAAAGTCTATTTGAATTTCTATATTCAAATCGTTTAAAGTCCATTTGAATTTCTATATTCAAATTCTATTTTCAAGGTCTATTTGAATTTCTCTTTTCAAATTCCATATTCAAAGTCTATTTGAATTTCTCTTTTCATTACTTATAAACAACGTTTATAACTTCAATTCAAATCCCATATTTTCATTTATAAATAACTTTATAAATTCGATTAAAATTCCACATTTCCATTTATAAACAACGTTTATAAATTCAATTACTTGTTTATATATATATTCAAAACAAGTTAATGTTTCTATACTTCATTTAAAATTCAAATTCTATTATAAAAAATAGAATTCCCCTTTTAAATTTCAAATACCCTTTTCGATATTTTTATAAATCAATATCCCAAGCCCCAGTGATATTTTAAACAATCAATCAACCAATTTTCAATCATTTGATTTTTAACACATCATATATGAATATATGTGAAATCAAACAAACAACAACAGATAATATATTTTTGAGGAATCCAGTTGGATTCCTCTAACCTGTTTTCCTGCATCCACAGATGTTAGCACATAAATAATACCTATCCTGCTTCGAGGCAGGATATCGCGGTATAGAAGGTCATCCACTAATCATAGCGTGGGGCGTATAGGGTAATCATCCGCTATGGTACCGCGGGCATCCGCTAATGAAACTGCGGGAATCCAACCAATCATCAACCCAATATATATATATAATAGTCCTAAATAACTAATATATATTTTAAAACAATCAAACAGCATTCAAAACAAGAACACAATTATTTTTAACGAATAAAAATAATTCTAATAAGGTGAGTGAGATTTACTCACCAAAGCTTTTATTATTTGATCCATTCCGAGCAACTCGACCCATGTTCGATTAAATTAAAATTCTCGCTAACTCCAACATATCCCAAATGTCTTCTAGTTCGAATAGCTCGTATTCGTGGACCAGTTCGTCTTGGTTTCAAGATTTTTGAACCTTGTATAATTTAAATATACATTGTTTCAATTAACGATTTTAAATGATAAGATAAAAAAAAAAAAAATTAAACCTTTCCTTAATTTCTTACTTACGGTTAGTTTTAGAACCCAATCACTATACTAGCTGACCATATATGTTTTATACAATTTAATTGGTAACTAATTTATATATATATCCCATTTTTTCTTTAATGAAAATTTTATATTTACAAAATGAAAGTATACCTTACTGTAATTGCCAATGATTCCAGCGTCACTTCCCCTAACTAATAACACAGCCAACTTCTTCCTCAGCACCTTTCAGTTTCAATCCACCATTGCATTTTGTCGAGCACCTTATACCCATCAGCCCCATCATCGAGACCAATCTCCTTTCATCACCAGACTCCGCTCTATTTTCTAAGCACCAGAAAATCACCCGTGACAACCCAAACCATCGGAGCTTTATCTGTCGAACTCGCATCCTTCAGTCATCGGATTCCTCATCACCTCCAAGTTCGCAGAACTCGATCCGTAACCCCTCATTGAATCACGATGACCCTTCCTGAGACTGTAACGACCTCCTTCCCACTATCGCCAATCGCACCTCGCAAACCACCTACCCCGAGCTCGGCTTTTCTGCATATCGCGAGGCCCTTCCCAAATTGATTTCGAACCATTCAGTGTTGAGCGGCGCCTTCGATTCACGATTCTGAGTTCCTAAGTGGACTCAAGCTGTTCGAGCTTCGGAAAACGCACAGATTCAAATTTCGAAATTTTGATTTTAGGTTTTAGATCTTAAGAGGGACGACGGCTTTCATTTTTGGAGTTATCGGGTTTTGATTTTTCAAATGGAAGAAGAAATAGCGTTCGGCTATTTTATAGTTCATAAATCTGAAGCTTTGATTTACTGAAGAAAGGAGGGGTGCGACTTGTTTTAAATGATAGCAGGAGGTATTCGATTTTATACAGAAAGGAAGAGGACGTGGTGCTTCCTAGCCCTTTTGAACTTGAGGAGAAGTAAAGGCCACGGGTTATGTTTTGTGGAGAGGGAGGAGCCACAAAATATTTTATTTATTTTTATTTTAAATTCGGTATCCTCTAATTAAAATACATCATTGACTGCGAACTTCTTTCTGAACCCAACAAGTGACAATTCTAGGGTAATACCCCTATTTCGGACACACTGCGATAGGTATCGAAGTCCAGTTCGATCATCCGGAACCGATATTAATTTAAATTGATATAAATTAAATTTCAAACCATTTAAATTCTTCGATAATAATTTAATATTATTATTCTAATTTAACAGGAGTTTGTTTTGATCATCTAACTGTTTTCAATTCAGTGTTGGCTTTGAATTATCGAATAAATTCAATTTCTTATTTTGATAATTTAATATATATACGATATCAAATCGAAATCGATATTAAAATCGATAACATAAATATAAAAATTCATTTATATTATCCATTCAATATTTAAATTAAATATTAAATATTCAAAATTACCCCATAAGAATCCGGGTCATTACATTCTTCCCCACTTAAAATAATTTCGTCCTCGAAATTGCTAAGGTAGAAAAAGTGCTACAAACCCATTAACTTTTTAAAAGTTATTTATGTTGATACTCAACATTTCAAACTTCCTTTCATAACTCTCTTTCGAATAGATCCCCATTCGATAACTCCTCCCTTCGAATAACTATATTCGATAATCTCTTTATCGAATAACTAGATTCAAAAAAAAAACCTTTCTTCGAATAAACTATATTCGATTTACTCTATTCAATTTACTCTATTTGATTAGCTTTTTTTTTTTTTTTTACTCCTTCGAATAACCAATATTCTGTAACTCACTTCGATTAAACTAATCGTAACTCATTTCGATTAAACTATAATTGATAACTCATTTTGATTAACAAATAATCGATAACTCCTTCGATTAACTAAATTCGATAACTCCTCCGATTTACTAATAATCGATAACTCCTCTGATTTACTAATAATCGATAACTCCTCCGATTAACTATTAATCGATAATTCCTTTCGAATAAAACTATATTCGATAACTCCTTTAATTCTTCTGAATAACCAATATTCTATTTAACTCCATTCGCTTGACTCTAGATCGCAGCGATCACAACGGTTACGCCTGATTCCCCCAGGAAACATCCGACCGCCCTAGGCTATCTACAGCCCTGCAAATTACGCTAGCAGTCGTACGAAATGGCAACCTATCCTGAGTAACTATATTTGACTAACTCTATCTCAATAACTATATTCGATCAACTTTAATTAAACAACTAACATTCAATTAAATCCTAATTCGATTACTATGTTTAATTAACTTTATCTGGTAAACTCTTTATTTGAATAACAAATATTCGATAAATTCTAATTGAATAACAAATATTCAATTAACTCTACGGATTAACCCTAACTGATTAACTCTAACTGGTTAATTCTTACTCTAATCGATTTATTCTAACTCTAATTGATTATTTCTAACTCCAGTCGACTTCTCCTATTCGAATAACTCCTATTCGATAGCGTTTATTCATTTATAAAGATTAAATTTTAGTACCGGTTCTTCACTTTATAAATGTTCTCTTTAATAACGTTACTTCACTTATACAAGTGTTGTATACCCCTTCTATTTAAAACTATCGGTGTTAAAACCAATATCTCCTCTATATAAGTTCAGACTTATATAGTATATCTATCCAATGATAAATATTCAATTTAATTTATAAACTGTTATTTATAAATTAATCTTTCTATTTATTTGCTAAAAACAGATTTCAATTTTTTTTATTCATCTTCTAAATATTCCTTGATTAAATTTTATTTATTTAACAAATAAATATCTCACTTATAAAATTCTATTTATTTAACAAATAAATATTTCCATTGAATCTATTGGTAAATGTTTTACAAATATTCCCTTCTATTTGTTTGCACATAACTTCCTTTGTATTTTCTTTTACAAATATATTTCCTTTTTAACTCTTTTGGTTTTTCCTTATTCACACCAAATTCGTATTTTATTTCTATTGATTTTACTCAATTTATCCATTTCGATCTATTTAACTTACTTAAGTTAAATTTAATTTAAATCATTCAAATTCCCATTAACTAGTTGCTAATTAACCGTTTTGCCTATTCCACCCTTTTTATTTTAATATACTTGTTCAAACATATGTCAACTTAATTATAAACTAATTTAATTATATTTCAACTCGAGTTATATATTCGATTTCGGATATAAATTCTCAATCTGTTTCACTTATTCAAAAACCCAATTTCGATTCAAATTTCCTTTAACTAATTATTTTCCAATTTAGTTAATTCTATTTAACCATTTAAATATGATTTTTGTCTTAAAAATCATTTCACTTACTTCACTGGAGTTCATATTCATTTTATATCTCCAGTCTGGATTTTTCTAATGCCAATTCGGATTTTATTTCTAAAAAAAATCCTTTTATTTATTTATTTAAACCGTTATGGTTTTATAATGGTTCTGGCGCTGCTTTTCTAAAAATTTGATTTTGACATAACTCAAAATCTATACGACGAAATCCAGATTTTTCTCTTTCATTAGAAAACTATTGTTCAACCGGTCCCGACGATTGTTGTTTCAAAGAATTCCGACTTCAATTGAGTCCCGTATACTCGATTGAAGTTCGAGTCGCCAATTTACGAACTGCCGCGTTATGGCGAGCTCGTTTTAATTATATTTAAAAATATAAACATTCTAACTTTGTTTATACTAAATTCAATCTCCATTTTGGTATATTTTTAATATATATCCAATCCATTTCACATAATATTCCCGATCTATTTCTCTTCAAATATTCAAGTCCTTTACATCTACAATATTCAAATTCCATTTGAATTTCTTTATTCAAACTCTATATTTGAATTTCCTTCTATTCAATTTCTATTTGAAATCCTTTATTCAAACTCCATTTCGAATCTCTTATTCAAATTCCATTTGAAATCCTTTATTCGATTTCTATTTTAACTCCTTTGAATTCAAATTATTCAAATCTATATTTGACTTTTCTTTATTCAAATCCATTTGAATTTCTTTGAATTCAAATTCAACAACAACAACAAAGCCATATATTTCTATTTGAATTCCTTTGAATCCCTTTTGAATTCAAATTCCATTTCAATCTTTCTTATACAATTTCTATTTGAATTTTTCCTTTATTCAAACTCATTTGAATTCCTTTGAATTCAAATTCCATTTCACTTCTATTTGAATTATATATATATTCAAATTCCTTTATTTTACTTCTATTTGAAATCTATGTTCCAATTCTCATTTCAAAATTCCTTTGAAGTTATATAAATATATACATATATTTATATCTATCCCAAATTCAAAACATTTGAATTTTCAAACAACTTGTTTTCTTTCCAAACAAATTTCATCAAAACTTTTCTAAGGCAGCAATTCATCACTTAGAAACTCGAAAATGAACACTGATGATGTTGCGACCATCATCAGAATTATTTCCCAGCTACTGAATGAGTTCAGTGCTTTATTTCTTTCAAACTCCATTTAGAAAAATAATTTCCCAACACCTAGGATTTTAAATTCTGAATTCTGGTCTGAATTCAATTTCAATTTATCATATTTGTATATTTGATTTTATATACAAATTCTACTGGTTATATATATATATATAACTATTCCTGTTATTTAATCTAATTTGATTATAATCCTAACAATCAACTTAACTATTTAAAAACAATATCGTGTCCAATCTTCTGTTCAAGTGTTTATAAATTCCTATCGACTTCGTGGCGTCCCACGATTCGACCAAAATTTATAATCCACTCAACAGACTAGTCAACACAATATAAAATAGTTTTTATATCAAATAACAAATACGCTCTCCCGTATACATATACACTCAACTCATTCTAGGATACTACTGATCCTATCTCTAATGAGCACATTTCCACACAGCCTAGGTATTCGCTCAACCTAAGCTCTGATACCAACTGTGATGACCCGCATTTCCATAACATCAGAGTTGACTATATACATCATACGTCCAACCCAAATATCACGAAAATACGAGACATTTTTTTTTTTAGAAGAAAGAGGTAGAAGAAGAACAGAAATAACAACACAGAATCTCACATCGCAGCGGAACAAAATATAATATATCACATCTTTGAAATACAAAATCTTAACTGTATAACATACACTTATCAGAGTACAACACTTACAACATAGCGGAACAAACTATAACTAGATAACGCTGAAGCCTCCTGCTCCAAGCTCCTTTAGATATATCTGAAAAATCCTGAACTACTTGACTGCCCGTACAAATTTAGGCACCCAAGAGTTTAGGTAGAACAAAACAAATAAACTCCGGGTCAGTCATGGGACTGGTATGAGTAAACAGTTTAAAACAGTTTCAGAAACTAAATGATATCTCATAAGACCACGCCGCATAACACGGAACGGGTTTTTCCCTTATGAGAATCCAAACACTTGATTTATCTTTATATCAAAACTCTTTTTGATATTATAATAATGTCTAAATCAAGTAGATAACAATCTAGTGGAAACGCTTGCATCTCACGTCCCACATATATAATATACAATCAAAACCGCAAGCACGTATTGGGTATTTGGTTTCCGACTATGACAAGGTATGGAAACACCTTCCGCTGGTATATCTCTAGAGGAGAATACACCGAGTTCAACAAGAACATCTTGCAACTCAGCCACACATGACCGACCACTCATTTCGCTTGAGTGTATCGAATGTATATCACCAACGATTGGGATCAGCAACCGTTTCCCGAATGGGTCAGCATCGACAATAGATTTTTAGAAGTAAATGAAACTCTAGATCAGGTGATTATACACCCTAATAGGTGCGACCTACATAGCCATGCTGCTTGCCCGATTTCTGTCATTTACCGGTTGATGAGGCTAGAAGCTACGCTTTATCATCACACCAGATTCACTTCGAATGTCACATCGTCAAATCCATCAAATCACCGATTGACGTCCTCAACAGTACATTACGTGTCAGCTAAAAGAAGTTTCCTCCTCCGCTTCCACTCTTGGTACAGTTGAAGAAATCAATGTACGTGACTTTTCTGAAAATACTCTGTCAGACATTCATCCATACACGTCACCCAGGAACAGGATGAACCGAAGGTACTATTTCTATAGATAGAAAAAGTCCTTGCACTCTACTCCGTCTTCGATTATCTTTATATAATCTGATTCGCACGCTACTGCCGATATGGAGTGGTTCTTCGGATAATAATCCAACCGGTCTCTCCATATTGACAACGATGGTCAAAACTTCGATAGTCTGTGATTTAACTATCGAATAAAAACAAGTGTTTCGATAGTCGATGATTTAACTATCGAATAAAACAAGTGTTCAACCAAACATCCAACAATCACTGAACCTTTAATTAATATTCCATTAATTAAATCTATTCTCTTTTTCTTATCAATATTTGTTAACCAAATATTTTCAATAAACATATTGGCCTTTTACGTTCTTTGGAAAACATTTCCATATATCGCCTTCTTATTATTTTCTAAACTTTAGAAAATATTCTTTATTCCATTTCCAAGCTTTGTACATATTTGGGTTAAAACAGATGTTGTGTAAAACATCGTTACGACAACCCAAATACAGTATTTAACAAATTCTCATTTCACATTGATCTTTGAGCCTGAATCTTGCTACTTATCGGTATATCATGAAATCAACCAAGTTGGGGTATAATTACCTCTCAGACCTTGACTGAATAACATTTAACGTCAAAACAGACAAGACTACTTACTCGAATAATCAATAACATACAACTACTTATTCACCTTCAAACACATATACATTTTCTCTTTTATCCTTACGAGGTTTTATTCTTATACTTCCTTTTTGATTATACTATTCTATTTCTAAGTTCGTTTCCTTATCGACTTCTATATAATTTGATATGTTGATTTCTAACTATCAAATTATCTTAAAAATATTCTATCTCCTTAAATTCCCGGAAAAATTCGCCATAACCTCCTTTGTACCGGGAGCATCGGGAAATTTCAAATAGCTTTCCCGGTCCTTCTTATCTCAAAAAGAAAAAGAAAAAGCCAAGCGGCTTGCCGATACGGCGCATAAAATCTCATATGGAAATTAAATACGTACCTTTTTGTCGGGCATTTTATTTATTTCACTTCTAACACTTTATTCCAAACCTGTCTCCTGTATGTTTATACCTGCCAGTCTAAATTAACTATACCAATCGTTTTAATCTCAATTTGTTAATTAAATTTGTTACTTAACTTTTCAGTCTATTTCACCTTCATATTTGAACATGACATGTTCAAATATATTTTAACTGCATATTAACAAATTTTAATTATACTCATACTCTCGTTTCCTTATCGACTACTCTATTCAAATTCCAATTCAATTCTATTTGAATTCTTTTTATTTAAACTTCATTTGAATTCCATTTTTCAAATTCTATAGTTTAAAGTCCATTCGAATTCTATATTCAAATTCTATTTTCAAGGTCTATTTGAATTTCTATATTCAAACCTATAGTTTAAAGTCCATTTGAATTCTATATTCAAATTCTATAGTTAAAGTCCATTTGAATTTCTATATTCAAACCTATAGTTTAAAGTCCATTTGAATTCTATTATTCAAATTCTATTTTCAAAGTCTACTTGAATTTCTCTTTTCAAACCTATAGTTTAAAGTCCATTTGAATTCTATTATTCAAATTCTATTTTCAAAGTCTACTTGAATTTCTCTTTTCAAATTCCATTTGAAATACTATATTCAAATCTATTTGAATTCTCTTTTCAAATTCTATATTCAAAGTCTATTTGAATTTCTATATTCAAATCGTTTAAAGTCCATTTGAATTTCTATATTCAAATTCTATTTTCAAGGTCTATTTGAATTTCTCTTTTCAAATTCCATATTCAAAGTCTATTTGAATTTCTCTTTTCATTACTTATAAACAACGTTTATAACTTCAATTCAAATCCCATATTTTCATTTATAAATAACTTTATAAATTCGATTAAAATTCCACATTTCCATTTATAAACAACGTTTATAAATTCAATTACTTGTTTATATATATATTCAAAACAAGTTAATGTTTCTATACTTCATTTAAAATTCAAATTCTATTATAAAAAATAGAATTCCCCTTTTAAATTTCAAATACCCTTTTCGATATTTTTATAAATCAATATCCCAAGCCCCAGTGATATTTTAAACAATCAATCAACCAATTTTCAATCATTTGATTTTTAACACATCATATATGAATATATGTGAAATCAAACAAACAACAACAGATAATATATTTTTGAGGAATCCAGTTGGATTCCTCTAACCTGTTTTCCTGCATCCACAGATGTTAGCACATAAATAATACCTATCCTGCTTCGAGGCAGGATATCGCGGTATAGAAGGTCATCCACTAATCATAGCGTGGGGCGTATAGGGTAATCATCCGCTATGGTACCGCGGGCATCCGCTAATGAAACTGCGGGAATCCAACCAATCATCAACCCAATATATATATATAATAGTCCTAAATAACTAATATATATTTTAAAACAATCAAACAGCATTCAAAACAAGAACACAATTATTTTTAACGAATAAAAATAATTCTAATAAGGTGAGTGAGATTTACTCACCAAAGCTTTTATTATTTGATCCATTCCGAGCAACTCGACCCATGTTCGATTAAATTAAAATTCTCGCTAACTCCAACATATCCCAAATGTCTTCTAGTTCGAATAGCTCGTATTCGTGGACCAGTTCGTCTTGGTTTCAAGATTTTTGAACCTTGTATAATTTAAATATACATTGTTTCAATTAACGATTTTAAATGATAAGATAAAAAAAAAAAAAATTAAACCTTTCCTTAATTTCTTACTTACGGTTAGTTTTAGAACCCAATCACTATACTAGCTGACCATATATGTTTTATACAATTTAATTGGTAACTAATTTATATATATATCCCATTTTTTCTTTAATGAAAATTTTATATTTACAAAATGAAAGTATACCTTACTGTAATTGCCAATGATTCCAGCGTCACTTCCCCTAACTAATAACACAGCCAACTTCTTCCTCAGCACCTTTCAGTTTCAATCCACCATTGCATTTTGTCGAGCACCTTATACCCATCAGCCCCATCATCGAGACCAATCTCCTTTCATCACCAGACTCCGCTCTATTTTCTAAGCACCAGAAAATCACCCGTGACAACCCAAACCATCAGAGCTTTATCTGTCGAACTCGCATCCTTCAGTCATCGGATTCCTCATCACCTCCAAGTTCGCAGAACTCGATCCGTAACCCCTCATTGAATCACGATGACCCTTCCTGAGACTGTAACGACCTCCTTCCCACTATCGCCAATCGCACCTCGCAAACCACCTACCCCGAGCTCGGCTTTTCTGCATATCGCGAGGCCCTTCCCAAATTGATTTCGAACCATTCAGTGTTGAGCGGCGCCTTCGATTCACGATTCTGAGTTCCTAAGTGGACTCAAGCTGTTCGAGCTTCGGAAAACGCACAGATTCAAATTTCGAAATTTTGATTTTAGGTTTTAGATCTTAAGAGGGACGACGGCTTTCATTTTTGGAGTTATCGGGTTTTGATTTTTCAAATGGAAGAAGAAATAGCGTTCGGCTATTTTATAGTTCATAAATCTGAAGCTTTGATTTACTGAAGAAAGGAGGGGTGCGACTTGTTTTAAATGATAGCAGGAGGTATTCGATTTTATACAGAAAGGAAGAGGACGTGGTGCTTCCTAGCCCTTTTGAACTTGAGGAGAAGTAAAGGCCACGGGTTATGTTTTGTGGAGAGGGAGGAGCCACAAAATATTTTATTTATTTTTATTTTAAATTCGGTATCCTCTAATTAAAATACATCATTGACTGCGAACTTCTTTCTGAACCCAACAAGTGACAATTCTAGGGTAATACCCCTATTTCGGACACACTGCGATAGGTATCGAAGTCCAGTTCGATCATCCGGAACCGATATTAATTTAAATTGATATAAATTAAATTTCAAACCATTTAAATTCTTCGATAATAATTTAATATTATTATTCTAATTTAACAGGAGTTTGTTTTGATCATCTAACTGTTTTCAATTCAGTGTTGGCTTTGAATTATCGAATAAATTCAATTTCTTATTTTGATAATTTAATATATATACGATATCAAATCGAAATCGATATTAAAATCGATAACATAAATATAAAAATTCATTTATATTATCCATTCAATATTTAAATTAAATATTAAATATTCAAAATTACCCCATAAGAATCCGGGTCATTACATTTAAGCGGTATGAATTGTTATACCCAAGAATAAAAGACATAACATTTACATATAATTGAGAAGTTATAAAATGTGTAAATTTAGAAAACACGATATGCTTAACCCGAGGTTGGATTGAGTTGTGACGTAAACCTGCCCGGACCTGACCGGCTGTCCAGTAGTCACAACAATACCTATCCAATCTGGGTGGTTAAGCATTGAGCCCAATAATGACCCGAGGTTAGACTGAGCTACGGTGTAAACCTACCCGGAACCGACCGGCACATCTAGTAACCATAGCAATACCTGTCTAATGTGAGTGGTCAGGTGCTCTAAGAGACTAAGGACAGATGGTAGGGTTAAGTCAACTATAACACTTAACCAAATTCAACATGTTAACAAGAATTGATGGGTGGGGTTAGGTTAACACAGACACTTAACCACTTAACATGTTTGATAGAAAATCCTAGTAACGAGGGACCCGTTTCAGTAGTAACCCAAGTTAGGTATCACGGTACCCTGAATCTAGGCAGGGTGGGGCACGATTACTGGGCTGATTGTAAGCAGTCAAAACGACGGCGGTGGGTGCACAGTGTAGGTCTAACGGGGTGTGGGCGTGCACACACTCCGTAGCAGACAAACATGGCACTGGGGACACCAGTAGTATAACCTATGCCTTCCAGAATTTGTGTCGGGGCCGCCACCATGGGTCTTGATACACCTCATGGTGGGACCAGCATAGGTATCTACAATTCTTGGAGGCCGTATGACACATGTTTACGCAAGTAGGAGCCGATCTTTAAATAAAAATGGGGATCACTTCACCCTCAGCATGGGGTGCAAGTTAAAATAAGCTCAAGTAGGTGCAGAAATATAGTATGGGTGCGATAGTACATTCAACACTTCCTTAGCTTGTGACACTTTCCTGCTTTCAGTTTATATCTATCATGCCCTTTTCTTATTCACATACTGAAGAGTTACTAGATTTATTCAGGCTTTATGTCTGACTCTATTTTCTTTTCGTCTTCTTTTCTTTCGTTCCCCCCCTCCAGGTCCACAGGGAGGAAACAACTAAGCTCAGTCAGACTCTTTACAAGCTCCAAGAACGTAGATGTATGATTTGGATCTCTTTTGCTCGGATTATGGCTTTGGATATCACTATGGAGATTTTTGTCACTTTATTTATGTTTTATGCTTCTTTAATAATCAAGACAGTAATGAGGTTGTAATGTTGGAAGTATTTTGAGGAAATTATGGAAATATTTTGTTTGAACACGTATTGATGAAATAAAAGTCTGTTTGGTTTCCGCTGTTTAAAATATGTGTATTTATATCTGTCTTGAGTTTATTTGTGGCTTTTACTTATAAACCTCCACCAAAGTTAAGGCATTCACTTTGTGAGTGACCTTAACGGAGGTGGGGTGTTTCACTTACATATGTTATTCTATTCCCTTTTTCATTTATTATAACCTAAGTTATAATTTCCACTTGTCCCTAGGACAAGCCTAAACATCTTTTCTTTTCTGTTCATACATGTTAATGCCCCAGAACTCTCACATTAAGTCAACCACTTGTGGATGCTGGATATGTCGGGCGGCTCCGGGAAGACTTAAACCGCAAGTTTAGACTTAACCTCGTGTCATGGTGTTGTTGTGCATTGACCCCTCATATTAGATTAACCACTTGTGGTCGCTGGATACGCCGGGCGGCTCCGGGCAGTCTTATACCACAAGTGTAATCTAACCTCGTGTCTAAGCATTACTACAGGTCCATTATTTTAGGCATATTCGTATTAATAAATTTCCCTATTCCAATTATAGATTTTCATGCCCCTTTTTAATTCATATTTCATTATGCACAATATGCCCTTTTTCCCAAGTCATAAATCAAGATATATATATACACACACATATATTATGCCCAAATCCGTATTTACATATTTAGTAATTTATGTCCCTAGTTCATATTCACATATTTCAGTACAAGTTATGCCCAAATTCATATTCACATATATTCCAATTTACGCCCATATCATATTTTACATATGTTCCAATTTATGCCAAATCATATTTTACATATGTTCCAATTTATGCCAAAATTATATTTGACATATGTTCCAATTTTCGCCCAAATCATATTTTATATATGTTCCAATTTATGCCAAAATCATATTTTATGTATGTTCCAATTTACGCCAAATCATATTTTCCCCAAACGATTCCCAGTTTTGCGCGTTTGCATATTTAAGTGTTAGGCCTACGCTCGAAGGTAGTCTGGCCATAAAAATAAAAAGGGAAAAGAGGGAAAGAAGGGAATCAAAACTGGCACAATGACGAATCAATAATAAACTGACAGAAACGTGCATAAAACTGAATAGATATATTATAACAAGATTTAACATGGTGGCGGTATGAACATATAAAGGCAGATCTGATAATTATGTCATAATAGAACTTGCTTAGGCATAGATCCAATATCCAATTTTTATATACATTTTATGAGTACAAAATAAATATTTAAATCTAAAAATAACGTGAACTCACAGTGAATAGATATAAGAAAATGGATCCAAATAACTGAGAAGAACATGTTGGATTTTTTTGTTGTAGCCATCGTTGAATTTGTATATTGTTTACTGAATTGGATTTGGAGAAGAATAAGCTATTCAATTTATGTTGCAGCAGCGCTCCACCATTTTTTAGATGAATAAAACCAAGGTTTAGGATCCTTTATGTAGCCTAGAATCAACGAATTTGGTCAAGAAAGGTGTCCACGTTCAGAAAAATGAATTCTGCCAAAATCTGCCGTAGGTCGGTAGACCCACCCTTCAGGGGGTTGATCCCCGTGTCGACCCATCCCTTAGGGGTTTGACCTTGGTGTCGACACCCCCTTTAGGGGTCAACACCCCTAGGTGGGAAATCTGTCACCTTCGGAAATTTTGAATTTTGAACCGATTTTCGAATTTCTGGACCCATTTTTGAATTTCTGAGCTTAATATATATTTTCTTCCTGCGCATATACAAACTTCAAACCTTAATAACTTCTTTATATGGTGTCCGATTTATGCAAACCAGATGTCTATCTTGACCAGAATTTCGAGACGGACGTAATAATACAGTATGTTTTACTTAATTCTGAATTTTTAATTAAGTTTTCCTTAATTTATTGTTAACAACTTATTTTAAATTAATTATTCTTTAATCTATCATCTATAGTGTCGTTAATATTACGGGGTGTTACAGGACCAAAAGGCCTATTGACACATAGACTAAGATTCATAAGACAAAAAACATGGAAACATTTATTTTTCAAAAAGCTTATTGTTCTCAAAAAAGTATTTTGCAAATGATAAGTTTGATACAAATCGAATATCTTACATAATCTCAAATGTTACGGATCTGATTTTTTTTGGGAATGCATCAATTTTCCATAAAGGAGCCAAATGAAACAAAATTTTCATGTTTGGTTTTGGGCTCGAGTCAGAGTATACGATAGGACATTTCCTCTCTCAAGTACAAATTTGAAACATGACAAATAATATGTTACCAAAGAGAATGAAAATAGGATCTCTACCCTATGAGCCTACCGGGGAAGGAAGAAGGAGGAATGAATCAGACATAAAGTTTTGTAAATGACGTAATTACTAACATGATTGAGTAATGTAAAAAGATAGTTAAAATAATAATTCTAGTGTCAAATAGGATAAGCATTTTTGTACAACTACGAAAGGTAAACATACTAGAAAAATGTGCAAGGGAATATACTTGAGCTATACAAGTAAAGATTTGTTCGAATGTTTATCTAATTCAACTAGTCACTTGGTTTTTTGCACTTACTCAATTATTAAATGCAATAAACATGATTAGGATTATTTCAAAATACTATCCACCGATCGATTTTATCCTATCAGTCTACTATCTCGCATGGGAACTTATGTCATTATGCATTTGGGACTTTATCCGACCCGATCCATCAATAAAGACATTACTACTTGATTTTGGATGCAGTAATGACTTATCTTCTCTTGTTGATGAACACACACACTTGTTGCACTGTTGAAATGCACCCATACATGAGCCTGTCTCTATTGATTCCTTATTTACCCAAGTCATCGTAAGCACGCCCAACCTACACCGCCACATATTGTGAGACCATCGATGATAAACCTAAAATAAATGTTATTGGAACGGATCCTTGCAAACAAATATTCTAATTTACACCCCAGCCCAATTCACCCTTCACCCGGGTCTTATTCATTTCTCACTTATTTTCCCTAATCATCCCTGTGATGTTGGAACGGAAGACAGCTATAACATTGTTATTCAATTTAATCTTAGATATTAGTTTATATTTCTAATAACCCTTTTCATTTCAATTATAACCCTCGTGTTATAATTGAATTTACATATATGCCATATCTATCTATTATGATTTATTCATGCGTCCATACAATTATCATAAAATTGTTCTTGCAAATATATCCAATGAGTTTATTATGTCCTATTTATGCGTCTGTACAATTATCATAATATTGCTATGGTAAATATATCCAATCTTTCTCAATTACAACCCATGTTATAATTTTATTGCAAATCCGTGTTAATTTTCCTATTTAAGTCCAATCCCCTTTTTGATTATAAATTTATGTTTTATGCATACTTTTCTATAAATTTAGCCCCTTTTCTTTTATCCATGTTCGCACAATTATAACTTTAAATCTATTTTTCCACTTGAAAATTAGAAGGATTAAATCGGTCTTCAATAAACTAACATTTATAGATTTAGGCATGTTTTGCAATAATAAAAAATAAGTGCCAAAACTGGAAAATAACTTACAAGAATAAATACTCAAAAAAGGAAGAAAATCGATAGACTATTTTACTGAATTTGGATAAAAAGAAAACAGTTAGAAAATATTGAAAAATACTTGTAGAATATATTCTAGAGAGTAAGAACTTACAAATACATTAACTTATATAAAACTATTTAAAAATTTCAAGAAAAATTGTAAGAAAAACCACAGAAAAATCTACAACTATTATAAGCCCTATTTTTCTAAATTACCAAAAGACTAAATAATTACATACTCACCTGTGGTTCTAAGCTTTCCTCTATGGTTTATGTGGATCCCGCCTCTAATAGGTGTATAAATAATTTATTTTATAAATGCTTTCCCTTAAAAAAATTTAGGTTAGGTTTGTCCAAAAGAGAGAACCTAAATGGGAAAAAATTTTTTTATAAAGAATTAGCTAGGTCTACGTGTTTATTTACAGGTCAGCTTAGGGATCTCAGACAGTTGGATTTCTAAAATAAATCCAGGCCAGCCACATCGCTTAACCGATTAGAATATGCCACATTAGTTTAGAATTCAAAATCAGCAAATAGGGAAATGCCATGTAAGTCCCTACAAAAATCACATTTTGGCAACTTACGTGGGCGAAATTCACCCAAATACTAGCATGTGTCGGCTCACCTGCCCTTTTGGGTCGACCCTCTGTATATGTGTGAGTGTGCACATTTATTTTTGCAATATCTCTTTCATATGAACTCGAATTTTGACAAGTTACATGAAAATGACCCAGAAAGGATGCAATGGAGAAAGTACCATAGTCAAATTCAATCATTTGCAAAAAATTGCTTTTTACACTACACTTTCTTAAGATTAATATTAATTATTTAATAATTAATTATTAATAATATTATATTACTCATATGTTACTAATTACTAACTATTATATTATATTATTTATTAATATTTAATAATTAACCATTAAAAATAAATAAATAAATCATTCATAACTTATTATGATTATTAATAAATATTTACCAATTATTATATATAATATGTATTTCAATAGGCCTAATTTTACTTCCCAATTATCAGTATGTAATATCGAATATATAATAATCTATAATAAAAAATAAATATTAATAATTTATGATTAATAATATTACTATTAAAAATTAAAAATAATTTTGAAAATTAATAATTAATAATATATACATGTTAATTAATAATTTATAATATTAATTTTCTATTACAATCTTTTCACTTACCACTTGTAATAAATGCCAATTTTTAATGGTTTTTCTTTTTATCATGAAATTTAACATCCATAAAAGTTTAGAAAGTGTTCAAAATTACACGAAATTAAAAAATACTGAAGAAAAAATAAAATATAAATGACATGGTCATTACGTTGTAGATCATTAATTTATTATGTATATGAATGATTTTTTATAACTAGTTTCTTTGATATGTATAAATAATATTTCCTTTGGGGCTCTATTAGAAAATTTTAAATTTGCTTGAAAATTGTTTTGCCTCCACACGCTCGAAATTTTGGATCTATATCCTATTTTTTTGGCTCTATCCTGTGAAATCTTTGGCTCTACCACCAAAATTTTGGCTCATCCTTTTTTATTCTGCGCAACAGGAACGAAACAGCCGCCTCAATTCATTTTACTTTTTGTAGTCTTCTTCGCCAATTTAATAAAGTAGCCTCCTCAATTCCTCTACAACCGCAGAAACCCCTTTTCAAAAATCATAACAATGTTGACATCATCACCTCTAAGTTTATTCATTCACTTGCACTCAAATCAAGATTTAGTAGTGTAGGAGGTAAAAAACCTAAGTTCCCAAAATGCAAGAATCGCCTCCAGCGAGCTTCGCCGTCGGATGCTCCAATGAAAAATGCTTAATCTATGATCCATGGCCACTCCCCATATGCATCACTACTCTAATATTAACCGTTTCTGCACCTCTTGTACCCTCAATTTGCATCCAAGATTTTTTTGCATAATTTTTTTCTCTCTCCTCGACCTACAACCGACTCCATTGTCGACACTAACTACCTCTCCACTGGAAAGCCCTTAATCGCTCTGCTTCCAACTATGTCCCCCTCTTCACCGCTGACTCTATCTCCCTCGTCCCTATGTTGATTTTGAGGCTACAAAGGTTCTTAGATTGGCAGGAAAGCTATCATTGATTTCAATGGAGAAGGCAATTCAGTTGGCAAAGAATGAGTTAGAGAGGAAGCAAAGAGGCAGCTGAGGCAAAGAAGAGGGTAAGGGAGATTCTTGAAAGGGGTGGTTATCCAGAAAAGTTAGGTAGGAAAAGGAAGAGTAAGGAGGTTGATAATTCACAAGAGTCTTGTCCTATGGATCATGTGGAGAGTACGACTTTATATGTTCTTCATAGTGTTCTTGGAAAGGGTATTCGTTCTGGTTTCAGAACCGTAGAGGGACGAGGACATTCAAAAGGAAGAGAGTTGAATGTTAATGGCAATATTTTGGAATGGGTTTGTTGGAATTTAGGCAAGGATTGTATTTGCGTTAACAGTGCAATTTTATTTTGCTTTGCTTTCTTTAATCTCTGTTAGTAAAAATCTACATTTTGATTGATGTGGGTAGCTATCTTACTTAGTGTTTAGCGTTTAGTCAATCTAAAAAAAATGTATCCAAGTTGTCCACTGATATTCCTGCATTTTTGAACTTTCATATAAATTTAGGTTGGGAAGGAAAATGCTTAAATACTATTCTGTTGATTCTGAAATACATGCAAATAGTATAATGATATGTTCCGAATGTATTGGCATTTTAGGAAGAAGAGTTGAAAAGGTTATGCCTGACATTTGACCAATAGTTCCACTATGCTGTTTTCTTTGCGTACACGTGATTGAGATAACAGGAAATTAGAAACTTCATGTGGATTTCTGATTGTGTTGCTCAAAATCAATAATCAAGAGTTTGTGGCAGTGTCGTCTTCATCTTTTAAACAAACTTCTCGATTATATTCTATACTTGGTTGAAAATAATTAAAAATGCCAATATTGTTCTTGGCTGTGTAAAAACAGCAGTTTCCCATCTTTTGTGCTTCATGTATTGTATTATAGTACATGGCAGTATACTTGGTTATGGTTAATGTTGCAGATGTACTTTATGGACAAGTTCAACCTTTGTAATTTTACCCAAGTGTAAGCAAATCAGTGCTTTTGCTATTGAAAAAAATTGAACAATATGTTCTTGCACATAACTGTTATGTTGTGATTATTTAATTTTATGTTCTGCTATTTGTATTTGGCGTTTTTATATCATTATAATTTTGGATGCTTGCTGGGTTTGGTTTGAGTAAACTTGCATTGCAAACTTGAAGTCTGATACATTTTGCTTATATACATACGATGATTAAAAAAAGCATCATGATGTTTTCAATTATAAATTAATCTATTTGAATGTTGAAGACCAATGGTTATTCGGGTTCTAACCAAAGGGAAACACCTTTTAATGCTTGTATTGGTTTCTACCACTTACCACCTTAACGCATAAACTTTTAAATAAAGTTGTTAGAAAAATAAACCATGTTGCCATAGAACTGGTTTTCACCGCCAACTTTGCATGCATTAAAAGATTCATATTGATTATGCTTACACTAACCATGCTGTGCATTTATTTCCAACTGCTATTAGTTTTTTGGTCTGAGTACAAATTAAAAGAGATTCTTAGGATCCATCAATTTCAGCAATTGGTTCAGGATCAATCACTGAAGAAGAAGACATTGAGCGTGAGAGTAAGTGAGTAAGAGTAACTAGGTGTATGTAGTGAGGCAGTGCTTGTACAAATTTGTATTTGGTATAGTGATTGTGTAACAGAGAAAAAAGAACTTTGTACTATTCAAAAGTGTAATAAAATATTTGTTTGAATAATATACCTATTACAAATTAGAAATTTCAACAAATGTTTTAATTCTCACAAATATTTTATATTACAACGGTTAAAATTCACTAATTTACAATGGACATTAATTGTTATTATAGAGTCTATTGTAACGGTCAATGACCGTTGTAAAAATGTGATCTATTACAACATAGCCTAATACAATGGTCGCAATGACCATTACAAAACCATATTACAATGGGCATTGCTCATTGTAAAAAAAGTTTTTACAACAGGCAATGATAGTTGTAAAAAGGGACCTATTACAACGTAGCCTATTACAACAACCACAATGCCCATTGCGAAAACCATATTGCAACGGGCATTGCCTGTTGTAAAAAGCCTGTTTTGTTGTAGCGAATTAGTTTCTCTCTTTCTTTCATTTATTAACTTTTGAATTATACTTATAACTTGTTTTTTTCTAACTTCTACATATTGGCTCTGATTTTTACAAACTTTGTAACGACCCGTATTTTTGGCAGTCAAATATTTTATTTAATTTATTATTTTAAAATTTTATATTTTGAATATTAATGGATTTTAATATTGAGTTCATAATTAAAATGAAGTTTGAATATATAATTTATATATAATTAAAAACGAGCTAGAAATGGCACTGCAATTCGTAATATGGAGTTTTGAACTTCATTTGAATATACATGATCCGATATAAGTCGGATTTCTGTGAAACAAGAAACGTTGGAAGCGTGTTGATTATAATTTTCATATGGAAGAAAAAAAAATCCAGATTTCGTGTTATACTTTGTTAGTTATGGTCAAATCAAATTTTGAAATAATCGCTATGGAAATTGTTATTAAAATATAGGCTTTTAAAATAGCCATTTTGCAAATGGACCCCATTTCCAATGAAATCTGTTTCATTGGGACTATAACGTTAAATTATTGCACGGTATTAAATCGCGTGGCAAACAGATGTCATATGTGACCACGACAGCCGTAAACGCCCATTCATTTTCTATAGCGCATGATTAAATTAATTTAATTTAATAAAGAGATATTTGAGTGTAACTTGAGCAGACAATCGAATTAAGCTAGAAACCAATTCCATTGGATTCGTATCGACGATTAGAGTCAGGATAGATATATAGTTTGTTATTTTTGAAGACCGGGTAATTTGGTGTCCAAAATGGCATTGTGGTGCGTATAAAAATAACGTATCGGGAAATAGTCTCAGAATACAATGAAACTGGTGTCGTTGGGTTCATATTGATTAATTATTGTAGAAATTCCAATCTTCGTGTCAATCGGACTTACCGTTTGATCATGGCAACGGGAAACGCCCAAATCAGTTATATTATTTTGGTCAATTCGGACAGGGGTAACTTTAAACGAATAAACGACATGCCAAATGAACTCCGATTGGGACGAAACAAGTTTCATTGGATCCGTAAGGAAGAGTACTAGTAAAATGACAAGGTTTCAAATTTATTGGATTTTTTCTGTAATTTTAGGAAATTTAAACACTTGGTTTTTTCATTGATAATTATAAAGGATTTTTCACAAATGACCTCCGAATTGGACGAAAACTGTCTCATTTGGTCCGAAATATTTTTTATGCTAGGATTAGCATGTTTCATCTCGAATGGATATCATATGAGCTTGTGTTGAAGGGTTACTTAGTCGTAAAGTTTCACAAAATAAAATATAAATAAATCCTTCCCATTTTTCTATAAATACACTACGGGTAACCCTAAATTTGAGGTCAAACTGAACTGAGTGGTCAATGCAAGTTTCTAGCCGCCATCTAATGAAACCAACGGAAGAATTTTCCCCCTTCCATACAAGTTTTGCTCCGAATCCACTCCTCTATGTTAGAAACTTCTCACATGAAATCGCTCGTCAAGAGCTTCGACGTCAACTTTGGAGATCCTTGTTGTCGATCTAGAGTGGCTGGAATCAACTGCCAAAGGCGGTGCAGTCAACCGTCGTTTCTGTAATGTTGACAGAGCTGAAGAGGATGGGATTCACGATGACAGTGAAATGCATATAGGCGATCACAGTGATGACCGACGATGAACATCTGGTGGGCTTAGGAGGGTACAGCGATGGTGTGTCGTTGGCTTCGTGTGTACTGTAATACTTCGGACGAAAAGAAGGGATGGTAACAAATAGCAGTATAAACGAATTGTTTTGTTTTCAAACCTGGAGCAAGCAGAAGGAGGATTGCCGAATATACTTTGAACGAGCACGAACCAGAAAGGGACGAAGATGATCTGAATGGAGTCAAACAATGATACTAAGATCTGGCGTGATATTTAATCGGTCCCTGTTGGATTAAAATTGGATTGGGGTCGTTGTTTATGGCATCGAGCAGTTCCGGAGGAACGAATACAAAGTCTGGGAAGTATTAAAACTGATCGTCCGGTTTAATCTCAAATTTAATGTAATTAGTAATAACTAATCATTAATTAAGGAATTTAATACTTTGTCTAAACTGGACGCAGGTGATTGAATGCAGAAGGAAAGAGAGACTAAGCAAATCAGTTCAGCCGAGGTTCTTTTTAACATAACTAAACCAAGTTTAATTTAATCATGGATTTAACTTTTTGTTTAACTCATACACTTGTAATATTCAATGCCTAGGTAATGTTTGGGATTGAGTGAAGCAGCGAGCCTTGGTTACTGGAAGTATACAGTGTGAAGGAACGGAGAAAACTTTTGGCCAGTAACTTGTTTTACCTTAAAAGTAACTAATACAATTAATGAGTTATCACTTTTAAATAGAGAAATCCTATTCACACTTGAACAATGGATCAATGCAGGCGTGAGACCGAACTTGTAAGAAGAGAACAATACAGAGGAAGACGAATTCAACAGTACAGAGGAAGACGAATTCGATCAGGTAGATTTGAATATAACGTAATCAGTCCAGATAAACTGTAATTAAGACCATTAATTATTTTATTAAGTTTTTCTTAGGATAATTGTACTGAAATGGTGGCAGGTGTTGGAAAAAATATGATACGGGGATTAGAAGGTTTTTGAACGAAGTGTATGGAAGGGAAGATGGACCGAATACCCTAATTAAAAAGTAATTAACTGCTTAAGTTAAATTAAATTATACTTAAGTTGTTAATTTGGTTTATTAAATTAGTGTTGGTTATGCAGAATGATACCTTGAAAGAAAAGACCATGCAAGGACCAAGAGTTTGCAGAGGAACCAGACCTATGTTTCAATTGGAAAAAAGTAATAACCTTATAATATTCCATTAATGCCTGTAATTAAGTTTAATCAAAAATATGACTAGGAGATAATTAATTATTTAAATTAGTATAAATTATAAAATAAATAACATGTATATCTATTATCAGAATGGAACAAAACAAGAAATACTGGAGCCGTATGGACAAGCACTACACCATGGAACTAATTTGGATAGAGATGGACACCATTGGAATTTACGGTTAAATTAAACGTTGTTTAATTTAATTGTAACAACATCGTTCAACGAATTAAATCAAGGTGAGTTAAACTCACTTAGTGCTTCCCATTTATATTTTTATAAATTGGGTTTTTATTTTGTGTGCTTTGCTTGCTGATGGTTGACTGTCTGCTAGTTATATATTTATTTATGGATTTAACCGATGAAATTAAACTAAATACCAGATCATTATTTTAACGATTTGACGTAACAAATGTAACTTACCTTGTTGCGCATGTTTATTTATAAATGTGTTTAATTGTTTGAATTGTTTTGTTGACTGATTGATGTTAAATAGTTGTTATTTACTGTTATGGAAATTTTCGGTAAATGGAATTGAACGATCTGATTTGTGATAACCAATTTGAATACAGGGAAGAAGAGGTTGGAGGGATCCAATGGGATTCCTCAAATATATTATTTATTTTCATGTTATCATATATGAACTGACCTGATTGGGTGATTGATTTGATTGTTGATTGAAAATTCAACATCTGTTTAGTTTAAACCAGTGGGCGGTTTTGGTTGAATAATTGGCAGCATATGGCCTATAAAATCAATCGTTTTATAAATTTTGATTTACCGTCAGACAAATCGACAGAGATGAAGTTATAATTTTTTTTTATAACTGGATGTAAATTTTGAAATATATTATTTTAAATAATAGTTATCAAAAGGATATAAATATTTATTATTTATTATTTAAACTTATAATTAATTGTTAATTGATTTTATAGAGTAAATTCTGATGTTAATCAGATTTATAAACTAGTGAATAGGTAATTAACCTAATGATTAAATTTGGATAATTGTTTTGTTAAGAAACAATTAAATGGAATTATTTAAACTAATTAATTTAAAGTGAGAACGAATTAAAATTGGTTAATAAGATAACCGTGATTTGAGTGACTAAATCGACCGTTTTAAATTGGGGATGATGATTAAATTAGTGTATTTGAAATAAAATAGTTCAAATGAATATTGTTTAATTTTAATAAGATATTTAAAAAGGAGTTTACTATTTATTTTAGTTAATAAAGGAATTAACTACTCTACAGTAGTTATTGATTAAAATAAATTATTATTTTAAATTAAGAATAAATTATTATTTTAAATTAAGAATAATTTAGAAAATTGTCTTTTAATTGGGATTCATTTGAAGGTAATCGAAATTGAAATGAAATCTAATTGAATGGTGAAAGGAGTTTATGAACAGGTATTATTTCAAACCTGAGTTTTCATAATAGAGTAATAATAGAAATTTTAAACAAATACAATAGTGAAAATAAATGCTACTTAATTATTGAATTAAGTAAAAAGGGAATTAAGATAAAAGGGTTTATAATAAACCAGAGTTATATAAAAGAGGTTTGAGGTATTATATCGTAATTCTAAATTAACATTACTAAATGGTGGGATTAAGCGAAAGTGAGGAATTGAAATAAGATTTCCAAAGCGGGAAGGGTTGAATGAATTTGAAAAGGAATTAGTGAAAGTGAATTTGGTAAAAGAAGTGGATCGTAAGCTTGTGTAATCAAATTTGAATTATAAAAATAGATTTGTTTAAAGAGGTCGAGGTTAAAATATGGTATTTTATAAGAAATTATTTAATTATTGAATTAAGGAATAATAAGGGAGAGATTTTCAAAAGGATAAGAAGGTTGTATGAAACTATATTTTATAGAATAGTTAAATGGAATTTGAATTTATATTAGAATGGAATACTGGGTTTCGGGATTTCAACTTGTATTTATCTCCAGATATGAACGTTGTTGGTCAAGGTCTGAGAGGTAATTAAAATACCTCAACTTGAACGACATCAGGATTATCTGCAGATGATATTTGTTGTAATGGTAAAAGAGGTTAGTAAATATGTATTATTTCCATTAAAAAAATAATAGTGCAACGATTATTGGGAACGTGGGGAATATATAACAAGAGTTCCAAAGTAAAAGGGAAATAAAAAGGGGTTGCCGGAAATATAATGATATGTTCGAGTTAAAAAGGAAATGTAAAGTTGAGTTTTGTTATATAAGAGTAAGCATGGATTTTGTTTCAAGTAATGAATAAAAGATATTTTATAATGTTGTTTTACGAACAAATAAGTTGAATTGATTTCCCTAATATTAGATAACAACGTGGCTGATGTTTTGAAAGTGAAATAGGAAACAGGAAACTGGATATATATAAAAGTGATATTGTTTAAAGAAAAATCTTAGTGAAGGACTATAATTAAAATATCGAAATATTTAAGAGTTTTAAATCTACATTTATTTTAATTAAAAGGCCAAGTGATGTTGAATACTGAACTAGTGAACTCATTTGATTTTCATGATTGAATCACTGTTTATTTTGATAGTTAAATCACCGACTATCAAACCTATCCAATACGATTGTTGGTATGGAAAGACCGGGATCAAATTTATATTCGAAAACCATTCCGACCAACAAATACGTGAAGATATTAGAAGATGATAGAGATGGAGCATTGAAGACCGTAGATCTTCATAAATGGAAGAACTACTAATAATCTCTGATGTTGCAACCAGAGATAAACTGTGGTTTTATCGTGGTTGGAATCTATGGATTGTAAGGACTAATCGCTACTAATCTATAGGGTGATTCCTTGGATGTGGTAGGAGGGTATCTTCGGTTCATCCTGTTCCTGGATGACTTGTCTGGATGAATGTATGACAAAGTATTTCCAAAGGAATTACGTACGTTGATTTCTTCAAACGTACCATAGTTGTTGGCGGAGGAATGGTTTTCCTTTAGCCAAATAACTAGAGTATTTTTGTGGATGTCAATTAGCGATATCTGGCGGATTTGACGATGTGGCATTCAAAGTGAATGGTGACCAAATGTTCAAAAAGGAAATTCAAACCTCAAGCCTCATCAACTAGGAAATGACAAAAATCGGGTAGGCAGCATGGCTACGTGGGTCGCTCCCATTAGGGTATACAATCACCTATCTAGAGAAATTCCACTTGCTTCTTTAATCTATTTCGATGTTGTCCGTTTTCAGGAAACGGTGGTTTGAGCCCAACCGTTGGTGATATACATTCGATACACTCAAGCGAAATGAGTGGTTGGTCATATGTGGGCCGGGTTGCAAGACATTCTTGTTGAACTCAATGTATTCCCCTCTAGAGATACACTATCAGCAGGTTGTTCCATACCTTGTCATAGTCAGAATCCAATCTCCAATAAGCGCCTGCGGTTTTGATTGTATATTATATATGTGGAGCGTGAGATGCAAGCGTTCCGCTCAATTGATATCTAATTGTATTTAGACACTATTATAATATCAAAAAAGATATTGATTTCAAAAATGTTTTGGGTTATCGTAAGGTAAAAACCGTCTGTATTTATGTGTGGATTTGGTCTTACGATTATCCTTTTCTTTCGAAAAGATTTTTGAACTTTAAAATCATATTGGATGATCCCCCTTAATACTATGCGAGTTTTTCTCACTCTGGTTCACCAGACTGACCTAGAGTTTTGTAAATGCTTGGGTTAGACTGGGTGTACAGGTCCAAGATATCGGATGCTGCGAAGTCTAGAGACGAGTTGGAGGTGTTTAGACGTATGAGATTATATGTTGTCTATTCCGCTGTGTATTGTGCATGAGGACAGATTAATATAACTATCCAGATGTGTGATGTACCTTGATATTGTATGTATTTTTAAAATCTCTCAATAAAGGTTTATTTCTATATTATATTTTGTTCCGCTGCGATGCGAGACTCTTATTCTGTGTTGGGTTGGTTCTTCTTCTTCTATTCTAATATTTCTTTTTTTCTTGTCTCACCCTCTAATTTATTTCTATAAACGTTCCAGTGTTTTCGGTGTTGGGAAGGTCAGCATGAGTTACGGTAAATGTATTTATGTTGATTTTCGAGGCCCAAATTCCTGGTCATTACAGTGGTATCAGAGCTATTGGTTTAGTAATAACCTTGGCTCTGTGGTGTAACTCGATAGAGATTGGGTTAGTAATACCCTGGATCGAGATTGAGTGTATATATATGAGAGCGTATTTGTAAATTTTATATATAAATGTTTTATATTGTGTTGTTGATCGGTTCAAGTGTTGAAAAGCATTGAACTGACAATGAATACAATATTGATTTGTAAAGAGGGTAAATGAAATAATTTTACCCAAATTATATTTTTGTATAGAAAGGAAATAATTTTATTAAATTATTAAGATATTAGTGTGTTTGATTGATTTGAATGGAACTCAAATCGGATTGAAATTGTGAATTGAAATTTAACTTGGTTAAGTGTAATTAAATTCAGAACGATATTGAAATTAAATAAAACAGGTTTGGAAATTTGAAATTTGATGAATAAATAAATTTGGAATTTGAATTAATAATAATTAATTGGAAATCGATCGAATGTTAATCGATTGATGTTCTAATATGTGAAACCAAAATAAAATATTAATATTGAAATGTAAATTCAACTGATCTAGTTGATTTTGTTGTGTATTGGTTGCTAATCGTGAATTGTTTGTTATTGGATGATAGTTTGCTTGAATGGAATAATCAACGGTTTAATGGAGCTAAACGAAGTATAAACTAAATAATAATTTCCGGTATAATTAAATTGGAATGAAACTGCATATAATTGAAATTTATAATTTAACCCTGTATTTGAAAATAAATGGATGCTATCGGTTTGATCTTGGAATTGGAATAGTTATACTTGTTGATTAGTGAAACACTACTTCAGAATTTCATATATTTATTACTCATATGTGAATTGAGTTAAGTACAAGTGCCAGATGGCAAGGCAGATCGATATGGGTTGAATAAATCGCATATACATCGAGCAATTATGCTCAACAGCACTCGTAAAAGGTACGCCTACGCGAAAATATGGAATTTTGGGTTTTAATTTTTGTTTTCTGACCGTGTGGGTCGATGTATATATACTATTTGTTCCTGCGATGTCGCAGATGTCACTCCGTACAGGGGAGACTCTGCCGAATTTTCCCGGGAATTTAAAGTGTTAGAATTTTTTTGGTATTTTTGGAAAATATTTATATACGATATTGAATTGGTTTTTGATTTTAAAATAAACTGGATTTGGAGATTTACGGGATTTGTAGCATTTTTCTTACCTTAGCAATTTCGAGGACGAAATTATTTTAAGGAAGGAAGAATGTAACGACCAGTATTTTTGGCAGTCAAATATTTTATTTAATTTATTATTTTAAAAATTATATTTGGAATATTAATGGATTATAATATTGAATTCATAATTAAAACGAAGTTTGAATATATAGTTTATATATAATTGAAAACGAGCTCGAAATGGCGCTGCATTTCGTAATATTGAGTTTTGAACTTTAATTGAATATACATATCCGATATAAGTTGGATTTTTGTGAAACAAGAAATGTTGGAAGCGCGTTGATTATAATTTCCATATGGAAGAGAAAAATCCAGATTTCGTCTTATACTTTGTTAGTTATGGTCAAATCAAATTTTGAAATAGTCTCTATGGAAATCGTTATTAAAATATAGGCTTTTAAAATAGCCATTTTACAAACGGACCCCGTTTTTGATGAAATCAGTTTCATTGAGATCGTAACGTTAAATTATTGCATAGTATTAAATTGTGTGGCAAACCGATGTCATATGTGACCACGGCAGCCGTAAACGCTCATTCATTTTCTGTAGCATGTGATTAAATTAATTTAATTTAATAAAGAGATATTTGAGTGTAACTTGAGCGGATGATTGAATAAAGCCAAAAACCAATTCCATTGGATTCGTATCGACGATTAGAGTTAGGATAGACATATATTTTGTTATTTTTGGAGACCGGATAATTTGGTATCCAAAATAGCATTGCGGTGCGTATAAAAATAGCGTACCGGGAAACAGTCTCAGAATACGATGAAACCGGTGTCGTTGGGTTCGTATTGATTAATTATAGTAGAAATTCCAATTTTCGTGTCAACCGGACTAAACATTTGATCGTGGCAACGATAAACGCCCAAATCAGTTATATTATTTTGGTTAATTTGGACAGGAGTAACTTTAAACGAATAAAGGACTGGCCAAATGAATTCTGATTTGGACGAAACAAGTTTCATTGGATCCGTAAGGAAGAGGTCTAGTAAAATGACAGGTTTTCAAATTCATTGATTTTTTTTGTAATTTTAGGAAATTTAAACACTTGGTTTTTTCATCGATAATTATAAAGGATTTTTCACAGATGACCTCGGAATTGGACGAAACCTATCCCATTTGGTCCGAAATATTTTTTTATGCTAGGACTTGCATGTTTCGTCTCGAATGGATATCATATAAGCTTGTGTTGAAGTGTTACTCAGTCGTAAAGTTTCACAAAATAAGATATAAATAAATCCTTCCCATTTCTCTATAAATACACTCTGGGTATCCCTAAATTTGGGGTCAAGCTGAACTGAATGGTCAATGCAAGTTTCTGGCCGCCATCTAATGAAACCAACGGCAGAATTCCCCTCTTCCATACACGTTTGGCTCCGAATCCGCTCCTCTATGTTAGAAACTTCCCACATGAAAACCGCTCAGCTCGTCAAGAGCTTCGACGTCAACTGTAGAGATCCTTGTTGTCGATGTAGAGTGACCGGAATCGGCTGTCAAAGGCGGCGCAGTCAACCGTTGTTTCTGGAATGTTGACAGAGCAGAAGAGGGTGGGAATTGCGGTGATAGTGGAATGCTTCGAGGCGATCACAGTGATGACCTGCGATGAACATCTGGTGGGCTTAGGTGGGTACGGCGATGGTGTGGAGTTGGCTTCATGTGTACTGTGATACTTCGGACGGAAAGAAGAAGGGACGGTAACAAACAACAGTTTAAAAGAAGTTTTTTATTTTCAAACCTGGAGTAAGCAGAAGGAGGAGTGTCGAACATACTTTGAACGAGCACGAACCAGAAAGGGACGAAGATGATCTGAATGGAGTCAAACAATGAAACTAAGATCTGGAGTGATATTTAATCGGTCCCTGTTGAATTAAAATTGGATTTGGGTCATTGTTTGTGGCATCGGGCAGTTCCGGAGGATCGAAGGCAAAGCCTGGGAAGTATTAAAACTGATCGGCCGGTTTAATCTCAAATTTAATGTAATTAGTATTAACCATTCATTAATTAAGGAATTTAATACTTTGTCTAAACTGGACACAAGTGATTAAATGCAGAACGAAAGAGAGACTAAGGAAATCAGTTTAGCCGAGGTTCTTTTTAACGTAACTAAACCAAGTTTAATTTAATCAAGGATTTAGCTTTCTGTTTAACTCATATACTTGTAATATTCGATGCCTAGTTTATGTTCGGGATTGAGTACAACAGCATGCCTTGGTTACTGGAAATATACAGTGTGAAGGAACGGAGAAAACTTTTGGCCAGTAACTTGTTTTACCTGAAAAGTAACTAATACAATTAAATGAGTTATCACTTTTAAATAGAGAACTCCTATTCACACTTGAACAATGGATCAATGCAGGCGTGAGACCGAATTGGTAAGAAGAGAACAGTACAGAGGAAGACGAGTTCAACCGTACAAAGGAAGACGAATTCGATCAGCCAGATTTGAATATAACGCAATCAACCCGGATAAACTATAATTATGACCGTTAATTATTTTATTAAGTTTTGCTTAGGATAATTATACTGAAATGGTGGCAGGTGTTGGGAAAAAAATATACGGGGGTCATATGGTTTTTGAATGTAGTATATGGAAGGGAAGATGGACCGAATACCCTAATTAAAAAGTAGTTAACTGCTTAAGTTAAATTAAATCATACTTAAGTTGTTAATTTGGTTTATTTAATTAGTGTTGGTTATGCAGAATGATACCTGGAAAGAAACGACCATGCAAGAACCAAGAGTTTGCAGAGGAACCAGACCTATATTTCAATTGGAAAAAAGTAATAACCGTATAATATTTCGTTAATGCCTGTAATTAAGTTTAATAAAAAATATGACTAGGAGATAATTAAATTAGTATAAATTATAAAATAAATAACTTGTACATCTATTATCAGAATGGAATAAAACGAGAAATACCGGAGCCGTATGGACAAGCACTACATCATGGAGAATGGAGACTACTGGAATTTACGGTTAAATTAAACGTTGTTTAATTTAATTGTAACAACATCGTTCAACGAATCAAATCAAGGTGAGTTAAACTCACTCAGTACTTCCAATTTATATTTTATATAAATTGGGTTTTTATTTTATGTGCTCTGCTTGCTGATGGTTGACTGTCTGCTAGTTATATATTTATTTATTGATTTAACCGATGAAATTAAACTGAATACCAGATCGTTATTTTAACGATTTGACCCAATAAAGTAAACTTACCTTGTTGGTCACATTTATTTATAAATGTATTTAATTGTTTGAATTGTTTTGTTGACTGGTTGATGTTAAATAGTTGTTATTTACTGTTATGGAAATTTTCATTAAATGGATGGAATGATCTGATTTGTGATAACCAATTTGAATACCGGAAAAAACAGGTTGGAGGGATCCAACGGGATTCCTCAAATATATTATTTATTTTCATATTATCATATATGAACTGACCTGATTGGGTGATTGATTTGATTGTTGATTGAAAATCCAACATCTGTTTAGTTTAAACCAGTGGGCGGTATTGGTTGAGTAATTGGCAGCATATTGCCTATAAAACCAATCGTTTTATTAATGTTAATTTCCATCAGACAAATCGACAGAGATGAAGTTATAAAATTTATTTTATAACTGGATATAGATTTTGAAATATATTATTTTAAATAATAGTTATCAAAAGGATATAAATATTTATTATTTATTATTTAAACTTATAGTTAATTGGTAACTGATTTTATAGAGTAAATTCTGATGTTAATCAGATTTATAAACAAGTGAATAGGAAATTAACCTAATGATTAAATTTGGATAATTGTTTTGCTAAGAAACAATTAAATGGAATTATTTAAATTAATTAGATAATTTATTAATTTAAAGTGAGAACGAATTAAAATTGGTTAATAAGATAACCGTGATTTGAGTGACTAAATCGACCATTTTAAATTGGGGATGATGATTAAATTAGTGTATTTTAAATAAGATAGTTCAAATGAATATTTTTTAATTTTAATAAGATATTTAAAAAGGAGTTTACGGTTTATTTTAGCTAATAAAGGAATTAACTACTCTACGTAGTTATTGATTAAAATAAATTATTATTTTAAATTAAGAATAAATTATTATTTTAAATTAAGAATAATTTAGAAAATTACCTTTTAATTGAGATTCATTTAAAGGTAATCGAAATTAAAATGAAATCTAATTGAATGGTGAAAGGAGTTTATGAATAGGTATTATTTCAAACCTGCGTTTTTATAACAGAGTTATAATAGAAATTTTAAGCGAATACAATAGTGAAAATAAATGCTACTTAATTATTGAATTAAGTAAAAAGGGAACTAAGATAAAAGGGTTTATTATAAACTGGAGTTATATAAAAGAGTTTTGAGGTATTGTATCGTAATTCGAAATTTACGTTACTAAATGGTGGGATTAAGCGAAAGTGAGGAATTGAAATAAGATTTCCAAAGTGGGAAGGGTTTAATGAATTTGGAAAGGAACTAATGAAAGTGAATTTGGCAAAAGAAGTGGATCGTAAGCTTGTGTAATCAAATCTGAATTATAAAAATAGATCTGTTTAAAGAGGTCGAGGTTAAAATATGGTATTTTATAAGAAATTATTTAATTATTGAATTTAGGAATAATAAGGAAGAGATTTTCAAAAGGATAAGAAGGTTGTATGAAACTATATTTTATAGAATAGTAAAATGGAATTTGAATTTATATTAGATTGAAATACTGGGTTTTGGGATTTCAACTTGTATTTATCTCCAGATATGAACGTTGTTGATCAAGGTTTGAGAGGTAACTAAAATGCCCCAACTTGAACGAACTCAGGATTATCTGCAGATGATATTAGTTGTAATGGTAAAAGAGGTTAGTAAATACGTATTATTTCCATTAGAGAAATAATAGTGCAACGATTAATGGAAATGTGGGGAATATATAACGAGAGTTCCAAAGTAAAAGGGAAAGAAAAAGGGGTTGCCGGAAATATAATGATATGTTCGAGTTAAAAAGGAAATGTAAAGTTGAGTTTTATTGTATAAGAATAAGCATAGATTTTTTTTAAGTAATGAATAAAGGATATTTTGTAATGTTATGTTACGAATAAATAAGTTGAATTGATTTACCCAATATTAGATAATAATGTGGCTAATGTTTTGAAAGTGAAAATAGGAAACTGGATATATATATATATAAAAGTGAAATTATTTAAAGAAAAATCTTAGTGAAGGACTATAACTAAAATATCAAAATATTTAAGAGTTTTAAATCTACATTTGTTTTAATTAAAAGTCCAAGTGATGTTGAATACTGAACCAGTGAACTCATTTGATTTTCATGATTGAATCACTGTTTATTCTGATAGTGAAATCACCGACTATCAAACCTATCAAATACGATTGTTGGTATGGAAAGACCGGGATCGAATTTATATTCGAAAACCATTCCAACCAACAAATGCGTGAAGATATCAGAAGATGATAGAGACGGAGCATTGAAGACCGTTGATCTTCATAAATGGAAGAACTACTAATAATCTCTAATGTCGCAACCAAAGATAAACTGTGGTTTTGTCGTGGTTGGAATCTACGGATAGCAAGGACTACTCGCTACTAATCTATAGGGTGATTCCTTGGATGTTGTAGGAGGGTATCTTCGGTTCATCCTGTTCCTGGATGACTTGTCTAGATGAATGTCTGAAAGAGTATTTCCAAAGGAAATACGTATGTTAATTTCTTCAAACGTACCATAATTGATGGCGGAGGAATTGTTTTTTTCTATCCAAATAACTAGAGTATTTTTGTGGATGTCAATTAGCGATATCTGGCGGATTTGACGATGTGGCATTCAAAGTGAATGGTGATCAAATATTCGGAAAGGAAATTCAAACCTCAAGCTTCATCAACCGGGAAATGACGAAAATTGGGCAGGCAGCATGGCTATGTGGGTCATTCCATTAGGGTGTATAATCATCTATCTTGAGAAATTCCATTTGCTTCTTTAGTCTATTTCGATGCTGTCCCTTTTCAGGAAATGGTGGTTTGAGCCCAACTGTTGGTGATATACATTCGATACACTCAAGCGAAATGAGTGGTCGGTCATGTGTGGGACGGGTTGCAAGACGTTCTTGTTGAACCCAGTGTATCCCCCTCTAGAGATACACTATCGGCAGGTGGTTCCATACCTAGTCATATTTGGAATATAATCTCCAATAAGCGCCCGCGATTTTTATTGTATATTATATATGCGGAGCGTGTGATGCAAGCGTTCTACTAGATTGATATCTACTTGTATTTAGACACTATTATAAAATAAAAAAAGATATTGATTTCAAAATTGTTTTGGGTTATCGAAAGGTGAAAACCGTCCGTATTTATGTGTGGATTTGGTCTTACGATTATCCTTTTCTTTCGAAAAGATTTTTGAACTTTAAAATCAAATTGGATGATCCCCCTTAGTACTGTGCTAGGTTTTCTCACTCTGGTTCACCAGACTAACCCAGTGTTTTGTAAATGCTCGGGTTAGACAGCGGTGTACAGTTCCAGATTATCGGATGCTATGAAGTCCAGAGACAAGTTGGAGGTGTTCAGACGTATAAGATTATATTGTGTGTATTTTGCTGTGTATTGTGTATGAGGATAGGATATTATAACTGTCCAGATTTGTGATGTACCCTGATATTGTATGTATTTTTAAAAGCTCTCAATAAAGTTTTATTTCTGTATTATATTTTGTTCCGCTGCGACGTGAGACTTTGATTTTGTGTTGTTTCTTCTTCTTCCATTCTAATATTTCTTTCTTTCTTATCTCACCCTTTAATTTCTTTCTATAAATGTTCCAGTGTTTTCGGCGTTGGGAAGGTCGGCATGAGTTACCGTAAATGTTTTTATGTCGATTTTCGAGGCCCAAAATCCCTCGGTCGTTACAAACTTTATATGTAGATTGATCATAAAACTGTCATAGACAAAATGATGCCACTCCCATAGCTAAATTATAACTATTTAATAACCTTTTTTTATTTAATTAATTCTAATTAGTTACTCTGACTTAAATTTATGGTTGTTAAATTCCCCTTCCTTAAAGGGTTCTGTCGTCGAAATCTCCCAAGGCAGAAGAATGATGTAAATACGTTTATCCAATATCCACTACAACCTGCTCAACGATCATCTACTACGTCCATTATCCATAAATTTTCTATGGCAATTTGTGCAAAAATGTTCATGTCTTGCATCCAGATACATGCAAATATCCTAATAATAACATATGGTTTTATATACATGCTACCATCATCATCCATATGCAACAATCGTATGATAATCATCCACTTATAACAACTCTGGAAATAAAGTAAAAATGTACACATCCATATGCATAAACTTGGTGTCCTAGATAGTCGATCGTCGATCTCTGATAGTGACTAGTGTGTGTTATGTGTTAATTGCATCCATTAGACAACACTTGCAACCACTTGCATCTATCACATATAACATGTCCTACTAACATGTTTTCAATCAATCCTACCATCCATAAGCTTAATCCTAAAATCTTCCATTCTCAAGAATATTTAGAAGAAAGACCCTAATCAAAGGAAAAAGCTAATGGTAGAATATCTAAATAATATTTGTCAAAAGAGCATAGGTAACAAACCAAAATTCTCCTAAGATTCCAAGTTGTTATATCTAAAATTTCTTCCTATGAGATGTGTAACACCCCACATCCGCTAAGGTCACTCACTAAGGGAATGCCTTAGTTTCGGTGGAGTATTTTTAGTGAGTATAGAACAGAATAATTACAACAAGACAGATATAAGTAATACTTGAAAATTAAAACATCATTTCATTGCAGCGGAAAGTAAAACATGTTTGGTTACATCACAAAACCATAACAAGAGTCAAGTACATAATATCCATCCTGATAAAATAGAAGTACATAATCCCACTACATAGATAATAGCCATAATAGAAAAGATAAACCGAGCTTTACTTCTACGGTCCAAGCCTCAAAAAAATAGATATAGCGGTCTGATCCAAGCCCACTAGTGCTAGGCCCACTCTGATAACCTGAGGGTTGGGAAAAAGATAAAAAAACAACGGGGTCAGACATAAGTCTGAGCGAGTCCTATAACCTTAACAATACAATCATTAAAGTAATTAGGGTATGATATAAACAAGGTACGGTACCTCTGGGGATAATGACTACACTAAGTAGCCAACTAAACACAGGATGTACTAAGATAACCGAAAAGACGCATTTACCCACCCAAGGATAATTACTACACTGCACCACCCCAGATCTACCCACCCAAGGGTAATTCCTATACTGCACCACCCCAGATCTACCCACCCAAGGGTAATTCCTACACTGCACCACACCAGTTCTACCCACCCAAGGGTAATTCCTACTTAAAGGTTGATCCCACTAAGTGTACTTAGTAATTTTTAATAGTAGTTTCGTGTACCCCTAGCTAACTACATAGGTGTCGTCTGCCCCTATCTCCACTAGGTGTACCCACTACTCCCCAAGCGATCGGCTCCCTAACGTAGATACCCGTGCTGGCCCCACAGTGGGGTGTATCATTCCCCAAAGTGGCAACCTGATAATATCAACGGTGCACGGCTTATACCTACACGATGCAACAACGTCTTACTTACCAGCCCGGGTCCACACACGCATATGAAACCCGTTGGACTTGCGTTGCCACCGCTAACCCGTTTTGGCCTCTTACAGTCAAGCCCAATATGCGTGTCCCGTCCTCGACTTGGGTCGAGCCCATAAAGATACGTTTGGGATATTGGTTGAAATGGGCCCCCACAAGCAACCCACCTAAGCTTGTCATTTCTAGTGAATCCCACTTAACCCTTTAACCATGTCCACTTACATGTTATAAATTTTGGTTAAGTATTTTAATCATATTTTAATTGCCACTCAAGGCACCCACTAGATTTCCACATGCCACCCAAGGCACTTACTTGATTCCCACATGCCACCCAAGGCACTTACTTAACCCTTTAATCATGTTTAATTACATGTTCCACTTTGGTTAAGTATTCTAATCATATTTTCTATTGCCACCCAAGGCAACCCACTAGTTTCCTCATGCCACCCAAGGCACCCCCACTAGTTACTACATGCCACCCAAGGCACCCAATTAACCCCTCATGCCCCACTACATGCTAATTTGGTTAAGTGTTTCTTAATTAATTAAGATCGTAACCTTTGTAAAGACCCTCACATTAGACTGTCTTTTATGGCAGCTGGATATGTCGGTTGGTTCCGGGCAGTCTTACACCATAACAGAGTCTAACCTCGTGTCTTTACACTTGTCACGTATTTAGTTTATGACTAAGGCCTCTCACATTGGGCCAATCATTTGTAGCCGCTGGATTTGCCGGTCGGTTCCGGACAGTCTTATGCTACAAAAGGGTCCAACCTCGTGTCTTAGTCGATTAATTACACCTAATTAATCACCCCCATAATTTGTATTAATTATCCCTAATTAATTACCAATTTCAAGAATATGGGTAAACCTAACTCAATAGGTAAATTCCCAATTCCATAATATGGGTAGACCTAACTTAATAGGTAAATTCCCAATTCCATAATATGGGTAGACCTAACTTAATAGGTAAATTCCCAATTATGTCCATTCACTTTATGTTATGCTTAAGCATACCCATTTCACACCATTTTATTAACATGCATATCAACCCCATCGTTCCCCACGTAATTCGTTCTCATAACATGACATAATAAAGGGAAGATTCATCACAAATGCCATGGGTTTAACCAACATAGAATATAACTTTATCATGGGTTTAAAAGGTGTCAACTTGCATATATGAGCATACATTAAACCCAACTAGCATTTAACCCAAACTTGCATGAAGCACATATGTCACAAAGGGGTAACTTGCATATGATTCTTATGTCATACAAAGGTGTGAACTTGCATAGCATGTCACATGTTAACTTGCATATAACCAAACACATAACTTGCATAACATGTTACATATGAACTTGCATATAATCATGCACATAACTTGCATATAACCAAACACATAACTTGCATAACATGTTACATATGAACTTGCATAAAATCATGCACATAACTTGCATTACATGTTACATATGAACTTGCATATAATCTCACATATAGCTTGCATAACATGTTACATATGAACTTGCATATAATCTCACATATAGCTTGCATAACATGTTACATATGAATCAATGTTCAACATAGTGTTTTGCATAATGAGCATCATAAAACATAGCATTAAACTTGCATAACATATAGCATAAAACTTGCAAAACACACAACATACACTATACTAAACTTGCATAAACACATTGATCCACAAACATAGCCATATCTTATCATATCCTATCATAATCAATTTAACAATTGATTATTAAGGCTATAGAAACTCACCACTAAACTCCAATAAGCAAACCCTTGCCAAAAATCACCCAAAAACTCTAGCCTTGAAAATAAAGCTTGCAACTTGATGATGAATGCAAGCTAATGATCACTCATACAACTTAAAAATGCTTGTATGAACATGAAAGCCTTCATAGAAATAGTTTAGAAAGAGGATGGAGGCTAGGGTTTTGAGTGGAGGCTATGATCATAGAAAATTTTGGCATAGTTTAGTTAGAGGATAGGATTATGATCATTTAGGGCTAGCTTAGGGTCTTATTTATAGGATTAGGTTGTGTTTTAGACCCTTAGATTAACCCTAGGTTAGTTTAGGTCCGTCAGATTTCGTCCCAAGCCCTTCAACCCAGCCCAAAACTCAACCAGGTGCACCCAGGCCAGAATCAGCCGACAGGGCAAGTCGACAGCCCTATCGACTGCCAAGTCGACAGGCATGTCGACAGGCAAGTCGACAGCCCTGTCGACTTGGCTGGGCGGGAGTTTTCCCGCCTGGCCCCCATTTCTGCATGTTTCGAAATTCAAATTTCCCGAAAACTTCTTTGGGCCTTAACCGGGTCATACGAACTCCGATTTACAAAATTTCGGACTCTATTTCGCGTATTTTTCCGAGACGAACACAATGACGTAACCCGTTTCCCCTGATTCTCACATCTGAGATTATTAATTCTATAATTAGTGAATATTAGTATTAACTGAAATTCGGGGTGTTACATTCTCCCCTCCTTAAAGGATTTCGTCCCCGAAATCTCTAAGCTAAGGAGAATGCATATCCTACCATCCAAACAACCATCTACTCAATCCATCAAACACGGGCATCCATTGTCCTTAAAACAATTTCTAATGATGTATGAGCATATGCAAAGAGTGTGTGTATATGTTCCCTATCTAATGTATGAACATATGCAAACCATGATAGTGCCATGCATCCAATATGTATGCGAGAGAACCCTATCGACACATACTGTATCTATATGAGTGCACAATCATTCACCAAAATGCATCATCCATATGATAACACAACCATTATACATCCATCAATTTAGCTACCTACACACAATTATATGCAATATGCAATATGAAGTGACTGAGCCGATCTAGTGTCTAGAGTGTGTGTATATGCATCCACGAGCAACCACTAGCAAACACTTGCATCCACATGCATCCATCAATCATAACATGTCTCAAACACATGTTTCAACCATAGGTTTACCCTATCTAAAGGTCAAAGGTACTAACGAGAGGACATACTACAGATAAGATAAGTACTAGTCAAACGATAAAGGAGAAATTAAAAGGCATATCCTAAAAAGGAATGGGTATAATGAACGCATCTTCTCTTCTGTCTCTAAAGTAGCGTTGCTCTCATCTTCTCCCCATTGCACTTTGACTAGTTGAACCTCTCGATTCCTCAACTTCCTAGTCTCTGACCCAAGGATGCGAGTAGGAGCTCGTTGAATCGTCTCATCACGCTCTATCTCTACTTCTTTAAGCAAGCTCGGCTCTACCACCTCAGCGGTCTCATGTAGGCACTTCCTCAAATGTGACACATGGAATACATCATGTACACCACTAAGCCTGTCGGGCAACTCCACTCTATATGCCATCTGTCCAATCCTTTCCTTAATAGGAAACGGTCCAACAAACCTTGGTGCTAACTTTCCAACAGATCCAAAGCGAACCACATTTCGTAACGGAGATACCTTGATAAAACCATGTCCCCAACATCAAACTTAAGCTCTGCTTTCCTCTTGTCCGCATAAGATTTCTGTCTTTCTTGCGCCGCTTTCATCCTTCTTCGAATCAAATCAATCTTTTCCGAAGTCTTTCTAACCATATCGGGCCCAAGCAAGATCTCATCCGTAGATTCCTACCAACATGTAGGTGATCGACAAGGCCTTCCATAAAGAGCTTCGAAAGGAGCCATGCCAATACTAGACTGAAAGCTGTTATTATACGCGAACTCCACCAATGGAAGATACTCTTCCCCTGTACCTCCAAAATTCAAGATACATAGCCTCAAAAGGTCTTCTAAAATACGATTCACCCTCTCGGTCTGGCCGTCCGTCTGAGGATGATACGCGGTACTCAAACATAACTGAGTCCCTACCGCCTCTTGCAAACTCTTCCAAAACTCTCTAGTGAAGATAGGATCTCGATCGCTCACTATACTGGAAGGTACACCATGCAATCTAAAAATATCTCGAATGTAAACTGAAGCTAGCCATGGAGCAGTTCTCTTACTCTTCACGGGTATAAAATGGGCGCTCTTAGTAAGTCTGTCTACCACAACCCAAATTCCCGTATTACCCTTCCTCGATCTCGGTAATCCATCGAGACACTATCCCACTTCCATAGCGGAACCTCCAATGGGTGAAGCAACCCATCGGGTTTCTTCTTCTCCGCTTTCACTTGCTAGCACACCAAGCATCTAGCGACATACTCGGCCACATCTTTCTTCATACCGGCCCAAAAGAAAACTCGCTTCATGTCTTGGTACATCTTGTCCCCACCGGGATGAATGGTCATCTTCGACCGATGTGCATCATCAAGTATAGCCTTCCTCAAACCCTCGTCTTGCGGTACACAAAGTCTACCGTCTCTACGCAACCACCCCTTACCATCTAGGGTGTACCTACTCAAATGGCTGCACGACTCCCCCTCCTCATGAGCTTCTCTACTAACTCAACCAACTGTGGGTCGTCTCGCTGTGCTCCGCCAATCCGCCCCAAAAGAGTAGGCCTAACCTCCAAGGAGGCTAGCAAACCGGGTACAAAGTCAACGGAAGGTCTAAAGTCAAACATAGAAATAAACTCTAAGCTCCGTCGTTCAACGAACAATGAACTCAAGGACAACCTTTTTCTACTTAAGGCGTCCGCTACCATGTTACCCTTGCCATGGGTATACGCTATCTCAAACTCATAGGATGCTAAGAATCCCATCCACTTTTGTTGTCCTAAGACTATGCGCTCGAAGAGTCTCCAACACTTCCCTAAGATGTAGGGCATGATCTTCTCCACTTTTAGAGAAAACCAGGATATTACCCCATCCAAAATCATCACAACTGTCCATCTCTCACGCAGACCATCCTAGTCGAACTTGACATCCCCCAAGTGCAAGCCCCAAAGGCCTAAAACAATATCAGACAAACACCCAAGGGATATCTCCTTCGAGTTCAGACGACCTACGTGAGATGATACTAGTAAAAATGGCTAAACAATTAAGCCTTTGACCAACTTTGGATGTCCTCGCCAGTCTCGCTCCAAAACCACCGTTTTTCCCATAACTGACTTTGCTCAACCTATTGAGCACATACGAAAACTTATTTCGCTCCTAGAAAAGACCAAGATGTCATTTACAAAGACCATCACAAACTTATTTAGGTACTCCCTGAACACCCTTCTCATCAAATCAACAAAGTATGCGGGGGCGTTCGTCAAACCAAATGGCATCACCAGCCACTCATAAAAACCATCCGGAGTCCTAAATGTAGTCTTCTCTATACTATCCTCAGCAACTCTCAACTGATGAAACCCCGTGGCTAAGTCCAACTACGAAAACACTGAGGCGCCAACCAACTGATCAAAGAGATCATCAATCCTCGGCAATGGGTGTCTATTCTTCTTTGTGAGTTTATTTAGTTCTCTTTAGCCTACACAAAGTCTGAGGGACCCATCCGCCTTCGTGGCAAAAACTACTGGAGCACCCCACTCCGATATACTTCGTCTTATGAACCCCTTCTCAAGCAAATCGCCTACATGCTTATGGAGTTCCCTCCTCTCACGAGGAGCCATGTGGCACACTGGCCAAGATACTGGTTTGGCATTGTCTACCATATATATTCGGAAGTCAATCTCCCGCTCCGGAGGTAAGCCCTTCACCTCCTCAAACACATCCGAGTATTCCCGGACCACTCTAACAGATCGCAAACTCTCAACCGACGTGTCAAGCGATTCTAGATAACTTAGCATAACAGATTCCATGGGATTACAAGAGATCTCGAGAGTGTTACCCAAGCGGGTCATAAGCCTAACAACTCTCCCTTCAAAATCAAGAACGACACCACTACTGGATAACCAGTCCATGCCCAAAACTAACCCATAGCCCGTGAAGCCCAAAAAGCATCACATCTAAACTCAACGCTAAGTATAGAAACTTTCAAACCCAAACACATCATGGAGCCCCAATTGGGTTTGAAACAACTAAGAGATCATCTACTAAACTGGTGTCTAAGTGCAGTGACTCAACTAACAATGATGAGATAAACGAACTCGATGCGTCAGAATCAAATAAAGTTCGAACCGGATAATAAAGAAATCCAAATTCCAACCTAGACGGTCCTATCCCCATCTGGTACACTAGCAGTGAGGGAATACAACTACCCTCCAGGAGATTCCATACCTTGCCCATGCCCCTTTGGACAATCCTAATAAGGTGTCCTATTCCTCCAAAAGGATAACTACTAGCCCTCTTCTTCCCATTCTCCACTCGTAACCTCCCATCAAAATGAGGTTTCGTCCTTCATTAAACAACAACTATTTGAGCCTTCCTCCCATCGTCTATCCAATAGGTACCTACAAGTCCTCCTCCTTCTTGAACCAACTTCTAGTCCGACTAATGTCTAAGTCCCTTGAAGTGGTTTTCCATTCTTATCTATCTTAGAAAGATCATCTATACGCGGAGGAGAAACTCAAAACGAGAGAGGAAGAGATTCAAAACGGAGAATTTGAAAGATATAGATATGGCTATTGGGGATTATGCTTTTCTTTCAAAAACTTTTCTCTTAAAAGACATGTTTTTGAAAATACTCCTTTCAAAAATATTCTGAGAAAATAGTTTTTCTAAAAAATTTATCTGTTCTGGTAACCTTAAGCTCTGATACCACGTGTAACACCCCACACCCGCTAAGGTCACTCACTAAGGGAATGCCTTAGTTTCGGTGGAGTATTTTTAGTGAGTATAGAACAGAAAGATTACAACAAGACAGATATAAGTAATAATTGAAAATTAAAACATCATTTCATTGCAGCGGAAAGTAAAACATGTTTGGTTACATCACAAAACCATAACAAGAGTCAAGTACATAATATCCATCCTGATAAAATAGAAGTACATAATCCCACTACATAGATAATAGCCATAATAGAAAAGATAAACCGAGCTTTACTTCTACGGTCCAAGCCTCAAAAAATAGATATAGCGGTCTGATCCAAGCCCACTAGTGCTAGGCCCCCTCTGATAACCTGAGGGTTGGGAAAAAGATAAAAAAACAACGGGGTCAGACATAAGTCTGAGCGAGTCATATAACCTTAACAATACAATCATTAAAGTAATTAGGGTATGATATAAACAAGGTACGGTACCTCTGGGGATAATGACTACACTAAGCCAACTAAACACAGGATGTACTAAGATAACCGAAAAGACGCATTTACCCACCCAAGGATAATTACTACACTGCACCACCCCAGATCTACCCACCCAAGGGTAATTCATATACTGCACCACCCCAGATCTACCCACCCAAGGGTAATTCCTACACTGCACCACACCAGTTTTACCCACCCAAGGGTAATTCCTACTTAAAGGTTGATCCCACTAAGTGTACTTAGTAATTTTTAATAGTAGTTTCGTGTACCCCTAGCTAACTACATAGGTGTCGTCTGCCCCTATCTCCACTAGGTGTACCCACTACTCCCCAAGCGATCGGCTCCCTAACGTAGATACCCGTGCTGGCCCCACAGTGGGGTGTATCATTCCCCAAAGTGGCAACCTGATAATATCAACGGTGCACGGCTTATACCTACACGATGCAACAATGTCTTACTTACCAGCCCGGGTCCACACACGCATATGAAACCCGTTGGACTTGCGTTGCCACCGCTAACCCGTTTTGGCCTCTTACAGTCAAGCCCAATATGCGTGTCCCGTCCTCGACTTGGGTCGAGCCCATAAAGATACGTTTGGGATATTGGTTGAAATGGGCCCCCACAAGCAACCCACCTAAGCTTGTCATTTCTAGTGAATCCCACTTAACCCTTTAACCATGTCCACTTACATGTTATAAATTTTGGTTAAGTATTTTAATCATATTTTAATTGCCACTCAAGGCACCCACTAGATTTCCACATGCCACCCAAGGCACTTACTTGATTCCCACATGCCACCCAAGGCACTTACTTAACCCTTTAATCATGTTTAATTACATGTTCCACTTTGGTTAAGTATTCTAATCATATTTTCTATTGCCACCCAAGGCAACCCACTAGTTTCCTCATTCCACCCAAGGCACCCCCACTAGTTACTACATGCCACCCAAGGCACCCAATTAACCCCTCATGCCCCACTACATGCTAATTTGGTTAAGTGTTTCTTAATTAATTAAGATCGTAACCTTTGTAAAGACCTCTCACATTAGACTGTCTTTTATGGCAGCTGGATATGTCGGTTGGTTCCGGGCAGTCTTACACCATAACAGAGTCTAACCTCGTGTCTTTACACTTGTCACGTATTTAGTTTATGACTAAGGCCTCTCACATTGGGCCAATCATTTGTAGCCGCTGGATTTGCCGGTCGGTTCCGGACAGTCTTATGCTACAAAAGGGTCCAACCTCGTGTCTTAGTCGATTAATTACACCTAATTAATCACCCCCATAATTTGTATTAATTATCCCTAATTAATTACCAATTTCAAGAATATGGGTAGACCTAACTCAATAGGTAAATTCCCAATTCCATAATATGGGTAGACCTAACTTAATAGGTAAATTCCCAATTCCATAATATGGGTAGACCTAACTTAATAGGTAAATTCCCAATTATGTCCATTCACTTTATGTTATGCTTAAGCATACCCATTTCACACCATTTTATTAACATGCATATTAACCCCATCGTTCCCCACGTAATTCGTTCTCATAACATGACATAATAAAGGGAAGATTCATCACAAATGCCATGGGTTTAACCAACATAGCATATAACTTTATCATGGGTTTAAAAGGTGTCAACTTGCATATATGAGCATACATTAAACCCAACTAGCATTTAACCCAAACTTGCATGAAGCACATATGTCACAAAGGGGTAACTTGCATATGATTCTTATGTCATACAAAGGTGTGAACTTGCATAGCATGTCACATATTAACTTGCATATAACCAAACACATAACTTGCATAACATGTTACATATGAACTTGCATATAATCATGCACATAACTTGCATATAACCAAACACATAACTTGCATAACATGTTACATATGAACTTGCATAAAATCATGCACATAACTTGCATTACATGTTACATATGAACTTGCATATAATCTCACATATAGCTTGCATAACTTGTTACATATGAACTTGCATATAATCTCACATATAGCTTGCATAACATGTTACATATGAATCAATGTTCAACATAGTGTTTTGCATAATGAGCATCATAAAACATAGCATTAAACTTGCATAACATATAGCATAAAACTTGCAAAACATACAACATACACTATACTAAACTTGCATAAACACATTGATCCACAAACATAGCCATATCTTATCATATCCTATCATAATCAATTTAACAATTGATTATTAAGGCTATAGAAACTCACCACTAAACTCCAATAAGCAAACCCTTGCCAAAAATCACCCAAAAACTCTAGCCTTGAAAATAAAGCTTGCAACTTGATGATGAATGCAAGCTAATGATCACTCATACAACTTAAAAATGCTTGTATGAACATGAAAGCCTTCATAGAAATAGTTTAGAAAGAGGATGGAGGCTAGGGTTTTGAGTGGAGGCCATGATCATAGAAAATTTTGGCATAGTTTAGTTAGAGGATAGGATTATGATCATTTAGGGCTAGCTTAGGGTCTTATTTATAGGATTAGGTTGTGTTTTAGACCCTTAGATTAACCCTAGGTTCGTTTAGGTCCATCAGATTTCGTCCCAAGCCCTCCAACCCAGCCCAAAACTCAACCAGGTGCACCCAGGCCAGAATCAGCCGACAGGGCAAGTCGACAGCCCTGTCGACTGCCAAGTCGACAGGCAAGTCGACAGCCCTGTCGACAGCCAAGTCGACTTGGCTGGGCGGGAGTTTTCCCGCCTGGCCCCCATTTCTGCATGTTTCGAAATTCAAATTTCCCGAAAACTTCTTTGGGCCTTAACCAGGTCATACGGACTCCGATTTACAAAATTTCGGACTCTATTTCACGTATTTTTCCGAGACGAACACAATGACGTAACCCATTTCCCTTGATTATCACATCTGAGATTATTAATTCTGTAATTAGTGAATATTAGTATTAACTGAAATTCGGGGTGTTACAAGATGAAAGATTTTATGGTTCAATTTGTTGGTGCTTCATTATAGAATGATTCATTACTAACACATACTTTTCTCCAAATTGCCAAACTGAATGGTTTATTTTATAATCATACTGAGGAATGTAGAGCATTGTAGGCATAAAGAAATCAATCATAGAGACTATGACTCTCAAGATAGAAAACAAAAACAGCAAAAACATGTATTTTTCAAACAACTTATTATTCTCAAAACAATATTTTACACAAAATAAGTTTTGATATAAATCATACGTCCTACATAATCTCAGGTCAAATCAAAGTATACAATAAAACATTTCCCCACGTAAGTAAATATCCAAACATGAAGAATAAGATGTTACCAAATAGAAACAAAATATGATCTTTGACATTAATCTTCCCAAGAGGCTAGTATCACCAATTAATTCCCTGTGATCCTTCCGGGAGAAGGAAAAGGAAAAAAATTGGAGTGGGTCAGACATAATGTTTGGTAAATGATGTAATTAGTAGAATAATTAAGTGATATAGAAAAATAGACTCAATAACAGTTCTAGTGTTAAATAGGGTAAGTGTCTGTGTATAGCCACGAAAGGTCAAGCATATTAAAAAGATATACAAGGAGATATACTTGAGCTATACAAGTAAAGATTTGTTCAATTGTTTATCTAATTCAACTAGTCACTTAGTTGTTTGCACTTTCTCAGTTACCCAATGCAATAAACACGATTAGGATAATTTCCTAATACTACCCATTGATTGGTTTTATCATACCAATCTACCATCTCACATGCCATCTTTATTCGATATGATCCATTAGTAAAGACATAACTTATTTCTTTTAGAAGTAGTGTTGATTATATTCCTTTGTCAACGCACCCGCACGCTCGTTGCATTGCCAGAACTCACCCGCACATGACCCTTTCTCTATTGATGTCTTATTTGTCTAATTCAACATAAGCGTGCCCAGCCTCCACCCCCACCTATAGGACCATTAGTGATAAAGTTGAAAGGGGATGCTGCTAGTATAGGTCCTAGCAAATAAACATTCCAATTTGCACCTTGTTAGATCCAAAAATGACTCTAACACTCAAACTAGGAATAATTTCTAATGAAATGAAATTAAAAATGAAAAAAACGCACAATTTATAGTGGTTCGGCATTAAATAGCCTACATCCACTTTCCACTTTTTGTATTGATGGGTTGAATGTAAATACAACAATGATTCTTACTCGCTTTCACTCATATCATACATAGATTCACTCAATTCTCCCTGAAATGTACTTTATAAGATGATTGCAATATGAAAATGGTGATGGAATTCGGTTCTAAAAGGGGTTTCAACTCTGAAAATGCCAAAAAATTGTCTAAAATGTGCCTTGGGGGTGTATTTATAGTTGAAAAATGCTCATGAAACGGCTTCGGTTAAGATCCACATGGCACCCATCTTGTTACTATCGGGTTCAGATGGAATATGATAGAGACAATGCATCAGGTTAGTGGTGAACATGCGAGAACGTGGTATAACCGCTCTGAGTCTTAAGGGAATGTGGGCATAGCTTCTGCAATTTCAGGTGCCTACAATCGGATCGCAAAATACTCCAATTGGAGGGCGGATCAGATTTGACTGAACCGATCCGGTTCGATCTGTTCCCCTTCTTCTTCACTTGGTGCCTTGTGTCTTGACCAAATGGACTCCGATCTGACCTGGTTCTTTGAGTGAATGATCTTTGTTCTTTGATCTTTTATCTTTGTGCAGCCTAGTTCACAAAGTAGGCTAACATTTTGACCCTCAAAGGACGCTTCTATTGAAGATGGAGCGTGCTTTGACATTATTTGCCTACTGGTGTCTGAATTTGAACTGTTGAATAGTTGCTTTCATTCGCGTATAGGGATGCGTTGCTTCATAAAGTCGTGTCTCTTGTTGCTTATATATACATCATAGAACGTATGAATCATCTTCTTCATTTTAAACAACTCTGAGAATTCTTCTTGATGTCCAGTGACTCATCTAGGTAAGCTTTTTGTTTATTTTTCTTTTAGTTCGTTTCACACATCGAGTAAACTCTGGTAACTAAATTTGGGCTCGGACCCGGTCGGAATGAAGTGTTGGGAATACTAAGAGCCACATCAAATCCATATATAAATCCGCCACACCTCCATCTCGCTTCTCTTCCTTTCATTCTTGTCGTCTTCTTGGTTTTGCATAGAAAACCCTAACTCTCAAAAACTATGGAATCCTCACTTTAATCTTCAAATCGAACACATAGGCAGGCTCATAACTTCGATTAACTTCGTTATGGCTAATTTGAGCAATTTAGGAATGGTGTTCGGTTGACCTTGATGTGCTGGCCTTTTCCCACCCTCCGCCATCGTCGTTAATGGCCTCACCGCCATCTCGAAGCAGTAACGGATGGATTAGGATCTAATGTTGAACGTGTCAGCAGCACATAAGTGCTTGGCTTTGACTGGGGTTTTTGGCATGAGACTAGGCTCGGTGTTGGTTAAGGGAGAGAGAGAGAGGAGGAAGAAGTAGAAGAGAGGAAGGCATGGGATCAATTTTGGTGAGGAGGCATAAAAGTGAAGGAGTGAGAGGGGTTCATCTGACCGGGGCGGGTCGGAGTGAAAGAAGTAGACAAGGGAAAGCATAGACACTCGAACCGATCCGGACTTCTTAGAGAACCAATTTCCGAACTGAACCGATTTTTCCTGTAAGGCACTAACTTCTGCTCTGAACCAAACATGATGCCACCCTCAACCTGAACCCTTTTCTTCATGAGGTGTCCGATCCGGTCCTGGAATATGCACCCGAACCAAATTGAAACTCAATGCACAAGAAATATCCTACTTTCCCGATCAATGTCTGCTGTGACCTATAACTTAATGAACAGTTAGGATAGTGCCTTATGAACATGAGCAAACATTTAAGACTATTGTTAACATTACTGCTTAGCCAAACTTCTTCATTATGCTCTTACGTATTTACTTTGCATATTTTGAACACACTGTACACACCTTAGTTCACACATATGCATGGGGGGATACGGGCTATTTTACTCTAACTTATGCTATTGCTTCTTCAATAGTTTAGCGACCATTGCAGAGAGACATTCATCTAGATTGGCAGAAAGGAAGAAGTCACAAAAACATCCGAGAAACTCACTCTTGATGACATATCCTCTTCCTCGGACGCAGAGTGGGATGATGAGGGCCCAGATTATGAAATGGAAGCGCACAATAATGAAGTATCTTCCAAGGGTGATGTCTTTCTTGGTGAGGAATAGGAAGGTAAGATAGGAGATGATCGTGCTGCCGACGAGTTTGAAACTGCCACCATATTGGAGTCACCCAAAGATTCTGTTGAGTTGATAATCGATGAGGATAGACTCATTCGAATATGTCTAAAGCATGGGATATCAAAAAGAGATACCCAGTTGTCTTCAAAACCAGATCGCCCCTACAATCCACCGGAAGGATTTATGGATATTACCCGATTAGTGTGTCTAGTTGGGGCAATACCTCCGTTTCCGCCTTTTGTCGTCGATTTTTTGAGACAGATGCGGATTGCCCCCATGTAGTTACATCCCAACTCTTATGCTTATTTATAGACCTTATATATAGCATATAAAGAGATTTTAGGTATAGAGCCTATCTTCGATGACATCCACTTCTTTTACAATTTCAAGCATCAGACTCAAGAGACTCCCTCCTTCTCATACTTTGAATCAGTTCCAAAAAGGAAAATTACCACTGTTCCATATAGCAGCAAGGTTGGTGACTCAAAACCTGAATGGTTTTACATCAGACAGCAACTGGGGTGCGCCAGGAGATTTACCGAATCAAGTAAAGCACCGACTTTCTAGATTTCAACTTTAAATGTTTATGCCAACACATTAACTTACTTTCATTTTCATTCGCAGTTGATAACCCAAAGCCAATATAGGGTCAATTATACTTTGATTGTTTGCACCAGCTGCTCAACGGTGACCTAAAGTTCTTAACCACCGATGATGTTATTAAGGATGAGTATCTCCATCGTCATGGGTTACTATCTTTCACCCGTAGTATAGGTCATGGGACAGGTCCATATGTGTACATACCCCCGGTTGACATTATTCCTAAGACGGGTGAGGGCTCGAAAGGTCCAACGATACCTCTTAGGACTTCTCCCTCTCAGTCCTCAACTCAGGACTATGAATTAGCCAACTCTGCTGAGAAGTACATAGAAGGGTATACCATTCCTGATGACGCCATTTCTCCTGAAAACTCAACATCCCCTAAAGAGCTGCCACTAGATGCTCCTTAAGGAGATGCTCCTACTACCGACGTTTCTACATTTAAGGGTTTAGGAAATCTTCCCCTGCCCGTATCTATTTATACTTCAGAGGACTTCGGAGCAAATCCTTTAACCTTCACTTCTTTAGAAGAGACTACACCCGTGAAGACCAAAGAGCCTACTCATGCTAGTCTGGCTTCAGGCTCGGTTTTGTTGGGGGGAAGTTACTTAGGATGCACATAACACATTAACACCGCACGTCACAACACTTATGTCTTATGTGCATGTCGATTTGAACTCTACTTATATTATTGTGCAGGTACAATGTCACGCCCTTACTATGATGTCAGGAAAATTCGCCGTGGCATGTCCAAACCTCCTTCTGACACTGAGCATGATCGCCGTGAGAACCGGGGCAAAGATGACAGAAGGCATCATGATTCCCATCGACCTCACACTTCACGCTCTCGTTCTCCTGTTTGGTCAGATCCAGACAGATATAAGAGCCACCAAAGTCACCGTGAGGGAGACACATCACAGTCCAAAGACCGAATTATTCCCCAAGATAGATATTCCCGAGAAAAAAGTCCACCGAAACACACTGATTTGCGAGACAAGCACAAAGTCTCTGAGATGCGATTTGAAAAAGGTGATGCAACCGTCGACCCCGCCAAGCGGAAACATTTTGAGCTATCTTATTCCAAATCCCCACCACTGGACTCTGATTCCAAAACGAAACTGGCTTATCTGAAGGAGTAGTTCCCAGATCACTACTTCGAGCATTTAACTTTCCTACCCGCACTAGAGCCTATTTCTTCAAAGTGGGCAGATGATGCTAGGGTAAAGATCTACGTAGTAGAGAAACAATACTCGGAGATATACAAGCATTCACGCAATCTCTCCAGAATCATTCGAGCCCTAATTGTAGACGTTGATGCAATGAAGAATGTTTTGAAAAATCTGGAGAAGGACTTAGAAGATACACAGGCTCAACTTTCCATTACTCAACGAGATGCCAACAACTTCAAAAAGGTAATTTGAGGAATTACAAAAGCGTTATCATGACCTACTGGAATCTCACAGTCAAGAGAGTTTAGATCTGAAGAAACAAGCTGAAGATGCTAAGTCAGAAAGTGTCAAGGTGCAACTAGCTTACAGTACTCTTGAGCAAGAAAAGGCCGAGTTAGCGAGGAAGAATGTCGAGTTGGAAAACGAAATGCTGACTTGGAGGTCAAGTTAATGGAGGCCGAGACTAGAGGTGCCTTAGCTGAGGGGAACGCGGATAATGCTATCAAGTCTGCCGAGGAGGCCTACACACAGCTGTCTGAGGCTAAGAAGGAATTGGACGGATTTGACGAACTGATGATAGAATTCTTTGCTCATATAATCCATCGCTGAAACATCTCTTGGATCGAGGACTATCCGACCACCCTAGTTCACTTGTGGAATCAAATCATTGAGTGGGAAAAGGACGAATTTAAAGTAGACTACGTTGATGAAGACAAGCTCATGGAGAAGTATCTGAAAGATGATGAACCGGCACGCCTGGCCGAGGGGCATCACCTTATTGCTGCAACCATGGAAGAGGAGAAATGTAAGGCTAAAGGAAAGAATATCCTTGAAGTTGGTTCTTCTTCTGTTACCGTCGAAGCTACAGGAGTAGAGGAATATGATCCCGAGAATCCAGGAATTCCTGAAGCACCTCTTTTATCTCCTATACCCGAATCAGCATCAGAGACGGTAGCGACCCCAATTGAGAAATCATCAGAAGGTATTTCCACCTTTTCACCCCAATTTTCCAAGGCAGTCTCCACCTTTCGTCACATCATTGGGCAATCGATCGAAGATTCCTTGTTTTCTCCTAAGTTGATAATTGTTACTTCTCATTCTATGGGTGTTGAACCAACCGAGAAGACTGACGAGCAACGGGGAACCGCTATTGGGGAAAATCCGTCGAAGAGACTCAGGAAGCACAGGATAAGGCTACCATTGTTGAGTCCCCCGGGGGGGGGGGGAGCGGAACGTAAAAAGGAGGAGGCTATCAATAAGACTCCCATACCACCAAACGTTGGCACTTCTCATGATGATGAAATGATAGACGCTTTGAAATATGATAGTGGTAATGATGGGCATGAAGAAGATCCCGATGTGGGCATGATTGGGGATTCGAAGAATGCTGATGACATAACTTTGGGTGAGATAAAGGCCAAACAAGACAAGCGCAAGCAGCTGAAAGTCAAGGAGATAACCCCAAAAGCCTTAAGCCCATTGCAGTGGCGGATGCTGGATCGAGGTTAGTTGTTAAGCTTTCAACTGGGTCAATTACAGAGGAGCTTGCTAAAAAATCTTCTCTTGATCCAAGCACTCCGACTCCTGGGAAGAAATCTATAGACTCTGGTACCTCGATTACAGAGAAGAAGAAACAAAAGCGTCTCATGCCCGATGCTGAAAAAGAATCTTAAATAGCTCTTAAGGCTGCCAAGAAGCCCAAGTCTACTCCAAAGTCCAAGTGACAATGCGTTTTGTTTTTTATTTTGATTTGGTCTTCTATTGTAGTAGCGAGTGCGGCCCTTGCACCTTTTGCTTTGTTTTCCTATACAAACTCACGTATTCTTGAATAAAGTAGTTTATTTCCCGCAATATCAAATACTTGTAAATTTATTATTTAAGTAAGAATGCAGATAAACAACGTGTCATATCGCAGTTATAAAATAAATCCATTATCAGGGGAACATGTACATATGTATGCCCCCAATCAATTTTGAATAGACTGACTAATTGAGGTTTATTCGAGATTGATTAGACTTAACATTCGTTGCCCCCGGCTCTCTAGCGGAACAATTTTTTTTTCGTTGATGCTTATCCTTCTAGCATCTTTATACTCTCCTGTTTCATAGCTAGGTTAGAGTTTTATTGATGTGGTCTCTTATCGGGATGCACCTTCACGCCTCAAGGGACGTCATCTATTCGTCCTTTATATTCTCTCTCAATTCATGAGAATTAGAGTTAGGAATGTCGTCTTCCCATTCCTTCTATCCTATAATGCAAACGGTCATTTCGCTTGCTCCTGTATATGAATTGTTCTTAATTTTTTTTAATTTTTTTTTAAAAACTTAATTCGATATTTAGCATTTCATAATCGAGACAAAGCAGCCACAAAATATAAGAACAGTGTAGGAAAGATAAATGACACACGGTGTTTTTATAGTGGTTCGGCTAAGTCATAGCCTACATCCACTTCATAATCCTTTGTTCATATAAACATACTTTTTAAGGCAAGTCGTTCCTTTTTACATAGTCCACAAGAATGAAAAGGAAGACATTTCATATTTAGCTCAGATATTGTCGCAAGTGCTGAGCATTCCAAGCTCTGGGAATCTCTTCACCGTCCACAGTCGTTAGCTTGAATGCTCCTGTATCAAGCTTCCGTTGGATAGCGTATGGCCCTTCCCATTTTGGACCCAATTGGGTTGAAGGCGGGAAGAATCGTTTCAATACTAAGTCTCCTGGTTCGAAGGTTTTAAAGCGAACTTTCTGGTCATAATAACGTGCTACTTGATGTCGATGTCTTGAGGCACACAAGTCTGCTTCGTCTCTTTTTTCTTCAACCATATCAAGAGGCTCTAGGAGGAGTGTTCTAATCATTGGGCCATAGTATGCTGCTCAGTGAGAAGGGACTTCTAGTTCTATCGGGATCACTGCTTTTGACCCGAAGGAGAGTGAAAAAGGCCAATAGCCATCTTAAAGGTTGTCCTGTAGGCCCTCAAAGCTAGTGGCAACTCATCTACCCACTTGGATTTGGCCCGCTCCAAACGCTTCTTAAGAGTAGTTTTAATAACCTTGTTTATTGCTTCAACCTGACTGTTTGACTGTAGGTAAGCTACAGCAGTGTTTCGTTTATCAATCTTGTACTTCTGGCAGAAGTTTCTAAATTCAGTACTGTCAAATTAGGTTTCATTATCAGTTATGATAGTTTTCGGTATCCCAAATCGGCAGATAATGTTTCTGACCACAAAACTAATCACCTTCCTTGACGTGATCGTGGTTAAAGGTTCAACTTCCACCCATTTCGTGAAATAGTCCACGGCGACGATCGCGTACTTTGCTCCTCCTTTGGCAATAGGTAACACTCCAATAATATCAATTCCCCACATGGAAAACGACAATGGGATCACCACTGACTTAAGCTGAGCCAGAGGTGCTTTGGGAATTTTGGCAAATCTTTGACATTTATCGCAACGTCGTGAATAATCAGCCACGTATTTTTTCACGGTAAGCCAAAAATATCCATACCGCAACACTTTCTTTGCTATGGTTTGGCCCCCGGTGTTGTCCCCACACTCACCTTCGTGTACTTCCTGTAGTACACATTTGATGTCGCCATGTGCGATACACCGTAGTAGAAGCTTTGAAAACCCTTGGCGATAAAGGACGTCATCCTGTAAAACGTATCAAGCAGCCTTACATGTTACAGCTCGTATTTCGCATTTCTTCAATTGTAGGGTTCCACTCTTGAGGAAGTTCTTGATTGGTGTCATCCATGATTCTCTGTCTGGATCAACTTCTAAGGCTAGTTCCACCTCCATCAGATCAAAACTCGGTGATACCAAAATCTCTATTGGAACCATTTCAGTTTCTTTGGGGTTGTCAGAACTTGCTAGCTTTGCCAACCGGTCTGCTTTCTGATTTTCTATTCTTGGAATGTGTGTTATGTTGTAAAGCTCCAAATTACCCAGTAACTCCTTTACTTTTTTTAGATAAGTAACGAGCCGAGGTCCTTTAGTAACAAACAACTCCCGTACCTGGCATACAACTATCTTGGAGTCGCAACATATATCTAGTGTCTTCACTCCTAGTTCTTTGGCGAGCTTCAGCCTAGTAATCAGGGCTTCATACTCGGAATCGTTATTGGTAGTAGCAAATTCTAATCGTAAGGCATAGTAAATAGATCGTCCTTCAGGAGTGATTAAAACAACTTCGGCGCCGGACCTTCAATCATTCTTGGCTCTATCTGTATATAACTTCCACAGACTAAACTCTAATTCTTTTTCTGAACTAGCCACCATGTCACCCACTGTTTCCTCTTTGAGAATCGTGAATTTAGCAATGAAGTCGGCCAATGCCTGCCTCCTTATTGATCTCCGTGGCTGAAAATTCAAATCGAATTGACTCAGCTCGATGTTCCATTTAAGTAACTGCCCCGATGCTTCGCGTTTTTGCAACACTTGCCTTAAAGGTTGATTGGTGTATAAACTATCAGGTGAGCCTGAAAGTAATGATGAAGTTTGTGAGAAGCAATCAAGAGGGTATAAGCAATTTTTCTATTTTTGGATAGTTACATTCGGCAGTAGCTAGCTTCTTGCTTACATAGTATACAAGCTTCTGGATTTTATCTTCTTCACGTACCAACACCGTACCGACGACATGAGATGATACAAGGCCTTTCCGATTTAACTGACCGTGGAGGGAGTCGGGTGAACCACATTAACGACGCGTATTCTAGATAAATCGGAAAGGCCTTGCATTTTATAGCGTCTGGAGCTGCTGCGGCATTCGTGAACCATGCATATCTCATCAGACGCTGTCCTGGGTCCATTCTCCCTAAATATCGATCCATCTGTGGCAAGTTGAATCGCTGAGGGAACTGGAAGTCCAATATATCATCTGTGAAGGGGGTATGTGAAACACCCCACCTCCGTTAGGGTCACTCTCAAAGGGAATGCCCTAATTTTGGTGGAGGTTTATAAGTATAAGTCACAGATATACAAGACAGATATAAGAACACATATTTTTGAGCAGCGGGAAACAACAACAACTTTTATTTCATAAATACGTGTTACACCAACCATGCCATAATTGTCTTACAATTCTCCCAAAAACATAACATCTTCATAACTGTCTTGATTACATTATTTAAAGAAGCATAAAGAAAACATAAATAAACTGCAAAAGTCCCATAATTGCTGTCCAAAGCCATAGTCCAAAACGAAAAAGATCCAAGCAATACATTCTTTCTCTTCAAGCTGGATGTGAAAACTGGTCAAGCTGCGGTATTCCCTCCCTGTGGACCTGGGAGGGGGGAACGAAAGAAAAGAAGGAGAAAGAAAAGTAGAGTCAGACATAAAGCCTGAGTAAGTCTAGGACTATTCAGTCTATGAATAAAGAACTGGGTATGATAAGCATAAACTGGAAATGGGAAAGCACCATAAACTAAGTTAAGTTGTCTAGGGTCGAATACTATCGTACCCCATATTAATCTCTGTACCCATATAAACTAGTTCCCAACAGGCACCCCATAATCAGGGTAAAGAGATCCATTTCTGATGTTCGGCTCCTACTCGCATAGTTATATGTGTCTTACGGCCCCCGTTGTTGTAGTTACCTATGCTGGTCCCACCATGGGGTGTATCAAGTCCCATGGTGGCGGCCCGACACAATTCTAGAATGCACAGGTATGCTACTGGTGCCCAGTGCCTTATTTTTCTACGCCGGAGTGTGTGCACGCCTGCACCCCGTTAGAACCTACACTGCTGCACCACCGCCGTCGATTTGACCTCTTATAGTCAGCCCAGTAATCGTGCCCCATCCTGCCTAGTTCAGGGTATCCTGATACACCTTGTAGGGTTACTGCTGAAAAGGGTCCCCCGCTACTAGGTTTTTCTATTTCTATCCAACATGCTAAGTTGGTCAAGTGTTTAATAAACCTAACCCCCAATCAGTCTGTTTAGTTTAGCATGTTCCATTTTTGATTAAGTATTAATATAATTTACTTAATCCTATCAATCCTGACTCAGCCTTAATTGTCTTATTAAAGCCTCGACCTCTCACATTAGACAGGATTGTTGTGGCTGCCTGTTGCCGGTTGGGTCCGGGCAGTCTTACACCACAACTCAGCCTAACCTCTGGTCTTTATTGGGCTCCATGATTAACCACCCACATTGGATAGGTATTGTTGTGACTACTGGACAGCCGGGCGGTTCCGGGCAGGTTTACATCACAACTCAATCCAACCTCGGGTTAAACACATCGTTTTTTCTACATTTACATATTTTGTCTCTTTTCTTTTTATATGTAAATATTTGCGGCCCATTATTCAAATTTATCTTTATTTGTTAAAATTTATTTATGCCACTTAATTGTTTTTCAAGGTTGTTGGCATGCGTCAAACATGCCAACACATATGTTCAATATTTTAACCCAAACGTCATTATCCCCGTTTTACACGTTCGCTATAATATAAGATATGTTGGGTTTAACATTTAAACCCAACTTAGCCATATGAAAAGGGGAGGCTTATAACGTGATGTTTATGAGGTGACATAAAAAGGGGAGTGTGAACGCATGAACTTGCAACATACGATTCAATTAACATAAAGTAGGCACATGTGAACTTGCAATTGTAACAGCATATAATTATGGCACAAACAATACTTAAACATGAACCATTCTATTCATATAATCATGGCATAAACAATACTTAAACATGAATCATTCAATTCATATGATTATGGCATAAACAATACTTAAACATGAATCGTTCTATTCATATAATCATGGCATAAATAATACTTAAACATGAATCATTCTATTCATGTAATCATGGCATAAATAATACTTAAACGTGAATCATTCTATTCATGTAATCATGGCATAAATAATACTTAAACATGAATCATTGTAAACTTGCAATTGGGATGTAAATCTAACTTAATTGTGTCACATATATCACCATATGGTTTTGGTAACAACTTAGGCCTAAAACATGTTTCAACTAGGCATAATACCAAACATAGTTTAGTCATGTTCATAAAGGTGCTTACTTTTGTTTCCAATACAAAAGTATGATTTGCCAATTTCAGCATAGATTCATATAAATCATAGTACTTAGTCGAGTCCAATTACACACTAAAAGTTATCATAAAAGTATGTACATCATATTGGCATAATAATGAATCATATACTTGCATGAATCCCAAATAAAATACCTCAACATTCGGTTGTCAACATAAATCATATACTTGTATGAATCCAATCGTATACCATAACATTTCCAAATCGTTTAGAATCAAAATAACATACAAGTATAGATTATTTGTCGCCACAATTCCATTTCGTTGTTAACTTTCAACGCAAATCACATACTTGCAAATATCCAATTGTATACCATAACATTCCCAAATCGCTTAGAATCAAAATAACATACAAATATAGATTATTATCGCCACAATTCCATTTCACATTTTACACAAATCAAACGCAATTAATTATTCACATCGGAATAGCACTCTACTTACAACGTATGACGAATCTTCAATTCAGGAATCTGAATTCTGAATTTGGAGATGCTATCCGTTGTTGTAGGCGTTGCTTTGATTTAATTAACGTTGCTTTAAGCTTTTGATTTATCTCCTAATTGCCTCCCAATTTCTGACGGCTATCCTTAGTCTCTCCTCAGCAGCATGACGGTCTCATCTCCATTTTAGTTTGTGTGAATTAGGGTTAGTCTTAGGTCCTTTTTATAGAGTTTGTGAGTTGATTTAGACCGTCGATGGAGCTTGGTTTAATAATAGCCGTTCGTTTGAAGGAGAGACCAACCAGGAGCTGACACCTAGCCCTAGTGACAAGGCAAGGCTCAGAAAATCGACCAAACACAGACCAGGCCAGCCAGGGTGGGCTGGGTTCGACCTGGCTCAGGGGCCAAGTCGACACCCCAGTCGACACCGTGTCGACTTGGCAGTCGACACGGGTTACCCAGGTCGACTGCCCAGTCGACCTGGCTAGCCCCAGGTCGACTGCCAAGTCGACCTGGGTGACTTGGGAGGGAATTTTCCCGCCCTGGCCAATTGGGCCCGATTTTGAATTTTAAATTTGTTTTTCTGAGCTGTTTTCGTCTGTTTTGAATTTTAAACTGAATTCTGAAACTTCCGGAGGCCATATCTTCTTCATACGGAGTCCGTTTTACGCAAACTCGGACTCTATCTCAAGCAGAATTCCGAGACGAATGCAATGGCGTATCCCGTTTCCCTTAATTCTTTGATTAGAAATTAATTATACTTAAATTTGTGAATTTCGCTGTTATAGAATACACGGTGTGTTACATTCTCCCCTACTTAAAAGGATTTCGTCCCCGAAATCTTCAAGTTCAGGAAGAATGTATATCTTAACATCCAAACATCCATCTACTCATCCACCAAACACGAGCATCCATTGTCCTTAAAAGACTTCTAATGCTTCATGATCATATGCGAAGTGTGTGTGTACATGTACTTATCTAATGCAAAATCAGGCGGTCTACTGATTCAGTTGACCTCCTAAATGTGAATTATGTAAGTGCCATGAATCCATTATGTATGCAAATTCTCTTATTCATGATTCTACATGAGTGCACAATCATTCATACAAATGCAACATCCATATGACAACACATTAAAGTTTAACCATCTACGAATGCAAACATATATGCATATGCAATATGAAGTGACTGAGCCGATCTAAAACCTAGATTGTGTGTGTATATGCAACCACAAGCAACCACTAGCAATCACTTGCAACCACTTGCAACCATCATCCATAACATGTTTCAATCACATGTTTTCATCCAAAGGGTTTCTTCCTAAAAGATAAGGTCGAGGAGATATATACCTAAAAAGATAGATAAAAGCGCAACTTAAGGAAATAGGAAAGATCAAAGATGTACCCTCGAAAAGAAAAGGGTAGGCTGCGCGTATTCTAGCTTCAGTTTCCCAAGTTGCATCTTCTTCGGCGTTGCTCCACTGAACTTTGACGAGCTTGACTTCACAGTTGCGTAGCTTCTTCACTTTCGTTCTTAATATGTAGATTGGAACTTTCCTTACGGTTGCTTCGCGTTCCACTTCAGCTTCTTCTAGGATATTTGGCTCTACCACTTCAGCTGACTCATGTAGACATTTTCAGAGATGTGAAACGTGAAAGACGTTGTGAACTCCGGCCAATTTTTCGGGTAGCTCTAATCTATAGGCCATTTTCCCAATTTTCTCGATGATAGGGAATGGCCCTATGAACCTTGGTGCTAGCTTTCCCGTGGTTCCAAAACGAACAACGTTCCTTAGCGGAGATACCTTAGGAAAAACTCTGTCCCCAACCTCAAATTCAAGGTCGGTCCTCCTCTTGTCGGCATAGGACTTTTGTCTGTCTTTTGCCGTCTTCATCCTTCTTCGTATTAAGTCTACTTACTCTGAAGTCTCTCGGATCATATCTGGTCCAAGTATGAGCTTATCAGTAGACTCCCACCAACATGTGGGTGATCGGCATGGTCTTCCATATAAAGCTTCGAAGGGCACCATTCCGATGGTTGCTTGATAGCTGTTGTTGTAGGCAAATTCCACCAAAGGAAGATGGTCTTCCCATGTCCCTCCGAAGTCAAGGACGCACAGTCTTAAAAGGCCCTCCAAAACTCTGTTCACTCTTTCTGTCTGGCCGTCGGTTTGGGGATGATAGGCTGTGCTTAAGCATAACTGTGTGCCTACCGCTTCTTGCAGACTCCGCCAAAACTCACTCGTGAAGACAGGGTCTCGGTCACTAACAATGCTGGATGGTATTCCATGGAGTCGAACAATTTCCTTGAGGTAAAGAGATGCTAGGGATGAGGCAGTTCTTTTACTTATGACAGGTAAAAAGTGGGCGCTTTTAGTAAGCCTATCCACTATTACCCAAATGCTAGTGTTGCCTCTCCTAGACCTAGGCAGCCCATCAATGAAGTCCATTCAGATGCTATCCCACTTCCACTGCGGGACCTCTAGAGGATGTAGCAGACCACCAGGCTTTTTCTGTTCCGCCTTAACCTGTTGGCACACCATACACTTAGAAACGAAATCTGCCACGTCCTTCTTCATGCCGTTCCAAAAGAAAGTTCTCTTTATGTCCTTATACATTTTATCTCCGCTCGGATGTATCGTCATCTTGGAGTGATGTGCTTCCTCGAGAACCTTCTTTACTAAATCCCTTGTCTGTGGGACGCATAGTCTTCCGTCTCGCCTTAGCCAACCCTTATCGTCGATGGAGTATCTGTTGAGGTGACTTGAAGTCTCGCCCCTAATTAGCCTATCAATCGTCTCCACAAGCTGAGGGTCTTTGCGTTGTGCTGTCCCTATTGAGTCCACTAAAGTCGAGCGTACTTCAAGAGATGCTAGCAAGCCCGGTACAAAATCGGAGGAGGGCCTAAAGTCAAAGCTGGCTATAAACTCTAGGCTTTGTCTTTCAACAAATAACGGGTTGAGGGTTAGTTTCTTTCGGCTCAACGCGTCTGCCACTACGTTGCCTTTGCCCGGAGTATAGGGGATCTCGAAATCATACGAGGCAAGAAACTCCATCCGTCTTTGTTGTCTCAAGTTAAGATCTTTCTGCGAGAAAAATATTTCAACGATTTATGGTCAGTGTAAAGTTCGAACTTCTCACCTAGGAGATAGTGTCGCCAAGACTTGAGTGCAAAGACGATGGCAGCTCACTCAAGATCGTGGATCGGGTAGTTCTTTTCATGCACTTTCAATTGTCTCCCGCCATAAGCTACTACCCTTCCTTCTTGCATTAAGACAGCACCTAGCCCTGTCCCACATGCATCTAGGTATAAACTGTGAACATCTTGCTTCCATCTGGCAACATTAAAACTGGGGCTGTTGTAAGAGCCCTTTTCAGTCGTTGGAAAGCAAACTCGCAATCCAAGTCCCAATTGAACACTAGATTCTTCTTGGTCAGCCTTGTGAGCGGAGCTGAGATCTTCGCAAATTCCCTTATGAACTTTCGATAGAAACCTGCTAGTCCTAGAAAACTTCGGACCTCAGTTGCATTCCTTGGTATCTTCCAATCCTGTACCGCTACTACCTTAGCAGGGTCCACAGCTAACCCTTCTTTGGATACTATGTGCCCAAGGAACCTCACTTCTTCTCTCCAAAAGTGGAATTTGGAGAATTTTGCTTTTAGCTGATGGACTCGCAGAGTTTCCATGATTGCCCTTATGTGCTGAGCATGTTCCTCTTCACTCTTTGAGAAGATAAGGATATCGTCTACGAAGACCACTACGAACTTATTGAGGAAATCTCTGAACACCCTACTCATTAGATCCACGAAATAAGCAGGTGCGTTTGTCAAGCAGAAAGGCATGACAAGCCATTCAAAGAAGCCGTCTGGGGTTCTGAATTCCGTTTTATCGATGCTATCTTCAGCCACCCTCAGCTGATGAAAACCGGTCGCTAAATCGAGTTGGGAGAAAACATACGCTCCTACAAGCTGATCAAACAGATCGTCAATTCTGGGGAGAGGGTGTCTATTCTTTTTCGTTAGCTTGTTGAGCTCCCTATAGTCAACACATAGACGGAGTGAACCATCCGCCTTTGTAGCGAACACCACTGGAGCGCCCCATTCTGAAATGCTTCTTCTAATGAACCCCTTCTCTAGAAGCTCTTTAATCTGTTTACTGAGCTCTTTCCTTTCCCGTGGAGCCATGTGTCTAACGGGCAACGCAACAGGCTTTGCATTATCTACAAGATATATGCGGATGTCTATCTCCCGCTTCGGAGGCAAGCCCTTCACCTCTTCGAAGACATCCGGATATTCCCGGACCACTCTAACCGATTGCAGATTGTCGACAGAGGCATCTAGCGATTCAAGATAACTAAGCATAACCGCATACGAGGGATTACAAGAAATTTCCAAAGTGTTATCGAGCTGGGTCAGGAGCCTAACAACCCTTTTCTCACAATCAAGGATGGCCCCATTACTGGATAGCCAATCCATGCCCAAAATCAAACCATATCCCGAAAAGCCCAAAACAAAGGCACTACATTTAAATTCTACGCTTAGAATAGAAATTTTCAATCCCACACAGACCATAGACAAATGAGCCGAGCCCCCAATTGGGTTTGAAACAATTAAGGGGTCCTCTACCATACTAGTTTTTAGGTGCAGAGATTCTACTAAAGCAGACGAGATAAAGGAGTGTGATGCACCATAATCAAATAAAGTGCGAACGGGGTGATCGTAAAGATAAACTACACTTTCTACAGAAGTGTTTATACCTCGCTGTTGCAGAGGTGGTGCCTCTAGCACATGAACCTGAGCCCCTGAGGTGGATCCAGCCCTCTGCCCTTGTCCTCGTTTCTTTGGGCAGTCCTTTGCCATGTGGTCTGTCTCATCGCAAGAAAAGCACCCACCATTCATCTTGGCCTTCTTTTTCCGGCAATCTTTCACTAAGTGCCCCACTTTGCCACAGAAATTACACTTCCTCTTCCCTTTGTTGTCTTTCCCGCCCTTCTTAAAGTCTGTCTTCTTAGGCTGTAAACCCTCTTTATTCCCTTGAGAGCTTTCTGCCTTTGTCTCCTTCTTGCCGTTATCCTCTTCGTTCAGCAATGCCATCTGTACCAACCTTTCATATGTAGCTCCCATGGTTATATGGGTCATGGCCAAACTGTGTAATGGCTCATTCAACCCTTTGACGAAACAGAGAGCCTTTTTGTGCGGGGTGTTGACTAGGTCCCGTCCGAACCTAGCCAGCTCATCGAACTGATTAACATACTCTTTGACTGTCTTATTCCCTTGCTTAAGAAATAAGAATTTTTCCAACTTCAAACTCCTTTCCGCGTCTGAGAGAAATTTAGCCTCAAACCTTGCCCTAAAGTCCTCCCATGTTTCCACTGGTCTTTCTACATTAGTGACTTCCCACCAGTAGGAAGCCTCACCTTTTAGTAGTCACACTGCCAGTTGTACTTTCTGCCTATCTTCTACCTTAAGGATGACGAATAAGTCCTCGGTTTCTTTCAGCCAATTTCTAGCTGCCACGAAGGACTCAGTTCCATGAAAGTCCTTTCCTCCCATAGCTTTAAAATCTTTACATATCTTAGCAAAACTGTTTCCCCGCGGAGGAGGTGGAGGAAGAGGTGCTGCTGCAGCCGGATGATTCCCTGCAGCTGGGGGAGGAGGAACGGTAGGGCCTGGTTGAGTGGCCCTTGCTTCTAAGAATCGTCTAAACCAACCAGGTATTGGTACACCCTCTGGCAAGTTAAGTTCTTCGGACAAGCTGAAACAAAAAGGATAGATTCAAAATGAAGGATAAGAGATAGTACCTATGGCTTCGGGGGACTTTGCCGTTTTAAAATAAAATAATATTTTATCTTTTAAAAATGCTTATTTAAATTTCCTTTTTGAAAATAAATTTTCAAAACTTTTTATCTTATCTGGTGAACCTATGCTTTGATACCGAGTGAAACACCCCACCTCCGTTAGGGTCACTCTCAAAGGGAATGCCCTAATTTTGGTGGAGGTTTATAAGTATAAGTCACAGATATACAAGACAGATATAAGAACACATATTTTTGAGCAGCGGGAAACAACAACAACTTTTATTTCATTAAAATACGTGTTACACCAACCATGCCATAATTGTCTTACAATTCTTCCAAAAACATAACATCTTCATAACTGTCTTGATTACATTATTTAAAGAAGCATAAAGAAAACATAAATAAACTGCAAAAGTCCCATATTTGCTGTCCAAAGCCATAGCCCAAAACGGAAAAGATCCAAGCAATACATTCTTTCTCTTCAAGCTGGATGTGAAAACTGGTCAAGCTGCGGTATTCCCTCCCTATGGACCTTGGGGGGGAACGAAAGAAAAGAAGGCGAAAGAAAAGTAGAGTCAGACATAAAGCCTGAGTAAGTCTAGGACTATTCAGTCTATGAATAAAGAACTGGGTATGATAAGCATAAACTGGAAATTGGAAAGCACCATAAACTAAGTTAAGTTGTCTAGGGTCGAATACTATCGTACCCCTTATTAATCTCTGTACCCATATAAACTAGTTCCCAACAGGCACCTCATAATTAGGGTAAAGTGATCCATTTCTGATGATCGGCTCCTACTCGCATGGTTACATGTGTCTTACGACCCCCGTTGTTGTAGTTAAGTATGATGGTCCCACCATGGGGTGTATCAAGTCCCATGGTGGCGGCCCGACACAATTCTAGAATGCATAGGTATGCTACTGGTGCCCAGTGCCTTAATTTTCTGCGCCGGAGTGTGTGCACACCCGCACCCCGTTAGAACCTGCACTGCTGCACCACCGCCGTCGATTTGACCTCTTACAGTCAGCCCAGTAATCGTGCCCCACCCTGCCTAGTTCAGGGTATCCTGATACACCTTGTAGGGTTACTGCTGAAAAGGGTCCCCCGCTACTAGGTTTTTCTATTTCTAGCCAACATGCTAAGTTGGTTAAGTGTTTAATAAACCTAACCCCCAATCAGTCTGTTTAGTTTAGCATGTTCCATTTTTGATTAAGTATTAATATAATTTACTTAATCCTATCAATCCTGACTCAGCCTTAATTGTCTTATTAAAGCCTCGACCTCTCACATTAGACAGGTATTGTTGTGGCTGCCTGTTGCCGGTTGGGTCCGGGCAGTCTTACGCCACAACTCAGTCTAACCTCGGGTCTTTATTGGGCTCCATGTTTAACCACCCACATTGGATAGGTACTTTTGTGACTACTGGAAAACCGTGCGGTTCCGGGCAGGTTTACATCACAACTCAATCCAACCTCGAGTTAAACACATCATTTTTTCTACATTTACATATTTTGTCTCTTTTCTTTTTATATGTAAATATTTGCGGCCCATTATTCAAATTTATCTTTATTTGTTAAAATTTATTTATGCCACTTAATTGTTTTTCAAGGTTGATGAAATGCGTCAAACATGCCAACACATATGTTCTATATTTTAACCCAAACGTCATTATCCCCGTTTTACACGTTCGCTACAATATAAGATATGTTGGGTTTAACATTTAAACCCAACTTAGCCATATGAAAAGGGGAGGCTTATAACATGATGTTTATGAGGTGACATAAAAAGGGGAGTGTGAACGCATGAACTTGCAACATACGATTCAATTAACATAAAGTAGGCACATGTGAACTTGCAATTGTAACAGCATATAATTATGGCATAAACAATACTTAAACATGAACCATTCTATTCATATAATCATGGCATAAACAATACTTAAACATGAATCATTCTATTCATATGGTTATGGCATAAACAATACTTAAACATGAATCGTTCTATTCATATAATCATGGCATAAATAATACTTAAACATGAATCATTCTATTCATGTAATCATGGCATAAATAATACTTAAACATGAATCATTCTATTCATGTAATCATGGCATAAATAATACTTAAACATGAATCATTCTATTCATGTAATCATGGCATAAATAATACTTAAACATGAATCATTGTAAACTTGCAATTGGGATGTAAATCTAACTTAATTGTGTCACATATATCACCATATGGTTTTGGTAACAACTTAGGCCTAAAACATGTTTCAACTAGGCATAATACCAAACATAGTTTAGTCATGTTCATAAAGGTGCTTACTTTTGTTTCTAATACAAAAGTATGATTTGCCAATTTCAACATAGATTCATATAAATCATAGTACTTAGTCGAGTCCAATTACACACTAAAAGTTATCATAAAAGTATGTACATCATATTGGCATAATAATGAATCATATACTTGCATGAATCCCGAATAAAATACCTCAACATTTGGTTGTCAACATAAATCATATACTTGTATGAATCCAATCGTATACCATAACATTTCCAAATCATTTAGAATCAAAATAACATACAAGTATAGCTTATTTATCGCCACAATTCCATTTCGTTGTTAACTTCCAACGCAAATCACATACTTGCAAATATCCAATTGTATACCATAACATTCCCAAATCGCTTAGAATCAAAATAACATACAAATATAGATTATTATCGCCACAATTCCATTTCACATTTTACACAAATCAAACGCAATTAATTATTCACATCGGAATAGCTCTCTACTTACAACGTATGATGAATCTTCAATTCAGGAATCTGAATTCTGAATTTGGAGATGCTATCCTTTGTTGTAGGCGTTGCTTTGATTTAATTAACGTTGCTTTAATCTTTTGATTTATCTCCTAATTGCCTCCCAATTTCTGACGGCTATCCTTAGTCTCTCCTCAGCAGCATGACGGTCTCATCTCCATTTTAGTTTGTGTGAATTAGGGTTAGTCTTAGGTCCTTTTTATAGAGTTTGTGAGTTGATTTAGACTATCGATGGAGCTTGGTTTAATAATAGCCGTTCGTTTGAAGGAGAGACCAACCAGGAGCTGACACCTAGCCCTAGTGACAAGGCAAGGCTCAGAAAATCGACCAAACACAGACCAGGCCAGCCAGGGTGGGCTGGGTTCGACCTGGCTCAGGGGCCAGGTCGACACCCCAGTCGACACTGTGTCGACTTGGCAGTCGACATGGGTTACCCAGGTCGACTGCCCAGTCGACCTGGCTAGCCCCAGGTCGACTGCCAAGTCGACCTGGGTGACTTGGGCGGGAATTTTCCCGCCCTGGCCAATTGGGCCCGATTTTAAATTTTAAATTTGTTTTTCTGAGCTGTTTTTGTCTGTTTTGAATTTTAAACTGAATTCTGAAACTTCCGGAGGCCATATCTTCTTCATACGGAGTCCGTTTTATGCCAACTCGGACTCTATTTCAAGCAGAATTCCGAGACGAACGCAATGGCGTATCCCGTTTCCCTTAATTATTTGAATAGAAATTAATTATACTTAAATTTGTGAATTTCTTTGTTATAGAATACACGGGGTGTTACAATATGACTTTGCTCAATGCCCCAGTCCTCATTAGTGTATCATCGGCTTTCGGACATGATCTGACGCACCTTGCCCGCACATCGGCATTTGTTAACTTTTGCACAGGTTCTCTAGGTCTGATATTCGGATTATCCCTGGGTTCCTGATCAGGGGATAACCTTCTGTTTCCAGCGGCGACTGCTCTACACTTCTCCCTATGCTCCCGGTCGATCTCAGGAGGAAGGGGTTGGAGAAGATGTTGTTGCGTAGGATTAGTAATATTAGGATCCCTGGGTAGAATGTGGGATCCACGCATGGGTAGCAACATAGGATCTTGCAGGCTCGGGTCATCAGGTCGTAACACACGAGCCGCATCTTCACGGGATCCTAGAGATCCAAAGGTCAACTGATCAAGATTTTGAGGTCGCTCTAGTGGCCTTCTCTCACAAGGACGTCCTTCATCTAAAGAAGGTGAATAGTCTGCAGCATGTTGTGGAAGGTGTCTTTTGCCTTTGTAGTTTACTGAGTTCCTTACTCATGGCGATCATGTTCTTTTGAATGCGAAGAATGTCACGTTTATGGGCTTCCAATGCATTTCTAGTACTCTCCAACATGTCAAGAAAACACGAAAAATCCCAGTGCGTGATGGGTGTGGATGGAGTAGGTTGATCACCAGTTGTCGTGGTCGACATTGGAGCATTGGTGGGTGCTCGAGTAGAATTACCAGCTTCAGCTTCATTCGGTACGGATCAGAGTAGGGTGTTAGAGGCGATTCAGTTCGGAGGGGTCAGAGCACTTCCAGTACTTCTTGATCGGTTCAGATTCTCCTGGTCAGTTCGGAACGTCCTATTCGGATCGGGTTTGTCCAGAGCTTTGCCCCCACGACCTCGTCAATACGATGGCTTGTTGATCTTCTCTAGCATCGTTCCCCCTAGCGCCTTGCACTTCTTTTCCTTTCACTTTAGCCATAATGTCCAATCTTTCAATAATTAATCAGCAAATGCTTGGAAGTGTCGGAAATAGAGGATTAACTTCTTTGAACTTGAAGGTCCAAATAGTAGAACGATAATCCCAAAAAGCGAAGAATTCAAAGAATTCTCAGTGAAAGCGCCAAAATGTAAGATCCAAAAATGGCTCTAACACCCTAACTAAGAATAATTTCTGATGAAATGAAATTAAAAATGAAGAAAAAGCACAATTTATAGTGATTCGGCGTTAAACAACCTACGCCCACTTTCTACTTTTTGTATTGATGAGTTGAATGTAGATACAACAATGATTCTTACTCACTTTCACTTATATCATACATTGATTCACTCATTTCTCTCTGAAATGTACTTAATAAGATGATTGCAATATGAAAATGGTGATGGAATTCGGCTCTCAAAGGGATTTCAACTCTGAAAATGCCAAAAGATCCTTTGAAATGTGCCTTGGGGGTGTATTTATAGGTGAAAAATGCTCATGAAACGACTTTGGTTCGGATCCAGGTGACGCCCATCCCGTTACTATCGGGTTCGGATGGGATATGATAGCGATAGCGCATCAGGTTAGTAGTGAACATGGGGAGAAAGTGGGTATAATCGCTCCGAGTCTTAAGGGAACGTGGGCATAACTTCTGCAATTTCAGGCGCCTGGGATCGGATCGGAAATACTCCAATTGGAGGGCGGATTAGATTTGACTGAACCGATCCGGATCAACTTGTCTCCCCTTTTTCTTCACTTGGTGCCTTTTGTCTTGAACTAATGGACTCTGATCCGACCTGATTCTTTGAGTGAGTGATCTTCATTCTTTGATCTTTTATCTTTGTGTAGCCTAGTTCACAAAGTAGGCTTACAAATAGGAATTTCCGCAAACGATGGAATTTGACCATGAAACTTTCACATTGCGTTCGACATGGAATTTTGGTCAACTTTCATGTTTGGAGTTTCGCGAACGGAGTCAATATGAAAAAGTTATAGGCAAAATATAAAAAACTGATAGTGATGTCCGAAGTGACTATTATATATATATATATAATTAACCTTTGCATGATTAGTAAGTAGTTGAGAGCCCACCTCTTAGTCTCTTGGAAATTGTTTGAATGATGGTTTAAATGCTTCATAAATATATGCGTAAACGTTCTATCTCAGCATTTTATCGTTGGGAATGCTACCTTGGGTATGGTGGTTAGTGTCGTGCATATGAGTTCACAAGGTTAAGTTAGAATCACAAGCCATGATAGACATATGTCTCTGGTTGAACCAATCGGGAAACATCTGTGTATTGTAGACCATGTTATACTCTTTCTGACTCACCAGAACTAATTTTTAGAGGAAGCTCACCATAACTAATTGTCCCGACTTCCTGCTCATTACAACTCCCAGGTCATCTCGTGAAGGTCTGGTTTTCATAGGTGCTTTAGTTTAGTTTTTCAGTTCTCATTCTCTCTTATGCTCGGTATTGACATGGTGACTTACTCTTATAAGGTAGTTACTTGAGTTTATTGATAGTTACCTAAGTTGATACTAGTTTATCCTATTTTGTTTCCATTGTGAGTTATTCTATTGTACTCTGATTATGCTCATGCTTATTTATTTGCAGGTACCAGGTTTCACACTCCATGATTGGATGCATTTGAATTTCGATTTTTATCGAAATTTAGGCTTAGAAAAATGTGGAGTGTCACAATTACATAATTTAACAATATTTATCAATATGATGTTTTTCAATCTTAGAAATTCAACAGTATTTAATTTTCCATGAAGAATTAATCATATGTAGTTTAGTTTTGGGAGGTGCATTAGCTTTCCAAAGATTTTTAAAAAATCCACTTTAAACCCTTAATTTTTTTTACAAAATTACGAGAAAAATGCAAAGTTATTTTTTTGCTTTTTATCCTACCTCAAAAGTTCAAGAAATTCTCAATATCAGTGTTGTAAAGATATAATTTAACAGATAATAAGGCAAGATTTTAGGAAGAAATATTGTGACGACCCATTCTCCCGATCCCGAGAAGAATAAATAGTCATTGGAACATAACACAGTAATATAACAACATAAGTTAAAACATTGCATTACAATACATAATGTACATCAATTACATAAGAGGTTGTCATCAGAGTTTACACATCACATAGGATTATAATTATACATAATAGTTTTCGAATAGCAAAATTAATACACAACGAAACAAAAGATTATCAACATAATAGTGTCTTGGAGAGTCCAAAAGAAACATCCAAATCCTTCTCCAGCTCTAAGTCCAAAACCAGCTTTCATACACAACTCCAAAAGAACTAAGCTAATTACCTGGGAACTAGGCTGCCTGTGTGAAAATATGGGCACCCGAATTTGCAAGGGAAAAACAAACTACGAGTCAGTCATGGGATTGGTATGAGAAGCCCTATAGTTATTCTTAACTTATTTAAATTGAGGCATATCACAGGAGCATGCCTTGTAACATGAAATGAGTTTACTCCACACGAAAGTCAGTGTACAAAACCACACAATGCTTTTTGAAAAAATGAAGTGTAACGACCCACTTTTTCCATACAGTTAAGGCAACATCTAACAAACCATGCCAGCTCAAATTGCATAAAAAAAGCAAATAGTAGGTGAAAAAGTTAGAAGGTGAGAGATGAAAGAAAGAAATATTAGAATAGAAGAATAAGAAGATCAGAGTCTCAAAACGGAATGGACAATGTAATATATCAAAATACTTTATACAAAGTAAAACTATATATTACAACATTAGAGTGCGCATACATTTCAATACAATACATAGTGGAATTATATAATACACAGTAAATATGGTTATACGTCTCAACTCCAGCTCCTCTTCGGAAACTCCAAGCAATACCTAACCTAGAAATCTACTCGGTCTAAGCCGAGCACATTTGAAGCAAAGAAAAATTCACCCGGATCAGTCTGGAATACTTTCAGTGGTAAATTCATATGACAAACAATTTGCTTAACTTTAGAAAACCATTTTGAAAGAAACGGATAATAGTAAAACTAGCCCACACATAAACATGGAAGGTTTTTACCTTACTATAACCCAAACCATTTTTGATATATTAAAATCCATTGATATTATAATAGTGTCTATCAAATCACAAATAAATAACCATCTAGCAAATTGCTTGTATCTCATGCTTTACATATTCAATACTATAACATCCAAACTTTTTGCCCGGTTCTCGCCAGTTATTAAACCAACTTAAACCGTTCAAAAAGGCGGATTGTTATGGGTACTAACATATATTAAACAAAACAACAAAACTTTTTATATCATGATACAATATTTCATCAGAGTTACATAGAATATCAGAGTTACATACATATAGCTGTGGAAACATAAATATACTCTTAGCGGAAGAAGTCAATCATATATAGTGGAAACTCTAACTTTAGCTCGACGCACCAACTTAGAAAGCGCTCCAACTCTTTATTCAAGGGCCTCTAACTGTAAAACTAAACCTCTAGCTGCCTGTCTAGAAATTAGCGGGCGCCCAGAGTTTAGGAAGAAACAATAAACTCCAGGCCAGTCATGAGACTGGTGTGAGGACATAAAACATTTATTTTTAAGGTTTATTTTAAAGTTGGAAATTTCAACAGACCATGCCGTTAATGCGGAACGGGTTTACTCCATGTGAATACCCATCCAAATAAATTCGCAATGACTTTTGGAAAATAAAGCTATCATAAGCTCATCCCACATGACACAATACAAGTGCACACCAGATGGGCAAATTTTGTCTTATGATAACCAAACATGCTTTCATACGTGAAACTCATCTTTTATTATTGCTAGTGCATAGTGTAGAAAACACTTTCGAAAATAAATGTATCAATCTTAGGCGGCATAGTACCCCATCTTACTATGTCACTATGGGTATACAAATAAAACCGTAGGGCACGTATTGGAGATTGTGTTTCCAACTTGACAATTCCTGGCATGAAAGATCAATCAGGAACACAACCAAAGTTTAACACAGTTTTTCCATCCAGACTCGGACACCAACTACAAATCGCGAGGTAAATCACCAGATTTCATCCAGACTCGGACACTGAACATACCTAATTCCCAAGTTCATAAGAGGTACCTCCGCCGCAGCTATCGATCGCAAAATCATGTATATGTCAACAACCTAACCACCAGTTTCTCATCATCCAAGGTGTGAGGCTTTTCGATGTCGCAGTATACACAAAGTTACGCTTACATAAGCCATGCTTTGATCATCATTTGCTCATTCCATAACTTGAGTATGCCACGTTGTCAGTTTATAACATGTCATTGATTTCTATCAATACATAGCCTCTATGCACATAAAACTTAGAGACGGTAATAATTAATAGCTACAGTCCGATATATATATATATATATATATATATATATATATATATATACACACACACACCAACAGAAAGCAGTGCTATGCAGTCAATTACAATGTCAGACACACAATCCATACAAGTCCATTTTGGGTCTTAACGGAAAAAAAATCTGAAAATCCTCAAATATATTCAGACCTCATGCCACTTATAACCTCGCATCGGGTGTACAACCCGATTTGAGACATCAGCAATCAATCCAAAAAAGTCCAAAGATTCCTGGTCTTCATTTACCATTTCCAATTCTTAATTTCCTTCATAGCGACATATTATTACTTGGAATGGTTTTCAGACTTACATCTGATCCTGGTCTTTCCAAATAATAAGCGTATTTTAAAACAAAAACTGTGGACTATATCAGTTTCAGTCTAAATCTCATTCCCAGTTTTTATCAATTTATTTTTAAGAATAAGGTTGGATTCATTTCCTTAATTCCCATCTTAACTCTTTTTTACAATTTCCCTATTCAAAACCCTCTATTCGTTGTTATCATTTCCATTCGCCTTTTCAAATTTGGATTGAAAGCCTTATACAATTTTTTTAAAATTTAAATAATATTTCTCAAATTTAATCATTTTCATGGAATGGTAAAACGTTTCATAAGTACTATAGATTAGCTATTTACCAAATATGTTCAACATTATTTAAGGGCTCAAATCTTTTATTCAAATAATTTTAAATAATGAATGACGCTTGTAAGATTCTAAAATTTGTTCTAAATTCAAGGGGTTTTAACTAACTTCCCAATTTGATTTTGAAAATAACCACCCCGTCCATCGGATCAGTTAGGGATAGTCAGGGAGAGCAGGAAACTTGTATTTTCGAAACCCAAGCCTTAGACACTATCCTCTCTGTCACCCTAGAATGTTCTGGTATATAAATATGTATGTGTTATTAGAAGAAATGTCATTAATATATATATATTCGATAACAATTCAAAACATAAATTGCCCAATCCTCTTTAAAGTCAGAATAAAAGTTTACATCATTCAATTAAGCCATCATTTAAATTTTCTTTGGAAGTTTAATGTAATATTACCAAATTTTGTTTAATTTTTTTAAGAACTTACGAATGGTCTTTAAAAAATGAACCAGGTGCATTTAAAATCAACATTTGGTTACATACCCAAATTAATTTTCTATAATTAAAATTTCAAGGCTTATGGATAACTATAATGAAGCCAAATGTTTACGTATCTAATGTAACTCAAAAATCAAATCTTCCTTTAACTAAATTTGAAAACTTGTATCAATCTAGAAGGTTCAAGACCAAATTAGACATTTCAAAATCATTTCGTCTTTATGTAAACCTTTTAGTTAATCTTGACTTAGTTTCAAATTATTTAAAAATTTAAATCCAGAAAATTTACTTTTAATTTTTATTTTATAATATTAAATAATCGTCATTCATATGAGAAGGAGATTTAAATTGACTACCCATATATCTCCACAACCATGATGTGTGATACAACAAAATCAATACATATTGAACACTAGTCCATCCATCAATTTTGCAAAATTTAACAACCATCAAATTTGTGCGCAAGGTTTTAAGTTAAATAACATTTAGTGCTTTAGTGGTTTAACTACTCAAACATCCATTCAATCATCACAACAATAACAACCATCAATACGAACTTGATAATTATTGCTGACCAATTACTAGCAATTTTAACATTTCTACATAAAATAAATAAATGTTATCACAAGTTATTGCTTTCTAATATTTCACTATCAAAACTTCGCGTCTACTGCGGACCCAGCCTGGGAATGATCGCTTACAAATGTCACGGACAACGCGTTATTCCCTTTATCTTCAACCGTATGTATATATAAAATATATATACACTTTATACTTAAACACACGTCTATATTCCTCAAAGCAAGAGAAGGTCGAAGGTGTTATGGGGAGGGTCTTGGTGTTGCTTGAGTCATGACAAGAGGGTGGAGGTATGGTGAGGTTTGTTGAAACTTTAAGGTATGGGTTGGCACAGTGCGAAGAAATGGGTGAAGCTTCTTTTTTTCTGTTTCTCACGAGAAGGAAGGTAGTTACGCGGAACTTGGGGTAGAAGAAAATGAGTGAAGAAATTTGGTGTTAGAGGAAATGGGTTCGGTGGAAGGATATTTGCGTAAAAAAAGAAGATGGGTAGGAGGAGAACCAGGTGCGTGAAGAAATGAGAGAAAGGTTTGTCACACAACAACAGTGAGGAGCTCCTTTTATATCTGCCGCTCCAAATTGCTTATAGCATTGGATTCTCTGTCCCCACACTACTCAAAATCTTTGGGTTACTGTTTCATGAATCTTTGTATTGACATGATACCAGGTTTAATAAGATATTATAATCTACCATATCTTTAGAGAGACTAAAATTTCAAATTTAATGAGATCTGTTTTAGAGAAAGAAGGGACACTTGTTTAATTGGTCTAGGATGGAAACAAATATTAGATATTGTCTACCTCTCTTTTCATGGTTTACATTTGTGTTCAAACCATTCGTTTCCTTCTTTGTTTTGTTTTAATACTGAATTTAATTTGTCGATGGTCAAATTGTTATAAATTCGACCACTATGTACCGTAAATTAAATTCTAATGTTAACGCCAAATATGCGCATTTATTTCACAATTTATTGGTTTTTTTATCACGCATTCCTTATACAAATTGTAACACCCCGTATTTCTGTGAACGTATAAGTAACAAATCAGAGGATAATTAATTTTTAAAATAAGAATCAAGGGAAATGGGTTGCGCCATTGCGTTCGTCTCGGAATTCTGCTTGAAACGAGTTCGAGTTTGCAAGAATCGGAGTCCGTATGAGGGAGATATGACCCTCCGAAGTTTCAGAAATTTTCAAAATCGAAAACATCTCGAAATTCGAATTCAAAATTCGAATTCAGACCTAGAAGCGGGCTGGGCGGGAAGTTTCCCGCCCAGGACCCAGGTCGACTAGGGAGTCGACTGGGCAGTCGACCCCCCAGGACCCAGGTCGACTGGGGAGTCGACTGGGCAATCGACCCCCCCCCAGACCAGGTCGACCTCCCTGGTCGAACCTGGTGCGTGTGTGTGCGATTTTGAGGGCTGTGACGTGTTTGGACGGACCTGATGAGTTCTAGGGTTAATCTGAGGGCCTAAATGAGTTCCTACACCTATAAATACATCCTAAGACCTAGCCTTCTCTACACACAATTCTATTCTGCTTTTACTCTACCTCTGTTCTAATAAAAATAAAAATGGTGTCGCTACTCTGCTGGAATCAAAACTAGAAGCTAACCAACATCAACCTAAGCAACTCAATTCAAATTAGAGATTAAAGCTTCTACAACGATTCTACAACAATTAAAATTCTTTCTTTAATCCAACCAAGGCAAGTACAGTTATTTTCCGATATAAACGTTAATTTTGATTGTGACATGAATTGTAAATCTGAATCTGAGGTTATATCTGTTCTGTTTAGACCTTATTTTGTATCTCTTTCCTCTTTCTGATTTTTAGCCAGGCTACCACGAGCTTGAGCCAATCTCATAAGAGATTAACATATGCTAAAATGTTTGGGACAGTAAAATGAATGATGCATAAATTGGGCATGACCAATAGGTGACTGATTTGAGGAAAGAACATGGACTGTAGCTAGAACGTAAATCTGAGACATATGACCGGACATATTATATTTATAACACAAAGGGTATTGAACATATGATTTAAGGACACGACATAGAAAGGCATATAATTGGACATAAATATAGACTGTATTGAACATATGACTGGAGATAAAGAGAATATGGCTTAGGTATAAAGATTTACATTAAAGTAGGATATCTATCAAATGTGAATAACACCTAAGTAGGAGATTTTTGAATATATGACATGCATTGAAATCGATGGCTATATTTGGTATAATTTATATGTGAATCTTTGTACTAGGTAAGATGAACTAAATTGGGACATGTAAATTATAACCATAATCTGTGACATGTAAGTTCAATGCAAACATGGGGTATATGATCGTAGTGTGAATCATGACAACTATTTAGGCATGCAAACTTAGGCCAAATTTATAATTAGGAAAGATATGTTTGTGAAACTTTAAGGAATGGTTAATGTGTTATATTTTCCTAATTTGCTAGTTCTGCTATCTTTACCTAATCTGTTAGTTCTGTTATATCGCCTAATCTGCTAGTTCTGCTATATTTCTTAATCTGCTAGTTCTGCTCTACTGCCTAGTCTGCTAGAACTGTTCATCTACCAAATCTGTCATCTGCTAAGTCTGTTGAAAATGCCAAATCTGCTAAACTAAATTTGTTGAGATGCCTAAACTGCTAAATCTGTTGAGATGCCTAAACTGCTAAATCTGTTGAGATGCCTAATCTGTTATCTGCTAAATCTGCTAGTTTCCTTAATCTGCTAAATCCGTTAAGTCGCCTAATCTGCAAAATCTGTTATATGCTATATCTGTTGAGTTGATATAATTAGTCTGTTATTGACATAATCTGAATTGACTATAACTATGAAGAATTGACATGTATATTAGGCGTGGGCATAAATGGTAAATTATTAATTAATTGGCCGCAAAGATAAACATGGCTAACTCGAGGTTAGAATGAGTTTGCGGCGTAATCCTGCCCGGAACCGCCCGGCACATCCAGTGGCCACAAACAATAGGTTCTAATGTGAGAAGTTAGTCATAATATGCTTAGACACGAGGTTAGGTCTGGCTTGTGGCGGAAGTCTGCCCGGAACCGCCCGGCCCATCCAACGACCACAAGCTAGCGACCTAATGTGAGAGGTCTATGCATTAATAATTAATTAATGCAAATCTGAGATAAATATAATGTCTAAAACGTGTTGGGCGGATAAGGTTAAACCCACTAGACTGATGAATTTAATAAATCTGTCCCATGAATCTGTAGGCCCAATTACAAAGTTAGACAAATCTGCAAGCCTGTTAATCTATAATCGGTTAATCTGTAAGTCTGTTAATCTGTAACCGGTTAATCTGTAAGTCTGTCAAATCTATATATCTGATCCGTTGGTCTGAAAACTTGTCTAATCTGTGAACTGGTTGATCTGAATTATGTATGCCTGAACTTGTAAACAAGTTAATCTGAAATCTGTTAGTCTGGGGACACAAGGTTAGGAGGGAATTTACTTGTGTCATCTGTTGTTTGGGACCTATATTAGTCGGTAACCCTTTCTGGTATCAAAACTTTGACCCAACAGTAGGTAGGGTCCGGGCATGCTTACTGAACTAATTATAAGCGGTTCATTCTGATAATGGCGAGGTGTGTTGATGGTGCGTTCCAACCGGGTCATGTGCGTGCATGGATCCCGGTCTGCCTCTGAGGATGTAAGACGCCGTGATATCTGTAAATAGGTCTGTGCCAATTGGTTGTCACTTTAGGGAGTGATACACCCTATTGTAGGGCCGACACAGGGTATTTATGTATTAGGGAGCCGATCGCTTGGGGTAGGGTTTTAGGGTACACTTTGTTCTGTCTGTTTCTGTTGGTACCGTCTGTTTCTGTTGGGTGGCAACACCTGTCTGTTTCTGCGTGGTACCGTCTGTTCAGGTGGTAAAGGCCCAATTACTAGTGTACACCTAATGCTACATTCTGTTTCCATAGGGATTAATCTGTTTCTGTTTCGGTTCGGGTGGTAAAGGCCCATTATCTGCATTCTGCTTCTATCTGTTTCTGATCGGGTGGTAAAGGCCCATTACAAGCGCGGAAATTATTCTGTACCCGTTTCTGTTTCAGTTTAGACATTAGGGTGACACCTAATTATGTTATACTAGTATTAGTGCAGAGAAATAAGATATAAATAAGAAGCATGGCTTAGTCTACATCATTTTGTTTCTGCTGTTTAACCTAAGTATATCTGCTGCTCATGTTACTGCCATCTCTTATCCAGTTTTGCTTTCATGTCATTGTTATTATTACCTGTTCATAACTGAAAATCACTGGACTTGCCAGACTTTTGTCTGACCCTTGTTGTTTCGTCTCCTTTCTTCCGTTTCCCCCCCAGGTTTTGTAGAAGGGAGTACTCTAGCTTGATCCAGATTTCTTCCGCTTGAAGTGCTTAAAGTATGGCTTGTCTTCTTCTGTGGGGATTATGATTTTAAACTATGCATTCTGAAGGCTTTTGTACAAGACTGATATTTTGTACTTGAATTCTGATATTGCGATTTGAAAGGATGTAACCAAGCTTATTTCGGTTTCTGTTGTAATAAAGTTATAAATTTTTCAAGTACTGTTTTATCTATCTTGTAAGTTTCTGTTCTATTTACTAAAATGCTCCACCAAAGTTAAGGCATTCCCTTTGTGAGTGTCCTTAACGGAGGTGGGTTGTTACACTTGGTATCAGAGCTAAAGGTTACCAGATCAGATAAAAGTTTTTGAAAACTATTTTCAAAAAGGATTTGAAAGGAAGTATTTTCAAAAATAAAGCTTATTTTGAAAAACATAATCCCCAAGAGCCATATACCTTTCCTTCAATCCTTTTTTTTGTAATTGAATCTTTCCTTTTTCGTTTTAGCATGTCTGAAGCATCTGAGATACCAGAGGGTGTTCATGTACCCGGTTGGTTTCGTCAATATCTTGAGGCTAGGACCGCCGCCGCAGGTCCAGCAAATGATCCCCCTCCTCCACTCCCTCCTCGTGCAATTACTTTCTCAAAGATCTGTAGAGATTTTAGGGCCATGGGTGGAAAGGATTTCAAGGGAACTGAATCATTCGTAGAAGCGAGGAACTGGCTCAAAAAAACTGAGGATCTATTCATTATTTTCGAGGTGGACGATAGGCAGAAGGTACAGTTGGTGGTATGGCTGCTCAAAGACGAAGCTTACTATTGGTGGGAAGTCACTAACGCCGAGAGGCCAGTAAAACATGGATGGATTTCAGAACAAGGTTTGAGACAAAATTCCTCTCACAAGCTGAACGAAGTTTACAACTGGAAAAGTTCCTATCTCTTAAGCAAGGAAGTATGACGGTCAAGGAATACGTCAACCAGTTCAACCAACTGGCTAGGTTCAGATTGGATTTAGTCAACACTCAGCATAAAAAGGCTCTCTGCTTTGTTAAAGGATTGAACGAGCCACTGCACAGCCTAGCCATGACCCATGTACCCATGGGAGCGACTTACGAGAAATTGGTGGACATGGCACTACTGCATGAGGAAGACAAAGGCCTAAAAGAGACAAATAAGGAAGAACCACAGAATAAGAAAGCAGGGCCCAAAAAGGAAACACAAAGGAAGGATGGGAAGTTTGAAGATAAGAAAGGGAAAAAGTGCTTTACTTGTGGAAGCTCGACTCATCTGAACAAGGATAGCAGAAAAAGGAAGGGCACTTGCTTCAACCGTGGTGAGATGGGACACTTCACTAGGGACTGCCCAAAGAGACGAGGTAAAGGGTAGAGGGCAGAACCCACTTCTGGAGGACAGGCGAATGCTCAAGGGACTGGTAGATAGGGTAGAAATAAGAAAATTTAAGAAGAAGGTTTAATTTTCTTATCTGATTGTTGAGTTAAAACTCTTTCTGATTCTGGCATTTTGACTTTGTAATCGATACTCTGCACTTTAATACTAGTATTATTTCTGATTCCGCTGTAGACTCAGACCCATAAGGGTTATGACTCATCTGTTGTGATAGATTGGGGTTTGAGAGATATCTGTGTTAGGCGTCAAGTAGGACGCATACATTCTGGGTTTTATCATGCTTAGTTCAGTAGCCTGATCTGTACCAGTAATCTGTAAATATCTGAATACTTCCGATAAGGATAAGATTTCCGGTTTTGACATTATCTAAAGAGGGTAATCCTCTGTGTGTCAATTTGATATTGGTTTCGGTCTTCGGGGCCAATACTTAGGACCCATGTCTAATGGGAACCAAGTTTTTGTTTTATCTGTACTTGCTTCTATCATTCGACTGTATTCAATCGATCGAATCTTCGAACTTTAGGTAGAAACTAATGGGTGTAAACATGTGTTTGAGACATGTTATGTTTGATGGTTGCAAGTGGATGCAAGTGGTTGCTAGTGGTTGCTCGTGGATGCATATACACACACTAGGCACTAGATCGGCTCGAAAACACTCTCATACTGCATATGGATGTGTGAGCATTTTCAATTTTTGTGGATGAAAAATGATCGACTCAACACATGGATGTTGCATATGACTGAATGGCTGTGCACTCATATAGAAATGATATGTATCGAGTAGGAAAATTGCATACATGTTGGACTCATGGCACTGGCATAATTCGCATTAAGGAGGTCAACTGAATCAGTGGGCCGCCTGATCTTTGCATTAGATAAGGAACATATGCACACACCTTTGCATATGTTCATACAACATTAGAAGTTTCTAAGGAAAATGGACGCCAGTGATTGATGATTGAGTAGATGGATGTTGGATGGTAGGACACATTCTTCTTAACTTGAAGATTTCGGGGATGAAATCCTTTAAGGAGGGGAGAATGTAACACCCCGTATTTTCTGTGAACGTATAAGTAACAAATCAGAGGATAATTAATTTTTAAAATAAGAATCAAGGGAAACGGGTTGCGCCATTGCGTTCATCTCGGAATTCTTCTTGGAAACGAGTCCGATTTTGCAAGAATCTGAGTCCGTATGAGGGAGATATGACCCTCCAAAGTTTTAGAAATTTTCAGAATCGAAAACAGCTCGAAATTCGAAATCAAAATTCAAATTTAAACCCAGAAGCGGGCTGGGCGGGAAGTTTTCCACCCAGGACCCAGGTCGACTGGGGAGTCGACCCCCCGAGGACCCAGGTCGACTGGGGAGTCGACCCCCCCCCAGACCAGGTCGACTGGGCAGTCGACCTGGGGGTCGACTTCCCTGGTCGAACCTGGTGCGTGTGTGTGCGATTTTGAGGGCTGTGACGTGTTTGGACGGACCTGATGAGTTCTAGGGTTAATCTGAGGGCCTAAATGAGTTCCTACACCTATAAATACATCCTAAGACCTAGCCTTCTCTATACACAATTCTATTCTGCTTCTACTCTACCTCTGTTCTAATAAAAATAAAATGGCGTCGCTACTCTGCTGGAATCAAAACTAGAAGCTAACCAACATCAACCTAAGCAACTCAATTCAAATTAGAGATTAAAGCTTCTACAACGATTCTACAACAATTAAAATTCTTTCTTTAATCCAACCATGGCAAGTACAGTTATTTTTCGATATAAACGTTAATTCTGATTGTGACATGAATTGTAAATCTGAATCTGAGGTTATATTTGTTATGTTCTGTTTAGACCTTATTTTGTATCTCTTTCCTCTTTCTATTTTATAGCCAGGCTACCACGAGCCTAAGCCAATCTCATAAGAGATTAACATACGCTAAAATGTTTGGGACAGTAAAATGAATGATGCATAAATTGGGCATGACCAATAGGTGACTGATTTGAGGAAAGAACATGGACTGTAGCTAGAACGTAAATCTGAGACATATGACCGGACATGTTATATTTATAACATAAAGGGTATTGAACATATGATTTAAGGACACAACATAGAAAGGCATATATTGGACATAAATATAGACTGTATTGAACATATGACTTGAGATAAAGAGAATATGGCTTAGGTATAAAGATTTACATTAAAGTAGGATATCTATCAAATGTGAATAACACCTAAGTAGGAGATTTTTGAATATATGACATGCGTTGAAATCGATGGCTATATTTGGTATAATTTATATGTGATCTTTTGTACTAGGCAAGATGAACTAAATTGGGACATGTAAATTATGACCATAATCTGTGACATGTAAATTCAATGCAAACATGGGGTATATGATCATAGTGTGAATCATTACAACTATTTAGGCATGCAAACTTAGGCCAAATTTATAATTAGGCAAGATATGTTTGTGAAACTTTAAGGAATAGTTAATCTGTTATATTTGCCTAATTTTCTAGTTCTGCTATCTTTGCCTAATTTGTTAGTTCTGTTATATCGCCTAATCTGCTAGTTCTGTTATATTGCTTAATCTGCTAGTTCTGCTCTACTGCCTAGTCTGCTAGAACTGTTCATCTGCCAAATCTGTCATCTGCTAAGTCTGTTGAAAATATCAAATCTGCTAAACTAAATCTGTTGAGATGCCTAAACTGCTAAATCTGTTGAGATGCCTAAACTGCTAAATCTGTTGAGATGCCTAATCTGTTATCTGCTAAATCTGCTAGTTTCCTTAATCTGCTAAATCCGTTAAGTCGCCTAATCTGCAAAATCTGTTATCTGCTACATCTGTTGAGTTGATATAATTATTCTGTTATTGACATAATCTGAATTGGCTATAACTATGAAGAATTGACATGTATATTAGGCGTGGGCACAAATGGTAAATTATTAATTAATTGGCCGTAAAGATAAACATGGCTAACTCGAGGTTAGAATGAATTTGCGGCGTAATCCTGCCCGGAACCGCCCGGCACATCCAGTGGCCACAAACAATAGGTTCTAATGTGAGAAGTTAGTCATAATATGCTTAGACACGAGGTTGGGTCTGGCTTGTGGCGGAAGTCTGCCCGGAACCGCCCGGCCCATCCAGCGGCCACAAGCTAGCGACCTAATGTGAGAGGTCTATGCATTAATAATTAATTAATGCAAATCTGAGATAAATATGATGTCTAAAACGTGTTGGGCGGATAGGGTTAAACCCACTAGACTGATGAATTTAATAAATCTGTTCCGTGAATCTGTAGGCCCAATTACAAAGTTAGACAAATCTGTAAGCCTGTTAATCTGTAATCGGTTAATCTGTAACCGGTTAATCTGTAAGTCTGTTAAATCTGTATATCTGATCCGTTGTTCTGAAAACTTGTCTAATCTGTGAACTGGTTGATCTGAATTCTGTATGCCTGAACTTGTAAACAAGTTAATCTGAAATCTGTTAGTCTGGGGATACAAGGTTAGGAGGGAATTTACTTGTGTCATCTGTTGTTTGGGACCCATATTAGTCAGTAACCCTTTCTGGTATCAAAACTTTGACCCAACAGTAGGTAGGGTCCGGGTACGCTTACTGAACTAATTATAAGCGGTTCATTCTGATAATGGCGAGGGGTGTTGATAGTGCGTTCCAACCGGGTCATGTGCGTGCATGGATCCCGGTCTGCCTCTGAGGATGTAAGACGTCGTGGCATCTGTAAATAGGTCTGTGCCAATTGGTTGTCACTTTAGGGAGTGATACACCCTACTGTGGGGCCGACACAGGGTATTTATGTATTAGGGAGACGATCGCTTGGGGTAGGGTTTTAGGGTACACTTAGTTCTATCTGTTTCTATTGGTACCGTTCGTTTCTGTTGGGTGGCAACACCTGTCTGTTTCTGCGTGGTACCGTCTGTTCGGGTGGTAAAGGCCCAATTACTAGTGTACACCTAATGCTACATTCTGTTTCCGTAGGGATTAATATGTTTCTTTTTCGGTTCGGGTGGTAAAGGCCCATTATCTGCATTCTGCTTCTGTCTGTTTCTGATCGGGTGGTAAAGGCCCATTACTAGCGCGGAAATTATTCTGTACCCGTTTCTGTTTCAGTTTAGACATTAGGGTGACACCTAATTATGTTATACTAGTATTAGTGCAGAGAAGTAAGATATAAATAAGAAGCATGGCTTAGTCTACATCATTTTGTTTCTGCTGTTTAACCTAAGTATATCTGCTGCTCATGTTACTGCCATCTCTTATCCAGTTTTGCTTTCATGTCATTGTTATTATTACCTGTTCATAACTGAAAATCACTGGACTTGCCAGGCTTTTGTTTGACCCTTGTTGTTTCACCTCCTTTCTTCCGTTTCCCCCCAGGTTTTGTAGAAGGGAGTACTCTAGCTTGATCCAGATTTCTTCCGCTTGAAGTGCTTAAAGTATGGCTTGTCTTCTTCTGTGGGGATTATGATTTTAAACTATGCATTCTGAAGGCTTTTGTACAAGACTGATATTTTGTACTTGAATTCTGATATTGTGATTTGAAAGGATGTAACCAAGCTTATTTCGGTTTCTGTTGTAATAAAGTTATAAATTTTTCAAGTACTGTTTTATCTGTCTTGTAAGTTTCTGTTCTGTTTACTAAAATGCTCCACCAAAGTTAAGGCATTCCCTTTGTGAGTGTCCTTAACGGAGGTGGAGTGTTACACAAATATGGATTAGATTACTAATTTGGTTACACCACTAATATTCCAAAGTTCATTCTTTGTTTTAATTATATTAACTGAGAGACAAATAATACCGTTATGCGATAAATTTAAACTTAGCTTTTTTGAACAAAATTAATTGCTACTTAAATTAACCTTCAATATTAATTTGAAGTTTTTATTATGCCATTTATACTTAAGGTTTTGATTGGAAATAAATAAATCTTGATGATATTTTACTATGCAAATAAATTTTCCGTAGTAAATAATTCCTTAAATAAGTTGCAAAATTTATTTCAAAATTGATCTTTATTTGCATCGCCACATCAGACACAAAATTTGTAAAATTTTAATTTTGGAAAATGTTTAAATTTAGCTTATATTTACAAATTTTATTTCATGTTAAGAGTGAATGGTATGTTCAAAATAAAAGTCCAAGTTCGAGTAAGCATACATACAATTTATATTAAATTCATTAAATTACAAAATAAATTAATACGGTAATAATTCTTGTTTCCAAAAATGTTCGTATTAAATTTGTTTCTTGATTAATTTACAAAATGATTTAATAATGGCAATAACTCTAATGTTAAACAACAGCGGAATTCTAACCTTACAGGTTCAAATCAGTTAGAAATGCAAATCTTATTTTAAATTTTTTATAAATCCACGGAAAGGGTTCACTTAAATATCATTCAAAAAGGACAAAATTCCATATATAAATATTTAATTTGCATTAAATTTGAATTTAATTTATATTTTAAATGCAAAAATTTTTAAGTCCTTATAATTATCTAATCAAAAACTATCAGGTTCTTTTTGGAGAATGGATTCCAATTATGAAAAGATGTAGGACCACCTTCCGATTAGTGTACTATAGAGGGGATACACCGGGGTTCAATAAGAACATCTTGCAACCCGACCATACATGACCGGTCACTCATTTAGCTTAAGTGGACCGAATGTAGTATCACCAATGGTTGGGCTCAAACCACTGTTTCAGAAAGCTGCAGCAGCGAAATATTAAGAAGACAAAAAGGAATTTCTCTATATGTTGATTATATACCCTGCTTGGGTATGAGCCACCTAGCCATGTTGCATGCCCGATTTTTGGATCATTTCCAAGTTGTGAGGCTTGATGTCACGTTTATCCGTCAGAGAACATATCATATCTTTGAATGTCACATCATCAGATCCGTCAAATTACTAATTGAAATTCATAAATACACTCTAAAAGTTAAGAAAAAGAATTTCCCCTCTATCAGACTTGGTATATATGTAAAAATCAATGTACGTGATTCTTAAGGAAATACTCTGTCAAACATTCGTCCACACAAGTCATCTAGGAACTGGATGAACTGAAGGCACCCTCTTGCCGCATCCCAGGGATCATCCCATAGATCAGTAACGAGTAGTCCTTGCAATCCATAGATTTTAGTCACGACAAAATCATAGTGTGTCTCTGGTTGCAAGCCAAAGACAATAAGTGCTCCTTCCGTTTTTTGAAAATCTACGGTCTTGAATGCTCCATCTTCATTCCCTGCAAATTAGCTTCGAGCGCAACGTTGATTCGAAGTGGTTTTGGGTCTACTTCCTATCCCGGTCTCTTCGAAACAACACATCAAAGGTACAATAAGATATATCATTGATAGTCGGGTTTTTAAATATCAATCTCAATAAATAATCATCCAATCAGATTGGTCAAACAGTACGATCATGTATATTGGCAGCTTATGCCTTTTCGTTTATTTAAAACTCTTGATCGATTGTTAAAAATCATTCTTCACATTCAACCACCACTTCCGTTTCCATTACTTAAGAAATATTCACCTTAACTCGTCTCTATATTCTTTCCTTTGGAAATATATAAATTGATTTCAACTATCTACTTTCGTTTCCAATTCATAACTGTCTTGATTACATTATTTAAAGAAGCATAAAGAAAACATAATTAAACTGCAAAAGTCCCATAGTTGCTGTCCAAAGCCATAGTCCAAAACGAAAAGATCCAAGCAATACATTCTTTCTCTTCAAGCTGGATATGAAGGCTGGTCAAGCTGCGGTATTCCCTCCCTGAGGACCTGGGGGGGAAACGGAAGGAAAGAAGACGAAAGAAAAGTAGAGTCAGACATAAAGCCTGAGTAAGTCTAGGACTATTCAGTCTATGAATAAAGAACTGGGTGTGATAAGTATAAACTAGAAATGGGAAAGCACCATATACTTAGTTAAGTTGTCTAGGGTCGAATATACTGTCGTACCCCATAGTAATCTCTGTACCCATATAAACTAGTTCCCAACAGGCACCCCATAATCAGGGTGAAGTGATCCATTTTATGATGATCGGCTCCTACTCGCATAGTTACATGTGTCTTACGGCCCCCGATGTTGTAGTTACCTATGCTGGTCCCACCATGGGGTGTATCAAGTCCCATGGTGGCGGCCCGACACAATCCTAGAATGCACAGGTATGCTACTGGTGCCCAGTGCCTTATTTTTCTGCGCCGGAGTGTGTGCACGCCCGCACCCCGTTAGAACCTACACTGCTGCACCACGCCGTCGATTTGACCTCTTACAATCAGCCCAGTAATCGTGCCCCACCCTGCCTAGTTTCAGGGTATCATGATACCTAATAGGGTTACTGCTGAAAAGGGTCCCCCGCTACTAGGTTTTCTATTTCTAGCCAACATGCTAAGTTGGTTAAGTGTTTTATAAACCTAACCCCCAATCAGTCTGTTTAGTTTAGCATGTTCCATTCTGATTAAGTATTAATATAATTTACTTAATCCTATCAATCCTGACTCAGCCTTAATTGTCTTATTAAAGCCTTGACCTCTCACATTAGACAGGTATTGTTGTGGCTGCCTGTTGCCGGTTGGGTCCGGGCAGTCTTACGCCACAACTCAGTCTAACCTCGGGTCCTTATTGGGCTCCATGTTTAACCACCCACATTGGATAGGTATTGTTGTGACTACTGGACAGCCGGGCGGTTACGGGCAGGTTTACATCACAACTCAATCCAACCTCGGGTTAAACACATCGTATTTTCTACATTTACATATTTTGTCTTTCTTCTTTTTATATGTAAATATTTGCGGCCCATTATTCAAATTCATCTTTATTGGTTAAATTTCATTTACGCCACTTAATTGTTCTTTCAAGGTTGTTGGCATGCGTTAAACATGCCAACACATATGTTCTATATTTTAGCCCAAACGTCATTACCCCCGTATTATACGTTCGCTCCAACGTAAGGTGTATTGGGTTTAATACTTAAACCCAATTTAGCCAAATGAAAAGGGGAGGCTTATAACATAGTGTTTATAAGGTAACATGAAAAAGGGGAGTGTGAACGCATGAACTTGCAACGAACGATTCAATTAACATAAAATAGGCACTTGTGAACTTGCAATTGTAACATCATATAATCATGGCATAACATGAATCATTTTATCCATATAATCATAGCATAAACAATACTTAAACATAAATCATTCTATTCATATGGTTAATGCATAGACAATACTTAAACATGAATTATTTTATTCATATGATTATGGCATAAGCAGTACTTAAACATGCATCGTTCTATTCATATAATCATGGCATAAATAATACATGAATCATTTTATTCATATGGTTAATGCATAGACAATACTTAAACATGAATTATTTTATTCATATGATTATGGCATAAGCAGTACTTAAACATGCATCGTTCTATTCATATAATCATGGCATAAATAATACATGAATCATTTTATTCATATGGTTAATGCATAGACAATACTTAAACATGAATTATTCTAGTCATATGATAATGGCATAAACTTAAACATGAATCATAGTTCAACTAACCATGTAAATTTGAAATTAAGAATCTAACTAAATTAGATATCATTATTATTGGCACATGGTCTTGACTAGAAATATAAGCCTATATTTTTATTTAGGCATAATATAAACTAATCATGTTCATAAAATCACTACATGTTAACAAAAAGGTACTTACTTTTGTCACTAATACAAAAGTATGGTTCAACTAGAATTATCCCAATCTAATTCTTATATGAATCATGGTCTTCATTCTATTCATAGAATTATAGCATAAGCATATCTAAACTTACATCATGGTTTTTATTTTATCTATGTAAACTTGCAAGACGAATGTAATTCTAATGTAATTCTAATGTAACTTATGATAACAACATGAGCCTAAAAACATGTTTTTCAATTGGGCATAATAACGAACATAGTTTAGTCATGTTCATAAAATTAATACAAATTTACAAAGATGCGTGCTTTTGTCACTATCACAAAAATATGATTTTTATACTTGAACTATGATGCCAATTCCAACATAACTTCATATGAATCATAATACTTAGGTGAATCAAATTACATTAAAGATGACCATAGAATTTTACATCATGTTGTCATAACAATAGATTATGGACTTGCATGAATTCCAATTAAAATATCATAACATATAGTTGTTAACATGAATCATATACTTGCATGAATCTTAAATAAATTATTACAACATATAGTTGTTAACATGAATCATATACTTGCATGAATCTTAAATAAATTATTACAACATATAGTTGTTAACATGAATCATATACTTGCATGAATCTTAAATAAATTATTACAACATATAGTTGTTACTTTCAACATGAATCATATGCTTGCAATTATCAAATGGGTGTTGTAAATAACTACCACAAACATGTAGTTTTCAATATGAATCATATGTTTGCATGAGTCCCAATCAACATTCCACAACATGTGGTTGTCAACATAAACCATATACTTGTATGAATCAAACCATAGCATTGCCAAATCGTTTAGAATCAAAATAACATACAAATATAAGTCATTATCGCCACAATTCCATTTCGTTTCCAACGCAAATCGCGTACTTGCAAATATCCAATCGTATACCATAATATTCCCAAATCGTTTTGCATCAAAGCATCATACAAATATAGATTATTATTGCCACAATTCCATTTCTTACATTACACAAATCAACACAATTATTTAATTCATATCGGAATAGCACTCTACTTACAGCGTATGACGAATCTTCAATTCAGAAATCTGAATTCTGAATTTGGAGATGCTATCCTTTGTTGTAGGCGTTGTTTTGATTGATTTGACGTTGCTTTAAGCTTTTGTTTATTCTCCTAATTGCCTCTCAATTTCCGACGGCTATCTTTAGTCTCTCCTCAGCAACATGACGGTCTCAGCTCCATTTTAGTTTGTGTGAATTAGGGTTAGTCATAGGTCCTTTTTATAGAGTTTGTGAGTTGATTTAGACCATCGATGAAGCCTGGTTCAATAATAGCCGTTTGTTTGAAGGAGAGGCCAACCAGGAGCTGACATCTAGCCCTAGTGACAAGGCAAGGTTCAGAAAATCGACCAAACACAGACATGGCCAGCCAGGGTGGGCTGGGTTCGACCTGGCTCTGGGGCCAGGTCGACAGCCCAGTCGACACCGTGTCGACTTGGCAGTCGACACGGGTTACCCAGGTCGACAGCCCAGTCGACCTGGCTAGCCCAGGTCGACTGCCAAGTCGACCTGGGTGCCTTAGGCGGGAATTTTCCCGCCCTGGCCAATTGGGCCCGATTTTGAATTTTAAACTTGTTTTCTGAGCTGTTTTCGTCTGTTTGAATTTTAACCTGAATTCTGAAACTTCCGGAGGCCATATCTTCTTCATACGGACTCCGTTTTTCGAAAACTCGGACTCTATTTCGCGTATTTTTCCGAGACGAACACAATGGCGTATCCCGTTTCCCTTAATTCTTTGATTTGAAATTAATTATACTTTAATTTGTGAATTTCACTGTTATAGAATACACGGGGTGTTACATTCTCCCCCACTTAAAAGGATTTCGTCCCCGAAATCTTCAAGTTCAGGAAGAATGTACATCCTAACATCCAAACATCCATCTACTCATCCATCAAACACGAGCATCCATTGTCCTTAAAAGACTTCTAATGCTTCATGATCATATGCGAAGCGTGTGTGTACATGTACTTGTCTAATGCACAATCAGGCGGTCTACTGATTCAGTTGACCTCCTTAATGCAAATTATGTAAGTGCCATGAATCCATTATGTATGCAAATTTTCCTATTCATGATTCTACATGAGTGCACAATCATTCATACAAATGCAACATCCATATGACAACACATTAAAGTTCAACCATATACGAATGCAAACATATATGCATATGCAATATGAAGTGACTGAGCCGATCTAAAACCTAGGTTGTGTGTGTATATGCAACCACGAGCAACCACTAGCAATCACTTGCAACCACTTGCAACCATCATCCATAACATGTTTCAATTACATGTTTTCATCCAAAGAGTTTCTACCTAAAAGATAAGGTCGAGGAGATATACCTAAAAAGATAGATAAAAGCGCAACTTAAGGAAAAAGGAAAGATCAAAGATGTACCCTCGAAAAGAAAAGGGTTGGCAGTGCGTATTCTAGCTTCAGTTTCCCAAGTCGCGTCTCCCTCGGCGTCGCTCCACTGAACTTTGACGAGTTTGACTTCGCGGTTGCGTAGCTTCTTCACTTCCGTTCCTAATATGCGGGTTGGAACTTTCCTCACGGTTGCTTCGCGCTCCACTTCAGCTTCTTCTAGGATATTTGGCTCTACCACTTCCGCAGACTCATGTAGACATTTTCGGAGATGTGAAACATGAAAAACGTTGTGAACTCCGGCCAATCTTTCGGGTAGCTCTAATCTATAGGCCATTTTCCCAATTGTTCCTATCTAAAGGTATAGTCGAATGAAGCAAGTAAAAACTTTGTGCCCATTAGGCAATGTCAAAACTGGAAATCTATGCCACGTATATATTGATTAGGAGGAGAACTCTCTAAGCATCAGCCCCGAAGACCGAAATCAACATCAGACTGACACCTAAAGAATTACTCAACCCAACCACCATATATGATTCTAGGAAACTAAGCATGATGGACTCCTTTTAGGTCACAAGGGAGTCCCTTCCTAAGACCAATCTGTATCCTATAAAACCCAAAAACTTTAATCAAACCATTGAACACCCTCGAGCCCCAACATGTGTTACTAACTGATGAGTCATACTCCCTATGGGGTTTGCAACAGAAATTGGATTGAGAATGGGACCGAGAGGATATACACAAAAGATAACATGCAAGTAAGCTCTACAGGAAGAGAGGGATCAAGGATATACTCTTAAGAAGAGATATGATGCACAAATCTAGTCTTCAATCTTCTAGGTCGCATTTCTTGAGCTTAACTCCATTATGCTTTGTCCGTCTTTAACTTCACAATTTCGTAGCTTCTTAATTCTTGTTTCCAAAATATGAGTTGGAACCTATTTCACTGTTGCCTCTCGTTCCACTTTCACTTATTCTCCTTCTAGTATACTTGGCTCAAGCATAATTGCGTACTCATGGTTTCATGCAAGCTCTCCAAAATTCACTAGTGAATCTTGGATCTTGTTCACTTACCAGAAGGTATTCCACATAGATGAATTATCTCTTGAAAATAAACAAATGTCAACTATGTTGCCAAATGTACTTACTAAGGTGATTCTTTACAACTCATGCATAAGAGAAATGAACCTTCTGCCTTAGTGGCGAACACTACTGGAGCGCCCCATTCTGAAATGCTCCTTCTAATGAACCCCTTTTCTAGAAGCTCTTTAATCTGTTTACTGAGCTCTTTCCTTTCCCGTGGAGCCATATGTCTAACGGGCAACGCAACGGGCTTTGCATTATCTACAAGATATATACGGAAGTCTATCTCCCGCTTCGGAGGCAAGCCCTTCACCTCTTCGAAGACATCCGGATATTCCCGGACCACTCTAACTAATTGCAAATTTTCAACAGAGGCATCTAGCGATTCAAGATAACTAAGCATAACCGCATACGAGGGATTACAAGAAATTTCCAAAGTGTTACCGAGCTGGGTCAGGAGCCTAACAACCCTTTTCTCAAAATCAAGGATGGCCCCATTACTGGATAGCCAATCCATGCCCAAAATCAAACCATATTCCGAAAAGCCCAAAACAAAGGCACTACATTCAAATTCTACGCTTAGAATAGAAATTTTCAATCCCAAACAGATCATAGACAAGTGAGCTGGGCCCCCAATTGGGTTTGAAACAATTAAGGGGTCCTCTACCATACTAGTTTTTAGGTGCAGAGATTCTACTAAAGCAGACGAGATAAAGGAGTGTGATGCGCCAGAATCAAATAAAGTGCGAACGGGGTGATCATAAAGATAAACTATACTTTTTACAGAAGTACTTATACCTCGCTGTTGCAGAGGTGGCGCTTCTAGCACATGAACCTGCGCCCCCGAGGTGGATCCATCCCTCTGCCCCTGTCCTCGTTTCTTTGGGCAGTCCTTAGCCATGTGGCTTGTCTCACCGCAAGAAAAGCACCCACCATTCATCTTGGCCTTCTTTTTCCGGCAATCTTTCACTAAGTGCCCCACTTTGCCACAGAATTTACACTCCCTCTTCTCTCGGGACTTGTTGTCTTTCCCGCCCTTCTCAAAGTCTGTCTTCTCAGGGTAGTCTTTGCTGATGTGTCCAGTCTCCCCACAATGAAAACATTCTCCTTGCTTTCTTTTCCTCTTTCTACAATCCTTGGCAATGTGCCCTTCCGTACCACAAAAATTGCATTTCCTTTTTTCCCGTTTCTTGTTATTACTGTTACGATCCTTTCTTGTTTGACTATTATTCGTCTTCCTACTCTGGGACTCTTCCGCTTGCTGGTTCACGTGGAGGAGGAGGAGTGAAAGCGTCAGCAGCTGGGGAGTAAGGTCTCCAGACATGCTGAAACAGAAAGGATAGATTCAAAACGAAAGATAAGAGATAGTACCTATGGCTTTGGGGGGACTTTGCCTTTTTAAAATAAAATAATATTTTTTCTTTTAAAAATGCTTCTTTAAATTTCCTTTTTGAAAATAAATTTTCAAAACTTTTTATCTTATCTGGTAAACCTATGCTCTGATACCAAGTGCAACACCCCACCTCCGTTAGGGTCACTCTCAAAGGGAATGCCCTAATTTTGGTGGAGGTTTATAAGTATAAGTCACAGATATACAAGACAGATATAAGAACACATATTTTTGAACAGCGGAAAACAACAACTTTTATTTCATTAAAATATGTGTTACACAATCTATGCCAAAATTTGTTTTACAATACTTCCAAAAACATAACATCTTCATAACTGTCTTGATTACATTATTTAAAGAAGCATAAAGAAAACATAATTAAACTGCAAAAGTCCCATAGTTGCTGTCCAAAGCCATAGTCCAAAACGAAAAGATCCAAGCAATACATTCTTTCTCTTCAAGCTGGATATGAAGGCTGGTCAAGCTGCGGTATTCCCTCCCTGAGGACCTGGGGGGGAAACGGAAGGAAAGAAGACGAAAGAAAAGTAGAGTCAGACATAAAGCCTGAGTAAGTCTAGGACTATTCAGTCTATGAATAAAGAACTGGGTGTGATAAGTATAAACTAGAAATGGGAAAGCACCATATACTTAGTTAAGTTGTCTAGGGTCGAATATACTATCGTACCCCATAGTAATCTCTGTACCCATATAAACTAGTTCCCAACAGGCACCCCATAATCAGGGTGAAGTGATCCATTTTATGATGATAGGCTCCTACTCGCATAGTTACATGTGTCTTACGGCCCCCGATGTTGTAGTTACCTATGTTGGTCCCACCATGGGGTGTATCAAGTCCCATGGTGGCGGCCCGACACAATCCTAGAATGCACAGGTATGCTACTGGTGCCCAGTGCCTTATTTTTCTGCGCCAGAGTGTGTGCACGCCTGCACCCCGTTAGAACCTACACTGCTGCACCACCGCCGTCGATTTGACCTCTTACAATCAGCCCAGTAATCGTGCCCCACCCTGCCTAGTTTCAGGGTATCATGATACCTAATAGGGTTACTGCTGAAAAGGGTCCCCCGCTATTAGGTTTTCTATTTCTAGCCAACATGCTAAGTTGGTTAAGTGTTTTATAAACCTAACCCCCAATCAGTCTGTTTAGTTTAGCATGTTCCATTCTGATTAAGTATTAATATAATTTACTTAATCCTATCAATCCTGACTCAGCCTTAATTGTCTTATTAAAGCCTTGACCTCTCACATTAGACAGGTATTGTTGTGGCTGCCTGTTGCCGGTTGGGTCCGGGCAGTCTTACGCCACAACTGTAACAACCCGTAAAATGCGAGCCAGTTTGAAATTTTTATTTTGGCAATTTTAGCGAATTTTGAATATTTAAAATGAATTATTTTAAATAATATCGACGAGAAATTTATTTTGAATAGAATTCGACGTATATATTATATACGTCGTCGTTAGAATATAAATATTTATATATATTTATAAATAGAATTGAAAATGGCGCGGTAGTTCGATAATTCGATTTCAAACTTCAATTGAATGTACCGGGTGCAAAACAATCCGGATTTTAGTGAAACCAAAAATAATGGAATCTAATAGTGAATATCTTTCCAACGAATCCGAAAAATCAAAAGTTCGTAGCGGGAATCAAAAGATATGTCCAGTTGAAAATTCTGAATAGTCGCTATGGAATTCAGGCCCTTAAAAATGGACATTTTGCAAACGACCTCGGATTTCGACGAAACCACTTTTGTTGGGTCTGTGATGTTAAATTATTGCTAGGTTTCAAATTTCATAATTTTTCGAATCAATATGTGAGCGTGGCAAAGGAAAACGCGTTTGACCAGTTTCAGTTGATTTTAATCGACTGGAAATTGACCATTTTTCAAACGGTCTCAGAATTCGACGAAACTAGTTTTGTTAGGACCGTATCGTCAATACGAAGCTAGAAAATATTTTTCGGGAATTTTTAGAGTTAGTATGTGACCTCGGTAATTCGAAATGTACGTTTAAAAATTCAATATAGCGATTTAAATGTAAATTCAACGGAAACTGATTGTAACGATCAAACCAGCTTACGATACATATCCCATTGTGTTCGGAATGGGGGTAAAACGCTATGGACGACAGGAGGTGGGCCTCGTTTCGAGGTCGGATATAAAAGTCAACCCTTGTGCATAATTAAATAATTAAATAATAAAAAAAAACAAAAAAAAAACATACTTTCCCCCTTTTTCTCCTTCATTGGCCCCCCCGATCATTTATCAGAAAGAGGAAAAAAAAAGGGAAAAACCTAATAACTAAATCGCGCCGCCTGACCCTCAACCCACCGACGAACCCTTCGCCGAACCCCCACCGCACGACCTCCTCCTTCCATCGAAGCAGCGCCTCCTCCCTCCAGACATCCTCGACAAATCGAAGCAGCCCCCAGTCGAAGCCTCCGAACCTCGACGCGACACCTCCCTGAACCACCGACCACCACCCTGCATCGCCGAGCCGCCCTCTTCTTCTTCCCTCCTCCACTTCGAGATCCACGGTGAGTGATTTAGGTTAATTTATTTTATTTTTATTTTTGTTTTATAAAACTGATTTATAAACCGATTTAAAACTAATTACTGTAATTTTTTTTAGATTTGAAAACTGTTTTTTTTAGTTTTATAAACTGAAATTATAAAGGCAAAAACTGATTTTTGTTTTAGGATTTAAAAACAGAATTTTTAAAAGAATATAGAAAACAGAATTTTAAAAAGAATATAGAAAACAGAATTTTTTTAAAGAGTTTTAAAAACAGAATTTTTGAAAAGAAGTTATAAAAACTGATCTTTTTAGAAAGTAAAAACAGAATTTTTAAAAAGGATTATAAAAACTGTTTTAAAAAGAAACTGAAAACTGGATTTTTAAATAATGTAAAAACTAGATTTTATAAAGAGTAAAAACTGCATTTTTTAAAAAAAAAAACTGCATTTTTATAAAAGATAAAACTGCATTTTTATAAAAGAATGTAAAAACAGAATTTTTGAAAAGATTTTAAAAACTGATTTTATTTTAAACTTTGAAATAGAAAAAAGGGTTTTAATCTTTTAAAAGGAAAAGGTTTGAACTTGCAAAAATAAAGATCATATTTTTAAAAATAGAAAGGACGGGATTTTTGTTAAGTAGAAGAAGTAAGGTATGATTCTTATATTTTTTAAAGCAATAAAAATATAATTGTTGCATCATAAGAATAATAAAAATATAATATTTATATTGAATAGCGAACTAAAAATTCGATTTTTATATATTGAATAACGAAGTCAAAATTCGATTTTTACATATGTAGAGGATACGGGCAACGAAGATGACGAAGATGCGATAGCAATGAAGATTTCTACCAATGAAGAGCCGTGGAGCTAGGATAGCTATTTGTGAGAATTTCTCACCTTTCAATTTCATTTCTAGTTATATATATATACTAGGATGCAGACGGTGCTTAGTAGCACCCGACACAATCGTCCACAGACCATGGACTTGTTTGTTTGGCTGTTTTGGTGATTGATTGAGATATTGGTTTGAATGTGGTTTGTGGTGTGAAAAATCGAATCGATAAATTGGTTAGGATTAGACGTGCGCCGTTATAAGGCGAAGGAGTAAGGCTAGGTTAGACTCTTACTCCAAATTTTGTGGTTTGCATAACGAATTGATTTGATTGATGTGTGAATGGCGTGGGCCTTCACTAGACCGGGGATAAGGCTAGGCCTCGTCCCGTTTCTAGTATAGTGCCGTTATGCCGCCGAAATTTTCTAAAATATGTTAGAAAATAAAAATATCATTTTATTGAATAAATGAACTGAATAGAAATTCAAGTGTTAAAATAAAATGTTTTATCGTTAAAAATATAATTTTTAACGTGAATGTGAATAAATAAATATTCATTTACAAACCGGACGGTTTGTTTATGCACACCTATTTGACTGATATTGATTGGGTCGATAAATTTTACACATCGCCCAACTGCACAAATAAAATACGTGTTTGATTGTTTGAAACCCCACACGGGTGTTAGGATGAAATTTGAAGTTCACTCATCCTGATTGATTAAATATGTCGATCGATCGATTGACAGGCTGTTATAAGCGTTAGATATTTATATTTGATGCTTATACAGTGTAGTGCACTTTGGTTGATGGTTGATTATTCTTCAATGCTATTACATGTGTGTAATGTATGAAAATCCATATAATTAACTTCATATGGTAATTGATTGGGCCTCATTCCAATTTAGAAAATAAAGAATATTATAAAATAAAAGTTCATGTGTTAACAGTACTCATTCATTGAGATTGGTCATGTGTTGAACGAAATATTTTAGTAATAAAATTTACATCTTTATCATTATAAAATAAAAGTTCATGTGTTGACAGTACTCATTCATTGAGATTGGTCATGTGTTGAACAAAATATTTTAGTAATAAAATTTACATCTTTATCATTATAAAATAAAAGTTCATGTGTTGACAGTACTCATTCATTGAGATTGGTCATGTGTTGAACGAAATATTTTGATAATAACGACTATTTTGAAAAAGAAATATTTGAAATAGAATATTTGAAAATAAAGGAATATATGAAGCCGTGTTGATTAGATTGACGCCATTTTGACGTGAACGATATTTATATCGATTTTAAACGATTTCGAAATGAAATGAATTGAAAACGATTTCGAAATGAAATGAATTGAAAACGATTTCGAAATGAAATGAATTGAAAACGATTTCGAAATGAAATGAATTGAAAACGATTTCGAAATGAAATGAATTGAAAACGATTTCGAAATGAAATGAATTGAAAACGATTTCGAAATGAAATGAATTGAAAACGATTTCGAAATGAAATGAATTGAAAACGATTTCGAAATGAAATGAATTGAAAACGATTTCGAAATGAATTGAATTGAAAACGATTTCAAATTGAATTGAAAGCGAATTGAAATGAATTCAAATTGAATTGAAATTTGAATAGAATAGAAATGAATTTTAAAACGAATTTATAAAGAAGAATTCAATTTTGATTTGAATTGAAAAGGAAGTTGAAATTGCTTTTGAAACGAATTTAAAACTATTTATATAATTCGTTTTGAATAGAAATCGACGAAATATATATTATATATATAATATATATAATATAATGGCCTAAATAGAACGCGCCGCGCCGCGGCAGTTCGTGAATTTCGACCATTTATTTCAAACGGACATTACGGGAGATCCGACCGTCGGATTCTCCTAAAACCGGGACCGTTGGGTTCCTATCGAAAAGAGCTTTCTAAAGAATATTAGAAATTTGAAATCTAACGGTTGGATTTGGAGATACGTCCAAATAAAATTCGAAAAAGGTCGCTGTAAGTGCAGTTCGATGGCCATTGATGGAAATCGACTGTACGGGCCTTGATAAAATTATTAAAAATAGTAATAATTTGTGTAAAATCATAAGAAATGGTTTAGAAAGGATTGGGATGAAAAACTCCATATTTGAAAAGATAAAAATAAATTTTTATCGAAATGAACTAGTTTTGAACTAGAAATATAATTCTATTTATTTTTAAATAAATAAATTGAATTTGGAAAAGGGCTTTAAAAATAACCAAAATATCCAATGATTGCATTGGAGTGGATTTGAATCGAAATTGTCTTCGGAATATTTCGATGTTGGAATTCGTGATTATATAGGTGTTGTTATGGAAATTTGAAAGATATATTTATATCGTTATTTCCAATACGACATTTGTTAATCGTAGAATTTGATATTGAATATAGGCCGATATATTTTCTATTCAGAGCCTTATATTGAATATCAAATGTGATTTGGGTTTGTCGTGAATGGTGTCTTCACTAACACTGTTCTTGAACCCAGTTGAGAAAAGATTAAATCTTTTTATTTAGATTTAATGAAGCGTACCAATTAAATAATATTTAATTGGGGATTGAATTGATATTGATTTTGGGGTTTATCGTGAACAGTGTTTTAAACAACACTCGTTCTTTAACCCGATAATTAATGAATGTGATTTGGGTTTGTCGTGAATGGTGTCTTCACTAACACTGTTCTTGAACCCAGTTGAGAAAAGATTAAATCTTTTTATTTAGATTTAATGAAGCGTACCAATTAAATAATATTTAATTGGGGATTGAATTGATATTGATTTTTGGGTTTATCGTGAACAGTGTTTTAAACAACACTCGTTCTTTAACCCGATAATTAATGAATGTGATTTTGGGTTTATCGTGAACTGTGTTTTTAAATGACACTGATTCTTTAACCCAGTTAAAGATTTAAACTAAGTGGAGTTTTAATGAATCTTTAATTAGATTGAAAAGATCGAAAATGGAGTACCACCAGTTTTGCTCCAGGCGATAGTTAAATCTTTAATTAGATTTGAACGTGAAATGGTAATTGAATTTACCGATAACACTGTGGTGTTAGATATGAAGTATTACCAGTTTTACTTCATGGGATGAATAGGTTGGGATTGGGAAATTAAAACCAATGATTACTTCGGTAAGGTTCGCTAATCCTGACTAGTTTGAATTGATATTCAAAAGTAGATTAAAGAATAAATTCAAGAATTTATCTTTGATAAAATTTATGGGAACCTTTCCCAATGAATGTGAAATTTAGAAACTAACTGTCGGTTAGCTAAGCAGAATGGTTTTCTGGATATTGATCTGATGTTGGTTTCGGCCTTCGGGGTTAATATTTGGGGAATTATTCTCTTGATTAATTTACGGTTAGTGACTGATGAATTGGAATGAGGCGTATGTTGTGTTTGTGTAACACTTATTTAAAATATACGCGAGTTATTCGGAAAGACCGGGTTTATCCCATTCTGAATAACTGATACGACGATTAGTCGAAGATGAAGACGATGGTCGAAGACCGGAGGTCTTCAACGTCGTTTGGATAATTACTGATGATCTTGATTGGGCTGTACACCCAAGAAGATGGAAACAGTTGGTGATCGTCCAGACGTACTTGGAGATCGATGGATATGCGGGGTACTAGGTGCCTCCGGTTTCGTTCAGACCCAGAACGGACTTGTAAATGGACTGTGTGTCTGACATTGGATTTTAGTCTGTGTGATTGATTTCTATTAAATATATATCTGTTTGGCGGCGGAGAATTTATTCTCTTGCTTAACGCCCTTCTCTGAGACGTACGAGCTCAGGGGTTATATATTGATGGATATCAAACGCATGGAGTGAATTGCCTGTGTGGCATGCCTAAGTGGCAATTGATCGAGGCTTCTGTTGAAAAGCAAAGTCTTGTGGTGATGATCAAAGCACGGCCTTTGTGGCGTAGCTTTGTGTAACGTTTGCTTCGCGAGTTTCACACCCGGTATGAACCAAAAACGGGAGAGGACCTCAGGGAGGGCATGCGTTTCCTTCTAGCTAAAAAGTGGCGTCAGTGGTTTTACACGCCCTGACGAGTTTGACTTATGGGGTTGTTGCTGTTGCGAGGCGCCTCGGATTGATCGGTCGTTCTCGAACCGATGGAGTCATTTAGTTGGCTCACCTACGCCCCATAGGGCGGGGAAACGCATGTTCAGGGTTTAAGTTTAATCCACATCGGTGGACTGGCCCTGACGATCCAAGGGTCACTCGAGCTCTGATCCTGAGACACGGGCTAGAGCGTCTCGAATCGGTTGAGGACTATCTTTTGCCTCGGTTCATAGATGGAAATCCAATTTCCAAATACGTGACATTTGCGGTTTTATTTGCAAACCTATTTATGGCGACATAGTGGCATGGGACGCTCATGTCGCCTATGATTGATACTTAAGATTCGAAGTTGTGTTATACACTATGCACTTATAATAGTATCAAATGATTTGTTTTAAACGTAACAAGCATTCTTTGGCTGTTATAAGGGAAAACCCTATCCCCCGGCTTGCGTTGCATTGTGTGATAGGACCTGGGTCTTATAACAGCTTCATTTTTCTTTATTTAGCATTGCGCTGTTTGTTTTATGCACTGGTGTTCTTGGGAGGAAACCCGTTCCGTGTTATACGGCGTGGTCCCTTGATTTACCTAACTTTGAAAATAAAGACTAATAACTGTTTTAGTTCTCACACCAGTCACATGACTGACCTGGAGTTTATTGTTTTAACCTAAACTCTGGGTGCCCCTATTTTTGACACGGGCAGCTAGTAGTTTTGGTTTTGCAGATTTATATTCACAGGATCCTGGTTTACAGCTGGAACGATATCCGGAAAGCTTTGTATCCGTATATCTTCTTCTAGTTGTGTATTGTATTATTTTCCGCTGCGATGAATTTAAATGTAATTTAAATCTCTGTTATTTCTGTGTAATATTCATTTATACTCTGTATATTCTTGTAATCTGATGCATTGTTGTAATATACAATGAAATGTTCTTCTGTATGCGTTCTGTTTTGTCCTGTTCTCAAACGATAGGGCGTTTCGAACGGCCTGGATCGGTTTAGCGACTGGTTCGGACCGAGCGAAATTCTCTGCCGTCACAACAACTCAGTCTAACCTCGGGTCCTTATTGGGCTCCATGTTTAACCACCCACATTGGATAGGTATTGTTGTGACTACTGGACAGCCGGGCGGTTCCGGGCAGGTTTACATCACAACTCAATCCAACCTCGGGTTAAACACATCATATTTTCTACATTTACATATTTTGTCTTTCTTCTTTTTATATGTAAATATTTGCGGCCCATTATTCAAATTCATCTTTATTGGTTAAATTTCATTTACGCCACTTAATTGTTCTTTCAAGGTTGTTGGCATGCGTTAAACATGCCAACACATATGTTCTATATTTTAGCCCAAACGTCATTACCCCCGTATTATACGTTCGCTCCAACGTAAGGTGTATTGGGTTTAATACTTAAACCCAATTTAGCCAAATGAAAAGGGGAGGCTTATAACATAGTGTTTATAAGGTAACATGAAAAAGGGGAGTGTGAACGCATGAACTTGCAACGAACGATTCAATTAACATAAAATAGGCACTTGTGAACTTGCAATTGTAACATCATATAATCATGGCATAACATGAATCATTTTATCCATATAATCATAGCATAAACAATACTTAAACATAAATCATTCTATTCATATGGTTAATGCATAGACAATACTTAAACATGAATTATTTTATTCATATGATTATGGCATAAGCAGTACTTAAACATGCATCGTTCTATTCATATAATCATGGCATAAATAATACATGAATCATTTTATTCATATGGTTAATGCATAGACAATACTTAAACATGAATTATTTTATTCATATGATTATGGCATAAGCAGTACTTAAACATGCATCGTTCTATTCATATAATCATGGCATAAATAATACATGAATCATTTTATTCATATGGTTAATGCATAGACAATACTTAAACATGAATTATTCTAGTCATATGATAATGGCATAAACTTAAACATGAATCATAGTTCAACTAACCATGTAAACTTGAAATTAAGAATCTAACTAAATTAGATATCATTATTATTGGCACATGGTCTTGACTAGAAATATAAGCCTATATTTTTATTTAGGCATAATATAAACTAATCATGTTCATAAAATCACTACATGTTAACAAAAAGGTACTTACTTTTGTCACTAATACAAAAGTATGGTTCAACTAGAATTATCCCAATCTAATTCTTATATGAATCATGGTCTTCATTCTATTCATAGAATTATATCATAAGCATATCTAAACTTACATCATGGTTTTTATTTTATCTATGTAAACTTGCAAGAGGAATGTAATTCTAATGTAATTCTAATGTAACTTATGATAACAACATGAGCCTAAAAACATGTTTCTCAATTGGGCATAATAACGAACATAGTTTAGTCATGTTCATAAAATTAATACAAATTTACAAAGATGCGTGCTTTTGTCACTATCACAAAAATATGATTTTTATACTTGAACTATGATGCCAATTCCAACATAACTTCATATGAATCATAATACTTAGGTGAATCAAATTACACTAAAGATGACCATAGAATTTTACATCATGTTGTCATAACAATAGATCATGGACTTGCATGAATTCCAATTAAAATATCATAACATATAGTTGTTAACATGAATCATGTACTTGCATGAATCATAAATAAATTATTACAACATATAGTTGTTAACATGAATCATATACTTGCATGAATCTTAAATAAATTATTACAACATATAGTTGTTACTTTCAACATGAATCATATGCTTGCAATTATCAAATGGGTGTTATAAATAACTACCACAAACATGTAGTTTTCAATATGAATCATATGTTTGCATGAGTCCCAATCAACATTCCACAACATGTGGTTGTCAACATAAACCATATACTTGTATGAATCAAACCATAGCATTGCCAAATCGTTTAGAATCAAAATAACATACAAATATAAGTCATTATCGCCACAATTCCATTTCGTTTCCAACGCAAATCGCGTACTTGCAAATATCCAATCGTATACCATAATATTCCCAAATCGTTTTGCATCAAAGCAACATATAAATATAGATTATTATTGCCACAATTCCATTTCTTACATTACACAAATCAACACAATTATTTAATTCATATCGGAATAGCACTCTACTTACAGCGTATGACGAATCTTCAATTCACAAATCTGAATTCTGAATTTGGAGATGCTATCCTTTGTTGTAGGCGTTGTTTTGATTGATTTGACGTTGCTTTAAGCTTTTGTTTATTCTCCTAATTGCCTCTCAATTTCCGACGGCTATCTTTAGTCTCTCCTCAGCAACATGACGGTCTCAGCTCCATTTTAGTTTGTGTGAATTAGGGTTAGTCATAGGTCCTTTTTATAGAGTTTGTGAGTTGATTTAGACCGTCGATGAAGCCTGGTTCAATAATAGTCGTTTGTTTGAAGGAGAGGCCAACCAGGAGCTGACACCTAGCCCTAGAGACAAGGCAAGGTTCAGAAAATCGACCAAACACAGACATGGCCAGCCAGGGTGGGCTGGGTTCGACCTGGCTCTGGGGCCAGGTCGACAGCCCAGTCGACACCGTGTCGACTTGGCAGTCGACACGGGTTACCCAGGTCGACAGCCCAGTCGACCTGGCTAGCCCAGGTCGACTGCCAAGTCGACCTGGGTGCCTTAGGCGGGAATTTTCCCGCCCTGGCCAATTGGGCCCGATTTTGAATTTTAAACTTGGTTTCTGAGCTGTTTTCGTCTGTTTGAATTTTAACCTGAATTCTGAAACTTCCGGAGGCCATATCTTCTTCATACGGACTCCGTTTTTCGAAAACTCGGACTCTATTTCGCGTATTTTTCCGAGACGAACACAATGGCGTATCCCGTTTCCCTTAATTCTTTGATTTGAAATTAATTATACTTTAATTTGTGAATTTCACTGTTATAGAATACATGGGGTGTTACAAATCTTTTCTATTTTATTTAACTATTTGGTTTTGATATACTATAAACTTACTTTCGGAAAACTTGGTCGAGCACGACCATTTTACTTAATATTAAACTCTTTCTTTAAATTTGCTATACAAATTCCAAATAATAAGGAAATTATATTACAAAAATTTGTTTACCACATTTTTGACCCAAAGTCGTTTGTCACATCATATTATAAAACAAAATTCTTGGATTTATAACTAAAATCCATTTATTAACGTTATATGTCTTTAATTTTTAACATTTATTTTTTGGCTCGATCCACTTTAACTTAATTCAATTTATAAATAAACATCTCTACAGAGTTATCACTTTAATTTCTTTTAATAAACCATCACAAAAACATTTGGATTCTATCTAACTAAATCTCTTTACCAACCTGTCTGGATATCCAATTCAACTTCACTGCCAACTCAATTCTTTAATGAATTCTAATTTAGAAATAATTGCTATAATAATTAAATATATTGTTTACTGATGTAAAAACAATTTACTTCTTCATTAATTAAAATAAATTAGTTAATATCTTTTTAAATTATAATTGTTAAACCATAATTTATTACATTAATAATCTTTGAACATCATTAGTTAGGATGTAAATTACGTTTAAGATATCTAATTAAAATTAAACAACCATTAACTATTTTAATTGAAGAAATAAATCTAATAATCCATTTTAAATCAAAACAGTTGTCTCGGTCAACTTTATACCATCAGTTATCTTGTTAACTAATTTTCAGTGATTCCTCCACTTTAGATTAATATAATTAATCTAATAACACCACTTAACAGATTTCTTAAAATGCTTTCCCAGAATATTAACCCGTAGGTTAATTACGGGTTTATTTGCTTATACAACTTGTATAAATATTTTGATAAAACCAATTTATAAATATCGATTTATTTCTGTAGTACGATTAAAAATATTTCTTTAGTTACAAAAATAATTTTTATTACTTAACTTCGTCAATTCTCCTAACAGAAAATCAATGTTTAAACAAAAAGGTGATTTTTAGGCCATTTGCTGCCAATCCCTCAGTCAGTACCGTTTATTGATTAAGATAACAAAAACATTGAATTTTAATTCAATGTCAACATCCAAACAGGTTTTCAATGTAAATGGGGTTCAAACAATTTATATATAAACAATATAAAAACAAACAACATATAAAATATTTGAGGAATCCAGTTGGATCCGTCCAACCTGTTCTTCCCTACATCACAGTTCATTGTAATATTTGATAACAATATATGAAACAAATATTTAAAACAAATCATCCAATATGACGTAATATAAATGTCGATAATCGTTAAGCAACCAATAAGAAACCAAGGCATCGAATCATCCATTTATTATTGCCAACAATGAATTATATTTTTATATAAATTTAACACATCATAGTATTCAAGTAATGTGTGGGAATTAACTCATAATTTCTCCCGATTGACGGCTTTTGCATTGTTTCGTTTAATTTTAAACAATTATTTAAAATTAAACCAAATTCTGATTGCGTTCAATTCCATCTAAACTAGCTTGGTTCCATAACCTCGGTTGCCACGATCCTAACGGACCAATTTTCACTTTATCCTGTTAACGAATAAACGAGATATGGATCTTATAAGATTGAATGTACATAATATAAACTAACTTATTATTAACAATTACCTATTAGCTATTAACTAATTTTAATCTTAATTACCGATTAATTAACAAAATGTGTGATTAGCCTTATTAAACACCATGCGGTTTCTGCTGTAGTTTCCACGAATTCTCTAATATCACAGTTCCTTCCAAGATAAAGCGTCCAAGAACTTAGTGCTTGTAAACCATTCTTTTACCTATATATATATATTATTTTAATTATTTTAGCCCAAGCCCATACGTCTGCACAGTCGGCCTCTTACATTACTTCTTCTCCATTTGTACTTCACGAAGATTGTAAATCCCCTCCACCGCTTTATACCAACCCACGTAATATTTTGAAGTTGCAACCTTCACCACTGTCCTCCGTACCCCGGTGATCCCCCAAACCGCACACGCACCAAAAATCCGATCTCAACTCCGATCGCATCCATTTCCATCAATACCCGAACACTACCGCTATTCTGATGAACTCTAACCCCGACCTGTTGTATATAACATTGTTGTATGTAACAATTATTTGATTTTTGTTTGATGATAACAACCAAATATATATTATTATAAATGTGTTTCTGTAACACCCCGTATTTCTGTTAACACTAATGTTCACAAATTAAAGAATAACTAATCTCAGACATGAGAATTAAGGGAAACGGGTTGCGCCATTGTGTTCGTCTTGGAATTCTGGTTGAGATAGAGTCCGAGATTGCGTGAATTGGACTTCGTATGAAGAAGTTATGGCCATCGGAAGTTTCAGAAAATTCAAAACAGATTGCAGAAAATTCAAATTTCGGAGTCAGACAGGCTAGGCGGGAAAATTCCCGCCAGGGCCAGGTCAACCATAGGGTCGACTTGGGGGTCGACCTTCCCTGACCAGGTCGAACATAGGGTCTACCTGGGGGTCGACCTGCCCCCCGGGCAGATTTGTTTTATGACCTGTTGATGACTAGATGCTGACTCATTAGGGTTTCTGATATGCTCTGATTGGCTGGGATTAATAATTGGTTGATCGGAAGGCTTAAACTAATCCTAAACTCTATAAAAACACCTAAAGACTCAAACCCTAAAATCAAAACAAAAATTAGATTCATGGCCTCCATGCCATCACCTAGCAACTCAGCATAGCCGCCACCAATTAGAGAGGAAGAAAGCTAGTCTAAATAGATCTTTTCAACTTTAACAACGAATTTTCTTCAAGGGGAAGCTATTACAACTTCAGAACTCAGAATTCAGAACTCAAGACCTTCTTTGAGTTGTGAGTTCGATAATTTTAAAAAAATAATTAGCAAATTAATTGGATTGAGTTATGATGTGGACTATTTGGATAAGATGTGAATTGTTGACCGCATGTTATTATTCATGTAGTAAAATTGTGATGTTTATGTTGTAAATTCTATGATGCTATCTTGTAAAGTTGAGATCATCTATGTTATAATTTTATGATTGGCTTATGTATAAACGAATCGCCATATTGTTCATATGCTAGTTTGGGTATATTGATTCATATGATAAATCATAAGTATGTATGCAAGTTTAGATTTTTATTAAGACATGAATCATATGCAAGTTGGGGAAAATTATATGTATAACCTTATATGCTTCATGACATCTATTTTAGGTCTAAAGTTAGGCTATGACATGTGTGAGTTATATGCCAAATTCTACATGCTATTTTACATGTTTAGATGTAAGTTTATACCATTGTTATGCTGCATAAATCACATATGCAAGTTTATATGAATACATGTGTTTGAATATGAATCATGTTATGCAAGTTTGTGGTTATTGCCTATGCAAGTTTACACCTTTACATGTAGATCTATGACATACATGATTTATGCAAGTTCGTGACCATTTTCTAAACAAGTTCACACCTTTAGATTTGGATTTATGATATATGTAATTTTATGCAAATTGTAAGCCTATGCAAGTTTTAGATGTAGAACATCATTCAAACATGCAAGTTCACCCCTTATGTTTAGATCTAGTTTTAATTATATGTATGTTGTGATGTTTTCCCTTTATTCCATGAGTTAGACTATTCGGTCTAACGTATATTTTACGTTAAACGAATAAACGTACAACGTGGGGTAAAAGGGGATAATATTAAAAGATTTAATTGGCATAAATGCTTTAAAAGGCATAAAATAAATTTGTGATGAAATTGTTATGATTTTACATACCATAAATAGACGGACATAATTGAGTCAATTATGGCCATAGTTAAATTTGGAATTAATTGATAATTTGAATAGGGAAAGTAATTCAAATTGGGGGATGATTAATTAGGAGAAATTAATCGTCTAAGACACGAGGTTAGGCTCTTTTGTGGTGTATGACTGCCCGGACCCGCCCGGCAAATCCTGCCGCCACAAATACCAATTTAATGTGGGAGGTCTTAGGCATAAATTAAATACATAACAATTGTAAAGACATGAGTTTAGTCTCTTTTGTGGAGTAAGGCTGCCTGGACCTGCCCAGCAAATCCAACTGCCACAAATGCCAGTCTAATGTGAGAGGTCTTTATGAGGTTACGGTCTTAATGAATTAAGAAACACTTAACCAGATAAACATGTAGTGGGACATGAGGGGGTTAAGTGGGTGCCTTGGGTGGAATGTGGAATCTAGTGGGTGCCTCGGGTGGCATTTGAAATACGATTAGAAACACTTAACCAAAATTGAAACATGTAGTTGAAACATGAATTAGAAGTGGGTTAAGTGGGATGTACTAGAGGGGACCAAGCTTAGGTGGATAGCTTGTGTCAAGTAATGGGGGCCCATTTCAACCAGTAACTCATACGTATCTTTGTGGGCTCGACCCAAGTCGGGGACGGGATACGCATACTGGGCTTGACTGTAAGAGGCCAAACCGGGTTAGCGGTGGCAACGCAAGTCCAACGGGTTCATATGCGTGTGTGGACCCGGGCTGGTAGGTAATACGGTGTTGCATCGTGTAGGTATAAGCCGTGCATCATTGGTTGTATCGGGTTGCCACTTTGGGGAATGATACACCCCACTGTGGGGCCAGCACATGTATCTACGAGTTAGGGAGCCGATCGCTTGGGGGTAGTGGGTACACCTAGTGGAGAAAGGGGCAGGCGGCACCTATGAAGGCAGCTAGGGGTGCACCAAAATACCATTATCATTATTTAAGTCTGTAGGCGGGATCAACCTTTGGGTGACTAGTGGTGGTGCAGTATATCAATTATCCTACAATGTTGGTGTAGTTTAGTAATTATCTTATAGTGGTTTAGGTGCACTTTAACGATATCGTTGTTCATCTTGTTTCCTTGTTTATTCTTCCATAATCAATGGTTCATGGTCATTTCCAGATTTTCCAACTTATGCCTTTGCCTAGTTACTTTGGTGATTATATTGTTAAAGTTACCGCACTCGCCAGACTTTATGTCTGACCCCCTTTTGTTTCCTCCTCTTTTCTTCCTCCCCCCCCCCCAAGTTGCTCAGGTTGGAACTAACACCAGTGGAGCTTGATTTTGGAAAACTGTGCTTCTTCCTTTTAGAAGATTGCTTGGATTGCTGAAGTAAAGTTCAGCCTCTCTTTTATTTATGGATATTTTGTATTGGGGATTATGTCTTTCAATTTATGTACTTTGATTTAGTCGAGATGGATATTATTTACTTGGCTCTGGTTTTGATGATGTAATCAAACATATGTATTTTCCGCTACAATGAAATAAAGTTTTTAATTTTCAAGTACTGTTTATATCTGTCTTATTGTTAAGTTTCTGTTCTATACTCACTTAAAACACTCCATAGAAGTTAATGCATTCCCTTTGTGAGTGACATTAATGGACGTGGGGTGTTACACGTGGTATCAGAGCCGAAGGTTACCAGAACAGATATGAATTTTGAAAAACTGTTTTTCAAAAACAATTTTTATAAAGAAGTACCTTCAAAAGTATGTTTTAAGGAAAGTATTTTCAACAGAAAAGCTTATTTTTGAAAGCATAACACTAAGGGCCATATTTCCTTCCTTCGATTCTTTTGTATTGAATCTTTACTTTTTCGTTTCAGCATGTCTGAAGCATCTGAGATACCAGAGGGTGTTCATGTACCCGGTTGGTTTCGTCAATATCTCGAGGCTAGGGCCGCCACCGCAGGTCCAGCAAATGCTCCTCCTCCTCCTCGCATTGATACTTTTGCTAAGATATGTAAAGACTTTCGGGCAATGGTTGGAAAACCTTTTCACGGGACGGAGACATTTGTTGAAGCTCGAAACTAGCTAAAGGAGGTGGAAGAATTGTTTGGAATCTTCGAAGTGGAAGACAGAAGAAAGGTCCACTTGGCAGCCTAGCTAATGAAGGATGAGGCCTCGTTTTGGTGGGAGGTCACTAATGAAGGACGTCCAGTCGGTACATGGCAGATTTTAGGCATAGGTTTGAGGCGAAGTTTCTCTCACGGACTGAAGAGAATCTATACATGGAAAGGTTTCTAACATTGAAGTAAGGGAATCTATCGGTGAAAGAGTACGTCAACAAATTCAATCAATTTGCAAGATTTGGCTTGGACTTGGTGAGTACTCCTGAAAAGAAGGCTCTAAGATTTGTTAAGGGGTTGAACGAGCCGCTTCATGGGTTAGCTATGACCCACATCCCTATGGGGGCTACCTTTGAGAGACTAGTTGACATGGCGCTTATGCACGAAGAGGAGAAGGGCACCATTGCTAATAAGGCACCCGAGAAGAAAGGGGATCAAAAGAAGCTGCAACAGCAACAACAGAACAAGAAAGGTGGCAGAGGCAACATTGCTAAGGGAAAGAAAAGATGCTTTAACTGTGGGACACAAGGCCATCTAAGCAAAGATTGTAAGAAGAAGAAAAAAACTGGCTGTTTCCACTGTGGCGAAGCGGGACATCTGATTAAGGATTGCCCAAAGAAAGGGCAGGGTCTACCTCGGGAGGACAGGTGCAGGCTCTTATCGCACCAGGGTGGGAAAGGGGACAAGTTCAGGCTCTCGTGGTCTCACCGCTGCAAGAACGAGGTAGAGCAATTTCCATTGATAGTTTAGTTTCTGTTTGATCATCCTGTCTGTACTTTATTCGATTCTGGCACATCACATTCATTTATCTCTACATCATTAGTTGAAACACTGCACCTAGATACTAGTCTAGTTATGGATCCCTTAGTAGTCTCAAATCCTATTGGTGGTTCGGCTCATCTTTCTATGATTTGTCGGGATTTGCGAGTGTTTATCTTGGGCATTGAGTTCGAATGCAACGCTTTTGTTCTTGGCTTCTTGGGCTACGGCTTGATTCTAGGTATGGATTGGCTAACTAGATATGGGGCCATCCTAGATTGTGAAAGAAGAGTAGTTAGATTGTTGACTCATTGTGGGAAAACCCTTGATATTTCTTGTGACCCTAGAGGTCCAGTAATGCTTAGTTACCTTAAATCCCTTGACGCATCCGATGATGACTAACATTCTGTTCCCATAGTCCGTGAATATGTTGATGTTTTCGATGAGGTGAGGGGTTTACCCCTAAAACGTGAGATAGACTTTCGAATATATCTAGTGGATAATGCAAAGCCAGTTGCATTGCCAGTGCGCCACATGGCTCCAAGAGAGAGAAGAGAACTCAGTAAGCAAGTGAAAGAAATGCTTGAGAAGGGGTTCATCAGACGTAGTATATCAGAGTGGGGTGCTCCAATAGTATTTGCCACGAAGGCAGATGGGTCCCTTAGACTTTGTGTGGACTATAGAGAACTTAATAAGCTTACTAAGAAGAATAGACACCTATTTCCGAGGATTGATGATCTCTTCGATCAGTTAGTTGGTGCCTCAGTGTTTTCGCAGTTGGACTTAGCCACGGGTTTCCATCAGTTGAGAGTGGCTGAGGATAGCATAGACAAGACCGCCTTTAGGACTCCAGATGGTTTCTTCGAGTGGCTTGTGATGCTGTTCGGTTTGACAAACTCCCTCGCATACTTTGTTGACTTGATGAGTAGGGTGTTTAGGAAGTACCTTAATAAATTCGTGGTAGTCTTTGTGGATGACATTTTGATATTTTCTAAGAATGAGGAAGAGCATGCCCTACATCTTAGGGAAGTGTTGGAGACTCTTCGAGCGCGTAGCCTTAAAGCTAAATTTTCTAAATGTCACTTTTGGAGGAAGGAAGTGCGATTCTTAGGGCACGTGGTTTCCAAAGAAGGGATAGTCGTGGATACCGCAAATGTAGTGGCCATCCAAGATTGGAAGGTCCCTAAAAATGCTACCGAGTTAAGGAGTTTCTTAGGGTTGGCTGGCTACTATAGGAAGTTTATCAAAGACTTCGCAAAAATATCAGCCCCATTAACATGCTTGATGAAGAAGAACCAAGTTTTCATATGGGACGTAGATTGTGATGATGCGTTCCAACGTCTAAAGAGAGCTTTGACCATAGCCCCAATCTTAGTATTGCCAGATGGGAGTAATCCATTTACCGTTTACACCGATGCTTGTGGGACAGGACTAGGCGCAGTCTTAATGCAAGAGGGAAGGGTGATAGTCTATGGTGGAAGGCAGTTGAGAGTGCATGAGAGAAATTACTCTACACATGACCTAGAGTTGGCCGCTATTGTTTTCGCGCTTAAGTCTTGGTGCCATTATCTTCTTGGCGAAAAATTCGAATTGTTCACTGACCACAAATCACTAAAATACTTATTCTCACAGAAGGACTTGAAGTTAAGGCAGCAAAGGTGGATGGAATTCTTAGCACCCTACGACTTCGAGATAGCATATACCCCTGGCAAGGGTAACGTGGTGGCGGACGCCTTAAGTAGAAAAAGGTTATCCTTGAGTCCGTTGTTTGTTGAGCGGCAAAGCTTAGAGTTCATCTCTACGTTTGACTATAAACCTTCCATTGACTTTGTACCCAGTTTGCTAGCATCCTTGGAGGTCAGACCTACGCTTTTGGGATGGATTGGCGAGGCACAACGAGATGACCCACAGTTGGTTGAGTTAGTAGAGAAGCTCAAAAGGGGGGAGTCATCGAGCCATCTCCATTGGTATACCCTAGATGATAAGGGTTGGTTACGTAGGGAGGTAGACTCTGTGTACCACAGGACGAGAATTTGAGGAAGGCCATTCTTGATGATGCACATCGTTCGAAGATGACCATTCATCCCGGCGGGGACAAGATGTACATGGACATGAGACGAGTTTACTTTTGGGTCGATATGAAGAAGGACGTGGCCGAGTATGTCGCTAGATGCTTGGTGTGCCAACAAGTAAAAGCAGAGCAAAAGAAGCCCGGTGGATTACTACACGCATTAGAGGTCCCACAATGGAAATGGGAAAGCATCTCGATGGACTTTATTGATGGGTTACCCAGATCGAGGGAGGGTAATACGGGGATTTGGGTTGTGGTAGACAGACTTACTAAGAGCGCCCATTTCATTCCCGTGAAGAGTAAGAGGACTGCTCCATGGTTAGCCTCCGTATACATTCGAGAAATAGTTCGTTTGCACGGTGTTCCTTCTAGCATAGTGAGCGATCGCGATCCTATCTTTACTAGTGAATTTTGGAAAAGCTTGCAAGAGGCGGTAGGGACTCAGTTATGTTTGAGCACCGCATATCATCCTCAGACGGACGACCAGACTAAGAAGGTGAATCGTATTCTAGAGGACTTATTGAGGTTGTGCGTCTTAGACTTCGAAGGTACATGGGAGGAACATCTTCCATTGGTGGAGTTCACATATAATAACAGCTTTCAGTCTAGCATTGGCATGGCACCGTTCGAGGCTCTTTATGGACGGCCGTGTCGTTCGCCTACATGTTGGTGGGAATCTACAGATAAGATCTTACTTGGTCCTGATATGATTAGAGAGACTTCGGAAAAGATCGATTTGATTCGAAGGAGGATGAAGACGGCGCAAGATAGGCAGAAATCTTATGCGGACAAGAGGAGGACAGATCTTGAGTTTGATATTGGGGACATGGTCTTTGTCAAGGTGTGTCTCCATTACGGAACGTCGTTCTCTTTGGGTCCATTGGGAAGTTAGCACCAAGGTTCGTAGGGTCGTTTCCTACTAAGGAGAGGATTGGGCAGATGGCGTATAGAGTGGAGTTGTCCGAGAGACTTAGTGGTGTGCACGATGTATTCCATGTATCACATTTGAGGAAGTGCTTGCACAAGACCGCGGAAGTGGTAGAGCCGAGCTTGCTTAGAGAGGTGGAGATAGAGCGTGATGCGACGATTCGACGAGCTCCTACGTGCATTCTTGGGTCGGAGATTAAGAAGTTGAGGAATCGAGAGGTTAAGCTAGTCAAAGTGCAATGGGGAGATGATGAGAGCAACGCTACTTGGGAGACGAAAGAGAAGATGCGTTCATTATACACTTTTCTTTTCGAGGGTATGCTTTTAATTTCTCCTTTGTCGCTTAGCTTGTACTTATCTTATCTTTAGTATATCCTCTCGCTAGTACCTTTGACCTTTAGATAGGGCAGTCCTATGGTTGAATCATGTGTTTGAGACATGTTATGTATGACGGATGCATGTGGATGCAAGTGGTTGCTCGTGGGTGCATATACACACACTTTAGGCACCAGATCGTCTCAGTCACTTCATATTGCATATTGCATATAAATGTGTGTGCATATTTAAGATAATGGATGTATAATGGTTGCGCTATCATATGGATGCGGCATTTTGGTGAATGGTTGTGCACGCATGTAGAAGTAATATGTATCGATAGGATTCTTACGCATACATAATGGACGCATGGCACTATCATGATTTGCATTAAGGAGGTCAACCGAATCAGTAGACCGCCTGATTTCGCATTAGATAAGGAACATATGCACACACTTCTTGCATATGTTCATACAACATTAGATTTTTTTAAGGACAATGGATGCCTATGTTTGATGGTTGAGTAGATGGTTGTTTGGATGGTAGGATATGCATTCTCCTTAACTTGGAGATTTCGGGGGCGAAATCCTTTAAGGAGGGGAGAATGTAACACTCCGTATTTCTATTAACACTAATGTTCACAAATTAAATAATAACTAATCTCAGACGTGAGAATTAAGGGAAATGGGTTGCGCGATTGTGTTCATCTCGGAATTCTGGTTGAGATAGAGTCCGAGTTTGCATGAATTGGACTTCGTATGAAGAAGTTATGGCCATCGGAAGTTTCAGAAAATTCAAAACAGATTGCATAAAATTCAAATTTCGGAGTCAGACAGGCTAGGCGGGAAATTCCTGCCAGGGCCAGGTCGACCATAGGGTCACCCTGGGGGTCGACCTGCCCTGACTAGGTCGACCATAGGGTCGACCTGCCCCCCGGGAAGATTTGTTTTATGACCTGTTGATGACTAGATGCTGACTCATTAGGGTTTGTGATATGCTCTGATTGGCTGGGATTAATTCTGGGTTGATCGGACGACTTAAACTAATCCTAAACTCTATAAAAACACCTATAGACTCAAACACTAAAATCAAAACAAAAATTAGATTCATGGCCTCCATGTCGTCACCTTGCAACTTAGCATAGCCGCCACCAATTAGAGAGGAAGAAAGCTAGTCTAAATCAATTCTTTTCAAGTTTAACAACGAATCTTCTTCAAGGGAAAGCTATTACAACTTCAGAACTCAGAATTCATAACTCAAGACCTTCTTTGAGTTGTGAGTTCGATAATTTTAATAAAATAATTAACAAATTAATTGGATTGAGTTATGATGTGGACTATTTGGATATGATGTGAATTATTAACTGCATGTTATTATTCATATAGTAAAATTGTGATGTTTATGTTGTAAATTCTATGATGTTATCTTGTAAAGTTGAGATCATCTATGTTATAAATTTATGATTGGCTTATGTATAATCGAATAACCATGTTGTTCATATGCTAGTTTGGGTATGTTGATTCATATGATAAATTATAAGTATGTATGCAAGTTTAGATTTTTATTAAGACATGAATCATATGCATGTTGGGGAAAATTATATGTATAACCTTATATGCTTCATGAAATTTATTTTAGATCTAAAGTTAGGCTATGAGATGTGTGAGTTATACGCCAAATTCTACATGCTAGTTTACATGTTTAGATGTAAGTTTTGTACCATTGTTATGTTGCATAAATCACATATGTAAGTTTATATGAATACATGTGTTTGAATATGAATCATGTTATGCAAGTTTGTGGTTATTGCCTATGCAATTTTACACCTTTAGATGTAGATCTATGACATATATGATTTATGCAAGTTCGTGACCATTATCTAAACAAGTTCACATCTTTAGATTTGGATTTATGACATATGTAATTTTATGCAAGTTGTAACTTTGGCCTATGCAAGTTTTAGATGTAGAACATCATTCACACATGCAAGTTAACCCCTTATGTTTAGATCTAGTTTTAATTATATGTATGTTGTGATGTTTTCTCTTTATTCCAAGAGTTAGACTATTCGATTCTAACGTATATTTTACGTTAAACGAATAAACGTACAACGTGGGGTAAAAGGGGATAATATTAAAAGATTTAATTGGCATAAATACCTTAAAAGGCATAAAATAAATTTGTGATGAAATTGGTATGATTTTACATACCATAAATAGATGGACATAATTGAGTCAATTATGACCATAGTTAAATTTGGAATTAATTGATAATTTGAATAGGGAAAGTAATTCAAATTGGGGGATGATTAACTAGGAGTAATTAATCGTCTAAGACACGAGGTTAGGCTTTTTTGTGGTGTAAGACTGCCCGGATCCGCCCGACAAATCCAGCTGCCACAAATGCCAGTCTAATGTGGGAGGTCTTAGGCATAAATTAAATACATAACAATTGTAAAGACACGAGGTTAGGCTCTTTTGTGGTGTAAGACTGCTCGGACCCGCCCGGCAAATCCAGCTGCCACAAATGCCAGTCTAATGTGAGGGGTCTTTATGAGGTTACGGTCTTAATGAATTAAGAAACACTTACCAGATAAACATGTAGTGGGACATGAGGGGGTTAAATGGGTGCCTTGGGTGGAATGTGGAATCTAGTGGGTGCCTTGGGTGGCATTTGAAATACGATTAGAAACACTTAACCAAAATTGAAACATGTAATTGAAACATGAATAAGAAGTGGGTGAAGTGGGATGTACTAGAGGGGACCAAGCTTAGGTGGATAGCTTGTGTCAAGTAATGGGGGCCCATTTCAACCAGTAACCCATACGTATCTTTGTGGGCTCGACCCAAGTCGAGGACGGGACATGCATACTGGGCTTGACTGTAAGAGGACAAACCGGGTTAGCGGTGGCAACGCAAGTCCAACGGGTTCATATGCGTGTGTGGACCCGGGCTGGTAGGTAAGACGTTGTTGCATCGTGTAGGTATAAGCCGTGCTTCATTGGGGGTATCAGGTTGCCACTTTGGGGAGTGATACACCCCACTGTGGGGCCAGCACAGGTATCTATGAGTTAGGGAGCCGATCGCTTGGGTGTAGTGGGTACACCTAATGGAGATAGGGGCAGGCGACACCTACGAAGGCAGCTAGGGGTGCGCGAAACTACCATTATCATTATTTAAGTCTGTAGGCGGGATCAACCTTAGGGTGACTAGTGGTTGTGCAGTATAACAATTATCCTACAGTGTTGGTGTAGTTTTGTATTTATCTTATAGTGGTTTAGGTGCGCTTTAACGATTTCGTTGTTCATCTTGTTTCCTTGTTTACTCTGCCATACTCAATGGTTCATGGTCATTTCCTGATTTTCCAACTTATGCCTTAGCCTATTTACTTTGGTGATTATATTGTTAAAGTTATCGCACTCTCCAGACTTTATGTCTGACCCCCTTTGTTTTCCCATCTTTTCTTCCTCCCCCCCCCCAAGGTGCTCAGGTTGGAACTAGCACCAGTGGAGCTTGATTTTGGACAGTTGTGCTTCTTGCTTTTAGAAGATTGCTTGGATCGCTGAAGTAAAGTTCAGCCTCCCTTTTATTTATGGCTATTTTGTATTGGAGATTATGTCTTTCAATTTATGTACTTCGATTTAGTCAAGATGGATATTATGTACTTGGCTCTGGTTTTGATGATGTAATCAAACATATGTATTTTCCGCTACAATGAAATAAAGTTTTTAATTTTTCAAGTACTGTTTATATCTGTCTTGTTGTTAAGTTTCTGTTCTATACTCACTTAAAATGCTCCATAGAAGTTAATGCATTCCCTTTGTGAGTGACATTAATGGTCGTGGGGTGTTACAGTTTGACTTTTATACTACATCACAAACAAGAATAAAATATTTATATTTAAATGGAATACTACTGCACGAGAAATCAGATATTCAAACAGTATTTTATTTAAATGTAATATTTTATTTCAACATTTAAACAGTACAAATTTTATAACTCCACTATTTGTTCATCTCAAGTAATACACTTCATTTCATATACATTTCTTATACGTATTGTTTTGCGAACAAATTATACAATTGTAAACAACTGTAAAATTCGTTCGGCTTTCCTAAACAACAAGGATTGTTGTAGAGGGTGTCGAACTCTGGGACCAAAAATATTTTAATTAATAAATCCAATCAAGTTATCCCTAACTTTTGATTGGTGGAAAACAAAGAAAATAGCAGGAATTAAATAAAAGAGAGTTTTAACACTAAGTGAAAGCAATTAGGGAATAATGACATAGATCAGATTCATAATCATCAATAGCCAAAAGATTAACCAGATCTAATACATGTTTCTGTCACAAACATGAATCAACGATAATAGGTTTTTAGAAACAAATATGTAAATAACGACAAGCATAGCCTATGTAGGATCTCAGCTCTACAACCATAGACTATCAGGACAGATTCACTAATTAATTTCTAAAACCCTAAAATTAGATCTAGATCTGATAAACATTAGATCGAACACGAATATATCCTGTGAAGGAGCATAGCTCTTAAACGACACAAAATATGAAGGTTCAGATCTAACCCTTAATTCAGATCCAGATCTACATGTATACAGTCCTCATCTTTTGGCTATGTGATTCATATTGAATCATACTATCAGCGTCATCACCCCCTAATCAAAGGGGATTAGCTAGACATAGCTAAAGAAGAAGAGAAAAAGAAAATAAATAACATGAACATAAATAAAATAAACAAAAAGTAAAAGGAAGGGAGAGAATGATTTTATTCCAAGAAGAGAATTACAGAATAAAACCTAATGTGTTCTTTACAAGACTAAGATACAATGTATTTATAGCTGATACGACAAAGGCTAGCTAGCTAGTTACATAATGTGGGACTAAAGAAATAACCCAAATAACACATAAGCCAGTGTGAACGCAGCTTTAGAGTGAGTGGTCTAGCAAATAGGCTAGTGTGAACGCAACATGAGTAAGAGGCCTTCCAAATGAGCTAATGTGGATGCAGTTTGAGTCTTTATTGAGCCAAATCTTCTTAACTGAAATATAATTGCAACCGTTCTTCAAGCTTTAGACTCTTCAAGCTTTAGCAATTTTAAACTTCACTCTTTTTAAGCAAATTCTTCATGCTTTATCCATCAAATTCTCTAAATACAGCTATAAATACAAAGTATCAATTATTTTAAAGGGAAAATAAGATAAATAAGCGGATAAAATATACACATTTACGTGTATATCAAATACCCCCACACTTATCTTCTTATTCGTCCTCGAATAAACTAAACTAAGATATGTCACACTTTCGTAGGAAACACGATTGCATTTAGCGTATGCAACAAGCCGTTAAACCTCTGGGTGTCCCCAGTAGGACGAGTGTTGTCTCGTGAGGGTTTTCAGCGGATACTACCCACAAAATCCAAAGCGTCTTATGTACGCGGATTAATCAAATAATATATTTAAGGTCTTTCACATTCCAAGGATTTCACCTAAGTTCAATAATAACGGTTTAGCCCCAAATTGTCCATCCCATAATTAGTGCAAAAATGAACAAAATTTTTCAAGTTGAATCGTAATTCCTTGATAACACTGTAATTGTCTTGAAGGTTAAGAGCGTGGTGTCAACCAAAGTTCTACACATCGACAATGTGCACCCAATCATTTCTTTATTCCTCTTTTTTTTTTTGAATGATTTTGCACCAATGTAACTGTAATGTATTGGATATGAGTTATGCATAGATGAAGGAAAATTTGTAAGTTCTAAAAAGATTCTAGATAAGAGGGCAAGTGTATTAGTTGAACTTCAAGTTACAAAAGATAAAGTAATACTAAGGCACATATGAACATTTTTATTTCCTTTCATCTTGTCTACTACAATCCTTGCTTCTAAGTACGGTATGATGGATGTGGATGGAATGGAAATGGATGCTTCATAGTCAGGAATGATGAAGACTATTTTATTCAGAGAGACTCTCTCTTTATTTCATTTTTTCATTTTTTATTCTTTTTTTCATTTTTTATTCTTTTTTTTTCTTCTTTTCTTTTTCTTTTTCTTTTTCTTTTGCATGATGAGTGATGAATGGAGATGGAATGATGACGTACATGATTTCATTTGATTCCTCCTCTACTACCAACACTTCATGAAAGGAAAGTTTTATGCCCTAGTTACTCTACTTCTATAACCTTAATTCAACACACAAGTCTGGATTGATGTTATACAAAAAGCTGAAAGGAATGATAAGCAAAGTTTCGTAAGATAGATAACCCATATAAAATAACATGTGGTATATGGTTATCCTACCTTAAAATAAGTACGGAGTGGGTGGTGTAATATTGGTATAAAAAGTGACGTTTTTGACCTTTAAACAAAGGTTCTTGAGTATACCAATATAAGATAAACTTGTCGAAACATGGATGTAAATCGACTAAAACTTGGGTTTGAATAATGTGGGGTATCGAAGAAGAACGCTACAATGAGTCATTTCTCCTTAACTGGGCCAAGTGGATTTTAGAACTTACGATTTTGAAAATTTTGAGTGGAAAAGAAAATATTATGCATGAAAACTAACTCAGAAAATCCAAAAAATGTAGGTGCAAAATCCTTTTGTTTCATGATTTTTTTTTTTTGATTATTTTTACTTGCACATTCTAACATGTATAACAAAGGTTGACACGCTTACTCCAGAACACGACTAACGTCTGCACAGTCTCAAGCTAGCATCTTAAAAAGACACATTACGACTCAATGAATAAATAATGTTCATTCTCATCACCCAAAAATTCAACTTATTAAACAAGAACCAAGGTGTTATTTATGAGTTTAAGTTAATCCTTGTTCAATGAATGACCTACTTCATAAAATTTGATTGCTGATGTAATGTAAATTCCCCCCCCCAACACTTGAGTGTGACTGTGTCCTCACAGTCGTTAATCAGACATATCTTAGTGAAAGGGAAATAAAATAAGAGGGTCAGCACGGCTTACCGAGTACACATGCAGAAAATACGCAGTCATCGAATAGATGAACCGGTCCATAATGGACCAATGGATCAGCCTCATTAAGATTATGAGACACAGCTGAAGCACAGAAAACCAAATCATAAAGAATTTTATATCATGTTCCAGATTTGGAAAAACAAATTTTGTTTTTTCAAAAGTTTGAGTTGCTAATTTTAAAATTTTGAGCTTACAATTGATCCTAAAATCGAATTGAATTTCTGTAGCAACTAAAGAGAGATCATCGAGCTGGGGTTCAGTAAAAGTTTCAAAAACAAAATTTGATTTGTTCAGATGATGTATAAATTGAGAGACGTGGGCATCACTCTCACCCCCACACTTGTTCTGAGAAATATTGTTCGGTTTTGCTTTGATATTTGAAATTTTGTTAACTAAAGGTTCATTCGTAGACCTAAAGTTTAACCAAACAAATGAATTTTCAGTAAATTTCGAAATCGTGTTTTCTCAAAAACAGTATTATTCCAAAAGGAGTTCATATACTGCAGAAATTTATCAGTGAAAAACAAGTGATCATAGTGAGGTTCAGTTGAAACGATTAAATCGCAAGGAGTTTCAACAGTTTTGGAAAAATCGTCATTGTGTTCAAGATCACATTCAGCAGTTTCGTTATTATCAACCTCAAGAGTTTCAAAGTTTTCAAACATTTCATTTTCAGTTTCATACCCAACAACATTATCGCCGATCAATTCAAGAATTTTTAGCTCATCAAAGTCGTCCTCACTTGAACAGTTGTTAACAACTTCATCATTTTTGTCAAGTTGACAATCTAAAGTTGTTAAATTTTCAAAATTTTCAGAATCTGATAGAGGAAGATCAAATTGAAGATTAACGTCTTCGTTTTCAAGAGAATTTAAATTCAAATCAAGCACAGGGTTTTCAACAACTTTATTAAGATTTTCATCAATTTCAAAAGTTGTTAGTTGAAAATCGTCGATTGTGGGGAAAGTTGGATTTTTATTCGAATCGTCACAAGTTTGGATACGATTTTGTTTCTCACGAAACTTCAAGTAATCGTCAAGTATGTTCGTTTGCTCAACAAAATCAAGTTTATAATTATTTACATGAGAATTTTCACTTTGAAATTGTTGAGAACAAAAGTTTTCAGTAGCACCACAATTGAAATTATTCCCGTTGCCAAAATCATTTGAAAAGTGATTTACATTTCCATTTTGAATTTGAAATTCATTTTGGAGTTCAAAATTGAATTGACATGTGTTATAATCAGAATCATTTGAATTTGGATGTGAAATCGAATTTTGATTATTTTGAAAGCTTTCACTTGAATTGTTGCACATGTATAACTTACACAATTCATTTATTTCTTTATTTTGTTGTATGCTCATTTCAAGTAAAGATTCAACATGTGTTTCAAGAGTTGAGGGCTGATCATCATTTTGAAAATTTGGTGGTGTACAAACGGGATTATCTTGAAAATTTTGAAAAGTTGGTGGCGTAAAATCCAAATTGTTTGTACAATAGTTGTTATTAAAATATCCATATGTATTTGGTGTAAAATTATATGGATTATATTGATTTTCACAACTATCGTAAAATCCGTAGGAATAAGGGAATTGAGACATTTTCAAGAAGCTTCTAAAAAAAAAAATTGTTAAAATTTACAAATTCGGATTATATGAATACAAGTCTGGGCCAGGTTCGGACAGGGATTATCAGTGTGCCACGAATCACCGTAGAAACACAACTGAAGTTTAAGAACCTGTTTGAGTTCTAGACTCTACCGTTCCTTAGACACCTCAGAGAGTATCAATCCTAATTGTCAATTTAACAAATATTTTGTCCTATGAGCTTTGTGGAATCCTCAATTCGACTTCAAAAATAAACTTTTCAATTAATCCCACGTTCGTTTTAAAATTTTAAACCACACATCAACAGGAAAAATATTCAGTCACAGAATGAACAGTCAATAAAAAAAATTTACAAGCAAGCCGATGCCCTGCAGAAGATTTTTACAAGCAATGTCTATATATATTTTTTATTTGCAGCAGCAATCCCTGTAGAGTTAGAAAATACTCACCTTGATCGGCAGTCCGTCCAGTGCAGTTGAGTCGCGCTAGCGCGTTCACACCCCACTTCGTGTGCAACCGCTCCAACCCATCTGAATTGTCCGCTGCTTTCTGTTGTTGTCCCCTTCTATTATTTGTTTGACTGTTGTTGTTGTCCCTTTTTCTAAAATCCACTGTACCTGTTTTTGAAAATTTTCTCCTTTTTTTTTTAAAATCAAAATTCACTAAACTTTAACACTAAGGAGAGCTTTCGGACAACAAACTCAACTAAAATTACAAATCAAGGAAATTGCAAAAGACCCTAACCAAAAATCAAAATCAACCAAATGTAAACCGACTCAGCCCGGCCCAGATAAGTCAAAGCCCACTATACTGAATACCTTCACAATAAAACCGACCTGATTCCCCTTTTTTCATTTAAGTGCCGAATAAAAGAAAAATTAACAGTAAACCCTGCTAAACTCAAATCGGCTCAAAATCAAAGTTTCGATCTCATCATTTCATCAATTTCGGCTTTGATTTCAGGTGCGATTTAATGAAATTGGTTTGAGGGTGAAAGTGGTCTGGTAATCAAGGCGATTGGTGAGATTGTGAACTGGTAGACTTGGTTTCTGTTCGTGGTTGCGCTGACTATGGAGGATGGGGGCTGTTCGGTTGCGTGTAGGGAGGAGGAGCGGTTTGCTTGGTTCGGTGCTTTGTGGTGTGGTTTCGGATTTGGGATTCGGGCGTGAAGGTGATGATGGGGTGCGATTTGGTCTGAGGTTTTCTGATTTGGTTATGGGATTTGCTGAGACTGTTGTGGCGGTTTTGGGTCTCGATGCGGCGATGAACTGAGATGGAAGTGGACTCGGGTTTGAGGGAATTCAGGTACGGTGGTTTCGAGGAATTTGGGTGGAAGCGTGTTCAGGCTGTTTGGTGCTTATGAATGTAATGAAGGTGAGTTTGTCAGTACGGTTTGTGGGAATAGTGAATCCGGTTGTCTGAAGAAGGAATTTGTGAAATGTAATGGTGGTTACTGTGAAGATCCAGTTTGGCAAAGGAATGGCAGTTAGGTGTTTACAGCTTGCAACAGAAGATGTCGTTTGATGTTGTGGGTGGTGATGGGCAAATCTGTAAGTGGAGTTTGATGATAGTTTGGTGGTCTACGGATCTGCAGAATGATTCGGTTTGGTTAATCTGTCTCTTGGTGAAGATGTTGAGAAGGTGGTGGAGTGTGCTGGTATGAAAAACAATGGAGTGACTTGTCGGATTCGGAAGTGGCTATGGATTTGCAGAAGGGGATGGACTTCAAGGCAGAGGAGTTCTGGGCAGAAGCTTTTTGTATTTGATGCAGTGAAGTGGATGGAGTTGTGGCCGTGTAGTTTGAAGGTGAAGGTGAAGGTGAAGCAATGGTTGGGTAGGACTTGATGCAGAGGTTTGATAGTAGGGGTGTTTTGTAATGTAGAAGTGATGAAGGCAGTGGAAGTCCGCAATGAAGATTGATGACCACGTATTGGTGGTTTGAGAGATTTGTCGGGATATTTGCAGCGAACACAAAGGATTGTTTATCAGAGAGATGATCGGGAAGAAACAGCTAGAAATCCAAGCAGAAGAGAAAAATCTAAGTAGGGAAAGAAAAAAAAATTATTGCAAAAGAGAATTATTTTTTTTTTCTGTTTTTTTTCTTGAAATCCTGAGAGAACAAAAAAAAAAAATTGAAAGAGAATTGTAAAAGGAAAGAAATCAAATTGTGAAACACTTGCAAGGAGGAAGAGAAATAGATGAGAAGGAAAGAAAATCACACAAAGATTTTTTTTTAAAAAAAAAACTAAAGAGAAAATAAAAAAAATTATAATATAACCCGAAGGATTTAGTAACAAAAATTATTTTGGTCCCCGGCAACGGCGCCAAAATTTGTTTTGCGAACAAATTATACAATTGTAAACAACTGTAAAATTCGTTCGGCTTTCCTAAACAACAAGGATTGTTGTAGAGGGTGTCGAACTCTGGGACCAAAAATATTTTAATTAATAAATCCAATCAAGTTATCCCTAACTTTTGATTGGTGGAAAACAAAGAAAATAGCAGGAATTAAATAAAAGAGAGTTTTAACACTAAGTGAAAGCAATTAGGGAATAATGACATAGATCAGATTCATAATCATCAATAGCCAAAAGATTAACCAGATCTAATACATGTTTCTGTCACAAACATGAATCAACGATAATAGGTTTTTAGAAACAATTATGTAAATAACGACAAGCATAGCCTATGTAGGAGCTCAGCTCTACAACCATAGACTATCAGGACAGATTCACTAATTAATTTCTAAAACCCTAAAATTAGATCTAGATCTGATAAACATTAGATCGAACACGAATATATCCTGTGAAGGAGCATAGCTCTTAAACGACACAAAATATGAAGGTTCAGATCTAACCCTTAATTCAGTTCCAGATCTACATGTATACAGTCCTCATCTTTTGGCTATGTGATTCATATTGAATCATACTATCAGGGTCATCACCCCCTAATCAAAGGGGATTAACTAGACATAGCTAAAGAAGAAGAGAAAAAGAAAATAAATAACATGAACATAAATAAAATAAACAAAAAGTAAAAGGAAGGGAGAGAATGATTTTATTCCAAGAAGAGAATTACAGAATAAAACCTAATGTGTTCTTTACAAGACTAAGATACAATGTATTTATAGCTGATATGACAAAGGCTAGCTAGCTAGTTACATAATGTGGGACTAAAGAAATAACCCAAATAACACATAAGCCAGTGTGAACGCAGCTTTAGAGTGAGTGGTCTAGCAAATAGGCTAGTGTGAACGCAACATGAGTAAGAGGCCTTCCAAATGAGCTAATGTGGATGCAGTTTGAGTCTTTATTGAGCCAAATCTTCTTAACTGAAATATAATTGGAACCGTTCTTCAAGCTTTAGACTCTTCAAGCTTTAGCAATTTTAAACTTCACTCTTTTTAAGCAAATTCTTCATGCTTTATCCATCAAATGCTCTAAACCATGCTTCTTGTCAACAATCTGAAAATACAGCTATAAATACAAAGTATCAAATATTTTAAAGGGAAAATAAGATAAATAAGCGGATAAAATATACACATTTACGTGTATATCACGTATCAGTTCCTGACTATAACACTCAATCACTTTGTTACAGTATTACATACAAATTCGTATATACATTCACTCTCACTCGCTCGCATACTATTTCACAGTTTTGTCCTTATCTTCTTGTCTTCGATCTCCAACTGCACAGTCAGTCCAGTCATCCACACCTATCACATATAGAAGCACACAGTACTCTAGAACAAAAATATTTTTAAATTCTAGTAGATATAATTTCTATTTTAAAATTTATTTGCCTCATAATTTTGGTGTGTTTCTCATCATTTTTCATGACTTAATCTTATTTATATATAACCATCTGTGTCTAGACAACTTGTGATATTCACAGTGATACATTGTAAATACCACAAGGCATGTTGTATGCTCTTGTGTTCACAGATCAGCCTCAACACACTACACTGGTTTGCTGATAGAACCAACATCATAATCAGCTGATTCGGAACAACCCCAACACAGTTATAGCTGTCTACTTATAAAAATATTCATGTTTGTCATTCGAATTGCCCCACACGTACACACACACATACATACATGTGTATATATATCCATATATGTATACATGCATACAATGTACATAATGGTGAAACAACAGTGAAAGATTCAGTTCCAACTACAAACAAGTCAAAGTGCCAAAACAGCAAGTCCAAGGAACTCAATTCAAATACAAAGAAATGGTTGAGCCTGTGTAAAGTTCAAGTGCAATATTCATACAAAGGAAGACAGAGCATGTATATATAGAAAAATCAAAATTGATCTCGCCAAAGTTCAAGAAAATGGCAACACAAGAATCAATTTCAGATTTTACAAACAGCGGTCATAAGTGCAAATGCATAGCAGCATGAATAAGTGATTCAGTTTCCAAAAATGAAAATTTTCTTTAAAGCAAGGATGGTATATACTCTTGTGCAGCAAGGATGGTATATACTCTTGTGCACAAATGTTAGAATTAGAGAAGGAGAAAAGCAAGCATAACTATCATGAAAGTCATATGTACAAGACTGGGCGAAAAATAAGGTGTAAAAACATGGAATTGGATGCAAACATGCTAATGGAGAAGCTAATATGTACACAAATGTTTACACAGTAATGAGAGCTATGTTATATATGAAGCAATCAAGGATGAAGTACCGCCAACAAAGAAGTGAAACCATGTATGAGTACAACATGCAAATATGGCATATTAGCAGCTGCACGCATACAAGTATGTACATTCCAAGAAACAACTCAAACAAGTCAGTGTGGCAAAATAACAAGTGCAAGTGGAAATGGACAAGAACACATGCCAGTGGTACCACAAGAGTAACGTGATATGTAATCCAATCTTTCTTTTAATATGGCAGATGAAATTCCAGCAACATACTCAAGCATTTTTAGTGGGAAACAATTTTTGGCAACATGTCTTTCCAGGCTATCAATAAGGTTTAAATCATTTGAAAAACCATGAGAGCAATCTTTGGCAGGAATCTCCAAAATAGAATTCATAAGTGCAAATTATTGAGTTGGCAGAAATTCAATCAAACTGGTTTCAGAAATCAAGTGAAATCTTTAGGGCAACAAATAAATTTTCTAGAAACCACAGTATTGGACACATGTTGTATTTTGGCAAGCAATAAATATTTCTGGAAACGGTTTAATCACTCAACAGTTTTTGGCAAGAATTTGTTGTGACAAGAAAGTTTTATTTCATCCCAGTATCAATCAAGGTATCACACAAAAGGAATATTTCCAAGGGGCCACAAAATCAATATGTATTATTTCCAGAATTTTGACATTAAATTCAACAATTCAAAGCGAAGTGTGTCAAGAGTGTTTGCAACAATTTAAATGGGGCATCAAATTATTTTTTGCAGAATGAATCACGCTAGTATATCAGAGCCGAATATTTCAACTAATCATAACAAAATTCATTCAATCTAAACAAAGAAGGAAATAAAAAAAATCTGGATCAAGCCATTTATTAGAAATCAGAGTGTAATCAGGGGATTCTAAACCCTATTTATAACACCCATTCATCATAGGCATAAATAATCGTAACCACAATCAACTCAATAGCAAAAAGGATTCAAATCAAAATCACTTACAAGAATTTCAATCTCAGGAAGCCCAAATCTATCGACAAAGCAAGCTACGAGAGTGAAGAGCCACAGACAATCAAAAAATTTCAGCAATCATTCGAAGTCCATTTGGGAGAAGCTCTAGTTTTATTGTCTGATCGTCGACCAATCATTTTTGGTAGAAAGCAGGATAAGTGAATTAAAAGGGACGGCCTATTTTCTTACTTAAGGAGCTAGGGCTTTTAGCCAATTTGTTTATTGTTTTTTGTTTTTTAATTTCTTTTGAAATCATCATTTAATTTTCTAGTTTGCCTGTAAAACTTGCAGTTTACTAGAGTCTGCAAAAACTAGGGTTTATTAGCTACGGGTTTGCAACTAAGGGAAAATCCGATCTAGGGGATATAGATCAGTCTAGAGTTTTGAGCATAGGATTAGAATAAGAGCGAGGGGCTCACGATTTTTCAGGGTTTTGTAAGCGGGATCTGTTCTATTACCTAGTAGAAACCTTAGGAATGTAGCAGTAGGCAAGGTTTGCCAAAGCTGGGTATCTTTGTGTGTTATTTACTTTCTGCATTTTTATTTCTGTTGCATTCTGTGATCTGATTATTTTTAAATATCTCATAAAACTCTGATAAACCCAATTCGCCCCCCTCTATGGTAAATCTAGATCTAACGAGTGGTGTCAGAGCCAGGTTGTTCATTAACTCTAGAGACGGTGTTTCCTAGTTGTCAGTACAGCGAGAGTCAGTCCAGTGATATTCCAATTATTTTCAATGGGTGTGATACACCATAATTTTAAATATCAAAATTAACAATTTTAAAAATACTTAATTTTTAAAGTGAGAATTAAGGAAAATGGGTTAGCGTTCGGCTCGAAATTCTACTTGGAATATAGTCCAAATTTTGTAAATCGGACTTCGTATGAGGAAGTTATCGCCCTCGGAAGTTTCAGGAATTTTATATAAATTAAAAACAGTTCAGAATAAAAATTCGAAATTCAAATTCAATCAGGGAAGCAGGCTGGGTGGGATTTCTTCCGTCCAAGGCCAGGTCGACCAGGGGGTCGACCTCCCCATACAGGTCGACCAGAGGGTCGACCTACACACCGAGGAAGATCTGAAATCAGACAATTCTGACTTGTTGTTAAGTCTTTCCTGACCTGTTGCTGAGTCACTAGGGCATAAGTGGAAATTCTGGATAACTCTATCTAGTTTTGACGGTTGTGATTGCTCCTATGATAATCTAATGGCTTATGTTGATTTAAATTTCTATATAAGCACACATAGACTCAACCCCTAAACCTAAACTAAATTAGTCTCTTGGCCTCTATGCTGCTGCTAGGATAGTTCTTCTTCCTAAAGCTTAGGGATTAGCAAGTCAGAATTGTAATTCAAAATACGAACAAATCATTCTCTTCTCTAGCCCGTCTTTGTGAGTACAATTTCTTTCGTAAAATAATTAATAAATTAATTATGATGAGTTATAATTGGGATTATGAGAACATGTCTGTTGAATCATGTGATGTTTGTTATCGTCTGTTGGTAAACATATGACAGTTTTGTTAATTTATGTTGGTAGATCTATTTCATATGTCCAATCACATATGTTTAACTTGATTCATTTTATGACGTCAGTTGATATGCAAGTTTGGGATGTAAATCATATGCTAGTTTTTATGTAAATCTTATGCAAGTCTGTTTTTACATATGATTGTTGTATGTGAATCTTATGCAAGTTTGTTTTTACATATGCTAGTTGTATGTGACTCTTATGCAAGTCTGTTTTTACATATGCTAGTTGTATGTGAATCATATGCAAGTACGTATGCGAATTATACACAAGTTTATATGTGAATCAAGTATATACATATGCTAGTTTATATGCAAACATGTTATAAATTCATATGCAAGTTTGTAGAAATCCATACGCAAGTTTAGGTGAAAACTATATTCACATTTTTAGGTGAAAACTATGAATTCATTTGCAAGTTTAGGTGAAAAACCATATTCACATATGCAAGTTCACAATTTCATGTTTAGATCTATATTTAGATCTGTGGCAGTACATAGTTTATGCAAATTTATGTTATATATGTTCATTGCCTATGCAAACTTATGTTATAATTCTTATTTGCAAGATAGATCTATTTTGTGTGTTATGCAAGTTGTGATGTCACTACAACAGAACTGGCATTTTATAGCGGCCTACAGCCACTATAAATAACAGTTATAACGGTTTGATAACTGTTGTATATCGACATGTTATAAAAAATTGCTACTTAGTTATAACGCTTGACTAGCCACTATAAAAGATATGGTTTTATAGCGCATTTTGACAGCTATGTTATTTTATTACAATAGCTCATGCTCACCACTATAATACATCTAAATCTCATTGAAAGAGAGAATATTTATAACGCAGTGCTGCCGCTATAACATAATTATTCAATAGCAGATATATGACGTTATTAATTAAACATGTTATAGTTTTACTAAACCCTTTGATAGCTCAAATTTACAGCTATTATGCATCTAAATCTCAATAAAATTGAGATTACTAATAACAGTTTTGCTGCTATAACATATATCTTCGATGGCTTCTGTATGACACTATTAAATTAACATGTTATAGTATTGCAACATCCTTTCACAGCTTATACAATTTAATAATAGCAATCAAAATGAATCTTCATAACAAGTTAAATATGAACACACAAAAAAAAGTATCAACTAACAAAAAGATTCAATCCATGAGTTAACAAATTCAAAACATTTTTTCAATTCCCATTGATGTCAACTTGAGTACACAAAATACAATACATTGTTCATATTTGTTCGGTTAACACACAAAAGACAAGACAGAACATAGTACACAAAAGATAACGCCCCAAACCTGCTAGACAGACAAAACACCCCAAACAACTTAGTACCTCCGTCTTACTTTCATTTACCTCATCACCCATTGCTGGCATGTATACAACAAAAACGAATCATTGACGAGTGCCGTCATCTGATATAGGTGCTAGCAAATGTAATATAATATAAAAGAAGGTAGAGCCACATATACCAGTTTAATAATTTGTACGCATTTTATAAAAGCAAGTTATAGGGTACTAAGTCTATTAGTCAAAAGATACCGACAATGAAGCCATAAGACAGAATTTGTTTTGTCAGTTCTACTAAAAAAAGAAAAAAGGAAGGAAAAAAATACAGTCTAACCTTCAGTATTTAATGAAAAAAAAATACATCATGTTTACATTTACGAAATTTGTAGAAGTATTTCATTTATATATGTTTCTAATATATTATTATGTCCAAAAGGGTTTATAACCTTTTGGCATCTTAATCATATGACCAGAGCATTACCAAATAACCCAATAATGTAAATATGATATATTAAGACAAATGAGCTTGAAACAAAATACCTTTTCCCCTAAAGCAGGGATGTCTAAGAGCAATTTTTTAACTGCTTAAGTGTTCAGTAGCATCCACAATATAAATACCCAAGGTTAAATGATGCCGGCTAAGAAAAGGATGGTAGATAGCTTTATTATGCATGCTGTACTACACGGGGAAAATTTTCTTAGAAATGCAAATAATATACAAAAATCACCTACTGAGCACCGGTTCCTGATATATGTTTGCACTTATTAATGTTAAGGTAAAACCGAGGACCAAGAGACCTGCAAGCTAATTGATCGTATTCAGTTGTAATAATTATATGGAGTGATATAACAGACTGCAAGCAAAAAGTTCAACAAAGGTTAAGTAGTTACAATAGGCTAACATCGACTTACAAAATAATTTAACACCATGATGGTCAATGAAGCAAATTTATTATTACAAACATATGTTCCTATATTAAAACCAAATTCACACAACAAATAAAAAAAGTTCATTTATTTTTCGTAATTCAGAAAACCTATTAATAATCATCCTTCCATCACCAATTCATCTCCTTTATATCCTTTTTTATTTTTTTGTAATATCTGTTGCAAAATCCAAACTTCTAAAGCAAACATGCCTTTTTAACCAGATTTTATGTATTTCCCATGAAACTAGAATCAGTTATCCAAAAACTAAAAGAACTGTTTGTTGTTGAGAGGTACTATGCGAACCTTGCAGACCATGGCCCAAAAAAATTCCTTGATCTACGTAGTATGTCATAAACAGGAGATTAACAAAATTAGATTTACTAGCTGTGAAGGAATGCAATATTAAATTCGGGATGTACACATGGTTCTATTTCCTAGAGAATTAAATCAACGGAATTTATCTGCCATGCTTATTACAAATAGAAAATGAGGTTTTGTTTTGTTAATTTAAGGAAAAATCTTGCCACATTAGACGTTTGAACAAAATCTTCAAAATAGACTAGCTTTCGAAACAGTTTCACATTTGACGTTAATAAGCAAAATTACCCCACATGACTAATTTCTACTTGCTCATCTATCGAACTAACGATATTTTATAACTGTCTCGTGTAAACGCAACTCGCAATTGCATCCAAATATGCATAACATTCAGCTCTTTGAAGAAGGTCAACAACAGCATCACCATAGCAAAGGATGAAGCGAGGTCGATCATGATTTGTCAAAATCAGTTCATTTTGAAGTTACGATATTTAATAACATACTGTAGGTTCAAATTTACATACCTGATTCAAATATGTATTAATATGCAGTATGTTACCAATTGGACCCTAGACGTAGACAAGTCAAGCACCAGAGACAACATTGTTGAGATGCAGCATCTCGTTAGTTCAAATAAATTCTGCATGACAGTTAATTTGCAAATGGTTAGAAGGTCGGATAGTAACTCGGAAGCAGTTGGCAATCAAACAAGTCATCTCTAACGAACCACGCAATCCAACCATCCGGACATACATTTTTGAGTTGCATGTCCATAACTCTATTTGTAAATTCATGTAATATGTTGAACAATTTGCGTTTAGTTTGCAAACGTATGCAGATGAAGCAAGACAAGTTACTGGAAAAAATCATCTCATTACCAATATATTTATGAGATGGTGCACGGTCCGTATTACCTCATGTAGTTTCAACTTCTTACCAAGCTCAGCGAAATTTTCCTTAACGTCATACTGACCTGAATGATAAAATCATCTTACTAGAAACTGTTCCATTTTGTCACTACAGTTCTCCCTGAAGCTCAGCGAAATTGCTCTTCCATACGCTCGTCAATGGCAGTCTCAGCTCTGTAATAGTAATCTCAGTTATTACGTTTGTTAGAACCCAGATCTTTAAGCAGTGTAAACAAAATAATATATATCATCTATTGCCTTGTTGTCAAGAATAAAATATTGTTAAACTAAAGATCAATAAATAAAATACTTGAATTAAACAGCGAACTGTGAAAATATACCTTTGAACAATTTTGTCAGCTTCAAGAATTGTAATGTTGAAATATACTTATTACTTATATAGAGTCATAGGTGAGAGCCCCTAAAATTATTAAATCACAACAGCACACCATTAGCTGGTGAGATTTACTGTCTTATAAATTGGATCATCTAGCAATTGCTGAAGGTGAACAAAATAAATGAAGTTTCTACCTCTACAAATAAAAATTTGAAGTGCTTTCCTCCTAGGAGTTGGAAGAATCCACCTGCATGTAGAAAGTTGCAAAAATGATGTACTCCCTCTTTCGAACTTCTAAAATGAAGAAAAGCAAGAAATTATATTGAAAAAAGAAAAAGAATCAGTTGCAGACAATATTTTTTCCCATTCTGCTTTTGACATCGTCTTCTTTGATGTTTCTGCTCAGCTCACGCCTACCGAGCTACCCAAAAATGAAATTAAAGTACTTCAGAATGTATTAAAGAATCTGGGACTAAAGTGGGACTTCAGTGTTGATCCATACAGTGGTAATAAAGGATGGGTAGTTCCACGTGACAAGCATACAGCTCAAGGGCCTAAACTTAACTGGTACTCTCCCTGTTGATCCATGCAATGGAAGGAAATAAAAATGACACTCTCATGTTTTTTTCCTTTTACCCTTCGTTTTGTATTCTTTTGGCAGAAGAGTGAGTGATATAAGCAGCGATGGGACTTCCCCCCCTCTGAAAAATATGAATATGGAAAGATTGATTTAAGGAACTTTTCTTTGACTGGAAAAATCCTGATTATATTGGAAATATGACTATTCCAAGAACCCTGGATTTAAGCTTCAATAACTTATCGGGTGAAATTCCAGACAGATTAGAATATCTCCCACTTATAACCTACTTGTACCTAACAAAAAACTTCTAACGGGCTCAATACCAAACTAGATGTTGCGAAGCAGTCGAAATATAGATATATCAAGTAATAATTTCTCAGGACCATCATCGCCAACTAATTGTCAACAGGCAAAAGTGAATTTAGCTGCTAATTATTCGCCCACCTATGGCAACCCGATGTCAACATGTTTTATGAGGATAATAACCTGTTCATACATTGTGGAGGCAGCAGAGTAACGGTTGGGGCAAATGAATATAAAGAGGATACCTCACAGCAGGGGCCATCGACCTATGGAGCTTCGACGAGTGGGAAATGGGCATATATGAGTACAAGAGATTTTCTAGGAAATCAGAATCCACAATTCATAGAGATGAATTCATCAATTCTAAAAATGAAGAACACGGAATTATACACTACAGCTCATGCCAGTCCACTCTCTCTTAAATATTATGGACTGTGATTGCAGAAAGGAAATTATTCAGTTAATCTACATTTTTCTGAAATAGTATTTACAGATATTCAAACATATACTAGTAACGGAATTCGTTTATTTGATGTATATATTCAGGGATGAAGTGTTTTGCATGATTTTAATATTGCAAAAGAAGCAAATGGAACGGGAAAAGAACTTGTCAAAACATTTATTGCTAGAGTCAGTGAACATACATCGGAAATACATTTTCAATGGGTAGGATAAGGGAGTCATCTTGAACCTGCAATTGGCATTTATGGACCTCTAATATCGGCTATATCTGTTACTCCAAATTTCAAGCTATATACTGGAGAATCTAAGTTATCGGCATGAAGTATAGTGGCGATCATCATTCCTTGTGTTGTATTCATTGCATTTTTTATCTGTCTTGGAATTTGGTGGAGAAGCCGAAAACAAACAGACAAAGAACTGAAAGGTTTAGAGTTGATGACTGGATACTTCAGTTGGAGGCAACTGAAGACCACAACACGTAACCTTGATCCAGCAAATAAAATTGGTGAAGAAGGGTTTGGTCCAGTTTACAAGGGTGTATTGCCGGAAGGTTCAGACATTGCTGTGAAACAGCTTTCATTAAAATCGAAACAAGGGAATTGTGAATTTTTAAATGAGATAGGAATAATATCAGCATTGCAACACCCAAATCTGGTCAAGTTATTTGGTTGTTTCATTGAAGAAAGCCAACTACTAGTTATATATGAGTACATAGAAAACAATTGCCTTGCTCGTGCCTTATTTGGTCCAGAAAAAACCCGGCTGATGTTGGATTGGACAGCAAGGTGCCAAATTTGCCTAGGCATTGCAAGAGGCTTGGCTTATCTACCCGAAGAGTCTAGACTGAAAATTGTACATAGAGACATCAAGGCGACGAATGTTTTGCTCGATAAAGATCCCACTGCAAAAATATCTGATTTTGGGTAGGCAAGGCTCGACGATGAAGATGGTACACCTATCGGCACTCACATTGCTGGGACAAGAGGATACATGGCACCAGAGTATGCAACGACACGTTATTTAACAGATAAAGCAAATGTTTACAGCTTCAGTGTGGTTACCCTAGAAATTGTTAGCGGGAAAACATCAACTATACTCAGTGTGCAAAATCAAATAATATTATTTCCATGCAATTAATTTTGGTAGTCTAAAACAATTAATCGTTTGGTGGCAATACTCTGTGGTATTTACTATAGCATATCATTCTCTCATTCATGACCGACATCTATAGTAATTTAATTAACAGAATGGTGTATGTGATAAGAAGAAAAATATTTGGATTCAGAAGTGACAAAGTGCTTAAGCCAACCTTGATTTGTCCATCAGTTCTAGTGGCTACTGCAGCCATTCCAGTGCCACCTTTGGGTGAGAATAAAGTTTCAACGCATATGCTTTGAGGATTCTTTTAAACACCTAATAGGATAACAAAACAAAGTCATACACATGTATTTCATTAACTATATAAGTACTAAGTGAGATGCAAGCAGTCAATATTGAGATATCTAGCTTGAAATGTTAGAAACAACAATGTGGTATTGACAGCCACGAGCAAGGTCAAACCAGTAGCTAGACTTTTTAGTGTTATTTTTTTCCGTGGTCCGGCCAAACCAATAGCTAGGCTTTTCAGTGGTTTTTTCTTTAGTTGCGCCAAACAATAGCTAGACTTTTCGGTGTGTATACAAGTTATGGATACTTGAAAAATCTGAATTCACCAGCATTTGCATCTTAAAAACGCAGAGACAGAAAAAAGAAAAAAAAACTGATATTTCACAAAATAATACTGATCTGGATGTGATGATATCTGCATTAGAAAATTTTCCATTCAACTTTTACCAAGATAATGATTTATATTATATCACATACACACACACGCGTGTGTACACACACACGCGTGTGTACACACACACGCGTGTGTACACACACATACAATAATGAATGATTGATATTTGTTGTTTTGGTAAGGTAATAGCTCATTATGTGCATATTCATTGCTTAAACCATATTTTATCATCATTTTTTTCTGAAATGCTCGTTTGTCGCAATGAACTGATTTTAAGATAAACTCCCTTTTAAACATGTATCATTTTTAAGCGAATAGATAAAAATTCAATATTCATCCATTGACAGTGGATATATATGTCCGATTGAGTATTGGTATAACAATAAATAATAATTTGCTTCTATCAGTCTCACCAGCTTTGTTCGTTGATCAGTTGGTAATGGAGTCATTAACACCCGCTGATACGTTGTCAGCAATATCAAACTTGCATATGAGGGGCTTGTTTTTTTAATTTGTTTTAACAAAGTTCTAAGTTGATTATCAATCAACTAAAAAAGCATTTACGACCCAAATACCTGGCCTAAACTCATGGTTATATATGTACAACTTTACACAAAATTAACAACAGCAATAGACCGGATATTTGGTCAACTGAGAAACCTAGCCTGGATATCTAAAAAACTCAAACATGATATTGACTAAGAGTGTGTTTGGCGACAATCCATTGCGAAAAGTTTTAAAAGAATTTCTAAATAGTAACTTCTAGTTGGTTTTGAGCAATGATTTATAAGTAGAATTTTTACGAAATATATTCATACATGATAAGCAACAAACTGTTTTTATTTTTCATATTTTTACTTGATAGTCACTTCTATATACTCCCTATAAGAAGTTGATAAATACTAGAATTAAAATAATTGATTAAGAAGTAGTTTTGGCTACTTAAAAGTAGTTGTAAAACATACTTTAATTAGTATACTAGTAATAATTTAAAAGTAATGTTTCGAATTTATTTCTACAGCCGAAAGAGTTTGTACTCAGCCATACAGAGGCATATGAAGTGAAGCTAGGAGAGAGAACTTTTCAAAGGCCTGGAGATCCTCCTCTTGAACAAGTCATTGAAACGCTGCACAAGAAGGAAAGCGAGAGTTCACATCGGCCGAAGGACGATTTGTAACAATTTCCTTTCCTTGAGAAGACCGTCCCTTCGAGAAACCCAATATCAACTCGTGTAAATCATAAGATCCTATTTTAGAATGAAAATATAGAAGCCCCATAATCAATAGCAATCTCTATTTAAGCATCAACTTGAAATAAAAACCGAAATACATTTAGCTAATCACGATGTCAGTTCAGCAATTAAGGGGAAAAAGAGGAAGCAGTATACCTGAATGAAGAATGCAGGATTCCGAGGTCGTCTTCTTACTATTGCCAGTGCAGGAGAAAATATGAGATGGAACGGATTTGATTAGGGTTTTTTGTTAGAAATAAAATTGGGAGAGATACGAAAGTGATTGTATTTTTGGAGAGGGAGATACAGTATAATTGGTATTTCGGAGGGAAGACGAAAATTTTGGAGGGAATAGCGTTACACAGCACCATATAATATAAAATGAATTAAAAAGCAAATGTTTAACCATCAATAATAACAGTTTAGAATAACGTGTTATTAAATGGCGTTATTAATAACATATTTTCTTGTAGTGTGTTTCTTTTCTTTTTATGAGTTAAACTATTTGCGAGTCTAACATATTTCATGTAAAACGTACGAATAGCATGGGGACAATGGGAAAATATTAATTATGCAAATTGTGAATTGGCATAAAATGGCTTAAAAACATATAATAAATTTGAGACATTAATTGGCCTAATTTATATGCTTAGAAATTATGGACATAATTTGTGAGACAATTATGGACATAGATTAACTTGGAAGTTATTGACAATTTGAAATAAGGATATTAATTCAAACTGGGGTTGAATAAATTAAGTGCATAATAAATGCCTGAGACACGAGGTTAGCCTCGTTTGTGGTATAAGACTGCCCGGAACTGCCCGACACATCCAGCAACCACAAACGATAGTCTAATGTGAGAGGTCAAAGGCATAAATTAAATGCGTAATAAATGCCTAAGACACGAGGTTCGACCCATTTATGGTATAAGACTGCCCGGACCCGCTCAGCACATCCAGCAACCGCAAACGGCAGCCTAATGTGAGAAGTCGTAGGCATAATTAAAAGATGCTTAGACACGAAGTTAATTCTGGCTTGTGGTAGAAGTCTTCCCGGAACCACCCGACATATCCCGTGGCCACAAGAAATCGACTTAATGTGACAGGTCTGTGCATTAATAATTAATTAATGTTGTTTAAAGACGAATATGAATGACAAACAGAAGTTTAGTTGAGTTGAGTAACTCTCTGAGTACTAATCTGATGTTGATTTCGGTCTTCGGGGTTGATACTTAGGGAGTTATTCTCTTAACCAATGTATTTGTGAACTAAGATGTATTTAATCATAAATTAAGTAAAGCATGTCATACGATATATATATATGTGTGTGTGTGTGTGTGTGATACATAAAACATGATAAGTGGATAGGGTTAAGACCAGCTTAACCAATAATCTGGTAAGTGGATAGGGTTAAGACCAACCTAACCAATAATATATAAGTGGATAGGGTTAAGGCCAGCTAAACCAATAATATATATATTGATTTGATAAGTGGATAGGGTTAAGACCAACTTAACCAATAATATATAGGTGGATAGGGTTAAGACCATCTTAACCAATAATATATATTGATCTGATAAGCGGATAGGGTTAAGAAGGGCTTAACCAATAACACATGTTGATTTGATAAGTGGGTAGCATGGGTGACATGTGGAATATAATTATAAACATTTAACCAAGTTGAAACATGTAAGAAGACATGAATAAGAGTGAGTTAAGTGGGAAAATCCTAGTAGGGACCAAGCATAAGTGGAAATCTTGTGTCAAGTGTGGGGACCCTTTTCAACCAATAACCCATTTCGTACCTAAGTGAACTCGATCTAGATCGAGGACGGCTTACTGGATTTGATTGTAAGAGGTCAAAACGGGTTAGCGGTGGTAACGCAAGTCCAACGGGGTCATGTGCATGCGTGGGTCCGGGCTGGTAGGTAAGACGTTGTTGCATCGTGTAGACATAAGCCGTGCATCTTTAGTGGTATCGGGTTGCCACTTTGGGGAGTGATACAGCTCACTGTGGGACCAACACTGGTATTTACGAGTTAGGGAGCCAATCGAATGAGGAAGGTAGTGGGTACAACTAGCGAAGATAGGAGCAGGCGGCACCTATGAAGACAGCTAGGAGTCCAACTACCATATTATGAATAAATGTTGTAATTAGAATGGGGAGGCTAGTGGGTACAACTAGTGAAGATAAGAGCAGGCGGCCCCTATAAAGACAGCTAGGGGTACACGAAACTACCATTATGATTATTATGTTCAGAAGGCGGGATAAACTTTTAGGATGACTAGTAATGGTGCAGTATAGTAATTATCCTATAGTGATTAGGAACGAGATTAATGCCAAAATATTCCTTTTGTTTGTTTTGTCTTGCCTACTTGTTTCACAGTCATTCCTTGTTTTACCAGTTTATGCCTTATCCTAATTACTTTAATAATTATATTGTTAAAGTTATTGGACTCGCCAGACTTTATGTCTGACCCCCTTTGTTTTCGCCTGTTTTCTTCCCTTCCCCTCAGGTTCTTAGGGTGGGACTAGTGCTATTGGAGCTTGATTTGGATTTTTCTCCCTCTTTTGGAAGTGCTTGGATTGCAGAAAGTAAAGTTCAGCTCATCTCTTTTATGGCTGCTTATGTTGGGGTTATACTTTTTACTTTATGTACTCAGAAAATAATTTGTCAAGATGGATATTAAGTGTACTTGGTTTTATTGTTGGGTTTTGATGTTGTTGTAACCAAACTATTTCTCCATTGCAATAAAAACTGTTTTTAATTTTTCAAGTACCAATATATGTATCTGTCTTGTTATATTCTGTTCTATACACCAATAATACTCCATGAAAGCTAATGCATTCCCCTTGAGAGTGACATTAATGGACGTGGGGTGTTACATGTGAAATCAGAGCTGAAGGTTACGAGAATAGATAATGGATTTTGAAAAACTATTTTTCAAAAGCATTTTATAAAGAAATACTTTCAAAAATATGTTTTAAGGAGAGTATTTTCAAGAGAAAAGTTTGTTTTAATAAAACATAATCCCTAAGAGCCATCTATTTTTCCTTCGATTCTTCGTTTTAAATCTCTTCCTCTTTCCTTTTTGAATTTCTTCCTCCACGTATAGACATTTTTCTAAGACATGTAAGAACTTCCGTACGATTGGCGGAAAACCGCTTCACAGGACCAGGACGTTTGTCAAAGCTAGAAGGAAGCGGAGGACTTGTTGGTACCTTTAAGATAGACGAAGGGAGGAAGGTTCAATTAGCTGCTTGGTTAATGAAGGACGAAGCCTCATTTTGGCAGGAGGTCACGAATGGAGAATGTGCCGGAGAGACATGGATAGGACACACGATAAGAAAGTAGATCCAAAGAAAGGCGGTAAGGATAACAAGGGGCCAAGAGAAAAGGAAGGGCCACACTTGTGAAATACCTGACTACTTAAATAAAGACGTTAGAAAGGAAAAGAAGACTAGTTGTTATCATTACGAAGAAACAGGACATCTTATTAGGATTGTCCAAAGAAGCAAAAGGCAAAGGTAAGGACAAAGTACATGATCTTCTGGAGGGTAGACGCGTTCCCTCACGGCTGGCATACCTGATAGAGGTAGAAATATCCTGGCTGGAAGTTTGGTTTTTCTTTTTGATCATCCTGTTCGAACCTTGTTTGAATTCTGGCGCTTCACACTCATTTGTATCTGCTTCGTTAGTTGAAACACTGCATCTAAATACTAGTCTAGTTACGGATCCCATAGCAGTCTCAAATCCTGTTGGTGGTTCGGCTCATCTTTCGATGATTTGTCAGGATTTGAGAGTGTCTATCTTGGGCGTTGGGTTTGAATGCGACGCCTTCGTTCTTGGCTTCATGGGCTATGGCTTGATTCTAGGCATGGATTGGCTAGCCAGATACGGTGCCATCCTAGACTGTGAAAGAAGGGTTGTTAAATTGTTGATTCATTGTGGAAAGACCCTTGATATTTCTTATGACCCTAGAGGTCCGGTAATGCTTATCTACCTAGAATCTCTTAACGCGTCCAACGATGATTTGGTATCTGTTAGTGTGGTCTGTGAATATGGTGACATCTTAGATGAAGTTCAAGGTTTACCCCCGAGGCGCGAGATAGACTTTCATATATACCTAGTAGATAATGCAAAGCCAGTTGCATTACCAGTGCGCCACATGGCACCGAGGGAGAGAAGGGGACTCGGTGAGCAAGTGAAAGAGTTGCTTGAGAAAGGGCTCATAAGAAGAAGCATTTCGGAATGGGGTGGTCCAGTTGTTTTTGCCACAAAGGCTGATGTTTCACTTAGACTGTGCATGGACTATAGAGAGCTGAATAAGCTTACCAAGAAGAACAGACACCCATTGCCGAGGATAGACGATTTATTCGATCAGTTGGTTGGTGCTTCGGTTTTTTTGCAGTTGGATTTGGCTATAGGATTTCATAAGCTAAGAGTGGCTGAAGACAGCATAGATAAGACTGCATTTAGAACTCCTGACGGTTTCTTTGAGTGGCTCATCATGCCTTTTGGTTCGATGAATGCACCCGCATACTTCGTTGACTTAATGAGTAGGGTGTTTAGGGATTTTCTAAACAAGTTTGTGGTAGTCTTTGTGGACGATATCTTGATTTTCTCTAGAAGCGAGGAAGAGCATGCCCTACATCTTAAGGAAGTCTTAGAGACCTTATGAGCGCATCAACTCAAAGCTAAGTTCTCCAAATGCCATTTTTGGGGGAAAGAACTGAGGTTCTTAGGACACGTGGTCTCTAAGGAAGGGATAGCTGTGGATCCCGCAAAGGTGGTGGCAATCCAAGATTGGAAGACTCCTAAGAACGCAACAGAGGTAAGGAGCTTTTTAGGGCTGGCCGGTTATTATAGGAAGTGCATTAAGGACTTCGCGATGATATCAGCCCCACTTACTCGGTTAATGAAGAAGAACTTGACTTTTGCTTGGGATGTTGACTGTGACAATGCTTTCGAAAGTTTGAAGATGGTTTTGACGACATCCCCAGTTGTAGTTTTGCCAGATGGAAGTAAGACATTCACAATATATATCGGTGCTTGTGGGACAGGGCTTGGAGCAGTTTTCGATGCAAGAGGAAAAGGTGATATGCAAAAGGCGGCAAGTACGAGTATCGCTTACCATCCACAGACGGATGGACGGATAGAAAGGGGTGAATAGAATCCTTGAAGACCTTTTGAGGTTATGTGTCCTAGATTTTTGAGGGACATGAGAAGAGGCAACTAGCTTAGTGATGTTCACGACATGTTTCACGTATCACATATGTGGAAGTGGTGGAGCCAAGTATACTAGAGGAAGTAGAAATGGAACGAGAAGTGACTGTGAGAAGAGTTCCAACTCGTATCTTTGGTACGGAAGTCAAAAAGCTATGCAACCGTGAAGTCCAGCTTGTTAAAGTTCAATGGAGTGACGCTGAGGAAGACGCGACTTGGAAAAATGAGAGGAAAATACGTGCAGCCTACCCTTTTCTTTTTGAGGGTACCTCCTTGATCTCTTTTTCCATAAGTTTATTCATGCTTATATCTATCTTTTAAGTATACCTCCTCAGTCCTACTCTTTATCCGAAGGTAGAAACCAATGGATGTAAACATGTATTTTAAACATGTTATGATTGATGGTTGCGAGTGGTTGCAAGTGGTTGCTAGTGGTTGCTCGTGGATACATGTACACACACATTATGCACTAGATTGGCTCAATCACATTCATATTGCATATAAATTTGTGTGCATATTTAAATTAATGGATGTATAATGGTTGTGTTATCATATGGATGTTGCATTTTGATGAATGGTTGTGCACACATGTAGAAGTAATATGTATCATTAGGATCCTTCACATACATAATGGATGCATGGCACTATCATGATTTTCATTAAGGAGGTCAACTGAATCAGTGGGCCGCCTGATTTTGCGTTGGATAAGGAACATATACACACTTTTTGCATATGTTCATACGGCATTAGAAATCTTGTAAGGACAGTGGATGCCTGTGTTTGATGGTTGAGTAGATGGATGATTGGATGTTAGGATTTACATTCTCCTTAACTTGGAGATTTCAGGGGCGAAATCCTTTAAGGAGGGGAGAATGTAAAACCCCGTAATTTTAAATATTATAATTAACAATTTTAAGAATACTTATTTGTTAAAGTGAGAATTAAGGGAAATGGGTTATGCCATTGCGTTTGTCTCGAAATTTTGCTTGGAATAGAGTTCAAGTTTTCGTAAATCAGACTTCGTATGAGGAAGTTATGGCCCTCGGAAGTTTCAGGAATTTTATATAAATTAAAAACAGTTCAGAATAAAAATTTGAAATTCAAATTCAAACAGGGAAGCGGGCTGGGCGGGATTTCTCTCGCCCAAGGCGAGGTCGACCAGGGGGTCGACCTGAGGGTCGACCTGGGGGTCGAACTACCCCCTGGGGAAGATCCGAAATCAGACGATTCTGACTTGTTGCTGAGTCTTTCCTGACCTGTTGCTGTGTCGCTAAGCCATAGTTGGTAACTCTGAGTAACTCTATCTATTCTGGACGATTGTGATTGCTCCTATGATAATCTAACGGCTTATGTTGATTTAAATTTCTATATAAGCATGCATAGACTCAACCCCTAAACCTAAACTAAATTAGTATCTTGGCCTCCATGCTGCTGCTAGGATAGTTCTTCTTCCTAAAGCTTAGGGATTAGCAAGTCAGAATTCTAATTCAAAAGATGAACAAATCATTCTCTTCTCTATTTCGTCTTTGTGAGTACAATTTCTTTCACAAAATAATTAATAAATTAATTATGATGAGTTATAATTGGGATTTTGAGAACATGTTTGTTGAATCATGTGATGTTTGTTATCGTCTGTTGGTAAACATATGACAGTTTTGTTAATTTATGTTGGTAGATCTATTTCATATGTCCAATCACATATGTTTAACCTGATTCATTTTATGACATCAGTTGATATGCAAGTTTGGGATGTAAATCATATGCTAGTTTTTATATAATTCTTATGCAAGTCTGTTTTTACATATGCTAGTTGTATGTGAATCTTATGCAAGTCTGTTTTTACAAGTGCTAGTTGTATGTGAATCTTATGCAAGTTTGTTTTTACATATGCTAGTCGTAGAGAATCTTATGCAAGTCTGGTTTTACATATGCTAGTTGTATGTGAATCTTATGTAAGTCCATATGCGAATTATACACAAGTTTATATGTGAATCAAGTATATACATATGCTAGTTTATATGTAAACATGTGATAAATTCATATGCAAGTTTGTAGAAATCCATATGCAAGTTTAGGTGAAAACTATATTCACATTTTTAGGTGAAAAACTATGAATTCATTTGCAAGTTTAGCTGAAAAACCATATTCACATATGCAAGTTCACAATTTCATGTTTAGATCTATATTTAGATTCGTGGCCGTACATAGTTTATGCAAATTTATGTTATATATGTTCATTGCCTATGCAAGTTATTGGCTATGCAAACTTATGTTATAATTCTTATTTGCAAGATAGAACTATTTTGTGTGTTATGCAAGTTGTGATGTTTCTTTTCTTTTTATGAGTTAGACTATTTGCGAGTCTAACATATTTCATATAAAAACGTACGAATAGCGTGGGGACAATGGGTAAATATTAATTATGCAAATTGTGAATTGGCATAAAATGGCTTAAAAACATATAATAAATTTGAGACATTAATTGGCCTAATTTATATGCATAGAAATTATGGACATAATTTAGGTGACAATTATGGACATAGATTAATTTGGAATTTATTGACAATTTGAAATAAGGATATTAATTCAACTTGGGGTTGAATAAATTAAGTGCATAATAAAAGCCTGAGACACGAGGTTAGACTCGTTTGTGGTATAAGACTGCACGGAACCGCCCGACACGTCCAACAGCCACAAACGGTAGTCTAATGTGAGAGGTCAAAGGCATAAATTAAATGTGTAATAAATGCCTAAGACACGAGGTTAGACCCGTTTGTGGTATAAGACTGCCCGGACCCGTCCGGTACATCCAGCAACCGCAAACGGCAGTCTAATGTGAGAGGTCGTAGGCATAATTAAAAGATGCTTAGACACGTTGTTAAGTCTGGCTTGTGGTGGAAGTCTGCCCGGAACCGCCCGGCATATCTAGTGGCCACAAGCAATCAACTTAATGTGAGAGGTCTGTGCATTAATAATTAATTAATGTTGTTCAAAGACGAATATGAATGGCAAACATAAGTTTAGTTGAGTTGAGTTATTCTCTGAGTACCAATCTGATGTTGATTTCGGTCTTCGGGATTGATACTTAGCGAGTTATTCTCTTAACCAATGTATCTGTGAACTAAGATGTACTTAATCATAAACTAAGTAAAACATGTCATACAATATATATATATATATATATATATATGTGTGTGTGTGTGTGTGTGTGTGTGATACATAAAACATGATAAGTGGATAGGGTTAAGACCAGCTTAACCAATAATCTGATAAGTGGATAGTGTTAATACCAACTTAACCAATAATATATAAGTGGACAGGGTTAAGGCCAACTTAACTAATAATATATAAGTGGATAGGGTTAAGACCAGCTTAACCAATAATATATATATATTGATCTAATAAGAGGATAGGGTTAAGACAAGCTTAACCAATAACACATGTTGATTTGATAAGCGGGTAACATGGGTGACATGTGGAATATAATTATAAACACTTAACCAAGTTGAAACATGTAAGAAGACATGAATGAGAGGGGGTTAAGTGGGAAAATCCTAGTAGGGACCAAGCATAGGTGGAAAGCTTGTGTCAAGTGTGGGGACCCTTTTCAACCAGTAACCCATTTAGTAACTAAGTTAGCTCGATCTAGATCGAGGACGGGGCACGCTTACTGGGTTTGACTGTAAGAGGTTAAAATGGGTTAGCAGTGGCAACGCAAGTCCAACGGGGTCATGTGCGTGCGTGGACCCAGGATGGTAGGTAAGGCATTGTTGCATCGTGTAGATAAGTCGTGCATCTTTAGTGGTATCGGGTTGCAACTTTGGGGAGTGATACACCTCACCGTGGGACCATCACGGGTATCTACGAGTTAGGGAGCCAGTCGAATTGGGAAGGTAGTGGGTACGACTAGCGGAGATAGGAGCAGATGACACCTATGAAGACAGCTAGGAGTCCAACTACCATATTATGAATAAATGTTGTAATTAGAATGGGGAGGGTAGTGGGTACAACTAGTGGAGATAGGAGCAGGCGACACCTATGAAAACAGCTAGGGGTCCACGAGACTACCATTATGATTATTATGTTCAGAAGGTGGGATAATCTTTTAGGATGACTAGTAATGGTGCAATATAGTAATTATCCTATAGTGATTAGGAACAAGATTAACACCAGAATATTCCTCTTGTTTGTTTTGTCTTGTCCACTTGTTTCACAGTCATTCCTTGTTTTACCAGTTTGTGCCTTATCCTAATTACTTTAATAATTATATTGTTAAAGTTATTGGACTCGCCAGACTTTATGTCTGACTCCCTTTGTTTTCGCCGCTTTTCTTCCCTTCCCTGCCCCCAAAGTTCTCAGGGTGGGATTAGTGCTAGTGGTGCTTGATTTGGATTTTTCTCCCTCTTTTAAAAGGGCTTGGATTGCTGAAAGTAAAGTTCAGCTCATCCCTTTTATGGCTACTTATGTTGGGGTTATACTTTTTACTTTATGTACTCAGAAAATAATTTGTCAAGATGGATATTAAGTGTACTTAGTTTTATTGTTGGTTTTTGATGTTGTTGTAACCAAACTGTTTCTCCGCTGCAATAAAAGTTGTTTTTAATTTTTCAAGTACCAATATATGTATCTATCTTGTTATATTTTGTTCTATACACCAATAATACTCCATGAAAGTTAATGCATTCCCCTTGAGCGTGACATTAATGGACGTGGGGTGTTACAATCGGATAGATTTTTTAATTTGGTAATCGAAATTTATTAATGTAATGACCTGCATTTTTCAGCGAGAAATAATTAATTTATTTAATTATTAAAATAGTGAATTAAAGGATTTAATGGTCGTGGAATTAAATAATGGTGAATATTTCATAAAAATAATAAATTAAATAATAAATTTAATTCTGAAATAATCAGAATTGGCAGAAATGGCGATATGGTGTGAACTGGATCATCTGTGATATTTAATTCAGTTCAGAATTGAATTAGAATAACAAATATATAATTTGAACGATAGTTTGAATTTATAATTATATAATAATTAAAATCGAGCTCGAAATGGCGCGGCAGTTCGCAATTTGGCGATTCGAACTTCAACTGAATGTACAGGGTTCGTTTTAAGCTGGATTTCTGTGAAACAAGAAACGTGTGGAGATGGTGGAGTATATCTTTCTAGCGGAAGAGAAAAATCGGGATTTTGTCGTGTAGATTTTGATTTATGTCCAAAACAAATTTTAGAAAAGTCGCTATGGAATTCCTTTATAATCTATAAAGGAATTATTTATATTTTAAAAAGGAATTTCAATATAAATCGAATATCGGGTTGACCCAGATTTGAAATATCAAGTTAGAAATTCATATAGGAATATTCTAGAGTTGTATGGTATTCCACTGTGAATATATACGATAATATTTATTTATAAATATTTAATTTAATTATATTTAAATATATTTATATATTTAAATGGGTTAATTTAAGACTTTAAAAATAGCCACTTTTACAAACGAAGTTGGAATTCGACGAAACTAATTTTGTTGAATCCGCAATGTCAAACAGTTGTTAGATTTCCAGTTTCGTGATTTTTAGAGTCACTGTGTAGTTGTATGGATTTTTATAGTGAGAAACAGTTAGTTTTTCGACGATTAAAAATATGCTGTGTGAGCAAACGGAGTCAGAATTCGACGAAACCAGTTTCCCTGGGTCCGTGGTGTCAAACTGTAGCTGCGTGCCAATTTTCATGATTTTTGGTTATCGTAAGTGGTCACTGGAATTTTTTTAAAGGACAAACGAAGATAATGGTCCAATAAAAATCAATATAAAATTAATTATAAAAATCCTATAAAAACACCTCAATCCTTCTAAACCCTAAACTCATTTTTCCCGAAGTCAAACTCTGCGCCGTCACTCTTCTTTCTTGCAGCAAAAGCTTTGAGCAAAAATAAAATCACAAACAAATCATAGAAATTTCTAAAAATCGTATAACTTGTATACTTGAGTTTGGATTGGTGTAAGCTTCAGTCTCATACAACTTTTGCTGAGTTCGACGCTTATTTTCTAGTAGCTGGAAAACCGACAGTCGCTAGTGTTCGACTTTGGGTAACGAATAAGCTTCGATGGATGATTTGGAGGGGTTATTCGAGATAGTGATTGGATGTAGCAGTGTTTGAGAGAGTTTGAGGGAATTTTGTGTTGAACGTGTTCGGTGGTTTTACTAGGAGGGACTGCGTGGGTCTGCCGTCGCGAGTCAGGAGATGGGGTTCGAACTCCATGTGGTGGGGCCAAGATGGAGGAGGCATCAAAGGTGAGTTCGACACTGGTTTCAATTGGGCGGACGAGTAGGTAAAAGTGAAGAAGACGGTGGGATTTATGCTTTGAAAAATGGCTGTGTAAATGTTTCTGCAATCAGATTTGGTTTCTTCAGCAAAGAGGAGAGAAATAGAAAGGAGCGGGTGTGTAACATTGGGCTTGAAGATTTGTTGATGGGCCGGGAAGATTATAAAGGGTAAAAGCCCATCCAGGGATTTAAATTTAGTTTAAATTCTATTAAAATAGTGTATCAACTATAATTTATCATATATTATTCATACCTTATCGGAATTGGACGAAACAAGATCCGATGGGATCGCATGGACGGGAGCAACACAATGAGACTGACTGGGAGTGGATTGGAGCTCGTTTGAATGTATGGCGAAATAAACTGTTTGATTCAAATCAAACAACAGTTTATCATTCTTTAACGATGAACTGCCAATGTGAGTAAAACTCACCAACTCTGAACAGTTCTATTTTTACAACGTACATTTAGAACTGATAAATGATGACTGATTGTTGTGTGTTGATTTGGTTGATTGAACTACTAGTCAGTTAGTTCAAATTATATATATATATATATATATAGACAAAAACCGTTAAATACACGTTGATGTTGTTTATCAGAACATTTCATATTGAAATGAAGTTGATGTTAATTATATGATTTAACATCTGTGATGCAGGGAAACAGGTTGGAGGGGTCCAACTGGCCTCCTCAATATTTATAATACTGTTCTGTTCATATATTGTGATATATGATGTGATTTATAATATATGGTTGATTATATGTGTTTGGACGATATTGATCATCGTGATTTGATGTGTTAAGTACAATAGAAATACCGAAATGGGAAAAGGAGATTCTCAAAGAATATATTGAAAATAATTTATTTATATAAAATCACTGGATTTTTATATATAAAACGAAAAAGGATTTTTAGAAAAAGAAATAACTATAAAAATTAAAAGGGTTAAAAGGGTATATTTGTCAAACAAATATAAAATAATATATTTGTCAAACAAATATAAAGGAAATATATTTGTCAAACAAATATAAAGGAAAATATTTGCAAAAAAAATAGATTAGAAAGAGGAATATTTGTAAAACATTTACAAATAGAAGGTAAAAGGATCATTTATTTATAGAAAATAAATAGATTAAAAAGGAGATATTTATTTGTTAAATAGAAAAGATAAAGGAGATATTTATTTGTTAAATAGAAAAGATAAAAGAAATATTTATTTGTTAAATAAATAAAATGGAAAAAGGGGAATAGTTATTTGTTAAGTAAACAAATAGAAAAGGGATTTATCAAAGGAGTTAATTCAAAGGAATAAATTCAAAGGAATTAATCAAAAGAATTAATTAAGGAATTAATCAAAGAAGTTAATTCAAAGAAGATAATTCAAAAGGAGGTATTTCAAAAGGGATAATTCAAAGGAATTATCCAAAGGAATAATTCAAAGGAATAAATTCAAAGAAATAAATCAAAGGAGATAACTCAAAGAGATAAATCAAAGGAGTTAATTCAGAGGAGTTAACCCGAAAGAGTAAATCGAAATGAGTTAATCAAATATTAGTTATTCGATTAGAGTTAATCGAATAGAGTAAATCAATTAGGGTTGACCAGTTAGGGTTAATCAATTAGGGTTGACCAGTTAGAATTAATCAGTTAGAGTAAAACTAGTTAGGTTAAACCGTAGAGTTAAACCAGTTAGAGCTAAACCAGTTAGAGTTAAACCCGTTAGAGTTAAACTAGTTAGAGTTAATCAGTTAGAGTTAATCGATAGAGTTAAATCGAACTAGAGTTATTCAAATGGAGTTAATCGAATTTAGTTTATTCGAATAGAGTTGAAATGAGTAATCGAATTTAGTTTTTCGAAGAAGTGAATCGAATCAGAGATATTCAAAGTGAGATAATCGAATCAGAAATATTCAAAGTGAATTGATCGAATCTAGTTATTCGATAGGAGTTAAATCGAATAAGATTTATTCGAAGAAAGAGATTATCGAATATAAGTATTCGAAAGTAAGCAAATCGAATATAAGTTATTCGAATAAGAGTTAATCCAGTAAGAGTTATTAGGTTGGAGTTATTCAAATAAGAGTTATAAATTAGAGTTAACCAAATAGGTGTAAATAAATTAGTTGTCGTTATATTATTCGAGTTAGCAAAAAAAAGTCATATTAAAGATAATATATTTCGGATGCAGGAGATTATAACACCATTGTTATAATCACGTAAAACTTGTCAAAGAAGGGGGTTCGTAAATAGAATCTGAGAGTTCGTAAGGAAGTGTTAAAGAGTTAAAAAGGTGAATCTTATCTATTTCGAGATTTGAAAGGTGGTTCAGTTAAGGTCTGAGAGGTAGTTATACCCCAACTTGATTGACTGCGTTTTTAATTAAGAAATGGTTACGGTTCGAGTGTGAAGTGGTTAAGTGGATTTAGTAATTTAGTATATTGGTTTGAGTCGTCATAGCAATATAGTTTTAAAAATCTATTTAAATCCCAATTAAGAAGTTTTGGAAATGTTTTCCAAACGAGAATCAGAAATGTTTTCTGATAATAGAAAATAAGAATTTAGAAATTATGGGAACAGGAGATAAGTAAATTAATGAAATAAAGAGATAAATGTTGAATGATGATTGATCGATATAATTTCCTCCTGGAAATAATATTGTTGTTTGCACACCTGTTTTTCTTTGATGGTTAAATCACAGACTATCGAAGTTTTGACCATTTTAACGTTGTTAATATGGAGAGACCGGTTGGATTATTATCCAAAGAACCACTCTGTATTAGCATAAGCGTTGCGAATCATATATGCCAAAGATAATTGAAGATGGAGTAAAGTGCAAGGGCTATTGTATAAGTCTTAGATAACAGTGCCTAAGATGGATGTACTGAATAGTGCCTTCGGTTCATCCTGTTCCTGGATGACTTGTATGGATGAATGTCTGACAGAGTATTTCCAGAAAGGTCACGTACATTGATTTCTTCAACCGTACCAAGAGTGGAAGCGGAGAAGGAAACTTCTTTAGCTAACACGTAATGTACTGTTGTAGTCGTAAATTAGTGATTTTCGATGGATTTGACAAATGTGGCATTTGAAGTGAATCTGATGTGATGATAAAGCGTGACCTCAAGCCTCGTCAACCGGGAAATGACAAAAATCGGGCAGGCAGCATGGCTATGTAGGTCGCACCTATTAGGGTGTATAATCACCTGATCTAGAGTTTCATTTACGTCTAAAAATCTATTGTTGATGCTGTCCCATTTGGGAAATGGTTGCTGATCCCAACCGTTGGTGATATACATTCGATACACTAAAGTGAAATGAGTGGTCGGCCATGTGTGGCCGGGTTGCAAGTTGTTCTTGTTGAACCCAGTGTATTCCTTTCTAGAGGTACACTAGCGAAAGGTGTTTCCACACCTTGTCATAGTTGGAAATCCATTACCCAATACGTGCTTGCGGTTTTGATTGTATACTATATATGTAAAACGTGAGTTGAAAGCGTTTCTGCTAGATGATTATTACATTGTGGTTGATAGACATTATTATAATATCAAAAGGTTTTTGATATAAAGATATTTTGGATTCTCATAAGGGAAAAACACGTTTCGTTATACGGCGTGGTCTTATGATATATCGTTTACTTGTTCAAACTGTTTTAAACGGTTTTACTCACACCAGTCCCATGACTGACCCGGAGTTTATTTTGTTTTCCCTAAACCCTTGGGTGCCCAATTTTGTACGGGCAGTCAAGTAGTCGGGAATTTACAAATACTTGAAGAGCTGGAGCAGGAGGCTTCAGGATTATATAGCTGTAATTTATTTCCGCTGTGTTGTAAGTGTTGTACTTTGATAGTGGTGTATATTCAAGTAATGATGTATATTTCAAGTTATGTTATATATATTATATGTTATTCGTCCCGCTGTGAGGTTCGTGTTACTCTGATGTTGTGTTCTTCCTCTTCTCCTTCTATTCTAAGTTTCTATCTTATCTTTCCTCACCCTCTAATTTCTTTCATTAACCATCCGGTATTTTCGACTCTTGATGTTCGATATGTGTTGTATATCGGATAATCAAGATCGCATTTTTCCGGGTCGTTACAGTTGGTATCAGAGCTTAAGTTAAGTAATTGCCTTAGCTCTGTGGCGTGACTCGGTAGAGATAGGGTTAGTAATACCCTAGATTGAGTTGAGTGTATATATATGAGTGAGCGTATTTGTTATTGATATAAACATTGTTTTGTATTGTGGTGATTTATTGGTTGAGTTGTTTATGAGTTCTGGTCGATCAGTTTGATCCACTGTATCGGTAGGAGTTAATAAACACTCGAATACGATGGGTTGACACGATATGTTTTGTAAAGAGGGTAAATTAAAATAAGTTTACCTAATGTATATCTTGATATAGAGCAGATATATATATATATATATATCAAAATTATAATATAGTGGATATATTGGTTGTTATTATAATCGAGTAATATTTTAAATTAAATGGTTATGTAAATAACCAATCAGAATTCATATAAGTGAAATACATGAAATCAGATGAGTTAAATCTGAAATTTAAACCAGAAATTGAATTAAAATTATGGAAAATTGGATAAGTGTTTGTAAATGGATTTGGGTTAAAAAGAAGGAAAATTAAAGATCCTGGGAGATTTTAAATTGTTTTACAAGCAGTGTGAATCATATTTTGAAATGAATTTTAAAGTGGAAATGTTTAGAAATGGTTTTATAGTATTGAACTCACTTCGATCGCTGGAAAATAGATTCTGATGATGACAGCTGCATCATCAGTATTCATTTTCGAGTTGTAACTGACGAATTACTACCAGAGGTACTATTTTGAATTTGTTTTGGGAAAGAACAAGTTGTGTTGAATTTCAAAAAAGAAAATTTGATTTTTGAAAAGAGTAAACTGTTTAAAAACTCCCAGGGAAAGACTGTTTAAATTAAAGATAAATTTAACAGAAATTTGTGAACGAAAATTTGAATTAAAGTAAAGCCAATAAAGTGGTAACTGAGATTGAATTAGAATGATATCAAGACAAATTGGATTATAAGATTCAAATTTGAAGTGTAATGTGATAATCAAGTTAAGAGTTGGGAATCGAGAAGAAAATCGAGTTGAAATGATATTTGGCTTAGTTAAAAGATAATGGTTGTGTTGGGGATAAAAGTGATTGGAGTTTGATTGGGATGGCATTGGTATTTGCTGAATTAATAGCAGATGAAAATGATATAATGATATGCGCGACAAAAAGATACTAGTTTATATTATATATTGGGTATGAGATTTTGATGAGCCAAATTGGCAAGCCGCTTGGCTGTTTGATTTTCTTTTGGGTTGGAGATGGCCCAGAGAGGCGAGTTGGAGTTTGACCTATTGACCAGTACAAAGGAGGTGCTGGCGAAATTTTTCAGAAATTTAGGGAGTTAGAAAAATTTTAGAATTTTTGAACATTTTCAATAATGAGCATTAATTAATATTTCAGTTGAAATAAATTGGTTTGTTGCAACCGGAGTTAAGAAGTGAACGAATAAGTTCTAACCAGTCGATAGAGTTTGTTTTCTACCTTAGCAATTTCGAGGACGAAATTATTTTAAGTGGGGAAGAATGTAATGACCCGCATTTTTCATCGATATAATAATTAATTAATTTAATTATTTAAATAGTGAATTAAAGGATTTAATGGTCGTGGAATTAAATAATGGTGAATATTTAATGAAAATAATAAATTAAATAATATATTTAATTCTGAAATATTCAGAATTGGCAGAAATGGCGATATGGTGTGAACTGGATCATCTGTGATATTTAATTCAGTTTAGAATTGAATTATAATAACGAATATATTATTTGAACGACAGTTTGAACGTATGATTATATTATAATTAAAATCGAGCTCGAAATGGCGCAGCAGTTCGCTATTTGGCGATTCGAACTTGAACTGAATGTGCAGGGTTCGTTTTAAGCCGGATTTCTATGAAACAAGAAACGTGTGGAGCTGGTGGAGTATATCTTTCTAGTGTAAGAGAAAAATCGGGATTTCGTTGTGTAGATTTTGATTTATGTCCAAATCAAATTTTAGAAAATTCGCTGTGGAATTCATTTATAATCTATAATGGAATTATTTATATTTTAAAAAGGAATTTCCATATAAATCGAATATCGGGTTGACCCAGATTTGAAATATCAAGTTAGAAATTCATATAGGAATATTCTAGAGCTGTATGGTATTCCACTGTGAATATATACGATAATATTTATTTATAAATATTTAATTTAATTATATTTAAATATATTTAAATGGGTTATTTAGGACTTTAAAAATAGCCACTTTTGCAAACAAAGTCGGAATTCGACGAAACTAATTTTGTTGGATCCGCAACGTCAAATAGTTGTTAGATTTCCATTTTTGTGATTTTTAGACTCAATGTGTGGTCATACGGATTTTAGAGTGAGGAAAAGTCAGTATTTCGACGGTTAAAAATACGCTGTGTGAGAAAACGGAGTCGGAATTTGACGAACCAGTTTCGTTGGGTCCGTGATGTCAAACTGTAGTTGCATGCCAATTTTCATGATTTTTGGTTATCGTATGTGGTCACTGGAATTTTTTTAAAGGACAAAAGAAGATAACGGTCCAATAAAAATCAATATAAAATTAATTATAAAAATCCTATAAAAACACCTCAATCCTTCTAAACCCTAAACTCATTTTTCCCGAAGTCAAACTCTGCGTCGTCACTCTTCTTTCTTGCAGCAAAAGCTTTGAGCAAAAATAAAATCACAAACAAATCAAAGAAATTTCAAAAAATCGTATAACTTGTATACTTGAGTTTGGATTGGTGTAAGCTTCAGTCTCATACAACTTTTGCTGAGTTCGACGCTTATTTTCTGGTAGCTGGAAAACCGACAGTCGCTAGTGTTCGACTTTGGGTAACGAATAAGCTTCGATGGATGATTTGGAGGGGTTATTCGAGATAGTGGTTGGATGTAGCAGTGTTTGAGAGAGTTTGAGGGAATTTTGTGTTGAACTTGTTCGGTGGTTTTACTGGGAGGGACTGCGTAGGTCTGCCGTCGCGAGTCAGGAGATGGGGTTCGAACTCCATGTGGTGGGGCCAAGATGGATGAGGCGTCAAAGGTGAGTTCGACATTGGTCTCGATTGGGCGGACGAGTGGGTAAAAGTGAAGTAGACAGGGGGATTTAAGCTTTGAAAAATGGCCATGTAAATGTTTCTGGAATTGAATTTGGTTTCTTCAACGAAGAGGAGAGAAATAGAAAGGAGCAATGTGTAACGTTGGGCCTGAAGATTTGTTGATGGGCCGGGAAGATTATAAAGGGTAAAAGCCCATCTAGGGATTTAAATTTAGTTTAAATTCAATTAAAATAGTGTATTAACTATAATTTATCATATCTTATTCATACCTTATCGGAATCGGACGAAACAAGATCCGATGGGATCGTGTGGACAGGAGCAACACAATGAGACTGACTGGGAGTGGATTGGAGCTCGTTTGAATGTATGGCGAAATAAACTGTTTGATTCAAATCAAACAACAGTTTATCGTTCTTTAACGATGAACTGACAATGTGAGTAAAACTCACCAACTCTGAACAGTTCTATTTTTACAACGTACATTTAGAACTGATAAATGATGACTGATTGCTGTGTGTTGATTTGGTTGATTGAATTGCTAGTCAGTTAGCTGAAATATATATATATATATATATAAACCGTTAAATATACATTGATGTTGTTAATCAGAACATTTCATATTGAAATGAAGTTGGTGTTAATTATATTATTTAACATCTGTGATGCAGGGAAACAGGTTGGAGGGGTCCAACTGGCCTCCTCAATATTTATAATACTGTTCTATTCATATATTGTGATATATGATGTGATTTATAATCTGTGGTTGATTATATATGTTTGGACGATATTGGTCATCGTGATTTGATGTGTTAAGTACCATAGAAATACCAGAATGGGAAAAGGAGATTCTCAAAAATATTTTGAAAATAATTTATTTATATAAAATCACTGGATTTTTATATATGAAAGGAAAAAGGATTTTTAGAAAAAGAAATAATTATAAAAATCAAAAGGGTTAAAAGGGTATATTTGTCAAACAAATATAAAAGAATATATTTGTCAAACAAATATAAAGGAAATATATTTGTCAAACAAATATAAAGGAAAATATTTGCAAAACAAATAGATTAGAAAGAGGAATATTTGTAAAACATTTACAAATAGAAGGTAAAAGGATCATTTATTTATAGAAAATAAATAGATTAAAAAGGAGATATTTATTTGTTAAATAGAAAAGATAAAGGAGATATTTATTTGTTAAATAGAAAAGATAAAAGAAATATTTATTTGTTAAATAAATAGAATGGAAAAACGGGAATAGTTATTTGTTAAGTAAACAAATAGAAATGTGATTTATCAAAGGACTTAATTCAAAGGAATTAATTCAAAGGAATTAATCAAAAGAATTAATTAAGGAAATAATCAAAGAAGTTAATTCAAAGAAGATAATTCAAAAGGAGGTATTTCAAAAGGGATAATTCAAAGGAATTATCCAAAGGAATAAATCAAAGGAATAAATTCAAAGAAATAAATCAAAGGAGATAATATAAAGAGATAAATCAAAGGAGTTAATTCAAAGGAGTTAACCCGAAAGAGTAAATCGAAATGAGTTAATCAAATATTAGTTATTCGATTAGAGTTAATCGAATAGAGTAAATCAATTAGGGTTGACCAGTTAGAGTTAATCAATTAGGGTTGACCAGTTAGAATTAATCAGTCAGAGTAAAACCAGTTAGGTTAAACCGTAGAGTTAAACCAGTTAGAATTAAACCAGTTAGAGTTAAACCAGTTAGAGTTAAACCAGTTAGAGTTAATCAGTTAGAGTTAATCGATATAGTTTAATTGAACTAGAGTTATTCAAATGGAGTTAATCAAATTTAGTTTATTCGAATAGAGTTGAAATGAGTAATCGAATTTAGTTATTTGAAGAAGTGAATCGAATCAGAGATATTCGAAGTGAGATAATCGAATCAGAAATATTCGAAGTGAGTTGATCGAATCTAGTTATTCGATAGGAGTTAAATCGAATAAGATTTATTCGAAGAAAGAGATTATCGAATATAAGTATTCGAAAGTAAGCAAATCGAATATAAGTTATTCGAATAAGAGTTAATCCAGTAAGAGTTAGTAGGTTGGAGTTACTCAAATAAGAGTTATAAATTAGAGTTAACCGAATAGGAGTAAATAAATTAGTTGTCATTATATTATTCGAGTTAGGAAATAAAAGTCATATTAAAGATAATATATTTCGGATGCATGAGATTATAACACCATTGTTATAATCAAGTAAAACTTGTAAAAGAAGGGGGTTCGTAAATAGAATCCGAGGGTTCGTAAGGAAGTGTTAAAGAGTTAAAAAGGTGAATCTTATCTATTTCGAGATTTGAAAGGTGGTTCAGCTAAGGTCTGGGAGGTAGCTATTCCCCAACTTGATTGACTGCGTTTTTGATTAAGAAATGGTTACGGTTCGAGTGTGAAGTGGTTAAGTGGATTTAGTAATTTAGTATAGTGGTTTGAGTCGTCATCGCAATATAGTTTTAAACATCTGTTTAAATCCCAATTAAGAAGTTTTGGAAATGTTTTCCAAACGAGAATCAGAAATGTTTTCTGATAAATGAAAATAAGAATTTAGAAAATATGGGAACAGGAGATAAGTAAATTAATGAAATAAAGAGATAATGTTGAATGATGATTGATAGATATAATTTCCTCCTGGAAATAATATCGTTGTTTGCACACCTGTTTTTCTTTGATGGTTAAATCACAGATTATCGAAGTTTTGACCATTTTAACGTTGTTAATATGGAGAGACCAGTTGGATTATTATCCAAAGAACCACTCTGTATTGGCATTAGCGTTGAGAATCATATATGCCAAAGATAATTGAAGACGGAGTAAAGCGCAAGGGCTATTGTATAAGTCTTAGATAATAGTGCCTAAGATGGACGTACAGAATAGTGCATTTGGTTCGTCCTGTTCCTGGATGACTTTTATGGATGAATGTCTGATAGAGTATTTCCAGAAAGGTCACGTACATTGATTTCTTCAACCGTACCAAGAGTGGAAGCGGAGAAGGAAACTTCTTTAGCTAACACGTAATGTACTGTTGTAGACGTAAATTAGTGATTTTCGATGGATTTGACAAATGTGGCATTCGAAGTGAATCTGATGTGATGATAAAGCGTAACCTCAAGCCTCATCAACCGGGAAATGACAAAAATCGGGCAGGCAGCATGGCTATGTAGGTCGCACTATGTATAATCACCTGATCTAGAGTTTCATTTACTTCTAAAAATCTATTGTTGATGTTGTCCCATTCGGGAAACGGTTGCTGATCCCTACCGTTGGTGATATACATTCGATACACTCAAGTGAAATGAGTGGTCGGTCATGTGTGGCCGGGTTGCAAGATGTTCTTGTTGAACCCAATGTATTCCTTTCTAGAGGTACACTAGCGAAAGGTGGTTCCATACCTTGTCATAGTTGGAAATCCATTACCCAATACATGCTTGCGGTTTTGATTGTATACTATACATGTAAAACATGAGATGAAAGCGTTTCTGCTAGATGATTATTATATTGTGGTTGATAGACATTATTATAATATCAAAAGGTTTTTGATATAAAGATATTTTGGATTCTCATAAGGGAAAAACCCGTTCCGTTATACGGCGTGGTCTTATGAGATATCGTTTACTTGTTCAAACTGTTTTAAACTATTTTACTCACACCAGTCCCATGACTGACCTGGAGTTTATTTTGTTTTGTTTTCCCTAAACTCTTGGGTGCCCAATTTTGTACGGGAAGTCAAGTAGTCGGGAATTTACAGATACTTGAAGAGCTGGAGCAGGAGGCTTCAGGATCATATAGCTATAGTTTATTTCCGCTATGTTGTAAGTGTTGTACTTTGATAATGATGTATATTCAAGTAATGATGTATATTTCAAGTTATGTTATATATATTATGTGACAACCCGCCCCGCACCAACCGACATTTACTCCAAAAGTGCGTTGTACACATGTCTAGTTAGCACGGGACGACTGTCAGAAGGGAAGGAAAAAGACGAAGAATCAACAAGGAACTTGTAGAATGTCTCACAGCGCATGGAACAAAATATAATAATAATAACATATTTGACATAAAACAGGTGAGACAGTGCAAAAGCTGAAAACAAACTATCATAGCAGCGGAAAATCCAAAGTACGGCTTATGATCCAAAGCCAACATTATTACAACTTTTAAAACTGTCTCAAGAGTTAAACAAGAAAGGTACACTACTAATGCCCAAAGTAGTGACCAGCAACAACACTGCGAGAATATCTATACATATCATACGTGGAAGCCTCCTGCTCGTCTCCGAATCCGCTAGTCGCGCATCCCCCGGCTAACCTGTCTCTAGTCTTCTCATGCGAGCACCCAGAGTAATAAGAAGAGACATAAAACTCTAGGTCAGAAAAAAAGTCTGGTATGAGTGATAAGCATCTAAACAGAACAATAACAGGTACACTAAACCATACCTGAACCTAGACCTGCAACCGAAGAGTTAGCACTACATACTGTACAACACTCTAGGGTGCCACTAGCATACGGGGGTGAGGGTGTGCATGTCATAGTGATGACAAACAAATCAAACATAGCAACCATCCTCACATCTCTCACTCAGTGCATAAAGCCTACGATGTCCACCACTGTCAATCACTAGACCCATCGAAGTAGTGAATGAGTTCGACTTGTACAACTACTGCTACTACCAAGCTTACCACATGGAGTCATGACCAAATCTTTACAAATGAACCCACTTCATTGGTCTATAGCCCCTTAGTCGTACCTAGGACACTACGACCCTGAATCCGTTCACGTACTTCCTACACATAGTGATCTGAAGTAACAGACATCGACAACCCCTTAGCACATGTCCCGCAGCAAAGCCCAACTCATGAAGCCCACTCATTGGTTCCCAATTGGATCCTGAGTCAAAGCTCCTCATTTGGGCTTCCTTTGCATCTCGGGTTTTGGTTGAATTGGAGTTGGTCTTCAGAAGAGTCGTCGCGTAATAGTGATAGCATGTGTACAGTTCGGTTCGGTGTTCCCCTTCTGGACTGGTTCGGTTCGGTGTACTCTTGCTCCATCGGTTCGGTTCGGATGCTTTGTGTCTGGTTCGGTGGTTGCTCCCTCCTTGATGCCCTGATCCGATCCGGTGCTTCGCTCCAACTCCAGCTCCAAGCTAGGTCCTCCAATCCGATCCCTATGCTCTTGCCCCCGATCCGATCCCTATTAGTCTCTCCGATCCGATCCCCTTTGGATTCTCTCCGATCCGATCCCCTTAAGTTTCTCTCTGATCCGATCCCCTGCCCAACTCCAATTCTAAGCAAATGGCCTTCCTTCTCGCCAAGCCTCTTATGCTAAGTTCCAACCCGAATCGAGTCCTCTTGCCCAGTTCTCCTATCCGATCCGATCCCAATTATCCGATCCGGTTCGGAACCCTGCATATTTCCTGTGACTTTCCAGCGACTGTTTTACGTCGTACGACGGCGTTTTCAGCCGATGTAACAGTTCTAATCAATCACAAAACATACCATACAGTCATAGCAACATAGGGAATCAACCATAGACATCAAAACAACAACCATAGCATGTAATTTGGATCAAACCTACCCAAAATCCCATATTTCCCCTTAAGCATGTTTAAGCAAAACTAATGATATGATTAGCAAAACTTAACCAAATTAACCCAAATTCATATCAGAGGTCTAAAACATTATTTAAGAATTTATAAATATTTTTCCAGAATTTATTAATGTATAAATTCGCTAATCTTCACTAATTACCCTTAATTAACCTTAATTAGTGAGGAACTATGCAAATCACTCACCTTGGCCACAAATAAAACCTTTAGAACTGAAATTCTACTGTTTGGGCACGAATACCAAGGCAACATAGCAGCTCTACTACTGATTTGGTGAAGATCTTCCTTGATTTGATGTTGATTAAGCCAAAACTTGATTAGAAAGTGATTAGAAGTTGATTTGGGAGTTTTTAGATGATGGAGGTCGTTGTTAGGATTTCAAGAAATGTAGTGGCGGCTGAAAGAAATGTTTTCTAACCCTAATCAGCACCTATACATCTCTAATCCCGAAATGGGTCATGGGCCCTCTTGCTAATCACCCTAATTAGGCCCGGTTAAGTTGTTTTTCACCTTTAAACCTTGTTTCAGCCATATCTCCCAAACGGTGAGTCCGTTTGGCTAATGTGTCCATTCTACGGAAAGGTAAACCATCATCCGGAGCCAGTTGAAGTGGTTCCAGGTCAAAATTCCTTTCCAATCAAAAGTTATGGCCAAAACAGTACCAGCTAGGGGTAAAATGGTCATTTAAAAATCAGGAAAAATCATGAACATGGGAAATGACCCCAATAGTCGTTTCCTAAAGTTACATGACCATACGCCTTCATATAAGAAATAAATAAATATTCTACGATCTTCCGATGCGTAGAATGCGGGTTGTTACATTCTTCCCCCCTTAAGAAATTTCGTCCTCGAAATTCCTTAACTAAAACACACAAAAGGGTCCCGCATGCCTATTAGCCATAAAACAACAATCAAACATGCAAAACAAGTCTATCCTAGCATGCGTAAAAACTAAATTACAAAGTAAATCTTACCAGGCAAAGAGTTCTGGATACGTTTTCCTAATGCTCTCCCCTGTCTCCCAAGTACAGTCATTCTCGTTCTTGCCCCCTTGAACCTTGACTAGCTTCACCGTCTTCCTTCGAAGTCGCTTCGTATCGTGCTCGACAATACGAGTTGGATTGCGGTTCCCAACCGCCTCGGGTTCCACTTCGAAGTCCTCTAACTAATCAGGTGAAATAGTCATATCTGGGTCGTGCACGAACTTCCTTAGCTGGGAAACATGAAATATGTTATGAACTCCTGCCATCTTTTCGGGTAAGTCAACTCTATACGCCAAATTCCCAACTTTCTCAAGAACTGGGAATGGGCCAACAAATCTTGGTGCCAACTTGCCTCTCCTGCCAAATCGTATTACGCTCTTCAATGGAGAAACCTTGACAAACACCAAGTCACCAATGGAGAATTTTAAGTCTTTTATCCTCTTGTCAGCATAACTCTTCTGCCTATCCTGGGCAGCCTTCATCCGTTGTTGAATGATCTTAATCTTATCTGAAGTTTCCCTCACCACATCTGGTCCAAGCATAAACTTCTTGCCAGTCTCTATCCAACATGATGGTGAGTTGCACGGTCTTCCGTACAAAGCTTCATATGGAGCCATACCGATACTGGATTGGTAGCTATTATTATGTGCAAACTCTACTAGATGCAAATGGTCATCCCATGATCCACCAAAATCCAATATACAAGCTCTCAAGAGATCTTCCAATATACGATTCACCCTCTCTGTCTGACCATCAGTTTAAGGATGATACGCGGTACTGAGATGCACTTCCGACCCTAGAGCCTCTTGTAAGCTCTTCCAAAACCCACTAGTAAACAACGGGTCTCGGTCACTCACAATGCTTTTAGGTACTCCATGTAATCTCACTACCCACTTCATATACAATTCTGCTAACATAGCTGCCGTTCTAGTCGATCTGACTGGTATAAATCTTGCACTCTTAGTCAATCGATCCACAATTACCCAAATGCTATCATGTCCCGATCTAGTCCTTAGTAAACTATCAATGAAATCCATTGAGACTTGCTCCCATTTCCATTCTGGAATTTCTAATGGTTGTAACAGACCACTAGGCTTCTTTTGCTCGGCTTTAACTAGCTGGCAATTCATGCACTTGGATACAAACTTCCCAACGTCTCTTTTCATCCCTTCCCAGTAGTAAGTTTGTTTCATGACTCGATACATCTTATCACCACCGGGGTGTATAGTCAGTTTTGAGTGATGACATTCTCTAAGCACTTCATCTCTCAAACCATTCACGTTGGGTGCAACTAGTCTACCATTCTTTCGAAGCCATCCTAGTCGATAAAGCCCATACAAATTCATCTCCTCACCATCGATGTTCATCTCTAACTTGGAGATGATTTCCAATAAATTAGGATCGTCCCTCTGACTGGAACCAATCCGCTCAATCAAGGTGGGTCTGATCGTCAAACTAGCTAACATCTCTGGATCCAATTCGCACTTTGGTCTGAAATCATACCTTGCGATATACTCCAATTGCTTCCATTCAAGAAACATAGCCCCTAAACTGGCATGTCTCCTACTCAAGGAATCGGCGACCGCATTACCTTTCCCAGGTGCATATGCGATATCAAAATCATACGAAGCCAAGAACTATAACCATCTCTACTGACGGAGATTCAGATCCTTCTGAGAGAAGAGATACTTTAACGATTTATGATCGGTAAACAACTCAAATCTCTGTCCCAAGAGATAATGTCTCCACATCTTCAATGCGAACACAATCGCTGCCAGTTCCAAATCATGGGAAGGGTAATTCTTCTCATGCGGCTTTAGTTGCCGACTAGCATAAGCTATAACCCTACCTCCTTGCTTCAATACAGCACCTAGTCCGGTACCACAAGCATCTGTGTATACCGTCATTTCTTCATTCCCTCTAGAAATGACTAACACTGGCGCACGCGTCAACTTTTCTCTTAGACTCTTGAATGCATTCTCACACACTCCGTCCCAGACGAAGGCTTGATTCTTCTTAGTCAACTGAGTCAACGGTGCTGCTATCTTGGAGTAGTTCTGAATAAACTTACGATAATATCCAGCTAACCCCAAGAAGCTTCTTACGTCTGTTGCATTCTTGGGCGTAGGCCAATCCTGTACCGTAGCCACCTTTGCAGGGTCCACGGCAATACCATTCTCTGAAACAACATGGCCCAAGAATCTCACTTCCCTCCTCCAGAAGTGACACTTGAAAACTTTGCTTTCAACTGGTGTTTTTTCAACACCTCCATCACTGTTCTTAAATGTTCCTTGTGTTCTTCCTCTGTCCTCGAATAGACCAAAATGTCATCCACGAACACAAGGACAAACTTATTCAACTGATCTCTAAATACCCTATTCATAAGATCCACAAAATATGCTAAGGCATTGGTCAGCCCGAATAGCATGACCAACCACTCATAAAACCTAGACGGAGTCCGAAATGCCGTTTTAGCTATACTCCCAGCTTCCACTCTAAGCTGATGAAAACCTGTCGTGAGATCCAACTGAGAAAATACTCTCGCGCCACTCAACTGATCAAACGGATCATCTATCTACGGTAGAGGATACTTGTTCTTCCTCGTCACTTTATTCAACTCGCGGTAGTCTACACACAAACGAAGGGAACCATCTGCCTTCATAGCAAACACAACGGGTGCTCCCCATTCAGAGACACTCCTTCTGGTAAGTCCCTTCTTCAAAAGATCACTAACTTGCACCCCGAGCTCTCGCTGCTCCGTTGGTGCCATACGACGAAGTGGCATCACTATAGGTCTGGCATCTTTCACTAAATCAATATGGAACTCAATCTCTCGGTGTGGTGGAAGCCCGGTCACTTCCTCGAAAACGTCCGGATACTGGCCAACCATTGGCAAACCTGACAACTCACTATGCGGGATGTCGAGGGAATTTAGAAAACTAGCCATTACCCCATCACCGGGTAGACAACCAAACACTACCTTCCGCCCATCATCCGCTCTAACTGTCACCAAAAAGCCCTCACAGTCTACCACCCCCCGTATCTTTGGAGCCAATCGACTCCCAAAATAATGCCAAACCCAGTAAAGCCCAAAACAAAGCAATCGCAAACAAACATGCATCCATGACTCGATAAGACCATATTACGACAAACCATGATAAGGTTAGTTGAACCACCAATCGGGTTCGTCACTACTAAAGGTTTATCGACAACCTCCGGTTCCAATCCCAACCTATCTACCAGGTTACTAGATATGAAAGAACTGGAAGCCCCGGTATCAAACAAAACTCTAACAGGAGCATCATAAACAGAAAGCATACCTTGAATGATGACATTCTTTCCCTTCTCCGCCGCGGTTGGGGCATTCGACGAAGAAGGAATGGCATTAAGGGCATATGCTTTCACCATCTACTTTTCTTTAGGGGGTTGCGGACACTTGTCCTTGTGATGTCCCACCTGGCCACAGTTGAAGCACTTCCTATCCGCTGGCTTGGCCCGACAATTACTAGCATAATGACCCTTCTTACCACAGCTGAAGCACTCAACCTCTTTCTTATTCTTTTTCTGGCCATCCTTATTCTGGTTCTGCTTCCTCTTATTCTGAGAACCACTCTTGCCTCCACCACTTACTTGTGGTTTTGGCTCCTCTACAGATGCAACCTCAATCTTTGACTTAGGGTAAAGACTTTCTGACCTCAATGCTTTCCCCACAATCGATTCAAATGTCTCATCAATGTGGTTAATGAGCCTTTCCACCAAGTACTAATCCAAACCAGTTATGAACTTCTCGTTCTTCTTCTTGGCAGTATCAATAAGAGATAACCCATACTTCGACAAAGTGACGAATTCAGCAATATAATCCGAGACAGCTCTGCCATTCTGCTTGAGCTCCAAAATTTCTTAAACAACACTGATTTCTGAGCAGCTGGAATGAACTTCTCACTAAAGCGAGCTTTAAACTGCTCCCAAGTAATCTGATCCTTAGGAGTAGCTGCCTTTATAGCATTCCATCAATTCATTGCTCGTCCTTGCAGCTGACGGGATGCTAGCCTTCTCTTCATCGCATCCTCGATACCCAAATCTTCGAAGATACGCTCACAGCTATCCAACCAATCCTGAACATCCGTGGCAGACTTCATTCCGTGGAATGGTTTCCCACCAAGACTAGTATAATCCTTGTTCATCTTGGCGAAATCGGCCCTAGGCGCCTGCACTATTGGACCACCGCCATTACCACCATTGGGAGCTTCCCTCTGCACATCCCTAAGCATTTCCCTCATGAGGTCAGTAAACATCGTCCTCATGTCAGCAACATTCCCAATATTGGCTCCTCTACCAGTACCTCTTGCGTATCGGCTCATCGTTCAATCTGTAAAGAGAAAACGATTAACCATCTCCATGGTGGTGCTAGTGCAGTGAGACCTCATCATTAGCTATACTAATAGTATATATATAGCTTTGAAAACCAAAATAATTACAAATACGCGCTCTCATATACGTATACTATCTCTCCCCGATGTCTTCCCTAGGTTAACTACGCAACCTAGAGCTCTGATACCAAATGTGACAACCCGCCCCGCACCAACCGACATTTACTCCAAAAGTGCGCTGTACACATGTCCAGTTAGCACGGGACGACCGTCAGAAGGGAAGGAAGAAGACGAAGAATCAACAAGGAACCTGTAGAATGTCTCACAGCACATGGAACAAAATATAATAATAATAACATACTTGACATAAAACAGGTGAGACAGTGCATAAGCTGAAAACAAACTATCATAGCAGCAGAAAATCCAAAGTACAGCTTATGATCCAAAGCCAATATTATTACAACTTTTAAAACTGTCTCAAGAGTTAAACAAGAAAGGTACACTACTAATGCCCAAAGTAGTGACCAGCAACGACACTGGGAGAATATCTATACATATCATACGCGGAAGCCTCCTGCTCGTCTCCGAATCCGCTACTCGCGCATCCCCGGCTAACTTGTCTCTAATCTGCTCGTGTGAGCACCCATAGTAATAAGAAGAGACATAAAACTATGGGTCAGACAAAAAGTCTGGTATAAGTGATAAGCAGCTAAACAGAACAATAACAGGTACGCAAAACCATACCTAAACCTGGACCTGCAACCAAAGAGTTAGCACTACATACTGTACAACACTCTAAGGTGCCACTAGCATATGGTGTACTAGCATACGGGGGTGGGGGTGTGAATGTCATAGTGATGGCAAACAAATCAAACATAGCAACCATCCTCACATCTCTCACTCGGTGCATAAAGCCTACGATGTCCACCACTGTCAATCACTAGACCCATCGAAGTAGTGACGGAGTTCGACTTGTACAACTACTGCTACTACGAAGCTTACCACATGGAGTCATGACCAAATCTTTACAAATGACCCCACTTCATTGGTCTATAGCCCCTTAGTCGTACCTAGGCCACTATGGCCCTGAATCCGTTCACGTACTTCCTACACATAGTGATCCGAAGTTACGGACATCGACAACCCCTTAGCACATGTCCCGCAGCAAAGCCCAACTGGATCCTGAGTCAAAGCTCCTCATTTGGACTTCCTTTGCATCTCGGGTTTTGGTGGAATTGGAGTTGGTCTTTAGAAGAGTCGTCGCGTAATAGTGATAGCATGTGTACAGTTCGGTTCGGTGTTCCCCTTCTGGCCTGGTTCGGTTCGGTGTACTCTTGCTCCATCGGTTCGGTTCGGATGCTTTGTGTCTGGTTCGGTGGTTGCTTCCTCCTATTTGTCCCGATCCTATCTGGTGCTTCGCTCCAACTCCAACTCCAAGCTAGGTCCTCCGATCCGATCCCTATGCTCTTGCCCCCGATCCGATCCCTATTAGTCTCTCCGATCCGATCCCCTTTGGTTTCTCTCCGATCCGATCCCCTTCAGTTTCCCTCCGATCCGATCCCCTGCCCAACTCCAATTCTAAGCAAATGGCCTTCCTTCTCGTGAAGCCTCTTATGCTAAGTTCCAATCCGAATCGAGTCCTCTTGCCCAGTTCTCCTATCCGATCCGAGCCCAATTATCTGATCCGGTTCGGAACCCTGCATATTTCCTGTAACTTTCCAGCAATTGTTTTACGCCATACGACGGCGTTTTCGGCCAATCTAACAGTTCTAATCAATCACAAAACATACCATACCGTCATAAAAACATAGGGAATCAACCATAAGCATCAAAACAACAATCATAGCATGTAATTCGGATCAAACCTACCCAAAATCCCATATTTTCCCTTAAGCATGTTTAGGCAAAACTAATGATATGATTAGCAAAACTTAACGAAATTAACCCAAATTCATATCAGAGGTCTAAATCATTATTTAAGAATTTATAAATATTTTTCCAGAATTTATTAATGTATAAATTCGCTAATCTTCACTAGTTACCCTTAATTAACCTCAACTAGTGAGGAACTTTGCAAATCACTCACCTTGGCCACAAATAAAACCTTTAGAACTGAAATTCTACTGTTTGGGCACGAATACCAAGGCAACACAGCAGCTCCACTACTGATTTGGTGAAGATCATCCTTGATTTGATGTTGATTAAGCCAAAACTTGATTAGAAATGATTAGAAGTTGATTTGGGTGATTTTAGATGATGGAGGCTATTGTTAGGGTTTCAAGAAATGTAGTGGCGGCTGAAAGAAATGTTTTCTAACCCTAATCAGCCCCTATACATCTCTAATCCCGAAATGGGTCATGGGCCCTCTTGCTAATCACCCTAATTAGGCCCGATTAAGCTGTTTTTCACCTTTTAAACCTTGTTTCAGCCATATCTCCCAAACGGTGAGTCCGTTTGGCTAATGTGACCATTCTACAGAAAGGTAAACCATCATCCGGAGCCAGTGGAAGTGGTTTCAGGTCAAAATTCCTTTTCAATCAAAAGTTATGGCCAAAACAGTACTAGTTAGGGGCAAAATGGTCATTTAAAAATCGGGAAAAATCATGAACATGGGAAATGAACCCATTAGTCGTTTCCCAAAGTTACATGACCATACGCCTTCATATATGAAAGAAATAAATATTCTACTATCTTCCGATGCGTAGAATGCGGGTTGTTACATATTATATGTTATTCGTTCCGTTGTGAGGTTCGTGTTACTCTGATGTTGTGTTCTTCATCTTCTTCTATTCTAAGTTTCTATCTTATCTTTCCTTACCCTCTAATTTCTTTCATTAACCATCCGGTATTTTCGACTCTTGATGTTCGATATGTGTTGTATATCAGATAATCAAGATCACACTTTTCCGGGTCGTTACAATTAAAATCTGTTAATTTTGAATACTGGAATTCCATTGAACATTTGGGAGATATGCTAGATAAGAAAATTAAAGTTGTCAATGCTCATGTTGTGCATATTTTGTATTCTTATCTATGTAATAATTAGCTTAAACTTATCTCCCACTATTTGACTGTGCAGGATATTTGGAAAACTCTCGACAAGTAGAATGAAACAGACAATAACTACTCAAAATCCTAGAATGTCAACTCAAATTCAGATTTATGCTTGAAAGGAGAAACAGATGAAAATTCAGGTAGATCAGACGATGGAGATTCAACAGACAATGAGGCAGAAAGTTTTTCATATGAAGATTTAGTTTTTATGTATGCCGACCTAATTAAATCTGTTGATAAACTCCAACTGAAAAACAAATCTTTGAAGTCTATAATTATTGAGTTGACCAGCAAAAATAACCGTTTGGAATTAAAAATTGAAAACGTCAGGAAATTTTAAAATTTTGATTGTAAAAATTGTTTGAAATTGAAAGCCGATCTCGTTCTTGTTAATAAAAATATTCAAGAGTTGGAAAATGAAATACTGATCCTAAAAGAGAACGAGATTGAGTTATTAAGTTCGAATAATTTTCTGCAAAAGGAATTTGAAAATTTTAAGACTACCAAAAATTCCAAACATTAAATTCTTAAAAAAAAGCTTGTTGAAAACTGAATCTGTTTTGAAAGAGCTTGAAAACGAGTTTGAAAAATTCAGGAGTTCTAAGAAACAACAATTTGAAAAACAAATTCAGTTTGAATTTGAGATTTTTGAATCCAAAACCAAAATCAAATTGCTTGAAAACGAAAACTTGGTTTTGAAACAAAATGATACTGAAAGGAAAATGATCAGCATTAATCATTGTTCAAATCTGATGAAAGAAAATTCTGACCTTAAATCCAAAATCAACGATCTTGAATTGAGTTTAGAACGTTTTTTAACTGGAGAAAAATCTTTGAATATGCTATTGAAAAATCAATTTTCTTCCAGTAATAGGAATGGTCTCGATTTTGGAAAAACAAATGAATACAAAAAATTGAATTTTTGTGATTTTAAAAATTCCTCAAATTGCACTAAAAAGGATTGTTTCGAAAATTTGAATTTCAAAGGGTATTTGAACCACAAACGAGATAAGAGTCTGTTTGATAACAATCTATTTAATCCACGCAGGCACATTCGCAGAAAGAAGAGATCGGGATCCCAGTCGAATATGGGGAATCCCCTTACTCAAGGGCAGCAAGGGAGCAAAGAAGGTTTAGATCGGTTTCTAATTCATTCTCCCTCTCCGGCGAGGTCACATTGGCAACGCCAACCTATTCATCGATCCAATTCCATCTTATGTCCCAGATTCAGTAGTTCTTCGAAAACAAATAAAGAGAATTCAACTAAATACAAATAGATTTGGGTTCCAAAAGGTACAAAGGTAAATTTGAATGTCTTATTATACAAACAGCTTTGGGTACCGAAAGACGTGAACAAAACTGTGAGTGGTTTCACTAACTTTGTTAGACCACTCAATCCCATAAACTGTTAGGTACCGAAGGTGGCTGAGGAACTTCTTTGCAAATTTGTATTCAAACTGCTTCACATCTATGAATTATTCAGAGTTCCTTGGCCAAGTTTGTTGAATTAGAGATTCATTTGCTCACATTATATTCTGGTATGATCTCTAAACTCATCTCTGTTAATATTCTTTGTTTATCTCTCCTTCTACCCCTTCAGTTTATTTTTTTATTTGAGCTGTCATTGCCATATTTTTTATGTTGAGTGTTCTTACATCAAATTGTAAAATTCATGTTTTTATGGAAATTCGCTTCAATTGAATAAAACTCTCATGTTTTAATCATTTCCAAACCTTGAATTTAAACTTGTAAATTTCTGCAATTATTTTGAAGTTTAATTCTTTTTCTATTTTATGAATTCATAACAGTGCTGAAGTATTTATGTCATATCTTGAACGCTGTTAATTATGAATTCTAAATTTTTGAAGATCTGATAAAGTAATGAAATTTCACACACCTCTGCTGTTTTGAGATTCTTCAAATACATTTTGGAAAGAATTGAAATATTATATCATTACGGCATATTAGTATTTTTCAGTTGCGATAATTTCATTCGTTTTTGGACTGTCTTGAATATTTCTGAACTGAATAAACATTTGGCTTGGATTACTGTGTTACATCTTGAAATTCATTATTATTCATGGTCATCTTTTGTTGAACATTTGGTTGTTTGAAATCATCTGAAATTTATGATATTTTGAATCTCACACACTTCTTAGATTTGAAATTATTAATCTTGTGTGGTTGATTCATTGTATCTCGAAATTCACATTTATTCAAGTGATTTCAAATAAATTATTTTCTAATTTTCGATCATGAATATCTCCCAAACTTGATGTTTATTTTGAAAATTTCTTGTGTGGTTGTCAGAAATAATTGTGAAAAATTCTTTGAAAATCTGGTCTTAAAACTCATTGTTATTTCATGATCATTTGATTTGAATATTTGTTTGTTTAAAATCATTTATTCATGAATCTCACGCAAATCTTGGAACTAAAATTTATAATATGGTATGATCGATTCATTGAATCTTGAGATTTTCATATTTCTTCAAATAATTTAAAATAAACTGTATTTTTTATTTTGGATCATGAATCATCTTTTATGACTGTCAGAGATAGCTATGAAAAATTTTCTTAAAATTTTGCTTTGAATTTGTTTGTTGTGCTGCTCTGATAAAAGGAATCATTTTGAAAAGTTTTGATGTTTTTTGTCTTTGTATCATCTACTACTCTGAGGAAAAAGGTCTGAAATTAAATCATGTTTTGTCTCTTAGACTTTTTGAAAAGTTTCATGTGAAGCTTCCTTTTATTTTGTATTGCTGCTCTGATAAATGGATCTGAATTGTTAAAATTATTTGCTTGGGCTTTGTTATTAAATTCTGTTGTCTGAGATACCCTTGTTAACGACCAGTGGCATATTAAAATCCTCATTTGTAGAGACAACAATTGGTATCAGTTTAGAAGTTTCTTTTATTGATTTGTCTCTCATCTTGTATATTTTTTTCTTTCCCTCTTGTGTCGTATAAATCTTTCAATTCCCTCTTGTAATTGATTTTTCAATTTTAAAATCATTTATTGATTATTTATTCAGAGATTGAAATCAATAACCGAACAGGACTGTATTTAGAACTCATCAAAATTATTATCAGAATATTGAAATTGTGATGAGTTGTGACTATAGTATATTTCACAATGGGAGGAAATTTTATTTAAATTTTCATGATGATTGAACAGTTACTAGAATATCTTTGAATTGGCGCTTATTTGACGAACATCTCCTTTATCTACCATTATTCTGCCATCCATCATGATTTTATATTAATGCGGAGAGTTTATTTTTTTAGAAAAAAATATATTAAAAAAAATATCTTGAATAAACAAGGGAAATATTTGTGATGGAATTGCGATTATATTTTTTTTTTTTGAAATAGTGATAACTGAAAAATTTCAAGAATCCCGGTATAGTTGAGCATATCTCATAATATGATTAATTTAGAAATTTATTTCACAAACCATTTCTGTACCTATCACATTTCTATCATCTTATTGGTTTTACATATCAAGGAGTTTTTATTTTGGAACTGCGAAAATAATAAAAATATAATATTCATAAGTGTTTCTCTAACCTCATTTAAAAATTCAAGCTCTGGTTTTGCATGGTTATGAGATAACTTATTTTTAAGTTGCAACTGACCTCATTTGAAAATCCAAGATCTGGTTATGCGTGGTTAGTGTGCTCTTAAATAAAAAAAGAAAAAGAAGTAATTTGCTATAAATAAAATTTATAATGAAATCCTCCTTGGTGTGTAAAAATCAACCTATCAATCCATTTTCTATTTTATGAAATGTTTAAATATTTTATGACGTATTATGATTTGTTGATTGATAGCTATTGGGATTTGAGATTATTTGATTGCGTCACTTAAATTGAATTTATAATTTTAGTCCAAATCCATCATTATTATTATGCTCAATTTATAAAAATTCTTTTGAAAATAATTGGAATTCATTTTTTAACTCTCTCCATTTTTATAAATTTCATCATAAATCCTTCATTATAAAATGTGAAATTTGCCACTAGCTCTTAGAATACTATGATTTTTGTTTGACTGATTGAGATTTACGATGAACGTTCTTCCTCTTAAGCTAAAATTATATATTTAATCTATTTTTCATCACTGTTTTAATTTCTGTATCCATTTGATGATAACAAAAGGGGGAGAATGGGTTAAGATTTTGGTTTATGAGTGAATATTTTATAAATATTTTAATATTGAAAATTCATTCAATTCATTTTGTTCACTCATTCGCATATCTGGTAGGAGATTTTGTTGTAGGGGGAGAATACAAATAGGGGGGTATCAATATTCATTGTCAAACACATTTATTATACTCAAATTTTATTATTTGTTTGTCATCATCAAAAGGGGGAGATTGTTGTATATAACATTGTATATAACAATTATATGATTTTTTTCTGATGATAACAACCAAATATATTATTATAAATGTGTTTGTTATTGTACTGTTATACTACATCACAGACAGGAATATTATATTTATATTTAAATGGAATACTACTGCACGAGAAATCAAATATTCAAACAGTATTTTATTTAAATATAATATTTTATTTCAACATTTAAACTGTACAAATTTTATAACTCCACTATTTGTCCATCTCAAGTAATACACTTCATTTCATATACATTTCTTATACATATCAGTTCCTTACTACAACACTCAATCGCTCTATTACACTGTTACATACAAATTTGTATATACATTCACTCTCACTCATGCACACGCAATTTCCCAATTTTGTCCTAGTCTTCTTGTCTTCAGTCCCCAACTGCACAATCAGTCCAGTCATCCACACCTGTCACACATAGAAACACACACAGTAATCTGAAATAAAAATATTTTTAAATTCTAGCAGATATAATTTTTATTTTAAAATTTATTTTCCTTAGAATTTTGGTGTGCTTCTCATCATTTTTCATGACTTGATCTGATTTATTTATAACCATCTGTGTCTAGAGAATTTGTGATATTCACAATGATACACTATAAACACCACAAGGTAGGCTGTATACTCTAGTGCTCAAAGATCAGCCTCAACACACTACACTGGTTTGCTGATCAGAACAACATCATAATTAGCTGATTCTACACAGTCCCAACACAGTTATAGATGTTTGCAGATAAAAATATTCATGTCTGCCATTTGAATAGCTACACACACACACACATATATATATATACACACATACGTGTATATATACATATATGTATACCTGCGTACAGTGTACGCAATGGTAAAGCTATAGTGAAAGATTCAGGTGCAACTACAAACAAGTCAAAGTGCCAAAATAGCAAGTCCAAGGAATTCAATTCAAATACAAAAGAAATGGTTGAGCCAATGTAAAGTTCAAGTGCAACATTCATACAAGACAAGAAAGAGCGTGTATATATAGACATCTCAAAACAGATCTTGCCAATGTTCATGAAAATGGCAAGCCAAGAATCAATTTCAGATTTTACAGACAGTGGTCACAAGTGCAAATGCATAGCAGCATGAATAAGTGATTCAGTTTCTAAAAATGAAAATTTTTCTTTGAAGCAAGGATGGTACATACTCTTGTGCGCAAATGTCAGAATTAGAGAAGGAGCAAAGCAAGCGTCATAATCATGCAAGTCATATATACAAGACTGGGCAAAAATAAGGTGCAAAAACATGGAAATGGAAAAAATAGGACAATGGAGCAACTAATATGTACACAAGTGTTTACACAGTAATGGGAGCTATATTATATATGCAGCAACCAAGGCTAAAGTACCACCAACAAAGAAGTGAAACCATATATGAGTACAACATGCAAATATGGCATATTAGCAGCTGCATGCATACAAGTATGTGCATGCCAAGAAACAGCTCAAACAAGTCAGTGTGGCAAAATAACAATTGCAGCAAACAAGTGCAAGTGGAAATGGACAAGAACACATGCCAGTGGTACTACAAAGTGTAAAATGACAGGTAAGCCAAGTTTTTTTAAAATGGAAGATGAAATTTCAGCAACATACTCAAGCATTTTTAGTGGGACACAATTTTTGGCAACACATCTTTCCAGGCTATCAGTAAGGTTTAAATCATTTCAAAAATCACGAGAGCTATCTTTGGCAAGGAATCTACAAAATTGAATTCACAAGTGCAAATTATTGTGGGGGTAGAAATTCAATCAAACCGGTTTCAGAAATCAAGTGAAATCTTAAGGGCAATAAATAAATTTTCCAGAAACCACAGTATTGGACAAATGTTGTATTTTGGCAAGCAATAAATATTTCTGGAAATGGTTTAATCACTCAATAGTTTTTGGCAAGAATTTACTGTGATAAACAGGTTTTATTTCCTGTGATAAACAGGTTTTATTTCATTCCAATATCAATCAAGGAATCAAAGAAAGGGGATATTTCCCAAGGGGCCACAAAATCAATATGTTTTATTTCCAGAATTTTGTAATTAAATTCAGCAATTCAAAGCCGAGTGAATCAAGAGTGTTTGCAACAACTTAAATGGGGCAGTAAATTATTTATTGCAGAATGAATCACGCTAATATATCAAAGCCGAATATTTCAACAAATCATGATAACATTGATTCAATCGAAACAAAGGAGGAACTCAGAAAAATCAGGATCAAGCCATTCATTATAAATAAGAGTGCAATTAGGGGATTCTAAACTCTATTTATAACACCCATTCATCATAGGCACAAATCATTGAAACCACAATCTAATCAAGAGCAAAAAGGATTCAAAACAAAATTAATTGCAAGAGTTTTGATCTCAGGAATCAATCAACAAAGCAAGCCATGAGAGTGAAGAGACATAGAGAATAAAAAAAATTTAGCAATCATTTGAAGTCGATTTGGGAAAAGACCTAGTTTTATTGTCTAATCGGCTGCCATTCATTTTTGGTAGAAAGCAAGATAAGTGAATTAAAAGGGACGACCTATTTTTTTACTTAAGGAGCTAGGGCTTTTAGCCTATTTATTTATTGTTTTGTTTTTTTATTTCTTTTTAAATCATTGTTTAGTTCTCTAGTTTGTCTGTAAAACTAATAGTTTACTAGAATCTGGAAAAACTTGGGTTTACTATTTACGAGTTTGCAGTTAGGGGAAAATCTGATCTAGGGATATAGATCAGTATAGGGTTTTGAGCGTAGGATTAGAATAGGAGCAAGGGGTTCACGAGTTTTCAGGGTTTTGTAAGTGAGATCTGTTCTATTACCTAGTAGAAACCTTAGGAATGCAGCAGTAGGCAAGGTTTGCTGAAGCTGGGTATCTCTGTGTATTATTTAGTTTCTGCATTTTTATTTCTACTACATTCTGTGATCTAATTATTTTTTAATATCTCGTAAAACTCTGATAAACCCTATTCACCCCCCTCTAGGATTAATCTTGATCCAACACGACCGACTGTGCTGCTCCTTCCATGATCACCCGTTCCGGTGCCATTCTAACCTTACAAGACACTTGGTAGAATCCGACATCGACCTTCCCTACGCTGCAATAGTGACGGTTGCGTCACTTCTCATCCCCCATGTACCCAAACCCTACCCTGGTCACCCAATCGTGAATTCTCCTATACGAGCAGCTCTGCCATGCCATCCTGGACCCAAGGCTACAAGCTTCCCCTTCTCTACACTATCACCTCTTATAAATTTCCAACACACCACTACCTGCAGCTCCACTTTGCCTTCTAACACTGTACCTCCACCGCGTTGCCCTGCTGACCACCAACGTTGCTCAGAAACCGCTACAAATCGCACCTTTAACCCCTCGACTCTCGACCCAAACTATTGTCATATCGCGCTGCTTCTTATTGTGAATAACTTCGAGCCCAGAACATGGATATCAGTTTTCCCCTTTTCTTCTAAAAGCGTTAAAGGGTTTTTCGTTTTTTCTTTTTCTTTTTTTGAAAGGGTGAAGGAGGTTTAGCATGGTTTTCTTTTTACATGCCTACTGTGTTTTGTAACAAAGGGAATGCTTAGTGGATGGAAAGGAAATGAGCAACAGTATTTATATAAGGGGAGTGGCGAAATTGGCACATGGTATTGTCTGATCGCCTGAATAAAAGTAAGGCAAAATTGTCTGCAAGTGAGACGATTTCTCAGATCATAAATAAATGGAAAAGAAATGTCGGGGAAGAGGTATTTTTAATATGAGGTGACAAAAGATATTTTTATGATATGACGGACGATAGGTTTGCGAAGACGACTAATGATATTTTTGACATATAATGCGCGTCATTCGCGGTTCGTGCAAACCCGTATAAACTCCGGTTGTAACGAAATTGGAAATCACATGATTATTTAATATTTCAGACATAATGTAATTGGTTTCGTTGAAACCGAGTTTGTTTGAAAATTAAGAATTCTTAAGTTACATATCGAATTGATAAAATATATATCGATTTCAAAACAACAATCTATTAATAACAAATTATTATTATTATTATTATTATATATATATATATATATAAATTCAAACAGAATGTTATACATACTGAATTTCAAGTTCAACCGATATTCAATATATTAAAAATCCCTTTTATTTATATAATAAATCGTTCTAATTTATTAACCAATTTCATAACGACTATTTGAAAATTTGATTTGGATACAAAACAAAATTTACAATATGCAAACTCAAATTTTCTCTTTCATTAGAAAAATATTATCCAATAGATTCGGACGTTTCTTGTTTCAAATAAATTCTACTTAGATTGGATCATGTACAAATAATTGAAGTTAAAAACGTAAAATTACGAACTCCCACACTGTCGCGAGCTCGTTTATAATTAAATTATAAATTATACATTCAAACGTCGTTTGGTAAATTAAATCGTTAATATAATTCAACTATAAACTAAATTTAACCCTTTTATATTGCAAATTCATATAAAACTGCAATTCCAATATATTCCCAAACATTTCGAAGTAAGTTATTAATTCATTACTTATTTTAATATAATATTCAAAATAATTGAATTCAAGATATTTATAATTCAAATCGACACTTAAAACCATTTCTAAATATTTAAATAAACGGTAAAAAAAATCTAGGCGGTTACATGAAGCCATTATAAGACTCAATCCCATCACACAATGCAATGCAAAATGGAGGATAGAGTTTTACATTATAATGACCAAACATGCTTGATACGAGAAAATCAATTGATATTATATTTGGTGTCTAAGTGTTGAAAACAATTTCGAAAATAAATGTATCAATCTTAAATGACCTGATACCCTATCCTATTATGTTTCCATATAGGTTTACAACTAAAACTGCAAAGCTCATATTGGAAATTGGAATCCATCCTGAACCAAGGCAAAGGATCTACCTTATTTTTTCGGGACATCCTAATCAACGTCCCAGGACTCAGTGCATGGTCCTTTGGAGCGGCCAAGTTGGCCCAGTAATAACCGGTGGATTAAGTTACATAACAATCTGCAGTCGTATTTGACTATGATCCTGATCATATTTGACTATCATCTGAGGTGCCTCGATTCCAACATTCACATAGTAAATTACCTAGGCTTCGTACCATGGCATCACTTTAAGCTAGAAGGAAATGTATGTCCTTACTCTTCTTTCCTTCATCTCGTGTTTGGCTCATCCCGAGGTGTGAGGCCCGCGAGTCAACGTACCCCAAAGCTTTGCTTTTCAACAAAAGCTGATTATCTGCCAATAGCACTTGGCATGACACATTGTCAATTCACACATATGATCGGTTTCTATTAATAATATAAACTTTGAGCTCATACATCTCAAAGAAGGGTGTTAAGCTAAGGGAATAAATTCTCCTCCACCACAGATATATCATCAATAGCAACTAATCGTTTATGCTATGAAATACAATGTCAGACATACATCCATATACAAGTTTGTTCTTGGTCTGAAAGAAATTGAAGGCACCTTATTCCTTGTCCAATTAAGTAGAGAGGCCCTTGCATATCTGGACAATCAACAAGTACGTCCAGACCACTGCCACTTTAACCCCTTCATGGAAGCTACCCATATCCAAGGCATTAGCAAGTAGTCCATTCGATGTGAAGATTCCCAGCTTTCCACCATCTTTAATGTCTTCGACTTTTTTTCGCTGTATAATTATTCAAAATGGGTTGAACCCGGTCTTTTTGAATAATTAGCATCAAAAAAAAATCCTTATTGGATTATCAACCCACCAATTAAGTCTCCTTTAATTGATAGTCATTCCATTAGATTTAAATCTTATTCTCAACTTGGTTAAGTTATCTTGTTTCCCAAAAATCATCTTTAACCTTATAAAAGGGTCGACTTAAAGATTGGATTCGATTTACGAATTAAAAATCCTTATTTCAAAACATTACCCATATCTTGTTATAGAAGCATTTACAAAAAATAGCCAAATCCCACTTAATAAGTTTTATCATTCAAAACCAATATAATTGGTTTAAACCCTTTTCAAATCATTTATAATGACTTTTCCCTATGTTTATTTATATAAAAACATTCCATATTCACAACTTTCAATTACAGGCCATTATAGGTTCTGGTATAGTTTCTATTCAAAACTAATTTGAACATTTTTCATAATCTAATTGTTAGACTTTAAAACTCTTCTTACCATTTGAAAGCTCTTTTCATTATGACAACACAGTTCCAGTTTCAGGAAAATCCGGTGGTTGGATCTCTCGGTACATCATTTTAAAATTACAGGTCGAATTTCGCAAACTATCGCTGCGCGACGAGTTCTATTCGGACCGTAATTCGATGTATATAATAAACTACTTCTAATGACTTCAAAAACCTTTTATTAAACTATATATATATATATATTAATTTCCGGAAGCTATATTTTAAATTTACAACTTCAAATACCAAATATTTAAGTATTATAATAAAAATTAAAAAAAATAAAAAATATATTATTTTTCTAACTTCGTTTTTTTGAATCCAAATTCTTCTGACAATCGTTATAAAAAACGAATGAGAAAGTTTTGCAAAAGAAATTCTTTTAAAACTCATCCTAGATATCCTAACTGAACTTCACTTTCACCAGTTACTATTCATTTTAATAATAAAACTTGAGCAGACATAACTACATGAAAATTACTTTAAATCAATTTTTTCCAGTTACGAATATCCATCGTAATTTTATAATCTTTGTGTCCATACAAAATTTGACATTAAATTCAAACTTTTATTTTTAGCCTATTATTATATTAATAAAATATTCATTAAAATATTCAATAAATCATATTATTTGATGGAGACTTAACCAATGGACCAACAATCATATCGATTGGTTATATTCATTTAGTGTATTACATAACACTATATCAACCATCAAATAACATCCAATCCATATATAGTGGAATACACCATTTAAGCGTTAAAGCCTTCACCTTTATATGAGTTTGTCAATCAACAAATTAACCGCAGTATCAACCAATGTCAATCAATCATTATTCAATACCCAATTAAGGTTCAAATCAATATCCATTAACTAGTAATTAGTGAATTACTTTCTCATGACCATTTAAGTTTCAAACAGTACCAAAATCAACCCGAATAGTTCTTAAGTGTCACATACCCAAGCAACTACGCATATATCACTTAAAATGATATTTTTATCATATTAATCATCATTGAACATCATAATTAACTTGTATTATCAATAAATAATCATCACATAATTCAAACCAATTAATTAACCATAGTCAATTATAATAAGCCCTTTTCTAGTTTCGGTTTCTCACAGTGGGTTACACTTCATCACAATTTCAAGCGAACCGAATGCAGACACTTTTGTACGACTCCGGAAGCCTCCTAGCATCTACAAAGATTTCAAGAGATAAATCAGCCAGAGTTTTGGTGTTATGGGGTTTTAAACACAGCAGATGAACAAACGGTCAGGGATCTGGGTATTCAGGGTAAATAGGATTGGGTATGGGGTCTAAGCATTCATGATAGAGGCATGATCCACGTTTTTGGGCTAGCTAGAGACTGATGCAAGTAGTGGAGCCCAGGAGTGTGGTGTATTAGGTAGGGGGAGGGTGAATTTGGGGTTTATTTGTAAAATTAGGAATTTTGGGGTTTTGGAAAGAGGAGGAAGTCACGGCAATGGGAGGGGACCAGGTGGGGGCTGGAGTAGGTGGGGAGGACGGTGAGGAAGTGGAAGCTCGGATCAGGTGGTGACATGGGGGTGGCAGCCATGGTTGCAAGCTCGGAAGAGGAGAAGCTTTTAAGGAAAAAGTGGAAAAAATGAAATGGAAAAAGGAAGAAGAAAGATGGAGTTTTATAAAAGAGGAAGCTACATGGATTGATGTCATGTCAAAGTGAGGAGGAGGAGGAGAAAACATAACAAGGGGGTATGGGAGTTTGACACCTCATTTGGTGCATTTGTGGTTTTGCTTTATTTTATTTGCGAAGCCTGTCTTAGTTCTACCTCGCGTTTATCGCTCATCTAATCAAACTATAAATCCGTTTGACATGAATATTTGAATCCTAACATAATTCATAATTTCGGACTCAATGAAATAGGTCTCATAAAATTTTGACTTTGTTTGATCATCCATTTTATAATTTTATTGCGATTTTACTTAATTTCGACTAGTTGACTCAGTACGCATTTTTTTCGTATGCTCACATACTAACACGAAAAATTATGAAATTTGAAATCTTACCCTTTTTCAACGTTCCGAATCTGATAAAATTAGTTTCGTAGAATTCCGAGATCATTTGAAACATGTTTCTTTTAAGCCATGGAAATAGTATTAAATTTTCAAAATTGGCTATAAATCCTTATAAAATTAATTAAAGATCAAATTTAAGTTGGTTTCAAAATTTCATGTCATTACAATCACCCCTACTTAAAAAAATTACATCCCGAAATTGGATGAAAGTAAAGTTGAAATAGAAATGATATTACGGAAATAAGTTTACCTCTCAGAAGAGCTATTCAGAGATATCCATTTTGCACCTGGGATAAGCCTTTTTAATGTTGTCCTCTATTTCCCATGTATTGTCTCCTGGATCTCCGCTCCACTGCACTTTGGCCCACTTCACCCTTTTGTTTCTAAGTTCTTTTATCTCCTTGCCAATTATCTTTATCGGCTATCTTCAAACTGCTATATTTGGGGCGATTTCCAAGTTCTCTTGTGATGCTTTCTCAAGAATTAAATCACGATCATGTACATATTTCGGGAGATCATAAACGTGAAATACATTATACACTCTGGATAACTGCTTTGGTAACTGGATCCTGTAAGCCAGAGTTACAATTCTCTCCGATATCGGGAATGGACCAATGTACTTGGGTCATAACTTCCCCGATTTTCTGAATTCGATGACTCCTCTCAATGGAGGAACTTTTAAGAATACTTAATCACCAACTGCAAATTCCAAATATCTTCTTCTAGAATCTGCATAACTTTTCTATCGGCTTTGAGCTTCCTTTAACCTCTTCTTAATGAAGTCCACTTTATTCGCTGCTTCACGGATCATGTCTGGACACAATACAAGTCGATTTCCAGACTCTATCCAACTTGCAGGAGATCTGCAAGGTCGACCATACAATACTTCAAATGGTGACATCTTAAGACTCGCTTAGAAACTGTTGTTATAAGAAAACACCACAATATGCAAGTGATGAAACACCCCACCTCCGTTAAGGCCACTCACAAAGGGAATGCCTTAATTTCAATGGAGCATTATAGGTAAAAGATGCAGATAAATTACAAGACAGACAAATAAAGCAGTGAAAATTAAATTCATTTTATAAACAACTTAATTCAGTCAAGCTATTACATCAATTTCCTCAATCATGCTTAAATGTAATACATAGAACGTTTGTCTTGATTTAAAAACTTCCAAGAATAAAAGAAGCATAAAAACAATAATATTCCCCGATAAAGCTTGAACCAGCCATAGCAGTGGAAGAGAGAGTCCAAAGCAATACACCAACTAGTTTTCAAGCTTGGAAAGAGAAGAGGTCCAAGTTAGGATGAGCTATTCCCTCCCTGACTAACTGGGGGGGAAACGGAAGAAAAACGCAAAAAACAAACTAGGTCAGACATAAGTCTGGTAAGTCCAGTGATCTTTCAGCATGCAAATAAGATAAAGGATCATGGCATGAATAAACCGAAATAGGACAATACCATAAAAACAAAGTAACAAAAGACAAGATAAGTGCAAGGTGAACTAAATTTGCTTCTACTTTTTCTCTGCTTCGCTACTACTATGTTAATCTGATTTCTATATTTATCTCTGCACCAACTAACTAGTGTCCCAACTAGTAATCTGTATAAAATGATAATCGTGATCCCAACTCCCCGTAATTGTGGTAGCCTTCAGGTGTACATCTATCGTGAGGATTCCACCTCAATCAACCTAATTGCCATGAACATGTTAGATGTACCCTTACTACCCTATCAATCGGCTCCCTACTTGTATTCATGTTCCATGTGTCTTTGTCAATCGGCCCTCTCTTGTGTGTAGATACCCTGTGTTGGTCCCACCATAAGGTGTGTCAATCCATATGATAGCAACCTGACACGATTCGAGATGCACAGTGTATAACTACTGGTACCCAGTGCCTGCTTTTTCCCACTCCGGAGTACGTGCACGCCTGTAAACCGTCGGAACCTACACTGACATACCCCCTGCCGCTGCTTTGACCGCTTATAATCAGCCCAGTAATCGTGCCCCACCCTGCCTAGTTCAGGGTACCGTGATACATCCATGTGGGTTACTGCTGAAATGGGTCCTCGTTACTAGGGTTTCCTATTGGTTAAGTTTGTGGGCCTGTATTTACTAATATTATCCACCAACCCAATATGTACTTTACCCTCCCATCGTTTCAAGCATTTTTAATAAACGGTTAAATGTACTAATAATACCCACCTACACGAGATGTACTTAACTCTCCCATCGATTCAAGCATGTTTATGTAATAGTTAAGTTTTGTGGGCCTATATTTATTAATATTACCCACCAACCCGATATGTACTTAACCCTTCCATTGATTCAAGCATGTTTATTTAATAGTTAAATTTTGTGGGCCTATATTTACTAATATTACCCACGAACCCGATATGATAATTTCATTCCTAAATTCCTATACAACATCATAGGTTTACTCACCAATTTCCACATAACATGATAGGTTCGATAGACCACAATAGTTCATAGGCATATGTGATAGAATAGACATGAATAAACATGAATCAGCATCACATACAACTTGATACAATTCTATTTTACAATTCAATACAAATCATGTTTTTAATCTATTCACATCTGAAAGATAACTACACTTACAATCAAAAGGAAAAACCTGATTTCAGGGATCTGTATTCTGAAACTGAATTTCTCGCCTTTGATGTAGATCATTGAATTCTCTTAGTTGAATTAGATTAGATTTAATTTGACTTAGGTTTCGGTGGCGGCTAGGTTTAGATGAGAGTGAATAATAGAATTAGGTTTTAGGTTTAGGGTCCTTATATAGTTATAGAGAGTGTTTTAGGACCATTAGATTAACCCGGAACCATGAGAACCAATCAGATGCCACATCTGCCATAGAGCGAATTAGCCCACGGGTTGACAGCCAAACACCCTGAATCAACCCCTAGTCGACCCAATGGGGCTCAGTTCGACCTAAAAAATGGGTCGGTTCGGTTATTCCCCCTCCCGATTCGCTGCTTTGAACTTTTTTGCAAATTTATTTATTTATTTTTAATATATATATCTCTATATTTTTTTTTTCTCATTTGCATACAAACTTCAAAGCTTAATAACTTCTTCATAATGTATCTGTTTTATGCAAACCAAATGTCTATCTTGACCAAAATTTTGAGACGAACGTAATAGTGCAACCCATTTCACTTAATTCTTCTTCTAAAAATTAAGTGTTCTTGAATTTGTTAATTTTAATATTCTCAAAAATTCGGGGTGTTACAAGTGATCTTCCCATGATCCTCTGAAATCAAAGATACTGGCTCACAAAAAATCTTCCAAGACTCGATTTACTCTTTCAGTCTGTCCATCTGTTTGGGGGTGGTAAGCTATGCTAAGGTTCAATGTTGTTCCCAATACCGACTGAAATGCTTCCCAGAACTTACTGGTGAAGATCAGTTCTCAATTACTAATAATGTTGTTGGGCATTCCATGGAGTCGAATAACTTCCTTTACATATAACTGTGTTAAACTCTCAACTGTTATATTTGCTTTCACTTGAAGAAAGTGGGCGCTCTTCGTCAGACGATCCACTATAATGCACGTTCTTTCATTTTCTTTCTTGGTCCGATGTAAACTGTCAATGAAATCCAATGATTATTGGTCCCACTTCCATTCAGGAATCTTTATTGGTTGAAGTAACCCAGCGACCATCTGCCGATCACTCTTGACTTGTTGGCAAGTTGGACACCTGCTAACATTTATTGAAATATCTCTCTTCATTGATTTCCCCCAAAACGTGCGCTTTAGATCTTGATACATCTTATAAACTCTTGGATGGATACTAAGTTAGGACTTATGGAACTCATCCAGTACTTCTCTTTTGAGCTCCGGAATATCTGGAAAGCAAATCCGACATTTCAATCTCAGAACTCCTTTACTATCAATCTGGAAGTTCGAGACTTCAGCCTCTTGAATCCTCTTGCAAATCTCCTAAACCAACTCATCATCTTTCTGTTGAGCAAAAATATTCTCAATCAATGGGGGTGTAACAACCAGATATGCAACAGTAGCATTCTTTCTACTGAGTGCATTTGCTGCAACATTGGCTTTTCCTAGAGTGTAAAGAATATCAAGATTGTATGCTGCCAAAAACTCCAACCAACGTTGTTGCCTCATGTTAAAATCTTTCTGGGTAAAAAGATATTTCAATGATTTATGATCAGTATAGAGTTCTAAGTTCTCACCCAACAAGTATTGCCTCCAAATGTTTAAGGCAAATACCACAACAAGCAACTCCAAGTAATGGGTGGCGTATTTCTTCTCATGAGGTTTCAATTGTCAGCTTGCACAAACAATCACTTTATCTCTTCGCATCAACACTGTGTCAACTCCTTATCTACAAGCATCCATATAGACAATTAAATCTTAATTACCATCTAAAATTGTCAATACGATGGCAGTGATTAGCCTTTCCTTCAATTCTTGGGAAGTTTTTCACACTCAAGGGTCCAAACAAAATTAGCATGCTTCTTGGTTAGCTTCTTCGAAGGAGAAGACAACTTTGAAAAATCCCATACAAACTTCCTATAGTAATTGGGAAAACCAAGAAAACTTCTGACTTCAATAGGGGTCCTTGGTTGCTTCCAATCTTGGATGGCAGCAATCTTACTCGGATCTATTGATATTCCTTCCTTCGACACCACATGTCCAAGACATTTTACTTCTTCTTTCCAGAATGGGCATTTGGAAAACTTAGCCTTCAATACATTTCTTCTTAGAATCTCCAATACATGTTCCCAATGTTTCGCATGCTCTTCCACTGTCTTAGAGAAGATAAGAATATCATCAATAAAGACCAGCACAAACTTGTTTAATACCTCTCAGAACATCTGATTCATCAAGTCTACAAAGTAAGCAGGGGTGTTGCACAATCCGAAAGCATTACTAACCATTCGTATAATATGTCAACCCACCTGAAAGCTATTAGAGGAACACACTCTTATGCAATCCTTAACCGACGGAACCTTGTAGCTAGGTCCATCTTGGAGAATACCCAAGCTCCATTCAAGCGATCTAGCAAATCATCAATGCGAGGAAGAGGGTACTTGTTCTTAAGAGTTTGCTTGTTGAGGTCTCGATAGTCCACACATAGTCTGAGGGTACCGTCGGACTTTGGAACGGATACCACTATTGCTTCCTAGCTCAAGAAACTGGGTCTGATCAGACCCTTCCAAAAATATTGCTGATTTTGATTTCTTAACTCTTCCTTCTCCGTTATCGACATTGTTCGAGTTGCATGCACAATTGGCTTCACATTCGAAACCAAAATAATTCCGAAGTCAATCTCCCTTCGCGGAGGAAGACACTTTACTTCTTCAAATACATTCACTTGTCTTTTAACAACTAGGATGGTTTCTACAGCAGAGGGAGAAGCATCAAGAGTATATCAAAGTTCATCCCTAACTGAATTTGGACCTGCGCATAGTATTGTTATAAAATTTCCAAACTTGGTTTTTGCTCTAATAATTCTTTCAATGCATTTAGCATCGGCTTCGTATTTGGTCAACCAATCCAACCTAAATATAATATCAAATTCTGTGAAATCCATGACAATCAATTTGAAGGGGAATCGGTAATGGGAATAAGAGATGGGCATTCTACAGTATAAACAAAGATCGATGGAGATTCCTATTGGATTTCTAACGCAAATGGGTTCTTCAAGATAATTGAGGTCTAAACTTGATTTATTAGCCATCTTACTTGATACAAAACTAAGTGATGCACTATATCAAACAATACTTTAACTGGAATATTTTCAATAGTAAATGTACCTTCCAAAACATCTGGCCCTCCCCTATTATCTGAGGATGTTGGAGCATCTGCCATGTTATAGGCATGAGCCACTTCAGACTTCTTTAGTGGGCAAATTTTTGCAAGATGTCCTGTCTTATGGAAATTGTAACATTCCCTGTTTTCTTGAAACTTCTATCTGGACTCAGATTCGTTCTTCTTTTTCTTCTTCGGAGATTTACAATTTGTGGATAGGTGTCCCTTTTTGTTGTAGTTGAAGCATGCGACGTTCTTTAACCATTCTTCCCTAGGCTTTCTTGCTTCTTTACTTGCTACAGGTTTCTTACTTGTTTCAGGTCTCTTCATTTCAAACATTCTTTTCTTTCCAGAGTTTCCATTGTCGTTGTCCTCAAAAGCATTTTGTTTGTCAAAATATTCATAGTGGCACGCCTTCTCTACCAATTTCAGCAAATGGAAGCCTCACACAAGTAGTTACTCTGCTTCTGTATGTTCTTTGAAGACCATCAATGAATTTCACATTCTTCTTTATCGGAACTTGAACTAGCTCCGGGACAAAGCGGGAAAGCTCATTGAATTTGTTCAGGTATTATTGAATGGTTATCTCTCCTTGTTTCAGATGCAAGAATTTATATTATAACCGGGCTATTGCTTTAGAGGACATGTACCATTCCTTAAAAACCTCTTTAAAATTATCCCAATTAAAATATCCTCTTAGATTTGTCATGGTAATTATTTCCCACCAGTTTAGGGCTTCATCATTAAGTAATCAAGAGGCTAAGTATATTTTTTGATCTCTATAAAGTCTTAAGCCAGTGAAAATTTTTTTGCAAGAGCACAACCATACTCGTACTTTTATTGTAGATTTCTTTCCCAAGAATGGTTCCCCTCCCAGATTCTTGTACTTCTTGGCTAGAACTTCCAAATTTGGTTCTGGTTGTGGGGGCACAACTGGCTAGTTTGCTGCTCCTATGGGGTTTAGCTGTTGAACTTCAGATGCAGTGCTGCCCCTTCCTCTTCCTCTACCTCTTCTACCTCTACCACTCATTTTATACTATATCTGCAAATAGCAAGAAAAGAGTTAGGCATACAAAAAAGTTATCTTAAGGATTATCTTAAGGAAATTGTAAGAGCATGGAGACATATATGAATAGAACTGTGTTTACTAGGTGTATGTTATTCTGCTATACTCATTCCAGGTTATTACTAACCCTATCTCTAATGAGTTACTCGTCCAAGAATACTACTGATTCTATCTCTGATGAATCTTTTAATATGTTATACTTCAGAACTAAGGTTAACCCTTAGCTCTGATACCAACTGTTATGCCCCATTCTCCCGATCCCCGGAAAAGTTAATAGTCATTGGAATATAACACATTAACATAACATAAGAAGATAAAATATTGCATTACAATACATAATGCACATCCCTTGCATCAGAGATTGTCATCAAAGTTTACACAACACATAAGATCATAATAATACATAATAGTTTTCAAATAGCAAATACGTATATAGGGGAACAAAAGATAATCAACATAATAGAGTCTTGGCAAGTCCAAAAGAAATATCCAAACCCTGCTCCAGCTCTAAGTCTAAAACCATCTTCTATACGAACTTTCATACACAACTCCAAAACGAACTAAGCTAATAACCTGGGAACTAGGCTGCACGTGTGAAAATATAGGCACCAGAGTTTGTAAGGGAAGAACAAACTATGAGTCAGTATGGGACTCATATGAGAAACCCTACAGTTATTCTTAGCTTATTTAAAGTGAGGCATATCACGGGACAACGCCATATAATAGGAACATGATTATTCCATATGAATGCTAGTGCACAAAACCACACAATGTTTTTTTTTAAATGAAGCCATTATAAGACTCAAGTCCCATCACACATTCCAACATAACCTTATAATGGTAAAACATGCTTGATATGAGAAAATCATTTGATATTATTATTAGTATCTAAGTGTTGAAAACAATTTCGAAAATAAATGTATCAATCTTAGATGGAATAAAACCCCATCCTATTATGTCGTAATATAGGTTTACAAGTAAAACCGCAAAGCTCGTATTGGAAATTGGATTCCGTCTTGAAATAAGGCAAAGGATCATCCTTATCCGTTCGGGACATCCAATCCAATATCCAGGACTAAACGCATGGTCCTTTGGAGCGATAGAGCCAGCCCACCAATACTCGGTGGATTAGGATTACTCCTGACCATAATGTTCCCCAGTTGTATTTGCCCGTCGCCCTGGTGTATTAGACCATCATCTGAGGTGCCTCGATTTCAACATCCACATAGTAAATTGCTTGGGCTCCATACCATGGCATCACTTTCAGCTAAAAGGAACCATATGTACTTACTATACTGTCCTTCATCCTGTTTTTGGCTCATCCTGGGGTGTGAAGCTCGCGAGTCAAAGTACCACAAAACTACTCTTTTCAACAAAAGCTTTGATCTATCTTCCAGCAGCACTTAGCATGCCATATTGTCAATTCATACATATGATCGGTTTCTATTAATAATATAACCTTTGAGCTCATATGTCTCAAAGAAGGCTGTTAAACTAAGAGAATAAATTCTCCTCCACCCCAGGTATATCATCAATAGCAACTAATCGGTTATGCTATGAAATACAATGTCAGACATACATCCATATACAGGTCTGTTCTGGGTCTGAACGAAACTGAAGGCACCTTATTCATCATCCAATTAAGGAGAGAGACCCTTGCATATCCAAATAATCAACAAGTACGTCCAGAACACTGCAACTTTAACCCCTTCATTGAAGCTACTTATATCCAGGGCATCAACAAGCAGTCCATTCAATGTGAAGATTCCCGACCTTCCACTGACTTCGATATCTTCAACTTCGTTTTGTCGTATAATTATTTAAAATGGATTGAACCGGGCCTTTTCAAATAATTAGCATCAAAACAAAAATCCATAAGATTTAAATCTTATTCTCAACTTGGTGTTATTGGACTTCCCAAAAATCATCTTTAATCCTATGTAAAAGATTCATGTAACGATTAGATTCTATTAACAAATTAAAAATCTTTCAACGCATTACCCAAAACTTGTTATAAAGTCCTTCACAGAAAATAGCCAAAATTCCACTTAACCAGTTTTGTCATTCAAAACCATATATAATTTGTTTAAACCCTTTTCAAATCATTTATAATTATTCATAATGATTTTACCTATTTTTACTTATATAAAAATAGTCCATATTCACAACTTTCAACTACAGGCCATTGTAGGTTCTGGCGCTGTTTTTATTCAAATCTGATTTAAATATTTCTTGTAATCTTGGTACATCGTTTTAAAGTTACAGGTTGAAGTTCGCAACTATCGTTGCGCGACGACTTCTATTCTGACCATAATGCGATGTATATAATAAACTACCTTGAATGACCTCAAAAACATTTTATTTATCATATAAAATATATATTAATTTCCGGAAGCTATATTTTGAATTTACAACTTCAATTTCCAATTGTTATAATATGTAAGAATATAACAATTTTTAAATCATTAAAATATTACTATTTTTCCAACTTCATTATTTTGAATCCAAATTCTCATGAGATTCGTTATAAAAATAAATAAGAAAGTTTTGTAAAAGAAATCCTTTTAAAACTCAACCTAGATATCCTTACTGTACTTCACTTTTACCAGTTACTATTCATTTTAAACACAAAACTTGAATATGCAATAAATATATGAAAATTACTTCAGATCATTTTGTTTCAATTACGAATATTCATCTTAATTTTATAATATTTGTGTCCATCCAAAATCGGACATCAAATTCAAGCTTTATTTTTAGCCTATTATTATATTAATAAAATATTCAATACATCATTTTATTAGATAGAGATTTAATCAATGGACCAATAGTCACATTTATTGGTCATATTCAATCAATGTGTTACATAACACTATATCTACCATCAAATAACATCCAATCCACATATAGTGGAATACACCATTTAAGCATTAAACCCTTAACACTTATATGGGTTTGTCAATCAACAGATTAACCGCAACATCAACCAATATCAATCAATCATTATTCAATACCTAATTAAGGTTCAAATCAATATCCAGTAACTAGTAATTAGTGAATTACTTTCTCATGACCATTTAAGGTTCGAACAGTTCCCAAATCAACCTTATTGTTTCTTAACTTTCACATACCTAAGAAACTACACATATATCATTTAAAATTATATTTTTACCATGTTAATCATCATTAAACATCATAATAAACTTGTTTTATCAACCAATAATCATCACGTGACTCAAACTAATAAACTAACCATAGTTAATTATAAATAAGCATGTTTCTAGTTTCGGTTTCTCATAGCGAGTTCCACTCCACCCAACTGGAAGAGAATGGAATGAAGACACTTTTGTACGACTCTAGCAGCCTCTCGGCATCTGCAAAGATTTTAAGAGGAAAATCAGATAGAGTTTTGGAGCTATGTGGTTTTAAACTCAACAGATGAGCATACGGTCAGGGATCTGGGTATTCGGGGAAAACGGTACAAGGTTTAGGGGTTTAGGGACTCAAGATGGTGGTGGGGTCCACGTTTTTAGGTGGGGTAGGGGATGACGCATGTGGTGGGGCCCAGGCATTTGGTGTATGGGGTAGGAGGAGGGTGAATTTTGGGCTTATTTGCAAAATTTTGGATTTTGGAGGGGTTTAGGGGTTTTGGAAGGAGTAAGAAGTCATGGCAAGGGGAGGGGACCTGGTGGAGGAGGGTAAGTAAGTGGAGGGTCAGGTCAGGTGGTGGCCATGGTTGCAAGCTTGGAAGAGGCGAAGCTTTTTTAAGTAAAAATTGGAAAAGTGAAATGGAAAAAGGAAGAGGAAAGGTGGAGTTTTATATTGAAGGAAGCTACATGGATTGATGGGGTGTCAAGTTGAGAAAGAGGAGGAGAAAACACAACAAGGGGGTTTGGTAGTTTGACACCTCATTTGATGCTTTTGTGCTTTTGCTTTGTTTTATAAGCGAAGCCTATTTTAGTTTTACCCCGCGTTCATCACTCGTCTGATCAAACGATAAATAGGATTAAAACCAACTTTTGAACCATAAAATAATTCGTAATTCCAGATTCAGTGAAATAGATCTCATCGAATGTAGAGTTTGTTTGACCATCCAGTTAATTATTTTATTGCTTTTTTACTTAATTTTGAATAGTTGACCCGATACGCGTTTATTTTTTCTTACGCTCACATACTAACCCGAAAAATTATGAAATTTAAAACCTTACCATTTTTCAGAGTTCCGGATCTGATAAAATTGTTTTCGTCGAATTTCAAGATCATTTGAAAAATGTTTCTTTTTAAGCTAGGGAAATAGTATTAAATTATTGAATTCTTAAAATTGACTATAAATCCTTATAAAATTAATGCAAAATCAAATTTAAATTGGTTTCAAAATTTCGGGTCATTTCAAATACATTATAACATACGACTAAAATTAAAATTCCAACAAAAATAATAGTTTGGTCTATAAATATCGGAAATTAAAACATTTTAAAATTGTAAATGTACCAGCTTGGATTTTCAGGTACTACAAATTACAACAAAGGCTATAATTTGTCAATTTTGAAAATGAGCTTGGAAGAGAATAATTAGTGAAATCATTTATGTTTTTGAATTTGGAGACATGCATAAGCTTGGGTATTAATTTAGGACATTATGTTTGATTATATTGAGATGTGTTGAGTTCAAGATTAAATTGAATTGAATAAAATTAATTAGGGATTCAATTCGATGTTAATATGATGTAAATAAGGTTTTATGAAACATTATATTGTGAATGTGCACTAAAAAAACAAGTATTTTGGGATTTTATTTGTTAAGGAGCAATAAATTTGCAAATTATTGTAAATAATGAATTTTGGTGGAAATTAGTATTTTCAAATTTTAAATAAAAAATGAGAAGTGTAAATATAATTGGATATAAATATATATATATATATTAAAATATTTTTAACAAGACTCGGTATTTACATTGTCAAGGAAGTGAAATCTGCATGAATGTAAAATTAAGAACGTAAGTTTTGAATAATTAAAATGTGTGTTCTAGTAAAGAAATGAATTTTAGAACTTGTAACGTTAAAAATGATATTTAAAACACTAAAAGTGTTTAAACATATGCGTATAAATTCACTAAGTAGATGCAATGTTGTCTTGACTGTGTGTAATGTTAATTAGGTTAAAATGTTAAAAATGATATAAAAGAGGTTAAATGAGGTAATTTACAAAAAGTTAAGCTAACCTAGTAACATTTAAACTTAATTGGATCTAGATTAGCCCAAACTCAAATTAATTAATTTACGAAAGGGCAGAAAAGGAAATTATTTAGCATTTCTTGGTCATTCTTCTTCCTCCTTCAAGAAAATTACAAAGAAAAAAGAATTTTTAAACCCTCTCCTCAAATCCTTCAAACTTAGTCAAAAAATTTAACTGATGCTAAAATTAAGTTTCTAGCATCATCATTATAGATAATCACTATCAAAAGCACTGTTCAATCTATTGATTTCTGAATTTGTGCTTACTATGTCTCCTTCGTGTTGCATGTCACTGTAAATAGACTTCAAGGATATCCGAAACTCTTAAACGATAAAGCTCCCTCCTTCCTTTCATAATGGTTGTAAAATCGATGTAACAACGAAGGTGAGTTGCTCAACTCACATTTTCTAACTTATTCATAATGTTTTGTTTGGCATCCATGATCATTTCAGCTAATATCATGACTTTCTGTAGCAATGTAACGACCCATATTCTACATATCAGAGGAGCGTAGAATATTTAATTTATTTTCATATGGGGTAATTTTAGGAAATGACTAATAGGGTCACTTCCTACTTTCACCATTTTTATTGAATTAATGTGACCGTTTTACCCTATGCGAATATTTTTCTCCCATAACTATTGATTGTTAAGGGATATGGACTTGAAACCAATTTCATTGGATTTAGATGATGGTTTCCCATTCTGTAGAGTTGTCACATTAGTGAAACCGATTAACCAATTGAGAGGAATGCCTTAATTAAGATCTGACCTGGTTTAGGCCGCTTAATTGGGTTGGGTTTGGTCATTAATGGAAGGGCCTAACCTCCATTTCAGGATAAGGGTTATGTGGGGGCTGAATGGGTAGGAGAATCATCCATTCTCACTTTTACAACTCCTAAGGAAGGTCCCATCAACCTCTAATGGCTTCCGTCCTCTAAAACACCTTCTAATCCCTCTCTTAATTAGCCTAAACCTAATATTAGTGAAGATTAAATCACCTCAATGTCAAATCATGCTTGGGGCTGATGCACAACATTGGGATTCAAGCCAAATCATCATCAATTTCAGATCTAATTATTTGGGGCAATTAAGGTGTGTGATTAGTATCATTACTCACTAATTAGGGTTAATTAGAAGATAACCATCTCTGAAAATTATAGAAAAATGCTTATAAATTGTGATTTAATATGTTATGGCACATTTATGGATTTGGATTGATTTGGTCAAGCTTTATTAATCTCGAAAATTAAGAAAGCCAAATTAATAATACTTCCCCAACCTTATTATGATGATTTTCCTTACTTTATTGACCTGGATATTGCTTGTATATTGTTGGTATGTTTGTATGATGTCTAGGAGCTTAGGTTAGATGAAAAATCCATCGAGTGGTGAAATACAGTAGTAGAAAGTCCACTAAAATGGCATTAGGTCTTAGGTTGAACAATGTGGGTTCGACTATACCAAGCAAAGTGGAATTCTGTAGTTCGAGTTATGGGGCTTTGAAGCTTAGGTCGGTGGGGTCGGCCAAAGACAATGGAAGAAGAGGGTAATATGAGGAGACGAGTGGGGGTTCCGGGTCGGCATTCGAGCCGATGATCCAACTAAGTAGAAGGCCCAGAATCTGGGTTTGGACCGAATGATCCGGATCGACATTGTCAATTCGGAGGGGGTGACCTAAACCTTGATCGGCTACCGGCCTGGATGAGCTGACTTCTACCCGGGTCGATATACCCGGCCCGAGAATAACAAACTGGCCAGGCTCAACTATATCGAGTCGGGAAGGGTCGATCCGAGAATGGGCAAAAGTAGTGGGTTCCTTACCATACTGTGTGGTATGGTATGCTTTTTTTTGACATCAGACTTTTTTGAACACACACTCCAATACGACTAACCAACCCGAGACGCAAAGGAAAGTCTAAGTGGTAAGTTACCACCTAGGATCCAGATGGGAACTGATGTGGTGACTTTTAGGTTAGACTTCGTTGCGGGAATGTGTGCAAAGGAGATATCAGTATTCGCAACTTTAGCATATCAACGGGGAAGTGACACGATGAGGATCAAAGTCCATGCTGTGTGCGGGACAAACTTAGTCCATGTTGTGTGTTGGACATAGCGAGTCCATGTTGTGTGCCAGACATGTAAGTATCATGACATATTTGGTAGCTAAAGAAGTGGGTATTGTATGCTTGAAGCATTAAATGAGGGAATGTAAGGATGTTTGCTATGTTTGGATGTTTTTCTATCATTATGACATGCACACTTTAATTTACACTTTGTATTTTGATCACCATAGAGTGAAGTGCATGATTATATGCGCTAACCCTTAGGTTGCAAGTGCAGGTCAGGTAAGATTTATCATATTTATTGTTTTATCCGTTTAGTCGTTGAGATAATTATCCCACACACCACAATTTGTCTAACTTGGGATTTTGTGCTTTGCTTCTTATTACTCTGGGTGCTCTTAAATGACCAGACTAGAGATAGGTTGGTGCATCGAGTAGCTTATCGGAGACAAGTAGGAGGCTCCCATGTATTATATTTACTCTTATCCCTATTTATTATTGTCGATCACTACTTTGGGCATTATTAGTAGTGTATTTGGTTTTAGAGACAGTATTGTGGAGATGTACCTTTATTTGTTTATGTTGGTACTTTTATTGTGACATGAATTAATTATTTTGTGTTGTGATTCACTTAGTCTACACTGTCTCGCATTTTTTATGTCATTTCTTATGTTATTATTATATTTTATTCCAAGCGTTGTGAGATATATGACAAGTTACTTGGGTTTTATTATTTCAATTTTGATGATCGTCTTGTATTAGTCGAGCACCATCACAATGAAACTCGTTGGATGTTGGCTGGTACAGGGCGATTATCACATTTGGTATCAGAGCTTAGGTTGGTTGTTCAGCCTAAGTTGGTGGTGCTGGTGGAAGAGTATACGTATAAAAGAGTACGTATTTGACGTATTTTGGTTTTATAAACTATACATATATAAAGTTAGTATATTCAAGGAAAGACGTAATCCGTAAGCACGACTAAGTAGGCTTCCTGGGAAAGATGATTAATCGACTTCTTTATATATTGAATGACGGGCCACCAAACAAGGAACACTACTAGGATTCCACTTCTAGAGTTGATGAGGGAGCAGGCTCAACAGCTAACAATGCTAGACCCCTTGAAATGCATACGATATTTACTTCTTTCATGAAGGAAATGCTTAGAAATGCTCAAGGAGCTGCTTTGAATGTTGCTGAGAACAATGGTGCACTGGTGCAGGTGCCTAGAGCCGACTTTGCTAAGCTAAACAAGGATTTCACCTATATGGGTTGTAAACCATTCTAAGGAACAGAGTCAACTATGGAGGTTCAAGATTGGTTTGATACTTGTGAACGTATCTTTGAGGATCTTAGGCTTGATGATGCTACAAAAAAGTGGTTGGCTTCATGCCGGCTCCAGGGCAAGGCCATGAATTGGTGGAATGCAGTTAAAGTTGCTACTCCCGAAGACAACTTACCTAGGGATCAATTCAAGGCTTAATTTTGTGGGAAGTTTATTCAAGTTGCTCAAAAGTCGGAGTTGTTTAGAAAGTTTATATGGCTTAAGCAGAATGGAAGGACCGTTTCTAAGTACATTGTTGAATTTGATGCATTGTCGAAGTATGGAATGCCTCTATTGATACGGCTGAGAAGAAGAAAGAGAAATTAATCACGGGGTTTGATGATTACTTAAGAAAGAGGCTAATTAAAAACATAAATGAGACTTTCGAGTCCATAGTAGGGAAAGCCTTGAGGTCGGAAAGCCTTTACCCTAAGTCAAAATCTGAGGTTGTTGTTATCCCTAATGAAGAGTCAAAACCGCAAGAGGGTAATGGAGGCAAGAAGAAATGGTTCCCTTGCAAGAGAAAGCTCTTTCAGCCCAAGGGTAGGCAGAAGAAGTAACCTTGGGCAGAGGTTATTTGTTATTTATGTGGGAAGAAAAGGTTCCTTCTTGGTCTAATGCTTCAACAATGACGGAGAAAGAAGGGTATCGTCTTTCAAGGTATGCGTTCAGTTTATGATATTCCTATTCAAGTTTTTTTTTTTTGATACTGTGGCTTCCCACTCCCTCATATCTAGCGACTGGTAGATAAGTTGAGAATGGAACCCAAGACAGTTGACTGGCCTTTAGTTGTAACGAACCCAATTCGTGGTTCTACTAGTAATGATTTGTCATGGGTTGGTCTTATCGAGTCATGGATGCATGTTTGCTTGTGATTGCTTTGCTTTGGGCTATACTGGGTTTGGTATTTTCCTCGAAGTCGATTTGCTCCAAGTGCATGGTTGGTGGTCGACTATGAGAAGTCTTCGGTGACTATTGGGGCAGTTGATAGGCGGAGGGTAGTGTTGGGTTGCCTACTCGGTGATGAGATGATGGCTAGTTTTCTGTATTCCGTCGACATCTCACATAATGAGTTATTTGGTGTGCCTATTGCCGGCGAGTTACCGGACATCTTCGACATGAAGTTAAATTCAACTTGTGGTAGAAGTCTTCCCGGAATTGCCCGGCAAATCCAGCATCCACAAGTGGTTAATTTGTTATGAGAGTCTAGGGCATAAACATACATATAACGGTGCAAAGACACGTGGTTAAGTCCAATTTGTGTTAGAAGTCTACCCGGAACTGCCTGGTAAATTCAGCATCCACATGAGGTCGGCTTAATGTGAGAGGTCTGGTGCATAAACATATATATGTATATAAAAGGATAGAAATAAATGGAATTGATAGTAATTAATGGAAATGAAGGAAAGTTACAATAGTAAAAGAATTGGAATGATAATAACCTATTATGAATAAAACTGAAGGGGAAAAGGAAAGATAATAGTCGACTTGTCCTAGGGACAAGTGGAAATTATAACTTAGGTTATAATAAACGATAGGTGGAATGATAACTTATGTAATGAGAAAAGTTGTACTTAATTATAAATTGAGTAATCTGTAAATTTGGAAACCTGAAACCTGCTGTTTGTAATAAGTAGAGAAAAGAAGGATAAACTTATGAAATGCAATAAGTTGTACTTAGTTATAAATTAAGTAATCTGTAAACCTGAGAATCTAAAATCTGCTGATAAGAATAACATGTTAAAGGCATATTAATGTACTTAAATGAGGTAAGTTATATAACTGAAATTAATAAGCAAGAAGAACTTGGTAACTTGAATAAGAAGTCATTATAAGTTGAAATAACCAAGTTAACTGGAAATTTGATGAGGTAGAGCAAGCGCGTAAGTAAACATCTAGACGTAGGGTCTACTAACACATTAACTAGAGGCACTCGGACTAGTCCATACGTCTAGAAATGAAGAACCCAAGGGGTAGATCATCGTGGTGTCATGAAACACGAGGGGAGTGCATGTTCATCTGACTACTCTACCAGGTGTTTTGCTGATATTCTGCTGGCTCCGAACGTCTGGAACGGGAAGCACACGACTTCCTAGGACGTGGAGGGTACTCCTGGTAGTCCACTATGCGGTGGCAGCGTTTAGGCTGTGCCCGTAGAGGTTGGATCTACACGTTACTACACAGTGAGTACACCTTAATTACCACGATAGGTGGCAGTCAGAAGGCTATAGGGTGGCATAGGTGATTCGACGATCTTTTTGCCTTGTGACTAGGTGGGTTATAACCATCTCATTTGTTTGCCTTAGGCGGGTCTAACCATCTGGTTTATGGTAATCGTTGGGTACCAGTCATCGACAGTCAACGTGATGTGTAATGCGGAAAGATGGGGAGCTAAACCTACATATCATCTATCTTTCGCTATCAAGGCTTTGGTTGTAGGACAGACCAATAAGGATGTTGTTGTTTTTTCTGGGCCACGTCACAAGCTCTTATATGTTTTTCTTTCATTAGTTGAGGGAGGGGTCTGCTGGGACCATAGCCACCATAAAAATGCAGATCATAGCATCTTGTATACGGATATTTGAAAAGGCTCCCGACCGAGTTCCGTGTTTCCGATACAGCCCTGTTATGGAAATCGGTGCACAATAGATAATACGTGTGGATACACGCATACCATTTCTGGATAACATATCCTAAAGGTTAAGGCATCGAGTACGATTGATGATACATACGTAAGAAAGTCTAGATACATGCATGTCTGCTCTGGGTGGTGTATTGTAGACTCTAGGGCATTACTCTATAATGGAAGCTAATTCAATCGAAGGTTGCAGTTCGTACGCTTACGTAGCATAGCGATGACGGTTCTATGCGGAACGTAACGTTGTTATACAGAGATCCGTACGTCATTCCGACGTAGGATGAGGGACTGCATATATTTCTATGGCATTGCGGCGGAGACCGTTTGAGTGGGGTACCATGGGTTGCACCTTAATGTTGGGGCTAGCTACATATATATATATACTGTATTTGGTTGATCCACCGAGAAGTAGACGGGTACGATGTGTGTGTAAGACTTGAGTGTTGTTAACCCATGTAGCCTAATAAATAAGAAAATGTAATTGAACGGTATATGTAGGGTCATCCAAAATGTGTAGTTTAAATCCAGTCACTAGAACTTGTGTTCTGACGCCTTCCTCATAACATACTCACAAGTTAGATTTGTGGCAGAGATATGACAGCTTTGGATACTGGTTAGGCAGTATTATTATCTTGGTAAGGCTATATTTGATTATATTATATTTTATTTCATTCCGCTGTGAGATGTTTTCTGAGCTCTAATATATTTATTATCTCTGTCTTTTCTGCTGGAAACCAAAATAACCAACATGGGTTTCGACAGATTAGAATTTAAAAAAAAAATCGGTCTGTCAAAATTCAGGTTGTTACATTTGGTATCAGAGCCTAGGTTTAGGATTCCTATATAGGTAGTGAGTGAACGTATTTGTATTTTTTTAGAAATATATTATATATGTACCTAGATCCACAGTGGAACCCACTAAATAGGAAGAGCATAATATGGTAAAATTTGGGATATCTATTTTGTACACTAACGGAATGAACATGGAAATCTGAGACCCTTAGGTAATTTGGGTGGGAAGTGTACAATATACTTTGTATGGAAGAAAGTTGAACCCCATATGTTTGTATTCCAGGTTAGTGGGTTTGCCAGTAAAATCTTATAAATTGGAACAGGTTAAAAAGTGAAAAATGGATTAGGAATATATATAGCTGACAGAATTGAATTTGTGGGTATGTCTAGGAAAGCCTAGTTAAGTTGGAAACCCACTTTGAGTCCAGCCCCATTGTTAACTTTTAAGAACTTGAAATTGTAAAGGCTTTTTGAAGATGGTTTATGGTGTTTTCAAGTTTTTATTTAAAAGTGTTTTTGATGTTTAAAATATGTAAAGAACATATTTGAAAAAGTACGTATTGAGTTTTGAAGTAAAATGGGGTATATTTTGGAAATAGTGATTTATAATGAAAATTTTGTCTAAAAACAAATTCTCTCAGCATTATAGAGCAAGTACAGCTCCTAGTTTTCTTGTTATGTTGTATGAAAGGGTTAAAAAGCAAAACATAAAACGTTGCATTGTGATGTTGCAATTTGTTGAAAACTAAAATTTTTAGTAAAGAAAGTTGTAACACCCCGTAATCCCGTGACACTAAGATTCACAAATCAGGGTATAATTAATTTTTAAAAGAAGAATTAAGGGAAACGGGTTGCGCCATTGCGTTCTTCTCGAAATTCTGCTTGAGATAGAGTCCGAGTTTGCATAAATCGGACTCCGTATGAAGGAGATATGGACGAACGAAGTTAGGCAGAGAAACCGGAAACAGACCAGAATGCACTGGCGCACTTGTGAATTGCGCCCGTACAAAAATGCACTGGCGCACCTGCCAAGTGCGCCCATACTAATCCTGCCCCGAATTCTGGAGTGTTCTGTGCTGACGTGTCTCCTTTTGAGTGGTTGGATGATGTGTATTCGACCTGTGCGATTCTGATGGCTTCTATGATGATCTAAGGGCCCTAAAACACTCTCTACACCTATAAAAGAATGTCTAGACCTAAGGGTTCCTCCACACAAATTCTCTAAGGCATTTACATGCTGCTTCTCTCTACTCTAGCCTCCGCCATTAAAATAAATCTAATTCTCCACTAAAACAAGTTATAGTTCTTCTTCTAATTGGAGATTCAAATCAAGATTAAAGCTTCAAGAAGGGGTTCAAGTCAAGCTAGGATTCAAGAAGAGGTTCAAATAACTTCAACGACTGTTTTTCTACGAATCATAGCAACGTCATCTTTCTATTCCAATCTAATCTCTGTAAGTCAGTTATTTCTAGATTTGAACGTTTTTCTCTGTTCGTGACATGAAATTAAAGGAATAAAAGAATATGCCAAATCTCTCTCTCTCTCTATTCGAATTAGTGCCTATACTCTTGAACCTAATTAAGAACTGTTATGATTCGAGGACAAATAAGACCGTGACTATGAAACTATGGACCTTAAAAACCATTGCCTATGACCATGAACATTTGCCTATGACTATGAACATTGCCTATGACTATGAACATTGCCTATGACTATGGAAATTGCCTAAGACTATGAACATTGCCTATGACTATGACTGGGACTATGAGGATTATTTCCTTGACTAAGCCTATGCCTTTGATTAGGAAATATAAACTATTGCCTATGACATAACAAGGACATCTGTGATTAAACACCTGTGATTCATGACTAGGAAAGTGTTGCTTAAGTTTTGTGACTATGAAATTGGGTCTAAACCCGATCATCTATTCTGTCTATTCTTGGTTATATTTGGTTTTAGACCTTGGGAATTTACCTCTTAAGTTAGGTCTACCCATGTTCTTGAACCTACGTCTCTATTCTGTCTATTCTTGGTTTTCTTTGGTTATAGACCTTGGGAATTTACCTATTAAGTTAGGTCTACCCATGTTCTTGAACCAACATCGTTATTCAACCCGTTTTATGCCAGTTATTATATCTATCTTTTTCATAGCATCTTTGGTTCATTCCCTATTTTCTGCGAATCAAGATTTATCTATAATCTAGATTGAATCACGATTATACGAACGGTGGGAATACGATTTGGGCAAAATATGAAATTTACTAAAGCGTAGTTTTTAACTTGGAAATTGGCATAAATCGGGAATATGCATTACGGCATGCAAATTGGATGAATTTGACATGAATTATAGGATGTGTAATTTGAATCTAGTATTGGCGTGTAAATCTAGCATTTACATGAATTGTGAACTAGAGTAATAAGTCTAGTTTGACGTGAATTAGAATGTTGAATTGGAATTGGATTAGCTAATTTGGCACGGTAAGTATATTGGCATAAATGTGAAATTGGCCATAGTTGGGTATAACTATCAAGTTTAGCAAAATCATGGTTAGTGACACTTAATTTGGTATAGTTTACATACCAAAAGGGCATAAATATGATATGGAGGGGAGAATGGGCCATAAGAATAAATGTTGACAATTTACATAAAAAGAGTAATAGGGAAATAAGTAAATTAGGAATAATTTACTTATAGAATTTGTCCTAAATGAGGAAATACTAATTTAGACAAATTAAAGGTTTATTAACGACATCTCTTTTGATAATACACCAGAAAGTTCTAGGGTGACAGAGAGGATAGTGTCTAGGCTTGAGTTAGGAAAATACAAGTTTCCTGCTCTCCCTGGCTATCCCTAACTGATCCGACGGACGGGATGGTTACTTTCAAAACCTGATTTGAAAATTAATCAAAACCCTTTGAACTAGAAAACACGAATAGGCCTAACCCGAGGTTAGACTGAGTTGCGATGTAAACCTGCCCGGAACCAACTGGCACATCCAGTAATCGCAACAATATCTGTCTAATGTGAGTGGTCGTGGCTTTAATTTATTTAGTCAAAGCTAGAACAAGAATGCTAGGGTTAAGTTAACTAAGACACTTAACCAACCCAACATGATAACAAGACTGGTAGGTGGGGTTAGGTTCATACAGTTAAGCTAGAATGGGAGGGTTAAGTCCATAGGAACACTTAACCAACTTAAGCACAGTTGAGCTAGAACAGAGGGCTAAGTCCACAGGGATACTTAACCAAACTCATGGTAACAAGACAAGATTTGTAGAGGTTAAGTAACTAAGAAAACACTTAGCCAAATTAACATGTTAACTAGTCTAGAAAGTGGGGTTAGGTAAAGTTAATACACTTAGCCAAATTAACATGTTAACTAGACTAGAGGTTGGGGTTAAGTAAGATTTAATACACTTAGCCAATTTGATATGTTAGCTGGGCTAGACCGTAGGGTTAAGTAAACTTGAACACTTAACCATCAGATTTTGATAAAGGAATAGGGTTAAGTCTAAAACATGAAGGGATAATACTTAACCGTTAATAACAGGTTAGTTAAAACAGACGGGCAAGGTTAAGTTAAAAAGGAACACTGAACCAATACAGGGTGAATGGGTAAGGTTAAGTAATAAGAAATACTTAACCAATATAACTTGGTTTGTGGTGGGGTTAAGACAACATGAATTACTGATAACACTTAACCAGTTTGACAGGATAAATGAATAGGGTTAAGTCGGCTTGAATTGACTAATGACACTTAACCAATCCAAATTGACGGGAAAGGGAACTAAGTAGTAAACCTTAGTTAAGAAAACAACGATTCTGGAAACTAAGTGGTAAATCTTAGTTAGTAAAACTAAGTAGTAACTCTTAGTATAACATGGGAAGGAGCGAATGTCCGTCTGAGTAAAAAGAAGGCTCCAACGAATTGGGTTACGAAGCCCGAGGCTTCGAGGGGACGTGAGGGTACTCTTGGTATCCCTCTGTGAGGCTGCAAATGATTCTCCTGGGCTCACAGAGGTTAAGGTCTGCGTAGAAGAACCAGGAGTATGCCTTGGTTGCAATACATGGCAACCTAAAGACTAGGATGGACCAGCGTGATTCGGCGAGAAGACGGTAGCCCTGTGATAGCAACTCGTCGTCTACCATCCAACTTGAGTCAATCGAGATACGTGAAGCGGAAAGGCGGAGAACTCCAAAAGACCATATACTTGCTATCTAGTTATGGATGAGGATGGCCATAGGATAGTGGGGCACCAGGGGCCGGCGTATAGTTTTCATTTTACAAGGTGTGCCTTTCATTAGTTGAGGGAGGGGTCAAGTGGGACCATAGCCACTGGAATAAAAACAGACCTTAGCATCTGCATCGGCAGATATCTGAAAGCTCATGACCGAGTTCTGTATTCCTTGATTTGCCCTGTCACAGGACTCGGACCGCACATTACAGGACATGTGCATCTAGACAAGCGATAACGATTCGCGATACATGTGTGGGGAAGTATAGGAACATATACCACTCTAGGTAGTGTGTCCTAGACTTGGGGGCATCGTTCGACAGGTAGCGTAATCCCTAGTTGGACTAGGTGGCATAAACCCTAAACTCGAAAAACGTTCAGCAGATAGCGTAAAACTCTAGTTAAATCTAGAAAGCACTTGATAGTAAACCCTAGATTAGATCTAGGTAATAAATAATAAATGTATGCCTGAAGGCAATGGAAACTACAGGGGTTGGGATCACGTTATCGTTACTAGTTGGAACACTTGTTAGGTGGTGCCGAGATATAGAAACCAGTATAACAAGGAAATAGTGAAGCGGCGAAAGTATTAGAGCATATCCAATTTATCTTATCTTAGCATATCTTGTGATTATCTTGTTTAATCTTGCTGACCCTATGGTCAGGGTGTAATCTTGGATTCAGTTAATTCATGTCATTTGTTTTTTTCCATGTTCACATGCTAGAAGTTACTGAACTTACTCAGGCTTTATGTCTGACTCTGTTTTTCTTTCGTCTTCTTTTCTTCCGTTTCCCCCCCAGGTAGTAGAGGAGGGAGTAGTATAGCTCAGGTTAAGTTGGACTGTCACTCTTTCCCAGCTTGAAGATTTGTCGAAGTTTGCTTGGATTCTCTTATCAGATGCTATGACTGGCTCTTGCTAAAATTGGGGAATATAAATGTTGTTTTATGCTTCTTTATTTTGTAAGACAGATGACACTCTGATATTGTAAAGAAATCTTCGTACAAACTATTTTATCAATAAAGTAAAGTTTTATTTTCCGTTGTTTAATTTCTGTCTGTCTTGTAATTTATCTGCGTCTTTTACCCTAAATGCTCCATAGAACTTAGTGCATTCCCTTTGTGAGTGACACTAACGGATGTGGGGTATTACACGTGGTATCAGAGCCGAAGGTTACCGGATCAGGTAAAAGATTTGAAAAATTATTTTTCAAAACAGTTTTTAAAGAAGCATTTTCAAAAGGAAAGTTTTGTTTTAAAGGCATATTCCCCAAAGCCATACGCACTGTCTTCTCTTCCTCTGTTTGAATTCTTGTCTCCTTCTTTCTTGAGTCTCTGGGGCTCCTGGCTTTCTGGGAGGTAACCTCACCGAAGGGCAAAGTAGTGTCCGACTTCCATCTATGACCATAGTTGTTTCACTTACGGCCAGTCTTCTTTCAAGCTTATAGGGTATTCCGGACGATGGAGGCAGTTTTCAAGAGATTTGTCAACATGGTTACACACGGAAGGGGATGAGGAGTTTGGCTAAGGAGCATAACCCTAGGATGAGGAATTCATGGATGTAGATTTAGCTCACGAAGGAAGAAGAAATTATAAAACCTAAGACAAGAGGAAGTATCTTTACTAGGGTATGATAGGGCATAGAATTAAGGACAAGGGCAAGAACGAGGAACAAGATTTTCAGAAGGGAAAGTACATACTTTCACCACCAAGCACACCTAGGAGAAAGGAAGTAAAGTTCTGTTGGAAGAGTTTCGTTTTCTGTCCGTACTCTTTCGGGTTTAGCGCTTCGCAATTGTTCATACCCACTTCCATAGCTGAGTCTCTGCACCATAGCACTTGTATAGTAAAAGGATCCCACTAGAGTCTCAAATCCAATTGGTGGTCCGACCAGTTTATTTTTGGTTAGTAGGGGATTTGAGAATAGCTATCAAGTTTTCTTATATCATCTCACATAGATCGTCTAAATTCGAAGGAGGTATTCCTTGGGTGCTTGTCTGATATTGGTTCAGGCCTTTGGGGCTTGTACTTGAGGAATGTCAAGTTCGACTAGGATGGTTTGCATGAAGGATGAATAGTTGTGGCAGGCACTCTAAAAAATGCATAGTGACCTTTCGACCCTCATAGTTATGGCGTGATGGATAAGCTAAGAGGAGAGAGCTCAAACCGTCTTAGTACATATACTTGGTACCGTGATTGACATCTGTTTATTTTGAATTGGAGGTTAGAAACTTCACAATTGTTAAGTTAAATTAGTTAAGATACAGTGGAGTAAAGCTCAAGAAGGCTAGATACTAGCATCATACCCTTTTTCTTAAGGGTGCATCCTTGATTTCTTTGTGTAGGAGCTTTACGCATAATTGTTTCTCTCTTTCCGAAGTATATCACCTAGGTCGTATCTTCGATCTTTAGGTAGAAGTCAATGGATGTAAACATGTGTTTGAAACATGTTATGGTTGGTGGTTGCAAGTGGTTGCTAATGGTTGCTCGTGAATGCAATATGCATACGTATTAGGCACTAGATCAGTTCGGACGCTTTCATATTGCATATACAGGAATGTATTTGTTTGTAAGTTGAGCCTGATATGTTATCATAATGATGTTGCATATGGATGATAGGCTATGCACACATGTAGTATTTACATAACTAGGGATGCTTGCATACATGGTTGGACGCATGGCACTGACATGACTCGCATTAAGGAGGTCAACTGAATCAGTAGACCGCCTGATTTTGCATTAGGTAAAGACATAAACACACACTATGCATATGAACATGAAAGCATTAGAAATCTTTTAAGGACAATGAATGCCTGTGATTGATTGGTTGAGTTAATGGGTGATTGGATGGTAGGACACATTCTTCCTAACTTGAAGATTTCGGGGACGAAATCCTTTTAAGTGGGGGAGAATGTAACACCCCGTAATCCTGTAACACTAAGATTCACAAATCAGGGTATAATTAATTTTTAAAAGAAGAATTAAGGGAAACGGGATGCGTCATTGCGTTCGTCTCGAAATTCTGCTTGAGATAGAGTCCGAGTTTGCATAAATCGGACCCCGTATGAAGGAGATATGGACGAACGAAGTTAGGAAGAGAAACTGGAAACAGACCAGAATGCACTGGCGCACTTGTGAAGTGCGCCCGTACAAAAAAACACTGGCGCACCTGCCAAGTGCGCCCATACTAATCCAGCACTGAATTCTGGAGTGTTCTGTGCTGACGTGTCTCCTTTTGAGTGGTTGGATGATGTATATTCGACCTGTGCGATTCTGATGGCCTCTATGATGATCTAAGGGCCCTAAAACACTCTCTACACCTATAAAAGAATGCCTAGACCTAAGGGTTCCTCCACACAAATTCTCTAAGGCATTTACATGCTGCTTCTCTCTACTCTAGCCTCCACCATTAAAATAAATCTAATTCTCCACTAAAACAAGTTATAGTTCTTCTTCTAATTGGAGATTCAAATCAAGATTAAAGCTTCAAGAAGGGGTTCAAGTCAAGCTAGGATTCAAGAGGAGGTTCAAACAACTTCAATGACTGTTTTTTTACGAATCATAGCAACGTCATCGTTCTATTCTTATCTAATCTCTGTAAGTCAGTTATTTCCAGATTTGAATGTTTTTCTCTGTTCGTGACATGAAATTAAAGGAATAAAAGAATATGCCAAATCTCTCTCTCTCTATTCGAATTAGTGCCTATACTCTTGAACCTAATTAAGAACTGTTATGATTCGAGGACAAATAAGACCGTGACTATGAAACTATGGACCTTAAAAACCATTGCCTATGACCATGAACATTTGCCTATGACTATGAACATTGCCTATGACTATGAACATTGCCTATGACTGTGGAAATTGCCTAAGACTATGAACATTGCCTATGACTATGACTGGGACTATGAGGATTATTTCCTTGACTAATCCTATGCCTTTGATTAGGAAATATAAACTATTGCCTATGACATAACAAGGACATCTGTGATTAAACACCTGTGATTCATGACTAGGAAAGTGTTGCTTAAGTTTTGTGACTATGAAATTGGGTCTAAACCCGATCATCTATTCTGTCTATTCTTGGTTATCTTTGGTTTTAGACCTTGGGAATTTACCTGTTAAGTTAGGTCTACCCATGTTCTTGAACCTACGTCTCTATTCTGTCTATTCTTGGTTTTCTTTGGTTATAGACCTTGGGAATTTACCTATTAAGTTAGGTCTACCCATGTTCTTGAACCAACATCGTTATTCAACCCTTTTTATGCCAGTTATTATGTCTATCTTTTTCATAGCATCTTTGGTTCATTCCCTATTTTCTGCGAATCAAGATTTATCTATAATCTAGATTGAATCACGATTATACGAACGGTGGGAATACGATTTGGGCAAAATATGAAATTTACTAAAGCGTAGTTTTTAACTTGGAAATTGGCATAAATCGGGAATATGCATTACGACATGCAGATTGGATGAATTTGACATGAATTATAGGATGTGTAATTTGAATCTAGTATTGGCGTGTAAATCTAGCATTTACATGAATTGTGAACTAGAGTAATAAGTCTAGTTTGACGTGAATTAGAATGTTGAATTGGAATTGGATTAGCTAATTTGGCACAGTAAGTATATTGGCATAAATGTGAAATTGGCCATAGTTGGGAATAACTATCAGGTTTAGCAAAATCATGGTTAGTGACACTTAATTTGGTATAGTTTACATACCAAAAGGGCATAAATATGATATAGAGGGGAGAATGGGCCATAAGAATAAATGTTGACAATTTACATAAAAAGAGTAATTGGGAAATAAGTAAATTAGGAATAATTTACTTATAGAATTTGTCCTAAATGAGGAAATACTAATTTAGACAAATTAAAGGTTTATTAACGACATCTCTTTTGATAATACACCAGAAAGTTCTAGGGTGACAGAGAGGATAGTGTCTAGGCTTGAGTTAGGAAAATACAAGTATCCTGCTCTCCCTGGCTATCCCTAACTGATCCGACGGACGGGATGGTTACTTTCAAAACCTGATTTGAAAATTAATCAAAACCCTTTGAACTAGAAAACACGAATAGGCCTAACCCGAGGTTAGACTGAGTTGCGATGTAAACCTGCCCAGAACCAACTGGCACATCCAGTAATCGCAACAATATCTGTCTAATGTGAGTGGTCGTGGCTTTAATTTATTTAGTTAAAGCTAGAACAAGAATGCTAGGGTTAAGTTAACTAAGACACTTAACCAACCCAACATGATAACAAGACTGGTAGGTGGGGTTAGGTTCATACAGTTAAGCTAGAATGGGAGGGTTAAGTCCATAGGAACACTTAACCAACTTAAGCAGAGTTAAGCTAGAACGGAGGGCTAAGTCCACAGGGACACTTAACCAAACTCATGGTAACAAGACAAGATTTGTAGAGGTTAAGTAACTAAGAAAACACTTAGCCAAATTAACATGTTAACTAGTCTAGAAAGTGGGGTTAAGTAAAGTTAATACACTTAGCCAAATTAACATGTTAACTAGACTAGAGGTTGGGGTTAAGTAAGATTTAATACACTTAGCCAATCTGATATGTTAGCTGGGCTAGACCGTAGGGTTAAGTAAACTTGAACACTTAACCATCATATTTTGATAAAGGAATAGGGTTTAGTCTAAAACATGAAGGGATAATACTTAACCTTTAATAACAGGTTAGTTAAAACAGACGGGCAAGGTTAAGTTAAAAAGGAACACTGAACCAATACAGGGTGAATGGGTAAGGTTAAGTAATAAGAAATACTTAACCAGTATAACTTGGTTTGTGGTGGGGTTAAGACAACATGAATTACTGATAACACTTAACCAGTTTGACAGGATAAATGAAGAGGGTTAAGTCGGCTTGAATTGACTAATGACACTTAACCAATCCAAATTGACGGGAAAGGGAACTAAGTAGTAAACCTTAGTTAAGAAAACAACGATTCTGGAAACTAAGTGGTAAATCTTAGTTAGTAAAACTAAGTAGTAATTCTTAGTATAACACGGGAAGGAGCGAATGTCCGTCTGAGTAAAAAGAAGGCTCCAACGAATTGGGTTACGAAGCCCGAGGCTTCGAGGGGACGTGAGGGTACTCTTGGTATCCCTCTGTGAGGCTGCAGATGATTCTCCTGGGCTCACAGAGGTTAACGTCTGCGTAGAAGAACCAGGAGTATGCCTTGGTTGCAATACATGGCAACCTAAAGACTAGGATGGACCAGCGTGATTCGGCGAGAAGACGGTAGCCCTGTGATAGCAACTCGTCGTCTACCATCCATCTTGAGTCAATCGAGATACGTGAAGCGGAAAGGCGGAGAACTCCAAAAGACCATATACTTGCTATCTAGTTATAGGTGAGGATGGCCATAGGATAGTGGGGCACCGGGGGCCGGCGTATAGTTCTCATTTTACAAGGTGTGCCTTTCATTAGTTGAGGGAGGGGTCAAGTGGGAACATAGCCACTGGAATAAAAACAGACCTTAGCATCTGCATCGGCAGATATCTGAAAGCTCCCGACCGAGTTCTGTATTCCTTGATTTGCCCTGTCACAGGACTCAGACCACACATTACAGGACATGTGCATCTAGACAAGCGATAACGATTCACGATACATGCGTGGGGAAGTATAAGAACATATACCACTCTAGGTAGTGTGTCCTAGACTTGGGGGCGTCGTTCGACAGGTAGCGTAATCCCTAGTTGGACTAGGTGGCATAAACCCTGAACTCGAAAAATGTTCAGCAGATAGCGTAAATTTCTAGTTAAATCTAGAAAGCACTTGATAGAAAACCCTAGATTAGATCTAGGTAATAAATAATAAATGTATGCCTAAAGGCAATGGAAACTACAGGGGTTGGGATCACGTTATCGTTACTAGTTGGAACACTAATTAGGTGGTGTAGAGATATAGAAACCAGTATAACAAGGAAATAGTGAAGCGGCGAAAGTATTAGAGCATATACAATTTATCTTATCTTAGCATATCTTGTGATTATCTTGTCTAATCTTGCTGACCCTATGGTCAGGGTGTAATCTTGGATTCAGTTAATTCATGTCGTTTGTTTTTTTCCATGTTCACATGCTTGAAGTTACTGAACTTACTCAGGCTTTATGTCTGACTCTGTTTTTCTTTCGTCTTCTTTTCTTCCGTTTCCCCCCCCCCCCAGGTAGTAGAGGAGGGAGTAGTACAGCTCAGGTTAAATTGGACTGTCACTCTTTCCCAGCTTGAAGATTTGTCGAAGTTTGCTTGGATTCTCTTATCAGATGCTATGGCTGGCTCTTGCTAAAATTGGGGAATATAAATGTTGTTTTATGCTTCTTTATTTTGTAAGACAGATGACACTCTGATATTGTAAAGAAATCTTTGTACAAACTATTTTATCAATAAAGCAAAGTTTTATTTTCCGCTGTTTAATTTCTGTTTGTCTTGTAATTTATCTGCATCTTTTACCCTAAATGCTCCACAGAACTTAGTGCATTCCCTTTGTGAGTGACACTAACGGATGTGGGGTGTTACAAAAGTTTTGAAATCTCTATTCTTTTGACAATCATTTTTTATAATTGTTTTAACATAAAATTTTGTTGTGTGGACAAATTAAGTTGAAGAAATTTGCACCTAGTTGTGAGTAGTTGAAATGACATTGTAAGTAAGAACAATTGTTAACCTGATTGAGAAATAATTGTCCATGTCTACTCCAATTTTTGTTATTTGAAAAAAATAATCCTGATTTGCATTTTTTAGGTGACATGTTTTATGTTTTGGCAAAAGTAAGTTTTGGTGAGAAAAATAAAGTTTTAACACTTTTCGCTTTTGGAAGGAAAATAAAATGAGGAAGCCAAACCACGTTCTTAAAAATCATGAAGTAGGTAAGGATTAGTGCCTAGGGAAGACAGAGACAGTTTTTGAGGCTATGGAGAAGATAGCGAGAATTATGTTGGAATAATGGTAAGTTCCCGTTGAATGCGTAAGCATTGAAAAGCATAGGGTGTTGCTTAGAAATGACTATTAGTACACAGCCAAGACTAGTGGTGACTACTAGGTAGTGAAGGGAAAGTAAATATTTAGATCCTGTTGCTAATTTTCCTGTTAGGGCTAAAACCTGTTATTACATTTCTGCTGGGACTGTTTTGTTATTTTGTTCCTATTGGGTAGTTAAGGTAACACCTAAACCTTCATTAATCCCATGGTTTGAACTTTTCTGTCTAAGGGGGGAACATAGTCCTGAGATTCTTGACCCTTAGTAGTAGCAATATAGAGCGTCTGTTTTCCAGTTTTAGTTGAAGGACTAGAACGCTTATTTGAAACTAAACTTAGATCAGAGGATTAAGTTAAATAAGCTAAGAAAAGAGTAATGGCATAATTAAAAAGGAAACAACAAATTCAGTATAGCAACAAATAGGACAGTTAAAGAAAAATGGAAAATTCTGAGAAAAGGTGAATAAGAATAAATTTTAACAAGATAAGTTGAAAAAGAAAATCTGTAACAAAAAAAAGTTTTCTTATGTGGGTTGTGCTTGGATAGGAATGTAGGGAATCTTCATAAAATAGTTTCATGAAATCCACGTATAGACAGAGAAGGTACATAAATGGAAAATGGGAGACGTTAAGTTTTCGGTTTTCCACCTTTTTATAACATAAGAAATCGAATTTAGAATATTAGATGTTTCTGAAATTCGAAAAATAAAGTTGCTTGGTAGGATTTTGGATGCAACAATTGGATGAACCACGCTCTTGCTCTGCAAGAGTATGGGAAAATTCGGATGAAAAAATATTTTAATTTTCGAAATATAGCATTCATATAGAAGTGCAAATATATTTAGGATGTGCGCATCATGTTTTTAAAGAAATTTTGAAAAATCTGCATACACATAGGAGGTTTCGCTTAGTCATACATGTATTACTATGTTGTACTACACTTTGCACAAAAGCACAAATGTTTGCAAAAATTGGATGCACATATGATGGATGTACATTATGTGAGGGATTATTTAATTCTACTCTTTTAAAATTCGGGGATGAAATTTCCTAAGGATGGGAGAATGTGACATCCCAAAGTTTAATACACTATAACCATACTTGAAGATAATAAATTGGGAATAACTTAATTAAATATTCAGAACTAAATGGAATTCTAGTTCAAATAGACCCCAAGTTTGGGTAAAATGGATAACGTATGAAAAAGTTAGGGGCCTTATAAGTTTGTATGCATATAACAAGCTTTTATATAAATAAATAAATAAATCCAGAAAATCAAAACGTACAAAGCGGGAAAACTAGGCAGGAAATGGACCTGTTAGGGGTCAACCCATACCCCCATGGGGTTGACCCATAGGTCGACCCATACAACGGTGTGTCGACCATAGTGTCGACCCACCCCTAATCTAGGCAGGTTCGTTCTACGAATATGGACTGCTCTTCAGACTATATTTGTTGCCGAGAACTTATAAATAGACTAGTAGAGCCTATCCTATATCTCGTATTCTTAGAGAAGTTGTCTAGACTCTGCCATTTTTTCTTCCTCCTCAAATCTCTTCAGAAAATAGAATAACTACTCTTAGGAAATTCTAATTCAAGATCTGGCAGAAAAGAATGTAAATGTCCAAATGGGTGTTCAGAATTCTGATAGAAGTGAGGTAAATCCTTGGATCTGGTCAATTTAGATTTCTCTTCTTTCTCCCTTTTTCTTTTAGTTTGAGAATTGTGAATCCGTGGTTATTTAGGTTCTAAATTCAGTTACGGGAGCCACATAATGCTAGGTATGGACCAGATTCATGAATTGGAAAGTTATTAGGTTAGTAGATTTAAGTTATACTTTTTGATAGCAGTACATCTATCAAATGACATTCCCCGTTAATATATATAAATCTGCAGAAATATATAAATCTACTGAAATGTATAAACCTGTTAGAATATGTGGAAAGGATTACTGTTGTATATAGACTTATTCCAATAACCTGTTAATTGGATGTTGTAAGTCAAGTTGCAATGAAATTGGGAATAATCGTGGAAATTGAAATTAAATCTGTTGAGAACATTTATGTTGTATAAGACCTGTTTCCATTAATCACCTGTTTGAATTGGGAATTTTTGTGAAGGCTGTAATTATGAAATTTACAATGAACATGAATATTTGTTTAATATTATTATGCCAAATATTGTAAATAAGAATTACAGAAAAATTTGAAAGAATGAATATGCCTAAATTTACAATAAATAGAATATTATAACCGCACATATACACGAGGTTAAATTCAACTTGTGGTAGAAGTCTTCCCGGAACCGCCCGATAAATCCAGCATCCACAAGTGGTTAATTTAATGTGAGAGGTCTAGTGCATAAACGTACATATAACGACGCTAAGAGATGAGGTTAAGTCCAACTTGTGGTAGAAGTCTGCCCGGAACCGCCCGACAAATCGAACATCCACAAGTGGTCGGCTTAATGTGAGAGGTCTGGTGCATAAACATATATATGTATATAATATGATAGAAATAAATGGCATTAATTGTAATTAATGGAAATGAAGGAAAGTTACAACAGTAAAGAATTGGAATGAACGGGGAATGATAATAACCTATTATGAATAAACCTAAAGGGGAAAAGGATAGATAATAGGTAAGCTTGTCCTAGGGAAAAGTGGAAATTATAACTTAGCTTATAATTAGCGATAAGGGGAATGAGATAACTTATTTAATAAGATAAGTTGTACTTAATTATAAATTAAGTAATATGTAAATCTGGAAACCTGAAACCCATTGTTTGTAATAACTAGAGAAAGGAAGGGAAAACTTATGAAAAGCAATAAGTTGTACTTAATTATAAATTAAGTAATCTATAAACCAGAGAATCTGAAATCTGCTGATAAGAATAACCTGTTAAAGGCTTATTAATGAACTTAAATGGGGTAAGGTATATAACTGAAATTAATAAGCAACAAGAACTTGGTAACCTGAATAAGAAGTCAATATGAATTGAAATAACCAAGTTAACTGGAAATCTGATGAGGTAGAGCAAGTGCGTAAGTAAACATATATAGGGTTTAATAATACATTAAACGGAGGAGCCTGGACAAGTCCGTGCAACGGGGTAGATCATCGTTCTGTCATTAGACACGAGGAGAGCACATGTCCATTTGATTATTCTGCCTGACATTCTGTTGATATTCTGCTGGCTCCGAAGGACTGAAAGAGGAAGCACGCAGCTTCTTGGGACGTGGAGGGTACTCCTTGTAGTCCTCTGTGCCGTGGCAGCATTTAAGCTGTGCCCACAGAGCTTGGGTCTGCGCGTTGCTACCGATGAGTATACCTTGACTCCCACGATAGGGGGTAGCTAGAAGGCAGTAGGGTGGCGTAGGTAATTCGGCGATATTGTTGCCTCTTGACTAGGCGTATTGCGACCATCTCATTTGTTTGCCTTAGGCGGATCTAACCATCTGATTGATAGTAATCATCAGGTACTAATCATCGACAGTTAGCGTGATGCGTGATGCGGAAAGACGGAGAGCTAAACCTACAGGTCATCGACCTTTCGCTATCAAGGCTTTGAGTGCGGGACAAGCCAATTAGGATGTTTTTTGTTGTTTTTCTGGGCCATGTCACTAGCTCTCATCTGTTTGTCTTTCACTAGTTGAGGGAGGGGTTTGGTGGGACCATAGCCACCGTGAAAATGCAGACTATAGCATTTGTGTGTACATATATCTGAAAAGGCTCTCGGTCGAGTTTTGTGTTTCTGATACAGCCCTGTTACGGAACTCGGTGCATAAAAGATAATACATGCCGATACATGCATACCACTTCCGGATGGTATATCGTAAAGGTTAAGGCATCGAGTAAGATTGACGATATGTACGTGAGAAAGTCTACATATATTCATATTTGCTCTGGGTGGTGTATCGTTGATTCTAGGGCATTACTCCATGATGGAATCTGATTCGATCAAAGGTGGAAGTCCGTACGCTTATGTAGCATGGCGATGGTGGTTTAATGCGGAATGTAGCATTGTTATACAGAGATCCGTACGTCATTCCGGCGTAAGATGAGGGACTGCATATTTTTCTGTGGCTTTACGGTGGAGACCGTGTGAGTGGGATGCCATTGGGTGTACCTTAATGTTGGGGGTAGCTACATATATATGTATTAGGTTAATCCACTGGGAAGTAGATGGGTACGACGTATGTGTAAGCCTTGAGTGTTGTTAACCCAAGTAACCTAATAAATAAGAAAATGTAACTGAACGGTGTATGTAGGGTTATCCAAAATGTGTAGTTTAAATCCAGTCACCAGAACTTGTGTTCTGGTGCTCTCTTCATAACATACTCGGAGGTTAGATTTGTGGTAGAGATATGACAGCTTTGGATTCTCGTTAGGCAGTATTATTACCTAGGTAAATCTATATTTGATTATATTATATTTTATTTCATTCCGCCGTGAGATGTTTTCTAAGCTCTGATATATTTATTACCTCTGTCTTTTCTGTAGGATACCAGACAAACCAACATGGGTTTCGATATATTTGAATTTTGAAAATAATTTGGTTTGTTGGAATTCGGGTTGCTACAAATGGTCAATTGAATAAGTTTGTTCTTGTGTTTGTTGACGATATTTTGATCTACTCACGGATAGAAAAAGGGCACAAGGATCATTTTAGAATTGTGAAGGAGGTGTTAAGGAGACACCAACTTAAGGCAAAATTTTCTAAATGTCACATTTGGAGGAGAGAAGTTTGGTTCTTGAACCATGTTGTTTTTGATAATGGTATTGTCATGGAACCTACAAAGATAGCAATAGTACAAGATTGGTCTATGCCCAAGAATGCAACTGATGTGAGAAGTTTATTGAGGTTAGCTGGCATCTAGGACTTCTCGAAGATAGCAGCACTGTTGACTCAGTTGACTAAGAAGAATCTGGCTTTTGTGTGGAATGAAAGATGCAAGGGTGCATTCAAGAGTCTAAAGTATAGGTTAAAGTGGGCTCCAGTGTTGGTTATTCCGAAAGGAAATGAAGATGACGGTTTACATCGTTGTTTGTGGTATAGGGTTAGGTGTTGTATTAATGCAAGTGTGTAAAATTGTCGCTTATGCTTGTCGGCAAATGAAACCACATGAAAGGAGGTACCCAACGCATGACTTGGAACTAGCTGCGATTGTGTTTCCATTGAAGAATGGAGACATTATTTTTTAAGGGAAAGAAATGAATTATTTACAGATTACAAGTCATTGAAGTATCTTTTCTCTCAAAAAGATTTAAATCTCCGTCAACGGTGGTGTTGGAGTCCTTGGCTTCCTACGATTTTAATATCGCATATACTCCAGGAATGGGTAATGCGATCACAGATGCATTGAGTAGGAGACATGCTGGTTTGAATGGATCGGTTCTAGTCAGAGAAGCGATCCTAGATTGTTGGAGACTATCACCAAAGTGAAATTTGGTGAAAATGATAGGGTTAAGACTATGTACGAAGTTGGCCGTGATGGTTGGCTTCAGAAAAACGGGAGAATGGTTGTAACCGACATTGATGGGCTGCGAGATGAAGTGCTTAGGGAGTGTCATCACCACTCAAAGATGACTATGCATCCCGGTGGTAACAAGATGTATTGAGGTATGAGGCAAACATAATACTAGGAAGGTATGAAGAAGAATGTTGGGAAATTTATCTCTAAGTGCATGAATTGTCAGTTAATTAAAGCTGAGCAGAAGAAGCCAAGTGGCTTCTTGCAACGCTGGAGGTTTTCGAGTGGAAATGGGAGAAAGTTTCCATGGACTTCATTGATAGTTTTCCAAGGACTAAGGAAGGGCATGATAATATTTGGGTCATTGTGGATAGGTTAACCAGGAGTATCGGGTTTACCCGTCTTTGACGGCAGCCAAACTAGCAGATTGTATGTGAAATGGGTTGTGCGATTCCATGGAGCACCAAGAGGCATTGTGAGTGATCGAGATCCATTGTTTCCTAGTGGACTTTAGAAGAGCTTATAAGAAGCTTTGGGATTGGGGTTGCATCTCAGTACTGCCTACCATTCTCAAACTGGTGTTTTAATATCTTTTGAGGGCATGTATCCTGGATTTTGGAGGGTCATGGGATGATCACTTGCATTTGGTTGAGTTCGCATACAAAATAGCTAACCAAAAACAATGACGGAAGAGAAGTGCACCGTCATAGTAATGTGGTTCAGCACTTCCAAGGGCTTCAGATTCATCACTCCGTCTGACGATGGCGAAGATCTCTTTATTCACCAGCCATCAATCAAAGATGATGGATACCGTTCCCTCGCCGAAGGCGAATCTCTGAAGTTCAACATTTCTAAAGGCGACAATGGCCGCACTAGGGTTGTCAGTGTCACTGGACTTTGAGGCGATTACGTCAAAGGTAACTCCGAAGGTGCTGGCGGTAGTGGAGGATACAGAGGTGGTGGGTATGGAGGCGACGGAGGGTATGGAGGAGGTCGTGGTTATGGATGGGGAGGCAGTGGAAGGAGTGGCGGGGGAGGTGGTGGAGGTTGTTATACCTATAGAGAGTCTAGACATATGGCGAGGGATTGTACTTCTGGTGGCAGTGGCGGTGGAAGGTATGGTGGTGGAGGCGGATGTGGCGGTTGTTACAGTGGTGTTGGATGGTGTGGTGGAAGCGGTGGAGATGGATGCTTCAAGTGCAGGGATGAGTGGTCATTTTGCCAAAGAATGTCCTAGTGGTGGTAGGAACTAAATGATGGTTATATTTTAGTCTTTTCCTCTTTTGTGATTAGGGTTATGGTTTGTTGGTGCTTTTAATCTGTGTGCTTAAACGGTTCTTTGGTGGATCCATGTGATGGATTGTTGAAAAAACATATGTTTTTTTTTTTGAAAAAAAGCTACCGGTCAAGCATTGGCATGAATCCATTCGAAGTGTTATATAGGAGGCCATTCAACACTCATTAATGTCGGTGGTAGGCAGGTGAGAAACTAATACTTGGGCCAGATATGATAAGAGAAACTTTAGAGAAGATTGAAATCATTCTGCAACAGATGAAAGTCCTCCAAAATAGATAGAAGAGTTACGCCGATGAGAGACGGAGGGACTTGGAGTTCTCTATTGGAGATTTGGTATTTGTTAATATTTCTTCTTTGAAGAATGTGATTCTGCTTGGTAGTAGGGAAAGTTAGCACCACGAGGTTTGTTGGTCCATTCCCAGTCCTTGAATGGATTGGAAATTTGGCATATAGAGTTGAGCTACCTCGGAAGATGGCTGGGGTACACAATGTTTTCTGTAACATCCCAGATTTTTAGCGATCGAATAATTAATTTATTTAATTATATAAATATTGATTTGGTAATTTAAATAACTTAAACTAAATAATTTTGACCATTTAACTAATATAAATAGTGGAATAATATATTTATTTTGAAATAATCGAAAATAAGTTGGATTTGCAATATTTTGTGAGTTGGATAATTTAAAATATTTAATTGAGTTTAAATTCAAGTTATAATAACGAATTTGTTTATAAACGAAGTTTGAACATATTAATTATAATATAATTTAAAACGAACTTGTAACATTGTGGTAGTTTGTAATTTGATGTTTTGAACTATAACTAAGTGCATAGGATTCGTTATAAGTCGGTTTTCATTGAAACAAGAAAAGATTGAATCTATTGACCTATGTTTTTCAATTAGAAGTGAAAATCGAGATTTCATCTTGTAGATTGCGAGTTATGTCCAAATAAAATTTTCCGAAAGTCGCTATGGAATCGTTTATGAATCATAACGATTTATTTATATAATAAAAGGATTTTTATATAAATTGAATATCGATTTAAGTTGGATTTGGAAATATAGAGTTATAAATCCAATTAGGTTTATTTTGGATCTATATGATATTCTATTTGGATATATAAGATGATATTAATTTATTTTTATTAAATTCAATTGTTTTGGAATTTATTAATATTTCACTGGTTTTATTTAAGCCTTGAAAATAGCAATTGTACAAACGGCCTCCGTTTTTGATGAAACGAATTTTATTAAATCCATAATGATTAATTATTGCTAGATTTCAAATTTCGTGCCAATCAGAGTTGTTTTGTGACTGTGCGTAATTTAAATGTGAATTGATGTGACGGCAAGGAATTTCGCTCGGTCCGAACCAGTCGCTAAACCGACCCAGACCGTTCGAAACGCCCTATCGTTTGAGAACACGACAAAATAGAACGCATACAGAAGAACATTTCACTGTATATCACAACAATGCATCAGATTACAAGAATATACAGAGTATCAAAGAATATTACACAGAAATATCAAATATCAGAGATTTAAATTACATTAAATACATAGCAGCGGAAAATAATACAATACACAACTAGAAGGAGATATACGGATACAAAGCTTTCTGGATATCGTTCCAGCTGTAAACCAGGATCCTGTGAATATAAATCTGCAAAACCAAAACTACTAGCTGCCCGTGTCGAAAAATAGGGGCACCCAGAGTTTAGGTTAAAACAATAAACTCCAGGTCAGTCATGTGACTGGTGTGAGAACTAAAACAGTTATTAATCTTTATTTTCAAAGATAGGTAAATCAAGGGACCACGCCGTATAACACGGAATGGGTTTCCTCCCAAGAATACCAGTGCAAAAACAAACAGCGCAATGCTAAATAAAGAAAAATGAAGCTGTTATAAGACCCAGGTCCTATCACACAATGCAAACGCAAGCCGGGGGATAGGGTTTTCCCTTATAACAGCCAAAGAATGCTTGATACGCTTAAAACAAATCATTTGATACTATTATAAGTGCATAGTGTATAAAACAACTTCAAATCATAAGTATCAATCATAGGCGGCATGAATGGCCCATAACACTATGTCGCCATATATAAGTTTACAATCAAAACCGCAAATGTCGTATTGGAAGTTGGGTTATCATTTATGGTATGAAACGAGGCTAGGGGCAAGATCCTCTCCGATTCGAGACGCTCTAGTCCGCCCCTCAGGCAAGCGCGCAGGCAAGCCTTGGATCGTCAGGGCCGGTCCACCGATGTGGATTATTATGCCTGAACACTACGTTTTCCCCACCCTATGGGGTGTAAATCTGGCCCGTCAGCCGACCAGAAGCATCGGCCGAAACCGATATCACGAGGCGCCTCGCTTTTCAGCAAGTAATAATAAGTAACATCCACATGAGTCAAACTCGTCAGCCAGTTCAAGCACTGACGCCACTCCTAACTAGAAAGAAACGCATGTCCTCCCTGATGTCCGTCTCCCGTTTTTGATTCATACCGGGTGTGATACTCGCGAATCAACGTTACACAAAGCTACGCCACAAAGGCCGTGCTTCGATCATCACCACAAGACTTTGCTTTTCAACAGAAGCCTTGATCATTTGCATCTTAGCATGCCACACAGGCAATTCACTCCATGCGATTGATATCCATCAATATATAACCCCTGAGCTCGTACGTCTCAGAGAAGGGCGTTAAGCAAGAGAATAAATTCTCCGCCGCCAAACAGATATATATTTAATAGAGATCAATCACACGGACTAAAATCCAATGTCAGACACACAGTCCATTTACAAGTCCGTTCTGGGTCTGAACGAAACCGGAGGCACCTAGTACCCCGCATATCCATCGATCTCCAAGTACGTCTGGACGATCACTAACTGTTTCCATCTTCTTGGGTGTACAGCCCAATCAAGATCATCAGTAATTACCCAAACGACGTGAAGACCTCCGGTCTTCGACCATCGTCTTCATCTTCGACTTATCGTCGTATCAGTTATTCAGAATGGGATAAACCCGGTCTTTCCGAATAACTCGCGTATATTTTAAATAAGTGTTACACAAACGCAACATACGCCTCATTCCAATTCATTAGTCACTAACCGTAAATTAATCAAGAGAATAATTCCCCAAATATTAACCCCGAAGGCCGAAACCAACATCAGATCAATATTCAGAAAACCATTCTGCTTGGCCAACCGACGGTTAGTTTCTAAATTTCACATTCATAGGGAAAGGTTCCCATTAATTTTATCCAAGATAAATTCCTTGAATTTACTCTTTATTCTATTTTTGAATCTCAGTTCAAACTAGTCGGGATTAGCGACCCTTACCGAAGTAATCATTTGTTTTAATTTCCCAATCCCAACCTATTAATCCCATGAAGTAAAACTGGTGATACTTCATATCTAACACCACAGTGTTATCGGTAAATTCAATTACCATTTCACGTTCAAATCTAATTAAAGATTTAACTAACGCCTGGAGCAAAACTGGTGATACTCCATTTCGATTATTTCAATCTAATTAAAGATTCATTAAAACTCCACTTAGTTTTAATCTTTAATTGGGTTAAAGAATCAGTGTCATTTAAAACACAGTTCACGATAAACCCAAAATCACATTCATTAATTATCGGGTTAAAGAACGAGTGTTATTTAAAACACTGTTCACGATAAACACAAAAATCAATATCAATTCAATTCCAATTAAATATTATTTAATTGGTACACTTCATTAAATCTAAATAAAAAGATTTAATCTTTTCTCAACTGGGTTCAAGAACAGTGTTAGTGAAGACACCATTCACGACAAACCCAAATCACATTTGATATTCAATACAAGGCTCTGAATAGAAAATCTCCCAGCTTATATTCAATATCCAATTCTGCGGCCAACAAAGATCGTATTGGAAATAACGATATATATATATCTATATCTTTCAAATTTCCATAACAACATTTGTATAATCACGAAATCCAACATCGAAACATTCCGAAGACAATTTCGATTCAAATCCATTCCAATGCAATCATTGGAAATTCGGGTTATTATCAAAACCATTTCAAATTTAATTTATTTAAAAATAAATAGAATTATAATTCTAGTTCAAAACTAGTTCATTTCGATAAAAATCTATTTTTATCTTTTCAAATATGGAGTTTTTCATCCCAATTCTTCTCAAATCATTTCTTATGATTTTACACAAATTATTACTATTTTTAATAATTTTATCAAGGCCCGTATAGTCGATTTCCATCAACGGCCATCGAACTGCACTTACAGCGACCTTTTTCGAATTTGATTTGGACATAATTCCAAATCCAACCGTTAGATTTCTAATTTCTAATATTCGTTAGAAAGCTCTTTTCGATACGAACCCAACGGTTCCGGTTTTAGGAGAATCCGACGGTCGGATCTCCCGTAATGTCCGTTTGAAATAAATGGTCGAAATTCGCGAACTGCCGCGGCGCGGCGCGTTCTATTCAGGCCATTATATTATATATATAATATATATTTCGTCGATTTCTATTTAAAACGAATTATAGAAATAGTTTTAAATTCGTTTCAAAAGCAATTTCAACTTCCTTTTCAATTCAAATCAAAAATGAATTCTCCTTTATAAATTCGTTTTAAAATTCATTTCTATTCAATTCAAATTTCAATTCAATTTGAATTCATTTCAATTCGTTTTCAATTCAATTTGAATTCGTTTTCAATTCATTTCGAAATCGTTTTCAATTCATTTCATTTCGAAATCGTTTTCAATTCATTTCATTTCGAAACCGTTCTCAATTCAATTTGAATTCGTTTTCAATCCAATTCATTTCGAAATCGTTTTCAATTCAATTCATTTCGAAATCGTTTTAAAATCGATATAAATATCGTTCACGTCAAAATGGCGTCAATCTAATCAACACGGCTTTATATATTTCTAATTTCAAATATTCTATTTCAAATATTTCTATTAAAATATTTCGTTCAACACATGACCAATCTCAATGGATGAGTACTGTCAACACATGAACTTTTATTTTATATCGATAAAGATGTAAATTTTAATATTAGAATATTTCGTTCAACACATGACCAATCTCAGAGGATGAGTACTGTCAACACATGAACTTTTATTTTATATCGATAAAGATGTAAATTTTAATATTAAAATATTTCGTTCAACACATGACCAATCTCAATGGATGAGTACTGTCAACACATGAACTTTTATTTTATAATATTCTTTATTTTATAATATTCTTTATTTTTCAAATTGGAATGAGGCCCAATCAGTTACCATATAAAGTTAATTATATGGATTTTCATACATCACCTGTATAATAGCATTGAAAAATAATCAACCATCAACCAAAGTGCACTACACTGTATAAGCATCAAATATAGATATCTAACGCTTATAACAGCCTGTCAATCAATCGATCGACATATTCAATCAATCAGGATGAGTGAACTTCAAATTTCATCCCAACACCCGTGTGGGGTTTCAAACAATCAAACACAGATTTTATTTGTGCAGTTGGGCGATGTGTAAAATTTATCGACCCAATCAATATCCTTCAAATAGGTGTACATAACCAAACCGTCTGGTTTTGTAAATGAATATTTATTCACTTCACGTTAAAAATTATATTTTTAACGATAAAACATTTTATTTAACCTATGAATATTCTATTCGGTTCATTTACTCAATAAAATGATATTTTTATTTTTCTAACATATTTTAGAAAATTTCGGCGGCATAACGGCACGATACTAGAAACGGGACAAGGCCTAGCCTTATCCCCGGTCTAGTGAAGGCCCACGCCATTCACACATCAATCAAATCAATTTATTTCACCAAACAATTCAATTTCAAATCAAATCATCTAACTAATCTATGCATCCAAACAAACAAGTCCATGGTCTGTGGACGATTGTGTCGGGTGCTACTAAGCACCGTCTGCATCCTAGTATATATATAACTAGAAAAAGAAATTGAAAGGTGAGAAATTCTCACATATAGCTATCCAACCATCTCGACTCTTCTTTTGCAGAAGTCTTCGTCGCTCTCGCCTTTTTGTTGCTTTCGTTGCCCGTATTCTCTACATAGGTAAAAATCACATTTTTACTTCGCTATTCAATATATAAAAATCGAATTTTTACTTCGCTATTCAATATATAAAAATCGAATTTTTACTTCGCTATTCAATATATAAAAATCTCGCCTTTTCTAATTAAAAAAAACTCGCCTTGTCAATTTAAAGATTTCGCCTTTTCAAAAATAAATATTTCGCCTTTTCAAATATATCATTATAAAAATCACATTTTTATTTTTTTACACATATAAAGATGGCATCTTTAATATTCCTATCATGTAAAAGTTATATTTTTAATTCTCTACATAAACAAAAATCATATATTTGTATATCGTCTATATAGTAAAGACTATATTTTTAATACTTTAAAAATATAAAAATCATATTTTTAATCCTTTAAAAATATAAAAATCGTATCTTTAATTTTCCTATGATATATAAAAAAAATAGTATCTTTATAACTTTAACTTCATGTTAAAAATCTTTCTGCTTATAAAAATAATATCTTTCTTTCATATAAAAATATATTCTTTCTTTCATATAAAATATATTCTTTCTTTGTAAAAATTCAATCTTTGTCCCGATTCCATTCACAATATTAATACGATAAAAATCATAACTTTTTAACCGTTATTCATATATGAAAAATCATATCTTTCTAAGAATAAAGATCAAAACTTTTTAATCATAAGCAAATAAAAATAAAACTGAAATTAAACTTACAGAAAAAAAAAGGAATAAGTTTACTGCACCGGAGGAAGGAGCAGCAGCAATCGGCGGTGGCTCCGGGGGTTCACGGCGGCCAACTGGAGGTGGCCAGGTTTTCGAGGGCAGCGCCGGGTCAGTGGGAGGCCGGGGTGGCGCGCAGGAGGCCGATGAGGTGGTGGGGTGGTTCAGCTAGGCGGCGGTAGGGTACGGTGGTTGGTCAGTGGTCGATTTAGGGCTTGGAGCTAGGGTTTCTCGGATTATAGGTAGAAGGGGACGGAGGAGAAAGGGAGGGAGTGCGCCTAGACTGGAGGGGGAAGGCGGATCCGGCGGTGGAGCGAGGTGAGGGGGCGCGGTGGTTGGCTGTGGGGCGACGCGTTTTTTTTCTTTTTTTTTATCTGGAAATCGATATGTGAAGGGAGGAAGGAGAAGGAAAAGAGATGGGGGGTTTTATGAAAATAATTTATTTAATTTTTTTTTTTTAGTCCTTATAGTTGAAATTTTTATCCGACCTCGAAATTGGGCCCAACGACTGTCGCCCCTAGCGTAATACCCCCATTCCGAACACAATGGGATATGTACCGCAAGCTGAATCGATCGTTACAATCAGTTTCCGCTGAATTTACATTTAAATCATTATATTGAATTTTAAACGTACCTTTCAAATTACCGAGGCCACATACGAACACGAAAAATTCCATAAAAATATTTTCTAGCTTCGTATCGACGATACGGTCCTAACAAAACTAGTTTCGTCGAATTCTGAGACCGTTGGAAAAATGGCCATTTTCCAGTCGATTAAAATCAACTGAAACTGGTCAAACGCGTTTTTTTTGCCATGCTCACATACTGATTCGAAAAATTATGAAATTTGAAACCTAGCAATAACTTTACATCACGGACCCAACAAAACTGGTTTCGTCGAAATCCGAGGTCGTTTGCAAAATGTCCATTTTTAAGGGTCTGAATTCCATAGCGACTATTCAGAATTTTCAACTGGACATATCTTTTGATTCCTAATATGAAATCTTGATTTTTCGGATTCATTGAAAAGATATTATCAATTAGATCCTAATGTTTTTGGTTTCACTAAAATCCGGATTGTTTTGCACCCGGTACATTCAATTGAAGTTTGAAATCGAATTATCGAACTACCGCGCCATTTTCAATTCTATTTATAATTATATATAAATATTTATATTCTAACGACGACGCGTATAATATATACGTTCGAATTATATTCAAAATAAATTTCTCGTCGATAATTATTTAAAATAATCCATTTTAAATATTCAAAATTCGCTAAAATCGCCGAAATAAAAATTTCAAACTGGCTCGCATTTTACGGGTTGTTACAATTGATCAATAATTTGACTTTAAAGTAATACTGTGTGAGCAAATGGACTCAGATTTTGATGAAACAAGTTTAATTGGGTCTGTAATGTCAAACTATAGTTGTCTGTCCATTTTTATCGAAATTGGATATTGTATGTGACCATACAAATTTTTAATCGATAGATACAAATAGCGATAACATAAAAAATTAATATAATAACTAAATAAAATAATATTTAAATCTCCCTATAAATAATCCTAACATCCCTAACTCTAAACCATTTTATTCCTAAGTCAACAAACCCGTCGCCATTCTTTTTCTCTAAACCTAACCAAAATGTGAGTTTATAAATTCTTATAAACTCATTCGAAATTCCAAAAATCACAAGATAAATATATTTGAACTCGTATCGACACAAGCTTCAACATCATATGGAATTTGTTAGGTTCGACCTTGTTCATGGTCGCACAGAAATTTCCTGCATGGGAAATTAGTTCCTAGGGTTAATAATTTAGAAAGAATGAAGATTCAATTCATGAATTCGAGTGTATATTTGGATTTGTGAGGTGTTTTAGAGTCTATGTGCAAAGATTTAGAGATTTCGAAGGATAAAAGTGTCGTGAGTAGCCAATTCAAACGCAAAAACAAATAAAGGATCGAAATTCTCAAAAATGGTATGGAGTTGGAGAGTTTGAGAACAGAATAATAATGGTATTTTCTGTTTGAATTTAAGTGAAGTAGAGAGAGTGAGAGACTGAAGAAGTTCGGCCATGGGTGTTTTTATAGGAGTAAGGTTTTGAAGCTTCAGGGTCGAAGAAAGGGACGAGCAGTAGTTTATAAACATGGATTAGGATTTTTAAGAGGTAATTAATTATTATTCCAATGATAATAACCTTGTGTGTGTATACAAACTTATTAAATTCACAACTGTTTCATATATTAACCGAATATAACGAAACAAGATCCGTTGGGATCGTATGGATGTAGCTTATGCAATTGAACTAGTTTGGAGTAATTTCTAGCTCATTACAATTTATGCCATAATAAAACACCTGATCAGATGATCTATTGACTGCTTACCATTATTAATGATAAACAACCAAAGTGAGTAAATTCACTAATTCTGTATGGTTTTATAATATGTAAACATAATTTAATGTTGATATATGATGATTTAATGCAGTGATGATTTTTTGGATGAACTGATAATAAATTGGTTGAAATCATAGTTATAGTTATATAAATATAAATCATTGGTTAAATATTGATTCTATTTATCATGATATCTCATATTGAAATGAAACTGATGTTATTTACGTTGACTAACATCTGTGAATGCTTGGACACAGGTTGGAGGGATCCAAGTGGATTTCTCAAAATTATTACTTTTTGCTTTCATTTATTGTGATATATGATATATTAAATGTTATGTGATATATTTTGTTTTTTGCATGTTTGGGTAGCACTGGCCCTAAAATAATTAGTATTAAAATGCCGTAAAATATATTCTAATGAAATGGAAAAGAATTTAAGTTTTGAAAAGGAAATTTTTATTTTTAAAATAGAAATTCAATTTCGAATGGGCTAGAATATAATAACTTGTTTTTAATAATAAAAACAAGTAGTTTAATTTATAAACAATGTTTATAAATGAAGTGCAATAATTATCATTGGATAATTTTGAAATGTAAAGTCAAAAATGAATTTAAAAAGAAATTAGAAATTCTTAAAAAAGAAATGATAAAATTTATTTCGATGTTTGGGATGTGAATAGAATTTTAATAAATCCATAAAGATTTATAATTGAAATTATAATTGTAATTTGACTATGTCAAATGCTATAAAAATAGATTATTTTCAGAAATTATACATTGTATAATTCGGAATTTGACAAGATAGTTAATATTTTAATTTATAATCAAATATGAAATTGACATTAAGTTATAAACTCAATACTTAATTAACAAAAAGTTGACTTATAAATGACATTTATGAAGTGATATATGAATTTGAATTTATAAAATAACTCGATATACAAGATTTGAACATGTAATAGTATTTATAAATAAATTAAAGATTTATTTGATAAAACGAGTCCTGATTTCTATAAAGGAATAATATTCACATTTTAAAGTAGAAAATTGTTTAAACGAAAATGTTTTGCTGATTGGAATGGTTATAAAGTAAATTAGTAAGGGTTTGGTAGTGATAAATTCAAAGTTGAATTTAGAATGAAAAGTGGAAATTAAGTTAACCTAAAACAGTAAATTATTTTAAAGTCGGAAAGTTAATCGAATAGAGATTCTTCGAAATAAAGTTATGTATTTCAGATTCGACTATATCAAATTCAGGAAAGTACCATTTACTTTCCGTTTTAATCAAGATTTATTTATTATTTATTTAATGATTTATTTATTCAAATAAATGAATAAAAGTTATATTTTAAAGATAAATATTTCAAAAGCTTGAATTATAACTATATCATTATAACAAATGACTTCCATAAAAGGAGTGTATTCTTAAATTGAATCCAAGAGTTACATGAGTGGAGGTTTTGTTGGTATTTGAAGTTGTGAGCTTTGTCTATTTTGAAGTTAAATGTTGTTCAATTAAGATCTGAGAGCTAATTATATCCCAACCTGATTGACTTCATTATTGACTAAGAAATGGTCAAGTTTCAATGGTGAAAATTGGTTAGAGTTATAGTTAGTTAATGATTGATTAATGGGTTGAGATGTAGTAACGATGTTTTATACAACGCTTATTTAAATCCATATAAATTGATTTTGGAAACGTTTTCCAAATATATCAGAGATGTTTTCTAATCATAGAAAATGAATGATTTTGTTGATAAGAAGTTAATAAATAGAGTTAAAGAAATTAGAAACCGACTGGAGATTAGTCGAGTTAAATAGATTCTTAAGTGTCAATTTGATGTTGGTTTCGTCCTTCGGGGTTGATATTTAGGGAGTTGTTCTATTACTAATTTACGGTTAGGGACTAATCAATGTGGAAGAATAGTGATGCGTAAATAAGAAATGGAAATGTTTTTCGATGTTAATAAGTTATATTTTTTGAAATATTGAAATAAATAGTTTATGATAGATGGAAATGTTTTTTCAACAATCGTGAGAGGCCAAACGCGTTTTGAGAAATATCTGGGTAAAGATATTGAACGGAAATTGGATAATGATATGTTAATAAGAAATCAATTTAAAAAGGCTCAGTGTTGCTTGATCAATAGAATTTCCATTTGGAAATAGGATCGTTGGTTGGATGGATGTTTCCTTTGATAGTTAAATAACTGACTATCAAAGTTTTGGCCCATTTTATGTTTCCATTGTCAATACGAAGAAATCGGGATCAGGTTTATTATCTGAAAACCGATCTATATAGGCATAAGTGTTGCGAATCAAATTGCGTTAAAGATAATAAAAGATAGAGTAAAGTGCAAGAGCTGTTCTATTAATCCTAGGTAGAAATTGCCTAAGATAGATAGACGAAATAGTGGCTTCGGTATGTCCAGTCCCAGGACTACTTGTATGGACGAATGTCTAATGGAGTATGTCGAATAGATCATCTCCATTAATATCTTCAAACGCATTTACGTTGGTAGCGAAGGAATTCATTTCTCTTAGGTTCATTCCCGTGATATTTTTGGGGAAATCGATAATTGTTTTAGCGGGTTTGACGTATGGCATTCAAAGTGAATGATTATGTGGTGTTAAAAAGGTAAGTATGGCCTCAAGCCTCTCAACCGGGAAATGATAAAACCCAAGATTTGTGAAGATTTAATCATCTCAATGTCAAATCAAGCATGAGGCTACTACATAGCATTGAGATCCAAGCTAAATCATCATCAATTTTGGATCTAATTATTTGAGGAAATTAAGGTGTGTGATTAGTATCATGACTCGCTAATTAGGGTTAATTAAAAGATAACCATGTATGAAAATTATATGAAAAATGCTTATAAATGGTGATTTAAAATGTTATGACACATATATGGATTTGGATTGATTTGGTTACGTTTTGTTGATCCTGGAAATTAAGGAACCCAAAATGACAATGCTTTCCTAACCTTGTTGCGATGATTTTCCTTACTTTATTAACCTAACCCAAAATGTTATGTTAATAACATGTTAAATCAATCACCTTAATTTCCCTGACCTTGTTTCGATGATTTCCCTAACCCAAACTGTTATGTTTGTATGATGTCTAGGAACCTTGGGTTGGATGAAAACACCGTCGAATGGCAAAATATAGTGGTAGAAAGTACTCTAGAATGGCCTTAGGTCTTGGCTCGAACAAAATGGGTTCGACTATAACGAGCTATGATAATTTCAATGGAATTGCATGAAATTTTTTAGGGATGACAAGGAAGGTCCCGGTAGGTTATAGGCCAAATCTCAAGTCATTTGAAGCTCTAGAGTTCGAGTTATGGGGATTTGTAGTTCAGATCGGTGGGGTTGATTCAGCTAGGTTTGGGTCGGCCAAAGACAAGGGAAGAATAGTGAAACTAGGGGAGACAAGTGGGGATCCTAGGTCGGTGTTCAAGCTGGTGGCCCAACTTAGTAAAAGGCCTAGAGTATGGATCGATATTTTCGATCTGGGTTTGGATCGAATGATCCAGAACGACTTTGTCAATCCGGAGGGGGTAACCAAAACCTATGTCGGCCACCGACCAGTATGAGGCGACTTTAACCTGGATCGGTATCCCCGATCCGAGAATAGCAACTTGGCCCGACTCAACTATCCGAGCCGGGAAGGGCCAATCCAAGAGTGGAAAAAAGTAGTGGATTCCTTATCATACCACGTGGCATGGTATTACTACCTGGTGACGATCAAACTCTTTTGAAGACGCACTCCAATAAGACTAACTAACCTGAGACGCTAAGGAAAGTCTAAGTGGGAAGTAACCACCTAGGATCCAAATATGAACCGACGGAGTGGGTTTTAGGTTAGACTTCGTTGTGGGAACGTATGCAAAGAAGATATCGGTATTCATGACTTTATCATATCAACATGGGAGTGACACGAGGAGGATCAGAGTCCATGCTATGTGCATTACAAACTTAGTCCATGTTGTGTGCAGGACATAGCCAATCCATGTTGTGTGCATGACATGTATGTGTCACGACATATTTCGTAGCTAAATAAGTAGGTATTGTATGTTCGAAGCACTAAGAGGGGGAATGTGAGGATGTTTGCTATGTTTGGATGTTTTTCTATCACTATGACATGCACACTTTTATTTACACTTAGTATTGTGATCACCATAGAGTAGAGTACATGATTATATGTGCTAACTCTTTGGGTGCAGGGCCAAGTCAGGTATGATTTGTCATACTTATTGTGTTATCCTATTTTGTGGTTGAGATTACTATCACTTACACCAAACTTTGTCTGACTTGGGGTTTTATGCTTTGCTTCTTATTATTCTGGGTGCTCTTAATGAACAGACATAAGACATGTTGGTGTGCCGAGTAGCTTACAGGAGGTAAGCAGGGGGATCCCGCATATTATATCTGCTCTTATCCCTGTTTATTGTTTTCGATCACTGCTTTTGGCGTTAGCAGTGTATTCGGTTTTCGAGATAGTATTTTAGAGATGTACCAATATTTGTTTATTTTGGAACATTTGTTGTGACATGAATATGTTCTTCTGTGTTGTGATTCATTTAGTCTATGTTGTATCTCCTAATTTATATTATGTCTTATGTTATTATTATATTTCATTCCATGCTCTATTAGATATCTAACAAGTTACTTGGGTTTTACTACTTTTGCTTTGATGATCATCTTGTATTCGTCTAACACCATCACAACACAATTCGTTGGGTATTAGCTAGTACATGGTGGTCGTCACAAGCAATTTCCATCTGTTTTTGAATTGTTGTAAATATTTCTTGGATTCAATTAAGAGTTGTTATATCTTTCTCATTTCTCGTCAAGATCGTGCCAAATATTTTTCGAATGATGCCATTTCGGCCATTATAGCTACCTGAAAAATGTCACGAAAGTTTGAATCGAAGATGAAATGCTCACAGGGCAAAAATTCGATGCCTGGGTCGACCTAGAGGGGGAGAAGAGGTCGACCATAGGGTTGACGTGGGGAAGGGAAGAGGTTGGCCTAACTTGGTAAAATTTTCCCTTCATTTTATTTTGTAATTTCTGGTAACTTTTTCCTCTACGTTTTATCTTGCATGTGTATTAAGAAGCATTTTTGTTGAAACCAGCTGGATTTTCCATGTGGTTTTGATGATTTGAAAGTAGTTTCTAATGTTTACTTAAGAATTGCTTGATCATATATGGACAATCCAATGTTATACTAAATTTGTACTTCGGATTAGTAGAGTTTTAAGTAGATTTTGAATGTTGGTTTCATAAATAATATCTGTGTATTTGTTGACACGTGCACGTTTATAAAACATTTTTAATAAAGAATTTAATTATAAATATTTCTCAATTGCCTTGGGAAAAAATGCTTTCCTAGACTTTTTTCTTTAAATGAAATTGTCTCAAAGTAATATAATATACGATATTTTCAATATATAGTTTTCAAAGAAAATATTCCAGCGATTTCATTTTTTTTATAAATACCGTTTTCTCCAATTTCTTATTTTCAAAATATAAATATACATGTTTTGCACCTTTGAGAAAACGAGAATGCGACTTAAACGATGTAGAATACCTCGTGGAATAGGACATGAAGGTATATTATATTGACATATTTGAAACTCGTTGATTGAAGCAATTTTGTGGAATTGGCCGACTTTGAGTAAACCGATAAGTGAAAAGTACGTTACTGGATGTACCTTTACCACTATTTCAGTTACTATTGGGAGTTCCATGACACATACTCGGGAACTATGCGGTGAAAATGTGCATGTGCTTGCTAAGTATAATACACACAAGGATCGTGTAATATGACGAACAATAGTCAAGTATGAAGTAATAGATAATCACAGAACTGTATAATAGTAAATGCAGTAAAAATAGAAAAATCACACCAGGGATTTTTATACTGGTTCGGAGCACCGTCCTACGTCTAGTCCCAGACTTCTATCTGGATTTTCACTAGTCAACAACCTCACTTCACCCGGAGGAACAGGTATACAACACCCGAGCAGCCAAACAGGATTTCACGCCTCTATCAGCACGAGAACTTCACAACTTGCCTCTTACAACACCGAGGACTTCAGACAAGATAATTAAACTTGTAATTTGACAATGTTTGTTCTCAATAACACTAATTTGTCAATTCTTGTACACCCTTCCTATAATCTTATCCTCGAATATGATCTTGTGATTATGAAGATTTGGAAGATGATATCGTTGTTTGAATCTAAAGAATAATATATAGATTCAAGGATTCAAATAATGATATATAAGAATTATGAGCTTTTGAATGCTTTTAGAGAGCAATAATGAAATCAGCAATTAGATAGCAAGAATAGAAAGAATTGTTATTATTAAAATGGTGATTTCGTGTTGCTTTTACAGAGGATGGAGAGTTGTAATCATTGGTGAAGAGAAGCAACAAATAGAGATGATTTTTGGTGAAGAGAAAAGGAAATAACCCTTGATAAATAAGAGTGTCTATTCGAAAAGTTGTTTCAGTTCGTGGACCAGTCGACTGGTTAAAAATGACCAGTAGACTGGTATTTGAATATATGTACGTTATATACATGTGTGCATGTTCATTGTGCATTTCTGCCCAGAAACGGTTGACCGCCCAGAATGAAACCGGTCAACCGGTTTCTGATAGTATGCACAATGAATGTGCATACATATATATACATATATATATATATATATTCAAACCATTGAGGTATATGATTATTTGAGGATAGATTTTAACATTTATAACCCAACTAAAACTCTAAATAATCAACCTCTAATATTAAATACCATTGAATCTCTTCTTTTTGTCGATCTTGAACTTCTCCTTGTCATTTAATCAAAACGCCGTGAATTCCTTGATTCAACATTCTCCCCCTTTTTGATTGATGACAACATAGCTTTGAAATTGTTTTTAACTCCCCCTGAATATATGCTCCCCCTGAAATACATACTAAAAAATTTTTGCAAAACATAATGTTAGTAATATTTTTCTCCCCCTTTGTCATCTACAAAAAGGAGTAGTGAACACACAAATAGCTTAAGAGGAACTTTGAGACTGTAGCATATAATTTACACCAAACATACCACAAGCAAGTCATGTACCTAATAGCTTAAGACGTACAAACCCAAAATAAATACAGGACTATTTACATACAAGTGCCGGTTTGAAGTTTTGCATAAAAATATAGTATCATAAAATGTGGATGAAAAACAAACTAATGCGAAGACGATTTGGAACCAATTTCTCCTTCTTCTGGAACATCCTCCTCGTCGTTGTTTCCTTCGTCTTCCTCCTCGGTCTCATATTCCCCACGACCATGTCCTATATTGGTTCCTGAAGTGGTGCCTTCGTCAGATGATGACCACGTAAATGTAGGAGGCATGGGACGTTTTCCCGGGTCTTGTATTTGGGTAGAGGAAGATGATGATGCACATGAAATTGCATCCCAAATAATACCAAAGAAAGACTTAAGTTTTGAAAATCGTTTGTTGAGCTTTTTATCCAAACTCTCGAGTTTGGTGTCGGTACGTTTAAGTCTCGCTTCGAGGAGGAATTGGTTCCGTGCAATTTGTGCTAGTGAATCCTTAGTTGACGAGGAAGGTTGAATGAGTTTGATTTCTTCCGGTTTAGGCTTGGGAGTCGTAGAAGAAGTGGTTTCTTGAGGACCTTGCTTTTGGTATTGTTCAAAAGGAATGATATTCACACAGGGTTCAGGGAGCTTCATTCTCTTTTTAGTTGCTTTGTCGATGCACTTTGGCTTGGAGATTTTAGACTCACAAGACTTAACACCACAATCGAGTAAAAGTCTCATAACATATTCATTGTAGAAAATGTGTGGCCTTGTGCGTTCATTGACAAGCAGTCTCGTCGAAAATCATGTTTACCCAATTTATCTCAATATCCCTATAAATTGCTTATAATGCCTTAAAGTTTTCTTTATATACGACATCAAAGTTACCAACCCTCGGCAATAACGAGCGTGTGATGGCATGATGTAAAACACGAGCTGTAGGCCGTAAGTTAATCACCTTAGTGCTAGTTTTATGATCCTCGATAAAAAAATGACTGATTTTATCATGAATATGGATAGTGCAGAAATCCGAAGAAAATTCTCTTCCACTATTTGGCGAATTGAGAACCATGGCCATTCGTTCCTTTGAAATGAAAATATGTTGACCACAAACTACAGACCAAAGACAATTAGCAGAATTCTCTAGTTTGAATTTTGGTAGGTTAAGATTGGCATAGAACAACCAAATCATAATATGATTAATTTCTACGTTGTTCTTATCAAAGGTAAGAAGTGATTTAATATGAGCCTTATCCAGTAGTTCTTCAACATCATAGAGGATAAAGCAGAAAGATTTATGAAAGAACCTTCGTGAATGGTGTAATCCTTCATAGCATTCCAACATTTTACTACAATAGGATCCATAAGCCATCGTTTGATGTTAGAATCTATGGGTTGGAGTGAAGTGGAACTCGATTTCTTGTGTTTCTTTTGAGGTGGTGCCATCGATTATGAGGAAATTGATTTGGGGGTTTTGGTTTTTCGGGGATTGGAGAGTAAGAAGATAAACAAATAATGAGTGAAGAGGTGGGATATATGAATCGTCGTGCGAATTTGTAGTTGAAAAAACTGAAAAATGCATAACCGGTCGACCGTTAGGGTTGGAACGGTCGACTGGTGTCTGGAAGTTTTAATTCCAGAGAACTTTACCGGTTGACTGATTGAATTATACCGGTCGACTGGTATCTGAAACACAAATTTCCAGAGAAGATTGTCGGTCGACTGGTAGAAAATATACCGGTCGACTGGTATAGGTTTGAGTTGAAAATTTTCCGGAGAGTTGAACGATCGACTGGTAATTTTTCTGGCGGTCGACCGGTTCCAAAATATAAATATTTCCAGAGACTTGACCGGTCGACGGGTCCATTCCTGACGGTCGACCGTTTCTGTATATATTTGTTTTTCTGGATTTATGAGTGCTTAAAAAATTATATAAATTTTATTTCAACTCAACATGGATTTGAAAAAACAAAATACATGAAAAACCAAAAAATAAGAATTAAAACAAAAACTTATTATGCAACAAAAACGATATAAATTAATGAGAGGTGGATGACTTGTCTTCGGATGTTTCTTTAATATTCGTAACTCTTGGTGTCCATGGTGACCAATTTTCTCTTGCTCCTTCATTTCTCGCGTAATTACGATCGCATGAGTTAGGACTTCGAGATGTAGATGGAGGAGGTGGCATTGGTTCGTGAACCCCGTGTCTATCCGTGCTACAGAAAAATGACGCCATTCGTTCTAAGAGAGTTAAACGATCAGATGTGAGTTTTTGTTCATAATGAAGTTGACGCTGGAGATCTATCTGATGTTTAGTGTAGTGATGAATTTCACTAATCTTCTCTCTTGTTTGTGGAGAACAGAATAATGCTTTCTTAGCACGTTTGGGTATTGGTGTATCTCTGGGGGTATGTGAACATTCCGGTCTACTCTATGGTGTTTCCGGAGAGTAATATTCTTCAGGTTCGGAACTAGTGACCGAGATATGTGATCGTTGTGCACATTCGTTGCATATGTATGCCATTATATAAAGAATTTATGAACTTGTATACGAATGTTTAAGGATGGAGATGCAAAAAACAATAGGAAAGGAGTATGTATATATAGGATTTACGAAATTTTAAAGCAATGGTTAAAACACTCAGAGAATATAAGCCACTAAAAGATTGTAAAGCTCACAGTTATTTGCTAATAATAGCAAAAAACTATTAACCAGCTAAGCTAGTAAGAATATATGTGTCGTCTAGATAAGAACTCAACATTACAGTGTATATTATACATCGAGTTCAGTTCTAGAAATTAAGTCGAGCTCTCTTCGTAAAGAAATAAAACTAGATTCGAGGAGAGGCTTAGTAAAAATGTCTTCTAGTTGGTTGTCAGTCTGGACATATTCGAGACATATTGTTCCTTTTTCAATATTGTCTCTTAAGAAATGATGTCGAATATCAATGTGCTTTGTTCGGGAATGATTGACTGGGTTTTTCGATAAATTGATTGCGCTTGTGTTATCACAGTATATGATGGAGTTTGATAAATGTATATCAAAATCTCGAAGTGTTTGTTGCATATATAATATTTGAGTACAAGCTAAAGCTGCTGATATTTACTCAGCTTCGCATGTCGAGAGTGAAATGCAATTTTGTTTCTTACTAAACCAAGAGACAAGTGATTTTCCAATAAAATGGCACGTACCACTTGTACTCTTTCTATCCGTGCGAGAGCCACCGAAATCAGCATCACTATATGATATTAGTTCGAATGAAAAATCTTTTGGGTATAAAAGACCAAAATCTTTGGTTTTATTAAGATATCGTATTATACGTTTTACAGCTCGTAAATATGATTCTTTAGGATTAGCTTGAAACCTTGCACACAAACAAACACTCATCATAATATCTGGACGGCTTGCGGTAAGGTACAGGAGAGAACCAATCATGCTTTGATATAACTTCTGGTCAACATTCTTACCATGTTCATCTTTTTCAAGATGTGTGGTCGTACTCATAGGAGTTGGTTTACCAGAGGTATTTTCTAAACCGAAACGTTTGACTAGAATTCCGCAGTACTTCTCCTGACTAATAAAAATACCATTAGAAAGCTGTTTGATTTGAAGACCAAGGAAATACGATAGTTCTCCCATATGAGACATTTCAAATTCTTTGGTCATAATATTTGCAAACTCTTTGCAGAGTTTATCGTTTGTTAAACCAAAGATAATATCGTCTACATATATCTGGATAACTAATATATCTTTTCGAGAAAGTTTTATGAATAGAGTCTGATCAATTTTACCAATTTGAAAACCAAAATCAGTAAGATAGCTTCGTAATCGTTCGTACCAAGCACGAGGTGCTTGTTTTAATCCATATAAAGCTTTCTTAAGTTTATATACGTGATCAGGATATTTCTCATGTATGAACAAGGGAGGTTGTTCGACATATACATTCTCTTTGATAAACCCATTTAAGAATGCACTTTTGACATCCATTTGATAAAGTTTAAAATTATGATGACAAGCACAGGACAATAAGATTCGAATAGCTTCTAATCGAGCTACGGGTGCGAAGGTTTCTTCATAATCGATAACTTCTTCCTGATTATATCCTTGTGCTACTAATCTTGCCTTATTTCTGGTTATATTTCCTTGTTCGTCGGCTTTATTTTTATAAACCCATTTTGTACCAATGACTGACTGATCAGTCGGTCTTTGAACAAGTTCCCAGGCATCATTGCGCTTGTAACACCCCACTCCCGCTATGGTCACTCACTAAGGGAATGCCATAGCATCGGTGGAGTATTTTAGTGAATATAGAACAGAAAAATTACAACAAGACAGATATAAATAGTACTTGAAATTTAAAACATCATCTCATAACAGCGGAAGTAAAACATGTCTGGTTACATCATAAAACCACAATAAAAGTCAAGTACAATATCCATCAAAATAAAGAAGTACATAATCCCACTCTCATACAATAGCCATGACAAAAGAAAAGATAACTGGGTAACTGGAGCTTTACATCTATCCAAGCTCCTAAAGACTGGAACAGCAATCCGATCAAGCTCCACTACTGCTAGGATCCACCGTAGGACCTGAGGGTTGGGAAAAAAGATAAAAACAACGGGGTCATACATAAGTCTGAGCGAGTCCTATAACTTTAACAATACAATCGTTAAAGTAACCAGAGAAGACATAAACTGATATACGGTAACTAATGGGGATGAATGGCTACACTAAGCAGTCAACTAAACTAAGATAAAAGATAAAGACGCATCTACCCTTCCAAAGGTAAATTACTAAACTGCACCACACCAGTCATTCCTAACTTAAAGGTTGATCCCACCCATGGACTTATAAAATTAACTTAATAGTTCTCGCGTACCCCTAGGTGACTAAGTAGACGCCACGGGGCCCTACAATCCACTAGGTGTACACACTACTCCCCATTCGATCGGCTCCCTAACGTAGATACCCGTACTGGCCCCACCGTGGGGTGTACCATTCCCCAACGTGGCAACCTGATAAAACTAACGGTGCACGGCTTATATCTACACGATGCAACAACGTCTTATTTACCAGCCCGGGCCCACACACGCATATGAAACCCGTTGGTCATGCGTTGCCACCGCTAACCCACTTTGGCCTCTTATAGTCAAGCCCAGTATGCGTGTCCCGTCCTCGACATGGGTCGAGCCCACGAAGATACGTATGGATTACTGGTTGAAATGGGCCCCCAGCACAAGCCATCCCCCTAAGCTTGGCCCACACACTAGTGTTTCTCACTTAACCCTTTAATCATGTTTAATTACATGTTTCATCTTGGTTAAGTATTTTATCATATTTTCTATTGGCAACCACTAGCAATTTCCACATACCACCCAAGGTACCCACTTAACCCCCATGCCCCACTACATGCTTATCTGGTTAAGTGTTTCTTAATTGATTAACACTGTAACCGTGTAAAGGACCCCTCACATTGGACCGTCATTTGTAGATGTCTGGTTAAGCCGGTAGGTTCCGGCCAGTCTTACACTACAAACGGGTCCAACCTCGTGTCATTTACCCTTGTTACGTATTTAATTTATGATTAAGACCCCTCACATTGGACCGTCATTTGTAGATGCCTGGTTAAGCCGGTAAACTCCGGGCAGTCTTATACTACAAACGGGTCCAACCTCGTGTCTTAATCGATTAATTACTCCTAATTAATCACCCCCATAATTTGTGTTAGTTATCATGTTTATTTTAGGAATATGGGTGCACCTAACTTAATAGGCAAATTCCCAACTCCAAAATGTGGGTACACCTAACTTAATAGGCAAATTCCCAACACATAGTATGGGTACACCTAACTTAATAGGCAAATTCCCATACTATGTTCATTTATTTTATGTTATGCATAATTATATTAATTTCACACAATCTTATTAACATATGCATTTAATTAACCCCATCGTTCCCACGTAATTTCGTTCTCATGACATAACACATATAAAAGGTGTCAACTTGCATATGTATGAACATGTTTCAAAGGTGCCATCTTGCATATTAACAAACACATAACTTGCATATGAACTTGCATAACATGTCACATAACTTGCATATAATTTTGTATAACATGTCACATAACTTGCATATTAACTTGCATAACATGTTACATAAACTTACATATTAACAAATACATGACTTGCATATGAACTTGCATAATATGTCACATAACTTGCATATGAACTTACATAACATGTTACATAACTTGCATATGAACTCATAAACTTGCATATGAACTTGCATAACATGTTACATACTTGCATATGAACTCATAAACTTGCATATGAAGAAACATACAACTTGCATAATTATCATACATGTAACTTGCATATTATCATACATGTAACTTGCATATTAACATATGATCACAAAGCACAAAACTTGCATAACCCACATACATTAGCAAACTAACATCATGTCATATGACTTAAAACCCATTAATCCACAAACAAAACCATATGATCTCATCATATCTCATCTACTTAGTTTAGCAATTGATCATTAGAGTGATAGAAACTCACAACTAGCCAATTTGCACTCCAAATGAAGAAGATTAAGATGCTTAGAATGGATTAGAGGTTGATTAGAGAGTGATTAGCTTGCAACCCTCTTCATAAATTAGTGGAGGCTCCTTCTAAGATTTAATTTGGCGGCATGTAGCCCTCAATTCTATTTTTAGTATGGATTAGGGTAGGTTTAGGGTGTATTTATAGATTAGGTGAGTGTTTTAGGCCCTTAGATTAACCCTAAATTAGATTAGGACCCTTAGATTTCGGAACCTTCCAGAAACCAGCCCTAAGACCAAGCCCAAACCCCAAACTGGTGCACCCAACCACAGAACTCTCTAGAAACTGTGCAGGTTTCCTGTCCCGACATGGGCGCACTTCCCAAGTGCGCCAGTGTATTTTTGTGCTGGCGCACTTCACAAGTGCGCCAGTGCATTTCTGGCCTGTTTCGGGTTTTTCTGCCTAACTTCATTCGTCCATATCTCTTTAATACGGTACCCGTTTTACGCAAACTCGGACTCTATTTCGCGTATTTTTCCGAGACGAACGCAATGACGCAGCCCGTTTCCCCTGATTCTCACATCTGAGATTAATTATACTTTAATTACTAACCATTAGTGTTAATTGAAATTCGGGGTGTTACATTCTCCCCTACTTAAAGGATTTCGTCCTCGAAATCTCTAAGTCAAGAAGAACGTATCCTACCAACCAAACAACCATCTACTAAACCATCAACCACAAGCAACCATTATCCTTAGAAACTTCTAATGATGTATGAACATATGCAGAAAGTGTGTGTATATGTCCGTATACTAATGCAAAATCAGGCGGTCTACTGATTCAGTCGACCTCCTTAATGTAAACCATGATAGTGCCATGCATCCAATATGTATGCGAAACCCTATTGGCACATACAATTTCTATATGCGTGCACAACCATACACAAAAATGCATCATCCACATGATAACACAGCCATGATACATCCATCAATCTAACTACCACATCCATTTATGCGATATGCAACATGAAGTGACTGAGCCGATCTAGTGCCTAATGTGTGTGTATATGCATCCACGAGCAACCACTAGCAAACAACTGCATCCACATGCATCCATCAACCATAACATGTTTCAAACACATGTTTCAACCATAGGTTTTACCCTATCTAAAGGTCATAGGTACTAGCGAGAGGATATACTAAAGATAAGATAAGTACTAGACAAGCGATAAAGGAGAAGTTAAAAGACATACTCTCAAAAAGAAATGGGTACAAAGAACGCATCTTCGCTTCCGTCTCCCAAGTAGCATTGCTTTCGTCATCTCCCCATTGCACTTTAACTAGCTGAACTTCTCTGTTCCTCAACTTCCTAGTTTCTGACCCAAGGATGCGAGTAGGAGCTCGTCGAATCGTCGCATCACGCTCTACCTCTACATCTCTAAGCAAGCTCGGCTCTACCACCTCTGCGGTCTCATGTAAGCACTTCCTCAAATGTGATACATGGAATACATCATGAACACCACCAAGTCTGTCGGGCAACTCCACCCTATATGCCATCCGTCCAATCCTTTCCTTAATAGGAAACGGCCCAACAAACCTCGGTGCTAACTTCCCAACGGACCCAAAGCGAACAACATTTCTCAACGGAGATACTTTGACAAAAACCATGTCCCCAACCTCAAACTCAAGATCCGTCCTTCTCCGATCCGCATAAGATTTCTGTCTATCTTGCGCTGCCTTCATCCTTCTTCGAATCAAATCAATCTTCTCTGAAGTCTCTCTAACCATATCTGGCCCAAGCAAGATCTTATCCGTAGATTCCCACCAACATGTAGGAGATCGACAAGGCCTTCCATAAAGAGCTTCGAAAGGTGCCATGCCAATACTAGACTGAAAGCTGTTATTGTATGCGAACTCCACCAAAGGAAGATGTTCTTCCCATGTACCTCCAAAATCCAAGATACAAAGCCTCAAGAGATCTTCTAAGATACGGTTCACCCTCTCGGTCTGACCGTCCGTCTGAGGATGATATGCGGTGCTCAAACACAACTGAGTCCCTACCGCCTCTTGCAAACTTCTCCAAAACTCACTAGTGAAGATAGGATCTCGATCACTCACAATGCTAGATGGTACACCATGCAATCTAACAATCTCTCTAACATAGACTGAAGCAAGCCATGGAGCGGTCCTCTTACTCTTCACGGGTATAAAATGGGCACTCTTGGTAAGTCTGTCTACCACAACCCAAATTCCCGTATTGCCCTTCCTCGATCTCGGTAACCCATCGATGAAATCCATCGAGACACTATCCCACTTCCATTGCGGAACTTCCAATGGGTGTAGCAACCCACCGGGTTTCCTTTGCTCCTCTTTAACTTGTTGGCACACTAAGCATCTAGCCACATATTCGGCCACATCTTTCTTCATACCGGCCCAGAAGAAAACTCTCTTCATGTCTTGGTACATTTTGTCTCCACCGGGATGAATAGTCATTCTTGAACGATGTGCATCATCCAAAATAGCCTTCTTCAAACCCTTATCTTGCGGTACACAAAGTCTACCGTCTCTATGCAACCATCCCCTATCATCTATGGTGTATCTACCCAAATGGCTGGACGACTCCCCCCTTATAAGCTTCTCTACCAACTCAACCAACTGTGGGTCGTCTCGCTGAGCCTCGCCAATCCGTCCCAAAAGAGTAGGTCTAACCTCCAAGGATGCTAACAAACCAGGTACAAAGTCAATAGAAGGTCTGAAGTCGAACAAAGAAAGAAACTCCAAGCTTCGCCGTTCCACGAACAATGGACTCAAAGATAGCCTTTTTCTACTCAAGGCGTCCGCCACCACGTTACCCTTGCCAGGGGTATACGCTATCTCGAAATCATAGGATGCTAAGAACTCCATCCACCTTTGCTGTCTTAAGTTTAAATCCTTCTGAGAGAATAATTACTTCAATGATTTATGGTCAGTGAACAACTCGAATCTCTCACCAAGAAGATAATGGCGCCAAGACTTAAGTGCGAAAACAATCGCGGCCAACTCTAGATCATGGGTAGGGTAATTCTTCTCATGCACTCTCAATTTCCTCCCTCCATAGGCTATTACCCTTCCCTCCTGCATCAAGACTGCGCCTAATCCTGTCCCACAAGCATCGGTATAAACAACAAACGGCTTACTCCCATCTGGAAGCACTAAAACTGGAGCGGTGGTCAAAGCTCTCTTTAACCGTCGGAAAGCATCATCACAATCTACGTCCCATGAGAAAACCAGATTCTTCTTCGTCAAGCGGGTTAATGGGGCTGATATCTTCGCGAAGTCTTTGATGAACTTCCTATAATATCCTGCCAACCCCAAGAAACTTCTTACTTTGGTAGCATTTCTAGGAACTTTCCAATCCTGGATAGATACTATCTTTGCGGGATCCACAGCTATCCCTTCCTTAGAGACCACATGCCCTAAGAATCGCACTTCTCTTCTCCAAAAATGACATTTAGAGAATTTAGCTTTAAGACTATGTGCTCGAAGAGTCTCCAACACTTCTCTGAGATGTAAGGCATGCTCTTCTTCACTCTTGGAAAAGACCAAGATGTCATCCACAAAGACCACTACAAACTTATTCAGATACTCTCTGAACACTCTACTCATCAGATCAACAAAGTATGCAGGGGCGTTTGTCAACCCAAATGGCATCACAAGCCACTCATAAAAACCATCCGGAGTCCGGAAAGCAGTCTTCTCTATACTGTCCTCCGCCACTCTCAACTGATGAAACCCTGTAGCTAAGTCCATCTGCGAAAACACTGAGGCGCCAACCAACTGATCAAAGAGATCATCTATCCTCGGTAATGGGTGTCTATTCTTCTTTGTGAGCTTATTAAGTTCTCTATAATCCACACAAAGTCTGAGGGACCCATCCGCCTTCGTGGCAAACACTACTGGAGCTCCCCACTCCGATATACTTCGCCTTATGAACCCCTTCTCAAGCAACTCCCCTACTTGCTTATGAAGTTCTCTTCTCTCACGAGGAGCCATGTGGCGCACTGGCAAAGACACTGGTTTGGCATTATCCACCAAATAAATTCGGAAATCTATCTCCCGCTTCGGAGGCAAACCCTTCACCTCTTCAAACACATCCGGATATTCCCGGACCACTCTGACAGAACGCAAACTTTCGACCGAAGCATCGAGCGATTCAAGATAACTTAGCAAAACAGATTCCATGGGATTACAAGAGATCTCGAGAGTATTACCCAAGCGGGTCTTAAGCCTGACAACTCTCCTTTCACAATCAAGAACGGCACCATTACTGGATAACCAGTCCATGCCCAAAATCAACCCATAGCCCGTGAAGCCCAATACAAAAGCATCACATCCAAACTCAACGCTAAGTATAGAAATCTTCAAACCCAAACATATCATAGACAGATATATGGAGCCCCCAATTGGGTTTGAAACAACCAAGGGATCATCAACTAGACTGGTGTCTAAGTGCAGTGACTCAACTAACGATGATGAGATAAAAGAATGCGATGCGCCAGAGTCAAACAAAGTACGAACTGGATGATCAAACAGAAAAACCAGACTTTCAACGGAAATAGTTCTACCTCTCTGCTGAATCGGTGGAACTGAGAGAGCCTGAACTTGCCCCCCTGCCTGAGCTGGTGCCATAAGAGCTTGCACCTGACCTCCTGAGGTAGACCCCGTCTTCTGCCCCTTCTTTGGGCAGTCCTTCACAAGATGTCCTGCTTCACCACAATGAAAGCAACCGGTCTTTTTCTTTTTGTGACAATCCTTGCTGAGGTGGCCTGGGGTCCCACAATTGAAGCACTTCTTCTTCTTCCCCTTGTCACCATTGCCTTTTCCACCCTTGCCTTGTTGTTGTTGTTGCGGTTTCTTCTGATCCCCCTTCTTCTCTGGTGCCTTAGAACTCTTATCATCCTCATGCATAAGTGCCATGTAGACAAGCTTCTCAAAGGTGGCCCCCATAGGAATGTGAGTCATAGCTATTCCTTGCAATGGTTCGTTCAAGCCTCTAACGAACCTCAAAGCCTTCTTCTCCGGTGTATTCACCAACTCTATGCCAAACCTTGCTAATTGATTGAATTTGTTGACATATTCTTTCACCGTGAGATTCCCTTGCTTCAAATTCAAGAACTTCTCCATAAACAGATTCTCTTCCGCCCTTGAGAGAAACTTAGCCCCAAACCTTTGCTTGAAATCTGCCCAAGAGTCATCAGGGCGTTCTCCATTAGTGACCTCCCACCAGAATGAGGCCTCTCCCTTCATTAACCAAGCCGCCAACTTGACTTTCTTTCCCTCTTCCACTTCAAAGATATCTAGCAACTCTTCCACTTCCTTAAGCCAATCTCTAGCCTCTACGAAAGTCTCTGAACCTAGAAAAGGTTTTCCTCCTATAGCCTTGAACTCCTTGCAAATCTTAGCAAAATTATCCACTCTAGGCTGAGGAGGAGGAGCGGTTGCCTCTGGTGTAGTAGCATTGGCTGGACCCGCAGCCGCGGCCCTAGCCTCTTGTAACCTCCTATACCATAGTGGTATAACTAAGCCCTCCGGGATGTTAAGATCTTCAGCCATGCTGAAACGAAAGAGGAAAGATTCAAAAAGGAGATTCCGAAAGATAAAGATATGGCTATTGGGGATTATGCTTTTCTTTTTCAAAAACTTTTCTCTTAAAAGACATGTTCTTGAAAATACTTTTTCCAAAAATAATACCTTTACTATTTTTTTTTTTTTTTTAAAAAGTATTTTTCTCGAAAATTTATCTATTCCGGTAACCTTCAGCTCTGATACCATGTGTAACACCCCACTCCCGCTATGGTCACTCACTAAGGGAATGCCATAGCATCGGTGGAGTATTTTAGTGAATATAGAACAGAAAAATTACAACAAGACAGATATAAATAGTACTTGAAATTTAAAACATCATCTCATAACAGCGGAAGTAAAACATGTCTGGTTACATCATAAAACCACAATAAAAGTCAAGTACAATATCCATCAAAATAAAGAAGTACATAATCCCACTCTCATACAATAGCCATGACAAAAGAAAAGATAACTGGGTAACTGGAGCTTTACATCTATCCAAGCTCCTAAAGACTGGAACAGCAATCCGATCAAGCTCCACTACTGCTAGGATCCACCGTAGGACCTGAGGGTTGGGAAAAAAGATAAAAACAACGGGGTCAGACATAAGTCAGAGCGAGTCCTATAACTTTAACAATACAATCGTTAAAGTAACCAGAGAAGACATAAACTAATATACGGTAACTAATGGGGATGAATGGCTACACTAAGCAGTCAACTAAACTAAGATAAAAGATAAAGACGCATCTACCCTTCCAAAGGTAAATTACTAAACTGCACCACACCAGTCATTCCTAACTTAAAGGTTGATCCCACCCATGGACTTATAAAATTAACTTAATAGTTCTCGCGTACCCCTAGGTGACTAAGTAGACGCCACGGGGCCCTACAATCCACTAGGTGTACACACTACTCCCCATTCGATCGGCTCCCTAACGTAGATACCCGTACTGGCCCCACCGTGGGGTGTACCATTCCCCAACGTGGCAACCTGATAAAACTAACGGTGTACGGCTTATATCTACACGATGCAACAACGTCTTATTTACCAGCCCGGGCCCACACACGCATATGAAACCCGTTGGTCATGCGTTGCCACCGCTAACCCACTTTGGCCTCTTATAGTCAAGCCCAGTATGTGTGTCCCGTCCTCGACATGGGTCGAGCCCACTAAGATACGTATGGGTTACTGGTTGAAATGGGCCCCCAGCACAAGCCTTCCCCCTAAGCTTGGCCCACACACTAGTGTTTCTCACTTAACCCTTTAATCATGTTTAATTACATGTTTCATCTTGGTTAAGTATTTTATCATATTTTCTATTGGCAACCACTAGCAATTTCCACATACCACCCAAGGTACCCACTTAACCCCCATGCCCCACTACATGCTTATCTGGTTAAGTGTTTCTTAATTGATTAACACTGTAACCGTGTAAAGGACCCCTCACATTGGACCGTCATTTGTAGATGCTTGGTTAAGCCGGTAGGTTCCGGGCAGTCTTACACTACAAACGGGTCCAACCTCGTGTCATTTACCCTTGTTACGTATTTAATTTATGATTAAGACCCCTCACATTGGACCGTCATTTGTAGATGCCTGGTTAAGCCGATAAACTCTGGGCAGTCTTATACTACAAACGGGTCCAACCTCATGTCTTAATCGATTAATTACTCCTAATTAATCACCCCCATAATTTGTGTTAATTATCATGTTTATTTTAGGAATATGGGTGCACCTAACTTAATAGGCAAATTCCCAACTCCAAAATGTGGGTACACCTAACTTAATAGGCAAATTCCCAACACATAGTATGGGTACACCTAACTTAATAGGCAAATTCCCATACTATGTTCATTTATTTTATGTTATGCATAATTATATTAATTTCACACAATCTTATTAACATATGCATTTAATTAACCCCATCGTTCCCACGTAATTTCGTTCTCATGACATAACACATATAAAAGGTGTCAACTTGCATATGTATGAACATGTTTCAAAGGTGCCATCTTGCATATTAACAAACACATAACTTGCATATGAACTTGCATAACATGTCACATAACTTGCATATAATCTTGTATAACATGTCATATAACTTGCATATTAACTTGCATTACATGTTACATAAACTTACATATTAACAAATACATGACTTGCATATGAACTTGCATAATATGTCACATAACTTGCATATGAACTTGCATAACATGTTACATAACTTGCATATGAACTCATAAACTTGCATATGAACTTGCATAACATGTTACATACTTGCATATGAACTCATAAACTTGCATATGAAGAAACATACAACTTGCATAATTATCATACATGTAACTTGCATATTATCATACATGTAACTTGCATATTAACATATGATCACAAAGCACAAAACTTGCATAACCCACATACATTAGCAAACTAACATCATGTCATATGACTTAAAACCCATTAATCCACAAACAAAACCATATGATCTCATCATATCTTGTGACGGCCTGGAATTTCGCTCGATCCGAATCAGTCGTTAAACCGATCTAAACCTTTCGAAATCCCTGACTGTTGAGAACATGACAAATCAGGACACAAACAGAAGAACATTTCATTGTATATTACAACAACGCATCAGATTACAAGAATATACAGAGTATAAATGAATAAATATTACACAGAAATATCAGAGATTACAATAAATTACATAGCAGCGGAAAATAATATAAAGCACAACTGAAGGTGATATACGGATACAGAGCTTTCCGGATATCATTCCAGCTGTAAACCAGGATCCTGTGAATATAAATCTGCAAAACCAAAACTACTAGCTGCCCGTGCGGAAAATAGGGGCACCCAGAGTTTAGGTTAAAACAATAAACTCCAGGTCAGTCATGTGACTGGTGTGAGAACTAAAACAGTTATTTAAAGCTTTACTTTAAAAGAGAGTAATTCAAGGGACCACGCCGTATAACACGGAACGGGTTTCCTCCCAAGAATACCAGTGCATAGAATAAACAACGCAATGCTTTTTCGAAAAATGAAGCTATTATAAGACCCAGGTCCTATCATACAATGCAACGCAAGCCGGGGGATAGGGTTTTCCCTTATAATAGCCAAACATGCTTGGTACGCTTAAAACAAATCATTTGATACTATAATAAGTGTATAGTGTCAAAACATTTCAATCATAAATATAAATCATAGACGGCATAGTATCCCATGCTACTATGTCGCCATACTAGGCTCTACAAATAAAGCCGCAATACACGTATTGGAAATTGGATTTCCGTCATGAGTCGAGGCAAGGGGCAAGCTCCTCTCCGCGTTCGAGACACTCTAGCAAATGTCCCCGGGATTACGCACACTGGGTAACCCCTGGATGCTTCAGGGCCGGTCCTCACTTACGTTAGAGGATTAGTATTCCTGAACACACGTTTCCCGGTCCTTACAGACCTATAATCGAGGCGCCTCATCCAACAACCACAAAGGTGAAAAGTATATATATGTCAGGGCTGGTAAGTCACTGACACCACCAAAGCTAGAAAGAAACGTGCGCTCTCCCTGCAGTCCGTATCCCGTTTTTAACTCATACCGAGGTGTGAGGCTCGCGAATACACGCTATACACAAAGCTACCTCGTAGGTTATGCTTTGATCATCAACCACAAGACTTTGCTTTTCAACAGAAGCCTTGATCCATGCAACTCAGCATGCCACACAGGCAATTCATGCCATGCGATTGATATCTATCGATATATAACCTCTAAGCTCGTACGTCTCAGAGAAGGGCGTTAAGCAAGAGAATAAATTCTCCGCCGCCAAGCAGATATATATTTAATAGAAATCAATCAACACAGAATAAAATCCAATGTCAGACACACAATCCATTTACAAGTCCGTTCTGGGTCTGAACGAAACCGGAGGCACTTTCCTCGCATATCCATCCATCTCCAAGTACGTCTGGACGACCACCAACTATTTCCATCCTCTCGGGTGTACAGCCCAATCAGGATCGTCAGTAATTACCCAAACGATGTGAAAACTTCCGGTCTTCGACCACCGTCTTCATCTTCGACTTATCGTCGAATCGGTTATTCAGAATGGGTGTAAACCCGGACTTTCCGAACAACCCGCGTATATTAAAAACAAATGTTTACACAAACACAACATACGCCTCATTCCAATTCATTAGTCACTAACCGCAGATTAGCAAGAGAACAATTTCCCAAACATTAACCCCGAAGGCCGAAACCAACATCAGATCAATACCCAGGAAACCATTCTTCTTAGCCAACCTACAGTTAGTTTCTAAATTCCACATTCTTAGGGAAATGTTCCCATTAATTTTATCCAAGATAAATTCCTTAAAATTTATCCTGTAATCTTCCTTTGGATGTCATTTAAAACCAAATTATGGTTTTTCCAACTAGTCGAGATTAGCGAACCGTAACGAAGTAATTATTTATTTTATTTCCCAATCCCAACCTATTCATCCCATGAAGCAAAACTGGTAATACTCCATATCTAACACCGTGGTGTTATCGGTAAAATTAATTACCATTTCACGTTCAAATCTAATTAAAGATTTAACTATCGCTTTGGAGCAAAACTGGTGATACTCCATTCCCGCTTATTTCTAAATTTGATAATTTAGATTACAAATTCGAATTTCAATCTAATTGCAGATTCGATAAAACTCCTTTTACTAGGTTAAAGAACTAGGTGTTATTTAAAACACAGTTCACGACAAACCCAAATCACATTCTATTTGTTATCGGGTTAAAGAACTAGTGTTATTTAAAACACTGTTCACGATAAACCCATTTCAAATTTAACCAAATATATTAGAAATTCGATTATTTAAAACCCCTTTTTAAATCTAATTCATTTATTTAAAAATGATTTGGTTTTAAATTTAGTTCAAAACTAGTTCATTTCGATAAAAATCTATTTTTATCTTTTCAAATATGGAGTTCTTCACCCCAATTTTTCTCAAATCATTTCTTATGATTTTACACAAATTATTGATATTTTTAATAATTTTATCAAGGCCCGTACAGTCGATTTCCAACAATGGCCATCGAACTGCACTTACAGCGACCTTTTTCGAATTTGATTTGGACGTATCTCCAAATCCAACCGTTAGATTTTGAATTTCTAATATTCGTTAGAAAGCTCTTTTCGATACGAACCCAACGGTTCCGGTTTTAGGAGAATCCGACGGTCGGATCTCCCGTAATGTCCGTTTGAAATTAATGGTCGAAATTTACGAACTGCCGCGGCGCGGCGCGTTCTATTCAGGCCATTATTTTATATATATAATATATATAATATATATTTCGTCGATTTCTATTTAAAACGAATTATATATTTAGTTTTGAATTCGTTTCAAAAGCAAATTCAACTTCCATTTCAATTCAAATCAAAATCGAATTCTTCTTTATAAATTCATTTTAAAATTCATTTCTATTCAATTCAAATTTCAATTCAATTTGAATTCATTTCACTTCATTTTAAATTCAATTCGAATTCGTTTTTCAATTCAATTCAATTCAATTCAAATTGGTTTTCTATTCGATTCAAATTCATTTTCTATTCAAATTAACTTCGTTTCGTTTTCTATTTGAATCAAGTTCATTATATATTCAATTTGAAACCAAATTGGTTTTCTATTCCATTCAATTCGAAATCGTTAAAATCGATATAAATATCGTTCGCGTCAAAATGGCGCATCACTATTCAACACGGCTTTATATATTCTGTTTCAAATATTTCTTTTTGTCAACACACGACTAATCTCAACGAATGAGTACCGTCCATGTGTGACTATTTTTGGTTAAAATATTTCGTTCAACACATGACTAATCTCAACGGATGAGTACAGTCAACACATGAACCTTATTTTATATTGATAAAGATGTAAATTTTATTATGAAAATAATTCGTTCAACACATGACTAATATCAACGGATGAATATAGTCAACACATGAACCTTTATTTTATATTCTTTATTTTTCAAATTGGAATGAGGCCCAATCAATTACCATATAAAGTTAATTACATGGATTTTCATACAACACATGTATATAATAGCATTGAAAAATAATCAACCATCAACCAAAGTGCACTACACTGTATAAGCATCAAATATAGATATCTAACGCTTATAACAGCCTGTCAATCAATCGATCGACATATTTAATCAATCAGGATGAGTGAACTTCATATTTCATCCCAACACCCGTGTGGGGTTTCAAACAATCACACACAGATTTTATTTGTGCAGTTGGGCGATGTGTAAAATTTATCGACCCAATCAATGTCATTCAAATAGGTGTACATAAACAAACCGTCCGGTTTGTAAATGAATATTTTATTTATTCGCATTCACGTTAAAAATTATATTTTTAACGATAAAACAATTTATCTTAACATATGAATATCTATTCAGTTCATTTATTCAATAAATGATTATTTTTATTTTTCTAACATATTTTAGAAAATTCGGCGGCATAACGGCACGATACTAGAAACGGGACAAGGCCTAGCCTAATCCCCGGTCTAGTGAAGGCCCACGCCATTCACACATCAATCAAATCAATTCCATTTTGCAAACCACAAAATTTGGAGTAAGAGTCTAACCTAGTCTTACTCCTTCGCCTTATAACGGCGCACGTCTAATCCTAACCAATTTATCGATTCGATTTTTCACACCACAAACCACATTCAAACCCAATATCTCAATCAATCACCAAACATCCAAACAAACAAGTCCATGGTATGTGGACGGGTGTCGGGTGCTACTAAACACCGTCTGCATCCTAGTATATATATATATAAATATAACTAGAAATAAAATTGAAAGGTGAGAAATTCTCACTTATAGCTATCCAAACATCTTGACTCTTCTTTGATAGAAATCTTCATTGTTTTCGCATCTTCGTCAGCTTCGTCGTCCGTAGCCACTACATATATAAAAATCGAATTTTTACTTCGCTATTCAATATATAAAAATCCATTTTTTTCTATCGAAGTTCAATATATAAAAATTCTATTTTTCTATCGAAGTTCAATATATAAAAATTCTATTTTTCTATCGAAGTTCAATATATAAAAATTCTATTTTTCTATCGAAGTTCAATATATAAAAAAAAATCGACTTTTTCTATCGCTATGTCAAATAGATAAAAATTATATTTTTACTTCGTTGTTCAAAGATAAAAGTTATATTTTTATCACGCTATTTTCCATATAAAGATTTCGCCTTTTCAAATTTAAAGATTTCTCCCTTTTAAATTTAAAGATTTCACCTTTATAAAAATCATCACTTTACTTTAACGTATATAAAATAAAAATCAGATTTTTATTTCGTTACATACACAAAGATGATATCTTTATATCCTCTATCCTATAAAGATTATATTTTTAATACTTTAAAAATATAAAAATCATATTTTGACATCATCTATATAGTAAAGACTATATTTTTAATACTTTGAAAATATAAAAATCATATTTTTAATACTTTAAAAATATAAAAATCATATTTTTAGTTCGAAGTTCTATATATAAAAATCATATTTTTAGTTCTAAGTTCTATATATAAAAATCATATTTATAAAAATCTGGTTTTTATTTCTAAAACCATATGCTAATTTTATTTTAAAAACCTTATGTAAATTTTATTTTAAAACCTTATGTATATTTTATTTTAAAACCTTATGTATATTTTATTTTAAAACCTTATGTATATTTTATTTTAAAACCTTATGTATATTTTATTTTAAACCTTATGTATATTTTATTTTAAAATTTTCAGATTTTATAAAGTAAATAATTTCAGATTTTATACTTAAATAATTAAAATAAAACAAAATACAAAGAAGGGAAAGGAAAGGGGGAAAAGCTCACTGTTTTATGCTCAGTGCTGTCGAACCAGAGCTCTACACAAAGAAGCCGGCGCCGCCTCAGGTACATGCCGTCGGACCTGGATCGGAAGGTGCCATGAACGACGTCGAGATCGGTGGCTCCACCGCTACAAGAATCCACCGTGAACGACTCCAGTCCATGCTCGAAAATCGCACCCAACGCTCAACGGATTCGGATCGCACTGGTGCGGATTCGAAGATCAAGGGATCCTCTTTATTTTCGTTTAATAATCTCTTCGAATTATTATTTGGATTGAACGAATTTTGATGGAGAAATCTGGACAATTCCGCCGTAAATCGGCTTGAACGGGGGTGGAGAATTAGGGTTTTAATTTTGTGAATTCTGATTGGCCCTAAATTATTTATATTTAATATTTTTAATATTTATTTCATTAAATTCCAACATCACTTGTTTAACGGTTTGAACTCCAAACGAACCCAACGAATGCCGCCCCTAGCTAAATACCCCCATTCCGAACACAATGGGATATGTTTCGTAGGCCAATTCGGCTGTTACGCTAAGTTTCCGTCAAATTTACATTTAAATCACTATATTGAATTTTAAACGTACATTTCAAATTACCGGGGTCACATACTAACTCTTTAAATTGCAGAAAAATATTTTCTAGCTTCGTATTGACGATACGGTCCTAACAAAACTAGTTTCGTCGAATTCTGAGACCGTTGGAAAAATGGCCAATTTCCAGTCGATTAAAATCAACTGAAACTGGTCAAACGCGTTTTCCTTTGCCACGCTCACATATTGATTCGAAAAATTATGAAATTTAGAATCTAACAATAATTTGACACTGCGGACCCAACAAAACTGGTTTCGTTGAAATCCGAGGTCATTTGCAAAATGTCCATTTTTAAGGGCCTGAATTCCATAGCGACTATTCAGAATTTTCAACTGGACATATCTCTCAATTTTTAAAGTGAAATCTCAGTTTCTTACATCCGTTAGAAAGATATTATCAATTAGATCCTAATGTTTTTGGTTTCACTAAAATCCGGATTGTTTTGCACCCGGTACATTCAATTGAAGTTTGAAATCGAATTATCGAACTACCGCGCCATTTTCAATTCCTATTTATAATTATATATAATTATTTATATTCTAACGACGACGCGTATAATATATACGTTCGAATTCTATTGAAAATAAATTTTCCGTCGATATTATTTAAAATAATCTATTTTAAATATTCAGAATCCGCTAAACTTGCCAAAATAAAAATTTTAAACTGGCCCAGATTTTCCGGGTTATTACAATCTCCCCCACTTAAAACTTTTCGTCCCCGAAAAGGAACAAAGTCGAAAGTGGTTTGATTATTCAATTCTATGTTCGATCTGGCTTCCATTCTCCAACTCTTTAGTTTCTGAGAATTTTCAAAACTTCAAAAATTTGGCTAACACCCTAAATTTTCGAAAAATTTCGCCATAACCTCCCCTGCAATGGGAGCATCGGGGAATTTCAAATAGCTTCCCCGGTCCTTCAGATCTCAAAAAGAAAAAGAAAAAGCCAAGCGGCTAGCCAATAGGCTCACAAAATCATCATCACCCAAACAAAACAGTAAATTATGTAATAAACATGTACCTATTTGTCGGGCAAACAAATTTTATTCTCTGGCTCTAGCCTCCTTGCTATGACCTGTTCAAAAGATATACATGTATGCAAGCAAATGCGACCAATTTTCAATACAATTCAATATTCGATACAATTAGGCATAAATGGTTAAAATTAGCAAACAATTAAACAAGCAACTCAAACATCAATCAATTAGTGGATTAGAATTTCCAAATTCATAATTTTGATACATATACAAAAAATCATGTTTTTGATGCCAATTCACAACAAAGTGTTCTAACTATATAAGTTTTGGTTCTCACACCAGTCGAATGGAAATATATAGAAAATCACACCTTCGTCACTCGAATATAAATTCTGACGACGAGTACTCAACCATCAGAATCATCTTCGGGCCACTAGAGTATGATTCTATATCTACCCAGTATATTAAAACTTCGAATATACGTTCATGACGCGTATATGAAAAATCTTTATATACTTGATTGTCCATATTCAAAATAAATAAATAGTCAAATACGTTTTAAAATGGTTTAAATTTTCAAAACAAAGTTGTTTTCAATTGGAAAATATACTCTTCACACCCGTTCTAGGATACTACTGATCCTATCTCTAACGAGTCATTCTAATTGGATACTACTAATCCAATATCTGATGAATTCTTTCGTATGGTTCTAATGTGTCTTGTTCTCGAGCTCTGTAAACCAAAGCTCTGATACCAAATGTGACGGCCTGGAATTTCGCTCGATCCGAATCAGTCGTTAAACCGATCTAAACCTTTCGAAATCCCTGACTGTTGAGAACATGACAAATCAGGACACAAACAGAAGAACATTTCATTGTATATTACAACAACGCATCAGATTACAAGAATATACAGAGTATAAATGAATAAATATTACACAGAAATATCAGAGATTACAATAAATTACATAGCAGCGGAAAATAATATAAAGCACAACTGAAGGTGATATACGGATACAGAGCTTTCCGGATATCATTCCAGCTGTAAACCAGGATCCTGTGAATATAAATCTGCAAAACCAAAACTACTAGCTGCCCGTGCGGAAAATAGGGGCACCCAGAGTTTAGGTTAAAACAATAAACTCCAGGTCAGTCATGTGACTGGTGTGAGAACTAAAACAGTTATTTAAAGCTTTACTTTAAAAGAGAGTAATTCAAGGGACCACGCCGTATAACACGGAACGGGTTTCCTCCCAAGAATACCAGTGCATAGAATAAACAACGCAATGCTTTTTCGAAAAATGAAGCTATTATAAGACCCAGGTCCTATCATACAATGCAACGCAAGCCGGGGGATAGGGTTTTCCCTTATAATAGCCAAACATGCTTGGTACGCTTAAAACAAATCATTTGATACTATAATAAGTGTATAGTGTCAAAACATTTCAATCATAAATATAAATCATAGACGGCATAGTATCCCATGCTACTATGTCGCCATACTAGGCTCTACAAATAAAGCCGCAATACACGTATTGGAAATTGGATTTCCGTCATGAGTCGAGGCAAGGGGCAAGCTCCTCTCCGCGTTCGAGACACTCTAGCAAATGTCCCCGGGATTACGCACACTGGGTAACCCCTGGATGCTTCAGGGCCGGTCCTCACTTACGTTAGAGGATTAGTATTCCTGAACACACGTTTCCCGGTCCTTACAGACCTATAATCGAGGCGCCTCATCCAACAACCACAAAGGTGAAAAGTATATATATGTCAGGGCTGGTAAGTCACTGACACCACCAAAGCTAGAAAGAAACGTGCGCTCTCCCTGCAGTCCGTATCCCGTTTTTAACTCATACCGAGGTGTGAGGCTCGCGAATACACGCTATACACAAAGCTACCTCGTAGGTTATGCTTTGATCATCAACCACAAGACTTTGCTTTTCAACAGAAGCCTTGATCCATGCAACTCAGCATGCCACACAGGCAATTCATGCCATGCGATTGATATCTATCGATATATAACCTCTAAGCTCGTACGTCTCAGAGAAGGGCGTTAAGCAAGAGAATAAATTCTCCGCCGCCAAGCAGATATATATTTAATAGAAATCAATCAACACAGAATAAAATCCAATGTCAGACACACAATCCATTTACAAGTCCGTTCTGGGTCTGAACGAAACCGGAGGCACTTTCCTCGCATATCCATCCATCTCCAAGTACGTCTGGACGACCACCAACTATTTCCATCCTCTCGGGTGTACAGCCCAATCAGGATCGTCAGTAATTACCCAAACGATGTGAAAACTTCCGGTCTTCGACCACCGTCTTCATCTTCGACTTATCGTCGAATCGGTTATTCAGAATGGGTGTAAACCCGGACTTTCCGAACAACCCGCGTATATTAAAAACAAATGTTTACACAAACACAACATACGCCTCATTCCAATTCATTAGTCACTAACCGCAGATTAGCAAGAGAACAATTTCCCAAACATTAACCCCGAAGGCCGAAACCAACATCAGATCAATACCCAGGAAACCATTCTTCTTAGCCAACCTACAGTTAGTTTCTAAATTCCACATTCTTAGGGAAATGTTCCCATTAATTTTATCCAAGATAAATTCCTTAAAATTTATCCTGTAATCTTCCTTTGGATGTCATTTAAAACCAAATTATGGTTTTTCCAACTAGTCGAGATTAGCGAACCGTAACGAAGTAATTATTTATTTTATTTCCCAATCCCAACCTATTCATCCCATGAAGCAAAACTGGTAATACTCCATATCTAACACCGTGGTGTTATCGGTAAAATTAATTACCATTTCACGTTCAAATCTAATTAAAGATTTAACTATCGCTTTGGAGCAAAACTGGTGATACTCCATTCCCGCTTATTTCTAAATTTGATAATTTAGATTACAAATTCGAATTTCAATCTAATTGCAGATTCGATAAAACTCCTTTTACTAGGTTAAAGAACTAGGTGTTATTTAAAACACAGTTCACGACAAACCCAAATCACATTCTATTTGTTATCGGGTTAAAGAACTAGTGTTATTTAAAACACTGTTCACGATAAACCCATTTCAAATTTAACCAAATATATTAGAAATTCGATTATTTAAAACCCCTTTTTAAATCTAATTCATTTATTTAAAAATGATTTGGTTTTAAATTTAGTTCAAAACTAGTTCATTTCGATAAAAATCTATTTTTATCTTTTCAAATATGGAGTTCTTCACCCCAATTTTTCTCAAATCATTTCTTATGATTTTACACAAATTATTGATATTTTTAATAATTTTATCAAGGCCCGTACAGTCGATTTCCAACAATGGCCATCGAACTGCACTTACAGCGACCTTTTTCGAATTTGATTTGGACGTATCTCCAAATCCAACCGTTAGATTTTGAATTTCTAATATTCGTTAGAAAGCTCTTTTCGATACGAACCCAACGGTTCCGGTTTTAGGAGAATCCGACGGTCGGATCTCCCGTAATGTCCGTTTGAAATTAATGGTCGAAATTTACGAACTGCCGCGGCGCGGCGCGTTCTATTCAGGCCATTATTTTATATATATAATATATATAATATATATTTCGTCGATTTCTATTTAAAACGAATTATATATTTAGTTTTGAATTCGTTTCAAAAGCAAATTCAACTTCCATTTCAATTCAAATCAAAATCGAATTCTTCTTTATAAATTCATTTTAAAATTCATTTCTATTCAATTCAAATTTCAATTCAATTTGAATTCATTTCACTTCATTTTAAATTCAATTCGAATTCGTTTTTCAATTCAATTCAATTCAATTCAAATTGGTTTTCTATTCGATTCAAATTCATTTTCTATTCAAATTAACTTCGTTTCGTTTTCTATTTGAATCAAGTTCATTATATATTCAATTTGAAACCAAATTGGTTTTCTATTCCATTCAATTCGAAATCGTTAAAATCGATATAAATATCGTTCGCGTCAAAATGGCGCATCACTATTCAACACGGCTTTATATATTCTGTTTCAAATATTTCTTTTTGTCAACACACGACTAATCTCAACGAATGAGTACCGTCCATGTGTGACTATTTTTGGTTAAAATATTTCGTTCAACACATGACTAATCTCAACGGATGAGTACAGTCAACACATGAACCTTATTTTATATTGATAAAGATGTAAATTTTATTATGAAAATAATTCGTTCAACACATGACTAATATCAACGGATGAATATAGTCAACACATGAACCTTTATTTTATATTCTTTATTTTTCAAATTGGAATGAGGCCCAATCAATTACCATATAAAGTTAATTACATGGATTTTCATACAACACATGTATATAATAGCATTGAAAAATAATCAACCATCAACCAAAGTGCACTACACTGTATAAGCATCAAATATAGATATCTAACGCTTATAACAGCCTGTCAATCAATCGATCGACATATTTAATCAATCAGGATGAGTGAACTTCATATTTCATCCCAACACCCGTGTGGGGTTTCAAACAATCACACACAGATTTTATTTGTGCAGTTGGGCGATGTGTAAAATTTATCGACCCAATCAATGTCATTCAAATAGGTGTACATAAACAAACCGTCCGGTTTGTAAATGAATATTTTATTTATTCGCATTCACGTTAAAAATTATATTTTTAACGATAAAACAATTTATCTTAACATATGAATATCTATTCAGTTCATTTATTCAATAAATGATTATTTTTATTTTTCTAACATATTTTAGAAAATTCGGCGGCATAACGGCACGATACTAGAAACGGGACAAGGCCTAGCCTAATCCCCGGTCTAGTGAAGGCCCACGCCATTCACACATCAATCAAATCAATTCCATTTTGCAAACCACAAAATTTGGAGTAAGAGTCTAACCTAGTCTTACTCCTTCGCCTTATAACGGCGCACGTCTAATCCTAACCAATTTATCGATTCGATTTTTCACACCACAAACCACATTCAAACCCAATATCTCAATCAATCACCAAACATCCAAACAAACAAGTCCATGGTATGTGGACGGGTGTCGGGTGCTACTAAACACCGTCTGCATCCTAGTATATATATATATAAATATAACTAGAAATAAAATTGAAAGGTGAGAAATTCTCACTTATAGCTATCCAAACATCTTGACTCTTCTTTGATAGAAATCTTCATTGTTTTCGCATCTTCGTCAGCTTCGTCGTCCGTAGCCACTACATATATAAAAATCGAATTTTTACTTCGCTATTCAATATATAAAAATCCATTTTTTTCTATCGAAGTTCAATATATAAAAATTCTATTTTTCTATCGAAGTTCAATATATAAAAATTCTATTTTTCTATCGAAGTTCAATATATAAAAATTCTATTTTTCTATCGAAGTTCAATATATAAAAAAAAATCGACTTTTTCTATCGCTATGTCAAATAGATAAAAATTATATTTTTACTTCGTTGTTCAAAGATAAAAGTTATATTTTTATCACGCTATTTTCCATATAAAGATTTCGCCTTTTCAAATTTAAAGATTTCTCCCTTTTAAATTTAAAGATTTCACCTTTATAAAAATCATCACTTTACTTTAACGTATATAAAATAAAAATCAGATTTTTATTTCGTTACATACACAAAGATGATATCTTTATATCCTCTATCCTATAAAGATTATATTTTTAATACTTTAAAAATATAAAAATCATATTTTGACATCATCTATATAGTAAAGACTATATTTTTAATACTTTGAAAATATAAAAATCATATTTTTAATACTTTAAAAATATAAAAATCATATTTTTAGTTCGAAGTTCTATATATAAAAATCATATTTTTAGTTCTAAGTTCTATATATAAAAATCATATTTATAAAAATCTGGTTTTTATTTCTAAAACCATATGCTAATTTTATTTTAAAAACCTTATGTAAATTTTATTTTAAAACCTTATGTATATTTTATTTTAAAACCTTATGTATATTTTATTTTAAAACCTTATGTATATTTTATTTTAAAACCTTATGTATATTTTATTTTAAAACCTTATGTATATTTTATTTTAAACCTTATGTATATTTTATTTTAAAATTTTCAGATTTTATAAAGTAAATAATTTCAGATTTTATACTTAAATAATTAAAATAAAACAAAATACAAAGAAGGGAAAGGAAAGGGGGAAAAGCTCACTGTTTTATGCTCAGTGCTGTCGAACCAGAGCTCTACACAAAGAAGCCGGCGCCGCCTCAGGTACATGCCGTCGGACCTGGATCGGAAGGTGCCATGAACGACGTCGAGATCGGTGGCTCCACCGCTACAAGAATCCACCGTGAACGACTCCAGTCCATGCTCGAAAATCGCACCCAACGCTCAACGGATTCGGATCGCACTGGTGCGGATTCGAAGATCAAGGGATCCTCTTTATTTTCGTTTAATAATCTCTTCGAATTATTATTTGGATTGAACGAATTTTGATGGAGAAATCTGGACAATTCCGCCGTAAATCGGCTTGAACGGGGGTGGAGAATTAGGGTTTTAATTTTGTGAATTCTGATTGGCCCTAAATTATTTATATTTAATATTTTTAATATTTATTTCATTAAATTCCAACATCACTTGTTTAACGGTTTGAACTCCAAACGAACCCAACGAATGCCGCCCCTAGCTAAATACCCCCATTCCGAACACAATGGGATATGTTTCGTAGGCCAATTCGGCTGTTACGCTAAGTTTCCGTCAAATTTACATTTAAATCACTATATTGAATTTTAAACGTACATTTCAAATTACCGGGGTCACATACTAACTCTTTAAATTGCAGAAAAATATTTTCTAGCTTCGTATTGACGATACGGTCCTAACAAAACTAGTTTCGTCGAATTCTGAGACCGTTGGAAAAATGGCCAATTTCCAGTCGATTAAAATCAACTGAAACTGGTCAAACGCGTTTTCCTTTGCCACGCTCACATATTGATTCGAAAAATTATGAAATTTAGAATCTAACAATAATTTGACACTGCGGACCCAACAAAACTGGTTTCGTTGAAATCCGAGGTCATTTGCAAAATGTCCATTTTTAAGGGCCTGAATTCCATAGCGACTATTCAGAATTTTCAACTGGACATATCTCTCAATTTTTAAAGTGAAATCTCAGTTTCTTACATCCGTTAGAAAGATATTATCAATTAGATCCTAATGTTTTTGGTTTCACTAAAATCCGGATTGTTTTGCACCCGGTACATTCAATTGAAGTTTGAAATCGAATTATCGAACTACCGCGCCATTTTCAATTCCTATTTATAATTATATATAATTATTTATATTCTAACGACGACGCGTATAATATATACGTTCGAATTCTATTGAAAATAAATTTTCCGTCGATATTATTTAAAATAATCTATTTTAAATATTCAGAATCCGCTAAACTTGCCAAAATAAAAATTTTAAACTGGCCCAGATTTTCCGGGTTATTACATATCTCATCTACTTAGTTTAGCAATTGATCATTAGAGTGATAGAAACTCACAACTAGCCAATTTGCACTCCAAATGAAGAAGATTAAGATGCTTAGAATGGATTAGAGGTTGATTAGAGAGTGATTAGCTTGCAACCCTCTTCATAAATTAGTGGAGGCTCCTTCTAAGATTTAATTTGGCGGCATGTAGCCCTCAATTCTATTTTTAGTATGGATTAGGGTAGGTTTAGGGTGTATTTATAGATTAGGTGAGTGTTTTAGGCCCTTAGATTAACCCTAAATTAGATTAGGACCCTTAGATTTCGGAACCTTCCAGAAACCAGCCCTAAGACCAAGCCCAAACCCCAAACTGGTGCACCCAACCACAGAACTCTCTAGAAACTGTGCAGGTTTCCTGTCCCGACATGGGCGCACTTCCCAAGTGCGCCAGTGTATTTTTGTGCTGGCGCACTTCACAAGTGCGCCAGTGCATTTCTGGCCTGTTTCGGGTTTTTCTGCCTAACTTCGTTCGTCCATATCTCTTTCATACGGTACCCGTTTTACGCAAACTCGGACTCTATTTCGCGTATTTTTCCGAGACGAACGCAATGACGCAGATCGTTTCCCCTGATTCTCACATCTGAGATTAATTATACTTTAATTACTAACCATTAGTGTTAATTGAAATTTGGGGTGTTACAGCGCTCGAACTGATTTAGTTCTTCCTGCATGGCAATGATCCAGTAATCATCAGTAGCAGCTTCTTTAGGATTCTTAGGTTCGATATTTGAGAGAATCGCGACATGACCCATTTGATTTAGCTGACTCCTTGTTCTTATTTGTGATGTAACTTCTCCAATAACATTTTGAACCGGATGATCTCTTAGAATTCTAGGAGGAGATCTAAATCTTGGTGGAGAAGGTACCACAGCAGGTTGAGGAATATTGTCAACAATTTCTGAGTCAGAGTCATTATTTGTGATGATAGGATTATTAGTGACTACTTCGTCATCTGATACGTTCTGAGATGGTTTATAGAATTCATAAAAAGAGACATGAAGTGATTCTTCAATAGTTTTAGTTCTCTTATTATATATACGGTAGGCCTTGCTTCGTTCCGAATATCCGACAAATATACCTTCATCGGATTTTGAATCAAATTTTCTAAGATGGTCTTTCGTATTTAAAATAAAGCATTTAGAACCGAAAACTTTGAAATATGAGATATTTGGCTTTCTTTGATTAAATAACTCATAGGGTGTATTCTTGGTCAGAGGTCAAATGGATACACGATTCAAAACATAACACGCAGTTGCAACAGCTTCTGCCCAAAAATGTTTTGGTAGAGTGGATCCATTTAATAATGTTCTTGCACATTCTTGTAAAGTTCGAATTTCCTTTATATAACTCCATTTTGTTGTGGAGTTCTAGGAAACGAAAAATTATGATTTATACCTTTCTTTGTACAAAAATGTTCAAATCATTATTTTCGAACTCTCCGCCACGATCACTTCTTATATTTTTAACCTTAAGTCCTTTTAACTTTTGAATTCTCTTAACGAAGGATTTGAAATGTTTGAAAGTGTCACTTTTGTTTTTCAAGAAAATCACCCATGTATAACGAGAGTAATCGTCAACTATTACAAGCACATAGCGATTATGGTTTATTGACTGAACCTGTGTTGGTCCAAATAAATCCATATGTAATAGCTCAAGTGGTTGTAACGTTGGTATGACTTTCTTGGATATGAAAGACGATTTAGTCAATTTTCCTAATTGACATGCATCACAAAGATTATTAACCGTAAAACTAATTTTGGGTAGTCCTTTAACTAGATCATTTTTAGCTAGTTTGTCAATAGTTCTGAAGTTTATGTGACACAAACGTTTGTGCCATAGCCATGGATCATTATCATTTGCTACAAGACACATATCTGAGTTATGATTGATATTCATATTCAGAATAAAGATATTTCTGTCTCTATAACCTTCAAAAACTAGATTTCGATCTTTATCTAAGATACTACAATTATTGTCTGAAAAGGAAATAGTAAAACCTTTGTCGCACAATTGACTGATACTTAGTAAATTATATTTCAAATTTCTAACTCGCATGACATTAGTAATAAGAGGTAAGTTAGATGTACCATAATTGCTCACATCGCCTTTGCCGATGATATAGCCTTTTGAGTTATCTCCAAAAGTGACTGAGCCACCATCTGAATAAGTGATATTTGTTAATAAGCTCTTGTCTCCAGTCATATGCTTCGAGCAACCACTGTCCAGTATCCACTTTCCTCTTTTCTTGAGTGGGACCTGCAAAAAATAAAATTAAGTCCATGGTACCCCCTTTTTTATAGGGTCCTAAGAGTTAGGTCTTAGGAGTCCAAACCCATACGAGTCCGGTATCCCCTTTATACATATAATTTTGATTGTGATGCATAGAATTCAAAAAAATTTGAATGTACTTGTTCCTAATCAAATTGTTATTTGTTTTAGGAACCCATATTTTTATAGACTTGACATTCTTCTTTTGAAATTTCACAATCGGTTTTGGTTTGGAATATAATAAACTAAGATTTTTCTTAACTTCAGTTTCTTGTACTACCTTATTTTTCTTTTTTCTTTTATTACCAAGATGTTTCTTGATAACTTGTTTCTTATATCCCAATCCATGTTTATTTGTAGCAGATTGTGAACTTTCAATATTTTTTGTCAAATTTTCTCGACTTTTGTTAAAGTTAGAAACATTTTGAGTAATGTCGTCTAACTTTGTTTGTAAACTAGCTTTTTTAAGGTCTAACATTTTGACTTTTGCCTTAAGCTCGTGATTTTCGGTAGCAAGAGCATCATTTTTCCTTTTTGGAGTTTCAATTTCTTGACTCAAAAGAGATAGTTGAGAATCGATATTAGATGATGATTCTTGAGCTTTTTCAAGTTCTTCCTCTAATATTTTCTTCTCATCTTTTAGCATATCTCGTTCAAATTCAGCTCTACTTAAATCAGCTTGAGCTTGTTCGCATTTTCGTTTCATATCTTTAAATTTATATATTAATTCAGCATTTATATCAAGAACTTTTTCAAAAGAAGGAATTTGTACCTCATCTTCTTTAGCCATAAAACATATATTTGCTTGTTCATCATCTGAGTCACTTTCACTATCAGATGAAGATGAGTCTGAATCATCCCATGTCACTGAGAATGCTCGTTTCCTTGACTTGTCCTTCTTGTGTTTGAATTTTTCATTTTCTGACTTCTTCTTTTGCTCCGGACAATCTTTGCGCATGTGTCCCTTTTTGTGACAGTTAAAGCATTCTATATTTGAAGATGATGGTTTATTTGATCCGAACTTCTTTTTGTTGTATCGACTAGCTTTTCGTTGCTTTAAGAATTTCTATTTTTCTTCTTGTGCTTGCTAAGTATAATACACACAAGGATCGTGTAATATGACGAACAATAGTCAAGTATGAAGTAATAGATAATAACAGAACTGTATAACAGTAAATGCAGTAAAAATAGAAAAATCACATCAGGGATTTTTATACTGGTTCGGAGCGCTGTCCTACGTCCTGTCCCAGACTTCTATTTGGATTTTCACTAATCAACAACCTCACTTTACCCGGAGGAACAAGTATACAACACTCGAGCAGCCGAACGGGATTTCACGCCTCTATCAACACGAGAACTTCACAACTTGCCTCTTACAACACCGAGGACTTCAGACAAGATAATTAAACTTGTAATTTGACAATGTGTGTTCTCAATAACACGAATTTGTCAATTCTTGTGCACCCTTCCTATAATCTTATCCTCAAATATGATCTTGTGATTATGAAGATTTGGAAGATGATATCGTTGTTTGAATCTAAAGAATAATATATAGATTCAAGGATTCAAATAACGATATGTGAGAATTACGAGCTTTTGAATGCTTTTAAAGAGAAAGAATGAAATCAGCAAGTAGATAGCAAGAATAGAAAGAATTGTTATTATTAAAATGGTGATTTCATGTTGCTTTTATAGAGGATGGAGAGTTGTAATCATTGGTGAAGAGAAGCAACGAATAGAGATGATTTTTGGTGAAGAGAAAAGGAAACAACCCTTGATAAATAAGAGTATCTATTCGAAAAGTTGTTTCAGTTTGTAGACCAGTCGACTGGTTAAAAATGACCAGTAGACTGGTATTTGAATATATGTACGTTATATACATGTGTGCACGTTCATTTTGCATTTCTGCCCAGAAACGGTCGACCACCCAGAAAGAAACCGGTCGACCGGTTTCTGATAGTATGCACAATGAATGTGCATACATATATATATATATATATATTCAAACCATTGAGGTATATGATTATTTGAGGATAGATTTTAACATTTATAACCCAACTAAAACTCTAAATAATCAACCTCTAATATTAAATACCATTGAATCTCTTCTTTTTTTCGATCTTAAACTTCTCCTTGTCATTTAATCAAAACGCCGTGAATTCCTTGATTCAACATGCGGGACCTGCGAGTTAATTCACGATGCTTGATGTTTACCTCTTGCAAACCATGATTCTACCTATGTAGTGTGACTGTGTGGGGATTACAAGCCAAACCTACTCATGTGGAGAAGTCACATTATTCACCCTCAAACGTACATACTGGTCCAAGCGCCTCAAGTTAACATGTTATTAGACCCTATGTCTAATCATTTAATTAGCGCTTGCGCTTCCCTTTTAGATTTCCATTCAACTTTGTTATTTCAAATCATATTAACTTGTTATTCATGATACCAAGTTCTTTCCGAGCCCCTTGTCTCTGAGGAATGGGCTCCTCTTGCTTATTAATTTCATTCATATAATTTAACCCATTTAAGTTTATTAATAAGCCCATACCATGTTATTCTCTAGATTGTAATTCAAGGTTGGTAATCTACAATCTCTTTATACTATTCATTGTCTAGTTTTATAGTTACAATAGCATGTTCTACTTAATATGTAATTAAGTACATCTCCATTCACATGTTTTCTGTTTAACATGCCACTTATAATTTATGATTAAATATAACTTATTTCATTTCATAAGTTTGCCTTATTCTTTCTTATAATTCCATCTTATACTACCACTACAACTTATCGTTGTTTACATAGTAACTTAGTTCTCTTGACAAAGGTTTACTAATAAGTTTTCTTTCCATAGATATAACTTATGTTGTCCTTATCAGTATATTTCATATTCTTGTTCTCACAGATAACTTAGTTGACAATTAAGTGCAACTTATCTTGTTACATAAGTTATTCCATTTTCTTTATCTTTTATTATAACCTAAGTTATAATTTCCACTTGTCCCTAGGAGAAGCCTACTTATTATATAACATTCTCATTGAAATAGTTTATTTATAATAGGTTACTATCATTCCCCACTCATTCTACTTCTTTTACTGTTGTAACTTCCATTCATTTCCATTAAAAAATTAATGTTATTTTATCTATCCTACTATTTGCATATATTTATATATGTATGTTTATGCACTAAACCTCTCACATTAATCCTACACTTGTAGATGTTGGATTTGCTGGGCGGTTCCGGGCAGACTTCTACCACAAGTTGACTTAACCTCATGTCTTAGCACCGTTACAGATATATTTATGCACTAGACCCCTCACATTAAATTAACAACTTGTGGATGCTGGATTTGCCGGGAGATTCCGGACAAACTTCTACCACAAGTTGAATTTAACCTCGTGTCTAAGTGCGTTACAGTTTTCTATTTACTGCTAATTTTCTATGTAATTTAGGCATGTCCATTCTTTCAAATTTTTACTGTAATCTATATTTTACATGTCATCATATGAAGCCCATTTTATGTCGCATGTTCTTTATAGTGTGTGATTAATTCTATTCTAACATGTAATCATTTAATCATGTAATTTTTCAAATCTAACAAATTAACATGTAATTTTCTTAATTTTGTAGTTAAGAATTCAAGTACATAATATGCGACAAGTTAATCATGTAATCAGAACATGTATGTATACAACAGTAATCGCTACACATATTTTAACAAGTTTACATTTCAACATATTAAACGTTTCAGCATATTAAACATTTCAACATATGAATTTTCCAATATATTTATATTTTAACACATTAATATTTTGACATGTCATATTAGCATTTCATCACTTTAATCATTCTAGCAGATTTACATTGCATATTAACGGGGAATGTCAAACGATAATATATCATTTTCAAAAATGATACAACTTAAATCCACTCACCTAATTTGCTTTCCAAATCTTGAATCTGGTCCAGATCTAGCATTCCATGGTTTTCCCAAACTGGATTTAGAATCTAACAACCATGGATCCACAATTCTTACTAAAAGAAAAAGGGAAGAAAGAGAAATAAAAGAGGAGAAATTAAATTGACCAAGTCCATGAAATTACGTTACTTCGAATAGAATTCTGAACACCTTCTTTATTAATTTACATCTTTTTCCTCCAGATCTTGATTCATAATTTTCCTAAACTAATTATTTTATTTTTCTAAAGAGATTTGAGGAGGAAGAAGAACGACGGAGCTTAGGCGGCTTCTCAAAAAATGTGAGATGTTGGCTAGGCTCTACAAGCCTATTTATAGGTGTTCGGGATCTTATTGTACACGCAGCGCTGAGTCAGCAACAAACGTCCTTAAGAAAACAGTTCATATTCATCAACGAATCTACCCAGATCTTGGGTGGTCGACCCCCTATGTGTCCCGCGAGCTGTTTGGGCGCAGAAGTTAAATTTTCGAATGTTTGAATTTTTGGAATTTATTTAGATATTATATTTACGTATAATCCCCTTATATGTATACAAATCTTCTAATGACCATTTTTCATATATATATATATATATATATATATGCATAACTTTTATTTCGTTTTCAAAATTCAAATGGTGTTATGCCGTTATTTAATTCTTATCAAATTCCTTTGATTGCAGCCTTATTTTGAACTTTTCTCTTGTATGTATATATATATATATATATCTACACATATGTACGCATATATTCTTATATGCATATATACGTATTTTTTCTGTACTTCCTTATATGTATATTTTTCCTTATATGTGCGTTTGTACATATTTTCTCTTTAGAACATGTGTTATTTCAGTCGTTCCCTTAAAACAAAAATATGACGTCGGCAGGGATCAAACTCTATACCTCTTGTATGCAAGCCACATGCTCTAACCAACTGGACTACTAAGGCTATTGTTAACAAGGCTTAGAACAATGATGGTCATTGTTCTTTTCTCATTCCTCTTTTTCATATTTGTTGTAATCTTTTATTTAAACCATTGCATGTAACTTTATCATTTTGCATGCATCTTTTTCTTTTATTTCTCTTTTATTATTAATGCATAATATTTGTAAATCAGTGCATGTAACATATTTACACTGCATGCAACCAATCCTTTCCTTCTTTTTATACATGCATTGCATTTTTGTTTACATTAATCTTTTTTTTTCAATGCATGCATTTATTACATGCAATCATATATTATCATTATTATATTTTTCTTTTATATATTTATGTCTATGCATATATATACTCATATGCATTATTTAATTATTTAATTGTTACAAAATGCAGGGTTTTACATATTATGCTATAATTTCTAGGTTCCAAGTGTCTTTGATTTTTAGAATTCTATGATGTTTCACCATCTTATGTATATTGAGTTTTATACATAGTTGTGTGCTATTTGATGCTTACTTTGGTGATTATACCACTATGTGGGGAACTCCTAGTCGAGTTCGACATGTTATATTTATGTGAATTTCGTTATGTTTTCTCTTTTAATAAGATTTCTATAGACGATTATAGCCCTAGGTTTTGGTCATGTAGATGAAGGAAATACTTGTATTGTGTTATATGTATTACACCTTTCATGAGATCCTTAGATTGAGCGAATGAACCTATTTCATGTACCATATGCTGCTTCTGTATTGATCTTTTTCCTCTTTCATTGTAAGGAAATATTTCTTATATGATATTACCCTTCATTTATCATGTGTTAACTGACATGCTTAAGATTGTCTGACTTGTGTATTTTACACTTAGGTCAGATTGAGTTGTCTAAGGTCCGCATTGTTGTAGATATATGCTTATTTTCACTACTATCAAGGGTTGTCTATTGGGATGCTTAGGCATGTTGTTTTAAGCTAATCGTTTGGTTCTTTCATTTTGGACCTATGTTATGTAAATATTCTATATAGGACATGATACTGTATATATTTTTGTGCATAGACCCACTAACGTATGTTCCTTGTATTATACTTTATGTATTTGTATATCTATGACAATGTGAGCTGTTCTACAATCTATGTTGATTATTGACATTTTGACTTGCTCTAAATTGATTTTTTTACCACGTCAGCATAGTATTAGGTTAGTATTAACTATATCAAGCCATCTAAGGTAAGAAAAAATACATAGGTCCTATTTTGATATACTTAATGCTTTGCAATGATATACGGATCACTCCTAACCAGCCTTATTCTCCACTTTAATATACACTATTACCTAGTAATACTCTTTATTAGGATGGGAAATGTGGGGTGCTACAACTGGGTATTAGAGCGGGATTCATAACAAAACATGATAAACAAATAACAATACATATAATACAGTACATCGAAGTATAATTCGAGTTCTAACACTATCCTAAATTGTAGTTATCTTGAATCGTGTCGATAATATTTTGTGTCCTTTAGGGGAAGATAAGTGGGAATACATTTAGGAATGCATTTTAAAATTTCTGTTGTATTCCTCATGTATCAAGGTCAACTGTCTTGCCCCTATGTATAATCCATATCTATTCTTTATCCTCTTAGCCGATGGTTGGAAATTAGACGAGTGTTGTTCAGATGTAGACCAGTCTAGTGGCTCACATCCTAAAGGCGTTTATATGTCCATCGACCAGATTTTTGTGCTTATCAAGAGCATTCAGCCTCCAGCTACTTCCCATTCTTCTCCTCCGCGTAAATCCTAATTTGCATGCATGTGTAGCGACTTCACTCATCTCTGAGGGAAACTGCCTAAAGGCTCTAAGTCAGTTTTAGATATTCAGGCTTGGCTTCATACCTGTAAGCAAATTTTTGCTCGTATGAAGATTTTAGACCATCATCGCATTCTTGTAGCGTGAGCATGTTACATGATCATGCGTTTGATTTGAATGAGCTCCTTATCATAGAGATAGATGAGTCCAACTTAGAGTGGAAATAGTTTAAAGAGCATTTCAAGCTCAATTTTGTACTTGACTCCGAAAATGAGATTTTAGTTTGTCGTTTGCTTGAGTTAAAACATGGAAAATCTTTTGTTTTCATGTGTGTGAAATTTTTCAAAGCTTCAGTCTATATATGGCATGGAACATATTAATATGCCATACAAGAAAAATCTAAAGTCTACTTGTGGTCTCAAGAAGTATTTAAGAAGAGTTCTCTTACTCCAACTCAAGCTCTCTATTGAAGAAATAGTTAATGTGATACTTCATCTTGAAGTTTCCGAGAAGGAAAAGGATAATGATAATGATTTGGAAGTTTGAAAAAATCCGAACAATGAAAGGCATCACATTCATGACTCTGAACCGTTTTTACCAAATAAGAAGAAGAAGCAAGATGGGCCTAGTTCCTATTCTAGAGTAACACCTCTTAGACCGAGGACTTACTACAAATGTTTCTCCCTTGATCGCTTGTTTAGAGACTGTCTTAAGCCTCGTATGTGCTGTATTAGTAAGAGGGACATTTATCCAAAAGCTTCAAAGATTTCTAATTCTGGAAAACTCATAGTGGAGGATGCTTCTGGTAGATCACCTCATCATTAAGGTACTTTTTTTCTATATATTTTCCTTTAAAGTCTCTTTTCATTTGTTGTTCTCTTTATTGAAATTTATTCAATTCGAATGTGCTACGCTCACTCATATGGGTTAATGATGTTTCATTAGAAATATTATATCTCATGAATTTCTTCTTTTAATTGCGAACTCTAATTGGGAATCCGCAACATGGGGTAGGTTTTATGACAGCATTGAAATTATTCGTGTTACTTCCCTTTTAATCAAGGTGTACCATCTTTTGGGACTCAGTTGACTTTTGTGAATATATTGTCACTATTGACATCGAGTCAAATCCTATGTTAAAACAGCCTCTTACCTTTAGCATCTTCTTTTGTATGCTTAGTTTTTCTATTTCGAATACAAACTGCGGTTCCAAAACTCCTTTATTCTTTATTGACATTCAAGATGACAGTGGCACATCTCAATATCATATAGTGGAAAATTTCCTTTGGATGTCAAGCCAATTTTGGCATTTCCATCTGAGTGGACAAATGAGTCTCGTGTTGATCCCTTTTATGGTATTGTTTACTAGGGAAAGCAAGAAACCAGTAATCTTATCCCTTTATGATATTTGTGATTACTCCCTTTTAGTAGAGTCTCATGCTCTACTGGTTAATGTTTACCTCGTCCTAGCCTATGGGATTGCAATGTTAACAATCGAGGGCTTAATCAAAATCTTATTGTTATTGTAACAACCCAAAAATTTTAGAGCTAATTTCGAATTTATTATCGAATTCTCCTAAGAAATAGCAGTTTCTTAAGGAAGTAGTAGCTAACGAACTCGGATTTCGAATTAAATCAGTTTTATTGAAAACGTATGATGAAATTAGGTAACCAACCAAGTTTCGTCAAAAAAGGAATCCATTAAATATGTCAAATTCGTAAAAGATCGAGAATTTGAACTGAAAATGGACAATTTTGAGGATATCTCGAGAATGGTATATCGCTAGATCGCGAGACCACCTCCATTTGATCCGGAATAGTGAATTTTAGTACTCAGGGAAGTTTCATCTAAAACGGCATCCATATGAGGAAACGAAAAAATAAAAGGCCAAAATTTGAACTTAATTGGGATGGTAATTGGAATTTGATTATCTTAACGGCAAAACTGGAACCTGAGACCTATCCAAAAAAAATTAGAACATAGAATATTAGCTATGTATGAAGTCCGGGAAAATCTCGTATCTAATATAGAAAGTTATTAAGAAAACAAAATTAAAATAAATTATTTGAAAATCCAAACGAACTCCGATTTTGGATTTGAACATATAGGATTGAAGTACGTTAGAAATCGGACGTTATGGTTGAAGAATTTCTGAAAAACATTATCGTTTGATACTCTGACAGTAGGCCGGAAAGTGTATGAGAAAACACGCTTTACTATTTAAAGGGATAAGGATGAATTGTGGCCACTCATTTTCCATGCTTATCTACAAGGACACGTGTCTTCCATCCATGAGATTGAGCCTCCTTATAAATACCCTCCACCTTTATCTCCTTTTCCATTTCATTACCTTTCTTCCCTTAGAAATCTCCTTCCTCCTCCCTTATATCTTTCGGCCGAACCCCTCTTTAAAAAAATAAAGCAAATGAAATGGAGAAAAAGGAAGGAAATCCATAGATTTAGGGGAATACAACCCTTAGCTAAATTATGGTGGACTTTGGTAGCTTTTGGGTGGGGAAATCTCAACTTATAAAGGGGTTTTATTTGCTAGTTATATGATGCCTACAAGATGTTTGATGATATGTCTCTTAGGAAATTAATGGTTTATATGTGGTCATATTGATGGTATATGTTTGCTAATGATTCTTAAATAGATTCATGCTGTAAAAATGACATCTTTATGAAATTCGAAAGTGAAACACCTTATGTTAGTTCACATAATTACACCTTTATGGAATATTAGTTATATACATGCCTTAGTTGATTTGTGGTGGTATGTTTGAATTATTTGCAAGTGATTTGATGTGGTAAAGAAGATTAAACCCTTAAAGATTCGATCTTTATGGATGAAATCCATAAAGGTGTAATCTTTAGGTGTAAATTTGTATTTACACATGAAAACAAGATTTTGGATTTAAAATCATGAAGTTAGAACTTAGTTGATTGATATTTTGGTTAATAACTACGGTTATGAACACCATAAGCTTATGACATGGTTTTGTACACCAAAATATGTTTCATGTTAAGTTTTTATTGTTTGAAAACCGAAAATGATCACCATATGGAATATTAAATAATTATCGAGTTATGGTTACAACTCAATAAACAAATGACATCACAATATTGTTGTTGTTTGGATTTGAATTCTATATGGTTGAAGATATATATACCATAGTCGATAGGGGACAATATGTTGAATTATTGGTTCAATAATTGAGTCTCCACTCAAAAATGATTATTATAGTAATATAATAATCCGATTTTGGAAATAAAGAATATTTTCGGAAAACAACTTTAAAACATGTTTTATAAATTCCAAATGGTTTAAATATGTTTTATAGGTGTTTTTAAACCAATTCGGATCAAATCCTAAGAAATTTTGTTTTGGGCCCAAACCGGACCATTTACATAGCAATAGTTCGCATAATTCGGACCCGAAACTGAAATGATTATAACAGGAGACCTGTAACAACCCGGAAAATCTGGGCTAGTTTAAAATTTTTATTTTGGCAATTTTATCGAATTTTGATTATTTAAAATGAATTATTTTAAATAATATCGACGTGAAATTGTTTTGAATATAATTCGAACGTATATATTATACGCGTCGTCGTTAGAATATAAATATTTATATATAATTATAAATAGAATTGAAAATGGCGCGGTAGTTCGATAATTCGATTTCAAACTTCAATTGAATGTACCGGGTGCAAAACAATCCGGATTTTAGTGAAACCAAAAATGATAGGATCTAATTGATAATATCTTTCCAACGAATCCGAAAAATCGAAATTTCATAGCGGGGATCAAAAGATATGTCCAGTTGAAAATTCTGAATAGTCGCTATGGAATTCAGGCCCTTAAAAATGGACATTTTGCAAACGACCTCGGATTTCGACGAAACCAGTTTTGTTGGGTCCGGGATGTGAAGCTATTGCTAGATTCCAAATTTCATAATTTTTCGAATCAATATGTGAGCGTGGCAAAGGAAAACGCGTTTGACCAGTTTCAGTTGATTTTAATCGACTGGAAATTGGCCATTTTTCATACGGCCTCAGAATTCAACGAAACTAGTTATGTTAGGACCGTATCGTCAATACGAAGCTAGAAAATATTTTTCGAGAATTTTTAGAGTTAGTAAGTGGCCCCGGTAATTTGAAATGTACGTTTAAAATTCAATATATTGATTTAAATGTAAATTCAACGGAAACTGATTCAAACGATCGAATCAGCCAACGATACATATCCCATTGTGTTCGGAATGGGGGTAATACGCTAAAGACGACAGGCGGTGGACCTCGTTTCGAGTTCGTTTGTAAAAGTCAACCTTTTAAATTAATTAAATAAATAAAATAAATAAAATAAAAATAAATATCTCCCCCTTTAACCGTTCAGGCCCCCCCCCTTTTCTTTTTTCATTCGATTCAGTTAAAAAAAAAAAAAAAAAAAAAAGAGGAAGAAGAAATCGCGCCGCCGCCCATCGCCGAACTCCCCCCTCCCTCGTCGGACCCGCCGAACTCCCCCCTCCCTCGACGAAGCCGCCGAACCCCCCCTCCCTCGATGAAGCCGCCGAAACCCACACCCACCCGCAGGTCCCCCTCCTCCTCCTTCCTCCGAACCCTCGACGAAGCTCCCCCCTCCGATTTGCAAACCTCGACGAAGCCCCCCTCCGATCTGCAAACCTCGACGAAGCTCCCCCCTCCGATCTGCAAACCTCGATGAGCCACCCCGAGCCACCGCAATAGCCCCAGCGAGCACCGCCGAGCTCGACAGTCACCCCCCTCCCCTTCTTCGCGAATGTAAGCATTTTATTTATTTTATTCATTTTATTTTAATTCTGTAATGCTGCGAATTTTCTTTTTTAGGTTAATGCTGTTTGTTTTTTTTAGGTTTTAAAACCGTTTTTTTTTAGTTTTAAGTATAAAAACTGATTTTAAAATGAAATTTAAAACTGATTTTATAAGCAATCAAAACTGATTTTTTATATAAAATTAAAACTGGTTTTTAATTAGTAACAAAACGGATTTTTGTTTAAAAGAAAAAAAAACTGTTTTGTTTTTAAAGAGTAAAAACTGATTTTTTTTCTAAAAGGCAAAAACTGTTTTTTTTTAGAAATGAAAACTGTTTTGTTATTATAAAGTAATAAAAACTGATTTTAGGAATTTTTATAAAACTGATTTTAGGATTTTTAAGTTATAAAAATTTAGATTTTTAATTTATAAAAGTTCAGATTTTTGTATTAGGAAAAACCAGATCTTTATATTTGTAGAAGAATAAAAACCTGATTTTTGAATTAGAATTTAAAAACTGATTTTTGAAAAAGGATTGAAACTGATTTTATTTTAATTTTAAGATTAAAGAAAAAGGTTTAAACTTTAAGAAGATCAGATCTGAAGAAAGATAAAAATATGATCTTTGCATTGTAGGAATATAAAAAAAAATAGCATCTTTATATAGGAGGTAGCGAAAGAAAAATAGAATTTTTATATATTGAACTTCGATAGAAAAATAGAATTTTTATATATTGAACTTCGATAGAAAAATAGGATTTTTATATATTGAACTTCATAGGAAAAATATGATTTTTATATATTGAACTTCATAGGAAAAATATGATTTTTATATATTGAACTTCATAGGAAAAATTCGATTTTTATATATTAAACTTTGAAATAAAAATTCGATTTTTATATATTAAACTTTGAAATAAAAATTCGATTTTTATATATTAAACTTTGAAATAAAAATTCGATTTTTATATATTAAACTTTGAAATAAAAATTCGATTTTTATATATTGAATAGCGAAGTAAAAATGTGATTTTTACGTATGTAGTGAAAGCAGCAACGAAGGTGACAAAAAGGCGAAACGACGAAGACTTCTGCAAAAGAAATGCCGTGGAGCTTGGATAGCTTTCGGTGAGAATTTCTCACCTTTCAATTTATTTTTCTAGTTATATATATATATACTAGGATGCAGACGGTGCTTAGTAGCACCCGACACAATCGTCCACAGACCATGGACTTGTTTGTTTGATTGTTTGGTGATTGATTGCGAATTGGTTTGAATGTGGTTTGTGATGTGAAAAATCGAATCGATAAATTGGTTAGGATTAGACGTGCGCCGTTATAAGGCGTAGGAGTAAGGCTAGGTTAGACCCTTACTCCAAATTTTGTGGTTTGCAAAATGAAATTGATTTGATTGATGAGTGAATGGCGTGGGCCTTCACTAGACCGGGGATAAGGCTAGGCCTCGTCCCGTTTCTAGTATCGTGCCGTTATGCCGCCGAAATTTTCTAAAATATGTTAGAAAAATAAAAATATCATTTTATTTAAAGAATGAATTGAATAGAAATTCATATGTTGAAATAAAATGTTTTGTCGTTAAAAATATAATTTTTAACGTGAAGTGAATAAAATAAAATATTCATTTATAAACCGGACGGTTTGTTTATGTACACCTATTTGAATGACATTGATTGGGACGATAAATTTTACACATCGCCCAACTGCACGAATAAAATTCTGTGTTTGGTTGTTTGAAACCCCACACGGGTGTTGGGATGAAATTTGAAGTTCACTCATCCTGATTGATTAAATATGTCGATCGATCGATTGACAGGCTGTTATAAGCGTTGAATATCTATATTTGATGCTTATCCAGTGTAGTGCACTTTGGTTGATGGTTGATTATTTTTCAATGCTATGATATACATGTGTTGTATGAAAATCCATATAATTAACTTTATATGGTAATTGATTGGGCCTCATTCCAGTTTTAAAATAGAAATATTTGAAAAAGAAATATTTGAAATAGAATATTTGAAATAGAATATTTGAAAATAGAACTTTATGAAGCCGTGTTGATTAGATTGACGCCATTTTGACGTGAACGATATTTATATCGATTTTATCGATTTCGAATTGAATTGAAAACGAATTCGAAATGAATTGAATTGAAAACGATTTCGAAATGAATTGAATTGAAAACGATTTCGAAATGAATTGAATTGAAAACGATTTCGAAATGAATTGAATTGAAAACGATTTCGAAATGAATTGAATTGAAAACGAATTCGAAATGAATTGAATTGAAAACGAATTCGAAATGAATTGAATTGAAAGCGATTTCGAAATGAATTGAATTGAAAACGATTTCGAAAGGAATTGAATTGAAAACGATTTCAAAATGAATTGAATTGAAAACGATTTCGAAATGAATTGAATTGAGAGCGATTTCGAAATGAATTGAATTGAAAACGATTTCGAAATGAATTGAATTGAAAACGATTTCGAAATGAATTGAATTGAATATGAATTCAAATTGAATTGAAATTTGAATTGAACAGAAATGAATTTTGAAACGAATTTATAAAGAAGAATTCAATTTTGCTTTGAATTGAAAGGGAAGTTGAAATAGATTTTGAAATGAATTTAAAACTGTTTATATAATTCGTTTTTAAATAGGAATCGACGAAATATATTATATATATATTATATATAATATAATGGCCTGAATAGAACGCGCCGCGCCGCGGCAGTTCGCGAATTTCGACCATTTATTTCAAACGGGCATTACGGGAGATCCGACCGTCGGATTCTCCTAAAACCGGAACCGTTGGGTTCGTATCGAAAAGAGCTTTCTAACGAAGATTAGAAATTTGAAATCTAACGGTTGGATTTGGAATTATGTCCAAATCAAATTGGAAAAAGGTCGCTGTAAGTGCAGTTCGATGGCCATTGATGGAAATCGACTGTACGGGCCTTGATAAAATTATTAAAAATAGTAATAATTTGTGTAAAATCATAAGAAATGATTTGTGAAGAATTGGGATGAAAAACTCCATATTTGAAGAGATAAAAATGGATTTTTATCGAAATGAACTAGTTTTGAACTAGAATTATAATTCTATTTATTTTTAAATAAATAAATTGAATTCGAAAAGGGTTTTAAAAGTAACCAAAATTCCAATGATTGCATTGGAGTGGATTTGAATCGAAATTGTCTTCGGAATATTTCGATGTTGGAATTCGTGATTATACAGGTGTTGTTATGGAAATTTGAAAGATATATATGTATATCGTTATTTCCAATACGACATTTGTTAGTCGTAGAATTCGATATTGAATATAAGCCGATATATTTTCTATTCAGAGCCTTGTATTGAATATCGAATGTGATTTGGGTTTGTCGTGAATGGTGTCTTCACTAACACTGTTCTTGAACCCAGTTGAGAAAAGATTAAATCTTTTTATTTAGATTTAATGAAGTGTACCAATTAAATGATATTTAATTGGAATTGAATTGATATTGATTTTTGGGTTTATCGTGAACAGTGTTTTAAATAACACTCGTTCTTTAACCCGATAATTAATGGAATGATTTTTGGGTTTATCGTGAACAGTGTTTTTAAATAACACTCGTTCTTTAACCCGATAATTAATGGAATGTGACTTTGGGTTTATCGCGAACCGTGTTTTTAGATGACACTGATTCTTTAACCCAGCCACAGATTAAAACTAAGTGGAGTTTTAATGAATCTTTAATTAGATTGAAAAGATCGAGAATGGAGTATCACCAGTTTTGCTCCAGGCGATAGTTAAATCTTTAATTAGATTTGAACGTGAAATTTAGAAACTAACTGTCGGTTAGCCAAGCAGAATGGTTTTCTGGATATTGATCTGATGTTGGTTTCGGCCTTCGGGGTTAATATTTGGGGAATTATTCTCTTGATTAATTTACGGTTAGTGACTAATGAATTGGAATGAGGCGTATGTTGTGTTTGTGTAACACTTATTTAAATATACGCGAGTTATTCGGAAAGACCGGGTTTATCCCATTCTGGATAACTGATACGACGATAAGTCGAAGATGAAGACGATGGTCGAAGACCGGAGGTCTTCACGTCGTTTGGGTGATAACTGATGATCTTGATTGGGCTGTACACCCAAGAAGATGGAAACAGTTAGTGATCGTCCAGACGTACTTGGAGATCGATGGATATGCGGGGTACTAGGTGCCTCCGGTTTCGTTCAGGCCCAGAACGGACTTGTAAATGGACTGTGTGTCTGACATTGGATTTCATTCTGTGTGACTGATATCGGTTGCATAGAGTGGTTTGCCTGTGTGGCATGCTAAGATGCAAATGATCAAGGCTTCTGTTGAAAAGCAAAGTCTTGTGGTGATGATCAAAGCACGGCCTTTGTGGCGTAGCTTTGTGTAACGTTTACCTCGCGTGTTTCACACCCGGTATGAACCAAAAACGGGAGAGGACATCAGGGAGGACTTGCGTTTCTTTCTAGCTAGAAGTGGCGTCAGTGGTTTTACACGCCCTGACGAGTTTGACTTATGTGGTTGTTGCGGTTGCGAGGCGCCTCGGTTATATCGGTTTCGGCCGAATGCATTCTGGTCGGCTGACGGACCAGACTTACACCCCATAGGGTGGGGAGACGTATTGTTCAGGCATAATAATCCACTCCGTGTGGACCGGCCCTGACGATCCAAGGGGCAGTTGCGGCTGTTCCTGAGACACGGGCTAGAGCGTCTCGAATCGGTTGAGGACTATCTTTTGCCTCGGTTCATAGAAGGAAATCCAATTTCCAAATACGTGACATTTGCGGTTTTATTTGTAAACCTATATATGGCGACATGATATATGGTACCCATGCCGCCTATGATTGATACTTATGATTTGAAGTTGTTTTATACACTATGCACTTATAATAGTATCAAATGATTTGTTTTAAGCGTATCAAGCATTCTTTGGCTGTTATAAGGGAAAACCCTATCCCCCGGCTTGCGATTGCATTGTGTGATAGGACCTGGGTCTTATAACAGCTTCATTTTTTCTTCGTTTAGCATTGCGCTGTTTGTTTTATGCACTGGTATTCTTGGGAGGAAACCCGTTCCGTGTTATACGGCGTGGTCCCTTGATTTACCTAGCTTTAAAAATAAAGATTAACTGTTTTAGTTCTCACACCAGTCACATGACTGACCTGGAGTTTATTGTTTTAACCTAAACTCTGGGTGCCCTTATTTTGACACGGGCAGCTAGTAGTTTTGGTTTTGCAGATTTATATTCACAGGATCCTGGTTTACAGCTGGAACGATATCCGGAAAGCTTTGTATCCGTATATCTCATTCTAGTTGTGTATTGTATTATTTTCCGCTGCTATGTATTTAAATGTAATTTAAATCTCTGATATTTCTGTGTAATATTTATTCATACTCTGTATATTCTTGTAATCTGATGTATTGTTGTAATATACAATGAAATGTTCTTCTGTATGCGTTCTGTTTTGTCGTGTTCTCAAACGATAGGGCGTTTCGAACGGCCTGGATCGGTTTAGCGACTGGTTCGGACCGGGCGAGATTCCTTGCCGTGACAGTTGGTATCAGAGCTTTGGTTTACAAAGCAGAGAACAAGGCACATTAGAAACATACGAAAGAATTCATCAGATATTGGATTGGTAATATCCAATTAGAATGACTCGTTAGAGATGGGATCAGTAGTATCCTAGAACGAGTGTGAAGAGTATATTTTTAAAATGAAAACAAATTTTGTTTTACAAATTTAAATCAATTATTCGTATTTGATTATCTATTTATATTGAGTTGGACAATCCAGTATATATAGGTTTTGCGTATACGTCTGATCCGCGTGTATTCAAAGTTTTAATATATTGGGTAGATATAGAATCACATTCTAGTTGCCCGAGGATGATTCTGATAATGCTGCAGCGTTACCAGTATTTATTTTCGAGTGACGAAGGTGTGATATCTATATATTTCCATTAGGCTGGTGTGAGAACCAAAATTAGATAGGGCTTATTGTTGTGATTTGGCATCAAAAACATGATTTTTGTATATGTATCAAAATTATGAATTTGAAACTCTAATTCACTAATTGATTGATGTTTGTGTTGTTTGTTTAGTTGTTTGATAATTTTGAACCATTATGCCTAATTTGATCGAATATTGAATTGTATTGAAAATTGGTTGCATTTGCTTGCATATACATATATATCATTGAACAGGTCATAGCAAGGAGGCTAGAGCCAGAGAATAAAATTTGTTTGCCCGACAAATAGGTACATGTTTACTACATAATTTCCTGTTTTGTTTGGGTGATGATGATTTTGTGAGCCTATTGGCTAGCCGCTTGGCTTTTTCTTTTTCTTTTTGAGATCTGAAGGACCGGGGAAGCTATTTGAAATTCCCCGATGCTCCCATTGCAGGGGAGGTTATGGCGAAATTTTTCGAAAATTTAGGGTGTTAGCCAAATTTTTGAAATTTTGAAAATTCTCAGAAACTAAAAAGTTAGAGAATGGAAGCCAGATCGAATGTAGAGCTGAATAATCAAACCACTATCGACTTTGTTCCTTTTCGGGGACGAAAAGTTTTAAGTGGGGGAGATTGTAACAACCCGGAAAATCTGGGCCAGTTTAAAATTTTTATTTTGGCAATTTTATCGAATTTTGATTATTTAAAATGAATTATTTTAAATAATATCGACGTGAAATTGTTTTGAATATAATTCGAACGTATATATTATACGCGTCGTCGTTAGAATATAAATATTTATATATAATTATAAATAGAATTGAAAATGGCGCGGTAGTTCGATAATTCGATTTCAAACTTCAATTGAATGTACCGGGTGCAAAACAATCCGGATTTTAGTGAAACCAAAAATGATAGGATCTAATTGATAATATCTTTCCAACGAATCCGAAAAATCGAAATTTCATAGCGGGGATCAAAAGATATGTCCAGTTGAAAATTCTGAATAGTCGCTATGGAATTCAGGCCCTTAAAAATGGACATTTTGCAAACGACCTCGGATTTCGACGAAACCAGTTTTGTTGGGTCCGGGATGTGAAGCTATTGCTAGATTCCAAATTTCATAATTTTTCGAATCAATATGTGAGCGTGGCAAAGGAAAACGCGTTTGACCAGTTTCAGTTGATTTTAATCGACTGGAAATTGGCCATTTTTCATACGGCCTCAGAATTCAACGAAACTAGTTATGTTAGGACCGTATCGTCAATACGAAGCTAGAAAATATTTTTCGAGAATTTTTAGAGTTAGTAAGTGGCCCCGGTAATTTGAAATGTACGTTTAAAATTCAATATATTGATTTAAATGTAAATTCAACGGAAACTGATTCAAACGATCGAATCAGCCAACGATACATATCCCATTGTGTTCGGAATGGGGGTAATACGCTAAAGACGACAGGCGGTGGACCTCGTTTCGAGTTCGTTTGTAAAAGTCAACCTTTTAAATTAATTAAATAAATAAAATAAATAAAATAAAAATAAATATCTCCCCCTTTAACCGTTCAGGCCCCCCCCTTTTCTTTTTTCATTCGATTCAGTTAAAAAAAAAAATAAAAAAAAAAAGAGGAAGAAGAAATCGCGCCGCCGCCCATCGCCGAACTCCCCCCTCCCTCGTCGGACCCGCCGAACTCCCCCCTCCCTCGACGAAGCCGCCGAACCCCCCCTCCCTCGATGAAGCCGCCGAAACCCACACCCACCCGCAGGTCCCCCTCCTCCTCCTTCCTCCGAACCCTCGACGAAGCTCCCCCCTCCGATTTGCAAACCTCGACGAAGCCCCCCTCCGATCTGCAAACCTCGACGAAGCTCCCCCCCTCCGATCTGCAAACCTCGATGAGCCACCCCGAGCCACCGCAATAGCCCCAGCGAGCACCGCCGAGCTCGACAGTCACCCCCCTCCCCTTCTTCGCGAATGTAAGCATTTTATTTATTTTATTCATTTTATTTTAATTCTGTAATGCTGCGAATTTTCTTTTTTAGGTTAATGCTGTTTGTTTTTTTTAGGTTTTAAAACCGTTTTTTTTTAGTTTTAAGTATAAAAACTGATTTTAAAATGAAATTTAAAACTGATTTTATAAGCAATCAAAACTGATTTTTTATATAAAATTAAAACTGGTTTTTAATTAGTAACAAAACGGATTTTTGTTTAAAAGAAAAAAAAACTGTTTTGTTTTTAAAGAGTAAAAACTGATTTTTTTTCTAAAAGGCAAAAACTGTTTTTTTTTAGAAATGAAAACTGTTTTGTTATTATAAAGTAATAAAAACTGATTTTAGGAATTTTTATAAAACTGATTTTAGGATTTTTAAGTTATAAAAATTTAGATTTTTAATTTATAAAAGTTCAGATTTTTGTATTAGGAAAAACCAGATCTTTATATTTGTAGAAGAATAAAAACCTGATTTTTGAATTAGAATTTAAAAACTGATTTTTGAAAAAGGATTAAAACTGATTTTATTTTAATTTTAAGATTAAAGAAAAAGGTTTAAACTTTAAGAAGATCAGATCTGAAGAAAGATAAAAATATGATCTTTGCATTGTAGGAATATAAAAAAAAATAGCATCTTTATATAGGAGGTAGCGAAAGAAAAATAGAATTTTTATATATTGAACTTCGATAGAAAAATAGAATTTTTATATATTGAACTTCGATAGAAAAATAGGATTTTTATATATTGAACTTCATAGGAAAAATATGATTTTTATATATTGAACTTCATAGGAAAAATATGATTTTTATATATTGAACTTCATAGGAAAAATTCGATTTTTATATATTAAACTTTGAAATAAAAATTCGATTTTTATATATTAAACTTTGAAATAAAAATTCGATTTTTATATATTAAACTTTGAAATAAAAATTCAATTTTTATATATTAAACTTTGAAATAAAAATTCGATTTTTATATATTGAATAGCGAAGTAAAAATGTGATTTTTACGTATGTAGTGAAAGCAGCAACGAAGGTGACAAAAAGGCGAAACGACGAAGACTTCTGCAAAAGAAGTGCCGTGGAGCTTGGATAGCTTTCGGTGAGAATTTCTCACCTTTCAATTTATTTTTCTAGTTATATATATATATACTAGGATGCAGACGGTGCTTAGTAGCACCCGACACAATCGTCCACAGACCATGGACTTGTTTGTTTGATTGTTTGGTGATTGATTGCGAATTGGTTTGAATGTGGTTTGTGATGTGAAAAATCGAATCGATAAATTGGTTAGGATTAGACGTGCGCCGTTATAAGGCGTAGGAGTAAGGCTAGGTTAGACCCTTACTCCAAATTTTGTGGTTTGCAAAATGAAATTGATTTGATTGATGAGTGAATGGCGTGGGCCTTCACTAGACCGGGGATAAGGCTAGGCCTCGTCCCGTTTCTAGTATCGTGCCGTTATGCCGCCGAAATTTTCTAAAATATGTTAGAAAAATAAAAATATCATTTTATTTAAAGAATGAATTGAATAGAAATTCATATGTTGAAATAAAATGTTTTGTCGTTAAAAATATAATTTTTAACGTGAAGTGAATAAAATAAAATATTCATTTATAAACCGGACGGTTTGTTTATGTACACCTATTTGAATGACATTGATTGGGACGATAAATTTTACACATCGCCCAACTGCACGAATAAAATTCTGTGTTTGGTTGTTTGAAACCCCACACGGGTGTTGGGATGAAATTTGAAGTTCACTCATCCTGATTGATTAAATATGTCGATCGATCGATTGACAGGCTGTTATAAGCGTTGAATATCTATATTTGATGCTTATCCAGTGTAGTGCACTTTGGTTGATGGTTGATTATTTTTCAATGCTATGATATACATGTGTTGTATGAAAATCCATATAATTAACTTTATATGGTAATTGATTGGGCCTCATTCCAGTTTTAAAATAGAAATATTTGAAAAAGAAATATTTGAAATAGAATATTTGAAATAGAATATTTGAAAATAGAACTTTATGAAGCCGTGTTGATTAGATTGACGCCATTTTGACGTGAACGATATTTATATCGATTTTATCGATTTCGAATTGAATTGAAAACGAATTCGAAATGAATTGAATTGAAAACGATTTCGAAATGAATTGAATTGAAAACGATTTCGAAATGAATTGAATTGAAAACGATTTCGAAATGAATTGAATTGAAAACGATTTCGAAATGAATTGAATTGAAAACGAATTCGAAATGAATTGAATTGAAAACGAATTCGAAATGAATTGAATTGAAAGCGATTTCGAAATGAATTGAATTGAAAACGATTTCGAAAGGAATTGAATTGAAAACGATTTCAAAATGAATTAAATTGAAAACGATTTCGAAATGAATTGAATTGAGAGCGATTTCGAAATGAATTGAATTGAAAACGATTTCGAAATGAATTGAATTGAAAACGATTTCGAAATGAATTGAATTGAATATGAATTCAAATTGAATTGAAATTTGAATTGAACAGAAATGAATTTTGAAACGAATTTATAAAGAAGAATTCAATTTTGCTTTGAATTGAAAGGGAAGTTGAAATAGATTTTGAAATGAATTTAAAACTGTTTATATAATTCGTTTTTAAATAGGAATCGACGAAATATATTATATATATATTATATATAATATAATGGCCTGAATAGAACGCGCCGCGCCGCGGCAGTTCGCGAATTTCGACCATTTATTTCAAACGGGCATTACGGGAGATCCGACCGTCGGATTCTCCTAAAACCGGAACCGTTGGGTTCGTATCGAAAAGAGCTTTCTAACGAAGATTAGAAATTTGAAATCTAACGGTTGGATTTGGAATTATGTCCAAATCAAATTGGAAAAAGGTCGCTGTAAGTGCAGTTCGATGGCCATTGATGGAAATCGACTGTACGGGCCTTGATAAAATTATTAAAAATAGTAATAATTTGTGTAAAATCATAAGAAATGATTTGTGAAGAATTGGGATGAAAAACTCCATATTTGAAGAGATAAAAATGGATTTTTATCGAAATGAACTAGTTTTGAACTAGAATTATAATTCTATTTATTTTTAAATAAATAAATTGAATTCGAAAAGGGTTTTAAAAGTAACCAAAATTCCAATGATTGCATTGGAGTGGATTTGAATCGAAATTGTCTTCGGAATATTTCGATGTTGGAATTCGTGATTATACAGGTGTTGTTATGGAAATTTGAAAGATATATATGTATATCGTTATTTCCAATACGACATTTGTTAGTCGTAGAATTCGATATTGAATATAAGCCGATATATTTTCTATTCAGAGCCTTGTATTGAATATCGAATGTGATTTGGGTTTGTCGTGAATGGTGTCTTCACTAACACTGTTCTTGAACCCAGTTGAGAAAAGATTAAATCTTTTTATTTAGATTTAATGAAGTGTACCAATTAAATGATATTTAATTGGAATTGAATTGATATTGATTTTTGGGTTTATCGTGAACAGTGTTTTAAATAACACTCGTTCTTTAACCCGATAATTAATGGAATGATTTTTGGGTTTATCGTGAACAGTGTTTTTAAATAACACTCGTTCTTTAACCCGATAATTAATGGAATGTGACTTTGGGTTTATCGCGAACCGTGTTTTTAGATGACACTGATTCTTTAACCCAGCCACAGATTAAAACTAAGTGGAGTTTTAATGAATCTTTAATTAGATTGAAAAGATCGAGAATGGAGTATCACCAGTTTTGCTCCAGGCGATAGTTAAATCTTTAATTAGATTTGAACGTGAAATTTAGAAACTAACTGTCGGTTAGCCAAGCAGAATGGTTTTCTGGATATTGATCTGATGTTGGTTTCGGCCTTCGGGGTTAATATTTGGGGAATTATTCTCTTGATTAATTTACGGTTAGTGACTAATGAATTGGAATGAGGCGTATGTTGTGTTTGTGTAACACTTATTTAAATATACGCGAGTTATTCGGAAAGACCGGGTTTATCCCATTCTGGATAACTGATACGACGATAAGTCGAAGATGAAGACGATGGTCGAAGACCGGAGGTCTTCACGTCGTTTGGGTGATAACTGATGATCTTGATTGGGCTGTACACCCAAGAAGATGGAAACAGTTAGTGATCGTCCAGACGTACTTGGAGATCGATGGATATGCGGGGTACTAGGTGCCTCCGGTTTCGTTCAGGCCCAGAACGGACTTGTAAATGGACTGTGTGTCTGACATTGGATTTCATTCTGTGTGACTGATATCGGTCGCATAGAGTGGTTTGCCTGTGTGGCATGCTAAGATGCAAATGATCAAGGCTTCTGTTGAAAAGCAAAGTCTTGTGGTGATGATCAAAGCACGGCCTTTGTGGCGTAGCTTTGTGTAACGTTTACCTCGCGTGTTTCACACCCGGTATGAACCAAAAACGGGAGAGGACATCAGGGAGGACTTGCGTTTCTTTCTAGCTAGAAGTGGCGTCAGTGGTTTTACACGCCCTGACGAGTTTGACTTATGTGGTTGTTGCGGTTGCGAGGCGCCTCGGTTATATCGGTTTCGGCCGAATGCATTCTGGTCGGCTGACGGACCAGACTTACACCCCATAGGGTGGGGAGACGTATTGTTCAGGCATAATAATCCACTCCGTGTGGACCGGCCCTGACGATCCAAGGGGCAGTTGCGGCTGTTCCTGAGACACGGGCTAGAGCGTCTCGAATCGGTTGAGGACTATCTTTTGCCTCGGTTCATAGAAGGAAATCCAATTTCCAAATACGTGACATTTGCGGTTTTATTTGTAAACCTATATATGGCGACATGATATATGGTACCCATGCCGCCTATGATTGATACTTATGATTTGAAGTTGTTTTATACACTATGCACTTATAATAGTATCAAATGATTTGTTTTAAGCGTATCAAGCATTCTTTGGCTGTTATAAGGGAAAACCCTATCCCCCGGCTTGCGATTGCATTGTGTGATAGGACCTGGGTCTTATAACAGCTTCATTTTTTCTTCGTTTAGCATTGCGCTGTTTGTTTTATGCACTGGTATTCTTGGGAGGAAACCCGTTCCGTGTTATACGGCGTGGTCCCTTGATTTACCTAGCTTTAAAAATAAAGATTAACTGTTTTAGTTCTCACACCAGTCACATGACTGACCTGGAGTTTATTGTTTTAACCTAAACTCTGGGTGCCCTTATTTTGACACGGGCAGCTAGTAGTTTTGGTTTTGCAGATTTATATTCACAGGATCCTGGTTTACAGCTGGAACGATATCCGGAAAGCTTTGTATCCGTATATCTCATTCTAGTTGTGTATTGTATTATTTTCCGCTGCTATGTATTTAAATGTAATTTAAATCTCTGATATTTCTGTGTAATATTTATTCATACTCTGTATATTCTTGTAATCTGATGTATTGTTGTAATATACAATGAAATGTTCTTCTGTATGCGTTCTGTTTTGTCGTGTTCTCAAACGATAGGGCGTTTCGAACGGCCTGGATCGGTTTAGCGACTGGTTCGGACCGGGCGAGATTCCTTGCCGTGACAAGACCCGACTATCGTATTTTCCTAAAACAAACCATGTTTTGTTTGGAATTTGAATAGCTTTCTAATAAGTTAAAAATATAGAAGTTTCAACGGTTGGATTGTAAAATATGTCTAAATCAGTCAGGCCAGAAAATCTAGTTTTGCAGTTCAACTATCAAATTAAGATTTTTCTGAAATAAGTTTTATAAAATCATTTAAAAATATGGAAAAAGATTTTTTTTTTTAATTACAAAAAGTGATTTAAAAGTATTTTGGACAAATTATATTGGTTTTTAGAGAATAAAGCTCAATATAGTGGATTTGAGGAAAGCTTGAATATTCAATTCAAATAATTTTAGTAAACGTTAATTATAAGAGAAAAGGGATTTTTCCCTATGAACTATATCCATGTTTTAAAGGAGACTTTATTATTGGGTTAATAATCCAATGGATTTTTAATTTGACGCTAATTATTTGAAAAGACCAGGTTTTACCCATTCTAAATAATTAAACAACGTGTTGAAGATATTAGGTTATTATGATCGAAGACCGGTATTCTTCACATCGGATGAATTGCCTGTTGATGTCTCATATGGATTTTCTCCCCATTATAAGGTAAAAGTGACGGCATATTTGACCGTACTTGAAGCATATCGGATTATAAGAACTTACACTCCTAGGTGGGGATGTGGAATTAAGTGCCTTCGGTTTTGTTTCTATACCCAGAACGAACTTGTTGATGGAAGTCATGTCTGACATAGAATGACTTTGGGCATGCTAAGGGTTGAGCTGTGATCAAGGCTTTTGTTGAAAAGCAGAGCCTTGTGGTGATGACCAAAGTAAGGCTTAAATGCGTAGCTTTGTGTAACGTGACTTCGTGGACCTCACACCCCGAATTGAGCCGAAACAGGATGATAGCCGGCATGGTTTGAAACTAACATTCCGTCTAGCAAAGGGGTAGTACTATGGTATGAAGCCCTGGTATTTACTTATGTGGTTGTTGGATATGAGGCACCTCAGAATCGGTTTGCATTCCTGACCGTGGGACGTTATGTTAAGGAAACTCTCCGGTTGAAAGATATTAGGGTAATAATCCACATATAAGAAGTGGACCGACTCTGTACTTGCTGAAGGGACGTTGGACATTCTTGGGACCTTACTAGGAGGGCCCGAATCGGATAATTAAGGAAGTAATTCTTAGCCTGGCTCACGTTGGAATCCAATTTCCAATACGAAACCTTTTTATGATTTTAAATTGTACCTATGTAGCCAACATAGTGGGATATAGCACTATGCGAGCTAATATTTATAAGTTTATTTTCAAAATGATTTTTGTACACTTTAGACATTATCATAATATCAAGTGTTTTGTTTAAGCTATATCAAACATGTTTTGCGATTATAAGGAAAATCTCTATACTCTGGTTTGCGCTTGCATTGTGTGATGGGACCTAAGGCTTATAATCGTTCATTTTTTTTAAAAGTCATGTTTTTCAAACTTAGTTTATGGTTGCTATGGTTGTGCATGTATCCTTGGGAGGAAACCCGTTCTGTGACATGCGGCGTGGTCCCGAGATACCTTATTCAAATTAAGGCTATGTATAAGATTAGTTAATACAGTTTTCTCATACCGGTCCCATGGCTGACTCGTGTTTGTTTTTCCCTTTCAAACTCGGGTACCCTCACTTTCCATACGGGCAGATTGATCAGCAAAGTCTCATCTTATCCCTTGGAGCTATTTTGGTTTGGGAGTTAGAGCTACACTAGAAGATTTTAGTTTGGACCTACCTCTATATTATATCTATTTCTTTTGTTTCCACTGTGTACTGCAAGATATATATCCTTGGGTTGTAATAACTCTGATGTATAACTATGTATGACTCTGATATGAAATGTATTACGTTTACTTATGTTGTTGTGTTAATGTGTTATGTCTCATAGGACTATCTGTACCCAGGTTCGGGTGCGGGTCGCCACAGTTATCATCAGCTTTGTGTATCTAAATACCATATGAATTAATTAATTATCAAATAACAAGTTGAGCCTTATATTGGAACAACCAATGTGAATAAATTAAAACCTATCAGAATGTAGAGCAAAAACTAGTGGACTGTTTCGGCTAACCGTGGCTTCAGAAAATCAACATGGGATTAATTTAAGGATGTAAAAACATGGTTGATAATTTTTCCCAAAATGGCATAACAGCTCCAAGAAAATGGCAACTGCTAATATTTTTGCATCTTCTTCTTTCAAAAATTCTCAAATTAATCCTTAGTTCTCTCAGCCGTTCTTTGGAATCTAGCAAAAGTGAATCAATCATTTTTTGATACCATTTTTCCCAAATTCGCACGAAGATACAACTAAAGATAAGTAGGGAGAGATTAAACAAGGATCGTCGGTGTTATCATTGTGGAGAGGCAAATCAGGTTGCGATGGACTGTCAAAATCAGATCCGATGTTTTCACTGCAGAAATATGGTCATAGAAGAATTGTATGTCCTAAGATTTTTAGGGGAATCTCCCTTTGAATTTGTGCATTTTAACTATTTGACCTTTTGCCATAAACTGCTTATTTTCCTGAATATATTTGACGAGTTAAATTCTTATCAGAAAAATAATGGGGCTTATTTACTTCTAGATTTGGGATGGCATTTGGAAGGAATTATGGATGATATGCTATGGGAAAAGATTGTTTCGTTGATACAAGATATGGTGGTGTCCCTCCATTGCCATAACCATTAACTAAAAAGGAGCAGGCTTTTCGCTTTTGCATTGGATTCCGAAGATTAAAGAATATTTTTGCAAAATCTGATTCTATAACTAAGGCAAGGATTTTTAGTATATTGGACGAGCTTTTGGGTCATTTTGATATTATCAATTCAACAACAAATTGTAAACCTATGTTGGTGAGTCAAAAAATTAGAAGGCAATCATGGCAGCTAATTGAGAGCATGTAGCATCAGTATTGAATTGTGATAATGCAATTTTTAGGGATAAAGCGATAATGTTAAACATGTATAATGATAGAGAGTATATGTTATTAGACCATGATGTGCATAAGTGTTTGGGAGATAAGAGTTTTTTGGGTTCGATTATTGGACATTCTCAGGAGAGACTGAGGTGTGATGTTAGCGTTGACCAGGTGGTTGGATGGAGATCAGTGAAAGATGGACAAGGAATAATATTGGGGATTGATGATTACGCAAATATAAAAGGGGGAGTTTCTCTGATGTTATTAATCTGAATGTTATTCATGAGAAAGTGGTGAGAAATTCTTCAAATTGGTGTCCAACGGAGGATATTACTGTATAGAATCATTATGAGATTTTGAATTCGATTGGTGATCGAGAGGTGAATGATGATATTGTGGATGAAATTACTATAGATGTGGTGAGGAGATGTACTAAGGTTTCTAGAAGGAACTTTTGCTTTTAAAAAAGAGAGTTACTTTAATGTTTAGAAAGAAAGGTGGGGGAAACAATGGTAGAAGGAAATGTGAAATAAAAAATGAAAGCTTGACAATCAATATTATAGGATCATCTCCAAATAATATCATAAGGGAGAATGAGGGGTTGTCGAGTAGCATGGGTATGGGTTCTTCTAGTGGGTTGAAATAGGATTGGAAAAATAATGTGCATGGTATGATGCACGCATGCAGATAATTGGAGAAGTGTGTTTCCAGAATGTGGAAATAGCATAAAGATAAGGGCAGGCATATTGACACAGGTTTGAATGGAGGACATGTTGTTGTTTTGAAGGAGCTTATTGAAAGGGTAGGAAATAAATATGGTAATAGTTTGTTAATTTATGGGAGGTTTTGGTGATAGTCAATGTCTTAAAAGGGAAGAGGTATGGATTTTCATGGAAGAGGTAAGTAATCAGAACGTTTTATTTAGGAGTGGTGATCTGAGTGATAATGGTCATGGTTATAAATCAGATATGTATGTGTTGTGTGAGTATATTAGTGAGGATGGCGATAAGAATGTACTTTGTTTGTTAGCATCTAATTTGAAGGAAATTATATACATGTTGAAGAAGGAGAATTGGATGTGATCTATTGTGAAAACTATATGTATTTGGGGACATCAGGAAGGGGTGTAACGTGGTCCATTTCTTTTGTTCCAGGTCCACAAACATGTTTATCTGTGTTGAGCTATGAGATGGATAAGAGAAATGTGGGTTTTTTGGATAGATATACTAATACAAATGAGGTATTGTTGGTAAAGGATAGATTTGAAATCGCTTCTAGCAGTGATATGAGCTCTATATCAGCTAGGAGAGGTAGACATAAGAAAGTGGTACAAACTAATGGTCTTGTTCATCGCAGTGCGAGGATTAGATCTATTGCCACATCATCCCATGGTAGGTTCCCTGATTCGAACGCTAATGGCAGCACTTCAAATTTGGGCTCAGGTATGATTTCTATTTATAACAGTAGTTATTCACCATATGCATTGGGAAGTTTATCTACTAAGCAGTTATGCCAGCTAGCCGATGATACAACTTTTAATTTCACTAATATAGAATTAGATGTTGAGTTCATTAGAAGTAGAGAAATGGAGAGGGTTAATACTTTGAGATGCTGAAGTAGTTAGTTGGAATATTAAGGGTCTAAATGACCGTAAAAAATGCGATAAAGTAAGATTTTTTTTAAGGATTACCAAATAGATATTGCATTATTGAAAGAGACAAAAGTAGATAACCCTGATTTAAGATTTTATAAGAGGGCAGGAGGATCTCATTTTCGTAACTAGGCTTGCCTACCAGTTATTGGTAGTGCAAGGGGTCTAATGCTTGGTTGGAGGAAAACTTAATTTAGGCTTCTTCAAGAAATTCTAAAGAAGCATTCCCTTCATATCATATTATCATCTCAAGAAAATAATACTATTTTGGGTATTACTAACGTATATGGTCCTCACACAAAAATAATAAGGAGAATTTTGTGGGAGGAATGTACTGAATTCAGAAATCTAGTCCCTAATCAATGGATTATGGGGGTGATTTTAATGTCACCATTTTTTGGGAGAGAGATCACCTCGTGAAGGTGATTTCTCTAATATGGAAGAGTTCAATGACTTTATTTTAGGTAATAATTTAACTGAAATACCATTAAATAATAGATCGTTTACTTGGTCCAATGTGAGAGAAGAACCATTGCCCTATTATTCAGAAAAATGTGGCTGTAAGATTTTTCATAAGTAATGAGGTTGAGGATATGATTTTTTTATAAAGTAAAAGGCTTGCCATTTTTATATTCGAACCATTGTCACATTATCCTTTCATGTGAATCAAATTTATCCATTAGCAACAGTTTTAAATTTGAAAAAAATGTGGCTTTAGATTCTAGCTTTTCAAATTTTGTTGCTTTTAAATGGAATTCCTTATTTTATTTTAATAATTTGTATGTGGGTAATTCTGCTAAGATTTTGTTGCGAAACTGGGAAAATTTAGATTTTTTTTCTAAAAAGTTGGAATAAGTATGTTTATGGAAGTATTTTTTTATTTTTTATTTTGACAAGGCCGACGGGGCTGAGTGGTCCCCTATCACTTTATTGATACGCTGAAGACGAGTACAAAGACGACAAAGAGTAGCAAAAAATAGAAAAGACTACTAAGATAACACAGCTATCAAGGCTTAAAGGAAGCTAAACAAGAAAACAAATATATACAGCCTAAACAAATTAGAAATGAAGGATCCCAGGGTCGAAAGTAAACTTCAAGAACTTAACACCTTCTCTTATATCATGCCATAACTGTAGCTTAACATGGTTCAGCGTGGAAGCTATGTCTGGCTGAAAGATCCTTAAGTTCCGCTCAGTCCACCCTCTATGAACATAATTTTTCAATACAAAACTGAATACTCTAGCTCTCGCACTTTTTCCTATATATCTCTTGTACAAAAATTCCCCGTCGATTCCACTGCTAGTTCCATGAGCCCCTAACATAGCCAAAGCAGCTTGGAGGATTGGGTGTGTGGCACTACATTGGAAAATTAGATGGCTGACAGTCTCCGTTTGTACATTACACAGCCATCGGGTCTATAGAACAAGCATTCCTCTTGCTGCAAGCTTATCTTTGATTAAGACAACATTAATGAAAAACTTTCCAAAGAGTTAGGTTCTCCTTTTCCGGGCTGTCTTTCCTCTAAATGATCCTATTCCACCTACAATTATTCATTGATGAAACACCGTGAAGTTCATAATACATAGTTTTTATAGAATACTGCTCACCTTGGGTTTTCCAGAAAGCTACTTTATGTGTATTATTGAGCACAGAACTGGTAGTGATATCGGCCCAAACTTTATTGATGTTCCGGTTCGAGGAGTTGGGTAGCATGAACTGATTTCCACTTATCACACTGTCAACACTAGCAAGGTTGCCAATCGCTATTTGCATGATCTCCAGGTATGTGATAATATTCGAGATAATGGTTCCAAAGTCCAACCACAGATCATGCCAGAACCTGATCTTATTATAAGCACTATAACCAAATTTAAAGTAAGGCAAAAATAAATTCCTGAGCTTTAGGATACTTTTCCACGTCCAGCTATGGGTTTGGTTTAAGCCATCATCCAAAGACTGGCGTCCTTAATAACATGACTATACGACCAGTTAACCCATAGAATGTCTTTCATACTAAGAATCTCGTCCATATGTTTTCTGATAGCAGCCACATTCCACTTACACATGTTTATTATACCAAGATCTCCTTTATTATTAGGTTTTTCAAGCAAAGAAAAGGATATAGGAGCAAGATACTTCGTATGAGTGTTACCTTTCCATAAGAATCTCATAAAAGCAGTCCTAATCATTAGAATCAATTTTTGCGGAAGAGTAAAGGTCCTAGCAATAAACATGCATAGAAATGATAACGACCTTTATTAAAGTTAATCTACCAGCTTGACTGAACATTCTTGATGACCAACAGTCAAGCCTGGCAGATATTTTTTCATATAAAGGAAGACATTGTTGTGTTGCAATTCTAGAAGTCATAAGAGGTAAACCTAACTAAGAGATGGTGTCAGGATTGCAAGTAAGCGCAGTCAAATCATGATTTTGTTGTTTGTGCAGATTAGTGATGCCAACGGCTTTGAATTCAGATTTGTCAGTGTCGACCTTTAAGCCAGTCATTTTATAAAATTTCTCGAGAGTGTTCATGATGTTGTTCAAAGTTTCAGTTTCAGGTTTACAAAATATAATGAGGTCATCAGGGAACATAAGTGAGGCGATTCTTGGGTTACTACACTTAGGATGAAATTTAAATTTGTTATTGTGCACAAGTTCATTGAGAAGTTTGGTCAGGAGTTCCATAACAATTAAGAAAATATAAACAGATATAGGATCTCCCTGCCTAATGCCTTGTTTACTTTCAAAGAAACCTACCAGGGTACCATTAATATCAACAGAAAACCGTGCAAAACTCATACACGCATATATCCAAGCAACAAAACTTGGAGGAAAATTTATGTAACTTAGAATCCTAGTTATTGACGTTCGTTGGATATAGTCAAAAGATTTCCTAATGTCTGGCTTTAGCATGATTTTAGGAGAGCAATTACTGGAGTTGTAACCTTTAAGTAACTCGTGAGCTACTAAAACATTGCCGAGGATACTTCTAGAAGGCAGAAAGGGAGATTGATTCATAGAGATAATTTCAGGAAGGACCAACTACAATTGGCTAGCAATAATTTTAGATATACAAATATAAATGGAATTGCAGCAAGAAATTGGCCTGAAAGCACCTACGTCACAAGCATTTTTGGTTTTCGGAATTAAGGCAATTGTTGTGTAATTAAAGAATTCATCATTTTGCCACTTTTAAAAAAATGTTGTACAACCTTGTAAACATCACTTCGAATGATAGATCAGCTATGCTTAAAAAAAGGGCAATAAAACCAACAGGGCCTCTACACGAGTTTTTTTTCAAGGAAAACATCACAGATTTTATTTCAGCATTTGTAATTGATTCAGAAAGAAGGTCATGTTGCATATCATTAAGTACAGGCAAGATCATGGGATAAATTGCTTCAATGTCCCGTATAAAATTCACCACGTTGCCAAAAATGTCAGTGTAATATTTAACGAAGGAATTTTGCACCGAAGAAAGTGTAGAGTGTACCTGACCTTGAGCATCCATCACAGAGTATATGGACTCTCTAATATGCTTAGCTTTTAATACGGCATGATAGTAAGCTGTATTTCTGTCGCACTCCTCATGCCATTTGATTCTTGATTTTTGCCTACTCACTAAAGCCTCAAAGTGAAGAGCGTCCCAGTAACTGTTAGAAGCAAGGTTTCCTCTTGAACATGAGCAGTGTTTCTCATGTCATTTTGCATATCAATTTGAATAGAAACAAGCTTCCGTTCAAGCTATTTTGACAGTTTAGTACCATTACCATACTTTAGGTTAGACCAAACTTTAAGAGCACTTTTAACCATTCTGAATTTTTTTGGATAAGATAACCATTGGGTTGCCAAAAATTGGAGAAAGCCAATGCTGCTTAACTGTCTCAAGTAAGTCAAGGTCTTGAGTCCATGTATTGAAAATTTTGAAACTAGGAAATCTAGTTTTTTCGGTCTCGCCTAGTCTAATAACTTGCGGGGAATGGTCAGAAATAAGGGGAGGAGGCAGTTCATTCGATATACACGACCAAGTATTTAATGCAATATCGTTACAGAAAGCGTGATCAATTTTAGAAGAAGTTCTAGGACATCTCTTTTACGATTGTTCCATGAGAAAGGAACGCCAAAAAAAATAATTTCAAGAAGTTTACAGACGTTGAAGGTAACATTAATAGCTCTTATCTCTGATAGCACAACTCAGGTTGTATTTCATTATCATGTACTTACATTGACCCAGTTTTATATCGTCATGCGCTCCACGAATGTTCTAAACACTAATGTTGTGCAGCATCGGTAAACTCGAATTGTTGATTGTGCACATTTTCCATAGATCTCATTTGGATCTGACTCTGGTCTATGACTAAGGATTTATTCTTTCTGCTACTTTTTTCCCCACTATTTGCCTTTTCTGAATCAAATAATTGAGAGTCAATTGCTTCCTTGAATCCAGGTGGAGGAGCAGTGTTAAAGTATGGATATTTAATTATATCCTTGGCTTGACTTCCTGTTACTTCTCCACTGGTAGTTAGTTTTCCTTCATAGCTTTCTGAAGGTAACACTTTAGCAAGAGGTTGAATTGACTGCCCATGTTGCTCTCTTTTGTCACGGTACTTAGGTGCTACGTTGTGTAGAAAACTCGCAATGGGTAGAGCAGCCACGAATGCAAGCTCAAATCCCCTGTTAGAGTTCCCAAAGAAGTTCGTTTCGCGCTGGTGTTCAGCATCTTTGCCAATAGGAGTACTCGCCACTTCGCTTTCAGGTATGGATACTCCTTCTTTTTCATTACAATTCAAGAGCTGGCCTTGATCTGTCACAAGAGCAAGTCTAACACTTTGACTCATAAATTCCATGATTCTGTGGGAAAATTCCTTCACATATTCTTTCTCGAGATCTCACTGTTGTTCTCCTAGAGCCGGGTCGATCACATTTCTGCCATTGTTGTTGCCACCATCACCATTGTCATCCTCTAACACTTCATTAAAGGCATCAAAATTGTTCAAGGTGGGTAGCGGCAATTTCAAAGTTTTAGGACATGCAACACTGGTATCATTCATTTTTTCACCTGTTTCCTTCTCTTCAATATGATCATTCTTACTTCCCTCTTTGTTTCCGTCTTGTATTTCACCTTCTTTGATGTCTTCCACTGTATTCACAGCCTGTACTGCATGATTTTGGCTCGCAAACTGAACTGTTGACTATCGTTAGTGCTTGGCTCTGTGATGTTATAATTGACAGGTCAAAAAACACCAATAGTACTTTTTCCTTTGTTTTTTTGTTTGTTTCAAGCTTCTTGTTCCTTTGCACTCTCTGCCAAGCTTGCATGTTATGCGGCAACAGTTTTCCTCCATAACTATTGTCATTTCTCCTCAACATTGGCTGGCGTGTTATTGCATTATTGTTTACCACAACACTGTTATTCCTGGCAATCTGCTTTGTTTGTTCTCTCCTTACATTGTTCAATTCAATTCCTTCTTTCCTTTTCGAGCTTTCCTCTGATCTGTGTTCAACTTATTTGTTTCCTTCACAGTTTTCATTACTATGCCCAAAAGTTTTACAGTTAGTACATACAAGAGGTCTCCATAGGTAGGTGATTTTTACTTTTTGCGTTCCTCCGCCTGGAATTTTGATTAGGAAGTCATCAATTAGTTGCTTGTCAGGTTGGGTCTCAATCAAACATCTTGCATATTCCAATCTTTCTAGTCTCTCTGTCGTTTCATCTAAGCAAACCATTCTACCCAATCTACATGCCAGCCAATTAATACCTGGGTGCGACCAAGCAAAGAGGGGGATTTTTGTAAAATGTGCCAAAATAGAGATTGCTTTAATTTGGCCACACACGTTACTGACTTGCGGATCACAGAATTTAATTATAAACAGTTTGTTCCTCATTATCAGTGGATCACTCATCAGAATTTTCATTCTATCCTCTTGGTGAGTGAATTGGAAAAGGAATAACACCCCATCAGATTTTACTCTAAATGTACCTTTCAATTTCCGGTTCGAAGAGACCTTTTTCACAACAGCTGTAAAGGTAAGAGGCGCACCGAGGAAAAAACCGACCAGAGACTCACTCTACACCTTCGAACCAGCTTCAATTATTTCAAGGGTGTATTCAATGGCACCATCCTTGTCAAAGGTGGGAATCATGTCAATGGGGTTGTACTTCTCCGCATTTCGAGGCAAATGCTGAAAGAAGGAAGTCCTACGCCGTTGACTAGCCGTATGATCAATTACAATATTGAGGGATGGAAACTCATCAGAGGAAGGGGATGAAAAGCCTAGGTTAGGGTTTACTGTAGGAGTAGGAATAGTATTAGGGTTCGGCGGAGGAGGAGGGTTTGACGTAGGTTTAGGGTTAACGGTAGGGTTTGTCATAGGAGGAGGGGAAATAGGTAGGTCAGGCAGAGCAGGTGGAGGAATGGGAGGAGGAGGTGGTTGAAGTATTTGAGTTGACGTGATTAATGGTAAGGGTTGAGGATTGTTCGAAAGATGACTCGGTAGTCGTTAGACCTTCTGCCCTTTTTTTTAGGATTGAGTTTTTTTTTATAAAATATGAAAATAGAAGATTTCCTTTTTTTTCAAGTTTGTGGAAATATTAGAATTAGAAAAGATAAGATTATGTGTGAAATGTTTGATTTAGATAAGATTAGTAAGAGCAGGAGCCTTAATCAAAATGAGATTGGTATGCTTTACAGCCTTAAAAATGATCTTAAATCGATTTTAGAAAAAAGGAGGTCATGTGGAAGCAATGGGCTCGTATACAACGGATTAAAGAGGGTGATAACAGTACAAATTTTTTCCATAGTGTAGCTAATAAGGGGCGTTGTAACAATTTTATTCATTCTATTTTTATTGATGACATATAATTGACTGTTCAAAAAGATTTACATGATGCTTTTACTAATTATTATAGACATATCTTTGGATCTAAAATCAAGAGAAGGATAAATATTAGGTGGAATGACATTTATCCTTCTAATGCTAAGATTGATTTAGTAGATCTACATACGCCATTTTCAGAATAGGAGAAGGCTATCAATGATATGCCTAGTGATAAAGCTCCTGGTCCGGATAGTTTTTCTATTCTTTTTTATAAACAATTTTAGGATGTTTTGAAATTTGATATAATTAATTTACTTAATGATTTTTTGAAACACCCCACCTCCGTTAATGTCACTCACAGAGGGAATGCCTTAGCTTCGGTGGAGCATTATAGGTAAAAGATGCAGATAAATTACAAGACAGATAAATAAAGCAGCGGAAAATAAAGACATTATATAAACAACTTAATTCAGTCAAGCTTTTACAACAATTTCCTCAATCATACTTAAATGTAATACATAGAACTTTGTCTTGATTTAAAAACTTCCAAGAATAAAAGAAGCATAGAAATAATGATATTCCATGGTAAAGCATGAACCAGCCACAGCAGTGGAAGAGAGAGAGTCCAAAGCGATACACCAACTAATCTTCAAGCTTGGAAAGAGAAGAGGTCCAAGTTAGGCTGAGCTATTCCCTCCCTGACTACCTGGGGGGGAAACGGAAGAAAAGAGGCGAAAAACAAACTAGGTCAGACATAAATCTGGTAAGTCCAGTGATCTTTCAGCATGCAAGCAAGATAAAGGATCATGACATGAATAAACCGAAAATAGGACAATACCATAAAAACAAGGTAACAAAAGACAAGATAAGTGCAAGGTGAACTAAATGCGCTTCTACTTTTTCTCTGCTTCGCTACTACTATGTTAATCTGATTTCTATATTTATCTCTGCAACAACTAACTAGTGTCCCAACTAGTAATCTGTATAAAATGATAATCGTGATCCCAACCCCCCGTAATTGTGGTAGCCTTCAGGTGTACATCTATCGTGAGGATTCCACCTCAATCAGCCTAATTTCCATGAACATGTTAGGTGTAGCCTTACTACCCTATCGATCGGCTCCCTACTTGTATTCATGTTCCATGTGTCTGTGTCAATCGGCCCTCTCTTGCGTGTAGATACCCTGTGCTGGTCCCACCATAAGGTGTATCAATCCTTATGATAGCAACCCGACACGATTCAAGAAGCACAGTGTATTACTATTAGTACCTAGTGCCTGCTTTTTCCCACTCCGGAGTACGTGTACGCCCGTAAACCGTCGGAACCTACACTGACGTACCCCCTACCGCTGCATTGACTGCTTATAATCAGCCCAGTAATCGTGCCCCACCCTACGTAGTTCAGGTACCGTGATACATCCATGTGGGTTACTGCTGAAATGGGTCCCCGTTACTAGGGTTTCCTATTAGTTAAGTTTGTGGGCCTATATTTACTAATGTTACCCACCAACCCGATATGTACTTAACTGTAACAGCCCGCACCTCCGTTCAAGCAAGATATTGTCCCCAACTTAGCCACCGTATAGGTGTGGGGTTTTGTTCCTCAAAAGGCCTCGGCGTTAGTAAGAGATGGACTCTACTATATAAGTAATCACTTCACACATGCTTCCATGATGTGGGACTTAGGGGTGTTACATTCTCCCCTCCTATAGAGCCCAACGTCCCCATTGGCTCACAAACACCTCACCCAAGCACTGTGGTCCACAGAGGAGCCACAATTCCGGTTGGGTATTGGCTCTGATACCACTGTAACAGCCCGCACCTCCGTTCACGCAAGATATTGTCCCCAACTTAGCCACCGTATAGGTGTGGGGTTTGTTCCTCAAAAGGCCTCGGCGTTAGTAAGAGATGGACTCTACTATATAAGTAATCACTTCACACATGCTTCCATGATGTGGGACTTAGGGGTGTTACATTAACCCTCCCATCGATTCAAGCATTTTTAATAAACGGTTAAGTTTTGTGGGCCTATATGTACTAATATTACCCACCTAAACGAGATGTACTTAACCCTCCCATCGATTCAAGCATGTTTATTTAATAGTTAGCTTTAGCGAGCCTATATTTACTAATATTACCCACCAACCCAATATGTACTTAACCCTTCCACTGATTCAAGCATGTTTATTTAATGGTTAAATTTTGTGGGCCTATATTTACTAATATTACCCACCAACCCGATATGTACTTAACCCCCCTCCCCCCCGCACATTACGCCATATTAGTTAAGTGTTGTCCGCTCACGTTAACTTAACCTACTCATTCATCATGTCATGTTGGTTAAGCATTTCTTATTAACTTAACCCTCCTTACTTATCATGTTGGATCGGTTAAGTGTTTCCTATTAACTTAACCCCGTTCGTTCATCAAGTTATATTGGTCAAGTGTTTCTTGTTAACTTAACCCCACGTATTCATCTTGTTGTATTGGTTAAGTGTCATCAATCAATTCAAGTTAACTTAACCCACCTATGTGTCATGTTACTTTGGTTAAGTGTTGTCTTCTTGTGTTAACTTAACCCTACTACAAATCAAGTTATATTGGTTAAGTGTTGCCCTCTTATTTTAACTTAACCTTTCTATAAATCAAGTTATAACGGTTAAGTGTTTCTAAATTTAATTAACCTCACCCACTTGTCTAATTAACATGTTATAACGGATAAGTGTTCTAAATTTACTTAACCTCACCCACTTCTCTAATTAACATGTTATAACGGTTAAGTGTTCTAAATTTACTTAAACTCACCCACTTGTCTAATTAACATGTTATAACGGTTAAGTGTTCTAAATTTACTTAACCTCACCCATCAGTTTAGTTAACATGTTGAATTGGTTAAGTGTTTCCCTAATTGACTTAACCCTACCAATCTTGACTTAGCATTATTAAAGCACCAACCACTACCATTAGACATGTATTGTTGTGGTCACTGGATGTGCCGGTCGGTTCCGGGCAGTTTTACACCACAACTCAGTCTAACCTCGGATCCTTTTTGGACTCAATGCACTAATCACCCACATTAGACAGGTATTGTTGTGGTCACTGGATGTGCCGGTCGGTTCCGGGCAGTTTTACACCACAACTCAGTCTAACCTCGGGTTAGGCATATTCGTCTTTTCTAAATTTACATATTTCTTATTTATGACAAATTCCAAATGTAAATTATTCCCAATTTAATTATGCCATAATTATCCTTTTAATTATGCTCACAATTAAAGGTATACTAAATATACCATTTCATGAACCAATCTATGCCATGTAATTTTTCATGTTTATCCTACATATTTATATGTAAATTATAAATCAATTATTGTCATGGCCCACTTTCCTTCTAAATCACGTTCAAAATTTTAGGTGTATAGATTATACCATTTTCATGCCACTTATCATGCTTATGTGTCAAACATGCCAATTACTTGCAATTTCATGTTTCCCCAACGTTACCCCCATTGTACGTTCGCAAAATTACATAGAATGTTAGGCTCGATATTTTAGCCTAACTTAAAAAACAAAAAGGAGGAAAAGAGGAACTTTGCAACATTCCAACATCATACAGAAGTATAGATCTAACTACACATATGTCTCATGGATTTGGCATAGAACAATATACTTTTAGCTATGAACTTGCAAATTTGATCTATGCAACATGAACCACAAGCATATGAATTTACATAAAACTATACAAGTTAAACTTGGCATGTAGTGGTGAACTTGCAAATTAGATCTATTATAAAGGCATATGGATCTAACATATAAAGTTGTAGATCTAAACATATAAGGTCGTAGATCTAAACATGTATGCATAATGGCTCTAAACAATTAGGCATAAACGACATGACTTAGCCTAAAACTTGTATGTATCATAATATCACCAAACTTACATATGATAATTTCAGTCCCAAATTCCTATACAAAATCATAGGTTTACTCACCAATTTCCACATAACATGATAGGTTTGATAAACCACAATAGTTCATAGGCATATATGATAGAATAGACATGAATAAACATGAATCAGCATCACATACAACTTGATAAAATTCTATTTTACAATTCATTACGAATCATGTCTTTAATTTATTCACATCTGAAAGATAACTACACTTACAATCAAAAGGAAAAACTTGATTTCAGGGATCTGTATTCTGAAATTGAATTGCTCGCCTTTGATGTAGATCGTTGAATTCTCTTAGTTGAATTAGATTAGATTTAATTTGACTTAGGTTTTAGTGGCGGCTAGGTTTAGATGAGAGTGAATAATAGAATTAGATTTTAGGTTTAGGGTCCTTATATAGTTGTAGAGAGTGTTTAGGACCATTAGATTAACCCTGAACCACGAGAACCAATCAGATGCCACATCTGCCTTAGAGTGAATTAGCCCATGGGTTGACAGCCAAACACCCTGAATCAACCCCTAGTCGACCCAGCGGGGCTCGGGTCGACCTTAAAAATGGGTCGCCTCCCAATTCACTGCTTTGAACTTTTTTTTGCATATTTATTTATTTGATTTTTATATATATCTATATATATATATATTTCTCATATGCATACAAACTTCAAGGCTTAATAACTTCTTCATAAGGTATCCGTTTTATGGAAACCAAATGTCTATCTTGACCAAAATTTTGAGATGAACGTAATAGCGCAAAGTGTTCTTGAATTTGTTAATTTTAATATTCTCAGAAAATACGGGGTGTTACATTCTCCCCTACTTAAAGGGTTTCGTCCCCGAAATCTTCAAGTTAAGAAGAATGCATCCTAACATCCAATCATCCATCTACTCATCCATCATCCACAAGCATCCATTGTCCTTAAAAGACTTCTAATGTCATATGAACATATGCAGAGTGTGTGTATATGCCTCTTATCTAGTGCAAAATCAAGCGTTTACTGATCCAGTTGACCTCCTTAATGCGAATCATGAGAGTGTCATGCGTCCAATATGTATGCAAATATCCCTAATCATGTAAATACTATATGTGTGCATATTCACTCATCCATATGCAACATCCATATGATAACACATCAAGTTTCAATACATATACAAATACATTCATATGCATATGCAATATGAAAGTGACTGAGCCGATCTAGTCCCTAATGTGTGTATATGCATCCACGAGCAACCACTAGCAAACACTTGCAACCACTTGCAACCATCAATTATAAATTGTCTCAAACACATGTTTTCATCCATTGGCTTCTACCTAAGGATCGAGGATAGGACCGAGAGGATATACTTAAAAGATAAAGACTAGCATGCAAATAAATATTACAGAAAAAGGAAGAATCAAGGATATACCCTCAAAAAGGTATGATGCGCGTATCTAGTCTTCAGTCTTCTAAATCGCATCTTCTTTGAGCTTCACTCCACTGTACCTTAACTAATTTAACTTCACGATTATGAAGCTTCTTGACCTCCATTTCCAAAACCCACTAGTAAAGATAGGACCTCGATCATTTACTATGCTAGAGGGTATCCAATGTTGTCGAACTATCTTACCAAGATAAACAGAAGTTAACCATGATACCAAGTGTATATACTAAGATGATTAAAGGTTTCTCTTCTACTTAGCTTATCCCTCATGTCACAAATCTGAGGGTCTAAAGCTAAAGGTTTCTATGTACTTTTTACCTCTCTTAAGGTTAGTTTGTTTTCACTTAAGGCGCCTACCACAACTATTTATCTCTCACGCAAACCATCCTAGTCGAACTCGACATCCCTCAAGTACAAGCCCCAAAGGCCTAAACCAATATCAGACAAGCACCCAAGGAATACCTCCTCCGAATTTGGACGATCTATGTGAGGTGATACTAGCAAAACAACCAAACAATTGAGCACTTAACCGACTCTGGCTATCCTCGCCAATCTTGCTCCAAAACTATCATTGATCGCATAAATGGCTTTGTATTGTCAACTGGATATATGCGGAAGTCTATCTCGAATTTTTAGGGGGAAAACTCCTAACCTTAATCAGAAAACATCAGCGTACTCATGGACTACTCTAACGGATTGAAAATCATCGATAAATACATAAAGTGATTCTAGGTAGCTAAGACAAACTGATCCCTTAGGATCGTACGAAATTTCGAGGGTATTCCCGAGGCAAGTCGAAAGTCTAACTACCCTCCTTTCACAATTACTAACTAACTAATCCATGCCCAAAATCAACCCATAGCCCATGAAACCAAAAATATAAGTATCTCAAATCCTTACAAACCAAAGATAAATGAGTCGAACCACAAATTGGACTTGAGACAATAATGGGATCCTCTACTATACATGCTCTTGGATGCAGAGACTCAACTATGGAAGAAGATATAAACGAATGCGAAGCGCAAAAATCAAAAAGAGTACTAGCTGGATGATTAAGAAGAAAAACTAGACTTTTCAACAGAAACCTTACTACCTCTCTCTTAGGTATGCTGGTGGTGAGATCATGCACTTACCTTCCAGAAAATCCTGTCTTTTTTTCTTGCCCTTGCCCTAAATTATACGACCCGTTATACCAAAATAATGAAACTTCCTCTTGTTTTAGGTTTTACTATTCTTTCCTCCCCTCCTTTGTGAACCAAGTCCATATCCATGAGTTCTTCATCCTTGTGTTGTGCTCCTTAGCCAAACTCCCTCATTCTCATCTTTTCCATCCTTATGTAACTTGTTGACAGGTCTTTTGAAAGCTGCCTCCATCGTACGGAAAATCCTACAAAGATCGAAAGAAAAATAAGCCGTAGGTGAAACTATTGTGGCTATAGATGGAAGTTGGGCGCTTATTTGCCCTTTAATAAGTGTCGTGGTCTCATCAAGCCTACGGAACCATGCCGCAATGAGGTTACCTCCCAGAAAGCCAAGAGCCCCGGAGACTCAGGAAAGAAGGAAATAAGGATTCAAACAGAGGATCAAAAAGATAGTGCATATGGCTTTGGAGAATATGCCTTTAAAACAAAACTTTTCTTTTGAAAATGCTTCTTTCAAAATCGTTTCGAAAATAATTTTTCAAATCTTTTATCTGATCTGGTAACCTTCAGCTCTGATACCTAGTGAAACACTCCACCTCTGTTAAGGTCACTCACAGAGGGAATGCCTTAACTTCGGTGGAGCATTATAGGTAAAAGATGCAAATAAATTACAAGACAGATAAATAAAGCAGCGGAAAATAAAGGCATTTTATAAACAACTTAATTCAGTCAAGCTTTTACGACAATTTCCTCAATCATACTTAAATGTAATACATAGAACTTCTGTCTTGATTTAAAAACTTCCAAGAATAAAAGAAGCATAAAAACAATGATATTCCCCGATAAAGCATGAACCAGCCATAACAGTGGAAGAGAGAGAGCCCAAAGCGATACACCAACTAATCTTCAAGCTTGGAAAGAGAAGAGGTCCCAGTTAGGCTGAGTTATTCCCTCCCTGACTACCTGGGGGGAAACAGAAGGAAAGAGGCGAAAAACAAACTAGGTCAGACATAAGTCTAGTAAGTCCAGTGATCTTTCAGCATGCAAATAAGATAAAGGATCATGACATGAATAAACCGAAAATAGGACAATACCACATAAACAAGGTAACTAAAGACAAGATAAGTGCAAGGCGAACTGAATGCGCTTCTACTTTTTCTCTGCTTCGCTACTACTCTGTTAATCTGATTTCTATATTTATCTCTGCACCACCTAACTAGTGTCCCAACTAGTAATCTGTATAAAATGATAATCGTGATCCCAATCCCCCGTAATTGTGGAAGCCTTCAGGTGTACATCTATCGTGAGGATTCCACCTCAATCGGCCTAATTGCCATGAACATGTTAGATGTACCCTTACTACCCTATCGACCGACTCCCTACTTGTATTCATGTTCCATGTGTCTATGTTAATCGACTCTCTCTTACGTGTAGATACCCTGTGCTGGCCCCACCATAAGGTGTATCAATCCTTATGATAACAACCCGACACGATTCAAGATGCACAGTGTATAACTACTGGTACCCAGTGCCTGCTTTTTCCTACTCCGGAGTACATGCACGCCCGTAAACCGTCGGAACCTACACTGACGTACCCTCTGCCGCTGCTTTGACAGCTTATAATCTGCCCATCAATCGTGCCCCACCCTGCCTAGTTCAGGGTACCGTGATACATCCATGTGGGTTACTGTTGAAATGGGTCCCCATTACTAGGGTTTCCTATTGGTTAAGTTTGTGGGCTTATATTTACTAATATTAACCACCAACCCGATATGTACTTAACCATCCCATCGATTCAAGCATTTTTAATAAACGGCCAAGTTTTGTGGGCCTATATGTACTAATATTACCCACCTACACGAGATGTACTTAACCCTCCCATCGATTCAAGCATGTTTTTTTAATAGTTAAGTTTTGTGGGATTAAATTTACTAATATTACCCACCAACCCGATATGTACTTAACCCTTCCACTGATTCAAGCATGTTTAATGGTTAAATTTTTTGGGCCTATATTTACTAATATTACCCACCAACCCAATATGTACTTAACCCTCCCGCACATTACGCCATATTAGTTAAGTGTTGTCCACTCATGTTAGCTTAACCCACTCATTCATCATGTCATGTTGGTTAAGCATTTCTTATTAACTTGACCCTCCTTACTTATCATATTGGATCAGTTAAGTGTTTCCTATTAACTTAACCCCGTTCGTTCATCAAGTTATATTGGTCAACTGTTTCTTGTTAACCTAACCTCACGTATTCATCTTGTTGTATTGGTTAAGTGTCATCAATCAATTCAAGTTAACTTAACCCACCTACATGTCATGTTACTTTGTTTAAGTGTTGCCTTGTTGTATTAACTTAACCCTACTACAAATCAAGTTATATTGGTTAAGTGTTGCCCTCTTATTTTAACTTAACCTGTCCATAAATCAAGTTATAATGGTTAAGTATTTCTAAATTTACTTAGCCTCACCCACTTGTCTAATTAACATGTTATAACGGTTAAGTGTTCTAAATTTACTTAACCTCACCCACTTGTCTAATTAACATGTTGTAACGGTTAAGTGTTCTAAATTTACTTAATCTCACCCACTTGTCTAATTAACATGTTATAACGGTTAAGTTTCTAAATTTACTTAAAATCACCCACTTGTCTAATTAACATGTTATAACGGTTTAGTGTTCTAAATTTACTTAACCTCACCCATCAGTTTAGTTAACATGTTGAATTGGTTAAGTGTTTCCTTAATTGACTTAACCCTACCAATCTTGACTTAGCTTTATTAAAGCACCAACCACTCACATTAGTCAGGTATTGTTGTGGTCACTGTATGTGCCAGTCGGTTCTGGGCAGTTTTACACCACAACTCAGTCTAACCTCGGGTCCTTTTTGGGCTCAATGCACTAACCACTCACATTAGACAGGTATTGTTGTGGTCACTGGATGTGCCAGTCGGTTCCGGGCAGTTTTACACCACAACTCAGTCTAACCTCGGGTTAGGCATATTCATCTTTTCTAAATTTACATATTTCTTATTTATGACAAATTCCATATGTAAATAATTCCCAATTTAATTATGCCATAGTTATCCTTTTAATTATGCTCACAAATAATGGTATACTAAATATATCATTTCATGAACCAATCTATGCCATGTAATTTTTCATGTTTATCCTACATATTTATATGTAAATTATAAATCATATATTGTCATGGCCCACTTTCCTTCTAAATCACGTTCAAAAATTTAGGTGTATAGATTATACCATTTTCATGCCACTTATCAGGCTTATGTGTCAAACATGCCAATTACATGTAATTTCATGTTTTCCCCAACGTTACTCCCGTTGTATGTTTGCAAAATTACATAGAATGTTAGGCTCGATATTTTAGCCTAACTTATAATACAAAAAAGGGAAAAGAGGAACTTTGCAACATTCCAACATCATACAAAAGTATGGATCTAACTACACATATGTCACATGGATTTGGCATAGAACAATATACTTTTAACTATGAACTTGCAAATTTGATCTATGCAACATGAACCACAAGCATATGAATTTACATAAAACTATACAAGTTAAACTTGGCATGTAGTGGTCAACTTGCAAATTAGATCTATCATAAAGGCATATGGATCTAACATATAAAGTTGTAGATCTAAACGTATAAGGTCGTAGATCTAAACATGTATGGATAATGGCTCTAAACAATTAGGCATAAACGACATGACTTAGCCTAAAACTTGCATGTATCATAATATCACCAAACTTACATATGATAATTTCATTCCCAAATTCCTATACAACATCATAGGTTTACTCACCAATTTCCACATAACATGATAGGTTTGATAGACCACAATAGTTCATAGGCATATATGATAGAATAGAAATGAATAAACATGAATCATAGGTTTACTCACCAATTTCATTCCCAAATTCCTATACAACATCATAGGTTTACTCACCAATTTCCACATAACATGATAGGTTTGATAGACCACAATAGTTCATAGGCATATATGATAGAATAGACATGAATAAACATGAATCAGCATCACATACAACTTGATACAATTCTATTTTATAATTCATTACAAATCATGTCTTTAATTTATTCACATCTGAAAGATAACTACACCTACAATCAAAAGGAAAAACTTGATTTCAGGGATCTGTATTCTGAAACTGAATTGCTCGCCTTTGATGTAGATCGTTGAATTCTCTTAGTTGAATTAGATTAGATTTAATTTGACTTAGGTTTTAGTAGCGGTTGAGTTTAGATGAGAGTGAATAATAGAATTAGGTTTTAGGTTTAGGGTCCTTATATAGTTGTAGAGAGTGTTTTAGGATCATTAGATTAACCCTGAACCATGAGAACTAATCAAATGCCACATCTGCCTTAGAGCGAATCGGCCCACGGGTTGAAAGCCAGACACCCTGAATCAACCCCTAGTCGACCCAGCGGAGCTCGGGTCGACCTCAAAAATGGGCCGGTTCGGTTATTCCCCCTCCCGATTCACTGCTTTGAACTTTTTTTTGGCATATTTACTTATTTAATTTATATATATATATATATATATATTTCTCATATGCATACAAATTTCAAGGCTTAATAACTTCTTCATAAGTATCCGTTTTATGAAAACCAAATGTCTATCTTGACCAAAATTTTGAGATGAACGTAATAGCGCAACCCATTTCACTTAATTCTTCTTCTAAAAATTAAGTGTCCTTGAATTTGTTAATTTTAATATTCTCAGAAAATTCGGGGTGATACATTTTTATAATAGGAATTTGCAGATAGGTTGATTTAACTTTGCTAATGTTATACTTATTCATAAGAAAATAGGAACTAATAAATTAAAAGATTTTAGACCTATTTCCTTAATCAATTGTTCAGTTAAAATCATTACTAAGATTTTAGCGAATAGGCTTAGTCTTAGGATGAATAATCTAATTGATTATTCCTAAACTGCATTTATAAAAATTAGAAACATTGTTGATGGAGTGGCCGTTTTACAAGAATATATTAACATATGTTGTAACAGTAATTTTTCTTGTGCTATTTTGAAAATAGATTTTGAAAAGTATTACGATTCAGTTGATTGGGATTTTATTTGTGAATTATTACTAACTAGGGGTTTTAGTATAAGGTGGGTGAATTGGATAATGCTTTTACTCAAATCGGGTTGTTCTAATATTATAGTTAATAGGATAGTAGGTAAGAAAATCCAATCAAAAAGGGGACTTAGACAAGGCGACCCTTTATCACCGCTTTTGTTTAATCTCGTTGTTGATGTTTTCACCAAAATTATAAAAGGAGCGGAGAGTAAAGGAGTTTTAGGGTATGTAGGTAATGGTTATTTTAATAATGATATATACATATAAATATATATATATATATATATATATATACCCACACACACTTCCATTTGCAGATGATACACTATTATTTTCCTCTCACCTTCCAAACATATTATTGCTTTGAAATTTATTCTTTATTGTTTTGAGATGCTTTCTGGTCCCTGAATTAATTTTGATAAAAGTTCGGTTATGGTTTTAAATGATTTTGACAATGTAGAGAATCAAGTTGCTAATACCTTAAATTGTTCAACAATGAAATTCCCTTTTGATTATTTAGGTTTTATGATTAGGCCAAAAAAAACCAAACATGAAGATTGAGTGATTATTATAGATAAAATAAATAATAAGCTATCTAGTTGGAATAACAGATTTTTATCAAGAGCATGTAGATTAGTCCTTATCGACTCTGTGTTATATGCTATTCCAGCATATTGGATGGTCGTTCATCGTTTTATATAATGAATGATTGAAAAAATTGACAGAATTAGACGTAATTTTCTTTGGAGTGGAGAAAACATTTGTAGAGGGTGTAAATGTTTAGTTAATTAGGAAAGTTGTTGTAAATCCAAGAAATATGGGGGTCTTGGGGTTATCAATCTTTATAATTTTAACTCCTCGTTATTGGCAAAATGGTTGTGGAAGTTTAGAAACCCTGAAGTGTCGTCAATTTGGAAGCAAATTGTTTCTAAATTTTATTATGATAGAGACAATATTACTACTAGTTATAGTTGGAATAATATAATATTATCATTTTGGAATTCCATAATGAAATATTTTGATTTTTTTTAATCCAGGGTGTAAGTTGATTGTTCATTCAGGGGATATTACATTTTTTTGGCATGACTCTTGGATTACTCGTTTGCCTCTGAAAATAGAATTTAAAGAACTTTGTGAGATTTGTTGCTTTAAGAATGCTCTGATTAAAGATGTTTATAGAGGTAGCTTAGATCCCCAGTGGGAATAGGGGTGAGCATTATTCGGTTAAAACAAATAAACCAACCAAACCAATTTACTTTGTTCGGTTTGGTTCGATTTTGAAACTAAATCGGCTTGTAATCGGCCTGAAAAAATATTAAGTTCGGTTATCGGTTTAACCAAATTAACCAAACTTTTACTATAGTTCCAAAATTATCAATATTATAATAAATATTTTAGGTTAGTCTAGTTATTTAAGTAAATTTTAATCATCACCTATGAGTCAAAATTAATGATAGAAAGCATAAAAATAATAAGTAATAGTACTCTAATAATATACTTATAATTTATTTCAAATTATAGTGAATATTCCAAACACAAATTGTAAAACAATTTTAGTTCGGTTTAATCGGATAACCAACCGAACCAACCAAATTTAATTTGGTTGGTTTGGTTTGGTTTTCATTTTTATCGGTTTTTAGTTTGGTTTGGAAAATTTCTCATCGGATAAACCAAACCAACCAAACGCTCACCCCTAAGTGGGAATTCACATTTGAGAATATTTTAGATAGTTCAGTATTTAGGCAAATTGCTTTATTACGACCTAAGCTATCTATGTATCATTTTGGTAATAATGGGGATAACATCTATTGGGTCCTTGATAAAAGATAGATTTAAGTACCCTTCAAAATCTATGTATAAGTTTCTTAATTTTTCTGGTATTTCGACTCTAAAATTTAAGTTTATTTGGAAGACTAATGCTTCGCCTAAGGCCAAATTACATATGTGGCTAATTATTCATAAAAAAATAAATAAGGTAGAGCATTTAAGGATGAAAAATATTATTTTTGATTCTAAGTGTTGTTTCCGTAATTTATTTGATGAAAATATTGATCATGTATTTTTCTCTTGTACTAAAAGTTTCTTTATATTAAAAATGGTTTTAAGAATTTTTGGTTTTAATTGTTCTAGTATTTTTAGAGAATGTGATTATTATTGGGATAGTTTTCTATTCGATTTTAATTTTAAAATCAGATATGTGCTAGATACTTTAGTAATTATTATTAATTGGTTTATTTGGTTTGATAGAAATCATAGAATGTTTCATTCTAACTCTGATTCTATAGATAAATTAATTATTAAGATAGTAACTTTTAATCTTGAATGGATGCCTAACCCTCAGTTTAAGATAAATAAGGATCCTTTGTGTGATAGATTTTTAGTCAAAATTAGAAATAATATGAGTTTGTTTATTATGATTAATAAGTATTTTAATTCCGACAGAATTTGTATTTGTTACTGATTCCAGATTTATATGATTATAAAAGTTGTGTTCTTTTTATCTTATAGTTTTTTTTATTTACATATATAAATGGATATATGTATACATATTATATATATACACACACATACATATGTGTGTGATGTTTGCTTACCTTTTTTTAGTTTTTCAAGATACAGGTAATTATTGTATAGTGGAAAGCTTATTGGAATTAGACTTGGAGAGCCCATTATTTCATTGTTTTATTCAGTTCTTATATGTTTTTGTTGTATTTTGTTCTTGGTGGGACTATTGCTTTGTATAGGGGTAGATATACTTCAATATCGGGTGGTGGCCTGTCCGGAACTCGATTTTGAAGTATGATGGACGGTGGTTTATCCGAAGCTCATCTATCTACCTTTCCTATACAATTGGTTATAGTCCGAGATGGTTATATATATTATAGGTTACCTGCCAGGCATGTTGGCAGCTTTTGTGGACTTCATGTTCTTTATATATATATATATATATATATATATATATATATATATGTATATATATGTGTGTGTGTGTGTGTGTGTGCGCGCGCACGCGCGCGCTCTTCTTTTTAGAAGATCACACATTTTTGTTTCAATAAACATGATTGATAAGAGGTTGTGAATAACTTGTTAGTTGTATTTATCTAAAACTAAAAATAAATAAGGGATGCGAAAAAAAAGTAAGTATAACTAAGGGTGAATTGTGATTAGGGTTCGTTTTTTACAGGTCTCTATTAAGTTTCAAAATTAGGCTCACATCCGGTCATAAACTTATTATAAATTTAGTCCCTATTTTTCGAAAATTCAGTAAAAATATATATATGAAAAAATCACGTAAATTCTTATTTAAATAAAACATGTTAACGCAAAAAAAAAAAAAAATCAGATCAATAAAACATTAAACAACGCATCAAAAACAAAAAAATACCAAAAACCAGCTAAAATGCAGTTAAATGCATACACCTGTGCAAGTATTGCATATTTCTTGCATACAAATGTGCAAAAAATCACTTGCATGCAAATCAGTTAACATTTATTTTCATTTATGCGTGCAGTAAAGGGGCGCACATGCGTGCAACAATTTGCAGGCATAAAATTAGTTAAGTTTTCTTCATACAATACAGAGATACATATATGCAAGTATTTCAAAATATTGCACACATGTTTGCAAGTTTCTGTCCAGATTTTCAATAGAAAAAACATATGCAATAGTTCCACATATGTGTTTAACTATTGGTAAAAGTTGTGTACATATATGCAACTTTTTTTTTACGTGGACTTCCAAGAATATTTCCAGAATTTAGATTTTTTTTTTAAAATCTGATAGCGCATTTTTTTTGTAGAAAAACAAAAGAAAGGTGGAAAAAATAGGGGGTGGGTTTATATATAAAACATGGGAGCGATGTGAGCCTAATTAAGTTTCAAAATAGGGATGTGAGCCTAATTTTCACTTGTGATTATTTACTATGTTTACATGTCCGAGCAATATTCAAGAATTCTAGCCGATATGTGGGACGCCATGGTATCAACAGGGGGTTCCTAAACATTGGGTGAGGCATTTCGACATAAGGAATAATCCATAATTAAAGAAAAGACTTGAATCAAGGTAGAGTTGAGCCATTAAATAGAGAAAGGGGAACAATGAGCATAGCGAGGCAACATCGATGTTATATCGATTATGCAGCCAAATGTCGAAATGAGTATTATAAATTTAGTAGCTCATATTTATTTGAGTCGAGTTAAAGAATTATGTTTAAGTGGAAGTTGTGTTATAAAATTCTGAAATAAGTATAACTATACTTTGTGTAAGAAGTTTGGTTTCTTAAAAAATAAAGTTATTTTGAACATATGCAATATTTACTAATACACCCTCTTATTTTGGTTGACATACGCAGCCATCAAATGTAATAATATGTGAGATAAAGGAAATGGCGAGAATGTCCTGATTTCATAATCAAAATCGCAACCATTTGACTAAGTAGTTGTTATTTATAAATGGCGAGGCATTGTCATTAACCAATTTTAAATGGGAAATCGAGTTTATTTTTAATATATGTGTTACGTGAAAGACAAGGTGTTATGGATCAGATTTATTGTTTATGGATCTTTTGGGTGAGTGTTAATAATTTGAAACTCTATATTCAAGAATTTGAAGTTATATTCTTCTAAGAGATTTTTTATTGAAAAAAAAGATGAATAAATGGTTGAAGATAAAAATGTGTTTTCATAAGAAAATTATGGGAATGCAGTTTCTTTAACGGTGGGAGTCGGTAACAACCCAGATTTCCGAGTATTAGTGTAAACAAATTATAAAAAGGGTTATAATTTGTTAATTGTGAATTAAATGAATTTGAAATAGAATAATTGATAAAATCATTTATGGGTATAAATTTGGAGATTCACATAAGCTTAGGTATTAATTTTGGACACTATGTGTGATAAAATTGAGATGTGTTGAGTTTTGGATTGCATTGAATTGGATAAATTTAATTAAGGATCCAATTCAATGTTAATAGGTTGAATAAATTCAAATATGATATAAATAAAGTTTGTGAAACTTTACAAATGCAAATTTTTGGCCAAAGAACAAGTATTTGGAGATCTTATTTGCTAAGGAGCAATAATTTTAGAAATTATTGTAAAGAATGAATTTTGGTGGACTCAAAATTTAATTAGGTTGTAAATAAAATATGAAAAGTTTAAATATTGATTGAGAATAAATATTAAAACATACTAAAATATTTTTAACAATACATAGACTTATTTTGTCAAGGAAGTGAAATTTTCTTGAATTTAAACTTAAGAATGTAAATTTTAAATAATTAAAATGTAAAATGTGTGTTCTTCTAAAGATATGAATTTAGTATATGTGGTATTTCAAATGATGTTTGAAACGTTAAAAGGTGTTACAATATATGCGTATAAATTTTACGAAGTAGATGCAATGTTGTCTTGAGTCAGTGTAATGCTAATTTGGATTAAGTTATTTAAATGATATAAAAGAGGGGAAATGATGTAATTTAGCATAAGTTTAAGCTAACTTAATTACATTTAGACTAAATTGGTTCTAGATTAGCCCAAACCCAAGTTAAGTAATTACTAAAAGGGAAGAAAGGGAAATCGCGTAGCATTTCCTGTTCACTCTTCTTCTTCCTTTAGGAAAATTATAGAGAGAAAAGAAGTTTTAAACCCTCTACTCTAATCCTTCTAACTCAGTCAAAAAATTTAATTGATGCTGGAATTAAGTTTCTAGCATCATCGCTACTAGTAATCAACATCAAAAATTCAGTTTAATCCAAGTTTTTTCTCTGATTTGTGAATTTGGTTTACTGTCTCCTTTTCTGTTGCATGTCACTATAAATAGATTTCACGAATATCTGAAGCTCTTTAATGGAAAATTTTCTTTTCGACATTGTAGCTGCCTGAAATATGTCACTCGGAGTTAAAATGCTCACTAGGCAAAAATTTGATGCCCTGACCGACTTGGAGGAGAGAAGAGGTCGACCCTAGGTGGACCTGGAGGAGAAAAGAGGTCGACCTGGCTTGGTAAAATTTTCCCTTATGTTTTATTTTGTAATTTCTAGTAATTTTTTCCCTTATGTTTTATTTCGCAATGTTAAACTCGCATGTATATTGATATACATATTTGTTGAATCCTGCTGGGTTTTGCGTGTTTCTTTGATGATTTTGAAGCATTTTTTTATGTTAATTTTGAGTAGCTTGATCATATATGAACAAGCCAATATTATACTAAATACGTACTTCGAATTAGCTAAATTTCGTGCTGATTTCGAATGTTGGTTTCGTAAATGATTTTCATATATTTGTTGGCACGTAAACACTTTATGAAATGTTTTTGACAAAGAATTTAATTATAAATATTTCCTTACCGCTTTGGAAGAAAATGATTTTTAGATTTGTTTTAAAAATGAAATTGTCCTAAAGCAATGTAATGTACGATATTTCCAATATATATAGATTTCAAAAAATAAAATTCCACTGATTTCAAATTTGTTTTATAAAACTCGTTTCTCAAATACTGTATTCTTAATATATAAATTCACACGTTTTTGCGCCGTCGAGAAAATAATAATGCAACTTAAATTATATAGGGACACGAAGGTATATTATATTGGTTAATTCCAAATTCATCAATTGAAGCATTTTGTAGAACTGACTGACTTGGAAAAACCGATAAGCGAGAACGTACGAGTAGAGCTGCCAACGGATACTTTTGGATATGAATAGTGCTATTACCGTTTTCAAAATCATTTGCGGATACGGACGAATATCGGATAATTATCCTATCTGCCAACGATCGATAAATCAAGAAATATAAATGAATTTTTTAAATTAAATATAAATGTTTTTCAATTTCATTGATCACAAAAGTGTTTAAACAAACATATATAATGTAATTAAACAGATTCGAGTAGCTAATATGCATTTAGTGCATATAATACAAACCTTTGACTTAGTAAAGCAATAATAATCTCATTTATTGTAGTAAAATGCATATAATTTTGAGCATAATGTTAAATAAATCATACGGATAATTTTCAAATACGGATATCTATGTATCTGTATCGGCATCCCTTTTTCGAATACCGGATATTTATCCGCTTTTCGATTATGGATGCAGATAGATTTCGGATTTTTCGGGTATCCACTGACAGCCCTATGTACGATATGAGAAGTATTGCTACCTCTATTCGGGTTACTATTGGGAAGTCCGTGACACATACTCGGAGAACTGTATTGGACCTTTAGGCCAATTCTTGGTGCTTGATGTTTACTAGAACTAAATCGTGACGTGCAAATTATGTAGACCTAAGAGTCTACTGCTGTGGGGGTGATTGTGTGATGCTTCCAAGCCAAGCACACTTATATGGAGGACTGCGTGGGGCATCAAAATTGTGTGGTATTTTGTACTATATGGTTGGTACTGGTTGGTTCTGGCCGACTGTGTGGTGCATACAGGTGGAGTTAAGTCTCACCTTATTTAATCCAAACTGTGTGGTTCGATGTTCTCTAATTTCCCCGAGAACTGTGTGGTATGACGATTGTGTGGTGCGATATTTTCTAGGTTTCAAGTGTCTTTGATTTCTAGAATTCTATGATGCTTCACCATCTTATGTATATTGAGTTTTACACATAACTGTGTGTTATTTGATGCTTACTTCATGGCGATTATACCATTGTGTGGCAACTATTAGTTGAGCTCAACATGTTATATTTACGTAAATTTCATTTCGTATCTGATTGAGATTTCTACAGAACATCATAGCCTTAGGCTTTGGTCATTTAGATGATGGAAATAGTTGTAGTGCGTTGTATGTGTTATACCTTTCATGAGACCCTTGAGAATGAGCTAGTTGACATATCTCATGTACTCCATGCTGCTTGTGTGTTGAATTTTTTCTCTTTCATTGTAAGGAATTATTTCTTATATGATATCACCCTTCATTTAACACGTGCTAACCAACATGTTTAAGCTAAACTGACCCGTGTATTGTATACTAGGGTTAGACCGAGATGTTTCAGATCTGCATCGTTATACCTGTTTATTCTCACAACAATCAAGGACTATCTATCATTTCTTTTGAGACGCTTAGGCGTGTTTTAATCTAGTCGTTTAGTTGTTTCATTTTGGGCTAATGATGTGTATATATTCAACGTGGAACATGATGTTGTATATATTGTGGTGCATAGACCCACTTATATATGTTCCTTGTGTCATACTCGATGTGTGTGTGTGTATATATATATATACACACACGCGCGCGCGCGTGCGCACACATACATACACATATGTGTGTATATGAGACTGTGTTTGATGTTATGTGATTTGTGTTGATTATTGATATTCTATTTTGTTATGAATAGATCCATTAGTCATCGTAGCATAGTATTGGGTAAGTATTAAGTAGTCGAGTCACTTGAGATAAGAAAAAAAAATGCACTATTTCAACATACTTGATAGTTGGCAGTATAAGTTATATGGTCTCTCCTAACCAGTCATATTCTCCGTTTTAATATACAGTATCACCCAGTAATTCTCCTTATCAGGGTGGGTCACAAGATGGAACGTTACAACAAATACCATATAATTACCTAAATTCTGCATTGAGAGAAATAATAGAAATTCAACTATCATGCCAACGGAATGTATTATTACCTGAATGAACAATAATATTATTATCAAATTTAAGAACGTCAAAATTTATCATAATAGAATTATTAGCATTATTAGTAAAAAATATGATTCAAATTATAAGAACCACTATACCATTAACTTGAAATAATTTCTTTCCATAATAAACTTTTGTTATTATTATTAAAATTCCAAATCCATTTACTTAATAAACCACCCTCAACTTTATATTTACAAACAATCTCCTGGTTAATTAAACATTTGCAACTACTATTTGGATTATCTCTACCGTGAAGTCCCTTCTAATCTTATCAATTTCACCAATAACTTATTTCGGAAAAAAATAGAAAAATTTAAGTGACTGTTTTCTACGGTTTATATTAAGTTTAAAAACATACTTGTCAAAAAGCATAGGTAGGTTTGCTGCCTCTTTTTGAAGTTCATTAGAAAAAAACTATGAAAGATATGTTCCACAATAGTAAACTAAGAAATAAGTTTTCAATAGCTTTGGCCATATGTTTAAGGTGCTAACTGACGAGGCAATTAATGACCCAAAAAAAGTCCTTGCTCATCTATCGCATCATTTAATGGGAAACCGTCGTAAACAAAGTTCGTAAATAGCAAATCCTGCTATCGATAGTTGGCTATATCAGAAAGCCTGTGCATGAAAATCTTAGCCGACAGCACTTGTAGACAAATAATACATATGAGCATTTATTGAATGGTATAAGAAACCAAACCTCGCAAGAATCGATATGTACCCCACTTTTCTTTAGTACTGTAAATTTTGCATAATGGCCAACGTCTGTGAGAAATACCTCCGTTCGATTCTGTTCAGTTCTCACATTAAGGTAATAAAATTTGTATGAAAAAAAAATCATGTTCGGCCCATGCTTGTTCGTATCCATCTGATTTTCTTGTAATTTTTATATATAGTTGAGAGAAAACCTAAAAAAATTATAAAATATGATATAAATACCATGTCCAACCAGGACCGCTCGTGTTCGTGTCCGAAAAACATATGTCCGCGTCCGATAGATTTTATTCTGTACACAAATTAGGACAAGAAGATTTGTCCAAGAAAAAATTTCGTCCAATCCATATTCGATCTGAAATCTTTTAAAACAGAAATCTGTTTCATCTGGTCCGACCGATTCACACCCTACTATTCTTAACGCCACAACTCCTATTTAATTTCAACACACCACACCAATTTTTTACGTCTCAACTCCCTATAATTTCAACGCACTATACGATGTAAATAGTTAATGTTCTCCCCTGTTTGTCAATTTCAACGCACTATATGATGTAAATAGTTAATGTTCTCCCCTGTTTGTCACTTCAAACTATTACTTCATCCTGAACGTATAATAAAAAATAAGAGGGTTTGAAGCAGAGGAAAAACTGATTAGGTGCATGTGCCACAATACAGAAACAAAATATAAACTTAACGATACAGAAGATACAATATGATGTTAGATAAAAGAGCCCTCCGACCGAGTCCGACGGTTATTTTGTAGCATCATTTCCAACATATAATCCAATTTAAATAACGAGCATTACGTTAATATAAGCATCACACAACTTTAATTAGTTACGCATAACAGAGCATGCAATAATAAACGTTTAAATTCCACCAATAGAGCAGGCATACCAAGCATTACGTAAAGAAATTGGCCTGGTATCAAAATGTGTAACATGTTATACTACCAAGCATTCTAGTCTAGTCTAGATATATATTTATGAACAAGAGCCAGAAGATCGGGGCACAACTTCGGCTGTTTCTCCTAAGGCCCTAATCACCACCAACTTGCCTTTTCCACGAGTCCTCTACAATCAGCTCATCTACTCCCCAGTCCTCATAACTGATAGGGTTGAAAAAAAAAACAATTATCAGATAAACGGTTCCTAAACATTGTTTCTTTTTTTTCTTTTTCTTTCTTTTTTTTCTTTTTATTTTTTATTTTTTTATTTTTTTTTGCATAAAGGAGCATTTCGAAAAATTTGTCGTAAGAACCAAAATATTGCAACTCTATTACAACTAACAACAAATATTATATATTTGCAACATTATGTAACTTGCAAAGAAGAAAGGTGATAGATTGCTTGGTAACAATAATAATATAGCAAAAGCCTCTGGAAAAGTAAACAAGTAAAACAATTTTTATCCTGTCAAATTATTTTTACCTTCCATCAGGCAGATAGCGGCGGATGGTGAATGGTATCTTACGCTCTCGAAGCTCCTTCATTGCAATCTAACATTCACAATGCATGAGGCAAATAAAATCTGTTAGTAGCTGATGTACAAAGTAAAGCGTAGCCATCATGTGAAGATTATTGACTCTTAATGTCTGTGTCTTCAGAAATGTACGTAATCCAGTTATATTATATCACTTTATATGTACGTGTATGTATATATGTATATGTGTGACCTTGCGTGTATATGTGCATGAAGTTACACATGCGCACAGTGTGTCCTTTTGAATTTGATTAACACATGAGCTATGTTAGCTTCATGCTCCTATGGGTTTGGAGATGATATACTCTCCTAATGGTTGTTAAAGGGATGTCCGCTTTAAATGTTATCATACAAATGCAAAGAAATACTCTTCTTTATTAATTGCTGAGAGCAGGTCACTCATCAAGTATTGATACATTTCAGAAAAATAAAAATCTCTTCATGTTATCAACCAACGCTCTCTAAGACATCAGCACAAACAGTATGATAAAGAAGTTGTAATACCTCAAGAGGATCAGTCTCTCCTTCAAGCTCAACCATCACGGGCGCATTCATGCTACACAAAAAAGCAATTTTATAGAACAGGTCTTAATGAACATACATACATTTCGGTCCGATTGTAGCAAGTCCAAATACCTAATTTGCAAAGCACGTGTGCCTAGTATTCTAGCACGTTCGTACTTTGTCATATACTTTGAAGTTTTGCGCGTTCTCTTCTCAACTTCTTCCTGCTCTTTGTCTTCCCCTTCTCCGATTATATCTTCTGGAACATCATCATTGTTATTATCTATGTCTTCCTCTGCTCCCTCCTACAGAAAGTCCATTGACGTATATTAGCAAAAAGCGAAATTTAATTTTTGCACCTCGTAGTATGATGTTTGCAGTGTCTAGCAATATATCTTTGAAAGCTGAAAACACTTTCTTTGTAAATATCCATTGCCACAGTAACTAGCAATATTTTGCACCCTGTAGTATGATGTTTGCAGTGTCTAGCAATATATCCTTGAAAGCTGAAAACACTTTCTTTGTAAATATCCATTGCCACAGTAACTAGCAATATTTTGCACCCTTTCAGGCATAACAAAGGATAATCTAATCAGTCCTATTTTCATCTGAAACTGGAAACAGGTTTATTTTGTGTTGCTTTACCCATTTTTATCATTTTCTCATTGATTCATGGCTGTAATCAAATTTTAAAAAATAAAAATGGATAAGGTAGTCAATTTAAATGTATAAAAAATCAGTAACGTGCAGTATTTGCACCTTAAGCTCTTTTAAGCCTTGCACCTTGAGCCAAGGTAATGTGTTTGCTCATGCAAAAAAGTAAATGCTCATTTATTATGTCTATCCGATAATTTTGTTATGGTTAAGTTTAGACGTTCCTTATGGTATTTGTGCAATTATTTCTCTATGCGGTTCAGGGCTTTAGATCTAGAACTACAATGGAATAACTACTAACAATATAAATTATTAGTAATATTTTGCATGGGTATGGTCTAGAATTTCATTATAATAGATTAATAACATTCAAAACATGGAAAAAATGTAAACTAAAAACAAAACAATCAAACCTTAAAGTTAATAAATCATTTCCTTCAACCAATTCCAGCTTTAGTTTAATATTTTACGTAGCCAAATTTGAAAGGAGTGAATTTTCAACAACCACGACATTCTAAAAAAAAAAAAGGAAATCCCAAAAACGGCTTTAGTTTAATATTTTACGTAGCCAAATTTGAAAGGGCAAACATCACGCCTTGCACCTAAAAATTCTTAAGTGTACACCTAGATAGTCTTGCTTCATTTCCTTTTAAACATAAGTGATCCTGTAAAACACATTGACAAGCAATGCATAATGAAACATCTAGTTCTTCATAAATACACGTGTGTGCATGTTTGTTTGTGCGTGTGTATCATATTAATATGTAACCAAATCACAGAATTTATACTGATCTTCGGTGTTGAATGTCATACAATAACGAGCATGGCTGAACATCTAATATCCTAATTTTGATAAATCACAGGATCAATACTCTAATGTTGATCGAGATAATGTCTTACGGTAATATTAAGAAAAATCATTATTAATAAATAGTCCAATGTCTATCTCATAATACTTTTGTTACATATAAACTATTACCCATACTGCACAACAATCGTTTTGCTGCCAAAATGTTAAACACGATAAACATATAATAACCAAGCAACGAAGAACCAAAACATACAATCAGTAGGCTATCACATGCCTTTTATTGACTACCACGTAACACATACATCTTTCTAATTGAAAGCAGTCCTCTATAGAACTATAATTAATGACAAAAATGTAATAAAATGGCATGCATCCATGTTATAGCAACAAACAATACATAAAAAGGTCCAACTGCATGTACTTATATAAATATTAACAGAATACATACTTAAGAGGATTTAGTGTTTAAACAGAAAAATAACTGAAATATTCTTTTGAAGACCTTTGAGCGAATATAGACAATTAGATAATATATAATTTGTTCCACAAGATAAGGTTATGTAAGTTCAAATTATAATAATACACTAAATTTTGGCATGACCCAAAAATTATCAGACCATAAATGAAAATTGTGTCAATGAAGGAGAAAAGGAACAATACAGAAAATGTATCGAAGTGATCCAGATATCTAGTCTTATGAGTAAAATTTCGGGAATCAAGCTGATGAACATGATCCAGATATCTAATCTTACAAGTTAAATTTTAATATTTTTTTTTTTTTCAGTAACGTCATTTTTCCAGAAAGTCTATATATGTGACAGTGTATTTTCATGATATTTTTTAGGAAGCGGTCATAAAAGAACTTTGTTGTATACAAGGAATGTAAACTATATTAGTCTTTTTTTTTTTCTTTTTTTTCATTACTTGTAAAATGTAATGTACAACAAGGATTAATTATTTAATTTTGAAATGTGCCAAGACTCTGGGAAGGTTTTTTGCGATGTAAACAACGATGACTAAGAATATGAACCTCAATTTCAGGCTCTGGTGGCTCATCTTCATATCTGCAAATAAACCAAAGTGGTTGTGTCAATAATGGCAAAACAATAATGAATTATTTACCAAAACAATGAAAATTATTATTAGTCTTACATACATGTACAATTGAGAGTCAACTAAAATTACAATAACAACATCACATCAAAATATCTATTGTTACAGACATCTTATTTAAACTTGTCAAATCATATTAAAAATGGATTTCCTAGATGGTGGGATATCAAAATATTGCCATCACTGGTTCCTTATCGATTACCTTTCTTAACAACAGTTCAAATTTGGTGCTTTCACCTTAGGTTTAAGTATAGGTCCCAATCATAGTTAATCTTATGCCCAACAGCATGCTTGCTTTGAGAGGTCTTTTTCTTTCTAGTGCATGTGTGAACCTAGGTCATAGCCCATCAATAGCATTTGATCATAGAAGTGAAAATACACATCATTAAACACATTAGAATCTTCTAACCTAGCCATTAGCCAATCACAGGATTATAACTATTCAATTTTATGTAATTAGGACAGCCAGATCATTTCAATCTTTCTAAACGCCCTAAACGAGTTACTCTTGTTCAATTTACAAAGACTCAGCATCCTATAGAAATAAACAATCAAACAAGCAATGACGAGAAGAAAATGGAAAGAAATCGAATGAATTTTGAATATACAACTAAAGGAGGATCGTTACCCCATATCCATGTCATTATAATCGTCGTCCGCCATTGCAAATTTCCCGAAAATCTAAGGTCCAACAGAAATTGTAGAAACCCTAGACCCTTCTATTCTCTGTTTAAAATAGGACACCTTTGGGTGATCGGCCCAGTACTCCTATAATGGACAGCTTGCCTCATCCCAACAGGCCTATAATTTGAGAAGTATCCACCTGTTGTTTTTGTATTTTCCTTCTCATTCAACCCTCAAAACCCCCCCCCCCCCCCCCCAATCTAACTTTTGGAGAGGCTATTTGAATAGAATCTTAACTGTTATATCATTTTGTCTTTACATGGAATATTGGAATTCATGGGATCATCCGATGATGTAAATTCATTGTGTCGCAAATTATGTTTAAATCTTGTGCTCAAATAGGCTTTCCCCCTAACTTTCAAATCTTTTGCCTATAAAAGCAGCCATTTAGTAAATGTAGTCGGCTTCCCCGGTAGTATCAAGAAGAGGGGTAAGGGGATTCCATCTAATTTACTTTTTATTAAATGGGGATTGGATATAAAAATATACCAATCTACCCTTCCCTACATCCTCACGGGCCACTTTACTTAAAACCTAAATTAAAGTAAGTCTCCAAAAATCGATCAACAGAAAGTGCGTTGCTTTAAAAACCAAAATAAATCGCCTAGCTAACCTTAGTTCCTCCAACATGGTTTTTGATCATCCAATATGATATTGTGTTTAAATACCTGACGTGATCCTTTTGATCACCCATGCAATTTACCTGTGTCACCATTACGTTATTAAATTCCATTTTAAATTCATATGTACCATAAATTTGTATTCTCAATTAATAAAATAGGTTTAAGGTTTAAATTAAGGAAGTTAAAAGTTAATATTAAAAATTTCATTTATAGGTTTAAGAGGGGGCTAATTTTTTTTTGTCCCCCCCAACAATTTTAAAATAAAATAATATTGTGACCCCCCTTTAATCAAAATTAGAGTCTCGTCAACAATTCTCTTTATAAATCAAATATGTATTTACTTGAATTTCTAAAATTCATGTAGGTCTACCTTACAAAATGAAGATAAAAACCCAAATCTGTTAATTGATATGTATATTCCCATAAATTATAGTATACAACTTACATTCATAAATTAAATTGTATGAATTTAAAATATATAATATATATACATATCATGGTTTTTTTTTTTGAAGATAAAAGATAAATTGATAACATACACCTCTGCACGGAACTTCTCCGCTATCTTTCTATGTGTCGTTTCTCCACTAGACCATGCAATATGGGTTGTTGGGTCGATCTTAATTCTTGGGGTGTATTTTCGAGGCCCCACTTAAGGTGATTGTCAACCCTTGCCAACCCCTTTACCTAATAGATGACAAACATTTCAAAAAATTTTTACTTATCATTAACGGTTAATTAAAATTATTAAAATAGTACTAATAATTATTCTTAATTATTTATTATTAATAATAATTGTTATTATTTTTAACAATAACACATTACGTTCGGGCCATATCTACCTAACTAGTGTATAACTCGTGCGTTGCATACAACAGCATCATTAAAAAAAGTATTTATTATTTTAATGTTAAAGTGAGAATGTTGTTATTCAATATATGGTAAATTTTAATGCGAAATACATAAACTAATAATTAAAATTATTATTATTATTTGTGTGTAATTTATGTTCTATAGCATGTTAAGGTTACCTTAGGGTCACCACATAATTAGATTTTAGAAGAGAGCAGAAGAAAACGCCAACAAACGAATTCTTCCAAACAGACCTTTATTAATCCAACAATTGATTACTAAGAAAACCTAAAAATTGAGAAGATATCCTAGTCCTTAAAAACAAAAACAAGTTTTTCCCCCTTCCTAGTACTAATAAATCTTTCTAAAGAGATGCTTATATAGGCAAATAGAAAGACTATGTCAGTACCAAATTAGGCCCTAAAATATGTTAAAGTAACCCTTTCTATAAAACTCTGTCAAAGTCCAGAAATTCCGCCTGGTCAGACATCTGTACAAGTCCTCAGGATAAAAATCCTTGATAATTCAAACGTTTGACATATAGAGATCAGATGTCTGAGCTGAAGCTCTGGAGCCCTCCTTGAACTACTGCGCAGTCTCCCTTCGAACTTAGGTTCACACACTGTCTTCTCCACATATGATTGAATATCACAAATCACAGCACTCCACCTTAATATGAAATCGCTCCAACAATCACTAATCTCAAAACAAATCCACAAACCAAAACCACCTACACATAATGAATCTCCCACATGAGATACACTACTCAAAAATAATCTCAAACTTGTTTGTAATACCACAGTGGCCTCCATGTGGGCTTTGTGGCTTTACGTTGCTGGCTCCACCTTGATTCAGATAAACTTGCCTCTGATAATCCAGTTTGAGAGCTCATAACATTCTCCACCGTTTTTCCAAGCAATTTAAATATGTTATTATTTCCCCATCTTGCGCGTAGAAGCTCCTTATTACCCCTCCAAACCCTTGTGACTTCACATCTAGTCGAAAGATTGCAGCCTTTTTGTTATAACTGTCCTATTGAAGCAAGATTCTTCTTAATTTCTGGGACGTATCTAACTCCGGTTAACTTCACCACCTTTCCATCATTCGTCTTCAAATGAACCAAACCTATGCCTTTAACACGCAAATCTGGATCACCAGCAGATTCCACTTTACCAGTTTGTTCTTCATAATCAATAAATGCTTCCTTTTGATGGCATACGTGAAAACAAGCTCCTGAATCAAGTATCCAATCTTTGCTCTCGCCTTCATTAACACATAAAATATTGCCCTTAAGCTCCTCACCAAGATTCACATCATGATCATTATTATTTTGTTCATTCGATTCTTCTTCTTCCAATGCCTTCATCTTCTCCTTATTCCTTTTAAGCTTATGACAAAATGTCAGTTGATGACTAGATTTGTCACAGTAATAACATATATATTCCTTTTTCATGCATGGTCTATTCGATGAATAACCCTCCTTACAATAAAAGCCTTTTCAATTGGAGTTCAATTTATGTTGCCTCCTTATCTTTTCCTTCCATAAGGCTCTTCCTTCGCATCTCTTCATTAAGCAAGCTACTAACCACCGACCACATTGAAACAATGTCATCTGAATTTGAGTTGTTCAATGCAACCACAAGTGTTTTCCAACTTTTCGGTAATGAACTTATCAACATTAAGGCTTGTGCTTCATTATCCACCTTGAAATTCACGGTAGCCAATTGATTTACAATTTCCTGCTAATCATTAAGATGCTCTCCAATTGATTCATCATCATTAAGCTTCAGATTTACCAATCTTCTCATAAGAAGAGCCTTATTTGTTGCGGAGTTCTTTAAATAAACTCCTTCCAATTTCTTCTTTATTGCATAAAAAGGTATTACATTAGCAGCAATATGAAATACTGAATTATCCAAAAAAACATCGAATAGACGCAACAACTTTCTTATCCAAAGTCTTCCAATTTGCTTCGAATACATTGCTAGGTTTCTCCCCATCATTCTCTAATGGTTGATGAAGATCATTAAGATAAAGAAAATCTTCCATCTTTGCCTTCCATAATCCCCAATTTCTTCCATTAAGCTTTTCAATAATTATTTTATCCAAATTCAAACTCTCTTCAAAAAAAATTGTGTAGAAGGCTTTGATACCAATTGTTAGGATTACCTTAGGATCACCACACAATTAGATTTTAGAAGAAAGAAGAAGAAAACAATAACAAACAAATTCCTCTAAACAAACCTTTATTAATCCAACAATTGATTACAAAGAAAACCTAAAAATTAAGAAGATATCTCAATCCCTAAAAATAAAAACAAGTTTTTCTCCCTTCCTAGTACAAATAAATCTCTCTCTAAAGAGATGCTTATATGGGCAAATAGAAAGACTAAGTCAATGCCCAATTGGGATCTAAAATGTCTCAAATAACTCTTTCCATAAAACTCGATCAAAGTTTAGAAATTCCGCCTCAGACGTCTGACCTAGATAAGTTCTCAGGATAAAAACCCCTAACAACTCAAACGTCTGACATATAGGGGTCAGGCGTCTGAGCTGAAGCACCGTCTTCTCCACATATGATTGTATATCACAAATCACAACATAGCTTATAGGAACACTATGTATGTGTGTATATTTGTGAATTTTTTAAATCATTTTTATTAATATAGATATACAGGTTAAAATTAATGAATGTTAGTAATTTATTCAATTAATTAGCAAATACATTTTGATAGAATTTATTTAAAAGGTTAATTGTAAAATTACGAAGTTAGTTTAACTATATAACATAGCATGATGAATTGAAAAGAAAGTTGTAAAAAAGCATAAATTTGTTGTGGAGTTATTGATGTTCAAAAAGAAAAAGATATGATATATGATAAGTTCCTGATATAAATGAATCATATTTAATTTACAAATTAACTCCATTATTGTTAATATACATAGTTCAAGTTATGTGATTTATATATCTTTATAGTTTCATGGAAAACAACCTTTTTCTAATATGAATACATATAGTAAAATTAACATAAAATTTTAACAGTTATTAGAAAAATGAACTAAATACTCTCTATGCTTATTTAAATGATTAGAATTCAAGATTTCATGATTAGTTAAACATATGGGTTAAAATATAAAATATCACGAAAGAATTGAGGAGGTTTAGCAAATAATTGTAGAAATGTTAAAATATAAGTATTTAAAGCGAAAATTATTTTCTTCGATTTATGATAAATTTATCGAGATAAGTGTATAATATATTAAAAAATTATTATTGTTTACATATATTATTTAAATTGTGTGACTTATTTAACTTTATATTTGGAAGAAAAACAAATTTAGTCCCTATTATTGATATAAAAATGGCGTACATTTTAAAACATCACACTTAGTGTTAATTGGATGAATTAACAATAATTTATTGGTTGAATTCATTTGTTAAATTCAAAATCACTTAATTAATTTAAACATACTAACTTAAATGTACAATGTTAAGTGATATTGTGCCGTGTTCTGTAAATAGATAAATAAATTTTAAAATGTAGGTGCTTGACATTAATATTACAATGCAACAATGGTAAATATATAATGTAAATGAGTTCAACTTTGAACTTGTGATAGTTATTTATGTGTATAGTATATGTTATGTGATTGATGTGTTCATATATTTGATTTATCTCATTTTTGCTAAAATGATGGTTAATCTTGAGGTGATTTATTAGGGGAATCATTGAATAATAGTTTGGTAAAATTATTTATATAGTTTTAATATTATGAAATTAATTATAAAATGTGGTATTGAATGTAAAATATTAGTAAAGTATTGAGAGAAACTTAAATGATTATAGAAAATTCGAAATATAGGTATTTGAAGCCAAAAAACATAATTTTGTCATTTTGAGTATTTAAAAGAAATATCAGTTAATTAAATTTATTCAGATTACTTAAATTTTTGGTTTTGTAATTAATTTAAATATTTGGACTTAAATATAAAATATTAGGAGCTCACTGTTAATAAATAACTGCGTAACTTTGAAATGTTCATATCAAAATGTAAGATGACAAAAGAAGGAAAATAATGCAAGAGAAATAGTAAATAAGTGTAAAATGATGAACTAATTCAAAAAATAAAATATCCAGAGAGAATTAAGGATAAATGAGAGAACTTCTGAAATTAAGAAGAGAGCTTTAAAAGGTTATGCTTTACTATTATTTAATAGATATCTCGTCTAAGAAACCGAGATTATTGGGTTACATGTGGTCAATTATATGTACCATTTAATATAAAATATGTATACAAATTATATTATAACTATGATATTTAGTGTCATATAAAATTATCATATGTACAAATAATACAAAACCAAACTTTGATTGCAAATTCCAAGGAAGTAAGCACCTAACTTATAACACATGATTCAAGTAATGTATAAGGATATGCAGTTTGTGATGACTGAGCCCTCGATGAATAACCTTATATTTGGTTATAAGTAATTGTTAACGATATTTTTTGTCAACACCGAAGATAGGTCTATGGAAGTGGACCTAAGGGGGGGGGGGAAATGGGGTTATTTAGCTTTCACGAGTTTGAATTAGTTAAATGTTTCCTAGATATCAAGGTTTAGAATCCGAAAGATTAGTTACTCTTCCCTCAATGAGGTGAGCATCACGCTTAAGCGACTCAAGAATCCCTAAGCTCAACCCTCGATAAAGGGCTAAACGACTTGTAGGAAGGGGTTCCGCACTAACTGTAATAACCCGTATTTTCAATAACCTGTTATAACGTAAATCGAGGCAGAATTTAATTTATAAATCTGGATCAAGGGAAACGGGCTATGCCATTGCGTTCGTCTCGGAAAAATACGCGAAATAGAGTCCGAGTTTTCGAAAATCGGAGTCCGTATGACCCGGTTAAGGCCCAACGAAGTTTTCAAAAAAATTCAAAGTAAAAACAGATTTCAAATTCAAGTTTGAATTTGGGAATTTAGGGCAGTTGGGCGCAGGCGGGAAAACTCCCGCCAGAGTACCCAAGTCGACAGCCCTGTCGACTTGGGAGTCGACTTGGTTGGACCCAAGTCGACAGCCCTGTCGACTTGGCTGTCGACTTGGTCCAGCCGGGCAGTTTGGCCTGGTGCACCATTTTGAGGTTGTGTTGAGCTTGGGGGCCAGATTCGGTTTTGAGGGCTGAGATTGGAACTAGGGTTTAATCCTAGGGCTAATACTAATCCTAATCTCTATAAATAAGGCCCTAACCTAACCCTAAATCATCATTATTCACTCAAGTAACTAAACTATGGCAAAATCATTCCTCTCATGGCCTCCACTCTCTTCATAAAATTCCTAAGTCAATTCTATGAGAGATTTTCCATGCATACAAGTGTTTTCAAGCTTGTATGAGCATTATTAGCTTGCATTCAAGTCAAGTTTCTATATTTGCATCAAAAAGAAAGAGTTTTGATCATTTTGGCTCAAGGGTTTTTCTATTAGAGCTTGCATTTTGGGTTTAATTGATTGCATAAGGGCTTTGTCATATTTGTGTGTCTTCATAAGCATTGTAAGCCCTATTCTACTTTCATACTTAAACTCTAAAGTTAAATGTATGATATGCAAGTTTGCCATGATATGCAAGTTTACTATGTTATGTTATGCAAGTTTGCCATGTTATGATATGCAAGTTAACCATGTTATGTTATGCAAGTTTGCCATGTTATGATATGCAAGTTTATATGCAAGTTTGTTATGCTATGATATGCAAGTTTGCCATGTTATGATATGCAAGTTTATCATGTTATGATATGCAAGTTTATATGCAAGGTTGCCATGTTATGTTATGCAAGTTTGCTATGTTATGATATGCAAGTTTGCCATGTATGTTATGCAAGTTTGGGGTGATCATTTTGTTCATGTTATCATGTTATGCAAGCTTATCTTGAGTATATGAACATAAAGCTTCAAGCTTTATGCTAAAGGTTGCATTTTGGCAACATGTAAGTTATCATATCTCTTATGATAACTTGCATGTGGGGCTAAATGCGAGCTTATGGCCATTTTTACATGTCATTTATCACCATGTATCACCAATATGCTAAGTTTGGTTTTATGCATGCTTTTGAGGCCTAGAAATGTAATATGCAAGTATATGAACACATGTACATTTCATATGCCACCATGTTAAACTTGTGGCTTCAACACCTTTATGTCATGATTATGCCAAGTTCCCTCTTTCTATCCTTTATGCGCTATTGCGATATGTAAGCGATGGGATTGCGTTTGGGGTTGGGTAAACTTAAAAGACATAAAAACATAAGATTGGGAATTTACCTATTAAGTTAGGTCTACCCATTGGGAATTTACCTATTAAGTTAGGTCTACCCAATTACTTGAAAATTTGTAATATGTTTTGGAAACATAATGGACATGACACTTATAAAAGATAAGTGTGATCAACTCGAGGTTGGGTTGAGTTTGTAGCGTAAACCTACCCGGAACCGACCGGCTTAACTAGTTGCTACAAACAATAGGACCCAATGTGAGAAGTTGGTCATGTGGTACCTTGAACCCGAGGTTAGACCAAGTTGTGGTGTAAAGCTACCCGGAACCGACCGGCTTAACTAGTAACCACAACAAAGTCTAAAGTGAGAGGTTAAGGCGCATTAATTAATTAATGCTACATGATAAGGTTAAGTAAATTTGACTTATGACACTTAACCAATCTGAACTCGGTAAATTAACGGGGTTAAGTTAACCTACACTTAACCAATCTGAACTCGGTAATTTAACGGGGTTAAGTTAACCTACACTTAACCAATCTGAACTCGGTAATTTAACGGGGTTAAGTTAACCTACACTTAACCAATCTGAACTCGGTAATTTAATGGGGTTAAGATGAACTATACTTAACCAAATCAACTCAGTAATTTGGTAAGGCTGAGAACCAAATTTGATACCTGGTCTGGATAAACTAACTTGATTGATAAATTAAACGAACCTGTTTTGCGGATCTGTAGGACCCACACTAAGTTAGGCAAGTTTGTAAATCTGTTATCTGATCCGTTAGTCTGAAAACTAATCGTCTGAACTTTGTATGTCTGAACTCTGTTAATAAGTTAATCTGAATCTGATAGTCTGGGGACACAAGGGGGAATACTTGTGTCATTTGTTGTTTGGGACCCATATTAGTCAGTAACCCTTTCTGGTATCAAAACTTTGACCCAACTGTAGGTAGGGTCCGGGCACGTTTACTGAACTAATTATAAGTGGTTCATTCTGATAATGGCGATGGGTGTTGATGGTGCGTTCCAACCGGGTCATGTGCGTGCATGGATCCCGGTCTGCCTCTGAGGATGTAAGACGTCGTGACATCTGTAAATATGCCTGTGCCAATTGGTTGCCACTTTAGGGAGTGATGCACCCTATCGTGGGGCCGACACAGGGTATTTATGTATTAGGGAGCCGATTGCTTGGGTAAGATTTAGGATACACTTAGCCCTGTCTGATTCTGTTGGTACCGTCTGTTTTGTTGGGTGGCAACACCCGTCTGTTTCTGCGTGGTACCGTTCTGTTAGGGTGGTAAAGGCCCATTATTGTTAGCATTCCGTTTCTGTACTTTATCTGTTAGGGTGGTTAAGGCCCATTATTGTTAGCATTCCGTTTCTGTACTTTATCTGTTAGGATGGTAAAAGCCCATTTTTTTCAAACTCTATTTCTGTATGGACCATTCTGTTCCGTCCTGTTTCGATGTGAACATTGGGGTAACACCTAATCCTTTTATACTAGAATTGGTACCAAGAAGTTGGATCTTGATTTAAGTCAAACACCTGATACTGGGCCAAGTTTAGGCCAAGGGATAAATTCTTGATTATACATGACATGTTATAATGCTGGTACACCTATGGTGAAAAACCTTAAACCCGATTATGCGATGACACATTTATCTACCTTGTTAGTTAATCATCATGCTGGTATGTGGTTATCCTTATGATCATCCCTGCTTCTCATGCCAGTTAACTTTATCAGTTTACATTGATTGTAGTAGGGTTTTTGACTGACCTGTTTTCTTTCGCCTCTTTTCTTCCGTCCCCCCCCCCGGTTCTCAGGGAGGGAATATTGGAGCTTAGCTTGGATTTCTGATCGCTTGCTTGTGGGATTCCAGCTCATGTACGGTCTTGACATGAAGCTAGCTATGGTTATCACTTATTTTGGGGATAATACATATGTATTTCAGTTTTTCAGTGATGTTTTTTTTTTCTAGACTTGTGTATTTGGAAAGTTGACATTATGTTGTACCAGACTTGTTTTGAAATAGTTTGAAATCTTCCGTTGTTTTACTTATCTTATTTACTCTGTTTACATATATACATATGTTCTTGTTCTTCCTTGATATATCATTATGCATGTTTACCTGATTCAAACGCCCCTCCAAAGTCAGAGTGCTTGCAAGAGCCACCCTGGCGGAGGTGGGGTGTTACATTTGGTATCAGAGCATATGGTTTACGAGAAGGAACAAAAGCTTTTGAAAAACTATTTTCAAAACCAAGTATAAAGTATTTTCCAAAGAAAAGTCTAGTTTATTTTAAAAGGCTATTCCCCAAAAGCCATTAGCACAATCCTTAGTTATCTATTCTTAGTTTCCTCGTTCTGAATCTATCTTTTCCTTCGTTCCAGTATGGCAGATAACTTTGTTATCCCAGAGGGAGTGCAAGTTCCTGTTTGGTATAGGAGACTTATGGAGGCTAGGGCGACCGAAGCCGGCCCCGCAAATGTTACTCCTCCCCCGATGGTTAATGTTCCTCCTCCTCCTGTCGCTGAGGTTCCTCCTCCTCCCCCTCAGCATCCTCCAGTAGAATTCACGAAGATTTGCAAGGACTTCAAAGCAATGGGTGACAAGAACTTTCTAGGTACCGAGACTTTTGTAGAGGCCCGGAATTGGTTGAAAGAGACCGAGGATTTATTCGCTATCTTTGGATTAGATGATCAGAGAAAGATTTTGTTGGCGGTTTGGCTTATGAAGGATGAAGCCGCTTATTGGTGGGAGATCACCACCGCGACTAGGCCCGTTGAGACTTGGGCCGATTTCAGGACAAGATTCGGGCTTAAGTTTCTGTCTTCTACTGAAGAGAATTTGCAAATGGAAAGGTTTATTGCTTTGAAGCAAGGAGACATGTCTGTCAAAGAATACGTGAACAAGTTCAATCAGTTAGCTCGTTTTGGCTTGGATATGGTGAGTACTACTCAGAAGAAGGCTCTTCGTTTTGCTAGAAGATTGAATGAGCCGTTACAGGAGTTAGCTATGTCTCATGTGCCCATAGGGGCCACGTTTGAGAGTTTGGTAGATATGGCCCTACTCAATGAAGAGAACAAGAGTGCAAAGAAGGAGGTCAAGGTGAATGAGTCTCAAAACAAGAAAACGGGGCCCAAAAAGGAAATACAAAAGAAGGAGGAGAAGTCTGAAGATAAGAAGGAAAAGAAGTGCTTTACTTGTGGAAGCTCAACTCATCTAAACAAGGATTGCAGAAAGAGGAAGGGCACTTGCTTTAACTGTGGAGAGATGGGACACTTCACTAGGGACTGCCCGAAGAAGAAAGGGACTACATCGGAAGGAACGGTGAATACTCGCATGGCGGGTGAATAGATTAGGGCTAGAATAATTTGTCTGTAGGATGTTTAATTTTCCTTGTCTGATTTTCAGTTTGAAACTCTTTTTTCTGGTATTTTGATTCTGTAATGGAAACTCAGTACTTTAATGCTAGTCTTGCTTCTGATCTGGTAATGGTCTCAAACTCCCTGAGAGTTATAACTCATCTGTTTGTGATAAATTGGGATTTGAGAGTATCTGTGTTGGGCATAAGGGTGACTATGACGAATACATTCTGGGTTTCTACCGTACTTAGTTTCCTAAGAATCATTTGGGGAAAATCTGATCTGTACTAGTAGTCTGTAAGAATATGTACCAAGTTTTTGTTTTATCTGTACTCGCTTCCATCACTCGACTGTATCTTGTTGAGATAGGAATCCTATGGATGTAAACATGTGTTTGAGGCATGTTATGTTTGATGGTTGCAAGTGGATGCAAGTGGTTGCTAGTGGTTGCTCGTGGGTGCATAAACACACACTAGGCACTAGATCGGCTTGAAATACACTCTCATATTGCATATGGACGTGTGTACATTTTCAATTCTTATGGTTGCAAGATGGTTAATTCAGCACATGGATGTTGCATATGGACGAATGTTTGTGCACACATATAGTATTATATGATTAGGACTATTTGCATACATATGGATTCATTTCACTAACATAATTTGCACCGATGATATCTGCATTAGATAAGTACATATACACACACCTTTGCATATGTTCATACAACATTTAGAATCTTGTAAGGACAATGATTGCTCGTGGATAATGTTTTGAGTAGATGGATGATTGGATGGTAGGATACGGTCTTCCCAACTTGAAGATTTCGGGGACGAAATCCTTTAAGGAGGGGAGAATGTAGCAACCCGTATTTTCAATAACATGTTATAACGTAAATCGAGGCAGAATTTAATTTATAAATCTGAATCAAGGGAAACGGGCTATGCCATTGCGTTCATCTCGGAAAAATACGCGAAATAGAGTCCGAGTTTTCAAAAATCGGAGTCCGTATGACCCGGTTAAGGCCCAACGAAGATTTCAGAAAAATTCAAAGTAAAAACAGATTTCAAATTCAAGTTTGAATTTGGGAATTTAGGGCAGTTGGGCGCAGGCGGGAAAACTCCCGCCAGAGTACCCAAGTCGACAGCCCTGTCGACTTGGCTGTCGACTTGGTCCAGCCGGGCAGTTTGGCCTGGTGCACCATTTTGAGGTTGTGTTGAGCTTGGGGGCCAGATTCGGTTTTGAGGGCTGAGATTGGAACTAGGGTTTAATCCTAGGGCTAATACTAATCCTAATCTCTATAAATAAGGCCCTAACCTAACCCTAAATCATCATTATTCACTCAAGTAACTAAACTATGGCAAAATCATTCCTCTCATGGCCTCCACTCTCTTCATAAAATTCCTAAGTCAATTCTATGAGAGATTTTCCATGCATACAAGTGTTTTCAAGCTTGTATGAGCATCATTAGCTTGCAATCAAGTCAAGTTTCTATATTTGCATCAAAAAGAAAGAGTTTTGATCATTTTGGCTCAAGGGTTTTTCCATTAGAGCTTGCATTTTGGGTTTAATTGATTGCATAAGGGCTTTGTCATATTTGTGTGTCTTCATAAGCATTGTAAGCCCTATTCTACTTTCATACTTAAACTCTAAAGTTAAATGTATGATATGCAAGTTTTCCATGATATGCAAGTTTACTATGTTATGTTATGCAAGTTTGCTATGTTATGATATGCAAGTTAACCATGTTATGTTATGCAAGTTTGCCATGTTATGATATGCAAGTTTATATGCAAGTTTGTTATGCTATGATATGCAAGTTTGCCATGTTATGATATGCAAGTTTATCATGTTATGATATGCAAGTTTATATGCAAGGTTGTCATGTTATGTTATGCAAGTTTGCTATGTTATGATATGCAAGTTTGCCATGTATGTTATGCAAGTTTGGGGTGATCATTTTGTTCATGTTATCATGTTATGCAAGCTTATCTTGAGTATATGAACATAAAGCTTCAAGCTTTATGCTAAAGGTTGCATTTTGGCAACATGTAAGTTATCATATCTCTTATGATAACTTGCATGTGGGGCTAAATGCGAGCTTATGGCCATTTTTACATGTCATTTATCACCATGTATCACCAATATGCTAAGTTTGGTTTTATGCATGCTTTTGAGGCCTAGAAATGTAATATGCAAGTATATGAACACATGTACATTTCATATGCCACCATGTTAAACTTGTGGCTTCAACACCTTTATGTCATGATTATGCCAAGTTCCCTCTTTCTATCATTTATGCGCTATTGCGATATGTAAGCGATGGGATTGCGTTTGGGGTTGGGTAAACTTAAAAGACATAAAAACATAAGATTGGGAATTTACCTATTAAGTTAGGTCTACCCATTGGGAATTTACCTATTAAGTTAGGTCTACCCAACTGCTTGAAAATTTGTAATATGTTTTGGAAACATGATGGACATGACACTTAGAAAAGATAAGTGTGATCAACTCGAGGTTGGGTTGAGTTTGTAGCGTAAACCTACCCGGAACCGACCGGCTTAACTAGTTGCTACAAACAATAGGACCCAATGTGAGAAGTTGGTCATGTGGTACCTTGAACCCGAGGTTAGACCAAGTTGTGGTGTAAAGCTACCCGGAACCGACCGGCTTAACTAGTAACCGCAACAAAGTCTAATGTGAGAGGTTAAGGCGCATTAATTAATTAATGCTACATGATAAGGTTAAGTAAATTTGACTTATGACACTTAACCAATCTGAACTCGGTAAATTAACGGGGTTAAGTTAACCTACACTTAACTAATCTGAACTTGGTAATTTAACGGGGTTAAGTTAACCTACACTTAACCAATCTGAACTCGGTAATTTAACGGGGTAAAGTTAACCTACACTTAACCAATCTGAACTCGGTAATTTAACGGGGTTAAGATGAACTATACTTAACCAAATCAACTCAGTAATTTGGTAAGGCTGAGAACCAAATTTGATACCTGGTCCGGATAAACTAACTTGATTGGTAAATTAAACGAACTTGTTTTGCGGATCTGTAGGACCCACACTAAGTTAGGCAAGTTTGTAAATCTGTTATCTGATCCGTTAGTCTGAAAACTAATCGTCTGAACTTTGTATGTCTGAACTCTGTTAATAAGTTAATCTGAATCTGATAGTCTGGGGACACAAGGGGGAATACTTGTGTCATTTGTTGTTTGGGACCCATATTAGTCAGTAACCCTTTCTGGTATCAAAACTTTGACCCAACTGTAGGTAGGGTCCGGGCACGTTTACTGAACTAATTATAAGTGGTTCATTCTGATAATTGCGATGGGTGTTGATGGTGCGTTCTAACCGGGTCATGTGCGTGCATGGATTCCGGTCTGCCTCTGAGGATGTAAGACGCCGTGACATCTGTAAATATGCCTGTGCCAATTGGTTGCCACTTTAGGGAGTGATGCACCCTATCGTGGGGCCGACACAGGGTATTTATGTATTAGGGAGCCGATCGCTTGGGTAAGATTTAGGATACACTTAGCTCTGTCTGATTCTGTTGGTACCGTCTGTTTTGTTGGGTGGCAACACCCGTCTGTTTCTGCGTGGTACCGTTCTGTTAGGGTGGTAAAGGCCCATTATTGTTAGCATTCTGTTTCTGTACTTTATCTGTTAGGGTGGTTAAGGCCCATTATTGTTAGCATTCCGTTTCTGTACTTTATCTGTTAGGATGGTAAAAGCCCATTTTTTCCAAACTCTATTTCTGTATGGACCATTCTGTTCCGTCCTGTTTCGATGTGAACATTGGGGTACCACCTAATCCTATTATACTAGAATTGGTACCAAGAAGTTGGATCTTGATTTAAGTCAAACACCTGATACTGGGCCAAGTTTAGGCCAAGGGATAAATTCTTGATTATACATGACATGTTAGAATGCTGGTACACCTGTGGTGAAAAACCTTAAACCCGATTATGCGATGACACCTTTATCTACCTTGTTAGTTAATCATCATGCTGGTATATGGTTATCCTTATGATCATCCCTGCTTCTCATGCCAGTTAACTTTATCAGTTTACATTGATTGTAGTAGGGCTTACTCAGTCTTTTTGATTGACCTGTTTTCTTTCGCCTCTTTTCTTCCGTTCCCCCCCCCAGGTTCTCAGGGACGGAATATTGGAGCTTAGCTTGGATTTCTGATCGCTTGCTTGTGGGATTCCAGCTCATGTACGGTCTTGACATGAAGCTAGCTATGGTTATCACTTATTTTGGGGATAGTACTTATGTATTTCAGTTTTTCAGTGATGTTGTTTTTTTTCTAGACTTGTGTATTTGGAAAGTTGACATTATGTTGTACCAGACTTGTTTTGAAATAGTTTGAAATCTTCCGCTGTTTTACTTATCTTATTTACTCTGTTTACATATATACATATGTTCTTGTTCTGCCTTGATATATCATTATGCATGTTTACCTGATTCAAATGCCCCTCCAAAGTCAGAGTGCTTGCAAGAGTCACCCTGGCGGAGGTGGGGTGTTACACTAACTTTGCGGAAGGGTCTAGACTTGAGTAGGAACTCGTGAGCACATAGAAAGCATATAACATGTTGCACTGGAGATAGCTAAGATACCATATAAAAACTCATAAGAGAATATTTTGAGTGTTGATCCACTCTTTATTAATCTTAGCGATTACAATAGAAATCCCTAAATCGATTCAGAAATTAGGGTTTACTCTGAAAAAGAGAGTACAGGAATGAGAAACGAGAAAATCGCCTGGAAAATGAGACTCCTGGGTCTTATTTACAGACAAATCGGACCCTCTCTTGTTATTGGGCCAACAGAAGCCATTGTCGGTCGCTTTTCCCCTCAGTCCCGAAATTTTGGCTCTTGGCCGCTTTTTAGGCTTTGCTTATAGCTTTTAAGGTGCCGATTTTGGCTCTCGGGAAGATGATCCCGGTCCTTGGAGCTTCTCTTTGGAGTTTATTCTACCTTCTTTGTATTAATACCAAGCCTGTTGGTATAAATAGCTTTAGGAAGACTTTGGGCTTCCAAATATATGCTTTCGGATATGGCTTCCAGATACATGCTTCCGGATATGGTTTCCGGATACAGGCTCTCGGTCGTGCTATTAATCTTTCATGGAACTTGCCTCCTTTATTCAGGTGGATGGTTTTTGGATCCGCCACCCATGTCTGTATCGAAACCAAGTGGGTTAGTGTGGATAGCTCGTCTCTTGTAACACCCTACCTCCGCTAGGGTCACTCACAAGGGAATGCACTAGCTTTGGAGGAGCGTTATCGAGGTAAACAAACACAGAAATATTACAAGACAGAACATAGATAAAACAGCGAAAGAATCAAAAGATAAATTTCATTACTTTCGAAAAGAGTCAAAACCTTTTACATCAAATAGCCAAGATCATTATTTTCCATTACAACAAATTCTGTCTTGCATAAATAAAGAAGCATAATCTTAAAACAACAAAAGTAGCTTAATTCCCTAAAGGTAGCAGAAATGCAGCCATAACATAGCTCAAGATCAAACCGTACATGAGCTGAATCGAAAGCAAGCGAAATCTAAGCTAAGTGCTAGAGTTTCCTCCCTGAGTACCTGGGGAGGAAACGAAAGGAAAAGAGGCGAAAGAAAACGGGTCAGTCATAAAGACTGGTAAGTCCTAGTGACTTTCAGCATTGAAACAGGTAAAGATAACATGAAATGTACAAACTGAAAGTAAACATAAAGATTATGACAAGATGGCCAAGATAGACTAAGATAACATGATAAATCAAGTGTAAATCAAGTATAGCATCAAATATTCAAGGTTCTCTGCATCAACTGTACTGGAATCCCAAACCCATATCTTATATTAACCATGAAATGATCCCTTGGCCCAACATCATGAAATGACCCATTACTAGGTCCAACGGAACGATCCACTAATCGATCGGCTCCCAACAAGTTCTAGCTCGTTGTGTGTCTGTGTCATACGGCCCTATCACGAATGAAGTCACCTGTGCTAGGTCCACCATAGGGTGTATCAAGCCCTAGGGTGTCAACCACCGACACGAATCAAGCATGCACAGATAAACATATTGATGCCCAATGCCTGCTTTTTCAACTCTGGACCACGCGCACGACCATAGCCCGCCTGAACCTTCACTGGCGCACCAACTCAGCCGTCGTTCTGGTCGCTTACAATCAGCCCAGTAATCGTGCCCCACCTTGCCTAGTTCCCAGGTACCATGATACGTCTAGTGGGTTACTGCTGAAACGGATCGCGTAACTAGGGTTTCCGTCCAATATGTTAAGTGTTGTCATTTAAATCCGTGATTTAACCCTTATCAGTTTAGCATGTCAAGTTTGTTAAGTGTTGTCATTCAAGTTCGTGACTTAACCCGCCTACGTGTCATGTCAAATTGGCTAAGTGTTGTCGTTCAAGTTCATGACTTAGCCCTATGAATAATGTGTCTAGTTGGTTAAGTGTTATCTTTCATGTTCATGACTTAACCCTATCATGTGGCATTAATTCATTAATGCACCCCAACCTCTCACATCAGACCTGTTTTTGTGGTCACTGGATATGCAGAGCGGTCCCGGGCAGATTTACACCACAACTCAGTCTGACCTCGGGTTTTCAAGCGCGATATAACCAACTACCCACATTGGATCCTATTGTTTGCAGTAACTGGATTTGCCGGGCGGTTCCAGGCAGAATTACACTACAAACTCAACCCAACCTCGAGTTGGCCATTTTCAAGTTCATTCTAGTGTCATGTCCATGTTCAATTTTTTTATGTCAAGTTCGTGTCAAGTTTTCAAGGCGAGTTTCATGTCCACATCCAGATTCAGGTTATAACAATGTTCATGTTTCAAGTTTTGCCTATTATCAAGTTCACAATTCATATTCATAACCAATTCATGTTTTGTCTTAATCTACCCAAATCGTATTCCCATCGCATGTAAACGTGAATCGATATATACTACAAATAAATTCAAATCCCGAAATAAAGGGAATAACATCAAAGCTATGATAGGCAAAAGGGAAGAGCATAAAGCGATAAAAGGGATTACAAGACTGACATGGTATAACTTGAGATAATTGGTTACAACATCACTAGCATATAGAAAATAATAGGATGTCAAATCTAGCAAAATAAGGCGATAATCATGATAAAAGTTGACATAGAAGAATAGGCATGCAAAAGCAAGCCAAATACTAGGATAATGGATCCAATGGTTTTGGTGTACATAATTGCGAATAAACTAAGCAAGTCACACCCTAGGTATGAGATCCAACAAAATGCCAATTCGGTGTACAACATGGTTTTCAACTATAGTGTTATGGGCACGAACAATCAAATAGTCTTAGGCAGTTAACCACAATGATCATAGTCATGGTCATAGGTAGAAATCTCATAGTTATGAACCATAAGCGATTAATCACAATAGTCATGGATAATTATCCAAAATAGTTCTAGGCAATAGTCATAGGCAATTAACAGAAATAGTTTCGAAGTCATGGTCATAGATAATAGTCTTATGTTCACAATCATAGGCAATAATTCTCATGGTCATGAGTCATAGGTGATTAGCCACAATTGTCCTTGTCATAGTCATAGGCAATAGTCTTATGTTCACAGTCATAGGCATAGGCATAGTCTTATGTTCACAGTCAGAGGCATAGGCATAGTATTATGTTCACAGTCATAGTCCTTGGCCATTAACAATAGTTTCAACATCATATGCATGATAATGTTATAGACACGAAAGAGTTTGATTTACAACGTGAATAGGCCCAAACTGATTTCATAGCAATATTCCCAAAAAGTTAAGATCCAAGATGAACAAGAATAGATATGAATCAAATATCATACATAGATTCAATTCCAATTTACAACATGTCCATATTAAGTTTATAGTTTTTATCTAAAAGTAACTTGAACTTACAGATCGTGGTTTAAGAAATTTAGATGCAGCCGCCAAGTCTAGAAATTTGTCGTTGAATCGTTGAATCTTGTTTTGATTGTAGAAGCAGATTCCCAATAAGAAATTCCTAGCCGTAGTCTTTAAGAAATAATCTTCGCGTTTTAATTTAATTTAATTTAGAGGAAGAAGAAGAAGCGATGTCTATCAAGAATTTATGCAACATAAGGATAGAGAAGAATGGTGTAAAGAGAATGAGGCTAGGAGGCTGTTTATATAGGGTTAAGCAGACGAATCTGGACAGAAAACGAGATAAGGTACATCAGAATGCATCAGGTTCAGAAAATGGGTTCAGGAGGCAGGTCGACACTATGGTCGACCCCTAGATCGACCTGGTCCTGGGCGGGAAATTTCCCGCCCAGCCTGTTCTGGGTTTTGAATTGGAATTTGAATTCGAATTTTCGAGCTGTTTTCGATTCTGAAATTTTCTGAAACTTCGGAGGGTCATATCTCCCTCATATGGACTCTGATTCTCAAAAACTCAGACTCGTTTCCAAGCAGAATTTCGAGACGAACGCAATGGCGTAACCCGTTTCCCCTGATTCTTATTTTAAAAATTAATTCTGCCTTGATTTATGGTTTTAACCTGTTATTAAAATTCGGGTTGTTACATTTTCCCCTCCTTAAAGGATTTCATCCCCGAAATCTTCAAGTTAAGAAGAATGCATCCAATCAACCATCTACTCAACCATCATCCACAAGAAAACATTGTCCTTAAAAAATTTCTAATGCTATATGAACATATGCAGAAAGTGTGTGTATATGTTGTAACACCCCACGTCCATTAATGTCACTCACAAAGGGAATGCATTAACTTCCATGGAGGTTTTAAGTGAATATAGAACAGTAAAATTACAACAAGACAGATATAAAATAGTACTTGGAAATTCAAAAACTTTATTTCATTGTAGCAGAAGTCAAAACATGTTTGATTACATCATAACACCACATTCAATGTCAAGTACAATATCTATCTTGATAAAACAAGTACATAATCCCATTACATGAATAGCCATTAAAAAGAAAGATAACAAGCTGGACTTTACTTCAGCAGTCCAAGCTTTCCAGAAGATAAGCGATCCAACTAGACTCCACTAGAATTTGGCCCAACCTGCGGACCTGAAGGGAGAAAAAGGATGGAAAAGAGGGGGTCAGACATAAAGTCTGGTGAATATGATAATTCTACAATACTATTACCAAAATAACTGGACTAAGGCATAAGCTGGAAAACAAGAAAATGTCTATGAAGAGCAGATTAAGGACATAGACAATCGCTAAAGGCAACGTTATAGGCGCTCCTAAATACTAAAGGATAAACACTATACTGCACCACACCAGTCACCCTAAAGATTCATCCCACTTAGCTTCACTTAGAAACTTTCCCAATGGCTTTACGTACCCCTAGCTGACTACATAGGTGTCGCCTGCCCCTATCTCCACTAGGTGTACCCTACTTCCCATTATTCGATCGGCTCCCTAACTCGTAGATACCCGTGCTGGCCCCACAGTGGGGTGTATCACTCCCCTAAAGTGGCAACCTGATACAACGGACATGCACGGCTTATACCTACACGATGCACCAACGTCTTACCTACCAGCCCGGGTCCACACACGCATATGAAACCCGTTGGACTTGCGTTGCCACCGCTCCCTGTTTTGGCCTCTTATAGTCAAACCCAGTATGCGTGTCCCGTCCTCGACTTGGGTCGAGCCCACATAGATACGTTTTGGGATACTGGTTGAAATGGGCCCCCACTATTTACCACAAGCATTCCACCTAAGCTTGTCCCCATTAGTCCATCCCACTTAACCCACTTAGTCATGTTCATTTACATGTGTGTTTGGTTAAGTCTAACCGTATTTCAAATGCCTCTAAAGGCAACCACCAGATTCCTCATGCCACCCAAGGCACCTACTTAACCCCCATGTCCCACCTTACATGATTATTTGGTTAAGTATTTCTTAGTTCATTAAGGCCATAATCTCATAAAGACCTCTCACATTAGACTGGCATTTATGGCAGCTGGATTTGCCGGGCGGGTCCGGGCAGTCTTACACCATAAAAGAGTCTAACCTTGTGTCTTTACAACTGTTATGCTTTAGTTTGGGCCTAGGACCTCTCACATTGGGCCGACATTTGTGACTACTGGATTTGCCGGGCGGGTCCGGGCAGGTTTACATCACAAACGGGTCCAACCTCGTGTCCTAAGCATTGATTATTAATAATAATCCACTTTCCCCCAATTTTAATAATTCCCTACTTGAATTATTAATTACTTCCAATTTTTAACAATGTCCATAATTGACTCAATTATGGACATTCATTCATGGTATGCAACATCTTACAAAATTGCACCCAATTTATTAATTCCTAATATTACCCCTACCCCACGTTTGAACGTTTATTCGCAAAATATATGTTAGACTTGAATAGCCTAACTCATAGCATAAAAGAGATTATCATAATAACAACATGTATATGTGACCAAATGAATCATAATAAGGGGTGAAACTTGCATATGTCCAACTTGCATAGATTATACATGTCATGGATCTAAAGGTGTCAACTTGTTCAAAATTCACCTAATATGATCTCAATCAATTTTCATAAACTTACATATGAACATGTGTGAATCAACATCATCTAATTTTTTAACAACATCGTTTTATATGGGTACACCTAACTCAATAGGCAAATTCCCATAATCAAGTTTTATTTCATTATAGTTTCAAGTTTATGGGTACACCTAACCTAATAGGCAAATTCCCATAAACAAGATCCATTTAAATTAACAAAAAAAAACATAACTTTAAGCATGATCCAACAACATCATGATTTTTCAACATAATATAGCATGATTTATAACATGGCATAGTATGATAGTATAACATAGCTTGACATGATTCTCAACATAGCACGACATAGCATAAGAGAATTTACAACATAACATGACATAGCATATATAATTTACATCATACGACAACATAATAACATAATAAGAGACCCACAATATATAGAATTTACAATTACAAATCACATCACTTTCTTGTGATCCATTCATAACTGAGTCAAATTAGTTTGTAATAGTCTTGTGAGAATCATCATACTCACCAACAAAAGAAAAGAATTTGAGAAAGAGAGATCTTTTGATTTGATTTGTGTAGATTTAGTTGTAGATGATTAGGCTTCCTCTTCTTAGTTTGTGACGGCTATGCTGAACTCCATGGCAGCAGCATGACGGTAGCTTCTCTAATTTTACAAGTGATTTAGGTCTAGGGTCTACCCACTTATTTATAGATTTTAGAATTCATTTAGGCCATTAGATTTAACCTAGAAATAACCGCAGCCGTTCAGACAAGATGGGGTTTATCTTGTTGACTCAGCAATGAGTCAGAAGTGACTCAGCAAACACTCAGCATATTAATAAACTTCTATTCATGTCATAAATATATATATTTTCTACAATGTACATATTAGATACATCCCCCTTTACTTATTATTGTTTTTATATACATATTAGATACATCCCCTCTCTCACACACTTATTAATATTTTTATATTCATATTAGATACATCCCCTCTCTTACACACTTATTAATATTTTTATATTCATATTAGATACATCCCCTCTCTTACACACTTATTAATATTTTTATATTCATATTAGATACATCCCCTCTCTTACACACTTATTAATATTTTAGCAACTTTAGTGTTAATAGAAAATTCGGGGTGTTACATTCTCCCCTCCTTTTAGGATTTCGTCCCCGAAATCTTCAAGTCTGGAAGAATGTATATCCTACCATCCAAACGTCCATCTACTCATCCATCATACACAGGCATCCATTGTCCTTAAAAGACTTCTAATGCTTTATGATCATATGCAAGTGTGTGTACATGTCCTTACCTAATGCGAAATCAGGCGGTCTACTGATTCAGTTGACCTCCTTAATGCAAATTATGTAAGTGTCATGAATCCATTATGTATGCAAAAGATCCTAATTGCTTACATACTACTTCTATATGCGTGCACACCCATTCAACCGAATGCAGCATCCATATGATGGTACAACCATTATACATCCATTATACTAAATACATCCATATATATGCAATATGCAATATGAAGTGACTGAGCCGATCTAGTGCCTAAAGTGTGTGTATATATGCATCCACGAGCAACCACTAGCAAACACTTGCATCCATTTTGCATCCATCATACATAACATGTCTCAAACACATGTTTCAACCATAGGATTATCCTAACTAAAGGTCAAAGATACTAATGAGAGGACATACTAAAGATAAGATAAGATAAGCTAAGCGATAAAGGATAAATTAAAAGACATACCCTCAAAAAGAAAAGGGTACAACGAACGCATCTTCTCTTCTGTCTCCCAAGTTGCGTTGCTCTCATCATCTCCCCATTGCACTTTAACCAGTCTGACCTCTCGATTCCTCAACTTTTTGATCTCCGACCCAAGAATGCATGTAGGAGCTCGTCTAATTGTTGCATCACGCTCTATTTCCACCTCTTTAAGCAAGCTCGGCTCTACCACCTCCGCGGTCTTGTGCAAACACTTCCTCAAATGTGATACATGGAATACATCGTGTACTCCACTAAGTTTCTCAGGCAACTCCACCCTATATGCCATCTTCCCAATCCTGTTTTTTACAGGAAACGGCCCTACAAACCTTGGTGCTAATTTCCCAACGGACCCAAAGCGAACAACATTCTGTAACGGAGATACTTTGATAAAAACCATGTCCCCAATGTCAAACTCAAGATCTGTCCTCCTCTTATCAGCATACGATTTTTGCCTATCTTGTGCTGCTTTCATCCTCCTTCGAATCAACTCAATCTTCTCCGAGGTTTCCCTAACCATATCGGGCCCAAGTAGGATTTTATCGGTAGATTCCCACCAACATGTAGGCGAACGGCAAGGCCTTCCATAAAGAGCTTCGAAAGGTGCCATGCCAATACTAGACTGAAAGCTATTATTATATGCGAATTCTACTAACGGAAGGTGCTCTTCCCATGTACCCCCAAAGTCTAGGATAAAAGCCTTAAAAGATCCTCTAGAATGCGATTCACCCTCTCGGTCTGGCCGTCTGTCTGAGGATGATATGCGGTGCTCAAACATAGCTGAGTCCCTACCGCCTCTTGTAAACTCTTCCAAAATTCGCTAGTAAAGATGGGGTCACGGTCGCTTACTATACTAGAAGGAATACCGTGCAAACGAACTATCTCCTTAATGTATACAGAAGCCAACCACGGAGCAGTCCTCTTACTTTTCACGGGAATAAAATGGGCGCTTTTAGTAAGTCTATCTACTATAACCCAAATCCCCGTGTTACCCTTCCTTGATCTTGGTAATCCATCCACAAAATCCATTGAGATGCTTTCCCATTTCCATAGTGGAACTTCTAATGGGTGAAGCAACCCACCGGGTTTCTTTTGTTCTGCTTTAACTCGTTGGCACACCAAGCATCTAGCGACGTACTCGGCCACATCCTTTTTCATACCGGCCCAAAAGAAAACCCGCTTCATATCTTTGTACATCTTATCCCCGCCGGGATGAATGGTCATTTTTGAGCGATGAGCATCATCAAGAATGGCCTTCCTTAAGTTTTCGTCTTGTGGTACACAAAGTCTATTATCCCTTCGTAACCAACCCTTATCGTCTAGGGTATACCTACGAAGTTGGCTTGACGACTCCCCCCCTTTGAGCTTTTCTACTATCTCAACCAACTGTGGGTCGTCTCGCTGTGCCTCACCAACCCGTCCTAGAAGTGTAGGTCTAACCTCCAAGGATGCTAACAGACCGGGTACTAAGTCAACGGAGGGTCTAAAGTCAAACATAGAGATGAATTCTAAGCTTTGTCGTTCAACAAACAACGGACTCAAGGTCAACCTTTTCCTACTTAAGGCGTCTGCCACCACGTTACCCTTGCCCGGGGTATATGCTATTTCAAAATCGTAGGAGGCTAAGAATTCCATCCACCGTTGCTGCCTTAAATTCAAATCCTTCTGAGAGAATAAGTATTTTAATGATTTGTGGTCAGTGAACAGTTCGAATTTCTCACCAAGAAGATAGTGACGCCAAGACTTAAGCGCGAAAACAATTGCGGCTAGCTCTAAGTCATGCGTGGGGTAATTCTTTTCATGAACCCTCAACTGCCTTCCACCATAGGCTATTACTCTTCCCTCTTGCATGAGGACCGCGCCAAGTCCCGTCCCACAAGCATCAGTATAGATGGTAAACGGTTTATTCCCGTCTGGCAGCACTAAGACTGGGGCTGAAGTTAAGGCTCTCTTTAAACGTTGGAACGCATCATCGCAATCTTTGTCCCACGTAAAAACCAGGTTCTTCTTCGTTAACCGTGTTAATGGAGCTGATATTTTTGCGAAGTCTTTGATAAACTTCCTATAATAGCCAGCCAACCCCAAGAAACTTCTTACTTCGGTTGCATTTTTAGGGACCTTCCAATCTTGGATGGCCACCACCTTTGCGGGATCCACTGCTATCCCTTCTTTGGAAACCACGTGCCCTAAGAACCGTACTTCCTTCCTCCAGAAGTGACACTTAGAAAATTTTGCCTTAAGGTTATGCGCTCGAAGGGTTTCCAACACTTCCCTAAGATGTAGGGAGTGCTCTTCTTTATTCTTAGAAAAGACTAAGATGTCATCCACAAAGACTACCACGAATTTGTTAAGGTATTCCCTAAACACCCTACTCATCAAATCAACAAAATTTGCAGGGGCGTTTGTCAAACCAAAGTGCATCACTAGCCATTCATAGAATCCGTCAGGAGTCCTAAAAGCAGTCTTATCTATACTATCCTCAGCCACTCTCAGTTGATGAAAGCCAGTGGCTAAGTCCAACTGCGAAAACACTGAGGCGCCAACTAACTGATCAAAGAGATCGTCAATCCTTGGCAGTGGGTGTCTGTTCTTTTTAGTAAGCTTGTTTAGTTCTCTATAGTCCATACAAAGTCTAAGAGACCCATCCGCCTTTGTGGCAAAAACTACTGGAGCACCCCACTCCGATATACTACGTCTTATGAACCCCTTCTCAAGCAACTCCTTTACTTGCTTATTGTATTCCCTCCTTTCACGAGGAGCCATGTGGCGCACTGGCAAAGATACGAGTTTAGCATTATCCACAAGATAAATTCGAAAGTCTATCTCCCGCTTTGGAGGTAAGCCCTTCACCTCCTCGAACACATCCGGATATTCCCGGACCACTTCTACCGATCGCAGGTTCTCTACAGACGCGTCAAGCGATTCAAGATAACTTAGCATAACAGAATTTATGGGATTACAAAAGATGTCGAGGGCATTACCAAGGCGAGTCACAAGCCTAACTACTCTCCTTTCACAATCAAGAATGGCCCTATTTCTAGACAACCAATCCATTCCTAAAATTAGCCCATAGCCCGTGAAGCCCAATACATAAGCATCACATCTAAATTCAACGCTAAGTATAGAGATTTTCAAATCCAAACATATCATGGTCAAATGAGCCGAACCCCCAATTGGATTTGAAACGACCAAGGGATCCTCTACTAAACTGGTGTTCAAGTGCAGTGATTCAACTAATGATGCAGAGATAAATGAATGAGATGCGCCAGAATCGAATAAGGTACGGACAGGATGATCAAACAGAAAAACTAAGCTTTCAACAGAAATTGTTTTACCTCTTTCTTGCAGCGGTGGGGCCGCAATAGCCTGAACTTGCCCCCTTGCCTGCCCTGGTGCCATAAGAGCCTGCACCTGTCCTCCCGAGGTAGACCCTGCCCTCTGCCCCTTCTTTGGACAGTCCTTCACTAAATGTCCCGCATCTCCACAATGAAAACAACCAGTCTTCTTTTTCTTTCTACAATCTTTGCTGAGATGGCCAGGCATCCCACAATTGAAGCATTTCTTCTTCCCTTTGCCATTATTGTTTCTACCACCCTTCTTATTTTGCTGTTGGGGTTTCTTCTGATCCCCTTTCTTTTCAACTGCCTTATCCTCATGCATAAGTGCCATTTCTACTAGCTTTTCAAAGGTGGCTCCCATAGGGATGTGGGTCATAGCCAACCCTTGCAACGGTTCATTCAAGCCTCTAACGAACCTCAAAGCTTTCTTCTCTAGCGTGTTCACCAACTCCAAGCCAAACCTTGCTAACTGATTAAATTTATTGACATATTCCTTTACTGATGAGCTCCCTTGCTTTAGTGCCAGGAATTTTTCCATATTTAAGTTCTCCTCTGCCCTTGAAAGAAACTTTGCCTCAAACCTTCGTCTGAAATCCGCCCATGAATCAACTGGACGTTCCCCATTAGTGACCTCCCACCAAAACGAGGCCTCTCCCTTCATTAACCAAGCAGCTAAACGGACTTTCCTCCCATCTTCCACTTCAAAGATATCCAACAATTCCTCAGTCTCCTTAAGCCAATCTCTGGCCTCCACAAACGTCTCAGTCCCTTGAAAAGTTTTTCCTCCCATAGCCTTGAATTCCTTGCACGTCTTTGCAAAAGTGTCAACACGAGGAGGAGGAGGAGGAGGAGGAAGAATGGGTGCAACTAGGGGTGGAGGAGTATCCGCTGGGCCTGCAGTGGTGGCCCTAGCCTCCAAGTATCTCCTAAACCACCCTGGAATCGTCACACCTTCTGGGAGATTAAGATCTTCAGCCATGCTGAAACGAAAAAGGAAAGATTCAAAATGGAGAATTCGAAAGATAAAGATAAGGATGTGGCTATTTGGGATTATGTTTTTCATAAAAACTCTCGTTAAATAACATGTTTTTTTTTTTGAAAGCACTTCTTCCAAAAATACTTTAGAAAAAAAAATATTTTTCTAAAATTTTTTTTTATCTGTTCTGGTAACCTTATGCTCTGATACCACGTGTAACAACCCACGTCCATTAATGTCACTCACAATGGGAATGCATTAACTTCCATGGAGGTTTTAAGTGAATATAGAACAGTAAAATTACAACAAGACAGATATAAAATAGTACTTGGAAATTCAAAAACTTTATTTCATTGTAGCAGAAGTCAAAACATGTTTGATTACATCATAACACCACATTCAATGTCAAGTACAATATCTATCTTGATAAAACAAGTACATAATCCCATTACATGAATAGCCATTAAAAAGAAAGATAACAAGCTGGACTTTACTTCAGCAGTCCAAGCTTTCCAGAAGATAAGCGATCCAACTAGACTCCACTAGAACTTGGCCCAACCTGCGGACCTGAAGGGAGAAAAAGGATGGAAAAGAGGGGGTCAGACATAAAGTCTGGTGAATATGATAATTCTACAATACTATTACCAAAATAACTGGACTAAGGCATAAGCTGGAAAACAAGAAAATGTCTATGAAGAGCAGATTAAGGACATAGACAATCGCTAAAGGCAACGTTATAGGCGCTCCTAAATACTAAAGGATAAACACTATACTGCACCACACCAGTCCCCCTAAAGATTCATCCCACTTAGCTTCACTTAGAAACTTTCCCAATGGCTTTACGTACTCCTAGCTGACTACATAGGTGCCGCCTGCCCCTATCTCCACTAGGTGTACCCTACTTCCCATTATTCGATCGGCTCCCTAACTCGTAGATACCCGTGATGGCCCCACAGTGGGGTGTATCACTCCCCTAAAGTGGCAACCTGATACAACGGACATGCACGGCTTATACCTACACGATGCAACAACGTCTTACCTACCAGCCCGGGTCCACACACGCATATGAAACCCGTTGGACTTGCATTACCACCGCTCCCTGTTTTGTCCTCTTATAGTCAAACCCAGTATGCGTGTCCCGTCCTCGACTTGGGTCGAGCCCACATAGATACGTTTTGGGATACTGGTTGAAATGGGCCCCCACTATTTACCACAAGCATTCCACCTAAGCTTGTCCCCATTAGTCCATCCCACTTAACCCACTTAGTCATGTTCATTTACATGTGTGTTTGGTTAAGTCTAATCGTATTTCAAATGCCTCTAAAGGCAACCACCAGATTCCTTATGCCACCCAAGGCACCTACTTAACCCCCATGTCCCACCTTACATGATTATCTGGTTAAGTATTTCTTAGTTCATTAAGGCCATAACCTCATAAAGACCTCTCACATTAGACTGGCATTTATGGCAGCTGGATTTGCCGGGCGGGTCCGGGCAGTCTTACACCATAAAAGAGTCTAACCTCGTGTCTTTACAACTGTTATGCTTTAGTTTGGGCCTAGGACCTCTCACATTGGGCCGACATTTGTGACTACTGGATTTGCCGGGCGGGTCCGGGCAGGTTTACATCACAAACGGGTCCAACCTCGTGTCCTAAGCATTGATTATTAATAATAATCCACTTTCCCCCAATTTTAATAATTCCCTACTTGAATTATTAATTACTTCCAATTTTTAACAATGTCCATAATTGACTCAATTATGGACATTCATTCATGGTATGCAACATCTTACAAAATTGCACCCAATTTATTAATTCCTAATATTACCCCTACCCCACGTTTGAACGTTTTTTCGCAAAATATATGTTAGACTCGAATAGCCTAACTCATAGCATAAAAGAGATTATCATAATAACAACATGTATATGTGACCAAATGAATCATAATAAAGGGTGAAACTTGCATATGTCCAACTTGCATAGATTATACATGTCATGGATCTAAAGGTGTCAACTTGTTCAAAATTCACCTAATATGATCTCAATCAATTTTCATAAACTTACATATGAACATGTGTGAATCAACATCATCTAATTTTTTAACAACATCGTTTTATATGGGTACACCTAACTCAATAGGCAAATTCCCATAATCAAGTTTTATTTAATTATAGTTTCAAATTTATGGGTACACCTAACCTAATAGGCAAATTCCCATAAACAAGATCCATTTAAATTAAGAAAAAAAAAACATAACTTTAAGCATGATCCAAAAACATCATGATTTTTCAACATAATATAGCATGATTTATAACATGGCATATTATGATAGTATAACATAGCTTGACATGATTCTCAACATAGCACGACATAGCATAAGAGAATTTACAACATAGCATGACATAGCATATATAATTTACATCATACGACAACATAATAAGAGACCCACAATATATAGAATTTACAATTACAAATCACATCACTTTCTTGTGATCCATTCATAACTGAGTCAAATTAGTTTGTAATAGTCTTGTGAGAATCATCATACTCACCAACAAAAGAAAAGAATTAGAGAAAGAGAGATCTTTTGATTTGATTTGTGTAGATTTAGTTGTAGATGATTAGGCTTCCTCTTCTTAGTTTGTGACGGCTATGCTGAACTCCATGGCAGCAGCATGACGGTAGCTTCTCTAATTTTACAAGTGATTTAGGTCTAGGGTCTACCCACTTATTTATAGATTTTAGAATTCATTTGGGCCATTAGATTTAACCTAGAAATAACCGCAGCCGTTCAGACAAGATGGGGTTTATCTTGTTGACTCAGCAATGAGTCAGAAGTGACTCAGCAAACACTCAGCATATTAATAAACTTCTATTCATGTCATAAATATATATATATTTTCTACAATGTACATATTAGATACATCCCCCTTTACTTATTATTGTTTTTATATACATATTAGATACATCCCCTCTCTCACACACTTATTAATATTTTTATATTCATATTAGATACATCCCCTCTCTTACACACTTATTAATATTTTTATATTCATATTAGATACATCCCCTCTCTTACACACTTATTAATATTTTTATATTCATATTAGATACATCCCCTCTCTTACACACTTATTAATATTTTTATATTCATATTAGATACATCCCCTCTCTTACACACTTATTAATATTTTAGCAACTTTAGTGTTAATAGAAAATTCGGGGTGTTACATATGTTCCCTATCTCATGCAAATGATCAGGCCTGATTGATCTTCTTAATGCAAAATATGTTTGGTGCCATGAATCCAACTTGTATGCAAATAGTCCTAGTCACATAAACACTATATGTGTGCACAAACATCCATTCATATGCATTCACATGATAACACATTCAATTTCATCCATAAACAAGTATAAACACTCATGCATATGCAATATGAAAATGTGTCTGAGCCGATCTAGTGCCTAATGTGTGTTATGCAACCACGAGCAACCACTTGCAACCATTTGCAAACATCAACCATAACATGTTTCAATCACATGTTTACATTCAAAAGGGTTCTACCTAAGGTTCTCAAGATAGGATTGAGAAGATAAGCAAGATAAAACAAAGCATCAAGGAGAAGAAGTTAAAAATGTACCCCCAGAAGGTCCTGCTTGCGGGGCTTGCCCTTGCTTCTTAGAGCAATTCTTGCTGATGTGTCCAAGCTTACCACATCGAAAACACGCACCTATCTTATTCTTCCTTCTTTTACAATCCTTGATAACATGCCCAACTATACCACAGAAGTTGCACTTCCTCTTATCACGTGACTTGTTATTATTGTTATCGTTGTTCTCGCCTCCCTTCTGGAAGTCTTTCTTCTCGTTTTGAGACCCATCCGCCTTAACTTATCACTCATACCTTCCCAATGTAACATGTTAACAAGCCTCACGGAAACTATCTCCATCGTACGGAAAACCCTCTACGAAGCTAGAAAGAAGATTAGCCGCAGGTAAAAACTACTGCGACTACAAATGGAGAAAAGAAAGGAAAAGAGATTCAAACGAGGAAACAAAGGATAGTGCTAATCGCTTTTGGGGAATAGCCTTTAAATAAAACAAGACTTTTCTTGAAAAAAATGCTTCTTTGTAAACGGTTTTGAAAATAATTTTAGAAGGTTTTCTAAAAACTTTTGCCCAGTCTGGTAACCTTCTGCTCTGATACCAAATGTAACACCCCACCTCCGCTAGGGTTACTCACAAAGGGAATGCACTAGTTTTGGAGGAGCTTATCGAGGTAAACAAACACAGAAATATAACAAGGCATAATATAGATAGAACAACGGAAGAATCAAAAGATAAATTTCATTACTTTCAAAAAGAGTCAAAACCTTTTACATCAAATAGCCAAGGTCATTATTCTCCATTACAACAAAGTCTGTCTTGCATAAATAAAGAAGCATAATCTTAAAACAACAAAAGTAGCTTAATTCCCCAAAGGTAGCAAAAATGGAGCCATAACATAGCTCAAGATCAAACCGTACATGAGCTGAATCGAAAGCAAGCGAAATCCAAGCTAAGTGCTAGAGTTTCCTCCCTGAGAACCTGGGGGGAAACGAAAGGAAAAGAGGCGAAAGAAAACGGGTCAGTCATAAAGACTGGTAAGTCCTAGTGACTTTCAGCATAAAAACAGGTAAAGATAACATGACATGTACAAACTGAAAGTAAACATAAGGATGATGACAAGTTGGGCAAGATAGACTAAGATAACATGATAAATCAAGTATAAATCAAGTATAGCATCACATATTCAAGGTTCTTTGCATCAACTGTACTGGAATCCCAAACCCATGTCTTATATTAACCATGAAATGATCCCTTGGCCCAACAACATGAAATGACCCATTACTAGGTCCAATGGAACGATCCACTAGTCGATCGACTCCCTACAAGTTCTAGCTCGTTGTGTGTCTGCGTCGTACGACCTTATCACGAATGTAGTCACTTGTGCTAGGTCCACCATAGGGTGTATCAATCCCTAGGGTGTCAACCACCGACACGAATCAAGCATGCATAGATAAACCTACTGATGCCCAATGCCTGCTTTTTCAACTCCGGACCATGTGCGCGACCATAACCCGCCTGAACCTACACTGGCGCACCAACTCAGCTGTCGTTCTGGTCGCTTACAATCAGCCCAGTAATCGTGCCCCACCTTGCCTAGTTCCCAGGTACCATGATACGTCTAGTGGGTTACTGCTGAAACGGACCGCGTAACTAAGGTTTCCGTCCAATAGGTAAAGTGTTGTCATTTAAATCCATGACTTAACCCTTATCAGTTTAGCATGTCAAGTTGGTTAAGTGTTGTCATTCAAGTTCGTGACTTAACCCGCCTATGTGTCATGTCAAATTGGCTAAGTGTTGTCGTTCAAGTTCATGACTTAGCCCTACGAATCATGTATCTAGTTGGTTAAGTGTTATCATTCATGTTCATGACTTAACCCTATCATGTGGCATTAATTCATTAATGCATCCCAACCTCTCACATCAGACCTATTGTTGTGGTCACTGGATATGCCGGGCGGTTCCGGGTAGATTTACACCACAACTCAGTCTGACCTTGGGTTTTCAAGCACGATATGACCAACTACCCACATTGGATCCTATTGTTTGTAGTAACTGGATTTGCCGGGCGGTTCCGGGAAAAATTACACTGCAAACTCAACCCAACCTCGAGTTGGCCATTTTCAAATTCATTCTAGTGTCATGTCCATGTTCAATTTTTTCATGTCAAGTTCGTGTCAAGTTTTCAAGGCGAGTTTCATGTCCACATCCAGATTCAAGTTATAACAATGTTCATGTTTCAAGTTTTGCTTATTATCAAGTTCACAATTCATATTCATAACCAATTCATGTTTTGCCTTAATCTACCCAAATCGTATTCCCATCACATGTAAACGTGAATCGATCTATACTACAAATAAATCCAAATCCCGAAATAATGGGAATAACATCAAAGCTTTGATAGGCAAAAGGGACGAGCATAAAGCGATAAAAGGGATTGCAAGATTAGCATGGTATAACTTGAGATAATTGGTTACAACATCACTAGCATATAGAAAATAATAGGATGTCAAATCTAGCAAAATAAAGCGATAGTCATGATAAAAGTTGACATAAAAGAATAGGCATGCAAAAGCAAGCCAAATACAAGGATAATGAATCCAATGGTTTTGGTGTACATAATAGCGAATAAACTAAGAAAGTCACACTCTAGGTATGAGATCCAACAAAATGCCAATTCAGTGTACAACATGGTTTTAAACTATAGTGTTATGGGCACGAACAATCAAATAGTCTTAGGCAGTTAACCACAATGATCATAGTCATGGTCATAGGTAGAAATCTCATAGTTATGAACCATAAGCGATTAATCACAATAGTCATGGATAATTATCCAAAATAGTTCTAGGCAATAGACATAGGCAATTAACAGAAATAGTTTCGAAGTCATGGTCATAGACAATAGTCTTATGTTCACAATCATAGGCAATAATTCTCATGGTCATGAGTCATAGGTGATTAGCCACAATTGTCCTTGTCATAGTCATAGCCAATAGTCTTTTGTTCACAGTCATAGGCATAAGCATAGTCTTATGTTCACAGTTATAGGCATAGGCATAGTCTTATGTTCACAGTCATAGTCCTTGGTCATTAACAATAGTTTCAACGTCATAGGCATGATAATGTTATAGATACGAAAGAGTTTGATTTACAACGTGAATAGGCCCAAACTGATTTCATAGCAATATTCCCAAAAAGTCAAGATCTAAGATGAACAAGAATAGATATGAATCAAATATCATACATAGATCCAATTCCAATTTACAACATGTCCATATTAAGTTTATAGTTTTTATCTAAAAGTAACTTGAACTTACAGATCGTGGTCTAAGAAATTTAGATGCAGAAGTCAAGTCTAGAAATTTGTCGTTGAATTGTTGAATCGTTGAATCTTCCTTTGATTGTAGAAGCAGATCCCCAATAAGAAATTCTTAGTCGTAGTCTTCAAGAAATAATCTTCACGTTTTAATTTAATTTAATTTAGAGGAAGAAGAAGAAGCGATGTCTATCAAGAATTTATGCAGCATAAGGTTAGAGAAGAATGGTGTAAAGAGAATGAGGCTGGAGGCTGTTTATATAGGGTTAGGCAGACAAATCTGGATAGAAAACGAGATAAGGTACATCAGAATGCATCAGGTTCAGAAAATGGGTTCGGGAGGCAGGTCGACACTATGGTCGACCTGTTCCCTGGGAGGTCGACACTATGGTCGAACCCCAGGTCGACCTGGTCCTGGGCAGGAAATTTCCCGCCCAGACTGTTCTGGGTTTTGAATTCGAATTTGAATTCGAATTTTCGAGTTGTTTTCGATTCTGAAAATTTCTGAAACTTCGGAGGGTCATATCTCCCTCATACGGATTCCGATTCTCGAAAACTCGGACTTGTTTCCAAGAAGAATTTCAAGACGAACGCAATGGCGCAACCTGTTTCCCTTGATTCTTATTTTAAAAATTAATTCTACCTTGATTTATGGTTTTAACCTGTTATTAAAATTCGGGTTGTTACATCTCTCTTCGAGGTTCCTGTTTGCCTTTCTGTAGGTTCCTAAAATGTATCTCGGCTTTCCGGAGGGTTGCTTCTAATGATTTATTAGTTGTTTAGTAAAGTGACCTTTCAATGATCATCTAATTAGGGTCTCGATTGGGGTCTCGGTAGTTGGCTCCCAGGTGATTCTCCTATGCTTCTCTATGCCTTTGATTTTCTCATCTCTTAACATATCGGTATTAACCAAGTTAATACCGATAGCCCTTCTAGGTCTCGGTTTGTAGGATTTTTGGTCTTCCTCTTCCTTGGCTTTCGGCTTTGGATGGCCTTCCATTATTTATCCTTCGTGTCGAAACTACCCTGCTGGTATCCTTTCTTTGTATTGGTTTTTGAGCTCTTTTATTTACTGATGGTGTCGTTTGTCTGTGCTTTTGAGTTAATCTTCTAAGATTGTGACGGTCTGTTATCCCTTTACCGTTAGTCTGTCTTAGCATTAATTTTGGTAGTAACATTTGCCCCCTTGTGAACGGGTAATTTTGACTTTCCAAGTCAAATTTTGATGTCCCTTTGGTGTTTTGATTCCTTGTCTCTTGATCTTCCTTGATCGGACCCATTGATTGGTTCTTGCCTGTACGGCTCGGATTAAAGGTAATTTAACATAATTACCATCGCTTCTACTTCCTTATTTTACTTGCGACATCAATCACTCAAACAGATTACTTCTCCTCAAGAATTACCAAAGTTTTTTCAAGAATTTCTAATTCAATCCCTGGTAAGTATTCTTACTCAAATTATAAGCGAAAATTTAAGCTTAGCATCTAAATCAATTAGGATTTTGCATATGAAATGCAAGTTGTTTATTCATAGGTTATTTAGATTATGATTCATGGTGAACTACACAAATGCTCTTTCCCCCAATCTTATTTCGTGGGGGTTTGAGACGTACAATTTCGTAAGAAAAGTTATTTACCATTACAAAGTGAAACCTATGCCTTCGATGCCAGTGAGGTCACTATCAATGTTATCGACTCATTTATTTTGACTTTACCGACACTAATTCCTGCATTTGTTTACTATGTAAGTGCCAGGTTAATTTGAGAATGGTGAATCGTCCGAAAGCGCTATTGAAGAGATGGTTCTTTCTTCGGTTTTGGTGTCGGTAAAGTTTAAGAACTTTATTGTCGTACCCTTTCGAGTTTGGCTTCGTTTGCTGGTCTCGAGGGCTAATCAGACTTTCGATGATGACCTAGGATCATTTTGGTTCTGGTTTAACCATTATCAATCCCTTTTAGTCCTTTCCGCGTCGTTCTTGCACCTCTTTTTTCTTTTGGGGTCGGGACGACTAGTTTTGTCATCATTAAGGGCTTGATTGTTTCTAAGTGAACGCAAACTTTGCATTAATTCTGTCCAGATTAATATTTAGGACTATCTTTATATGCAATATTTGAGTTTCTAGTGTTAATAGTTTTATATGTTATCTAACCATTTCATATTAATGAATGCGGTACTAATTCACGTGCTATGAAATTATATCATCTAACAACATTATGTCTGATAAAAAGAGCTTTAGTCAATTGAAACATGGTGTCCCTAGCACCTTTGGAAGAAGAAGCCATTCGCTTTGAATAAATCTCTAATTACTTCTCATGATGAAGTAAATTCCATCCTTAACAGCTTTGGGATGTCTGATGTAGATGCTATTCTTGCCACCAATCGGGATAATATCAGAAATCCTCCAGAAGGCTACTTTTCATGTTCTGCCACCCACATCTGGTCTGAGGGCTTCTTTCCCTTTCCAACTTTTTTATCTCAACTCTTACGGGACACAGAAATTGCACCTATCCAACTTTTTCCGAAAACCTATACTTTGCTTCTATGTCTTGAAGTTGTGGCACTCTAATCAGGTTAGAATTCCCTTACTTCTAATCTTATTCAGCATTTGGTGCAATTTTCGAAAGGAGCAGACTCACCTATTCTGCGTGCCAATCCTTTGAAGAGAATCATTAGTGGTGGTATTAGTAAGACTAAACCCTTAGTTTTTTTTTCATCAGATGCCCTGCTGGCATTTTAGGCAATTTTGCAGACTTTGGTAAGTTCCTCTACTTTTTCATGAGTAATCATACTTTTCCTGGGCATTGTTTAACTTTACTTGCTTTCTGGATCATGCTTCTAAGAGAGTTGCCTTAACAGAGAGTGAGTCTTGCGTGTTTGAAATTATCTCTAAAGCATTTGAAGAACCGCGGAGTCGATTAGTTTTGTTAACCTTAGACAAATTGCGTCAATATAATCTCCTTCCTGATGGGCAAAATATCTTGGGTGCCCATCCATTCATTTATTAGGATCTGATCATTTGACTTTAGGCTCGGACGTGTTTACTATTTCGTCTCCTTTATTTCCGGGTATCCTTATTGGGATTGCTACTTTCTTTTCAAAGCAACCTTAATTTGTAAGATACTCATTCCTGAGTTTATCTTTGTATTTACATTTGATCAGGGGCCTTGGCTTCTGAAATCATAACCCTCATTGATGCTCTTGATCAATTCACCATCTTCGCTATCAAGGGGCTGGCCGAATCAACGGTTGAGCTACTGGCTAAAAGATTGAAACATGACACTTATGTTCCTCTTTCTCAGGATCCCGTCGTTGAGATTGCTGATCTGGAAGTTCTTGCCTCTGCAGTCCCTACTATCGATTCTACCATGGTGACTATTACTGACCCTCCCGAAGGTACCCTTGGTCGTGAGAGTGAGGGTCGTGTTCTACAGTCAACCTTTCTAAGTACGTCATAAGTGGACAAGCATGCCATGACCCAGACTTGCACTTCTCAACATGTCGAACCCCCAGGGTTTTCCACACCACCAATGAGCTTTGATGACCTTGTGAAGCTTGCTCTTTCCTGTCCTAAAGCTACATACATTTTGTTAGCTTTCACTTCTTTAGACGAGGAGGATTTCTATCGGCATTTAGTCAATTGGCAGCTTTCAGTATAGATTTTTCTCTCCTAATCTTTCTTTTGTCCTTAATTTGTTATGATGTTTAATTGGATTCTATTTCTCTCTCAGGTTACTAAAAGATGGCTTTTGTCTAAAGCAACTCCTTCATCTTCTCCTGAGGTTATTCGACTCCGGGAAGCTAGCGAGGCTTAAATGATGAATGCGAGAGGTTAAAAGCTTCCCTTAAACATGCCGAAGAAGCTCTTAAAAATAAAGGAAGGCGAAGAATTTATCACCTGGCCAAGTTTCGGCTCTAGAGCACCAAACAGTAGAAAATGTGGCTAGTCATTCCGATGAACTTAAGATGAAGGATGAGAAGCTCTCCCATGCTGCGCCGATAATTTATGAGGCTAAAGGCAGAATTTCTGACTTTTTGCAAGTTCATCTTCCTCAGATCAAAACTGGATATTATGAGATGCCTTATTTCACATTTTTTTTGATAACCTTCAGATTGTTCATGAGATGCAAACTACTACCGTTCCTCCCTTCATTAGGGATAAGGTTGTGAAAGGATCAGGTTGGGCAAACAAGAAGTTGAGATGTCAAAGAAGGGAAAACTCAAAGCTGAAGATTTCTTATATATTGAGGAACTTTCTAACGATTCTGGTAATGAAGAGGAGTATTCATATTTTGTTGACGATGATGAAGATGACGATAATGGTGGACCCGACGACGATGACCATCAAGATGAGCATGATAAGGATGGGAATGATCCTCCGCAACAACTGGAGTTTTGCTTGCTTCCCCAAGGACCAGTGCTGATGTTGTAGGTGCTTATGCTTCTTGAGATTCAAACACTCCTCCTAATAATGGTGATTATTCTGGGCCTTCAGGAAGAGAACATCATACTCAACTTGAAATTTCTCCTTCTCAGGTATAGTTTTTTGTTTTCGCAATGCTTTTTCCCTTTCTCAGATATACGGTGGTAACTACTTTCCTATCATTACATTGAATAGACCAAAAGAAATATCGTCTCACGATTTAGAGCAAAGTTAAATAAAAAATAGAAGGAAATGACTCGACCTGTATGGAGAAAAGAACGTTGTTAAAAGATTATAATGCGTTATCTCCTAGATATCATGATTTAGAGAAGAGCGCGTCTAAGCTTATGTACTACAAGGAGCACGAGGCTGCAGCTAGACTAAGGAAAGCTCGCAAGCATAGGGAAACTCCTTGGGAGGAAAACAAGGAATTGATGACCTTATTTTGGATGTTGATTGAGGATAGAGATATCTAGTTAACTTCTTGTATGAAGTTTATAAACGATACACAACGGTGGACTTTTCCTTTCTAGGGGAGTATAGTGGAGGTTTAATACGTCGTCTTCATATGCTATATTTAGATGAGTTTAGAGTTGATCCACATCCCAGGGCTTGTTGGAACCTCAAAAGGGCTCTTCAATTCCTAGGGACCCTCCCCTAGAAAAATTTGAGTATAACAAGGATAGGTTTATCACCGAACTATTTAAGAGATCGATTTTGTACGAACATGAGGAATATTTGTAAACTTGATGTTGTGAATGTAAAAAATATATTTGAAATTCCATTTGTTATTTATGGTTGTTGATTCTCTTATCTATATTATGAAAAAAATTCATTTATCATGAAGACGCATTACGTTTGACTTGTAAGCTGAGAAAGGAATTTTCTACAAAGGCATCCCATGCTCTTAGGGGAAGACGCTTTCTAAGAGAGCTTAAGAGTGTTTACACGAATTTCCCTCGACTTTCTCTTAACTTCTTAGGTAAAGACCATGAGATGACCTTAAAAAGACTTAGGATCGAACATGCCGAGTGGATATGTAAATAACAAGCGCATCGATAAGTGAGTTTGAACCCTTGTAACTCTTTTTGGCTTATATGTGCATCGATGTGATTAACAATGGGTTTGAAATTAAGTTCATGCAAAACTTTTATCTTAGAAGAATAATGCCATCTCTATGGGTAAAAATACTTATGCATAACCACTTCTTATTTTTGTGGGCAGGCGAACCAACATGAGGCCTTTCCGCCTCAAGATGAAGTGCCGGTAGCTGTTGAGAAAAGGGGTAGGTTAAGTGAGGGGATCTCTAGATCTCGAAAGAGAGCAATCTTGTTCCAAGATTTCTCTATCAAGCACTTGAATGAGAAAATAGCTGCCCTAGAAGGCCAACTAGAAGGGAAAAACAGAATTATTCTTGGATTGAAGACGTATATAAGGAGCACACCCTCTATTGAGTTTGAAGAGTTAAGAGGTCTACGCCATCGCATCACTAACTTGAAAATTGAGTTAGACAATGTTAATGCAAAATGTAAGACATGGGAATCCTCCTTTAAAAATACACCTATCATAATAGTGTCTCAGCCTTTTGGTGTCACGACTATGCCTTGGGCCTCATTCTCTCAAAAGTATTTTTTCTTGAAAAATCCACCTCAAGGGTCAGAAGAATCACTCATTTTTGAATGGTGCAAAAGAATGATCGCCGAGATGAAGGGCATCCATGACACCAGTTTGTTTGTGGATTCATTCAACCATGTTAGCTGGTATGTTGATCGAATTAGGCATTTACAAGGGAAAAACATGATCTGCGTATAAACGTTTTTAAGTTGGAGAAAGTCGATAAGTCTCTCAAGGGCATGTGCAGAGCTTATGATAGGGCTTTGAAACTTCAGGTCAAACCTTCTGACGACCTTCGTGAAGTCAACAGAAAAGTGCGAAAACTTAACGTGCTCCCATCAATCCTCCTTTGCCTGAGGATGAAGGTAGGCAGGACATTTGGTTATGTTTGTAATTGTAATGTGTACATAAACATATTTAAATAGTCAATGATGCAATTCTTGTAAATGAACTTGTAAATTGTGTGTGTTACTTGTCATGTGACTTATTGCTTGTATTGAATAGAAATATTAATGATTTGTACATAAGAGGTTTAAGAAATCTCCCTGAACAAGATGGAAGACGGTTATCTTTGCTCGAAAACCCTTTAATAATAGACTTTGAATTTCATTCTAAATTTTGTTTTGTTGATCCCTCTTTGAGAGCGAATCTTTAAGCCTTTATAATCCAAATGAGAGTGCTAACAAAAGATGGACAAAGCGCTTTTTCTGGTAATGATTGGAGCTTTGATCGATATTCTAAATCAAAATTTTAGGATGAAATCCGGGAATTCTCCTTCGGTAATAATAGAAGTTTTTGATGCAACCCAGACTCAAGGTGCTTAATAAAGAGCCAGGAACTCACTTTTGGTGTTTTAATAAAAATCCTAAATTAACCCAAATTCGGGTATTCAATAGAAGTACTGAACTAACCCAAATTCGGGTATATAATAGAAGCCCTAACTAACCCAGATTCGGGTATTAATACGAGTCCTGAAACCCATTTCTGGTAGTTAGTTTTGTTTCCCCCTTTGGGTTTGATTTTAGAAGCAGAGGATGTACGTGCTTCCTGAACCACTCTATGGGCTTTTGATTTTCAAAGCAGAGAATGTGCGTGCTTTGTTGGCCACTCTCTGGGCATGTGCGTCTGGTGCGCTTGGCTAGCTTATCCACAAGCAGGGCCCAAGGACTTACCCGACCTCCCTCTAGAAGGCGCCTTATCCTGACCATCATAGGCGATGATAAGGTCTTAGATGCTTAAACCGGGGCATTGTAGATGCGAAATTAAAGCTTACCCTTTTAATGCTCTACCCTGGCCATCGTAGGCGGTGATAGAAGCTTACACTCCACCCCCTCCAAGGGTTTCCTTATTCTGGTCATCGTAGGCGATGATAAGGGTTGGCGTTCCTTCTACGTGTAACGCAGAACATAAGCAGAGGTTGGATGTGCTCTTATGCGAGCAGAGGTAGGACGTGCTTAGTTCATAGCAGAGGCAGGGCGTGCTAATTAGATGCTGCATCACAACCGTTTTTGGTGTCGGTCGGAGGCTTACACTTTTAATGCTTTAACTTGGCCCTTTCTGATTCGGGCACGAAGAAAGCCTTACACACCACTCCCCTCCATGGAATGCCTTGCCCTGGCCAACTTGGAGGTGACAAGGGTTTTAATCCATTTGTGGCTCGACCCATCTTTAGTTATTTTGAGTTTTGAGGGTATTTCCATCCTTGTAATCATATAGACAATCCTCTTCTCAAAGAATCTATTGTCGTAGTTAGCTATGCTTTCTTTACATATCTGTGTAGCATTCCTTGGCTTAAGAAGTTGATAATGATCCCTTCTAAGACTCTACAGTGGTTGATTTCATGTCCATTCATAATATGGTAGTAGCAATAAGGCCCTCCCAACTTAGCTTCATTCTTAGGTTTCTTCTTTAATGATGGCCAAAAGTTCAACTCTTGTATATTCAGGAAGTAGATAGCCTCAATTAGTGTAGTAAGCTCACCCTTTTGGTAGTCTTGATTCAATGCTGAAGTTTAGCCTTTTTACCACTTGATTTTGTTATACCCTCTTCGTCCCCAAACTTTCTTTTAGCTGTGTCTTGGTATAGGGGCACATCCCTTTTTGGCTTTTTCGTAGTAGGATAAGTGGAAACCTTCTCAATCTTCTGCCCAAATATTATGTCCTTTGCTTGTGTTTCGATGGCTTCTTTGATATGAGGAAATGGGTTATATTCTTTTGTTGTGGAATTTCTTAGGGCAAAGATTGGGGTAGGTCCCAAATGGAAAGGTTTAATGCTCCAACGATCAGGATCATAAGGCTCTACATCTCTTTCCTTTTCTTGAATATGAAGGGTTTCTAACTTAACCTTTTCGAATATTCATGGCCCATTAATGCGTGATGCCACCATGGGAAACTCATTAGTCACTCGTAGAGACCTTCTATTCACGATTTCTGCTTCTTCAAAGCCTAGTCCAACCTGGGACGGAACATTACAGTTAGATATGAGGTAAGGTTAACCACATGGTCGGAGGTTCAAGCCCTCCTTTTTGCACCAAAATGTTAACGATATTTTTCGTCAACACCAGATATAGGTCTATGGATGTGGAGCTAAGGGAAAAATGGGTTATTTAGCTTTCACGAGTTTGAGTTAATTCACCGTTTCCTAGATATCAAGGTTTAGAGCCCAAAAGATTAGTTACTCTTCCCACAATGGGGTGAGCGTCACGCATAAGCGACTCAAGAACCAACAGTTATCTTGGGACAAAGGTTCCCTAAGCTCAACCCTCGATAAAGGGCTAAACGGCTTGTAGGAAGGGGTTCTACACTAACTTTGCGGAAGGGTCTAGCCTTGAGTAGGAACTCGGGAGCACGTATAAAGCATATAACATGTTGCACTGGAGAGAGCAAAGGAACCATATAAGAAACTCATAAGAGAATGTGCTGATTGTTGATCCACTCTTTATTATTCTTAGTGATTACAATAGAAATCCCAAAATCGATTTAGAAATTATGGTTTACTCTAGAGAAAGAGAGTACAAGAATGAGAAATGAGAAAATCGTCCGGAAGATGAGACCCCTGCGGTCTTATTTATTGACAAATCGGGCCCCATTTTGCTATTGGGACAACAGAAGCCCCTGTCGGTCGCTTTTCCCTTTGGTCCTGAAAGTTTTGGCTCTCGACCGCTTTTTAGGTTTTGCCTATGGGTTTTAAGGTGCCGGTTTTTGCTCTCGGGAGGATGGTCCTGGTCTTCGGAGCTTCTCTTTGGAGTTTATTCTACCTTCTTTGTATCAATACCAAGCCTGCCGGTATGGATAGCTTTAGGAAGAATTTGGGCTTCTGGATATATGCTTCCAGATACGGCTTCTGAATACATGCTTCCGAATATGGCTTCCGGATACAAGCTTTCATATATGGGCTTCCGGTCATGCAATTAATCTTTCATGGAACTTGCCCCCTTGATTTAGGTGGATGGATTTTGGATCCTCCACCCCTGTCTGTATCGACACCAAGCAGATTAGTGTGGATAGCTTGTCTCTCTTCGAGGTTCCGGTTTTCCTTTCGGTAGGTTCCTGAAGTATCTCGGCTTTCTGGAGGGTTGCTTCTGGTGCTTTATTAGTTGTTTAGTAAAGTGACCTTTCGGTGGTTATCTAATTGGTGTCTCGGTAGATGGCTCCCAGATAATTCTCCTATGCTTCAAGCTTTGTGCCTTTGATGCTCTCGTCTCTTAACGTATCGGTATTAAGCAAGTTAATACAGATAGCCCTTCTAGATCTCGTTTTGTAGGATTTTTGGTCTTCCTCTTCCTTGGCTTCCAGCTTTGGATGGCGTTCCATTATTTACCCTTCGTGCCAGAACTACCCTACCGGTATCCTTTCTTTGTATTGGTTTTGAGCTCTTTTCTTTAATGATGATGTCGATTGCTTGTGCTTCTGGGTTGTTCTTGTAAGATTGTGACGGTCTACTACCCTTTCACTGGTAGCCTGCCTCGGCTTTAATTTTGGTAGTAACAGTAATTATCAATTAAAGTCGATAAAAATAATTTAATTATCTAAAAATGGATTTTTGGAATCAAAAAAGGATGAGTTGAATTTTTTCATGATAAGGTTATTTGTAATTAAAATTAAATGATTTTTGAGAATAATTAGTTATTTAAAAATATTGGAAAATAAATTAATTTAGAAACTACTTAATAATAGACTAAAAATGAGATTTTTTTTGGGAATCAAAAAATAATAATTTTAATTTATTTCACAATACTGAAAATTTGTAATAATGTCGTTTGTGAAGAAATTAAGTGACATATGGGAGTAATTTTTTTTAAATGATTGGAAAATAAATTAATATGAAAATGATTTAATAATAGGCTTATAATGAGAATATTGGATATTCAAATTTAAACGAGTTAAAAATATGGAAACTAAATTCTTGATTTTTTTTTAATGTCAACTAAATAGGTATGTATTGTAAATTTGAATTTTATTTGAAAAAATTTAGCAAGGCAAGTTTATAAAAGAAATTATACACACACTCCATAAGCCAAAATAACTTAAACCCATCAAACCAAAGTCTAAAGTTTTCCATTCTTATATATAAATGTTTCGATCTCCAAACAATTTAGCATCGCTTGTAAATATTACTTAAAGTGCCCCTACATTCAATGAGTTAGCAAATAATAACTAAGTACTATATGTTATTCAAGTAAATAAGTAATATAGGATACTGATCATGATAAAAGGATCAGACAGTCTCCATAACCGGCTCCATTCCCCATCCCATCTTCAAAATCCTATAGGTGATGGGCTACCCATAAGAAGAAGATAAGAGCATCCATAGCAATAATAACATCCATCAACCAAATCCTAAGCATTACCTTCTAAAGTTTTGAATATAATTATAACCCATATGACCATCCTTGCTTATGCCAAGGACTAGCGAAAAACTGCGGTACTAATCAAACTTCATGTTTACACCAACATGTTGTCCCTATTAGCATTGGATACCACAGCTCAGGGTACACGACCATCGCTGCAAGTCTTAATGGGTGTCCCTATGATACCCTGCTTTGAGTCAACTAGAACACTCTGACCTATTAATGATTGCTTGCCACTTCCAAATACAAGAGCAATCCATAACTCCATCTTTGGTTTTGAGTTACCTCTAACCAATCTATTATCCTACAACCTCGTTCCTTCCCTAGCTGATTATCAAACTCCTTCAATTACGCTTCCTACCGAGTCTTCTTACCGAAGAGCCATAATTTTACCGTCTAGAAGCAATCAATAAGCTACAACCTCCAGTATAACCTGAAGACCTCACTAATCCATCTCGTGGATCATGTAGTCTTCTGTTGCATTTACAAGAATCAAACATTCGCTTGGAATAAGACTTTAGTTTCATTTCAAAACAATTTGAAAGGGTGTCAGGGCTTGTATTAAAAACATGGAAGAAATACTACACCCAAAATACACTGCTTTGAGCTTTGAAACACTCCACTTCGAGCCTCGAAGCACTTGACTTCGGGCTACGAAACACTCACTTTGGAGTTTGAAACACTCTGTTTCAAGGTTCGAGACACCATCTTGCTTTATGCCTCTAAACACTATGCTTTTGAACACTTTGTTTCAAGCTCAAGGCACTCTACATTGAGTTGAGAAGAATATCAATTTGGCTGGCTTGAAATAAAAACTTTGAATCATAAGTCCACTTTGCTTCGAACATTAATTTGTCTTCCTTCGAAACACTGCTTTAAAACACTCCCTTGCTTTGAATCACTACCATCCTTCGAAATAAGGCTTCGATTGTCATGACTCACATTGATCAAAAGCTACTCTGTTTTGAGCTGATACAAAGTTCATTACTTTGAGTCAAAGCAACAAAATACTTCGAATCGTCGCTTTGCCTTGCTGTGCTGCAAGCCTCCGTGCTTTGCTTCAAATCCATTTTTGTTGCTTCAAGCCTGCTTCGTATTGCTTTGAATCTGCTGTGTATTACTGCGAATTCATCTTGTATTGCTTCGGACTCATTTGGTCTTTCTTAAAATCACTAAACGGCTCCTTTTGTATCACTAAATTGATTTGAAGCACTCTTTCCTGCTCTAAGGCAACTACGTCAAAGTGTTGCAACCCAACTAGACCTGTTTCGAACATGGTTGCATATTCCTATTTTCTTTGATTCGAAGCTCTTTGATCGCCCTTGAAAGCAACTACTTTGGCTTTGAGCCTTCATGGATACTCAAAGAAAATGGCTTCGAGCTTATATGTTGGTTTCCGGCTAACTCCATCCTTCGAAACACTCCCAAAATTTTGAATCCACCCTAATCTTCTTTGATCATCCATGTAGATCCGACAACATACACAACACTAATACGAAAGATCAAGTGTAGCTAGCAATTCAACCATTCAAACAATGATTCAACTAATAATCATGCATAATTATTCAAGAACACACAAGAAGGAATCCATCAAACATGAGCATAGGTCTATCGTTAGAAATATAATTACTTGCTAATTACATTAAATCTAACATTTTAATCATCATATTACATAATTTGATCATCTAAGATTTCAAAATATAAAATTACTAGATCTAAGTAAGTTCTAAAGTGAATTTAAGATTTAGATGATTAAAACCTGTTTTTAAAACATATAATCTAATATAAATACGTGAAAGATCATAATCACTCACTAACATCGCAAATCAACGAATTGATTGGTGATTCAGTCTGGACCACAAACATTCACTTGAATAAGCACTTAAAATGAAGAGATATAGGTAACCGATACAGATCTAATTTTTGATTAACAATTATAAATGATTGGATGAACAATTTAATATAAATTTGTGAATTTTAGGAGGAATTATAGTAGATTTAGGTTTAGGGATGATGAGAAAATGAGAGGAGAGCTTGAAATGAATCTGCTTAGCCCTATTTGTAGCTAAATTTGGTTAGACAAATGAGCTTGTTAAGTGCTCACTTGCACTACTCTAGTTATAGTCGGACAACTTTAAAATTTAAAACTATCATTTATCTTAAACTACTGACTCGACTTCTTAATGTGATCACTTAACGATATGGAAAATTTCCATACCAAGGCAATGAGATAGGTTAGAACATCTTGTTTTATTCATATCAAAAGTTATGGTTGAATTAAGATATTTTAAGAGCAAAATTGTCTTAAAATAATTTGGTAAAATTCATGGACATGTAAAACATCCCAAAGAACCATGTCTCAAAATATTAAAATGATACGACCATTTATGAGTTAAATAAAATTATTTTACAATCCTCCAATAGTTCATGTCATTACATTCTCTCTTTTTAGGAATTCTCCATCAAAATCTCCAAATAAACACGAGCAAACATACTATCTCGCATGCTTAACTTTCAATCTAGCATATAGACATACAATAGCAAAAACAAAGTCCTAATCTAGCTTGCAGAATTCTACTAGTATAAGGCACAGTGGTGTAAATAGATATGATAAAATTACCACCCGAAGAGTTATGGATATGCATCCCCCATGCCCTCTTCCGTCTCCCGTGTATAGTTTGTCTTCATCCTCACTCCATTCTATCTTAATTGGATTAACTATATTTTTCCTAAGCTGCTTCGTGTCACTTCCTACAACTCGAAACGACTTACGAGGTCTTGAAACTTTGGCTCTACTCTACATCTTTTAGCTGATCCAATGCTAACACAGCACCTGAGTCATGCATAAATTTCCGGTGGCAAGAGATATAAAAAACATTGTGCACACCCGACATCCTCGGAGATAGATCCACTCTATATACTAACTTTCTTATACTTTCAACAGTTGGAAAGGGATCAACATATCTAAGTGATAATTTCTCTTTCCTATTAAAATACTCAACGCTCTTGAAAGGAGTAACCTTTATAAATACCAAGTCCCTGACTGAGAGCTCTAGATCTTTTCTTCTTTTATCTACATAGCTCTTTTGATGACCTTGAGTAACTTTCAATTGTTGTTAAATGATCATTATCTTTTCTGACATCTCTCAAATCATATTTGGATTAAGCATCTATTTCTCACCTACTCCTAAGAAATAAGAAGGTGGATTACAAGGCTTCCATAAAAAAGCCTCATATGATGTCATACAAATATTTGACTGGTGCTATTATTATAATTAAACTCAACAAGGTATGGGCATTCATCCCAATATCATCTAAAATTCATGATATGATCTTAGAAGATCCTCTAATTTTTGATTTATATGCTTGGATTGCCCATCAGCCTGAGTATTATAAGTTGTAGTCAGATGCAACTCTATTCCTAATATCTCTTAAAGACTCTTCCAAAATCGACTACTAAACAGAGGGTCTTTATCACTATGATGCTCTTGGGCACTCCATGGAATTAAACAATCTATCTGACATGCAAGTCAACTTGGATGTCATTCTAGTAGATTTTACAGGAATGAATCTTGCGCTCTTGGTTAGATAATAAATAACTACCCATATACTATAGTATACTGTTCTTGTCCTAAGAAATCCACCAACGAAATCTATGGGCACTTGGTCGCATTTCCATATAGGAACTTCTAGTGGTTGTAGCAATTCGTTGGGCTTCTTTTGCTCAACCTTCCCTAATTTGAAATTCATGCATTTCGAATAAATCCTCCAATATCCATTTTCATACCTTCCATGTATTAGGTCCTTTTTATGTCACAGTATATCTTATTACCACCAGGATGTATTGTCAACTTGGAATGGCGATACTCTCTCAAAACTTCATCTTGAAGCTTCTCAACATCTGGTATGTATAGTCTTTTGTATTTAGAATGTTAACCATCCTAGTCAATCTTACATTGCTTTATATCCTAGGATTCTGTTCCCATCTCAAGCTTTCTCATAATCTATATTATCTTAGCATCTTACTCCTGGCTAGCTTTAATCCTTTTAATGAGAGTAAGTTTAATGGATGAATTTGCTAACGTTTTAGGCCTAACTCGAAGTGTGATACGAAATCAAATCTAGCTAAAAAATTTAGTTGCTTCCATCCTAAAAACATGGCTCTTAAATCAGCATGTCTTCTGCTCAATACTGCATGACCTTTCTTTAGAATGTAGTAAATATCAAAATCATATGAAGCTAAAATCTCTAACCATCGTTGTTGATGATGATTAAGATCCTTGTAGGAGAAAAGATATCTCAAAGACCTATGATATGCAAACAACTCAAATCTTACTCCCAATAGATAATTCCCCCCATCTTCAAAGCAAATACAATCTCCGCTAGTTCATAATCATGAGTATGGTGTAACAACCCGAAAATCTGGGCCAGTTTAAAATTTTTAATTTGGCGATTTTAGCGAATTTTGAATATCTAAAATAGATTATTTTAAATAATATCGACGAGAAAATTTATTTTGAATATAATAGAATGTATATATTATATTCATCGTCGTTAGAATATAAATAATTATTTATAATTGTAAATAGAATTGAAAATGGCGCGGTAGTTCGATAATTCGATTTCAAACTTCAATTGAATGTACCGGGTGCAAAACAATCCAGATTTTAGTGAAACCAAAAATGATAGGATCTAATTGATGATATCTTTCCAACGAATCCGAAAAATCAAAATTTTATAGCGGGAATCAAAAGATAGGTCCAGTTGAAAATTCTGAATAGTCGCTATGGAATTCAGGCCCTTAAAAATGGAAATTTTGCAAACGACCTCGGATTTCGACGAAACCAGTTTTGTTGGATCCGTGATGTCAGATTATTGCTAGATTCCAATTTTCATAATTTTTCGAATCAATATGTGAGCGTAGCAAAGGAAAACGCGTTTGACCAGTTTTAGTTGATTTTAATCGACTAGAAAATGGCCATTTTTCCAACGGTCTCAGAATTCGACGAAACTAGTTTTGTTAGGACCGTATCGTCAATACAAAGCTAGAAAAAAAATTCTGGAATTTTTCAAGTTAGTATGTGAACCCAGTAAATTGAAATGCGCGTTCAAATTCAATATATAGAGTTATAATTTGATTTTGACGAAAACTGATCAAAACAATCGAATCAGCCTACGATACATATCCCATTGTGTTCGGAATGGGGGTAATTAGCTATGGACGACAGTCGGTGGGCTCAATTTTTAGTTCGAATTTTTAAAGTAACCTTTTGGAGAATAAAATATAAATTAATTAATTAATATAAAATTAAACCCCCTTGCCCTTTTCTCCTTACGTTGACCAAGGCCCCCCCCCCCAAAATCAAAATCGATTTCGAATAAAAGAAAAAAAAACAAAAAAAAGGGGCACAACGAAAAATCCATCGCGTGAAGGACCGACCACCTGCTCCGCCTATCGACGTTCGACCAAGCCCTCCTCCTTATCGCCCTACCACCGTGAACCTCCATCGTGCCTCAAATCGTAAACCCACCTTCGCTCCGTTCAGTTCAGGCGGCTCCACCACCGATGGGACCACCGAATGGCACGCCCTTCTAGGCGTTCGTGGAGGAGGGTCCGGTGCTTCGTTCGCCGCCGCTCTATGGACCTCCGGTCATTTCAGGGTGGTTCAATACCGAACCCTAGGAAGCGAGCAACCTGTAGCGCAATACAGTGAAGATGAAGCATTGTCTAGAAAGAAAATTAACAGTGAGTGTTTTCTTATGTGCTTAGTTTAATTAATTTAGTAATTAGTTTTTGAACACAAAAAGTATGGATTTTTGAACATAAAAAGTATGGATTTTTGAACATATAAATTATAGATTTTTAGAAACAAAAAGTTTAGATCTTTAGTCAAATAAAGATTAGATTTTTAAAGTGTTAAAGGTCGGATTTTTATGATAAGAAAAATATAATCTTTTCTCTATTTATAGCGAAGTAAAAATTCGAATTTTATATATTGAATAACGAAGTAAAAATTCGATTTTTATATATTGAATAGCGATGTAAAAATTCGATTTTTATATATTGAATAGCGAAGTAAAAATTCGATTTTTATATATTTCGATTTTTATATATTGAATAGCGATGTAAAAATTCGATTTTTATATATTGAATAGCGAAGTAAAAATTCGATTTTTATATATTGAATAGCGATGTAAAAATTCAATTTTTATATATTGAATAGCGATGTAAAAATTCGATTTTTATATATTGAATAGCGAAGTAAAAATTCGATTTTTATATATTGAATAGCGAAGTAAAAATTCGATTTTTATATATTGAATAGCGAAGTAAAAATTCATTTTTTATATATTGAATAGCGATGTAAAAATTCGATTTTTATATATTGAATAGCGATGTAAAAATTCGATTTTTATATATTGAATAGCGAAGTAAAAATTCGATTTTTATATATTGAATAGCAAAGTAAAAAATTCGATTTTTACATATTTAGTGGCTACGGGCAACGAAGATGACAAAAGGCGAGAACGATGAAGATTTCTAAATGAAGTGTCATGAAGTTGGGATAGCTATCGGTGAGAACTTCTCACTCTTCAATTTCTTTTTCTAGTTATATATATACTAGGATGCAGACGGTGTTTAGTAGCACCCGACACCCGTCATCCACAGACCATGGATGGCTTGTTTGTTTAATTGTTTGGTTGTGTAGTTGGTTAGATTATTTGGTTTGAATTGAATTGTTTGGTGAAATGGAATTGATTTGATTGATGTGTGAATGGCGTGGGCCTTCACTAGACCGGGGATAAGGCTAGGCCTTGTCCCGTTTCTAGTATCGTGCCGTTATGCCGCCGAAATTTTCTAAAATAAGTTAGAAAAATAAAAATATCATTTTTATTTCGAAAATGAACTGAATAAAATTTCATGTGTTAAAATAAATATTTGATCGTTAAAAATATAATTTTTAACGTGAATGTGAATAAATAAATATTCATTTACAAACCGGACGGTTTGTTTATGTACACCTATTTGAAGGACATTGATTGGGCCGATAAATTTTACACATCGCCCAACCGCACAAATAAAAATCTGTGTTTGATTGTTTGAAACACCACACGGGTGTTGGGATGAAATTTGAAGTTCACTCATCCTGATTGATTAAATATGTCGATCGATTGATTGACAGGCTGTTATAAGCGTTAGATATCTATATTTGATGCTTATACAGTGTAGTGCACTTTGGTTGATTATTTTTGAATGCTATCATATACGTGTGATGTATGAAAATCCATATAATTAATATTATATGGTGATTGGTTGGGCCTCATTCCAATTTAGAAAATAAAGAATATTATAACAAAAAAAGGTTCATGTGTTGACTGTACTCATCCGTTGAGATTAGTCATGTGTTGAACGAAATAATTTAACAAAAATTGTCACACGTGGACAGTACTCATTCGTTGAGATTAGTCGTGTGTTGACAAGAATAAATATTCATTTGTTGAATAGAATATTTGAAAATAGAAATATATGAAGCCGTGTTGGTTAGATTGACGCCATTTTGACGTGAACGATATTTATATCAATTTTATTCATTTTAAAATGCATATTGAAAAGTGATTTCGAAAACGCATATTTTGAAATGAAATCAAAACGAATTGAATATAAAACGATTTCGAAATGAATTGAATATAAAACGATTTCGAAATGAATTGAATATAAAACGATTTCGAAATGAATTGAATGTATAACGATTTCGAAATGAATTGAATATATAGTGAATCCGAATTGAATGGAAAACGAATTTGATTTAAATTGAATAGCAAACGAAACGAATTCGAATTGAATTGAATAGATAACGAATTTGAATTGAATTGAATATAAAACCAATTCGAATTGAATTGAAAACGAATTCGAATTGAATTGGAAACAAATTGAAATGAATTCAAATTGAATTGAAATTTGAATGGAATAGAAATGAATTTTAAAACGAATTTATAAAAAGAACTCAATTTTGATTTGAATTGAAATGGAAGTTGAAATTGCTTTTGAAACAAATTTAAAACTATTTATATAATTCGTTTTAAATAGAAATCGACGAAATATATATTATATATTATATATATATATAATATAATGGCCTGAATAGAACGCGCCGCGCTGCGGCAGTTCGTGAATTTCGACCATTTATTTCAAACGGACATTACGGGAGATCCGACCGTCGGATTCTCCTAAAACCGGAACCGTTGGGTTCGTATCGAAAAGAGCTTTCTAAAGAATGTTAGAAATTTGAAATCTAACGGTTGGATTTGGAGATACGTCCAAATCAAATTCGAAAAAGGTCGCTGTAAGTGCAGTTCGATGGCCGTTGATGGAAATCGACTGTACGGGCCTTGATAAAATTATTAAAAATAGTAATAATTTGTGTAAAATCATAAGAAATGATTTGAGAAGAATTGGGATGAAAAACTCCATATTTGAAAAGATAAAAATAGATTTTTATCGAAGTAAACTAGTTTTGAACTAGAATTATAATTCTATTTATTTTTAAATAAATAAATTGAATTTGAAAAGGGTTTTAAAAATAACCCGAATTTCCAATGATTGCATTAGAGTGGATTTGAATCGAAATTGTCTTCGGAATATTTCGATGTTGGAATTCGTGATTATACAGATATTGTTATGGAAATTTGAAAGATATATATTTATATCGTTATTTCCAATACAATATTTGTTAGTCGTAGAATTTGATATTGAATATAAGCCGGTATATTTTCTATTCAGAGCCTTGTGTTTAATATCAAATATGATTTGGGTTTGTCGTGAATGGTGTCTTCATTAACACTGTTCTTGAACCCAGTTGATAAAAGATTAAATCTTTTTATTTAGATTTAATGAAGTGTACCAATTAAATAATATTTAATTGGAATTGAATTGATATTGATTTTTGGGTTTATCGTGAACAGTGTTTTAAAATAACACTTGTTCTTTAACCCGATAATTAATGAATGTGATTTTGGGTTTATTGTGGGCCGTAATTTAAATGACATTGGTTCTTTAACCCAGTTAACGATTAAAACTAAGTAGAGTTTTCTTTAATTATATTGAAAAGATCGAGAATGGAGTATCACCAGTTTTACTCCAGGCGTTAGTTAAATCTTTAATTAGATTTGAACGTGAAATGGCAATTGAATTTACCGATAACACCGTGGTGTTAGATATGAAGTATTACCAGTTTTACTTCATAGGATGAATAGGTTGGGATTGGGAAATTAAAACCAATGATTACTTCGGTAAGGTTCGTTAATCCCGACTAGTTGAATCGAAATTCAAAGGAAGATTAGAGAATAAATTCAAGAATTTATCTTGGATAAAACTAATGGGAACCTTTCCCTATGAATGTGAAATCAGAAACTAACTGTCGGTTAGCTAAGCAGAATGGTTTTCTGGATATTGATCTGATGTTGGTTTCGGCCTTCGGGGTTAATATTTAGGGAATTATCCTCTTGATTAATTTACGGTTAGTGACTGATGAATTGGAATGAGGCGTATGTTGTGTTTGTGCAACACTTATTTAAATATACGCGAGTTATTTGGAAAGACCGGGTTTATCCCATTCTGAATAACTGATACGACGATAAGTCGAAGATGAAGATGATGGTAGAAGACCGGAGGTCTTCACGTCGTTTGGGTGATTACTGATGATCTTGATTGGGATGTACACCCAAGAAGATGGAAACAGTTGGTGATTGTCTAGACGTACTTGGAGACCGATGGATATGCGGGGTACTAGGTGCCTCCGGTTTCGTTCAGACCCAGAACGGACTTGTAAATGGATTGTGTGTCTGACATTGGATTTTAGTTTGTGTGATTGATTTCTATTAAATATATGTCTATTTGGCGGCGGAGAATTTATTCTCTTGCTTAACGCCCTTCTCTGAGACGTACGAGCTCAGGGGTTATATACTGATGGATATCAAACGCATAGAGTGAATTGCCTGTGTGGCATGCCTAAGTGGCGAATGATCAAGGCTTCTGTTGAAAAGCAAAGTCTTGTGGCTGATGATCGAAGCACGACCTTTGTGGCGTAGCTTTGTGTAACGTTTACTTCGCGAGTTTCACACCCGGTATGAACCAAAAACGGGAGAGGACGTCGGGGAGGGCATGCGTTTCTTTCTAGCTAGAAGTGGCGTCAGTGGTTTTACACGCCCTGACGAGTTTGACTTATGTGGTTGTTGCTGTTGCGAGGCGCCTCGGTTTGATCGGACGATCCGGATCCGATGGAGTCATTCGTTGGCTCATTTACACCCCAAAGGGCGGGGAAACGTATTGTTCAGGCACTATAATCCACATCGGTGGACCGTCCCTGAGGATCCATGGGGCAGTTGCGGCTGTTCCTGAGGCTCGGGCTAGAGAGTCTCGAATCGGTTGAGGACTATCTTTTGCCTCAGTTCATAGATGGAAACCCAATTTCCAAATACGTGACATTTGCGGTTTTAATTGTAGAACTAGTATGGCGACATGATATATGGTACCCATGCCGCCTATGATTGATACTTATGATTTGAAGTTGTTTTATACACGATGCACTTATTATAGTATCAAATAATCCGTTTTAAATGTATCAAGCATTCTTTGGCTGTTATAAGGGAAAACCCTATCCCCCGGCTTGCGTTGCATTGTGTGATAGGACATGGGTCTTATAACAGCTTCATTTTTCTTTATTTAGCATTGCGCTGTTTGTTTTATGCACTGGTATTCTTGGGAGGAAACCCGTTCCGTGTTATACGGCGTGGTCCCTTGATTTACCTAACTTTAAAATAAAGACTTATAACTGTTTTAGTTCTCACACCAGTCCCATGACTGACCTGGAGTTTATTGTTTTGACCTAAACTCTGGGTGCCCCTATTTTGACACGGGCAGCTAGTAGTTTTGGTTTTGCAGATTTATATTCACAGGATCCTGGTTTACAGCTGGAACGATATCCGGAAAGCTTTGTATCCGTATATTTCTTCTAGTTGTGTATTTCATTATTTTCCGCTGCTATGTATTTAAATGTAATTTAAATCTCTGATATTTCTGTGTAATGTATATTCATTTATACTCTGTATGTTCTTGTAATCTGATGCATTGTTGTAGTATACAATGAAACGTTCTTCCGTCTGCGTTCTATTTTGCGGCTTGTTCTCGTACTATCCGCTCTTTCCTTTACGGGGAAGTTACGGGTTTTTACATTTGGTATCAGAGCTTTGGTTTATAGAGCTCGAGAACAAGACACATTAGAACCATACGAAGGAATTCATCTGATATTGGATTAGTAATATCCAATTAGAATGACTCGTTAGAGATAGGATCAGTAGTATCCTAGAACGAGTGTGAAGAGTATATTTTTCAAATGAAAACAATATTGTTTTGAAATTTAAATCATTTTAAACGTATTTGATTATTTATTTATTTTGAATATGGACATTCCAATATATAAAGATTTTGCATATACGCGTCATGAACGTATATTCGAAGTTTTAATATATTAGATAGATATAGGATTACACTCTAGTCGCTTGGAGATGATGTTGATAATGACCATGGCATCATCAATATTTATGTTCGTGTTTCTAAGGTGTGATTTCTATATACTTCCATTAGACTGGTGTGAGAACCAAAACTAATATAGTTAGAACACTTTGTTGTGAATTGGCATCAAAAACATGACTTTTCGTATATATATATCAAAATTATGAATTTGAAACGTTAAATTCACTGATTGATTGATGTTTGTGTTGTTTGTTTATTTGTTTACTAATTCTTAGCCATTTAGCCTAATTGAATCACATATTGAATTATATTGAAAATTGGTTGCGTTTGCTTGCATATACTTGTACTTATATTGGACATGTCATAGCAAGGAGGCTAGAGCCGAAGAATAAAATTTGTTTTCCCGACAAATTGGTACATGTTTACTATAATTTACTGTTTTGTTTGGGTGATGATGATTTTATGAGCCTATTGGCTAGCCGCTTGGCTTTTTCTTTTTCTTTTTGAGATCAGAAGGCCTATATGGCAATTTCGGGATTTTCCCGTGGCTCCCGGTGCAGGGGAGGTTATGGCGAAATTTTTCGAAAATTTAGGGTGTTAGCCAAATTTTTGAAATTTTTGAAAATTCTTAGAAACTGAAAAGTTGGAGAATGGAAGTCAGACCGAACGTAGAGTTGATTAATCAAACCACTTTCGACTTTGTTCCTTTTCGGGGATGAAAAGTTTTAAGTGGGGGAGATTGTAACAACCCGAAAATCTAGGCCAGTTTAAAATTTTTAATTTGGCGATTTTAGCGAATTTTGAATATCTAAAATAGATTATTTTAAATAATATCGACGAGAAAATCTATTTTGAATATAATAGAACGTATATATTATATACGTCGTCGTTAGAATATAAATAATTATTTATAATTATAAATAGAATTGAAAATGGCGCGGTAGTTCGATAATTCGATTTCAAACTTCAATTGAATGTACCGGGTGCAAAACAATCCGGATTTTAGTGAAACCAAAAATGATAGGATCTAATAGATGATATCTTTCCAACGAATCCGAAAAATCAAAATTTCATAGCGGGAATCAAAAGATAGGTCCAGTTGAAAATTCTGAATAGTCGCTATGGAATTCAGGCCCTTAAAAATGGAAATTTTGCAAATGACCTCGGATTTCGACGAAACCAGTTTTGTTGGATCCGTGATGTCAGATTATTGCTAGATTCCAATTTTCATAATTTTTCGAATCAATATGTGAGCGTAGCAAAGGAAAACGCGTTTGACCAGTTTCAGTTGATTTTAATCGACTGGAAAATGGCCATTTTTCCAACGGTCTCAGAATTCGACGAAACTAGTTTTGTTAGGACCGTATCGTCAATACAAAGCTAGAAAATATTTTTCTGGAATTTTTCTAGTTAGTATGTGACCCAGTAAATTGAAATGCGCGTTCAAATTCAATATATAGAGTTATGATTTGATTTTGACGAAAACTGATCGAAACAATCGAATCAGCCTACGATACATATCCCATTGTGTTCGGAATGGGGGTAATTAGCTATGGATGACAGTCGGTGGGCTCAATTTTGAGTTCGAATTTTTAAAGTAACCTTTTGGAGAATAAAATATAAATTATTTAATTAATATAAAATTAAACCCCCCCTTGCCTTTTTCTCCTTACGTTGACCAAGGCCCCCCCAAATCAAAATCGATTTCGAATAAAAGAAAAAAAACAACAAAAAAGGGGCACAACGAAAAATCCATCGCGTGAAGGACCGACCACCTGCTCCGCCTATCGACGTTCGACCAAGCCCTCCTCCTTATCGCCCTGCCACCGTGAACCTCCACCGTGCCTCAAATCGTAAACCCACCTTCGCTCCGTTCAGTTCAGGCGGCTCCACCACCGATGGGACCACCGAATGGCACGCCCTTCTAGGCGTTCGTGGAGGAGGGTCCAGTGCTTCGTTCGCCGCCGCTCGATGGACCTCCGGTCATTTCAGGGTGGTTCAATACCGAACCCTAGGAAGCGAGCAACCTGTAGCGCGATACAGTGAAGATGAAGCATTGTCTAGAAAGAAAATTAACAGTGAGTGTTTTTCTTATGTGCTTAGTTTAATTAATTTAGTAATTAGTTTTTGAACACAAAAAATATGGATTTTTGAACATAAAAAGTATGGATTTTTGAACATAAAGTATATGGATTTTTAGAAACAAAAAGTTTAGATCTTTAGTCAAATAAAGATTAGATTTTTAAAGTGTTAAAGGTCGGATTTTTATGATAAGAAAAATATAATCTTTTCTCTATTTATAGCGAAGTAAAAATTCGAATTTTATATATTGAATAGCGAAGTAAAAATTCGATTTTTATATATTGAATAGCGATGTAAAAATTCGATTTTTATATATTGAATAGCGAAGTAAAAATTCGATTTTTATATATTGAATAGCGAAGTAAAAATTCGATTTTTATATATTGAATAGCGATGTAAAAATTCGATTTTTATATATTGAATAGCGAAGTAAAAATTCTATTTTTATATATTGAATAGCGATGTAAAAATTCGATTTTTATATATTGAATAGCGATGTAAAAATTCGATTTTTATATATTGAATAGCGAAGTAAAAATTCGATTTTTATATATTGAATAGCGAAGTAAAAATTCGATTTTTATATATTGAATAGCGAAGTAAAAATTCGATTTTTATATATTGAATAGCGATGTAAAAATTCGATTTTTATATATTGAATAGCGATGTAAAAATTCGATTTTTATATATTGAATAGCGAAGTAAAAATTCGATTTTTATATATTGAATAGCGAAGTAAAAAATTCGATTTTTACATATTTAGTGGCTACGGGAAACGAAGATGACAAAAAGGCGAGAACGATGAAGATTTCTAAATGAAGTGTCGTGAAGTTGGGATAGCAATCGGTGAGAACTTCTCACTCTTCAATTTCTTTTTCTAGTTATATATATACTAGGATGCAGACGGTGTTTAGTAGCACCCGACACCCGTCATCCACAGACCATGGATGGCTTGTTTGTTTAATTGTTTGGTTGTGTAGTTGGTTAGATTATTTGGTTTGAATTGAATTGTTTGGTGAAATGGAATTGATTTGATTGATGTGTGAATGGCGTGGGCCTTCACTAAACCGGGGATAAGGCTAGGCCTTGTCCCGTTTCTAGTATCGTGCCGTTATGCCGCCGAAATTTTCTAAAATAAGTTAGAAAAATAAAAATATCATTTTTATTTTGAAAATGAACTGAATAAAATTTCATGTGTTAAAATAAATATTTGATCGTTAAAAATATAATTTTTAACGTGAATGTGAATAAATAAATATTCATTTACAAACCGGACGGTTTGTTTATGTACACCTATTTGAAGGACATTGATTGGGTCGATAAATTTTACACATCGCCCAACCGCACAAATAAAAATCTGTGTTTGATTGTTTGAAACCCCACACGGGTGTTGGGATGAAATTTGAAGTTCACTCATCCTGATTGATTAAATATGTCGATCGATTGGTTGACAGGCTGTTATAAGCGTTAGATATCTATATTTGATGCTTATACAGTGTAGTGCACTTTGGTTGATGGTTGATTATTTTTGAATGCTATCATATACGTGTGATGTATGAAAATCCATATAATTAATATTATATGGTGATTGGTTGGGCCTCATTCCAATTTAGAAAATAAAGAATATTATAACAAAAAAAGGTTCATGTGTTGACTGTACTCATCCGTTGAGATAAGTCATGTGTTGAACGAAATAATTTAACAAAAATTGTCACACGTGGACAGTACTCATTCGTTGAGATTAGTCGTGTGTTGACAAGAATAAATATTCATTTGTTGAATAGAATATTCGAAAATAGAAATATATGAAGCCGTGTTGGTTAGATTGACGCCATTTTGACGTGAACGATATTTATATCGATTTTATTCATTTTAAAATGCATATTGAAAAGTGATTTCGAAAACGCATATTTTGAAATGAAATCGAAACGAATTGAATATAAAACGATTTTGAAATGAATTGAATATAAAACGATTTCGAAATGAATTGAATATAAAACGATTTCGAAATGAATTGAATGTATAACGATTTCGAAATGAATTGAATATATAATGAATCTGAATTGAATGGAAAACGAATTTGATTTAAATTGAATAGCAAACGAAACGAATTCGAATTGAATTGAATAGATAACGAATTTGAATTGAATTGAATATAAAACCAATTCGAATTGAATTGAAAACGAATTCGAATTGAATTGGAAACAAATTGAAATGAATTCAAATTGAATTGAAATTTGAATGGAATAGAAATGAATTTTAAAACGAATTTATAAAGAAGAATTCAATTTTGATTTGAATTGAAATGGAAGTTGAAATTGCTTTTGAAACAAAATTAAAACTATTTATATAATTCGTTTTAAATAGAAATCGACGAAATATATATTATATATATTATATATATATAATATAATGGCCTGAATAGAATGCGCCGCGCTGCGGCAGTTCGTGAATTTCGACCATTTATTTCAAACGGACATTACGGGAGATCCGACCGTCGGATTCTCCTAAAACCGGAACCGTTGGGTTCGTATCAAAAAGAGCTTTCTAACAAATGTTAGAAATTTGAAATCTAACGGTTGGATTTGGAGATACGTCCAAATCAAATTCGAAAAAGGTCGCTATAAGTGCAGTTCGATGGCCGTTGATGGAAATCGACTGTACGGGCCTTGATAAAATTATTAAAAATAGTAATAATTTGTGTAAAATCATAAGAAATGATTTGAGAAGAATTGGGATGAAAAACTCCATATTTGAAAAGATAAAAATAGATTTTTATCGAAGTAAACTAGTTTTGAACTAGAATTATAATTCTATTTATTTTAAATAAATAAATTGAATTTGAAAAGGGTTTTAAAAATAACCCGAATTTCCAATGATTGCATTAGAGTGGATTTGAATCGAAATTGTCTTCGGAATATTTCGATGTTGGAATTCGTGATTATACAGATATTGTTATGGAAATTTGAAAGATATATATTTATATCGTTATTTCCAATACGATATTTGTTAGTCGTAGAATTTGATATTGAATATAAGCCGGTATATTTTCTATTCAGAGCCTTGTGTTTAATATCAAATATGATTTGGGTTTGTCGTGAATGGTGTCTTCATTAACACTGTTCTTGAACCCAGTTGATAAAAGATTAAATCTTTTTATTTAGATTTAATGAAGTGTACCAATTAAATAATATTTAATTGGAATTGAATTGATATTGATTTTTGGGTTTATCGTGAACAGTGTTTTAAAATAACACTTGTTCTTTAACCCGATAATTAATGAATGTGATTTTGGGTTTATTGTGGGCCGTGTTTTAAATGACATTGGTTCTTTAACCCAGTTAACGATTAAAACTAAGTGGAGTTTTAATGAATCTTTAATTATATTGAAAAGATCGAGAATGGAGTATCACCAGTTTTACTCCAGGCGTTAGTTAAATCTTTAATTAGATTTGAACGTGAAATGGTAATTGAATTTACCGATAACACCGTGGTGTTAGATATGAAGTTTTACCAGTTTTACTTCATGGGATGAATAGGTTGGGATTGGGAAATTAAAACCAATGATTACTTCGGTAAGGTTCGTTAATCCCGACTAGTTGAATCGAAATTCAAAGGAAGATTAGAGAATAAATTCAGGAATTTATCTTGGATAAAACTAATGGGAACCTTTCCCTATGAATGTGAAATCAAAAACTAACTGTCGGTTAGCTAAGCAGAATGGTTTACTGGATATTGATCTGATGTTGGTTTCGGCCTTCGGGGTTAATATTTGGGGAATTATTCTCTCGATTAATTTACGGTTAGTGACTGATGAGTTGGAATGAGGCGTATGTTGTGTTTGTGTAACACTTATTTAAAATATACGCGAGTTATTCGGAAAGACTGGGTTTATCCCATTCTGAATAACTGATACGACGATAAGTCGAAGATGAAGATGATGGTAGAAGACCGGAGGTCTTCACGTCGTTTGGTTGATTACTGATGATCTTGATTGGGATGTACACCCAAGAAGATGGAAACAGTTGGTGATTGTCCAGACGTACTTGGAGACCGATGGATATGCGGGGTACTAGGTGCCTCCGGTTTCGTTCAGACCCAGAACGGACTTGTAAATGGATTGTGTGTCTGACATTGGATTTTAGTCTGTGTGATTGATTTCTATTAAATATATATCTGTTTGGCGGCGGAGAATTTATTCTCTTGCTTAACGCCCTTCTCTGAGACGTACGAGCTCAGGGGTTATATACTGATGGATATCAAACGCATAGAGTGAATTGCCTGTGTGGCATGCCTAAGTGGCGAATGATCAAGGTTTCTGTTGAAAAGCAAAGTCTTGTGGCTGATGATCGAAGCACGGCCTTTGTGGCATAGCTTTGTGTAACGTTTACTTCGCGAGTTTCACACCCGGTATGAACCAAAAATGGGAGAGGACGTCAGGGAGGGCATGCGTTTCTTTCTAGCTAGAAGTGGCGTCAGTGGTTTTACACGCACTGATGAGTTTGACTTATGTGGTTGTTGCTGTTGCGAGGCGCCTCGGTTTGATCGGACGATCCGGGTCCGATGGAGTCATTCGTTGGTTCATTTACGCCCCGAAGGGCGGGAAAACGTATTGTTCAGGCACTATAATCCACATTGATGGACCGACCCTGAGGATCCATGGGGCAGTTGCGGCTGTTCCTGAGGCTCGGGCTAGAGAGTCTCGAATCGGTTGAGGACTATCTTTTGCCTCGGTTCATAGATGGAAACCCAATTTCCAAATATGTGACATTTGCGGTTTTAATTGTAGAACTAGTATGGCGACATGATATATGGTACCCATGCCGCCTATGATTGATACTTATGATTTGAAGTTGCTTTATACACTATGCACTTATTATAGTATCAAATAATCCGTTTTAAACGTATCAAGCATTCTTTGGCTGTTATAAGGGAAAACCCTATCCCCCGGCTTGCGTTGCATTGTGTGATAGGACATGGGTCTTATAACAGCTTCATTTTTCTTTATTTAGCATTGCGCTGTTTGTTTTATGCACTGGTATTCTTGGGAGGAAACCCGTTCCGTGTTATACGGCGTGGTCCCTTGATTTACCTAACTTTAAAATAAAGACTTATAACTGTTTTAGTTCTCACACCAGTCCCATGACTGACCTGGAGTTTATTGTTTTGACCTAAACTCTGGGTGCCCCTATTTTGACACGGGCAGCTAGTAGTTTTGGTTTTGCAGATTTATATTCACAGGATCCTGGTTTACAGCTGGAATGATATCCGGAAAGCTTTGTATCCGTATATTTCTTCTAGTTGTGTATTTCATTATTTTCCGTTGCTATGTATTTAAATGTAATTTAAATCTCTGATATTTCTGTGTAATGTATATTCATTTATACTCTATATGTTCTTGTAATCTGATGCATTGTTGTAGTATACAATGAAACGTTCTTCCGTCTGCGTTCTATTTTGTGGCTTGTTCTCAAACTATCCGCTCTTTCCTTTACGGGGAAGTTACGGGTTTTTACATATGGTAATTCCTTTCTTGCAGCTTCAACATCAACTAGCACAAGAGGTAACTTTTCCTTTTTGCACCAATATTTCTCCCAAATCGATACCATATGCATTGGTGTATACAATCATTTCATCATTCCTACTTGGAGTAACTAACACTGGTGTACTTATCAATATTTCCTCCAGAGTCACAAAAGCATTCTCACACCTATCATTCTATATTAAAGTTTGATTCTTCTTGGTAAGGTTAGTAAATGGTGCTACTATCTTCGATAAATATTTGATTAAGCTTCTATAGTAATCCTAACAAATTAAGGAAGCTTTTTATTTTTGAAGCATTCTTGGGTTGATTCCAACCCTAGACTGCCACTATCTTAGCCGGATCCACTGTTATGCCTTTACTAGATATTATATGAGCTAAGAATCCCACTTCTTCCTTTAAGAAATGGCAATTAGAGAATTTCTCTTTCAGCTAATGTATCGTCGTAATCTCTAAAAAAATCTTCAAGTGCATCTTTTGTTCTACGTTGGACAAGAAACAGATCAAGATATCATCCATAAACACAAGTACAAACTTGTTCAACTAATCACTAAAAATTCTTTTCACATGAACCACAATATATGTTGGAGCATCCGTCAATTCGATAGGCATCATCAACCATGCATAAAATACCGACGGAGTTCCAAATAAAACAACATGCACACTATCTTTAGTTACTCTGAGCTGATGAAATCAAGAAGACATATTCATCTGAAGACACCCATTTGCCTCGTGCATCTGATCAAACAAATAACCAACCTGTGGTATAGGGTACATATTCTTCCTTGTCACTATATTCAACTCTCAATTATCAACACACAATCTAATGAACTATCTGCTTTTGTTGCAAACACAACTGGAGTAAACCATTCATGTATGCTTCTTCTAGTAAATCCTTTCCTCGATAGGTCACCAACTTGCACCTGTAGATCTCTTTGTTTTGTAGGCGATATCCGCCATAAAGGCATAGCCATAGGTTTGGCTCCATCCATAGTTCAATCCGGAACTCAATCTCCATATGCATCAGTAATCCCTTCACTTTCTAAAAGACATCAGAAAACTCGCTAGGGATAGGCATAAATGACAACTAATCTTGTAGAATCTTAAGAGAATATAAAAGCCTGACAAAAATCCGATCATTCGGTAGGCAACATACAATTGTTCATCCTTTTACATTCCTAATTTTTGCCTCGAACTTCTTGCAATCCACTATTGTTGCAATACTCTTGGGCTAGTCCAACCTAAAATGACTTCGAACCCAACATAGTTAAGAACAAAGCAGTCACACATTAGAAAGCAATCATCATTCGATAAAATTAGACCGTGACAAATTTTGCAAAGACTAGCGGATCCTCCAACGGGGTTAGTCATAAACAGAGGTCCACATACTATCATAATTTCCATACCCATTTTGCATACTAGACAACTATAGAAAAATGAATGTGAAGCTCCATTATCAAACAAAACTGTAATAAAATAATCTTTGATAGAAACATATGTCGCACCACGACTATTTTACCCTTATCCTTAGCAGTAGGATCAAAATAAGTAGGCACAACATCCAAATCATACACTTTTAAAATTTATTTATTTTTATTAAGTTCTATAAAATTTGTAACACTCCATTTTATATGGCCCAAAGACAAGCGATGCATATGTTGTAATCATATATAGTATTAACTTTCGATGATAGAAAATAGGCATGTTAATGACTCATAACATCAAAGAACATGGGAATGTGAAAGTTTTCAAAACACATTCATTAATAACTTTTGTTTACAATTTCTCATTGCAAAACCCACACTCGGATCAAATATAATTATTACAAAATATAATCACAAGGGCGACATCTAAAGATTCTCCCTTGGGTGATCAAAGTCTATGTATTATCAATAGGCATCCTTACTGTTATATATGTCCAAAAAGAAACACAGTAAAAAAGATAACTTCTCTATAGATAATTGCCAACTGCACGTCTTCAAAAACTTAGTCGAAGAAGAACTTGAAAGCCCTAACCCCTAGAGTACTCAAACGAGTACCCGAGAGTTTAAAAGAAAAAAATATGGCCAGTTAATAGATTGGTGTGAATGATAACAAGAAACACAAATTCAATAGATATCTAGTGAGACCACGCTGCTTAGCAGAAGAGGTTTCTCCCTCACTAGTACATGCGACACAATAACCATCTATATGCTACTGCACCCACAGTGGTTAGAACAACAACAATAATAATGTGTAAAAGCGCAACATGATGTGGATTAGCCATCATCCGTTCTCCTGACTACATGTCTGAATGGTTTTATAATTTGTTATCATATTAGTTAGATACCCACTTTTTTACAATTTATCTTTTTGGTCCATTTGTTATTACTCATCCCAACCTGTATGTTAGGATCACTTATCCCCAACCATTCTAGTGACAATCTTCTTCGCATATATGTATAAAAATAAATGTTCATGAGGTAACCCCTTAATTGGACAGTAGCTATCAACACCTACCTTATAGTTTTTTCCATAGGAGATAATGAACCTATAAATACATGTAGGCGACAACCTAACACATGTCATAGTTCTATCCGTAAGATGAATATAAACGTTTTAATAAGTTTTATCTAGTAACCCCAGAATAGTTAAATACATTGGTATCCTCAATAATCCCTCTTATTGGCATTCCCAATGTAAACATAATTATTAACCCCATTGGTATCCCAAATACAACATGGTTAATCAATTCCTATTGGTATCCCCAATATTAACATGATTTATTTACTTCCATTGGTATCTCCAACATATGTGTAAATCACGTGTCCAAACATTAGCAACAACTAATAATATACAAAATTATGGTTAACTACCATATCAATCAAATAGGCCAAACAAGCACTCTCCAATAAAGGGTTGATACTAATAAAAAGCAATTAGTCCATAGTCAAAAATCCATTGACTCAATACATAGGCTCACAATCTATGGATTTAAATTAGTTTGAAAACAAGGTTTAAAAGTAACTTTGTCGACACAGTTGATAAGCTACAAGCCATGGGCGATAACTTTAAAGTCGTTTGAAAGATGGTTAAGAGATATACCTTATCGACCTAGTCGGAACAAGGAACAGAAGCGACACCCTCAAGTTGCTTTGAAAACAAGTTTGAAAATAAAGCTTGTAGACATGGATGATGACGTCAGGGTTCATAAGAGATAGCCTCAACACTTTAGTAAATAGGTTTCTCCATTCTTGAAGACCTAAAGCCAAGCGCTACAGAAGCTACAACCATCTCTATAGTATTAACTCCCAACGACAGGAAATAGATATGTTGATGAATCATGATATTTGAAAACACAGGATTATGAAAATTTTGAAAACAACATTTGTTAATAATCATTCATTACAATTCTCATTCTCGAAACCCAATTCGGATCAAAATACATGTATCATAAAATATAATTCCAAGAGCGGCATATGAAGATGCCTCATTGGTTGATCAAAGTATAAATATAGACAATAAATACCCTTGCCTTAACTCACAGTGAAAATCTTCTAAATAGCCGATAGCTTCCTACATTACTCTTGAAGCTTATTCGTAGAGGATGAACTTGTAAAACCTTAACTCTCAACTTGCTCAAACGAGTAACCGAGAGTTTAAGGGGAAAAAAATACTTTAGGTCAGCCAAAAGACTCATGTGGATAATAATTTCATAGTCCAATTCCAAGAGGATATCTAACGAAACTATGCCGCTTATCAAAACAGGTTTTCCTCTCACTAGTATATAGCCATCAAAATAACTAATCCTGAGTTCCTTCACAGCTAATAATTAGAATATTACAACAATAATGATAACAATAATGATAGGCAACATGCATTGTACAGTGAATTACCTATCCTCGTTTTTATGACTGGTTGTCTTAACCGTTTATAAATAACAATTACTTTGCAAGTTTCCAACTTATCTTTGCACATAAATAATTCTCTATCACACTCAAGTGATTATTCGGTTTAATTCATGGATTACCCGTCTTTACCATTTGGATTTCCTATCCCTCTTGGTATTCAATTATGTTTGTATAGATGCAGATTATCCATCACATACCCTATATTTTTACCCTTCGGATGATTGTGAACATCATAATAAACAAAGTATACTATTCATCACACATTCTGTAGTTTTTCACTTTGGATAACTATGAACCCATATTAATAAATAATGTGGACTATCCATCATACATTTCATAGCTCACTTTGGTTTTGTCTCCCTAATAATTTATAACCACATTGGTATCCCAGATTTACTCATAATATTTATCACCATTGTTGTCCCCAATGTGTCCATTCAAGGTCAACAACAAAGTATGGTTATCCATCATTTCAACATAAGCATCTAGCTTTCAAATAGATATGTTTAACAATCAAATGATGTGAATGGTTCCCTACCAAAAGCATCATATAAACCAGTAGTTATGATACCCTAACCTACCCTATCCCCCTTTCAACTCTCTCCATAAGTGTCAAAGCCAATATTGTTCATTATAATGATAGGTAAAGCCCTATCGATGTTATAAGAAATCAAGAAAAACTAGCTAAGTTGACATGATTGGTGGCAACAAGCTATTGAGGCGAAAGCCTCCAGATAATTTGAAAATATATATTAAGATTGTCCTTATCCACATATTCGATATCAACAAGCCATAGAGGCAATAGTCTCTAACTTTTAAAAAGTGGTTTGAAAGCACTTAGTTGACCACAATTGTGACTACAAGGAATATAATTGTTATCCTCCAACTGTTTTAGAGAAAAAAATTAAAATAAGTTTTGTTGACATAGACATTGACGACAATGGTTTTGTTGAGTAATAGGTCATATCAACATGAATAGTGATGACAAGGTTGAAGGACTTAGCCTTGGCCTCTTAGAAAACAATTTTGAACAATAAGTTAGAAATAAAACTCCTTTTGACAACGATTGTGCTGATAGGAATGAAGACGATAGCCTCGTACATCAAAACCATCCTTTTCAACATCGACTATATCGATAAGGTAAAAAGGTGATTATCCCTAAGCATCTCCTTTCGACTTTGTCAAAGGAAATGGAGGCAATAAGCATCTAAAGTAAATAAAACAAGGGTTTAGTAAAATACACTTTCGACCCTACCGAAAGAGTATGGAGGCGATAGCCTCTTAAGTTTGTGAAACCAAGTTTTAGGAGAAAACAAAACCCCTTTGATCTCAAAAGAGAATCGAGGTGATAGGCCTCAAAGCTTATTACAAAATAAGGTTTAGCAAACGAACCCTTTTGACATTTGGAAAGAGAATTGAGGAGATAACCCTCTGAGATTTATAAAACAAAGTTTAGGAAAATAGTACCTTTCGACCCTGTCAAAAGGCATTTAAGGTGATAAGCCTTATGTTGAGTGGATAACTTTTAAAATGTAGTGCAAGTGACAAGGTCCATGTTAAAAGGACAAAGAGGACAAGCCTGGATGCCTCTTATACCATACTTTGTGGTATTTCTAACATCAAGAGCTTTGTCGAAACTAGAGTGTCGGAAGGGTCTTCGGACATGTCAAAAAGCGCTGACAGTAAATAAAAAGAAAACTGGTTTGTTTCTGAAAAAGTAATATTTTTCACCAACCCCACTATATTTATCGAAATGTGATTAGTTAATAAAAAGTAGGACTGAGTAATCTTTAGAATTTCCGGACTTTATATTTCCAAAACAATGGATATAATAAAAATTCATTGATTTCCCCAATTAACGTCTTAATAACCCTAAGTTTATCCAACTTAGGAAATTCTTATCAATTAATCAAAGCATAAGAAAATCCCTAAAATCACATGAATAAGAGACTATCCTTCTCTTTCTTATATAAAACTTTCAAGTCCAAATTCATTAATTAATTAGTCTCGCAGTTAACATGTATTTCTCCTTAGGAAATTCACAGAAAATTCTTAAGTGAGAAAATTATGGAACTCAAAACTCATCTACAGAATGATATTATAAACACCATATCAAATTTTGAATCAATTAGAGATGCTATACTATAGGTTTTATCTAAAACCTAATCATTTTCATGCAAATCAAGCATATATAAGCAAATCCAAACATTGTTCCATCGAAATAACCATTAACATCAGCATAAAAAAAAACAATCCAGTAATCACATAAATTTGGGTCTGGCATATTACCAAAATAAAAAAGAGGATATAAGTCATAATTTACCTTAGCTTTGGATGAAAAAATGTAGTTTGTTCTTGTAGAATTCTAGGCTTGATTTTCCTTAGCTTTATCTATAGTTTTCTCGTTTTCTTCTTAGTTTTGATGGCTGGCCTTCTATGATTTAGTTTCAGGATTCGATAAATGAAAACAAAGGGCATAAGAGTGGAAATATATTCTGATCTATATGAGGCTATGCGTTCCTCGCTATTTCCCTCTCCTAATCCTTCAACATTTTCATTTAGATTGATTAGTTTTTATGGCCGACCCTCATTAGATCAATTGCAAATCTCACCTCAACATCCTACTACATTATTCTTATTTAATTTATCCAATAATCTCCTGAAGAATATTTGCTAAAGATAGATATGTTATATCCTCCCCTTTCTTAATAGGATTTCATTTTTGAAACACCGCCAGGGACTAGAACAAACATAGAAATCATGTAAACAATGCTATCAACAGTGGTGTAACCCACTAACTATGAATCTATAAAACCATATATAACAGACCATTAAGAAAATCTACCTCTAATCCAATCTCTAGTTTCACAAGTGTGGTCTTTCTCATTGTTACTCCACTGAATTCCACCAGTTTGACTATCTTGTCACTTAGCTTCTTCTCGTCTTTAGTCAAACTTGCACTAGTTGTCTCACAAAAGTCAAGTTTGGTTCCACCACCAACCCCTCTAATACCCTTATATCTATGGTAGCTTCAAGACCATGCACATACTTCCATATATGTGAAACATGAAATACATTAAGGACACCTGCCAAACTATCTGGTAACTCCACTTTGTATGTGAGCTTCCTAATTCTTTCTATAATAGAAAAGGGACCAACAAATCTTGATGCCAGTTTCCCCGACTTCTCGAAATGAAATGCACATTGCATCGGTGATACCTTGATAGTAACATGATCTCTAATAGATAACTTGAGATCATTATTCCTCTTGCCTATGTAACTCATCTGCCTTGACTGAGCTTCTTTCATCCAACTTGGATCAACTCAATCTTCTCTACAACTTCTTTCACCAAATCTAAACCTTGAACTAATCTGTCTCCAGTCTCTAACCAATAAGATGGTTGCTTACACGACCTTCCATATAATTTCTAAAAGGTTTTCATTCCTATAATATCCTAAAAGCTATTATTGTAGGAGAACCCAACTAGATGCAAAAGATCTTCCCATAAACCACCAAAATCTAGAACATATGCTATCAACAAATGCTTAAGTACCTTATTGACTCTTACCTTCTACCCATCCTCTATGGTGATAAGCGATACTCATCTTGAGCCTAGATCCTAAAACCTTTTGCAGACTTTTCTAGAAATAGCTTGTGTATATTGAATCCCCATCAATAACTATACTATCAGGAACCCCCATTAAGTCAAACTATATTCCTCAAGAATGACTTAGCCAAAATAGGTGCCATTCTGGTAGATTTAAAAGGAATGAAATGAGCATTCTATGTTAATCTACCCACTATAACCCATATGCTCTTGTTCCGTTTTTTCGATCTCGGCAACCCATCGACCAAATTCAAGGATATCGAATACCATTTTCAAATAGAAATATCTAATGTTTGAAGCAAACCACTAGGCTTTTGATATTCAACTCTCACTTGTTGATAATTCATATACTGGTTTATTCATAAGCTGACATCTCTCTTCATGTCTTCCCAAAAGAAACTTCTTTTCATGTCTTGATACATCTCGCTACCTCCAGGATGAATCATGAACTTAGATTGATAAGACTATCTAAGAACTTCCTTCCTTAGAGCACCAATATATAGGAAACACAATCTTCCCTTCTTTCTTAACCGTCCATTACAGTCAAGACTAAAATCCTTCAAATCATCAATCTCTACTCCAACTTAAAGTCTTATGATCCTTTCAGCTAGTGTAGGATCCTATCCTTACTTAGAAGCAGTCATTTTGATCAAACCTGGCTGAACTTCTAAACATGACATCATAGCCGCACCTTTACTCAAACTCGTTACCGATTTAATCTACATATCACTAGTAGTCAATGCCTCAAAATCTTCTTATACCGCCAACATGGCAAATATCGCATCCTAATGTTTCATGCTATAGGAATCAACAACTTTGTTCCCTTTCCCAGTGTATACTCGATGCCATAATCATAAGTTACCAAAAAATATGGCCATCTTTGTTGCCTCATACTCAATTCCTTTTGAGAGAATAAGTAATTTGAGGAAACATGATTTGTAAACAACTCGAATCTCTCCCCCAGGAGCTAATGTCATGAATTCTTCAAAACAGTGGCAATAGTAGCTAACTCTAAATCATGAATTGGATATCTAACCTTATGAAGTCTAAGTTGCCTAGAGGCATATGCAATAACCCTTCCATTTTGCATTACAACAACTCCTAATTCAGTTCCACAACCATCAATGTATACTACCAAATCTTGATTACAATATGGTAACTAGCAAAGCAGGAGCATTGGTCAACTTACACTTCAAACTTGAAATTCTTCCTCACACTTATTCGACCAAACAAACTTAACATCCTTTATGGTCAGCCTAGTAAGAGGTGTTGATATCCATAAGAAATCCTTAATGAATATTTGGTAATATCGAACCAATACAAGAATACTTCTAATCTCAGTAACACTCTTATGCCTCTTCCTACTATTGATAGCCTCAATCTTAGCTAGATCTACAGATAACCCTTCACCTGAAACTACATATTCAAGAAACTTCACTTTCTTCTCCCAAAACTAGCACTTAGAAAACTTGACCTTCAATTGATGTTGCCTCAAAGTATCCAATACAATCTGAAGGTGAATCTCATGATCCTTCTCATCTTTGGAATATACCAAAATGTAATCTATGAGTACTAACACAGACTTATCCAAGTGTGCTTGAAAAACTAGGTTCATCAAAACCACGAAAAAAGCAGGCATACTTGTTAACCCGAAAGATATGACCATCTATTCGTATGATCAATATTATGTTCAAAATGTTATCAATGGAATTCTATCTTCTGCTACCTTCAATTAATGAAATCTTACAGCCTAATCCAACCAGCAAAACACTTTACCTCTGCTCAGCTGTTCGTGCAGATCATCTATTTTCGAGAAAGAATAACTACCCTTTACCATTTTACCATTGAGCTTACGATATTCAATGTTTATCCTTGATTATCTGTCCGACTTCTTTACGAACACTACCGCCATACCCCATGATGAACTCCTTGGTTAAATTCTTTCCTTCCAACTCCACTAGTTGCGCCTTCAGTCCCTCATCTTTGTAGGCGTCATACTATAAGGTAGACTACTAACTGGTCCAACTCCAGGTACAAAATGTATTCTTAACTCTATAACTCTCTTTGACGGTAATCCCATAACTAATTAAAAAACATCTGCAAACTCCTTAATAATATGAAGTTAGTAAACTTCATCATCCAATAAAGCGTAATTCTACGGACTTACACTCTTTACTAACTACATAATCTGATTACCATAACTAGGATGTTTCAATTATACTTCCCTATTTTGGAAAAATATCCTAGCATCATATGTTTCAACCAATCCATACCAAAATTGACTCCAAAAACCTCAATGTCAAACACATAGAAACTATAAGCAAAAGTATAACCTAGTAACTGAAATTCTAGATTATTGCATCTCATCACCAGAGTTTCATAGCCTCCTATAGGGTTAGCTACCATAAAGGATGTAGTAACTAGATATGATGCTTCTAATGACAAATTATCTACAAGGCATTTAGGGGTAACTGAATGCACCAGTATCAAATAATACTCTAACAATTATGTTATTAATCAAATGCCTACCTTCCAACTTAGTTTTTCTTTTCTCTGCTGCAGTAGGTCAAGATGATGAAGGTTCCAAAGCTAGAACATTCCCCTTAGATGCCTTTGTACACTTATTCTTGTAGTGCCCCAACTAGTTCCAATTAAAGCATCTCACAATCTGCTTTCCAACAGTTATCTTACCCTTGTTTGACCTGCATTCCATTGCGTAATGGCCCTTCTTATCACATTTAAAACAGACAAACTTAGTTTTGTTCTTCTTGGCCTTCCCTCCCTTCTAAGCTTTCTTTCCCTTATATAATTTTTTCTTCCTTACCTAGAAGCTCTGGTTGTCAATCGATTTCTCATACTAAGAAAAGGAAAGCAACTATTTATTCCCATTTGCCATTTCCAGCATGGTGCGTCTAGGATCCCTTAAATGCAACATCATAGCTTCAGCAATTTTCTGCTTCAATCCTCAGATAAACTTGTCATTTCTCTTGATTACATAATTGAGCATATATATATAGTTCATTGAACCTATTGGTTTGCTCTATGATAGTCATATGACCCTGCACCAGCTCACTAAACATTCAAAATAGCATAACTTTAGCTCCTGTGGATAAATACCTATCTTCAAAATGTGGGTTGAAATCATCCCAATTGACTTCATCCTCTGGTATTCTAATAGTGACACCATTCCGCCAGTGCAAAGCAGCTCCCTATAACGACCTCGAAGAAATCCTTTTCTTTTGGAAATCAGTCATATCTAAATCAAAGAAGGACCTCTCACAACTTAAAAGCCAATTTTACACTCCAACATCATCCTCATTTCCAATAAATGGTTTTTCTTCAAGGTTAAAATAATCCTTGCCCAACTTGGCAAAATTGCCGATGCCATATGATTTGCTCCTTTAATGGTGGAAGCATTGATTCCTACAAAGCCAGCAACAGCTCTAGCTTGAATCAACTAAACAAAGAACTGGTACAAACAACTTGCGGGTGGAAACAATGTCATTATCATAAGTCTAACGACCTTGATTCCCTCAAATTTCAAGTCGTACATTTCTTGTGGTGCTCCTACTAGCATGATTCAAAATTCCACTCCGTATCTTTATATTTTACTTCCATTATTTGTATACAAACCTTTGTAAGATGCGGACGAACGGTTTAAGAGAGTGGGTTATATCATACTTATACATTGCAAATACAAGTATGTCATAGTATCGTTATCTCATACCATAGTATATTACTCTGATCTTTTGGTTTTTAGTTCACTTTTCTTAAGAAATTGCAAAAACCTATGCTCTGATACCAAATTGTAACACCCCGTTGTCTAAGATCGAAAGCTAAGCGCTACAAATGATGTAATCATCTACAGTATAAACTCTCGGTAATAGAAAATAGATATGTTAATGAACAATAACAATAGATAACACATGAATATGATTTTTTTTTAATTTACTAACAATCATTGATAAAAAATTTCATTTGCAAATCCTTATTCAGATCAAATTACCTGTATCACAAAATATAACTCTAAGACCAATATGTGAAGATACCCACTTGGATGATCAGAGTCTAAGTATAGGCAATGAGCATCCTCACCTTTAAATACATCTAAAATAATAAAACGCATAGTGAAAAAACTCCTAAGTAGATAACTTCCTCTTGCATGAATCCTAGAAGAAGAATCTGTAAAACCTTAATTCTTAGCCTACTCAATTGAGTACCTGGAAGTTTAATGGGAAACAAAAAGTTTGGGTTAGTCGATAGTCTAGTGTGAATAATAATTTTACTACCTGATTCCAATTAAGTATATAGTAAGGCCACGCCGCATAGCAGAATGGGCTTCCTTTCGTTAGTACATATCTACCAAAATAACCAATCTTGTGCTCATGCACTCTCATGGTTAGAATCATACAATATAATGATAACAATACTAATATGAAACACACATCATATAGTGGATTTCCTATCCTCATTTTCCCAACTGACTGTCTTAATAGTTTATAAATAACAATTAGTTTATAAGTTACCCACATGTCTTTACACATAAATGGTTCCATATGATATTCAAGTAATTATTTAATTTAGTTCATGGATTATCTATCCCTCACCATCTAGATTTCCCATCCCTCTTGATGTTTACTTATGTTTGTATAAATGTAGATTATCCATCACACCCACCCATAGTTTTACCCATTGCATGACTATGAACTTCACGAAAAATAATATGGAATATCCATCATACATTTGTTTTTCCCTTTGGATAACCGTGAACCTGTCTCAATAAATAATATGGATTATCCATCATATATTTGTTAGTTTATTTTGGTTTTATTTCCCTGATAATTTATAACCCTATTGATATCCCTAGTTTACCAATAATATTTAACTCCCATAGGTGTCCCCAGTGTGTTCATTCAAGTGAAAAACCCTGATATGGTAATCTACCATTAAACATAAGTATGTATCTTTAGACTGTACATAGGTAACAATTAAATGATCCAAGTGGTTCCCAACCAAAAGCAACATATGAATCAATGGATGAAACATCCTTGTCGACCCCATCCTCCCATTGACTCTCTCCATAAATGTCGAAGCAAGTATAGTTCATTACAATGTTAGGTAATGCCCTATTGACATTATATAAACAGTCAAGCTAAACCAGCCCCGTCAACATGACTAATGGAGATAGTCTATTGAGGCATAAGCCCTAAACTAATTTGGAAGTAGTTTATTAAAATTGTCCTTATCAACACAGCTAATATCAATTAGCTATATAGGCAATAACCTCCAACTTCAAAAAACTAGTTCGACCTTATACCACAATTGTTGTAACAACCCAGATTTTCAGAACCAATTTAAAATTTTTATTTTCGCTATTTTATGGATTTTGAATATTTAAAATGATATATTTTAAATAATAATGACTAAAAAAATTATTTAAATCGAAGTTAGAACATATAAATTTATTTTAGTTATAAAACGATCCTGAAATGGCGTAGTAGTTTGAAAATTGGATTTTAAATTTCAAATGAATGTACAGGGTTCAAAATAAATCAGATTTCAGTAAAACTAAAAATATTTGAATCTATTTAATCATATCTTTCTAACAAATGTGAAAATTTCAGATTTCATAATATAAATTAAAAGTTATGTCCAGTTTAAAATTTAAATTAGTAGCTATGGAATTTATATATATTTTAAAATAATACTTAGCCCTTAAAAATAGCCATTTTGCAAACGACCTCCGTTTTCGACGAAACCATTTTTGTTGGATGCAGAAGGTCCAATTATTGCAAGATCCCAATTTTCATAATTTTTGGAATTAATATGTGAGTGTGATGAATTTAAATGTGTTTGGTAATTTTACTTTGAATTTAATCGACTGGAAAATAACCATTTTTTCAAACGGTCTCCAAATTCAACGAAATTAGTTTTGTTAGGACTGTATCGTCAAAACATAGCTAGATTTATTTTTTTGGAATTTTTGGAGTCAGTATGTGGCCTGGTAAATTAAAATGTGCATTCAAATTCAATATATACTGATTTATTTATTAATTTAAAGAAAAACTGATCGAAACAGTCGAATTGGCTTACGGGACATATCCCATTATGTCCGGGATAGGGTTATTTAACTAGGGGTGACAGTCATTGGGTTTGATTTGGAGTTCGTATGGGTAAACATGTATTTTTGAAATTAGAGAATTAAATATAATAATGAAATATAATTTAAAATCTATAAAACCCTAGCTAAATCGGTAGCCGCCACTCATCTTCTACAGCTGAAATGCACCAACCTTCCAGGCAATGTTTCGTCAAATCCTTTAATCAATTGCAGAAAATTTCAACGAAAAGATTAAAGAGGGTTCTCCGATCTTCAAATCCTTACCCATTTGATAATCTATCATGGGGGTAGATAGCTTGATTTTTGAGCTTGAACTCGGCAAGTTCGAAGCCAATTTCCTACGTTGATTGGCCACCGGAGGAGACGCCACTTGCGGCGGTGGATAGCGAGGGCGGGGGGCTTCCATGTGATGACCAGCGATTGGCTCAGACGGCCTGGAGGAGGGTCGGCGGCGGAAAATGATTATCGATGAATGGGTTTCGTGATTTCTGAAGGAGATAGGGTGATTTAGGGGTAATTAAGGAATTTTAATTATTTTATTAATTATTGTTAATTAATGTATTAAAGACTATAACTTCTTCATACAAGGACGAAATCAGACGATTTAAGTTGCGTTGGATTCGCAGCGATGAACACAACCTTTCAGAACTGACTAGAATCAAAATGGAGCAAATCAAAATTTTGAGCAAATTCAAATCCAAGCAGAATAGAAATTCAGAAATAAAATAATGGAGGGGTGGAAACGAATGTGAGCACTCTTTCTCACTCTAATTATTTTACAGTTAATATATACTAGGATGTAGATGGGGTTTCGAAGCCATCGACACTATTTATTGTACAAACCGTGATTGTTTGTTTGGATTGTATTGTGGAAATTTGGTTGTTTTGAAAATTGATTGTATTGTGGTGTATTGAATGTGATTGACTATTGTGTATGGCGCGAGCCAGTATCAGGAGAGGGGTAATGCTAGACATTACTCCGGTTCTAATATTGCGCTGTTATAATGCCGAAATTTTCTGAAATAAATATTATTCATTAAAAATATAATTTTTAATGTGTATATGAACTATATAAAATATTCATGCGTTGAATAAAATGTATGAACAATAAAAATATCATTTTCATTGAATGTATGAACTATATAAAATAGTCAAGTGTTGAAAAAACTATTTTATTGTTAAAATATAATTTTTAACGTATATATGAATGGCATAAAATTCTCCTGAAATGAAAATAAATATTCATTTACAAATCGGACGGTTTGTTTATGTACATTCATTTAGCTGACATGGATTGGGACGATAAATTTTACACAACGCCCAATGGCATAAATAATATTCAGTATTTATTGGTTGAAACCCGACATAGGTATTGGGATGATATTTGGCGTACACTAATCCCAACTGTTTAGTTGTATGTCAATAGATGGGTTGACAGACTATTGTAAGCGTTAGTTATTTTAATTTAATGCTTATACAGTTGTATAATGCACTCTGGATGACAGCTGACTGTGTATCATTATTGTTGCAGTATACATGTGTTATATGAAATCCATATAAATAACATTATATGGTAATTAACTGTGTTTGATTCCTATTCAAAAGGAACAAATATTTTAAAATAATATTATGTAAAGGATTAAAATGTGAATTTGATGTCCGATTTTGGATGGACACGATAACGTTGAAATATGTGAAGCCGTATTGATTAGATTTGCGCCATTTTAACGCAAACGATATTTAAATCGATTTTATTCATTTTTATAATGAATATAAAAAATGAAATGATTTCAAAATCATACATTTTGAAAATATTATCATTTAAATATTATAAAGATAAGGAGTATTCAGTTTTGATTTAAGATTGAAATGAAAGTGGGAACCATTTTTAAAACAAATTTAAAACGATTTATAAAATACGTTTTAAATGGAAATCGATGAAATATGTATTAAATATATTATATATATTTAATGGCCTGGATAGAATGCGCCGCACAGCGAACATTCGCGAATTTCGACCATTGACTTCAAATTGACATTACGAGAGATCCGACTGTCGGATTCTCCTAGAACTAGAACCGTTGGGTTCATATCGAAAAGAGCTTTCCAACGAATATAAGATATTTGAAATCTAATGGCTGGATTTGGAATTATGCCCAAATCAAATTTGGAAAGGGTCGCTATGGATGTAGTTTGGTGGCCGTTATTGGAAACTGACTGTACGAGCCTTGATAAATTATTAAAAAAATTAATAATTTGTGTAAAATCATAATAAATGATTTGGAAAGAATTAGGATGAAAAATTCCTCATTTTTAAAGATAAAAATATATTTTTATTAAAATGAACTAGTTATTAATTAGAAAACTAGTTATTAATTAGAATGATAATCCAACGTTTTTAAATAAATAAATTGGATTTGAGAATGGTTTTAATCTAACCAAAATTTTCCATTGTATGAACTGGAATGGATTTGAATAGAAATAATCGTCGGAATATTTCGATATTGGGTTCCGTGACTATGCGGATATTGTGAAGGAATTTGGAAGATATATATATATATATATCGTTATTCCCCATACGATATGTGTTGGTTTCAGAATTTGATATTGAATATAAGCTAATATAATATCTGTTCAGAGCCTTATATTTAATATTAAATTGGATTTTGGGTTGTCGTGAATGGTCTCTTCAATAATACTATTCTTTAACCCCGTGTGAAAAGAATAAATCTTTTAATTAAGATGATTAGAGTTTCCGGTTATATTTAGTAATTGGAATAAAATGGAATGTGAATTGGGTTTATGGTGAACTGTGTTTTTAACGACATTCGTTCTTCAACCCGATTAATAGTGAAATGCGATTTGGAATTTATAAATCTTTTATTAAGATTTAATGGAAATTTTCCAAAGTAAATTTTGGAATTGAATTGAATTCGATTTAGTGATAATCGAGATGTGCTTCTGTGGAGGAAGACAATTACTATATATGGAATTTAAAAGGCTTTGCCATTGTTCCATTTATATTATTAGTCGGATACGAAAATTGATATCGATTATATATTAGTCTGTTTCCCGTGAAGATTCCATAATTAATAGAATGTGATTTTGGGTTTATCGTGAATTGTGCTTTAAATGACATTAGTTCTTTAACCCAGTTAAAGGCAGGATTACATGTCTAACATTGTATTTCAAACAGTATTGTTGATCTCCGCTAAATATATATCTATTTGGTGGCGGAGAATTTATTCTCTTGCTTAACACCCTACTCTGAGACGTATGAGCTTAGAGGTTATATATCGGCAGAAATCAATGGTACGGTGTGGATTGTCGATGTGACATGTTTGTGTTTCCAAAGTTAAATAATCATTAATAATGATTTTTTGGAAGATTAAAACTAAGTGGAGTTTTAATGAATCTTTAATTAGATTGAAAGGTGAATGTGATAATTTAAATTATCAAATTTGGGAAATGATCGAGAATGGAGTATCACCAGTTTTGCTACAAGCGATAGTTAAATCTTTAATTAGATTTGAATGGGAAATGATAAATTAATTTTTACCGATAACTCAGTGGTGTTAGATATGGAGTATCACCAGTTTTGCTCCATGGGATGAATAGGTTGGGATTGGGATAATAACAGAAATGATTACTTTGGTATGGCTCGTTAATCCCGACTAGTTGGATAAACCATAATTTGGTTTAGAATTGAAAAGATAATGAAATCTTTTGAAATGATATCCAAAGGAAAATTAAAGAATAATTTAAAAGAATTTATCTTTGATAAAATTAATGGAAACTTTCCCTAAAGATATGAATATTTGAATAAAATAATATTTAGAATTGGAATGAGGCATATGTTGTGTTTTTATAACACTTGATTATAAGATACGTGAATTATTCAGAAAGGCTGGGTTTATGCCTATTTTGAATAATCGATTCGATGATAAGTCGACGATGAAGACGGTGGTTGAAGACTGGAAATCTTCACATCGTTTGGATGATTACTGATGTCTTAATTGGGTTATACACCCAAGACAAGGTAATCAGTGGTGATCGTCCAGACATACTTGGAGATCAACTGGACATGCGAGGACCTCTCTCATGTATTCGACATATGGGACGAGGAATAAGGTGTCTCCGGTTTTGTTTAGACCCAGAACGAACTAGCGAAAGTGTAACACCCCATAAATTTGTTATCATTAAAGAAGATAAATTAAATAATAATTAATTTACTATTCAGAATAAGGGAAACAGACTATACCATTGCGTCCGTCTCAAAATTCTGGTCAAGATAGACATTTGGTTTGCGTAAAATGGACAATATATGAAGAAGTTATGAGGGTTTTAAGTTTGTATACGCGCAGAAAGAATATATATACACATATGAGTCAGATATGAGTCAAATCCTATCTAGAACAGTTCGAAAATCAAAAATTCATTAAGGCGGCAAATTTCCCACTCTAGGGGGTCGAACCCCCGAGAGGGGTGTCGACACTGGGTTCGACACCGGGGTCGAACCCACCCACAGCGGTGTCGACACCCCAAAGGCTGATGTGGTACTCGGTTTCAGGAGGCCTAGCAGCTATATATATGTGTCCAATTCTCCTATTTTCTTCATTGGAAATCATGGAAGCCACATGCTACCGGTGTGCGAACTGAGACTCCGTTTTCTTCAAATAACTATCAGTTTTGCAAATCAAATCTAGAGATTCAAGATCCATTTTTTCTCTTGTCTAATCCATACATAGTGAGTTTCTAGTTGCTTTTAGATTTGAATATTTAAAGGTAAACTGTGAAAGATTGTGATTTGGATATGTTGTAAACCATGAATATATGCTATTGTTAAATCTTATACTATGTCATGGTTGATCTATTTCTCTTGATCTAATGCAATTGTGGTTATTCTATTGTGTCTCCTTTGTGGATCTTGAATTGTAACTATATTGTGGTTAATGTAAATCTGTTAATTTGGACAGTTAAAATGTTGGTTAGATCCAATTCTTTATGTAAACCACCTTTCACCTATCATATTGTGGTCAATTTAGATATGCTGTAAATTGAATATGTGAATCCATATTTAGATCTAAACATGTTACCCTAATTATGTTAGATCTGTTTTTGTGACCACATTATAATTATGTTAAATCTAAGTAGTTCACCTAAATGGTCAATTAAGATCTCATTATGCTCACTATGACATCATAGTTATGTAGAACTAGTTATTTCCACAAGTTCATCAGTTTTATGCTTATATGTCCACCTTATCATCACCATGCTAGTTTATGTTTATGCCAAGTTATGTTAAAATGATCACTTTGGTTATATTCCCATTATTTTCCCTATTATCGTTTATGACTAGGCTATTGTCTAACCTAGGCATGCCGTCAATTTTATGAGTGCGCGAGTTAGGGAATGGGGGAAAAAGGGTTAATAATGACATAATTTGAATATGAACATTTTTGGACATATAATTGAAATTGGGTAGAGTGGGCATTAACACCTATAAAGGGAAAGGTCTAATTAATTGATTAGTTAATTAATAAGGGAATGTCTAGTAATTACAATTAGGAATTGTAATGACACTTATGACACGAAGTTAGGTTGCATTAGTGGTGGAAGTTTGCTCGGACCCGACCGACATATCCAACAGCCACTAATGTTGAACCTAATGTGGCAGGTCTAAGTGCGCAAATACAAATCGGGCTAAGACACGAGATTAGGCCCAACTGTGGAATAAGACTGTCCGAACCCGACTGGCATATCCAGCATCCACACGTTGTAGGCCTAATGTGGGAGGTTTAGCCCATTATGAACCATAAATGGACAATGGTAATGAATTGGACTACTGAACCAAATCTAATCCATAGGGATTTTATGATTATGAACTAAAGTTAGGGTTAAGTAAATTGACTAGATAGTGGATGAGTTAAGCAAACCTGGAGGGGCTGGGTAATATTTACATATAGGCCCACAAACTTAACCCGATAAGGTTACGTAATTAAAGACACCTAGTGGTATACATAACCCGAGGAAATAATAGAGTTATGTAATTAAAGACACCTTTTAGGGTAAGCATAATTGGTATACAGCTATGTAATTAAAGACACCTAATGGTATACATAGTCAGTGAAAACCTAGTGGGGGATACAAGACAAAGGGGAGAGCTTGTATCATGTTGTGTGGGACCCATTTCACTTAGTAACCCGGAGTAGGTATCAAATAAAAGTACTCCATACTAGGCAGAGAGGGGACACGCTTACTGACTGATTGTAAGAGATCCAAACATGGAGAACGGTGTGGGTGGCGCAAACCTAGCGGGCCATGTGCGTGCATGAGCCTGGCAGAGGGGGATAAGACGACCATGACACCAGTAGATATGGGGCTGTGCATATCAGTGAGTGGCTGCCACTTTAGGACGTGATACATCCTACGGTGGGGCCGACATAGAGTATCTACGGAGTTGGGAGCCGATCGATTAGGGTAGTGGTTAGGGTACATTTGGACGTATGCCCTAAGTCTACTACCTTATAGTGGAAGGGATCATCTCATTCTGGTTATACTAGTAATAGTGCGGAGTATTCATTAGAGAAGCGTATACACCTTATCTTGTCTACCTTGTCACACCTGCCATTTATGTAGTAATCTCTCTTATCCACTTTATATTCCTGTCATGTCACTTTAATTTATTTACTTGCTAAAAGTCACTAGACTCGCCATACTTTATTTCTGACCCTCTTGTTTCCTCTTCTTCCTTTTGTTCCCTCCCCCCAAGGTTCTCAGGGAGAAACACTCAAGCTTAGTCAGGACTCAGATATCATCTTGCTAGAGCTTTTTTCGAAATATGGCTCAAGTTTTTATCTCTACTATGGCTTTGTCTCTTTTATTTGGGGAATTTTGTTTTCTTTTAAGTTTTAATGTACTCTGATGTTAAAAGACAAAAGTTATGTTGTTGTAATGGTTTTTGAGACTTATGGTATTTTGGACCATGTTGTATGAATTATGTTTGAAATAAAAATTTAAATTTCCGCTACTATCTTAAATACATCTATCTTGTAATATTTTGTGTCTGTTTACCTATAACGCTTCACAGAACTTAATGCATTCCCTTTGTGAGTGACATTAATGGATGTGCGGTGTCAATAAATGGTTGTATGTCTGAATTGGATTTTATTCTATGTTGATTGATCTCTATTAAATATATATCTATTTGGTGGCGAAGAATTTATTCTCTTTCTTAACACCCTTCTCTGAAACGTACGAGCTTAGAGGTTATATATTAATAAACATCAATTGCATGGCGTGAATTGTCAGTATAGCATGCTGAGATACAAATGATCAAGGCTTCTGTTGAAAAACAGAGTCTTGTGGTTGATGATCAAAGCACGTCTTTAAATAGCATAGCTTTGTGTATAGCGTTAATTCGCAAGCCTCACACCTCGGTATGAGTCAAAAACGGGATAAGGGACCCAAGGAGTGCACGATGTTTCCTTCTAGCTATGGGTGGTGTCATGGTATGGAGCCTAGACATTTATTTACTTTTACCTATGTGGATAATGGATAGCGAGATGTCTCGGATATATCAGTCACTATAGGGCTGATGGATAGGTCCTTTAGGACTGGGAAACATGTGTTCAGGAATAACTAATCCCCAAACATAAGGGAGGACCGGCCTTGGAGGATCCAAGGGTTCACTGCGTGGAACCCTGAGGCATTTTCTAGAGTGTCTCAAAGCCGGCGAGGAGTACATCCCTTGCCTCGACTCGTGACGGAAATCCAATTTCCAATATGTGACATTTCGGTTTTAATTGTAGAGCGTAGTATGGCGACATGATATGTGGTAACCATGCCATCTATTATTGATACATTTATATTTGAAGTTGATTTTGACACTATACACTTATATAATATCAAATGATTTTGTTTTAAACGTACCAAGCATGTTTGGCTATTATAAGGGAAAACTCTATCCTCCGGCTTGCATCGCATTGTGTGATGGGACCTGAGTCTTATAATAGCTTCATTTTTAGAAAAGCATTGCGTTGTTTATTAGCTGTTTTATGCACTGGTATTCTTGGGAGAAAATCGCTCCGTGTTATACGGCGTGGTCCCTTGATTTACTTTGTTTCTAAAGAAAGTTTTAAATAATTGTTTTAGTTCTCACACCAGTCCCATGACTAACCTGGAGTTTATTATTTTAACCTAAACTCTGGGGGTCCCTGTTTTCCACATGGGCAGCTAGTAGTTTTGGGTTTTGCAGATATTATTTTCACAAGATTCTGGATTTACAGCTGAAGCTATATCCGGAAAGCTCTATATCCGTGTATTTCTTTCAATTATGTTATGTATTATTTTTCCGCTGCTTTGTAATTTAATTCTCTGATATTTTTCTGGTGTAAATTATTTTTTGAACTCTGTTATATTCTTGTACTCTGATGGAAAATGTTGTAATAACAACAAAATTTTCTTCTATTTTCATTCTGATTTGTCGTGTTCTCATTACAATCCGTGTTTTCTGGTCTCCTCGGAGGCTAGCGAATTCGGATCGTAATATTTGTGGTATCAGAGCTTTGGTTTACAGAGCTTGAGAACAAGACACGTTAGAACCAAACGAAAGAATTCATCAGAGATTGGATTAGTAATATCCAATAAGAATGACTCGTTAGAGATATGATCAGTAGTATCCTAGAATGAGTTAGAAGGGTATTATTTATTAAAAACAAATTTAGTTTTGAAAATTTAAACCTTATTATACGTATTTGAGTATATTGTTTTATTTTATTTTGGACAATCGAGTATATGAAGATTTTGCATATACGCATCATGAACGTATATTCAAAGCTTTAAATATACTGGATAGATATAGAATCACACTCTAGTCACCCAGAGATAATTTTGGGGATGACCATGACATCATCAGTATTTATGTTCGAGTTTCGAAAGTGGGATATCTATGTATATCCAATTGACTGGTGTGAGAACCAAAACTTAGTTAGGATTTATTGCTTGTGATTTGACACAAAAATTGGATTTTTGACCATGTATATAGTTATATATTTGGAAAGCTAATCAACTAATTGATTGATGGTTGTGTTGTATGATAATTAGAGTGACTAAATAAAAATATTGGACTAATAAAACCAATAGGAAAATGTAAGGCAAATTTAGCTAAATCGAGCAAATATTGAACTGAATTGAAAATAGATTGAAACTGCATATATGTACATGTATACACATTAAACAAGCCATAGCAAGGAAGCTAAGAAGAGGAATAAAATTGTATGCCCGACAAATAGGTACATGTTTACTGTATTTCTTGGGTTTGATGATTTTATGAGCCGATTGGCTTTTTCTTTTTCTTTTGGATTGGTGAGGGCCCGGTGAGCCAAGTTGCGGTTTTAAAGGTCTCCCCATACAAAGGAGGTTATGGAAAAAAAATTCAAAAATTTAGGGTGTTAGCCAAATTTTTGTGGAATTTGAAAATTCTTAGAAACTAAAAAGTTGAAGAATGAAAGCCAGAATGAACGTTGAGTTGGTTAGTTAAACAACTTTCAGCTCCGTTCCTTTTCGAGGACGAAAAGATTTTAAGCAGGGGATATTGTAACAACTCGGATTTTTAGAACCAATTTAAATTTTTTATTTAAGATATTTTAATGGATTTTGAATATTTAAATTAATTTATTTTAAATAATGATGACTAAAAATTTATTTAAATCGTAGTTAGAACGTATAAATTTATTTTAATTATAAAACGAGCCTGAAATGGCAAAGTAGCTTGAAAATTCGATTTTAAATTTCAAATGAATGTACAGAGTTCAAAATAAATCGGATTTCAACAAAACCAGAAATATTCGAATCTATTTAATCATATCGTTCTAACGAATGTGAAAAATTCAAATTTCATAATATAAATTAAAAGTTATGTCCAGTTTAAAATTTAAAATAGTCGCTATGGAATTTATATATATTTTAAATTAATATATAGCCCTCTAAATAGCTATTTTGCAAACGACCTCCGTTTTCGATGAAATCACTTTTGTTGGATCTAGAATGTCAAATTATTGCCAGATTCCAATTTTCATAATTTTTGGAATTAATATATAAACGTGGTGAATTTAAACGTGTTTGGTAATTTCAGTTTGAATTTAAGCGACTGGAAAATGGCCATTTTTCAAATGGTCTCCAAATCCGCCGAAATTAGTTTTGTTTGGACCATATCGTCAAAATGTAGCTAGATTTACTTTTCTGTAATTTTTGGAGTCACTATGTGACCCTGGTAAACTAAAATGTGCGTTTAAATTCAATATATATTGATTTATATTTTAATTAAAAGAAAAACTGATTGAAACAGTCAAATTGGCTTACAGGATATATCCTATTGTGTCTGGAATAGGGGTATTTTGCTAGGGGAAATAGTCGTTAGGTTTGATTTGGAGTTCGTATGGGTAAACATGTATTTTTGAAATTATAGAATTAAATATAATAATAAAATATAATTTAAAATCTATAAAACCCGAGCTAAATCCGGAGCCATCACTCATCTTCTATGGTTGAAATGCTCCAACCTTCTAGGCAATTTTTTGTCAAATCCTTCAATCAATTGCAGAAAGTTTCAATGCGAAGATTAAAGAGGGTTCTCTGATCTTCAAATCTTTACCTATTTGATAATCTATCGTGGGGTAGATAGCTCGATTTTTGAGCTTGAACTCGGTAAGTCGAAGCCAATTTCCGGCGTTGATTGGCCACCGGAGGAGACGCCACTTGCAGTGGCGGACAGCGAGGGCGGGGGACTTCCATGTGATGACCGACGATTGGCCTCAGGCGGCCTGGAGGAGGTTCAGTGGAAGGAAATGATAATCGACGGATGGGTTTCGTGATTTTTGAAGGACACGGGGTGATTTAGGGGTAATCAAGGAATTTTAATTATTCAATTATTAATTAATGTTTTAAAAACTATAAATTTCATATGAGGACGAAATTGGACGATTCAAGTTTTGTTGGATTCGCAGCAACAAACACTACCTTTCAGAACTGGCTAGAATCAAAACGGAGTAAATTAGTATTTCGAGAAAATTCAAATCCAAACGGAATAGAAATTCAGAAATAAAAGAATGGAGGAGTGGAAACGAATGTGAGAACTTCTTCTCACTCTAATTGTTTTACAGTTAGATATATACTAGGATGCAGACGAGGCTTAGAAGCCCCCGACACTATTTATTGTACAAACCATGATTGTTTGTTTGGATTGTATTATATTGTGGAAATTTAGTTGTGTTGGAAATTGATTATATTGTGGTGTATTGAATGGGACTGACTATTGTGTATGGCGCGAGCCAGTATCAGGAGAGGAGTAATACTAGACATTACTTCTGTTCTAATATCGCGCCGTTATAATGCCAAAATTTTCTAAAATAAATATTATTCATTAAAAATATAATTTTTAATGTGCATATGAACTATATAAAATATTCATGTGTTGAATAAAATGCATGAACAATAAAAATTCATTTTTATTGAATGTATGAATTATATAAAATAGTCAAGTGTTGAAATAAATGTTTTATCGTTAAAAGTATAATTTTTAACGTATATACGAATGACATAAACTTATCTAGAAATAAAAATAAATATTCATTTAAAAATCGGATAGTTTGTTTATGTACACCCATTTAATTGACATGGATTGGGACGCTAAATTTTACACATCGCCCAATGACACAAATAATATTCAATATTTGTTGGTTGAAACCCCACACGGGTATTGGGATGATATTTGGCGTACATTAATCCCAATTGTTTAGTTGTATCTCAATCGATGGGTTGACAGAATTTTGTAAGCGTTATTTATTTATATTTAATGCTTATGCAGTTGTGTAATGCACTCTGGATGATGGTTGACTGTGTATCATTATTGTTGCAGTATACATGTGTTGTATGAAATCCATATAAATAACATTATATGGTAATTAAATGTATCTGATTCCAATTCAAAAAGAACGAATATTTTAAAATAACGAATATTTTAAAATAATATTCTGTAAAGGATTAAAATGTGAATTTGATGTCCAATTTTGGATGGACATGATAATATTGAAATATGTGAAGCCATGTTGATTAGATTTGCGTCATTTTAATGTGAACAATATTAATATCAATTTTATTCATTTTTATAATGAATATTAAAAAGGAAATGATTTCAAAATCTGACATTTTGAAAATATTATCATTTAAATATTATAATGATAAGGAGTAATCAATTTTGATTTAAAGCTGAAATGAAAGCGGGAATCGTTTTCAAAACGAATTTAAAATGATTTATAAAATACATTTTAAATGGAAATCGATGAAATATATATATTTAACTGCCTGAATAGAACGCGTCGCGCAGTGACCGTTCACGAATTTCGACCATTGACTTCAAATTGACATTACGGGAGATCCGACCGTTGGATTCTCCTAAAACCAGAGCTATTAGGCTCGTGTCGAAAAGTACTTTCCAACGAATATAAGATATTTGAAATCTAATGGTTGGATTTGGAATTATGTCCAAATAAATTTTGAAAAAGGTCGCTATAGATGCAGTTCGGTGGCCGTTATTGGAAACCGACTGTACGGGCCTTGATAAAATTATTAAAAATATTAATAATTTGTGTAAAATCATAATAAATGATTTGGAAAGAATTGGGATGAAAAGTTCCACATTTGTAAAGATAAAAATATATTTTTATCAAAATGAACTAGTTATTAACTAGAATGATAATCCAACGTTTTTAAATAAATAAATTGGATTTGAGAATGGTTTTAATCTAACCGGAATTTTCCTATGTATGAATAGGAATGGATTTGAATAGAAATAATCTCCGGAATATTTCGATATTGGATTTCATGACTATACGAACATTGTGGAGGAATTTGGAAGATAGATTTATATTATTATTTCCCATACGATATGTGTTGGTTTCAGAATTTGATATTGAATATAAGCCGATATAATATCTATTCAGAGCCTCATATTTAATATTAAATTGGATTTTAGGTTTTTCGTGGATGATGTCTTCAATAACACTGTTCTTAAACCCCATGTGAAAAGAATAAATCTTTTAATTAAGATTATTAGAGTTTCCGGTTATATTTAGTAATTGAAATAAAATGGAATATGAATTGGGTTTATTGTGAACTGTGTTCTTAATGACATTCGTTCTTTAACCTGCTTAACCGTGAAATGTGATTTGGAATTTATAAATATTTTATTAAGATTTAATGGAAATTTTCCAAAGTAAAGTTTTCCAATTTAATAAAATAAATTGGAATTGAATGGAATTCGATTTAGTGATAATCGAGATGTGCTTCTGTGGAGGAAGACTGTTACTATATATGGAATCTAAAAGGCTTTATCGTTATTCCATTTATATTATTAGTCAGATACGGAAATTGATATCGATTGTATATTAATCTGTTTCCCGCGAAGATTCCATAGTTTATGGAATGTGATTTTGGGTTCATCGTGAAATGTGTTTTAAATGACACTAGTTCTTTAACCCAGTTAAAGGTAGGATTACATGTCTAACATTGTATTTCAAACTGTATTGTTGATCTCTGCTAAATATGTATCTGCTTGGTGGTGGAGAATTTATTCTCTTGCTTAACACCCTTCTTTGAGACGTATGAGCTTAGAGGTTATATATCGGCAGAAATTAATGGTACGGTGTGGATTGTCGATGTGACATGTTTGTGCTTTCAAAGTTAAATAATCATTAATAATGATTTTAAGGAAGATTAAAACTAAGTGGAGTTTTAATGAGTCTTTAATTAGATTAAAAGGCGAATGTGATAATTTAAATTATCAAATTTGGGAAATGATCGAGAATGGAGTATCACCAGTTTTGTTTCAAGCGATAGTTAAATCTTTAATAGAATTTAACGGGAAATGGTAATTAATTTTTACCAATAACACAGTGGTGGTAGATATGGAGTATCACCAGTTTTGCTCCATGGGATGAATTGGTTGGGATTGGGATAATAAAAGAAATGATTACTTCGGTATGGCTTGTTAATCCCGACTTGTTGGATAAACCTTAATTTGGGATGGAATTGAAAAGATAATGAAATCCTTTGAAATGATATCCAAAGGAAGATTAAAAAATAAATTTAAAAGAATTTATCTTTGATAAAATTAATGGGAACCTTTCCATAAAGATATATATATTTGAATAAAAGAATACGCAGAATTGGAATGAGGTGTATGTTGTGTTTTTATAGCACTTGATTGTAAGATACGTGAATTATATGGAAAGGCTAGGTTTATACCCCTTTTGAATAATTGATTCGACGATAAGTCAACGATAAAGACAGTGATTATAGACCAGAGATCTTCACATCTTTTGGATGATTACTGATGTCTTGATTGGGCTGCACACCCAAGACAAGGTAATAATTGGTGATCGTCCAAATGTACTTGGAGATCGACCGGACATGCGAGGACCTCTCTCCTGTATTGGACATATGGGACGAGGAATAAGGTGCCTTCGGTTTTGTTCGGACCCAGAACGAACTAGTAAATGGGTGTGTGTCTGACATTGGATTTTATTCTATGTTAATTGATCTCAATTAAATATATATCTCTTTGGTGGTGGAGAATTTATTCTCTTGCTTAACACCCTTCTCTAAGATGTACAAGCTTAGAGGTTATATATTGATAGACATTAGTTGCATGGCGTGAATTGTCAGTGTGGCATGCTGAGATGCAAGTTATCAAGGCTTCAGTTGAAAAGCAAAGTCTTGTGGTTAATGATCAAAGCATGACTTTAAATAGCATAGCTTTTAGTATAACATTAATTCGCGAGCCTCACACCTCGGTATGAGTCAAAAATGGGATAAGGGACCCAAGGAGTGCACGACGTTTCCTTCTAGCTATGGGTGGTGTCATGGTATAGAGCCCAGACATTTATTTATTTTTACCTATATGGATAATGGATAGCGAGGCGTCTCGGATATATCAGTCACTACGGGGCTGATAGATAGATCCTATAGGACTGGGAAACGTGTGTTCATGAATAACTAATTGAAACGACCCGAAAATCGCCCTTGCAAAATGAAACGACCTGAAAATCGCCCTTGCGGGAGATCGCCGGATACGCTTACTTTGGGCTACAACACATCAGAACAACAACAGCAGACTTTTATAAACATCATAATAATGTTACATCAGAGTACATGATATATCAGAGTACATTGAATAAAATTACAGCGGAAGATAAATTTCAATAAATGAAATACAATAAACAACAAAAGACTTCTATGCTCTGGGCACAACTTTAGGCTTCGATCCAGAATCTTGCTCAAGTGATAAATATTTGCAAAAAGCTACTCGACTGCCCATGTGGAAAAGAGGGCACCCGAGTTTGCAAAGGTGGAAACAAACAACGGGTCAGTCATGGGATTGGTGTGAGAATTCTAAACTAATCAATAATAATAAGGCAAATCCAAGGACAACGCCGCTAACGCGGAACGGGTTTACTCCAATGGATTGTCGTGCATAACTTAAAGTAAATCGTTAAACAATGCAATGCTTTTTTGAAAAAATGAAACCATTATAAGATCCAAGTCTCATCACACATTGCAACGCAAACCGGAGGATAGGGTTTTACCTTATAATGGTCAAAAGATGCTTGATACGATAAAAACGGATTTGATATTAGTGTGTATATGTTTTGATAAAAACATTTCAATCATAATGTATCAATCATAGACGGCATAGTACCCCATCCTACTATGTCGCCATACTAGTTCTACAATTAAAACCGCATGAGGACGTATTGGAAATTGGGTTTCCATCATGAGTCAAGGCTAGGGAGGAGCTCCTCACCGATTCGAGACACTCTAGCTAATGTCTCAGGATTCCCCGCAGAGAACCCTTGGATAGCTGCAGGGCCGGTCCACACTTGCGGTTTGTGGATTAGTTATTCCTGAACACACGTTTCCCGATCCTATAGGACCTATCATCCGAGGCGCCTCATTCCATCATCCACATAAGTAAAATATCGGCCAGTTTAAGCACTGACACTACTTCTAGCTAGAAAGAAACGTGCTGCTCTCCCTGCATTCCCATCTCCCGTTTTAAAATCCACCATGTTGTGAGGCTTGTGAAGCTACATAATACACAAAGCTATGCTTATTCAAGTTGTGCTTTGATCGTCACCACAAATTTCTGCTTTTCAACAACCTTGATCATTGCATCTTAGTATGCCACACTGTCACTCCATATCACACTGCTAATCCTTTGCCGAAATATATGAAAGGGTGTTAAGCAAGAGAATAAATTCTCTGCCACCAAAAATTCATACATTCGACAGAAAATCAATAAATACAATATAAAGGAGTACAATGTCAGACACACATTCCATTTATAAGCTTATGCTCTGGGTCTGAGCGAAAGCTAAATCCATACAAATCAACACTACGTCCGGATAACTACCATCTTAACCCCGTCTGGGAGCAAATCAATCAAGGGCCTCAACACTAGTTACCCATTCGATGTGAAGCGGAAGCATGGTGGGCCCATAACCCACAGATCCCAGGATCGAAACCTGGCTCTGATACCAACTGTAAAGACCCGTAAATTCCCGCTCTTTGGATCGACCATAAACCTTTCAAAATGTCCAATGACTGACCCGAATCAACATATACAAGTCAGGCAACTTGTATATGGCAGTGTAACATATTTGAATTATCATAAATAATAATAAATTAACATTAATTAGCATGCTACCTATTTTCAAAATTCAAACATTGTATCACATCCAGACGTCAATTCACAATATATCATAAATGAAAATTTGATATTAACATAATTAACCAGTTTATCAACAAAATGATACTTTAATGTTAACAAAACATTTCTCAACATGACGAACAAAAATAAGGTTTTCATTTGTTTACAACATTATTTTTATTTGTTAGTGTACAGACTTGTTTACATAAAAACATTATTTTACATGTAAAAATAAAAATGTAAACAAATGAAAACCTTATTTTTGTTCGTCATGTTGAAAAATGTTTTGTTAACATTAAAGTATCATTTTGTTGATAAACTGGTCAATTATGTTAATATTAATTTTTCATTTATGATATGTTGTGAATTGACGTCTGGATGTGATACAATGTTTGGGACTTTCCCAATTATTATATTAATAACAATAAACCTTTCAAAACGTCTAATTCTGAATCTAATCTTCTTATCTTAGCATATTGATAGTAAAGATAGAATCTTTTTAATTAAATCCCTTTTTATTTATGACTCATATTTCATTTACATTAAAAATGCAAATTCTTATGTTAACAAATTCCAATCTTCCTTATATACTTTAATGATTCATTCTTATGTTAACACAATTCCATTCTAACTTGAATATTTTAATGAATTCCCTTTTTAACATAAATATGTTTTTTTTCTCTAATATTTACATTTCTAACACAAAAATGTGATTAATCATTACAGTGAAAATTTCCATCTTTTTAAATTACATAAAAAGGTGATTTTGATTCTATTGTCAAATTGCTCTTTTTACTTATGCTTTAATTACATATAAAATGCAATTTTATTTAATGTAAATTTTTATTCTTTAATTACATATAATTTGATTCTCTTTCTTTGTAATCATGAATACACAAAAATGCAATTCTCTTTCTTTAAATCTTGATTACATAAAACGTAAATTTTCCTACTTTTAATCTTATTTACATAAAAATGAAATTTTCTTCTAGTTCTTATTTACATTAAGAAAAAATGTAAAACTTTTCTAATTCTTTTTTTTTTACATTAAGAAAAATGTAAAACTTTCTTATTTACATTAAGAAAAATGTTCATTTCTAATTTCAACACAACAGTGCAAGTTAATGTAATTTTCATTTCTTAAATATGACGGTGAAAATAATATAAATTTCCATTTCTTAAACATGACGGTGTACATAATGTAAATTTTCTATTTAACACATGACGGTGAAAATAATGTAAATTTCTATTCTAACCAAATTAACATTAAAAATGCCCCTTTTTAACTTACACTCAAAAATGGCACTTTTGCACTTTGTTTCACTACACATAAAAATAAAAGTGACATTCTTTTTAAATGACAAAAATAAAAAGGGAATTCTTTTTATTTAAAATCCAAAGGTGAAATATTTTGAAGTATAAACAAAAGTTAAATCTTTTTATTTTGACAAAATGGTGATAAATAAAATAATTTTCCATTTTAACAAGAGAATATTAAAAATATTCTTTTTAACTTTCACTAAAAATGAAAATTGTTTGTTAACTTTCAATACATAAACAAAAATGAATGTTTTCTTATTTTATTACAAAACAAAAATGTGTCTTTTTTTTATTACAACAAAATGAATCTTGTTTTTTATTACAACAAAATGAATCTAACGTAAGTGACATGTAAATTTTCATAACATGAATTCTAACATAAGTGACAAATTTGTATGTTAATTCTAATTTTAGCAAATGTAACAAATTTGTGTGCTAATACTAGTTTTAACAAAAGTGGCAAATTCTAATATATTAACATTAAAAATAACAAAGTCTATATTTCAAATGTAAATAAAAAGAACATTTTTTTCTTAATGTTATTTTATGCTAATGTATAACATTTATGCAAAATGTATTTTATCTCTAATGCGATATTCCATAACAGGAATGCATTTGACCTCTAATACAATATTTCATAATGATAATGCATTTTATTTCTAATACAGTATTTCATAACAAGAATGTATTTTATCTTGACCATAATCCAATTCAACCAAATTGACATCTTTATTTTTGTCAATTTTAATGCAACAAAAATATTTCATCCAATCTACCAATCAGTATCAAATAATCAAATCACGTATATGTAAAAAATCATATCATGATGATAATCAATTGATTATAATTATATATAAAAATATAAAAAAAGAGAAATCTCACCGACTAATCCAGATCCGAATTTTGGTCAAATTTTGATTGGCTCAGAAATGGTTCTAGTTAGCTTCATGTTGTAGATCTTATTTTTCTGATTCCAACGCTTCGAAAATCATCTAATTTCATTGCTGTACGAACAAGTTACGATCGTTTATAGGTTTGAACATTTAAATAAATAAATAATTAACTTAATTAATTAATGGTTTAACTCACTAATCCCCTTACCTCATCATCTCCTTCTTCATCTCAAAGTCTAGGGCATCTCATCGCACCTCCATCCGACCACCTGCAAACGATCGGAGACCTCGAAGCCCGCGCCTATAACCCACAAAATTTGGTTAATTCTATAACCCACAAAATTTCATTAACATAATTATATAACAAGTAGCGAATGTTTTGTTTCACAACCTATGGCTGATATTTACTTATGTTTATAAAAGTAAGCGTATCCGGCGATTTCCCGCAAGGGTGATTTTCAGGTCGTTTCATTTTGGTATCAGAGCTTTGGTTAGCTCAAATCTTTGGGGTACAACTCGTTAGAACTAAACAAAGGACTCATCAGAGATTGGATTAGTAATATCCAATAAGAATACTCATTAGAGATAGGATCAACAGTATCTTAGAATGATAAAACTCATTAGAGATAGGGGTTAGTAATGCCCTAGAATGAGTTGAGAGTAACAAGTTCACAATTAACGTATTTGTGATTATATATATAATCAATTCGTAGGAATTATGATTTTGAATATATAAAAGTTATATATATTTGGAAAGTTAATCAACTAATTGATTGATGGTTGTGTTGTGTAATTATTAGTTCAACTAATAAAATTATAGGAACCAATTGAGAATAAAATAAAAAGATGAGGTAATTTTAATGAGTTTATGATATTTAAAATAATTTATTTAGAATAGTAATGATTAAAAATTGATTCAAATCGAAGTTAGAAAGAATAATTTAATTTTAAATATAAAAGGAGTTAGAAATAGCGCAGTAGTTTGAAAAGTCAAACTTGAACTTTGACTGACCGTACAGAATGCAAAATTTAACGGATTTTAGTGAAACCAAAAATATTGGAATCTATTTAAAATATATTTCTAACGAACCTAAAAAATTGAAATTTCATAGCAGGAATCAAAAGTTATGCCCAAATTAAAATATACAAAGGTCGCTATGAAATATATAAAGGTCAAAAATGGCACTTTTTGCATACGAAGGAATTTGAACTCGAAACCACTTCCATTGAGTTCAGAATGACTTTTGAATTTGAAAATAGCAAACACTTATATATTTCGAGTTTCGGAAATTATTTGTTTAAAAATGTATTTTTAATATTAAATATGTAGCCCTTAAAAATAATCATTTTACAAACGACCTTGGTTTTCGACGAAACCACTTTTGTTGGAAGCGGAATGTCGAATTATGGCTAAGTTTAATTTTCCAGAATTTTTCGAAGGAGTATGTAAGCGTGGCAGAAGATAACACGTTTTGTCATTTTACAGTTAAAACTGATCAACCTGAAAAAGGCCATTTTTCGAACACTCTCAGAATTCAACGAAAATAGTCTCGTTGGAACCGTATCGTCAATGCGAAGCCAATTTTTTTTTTTTTGAAATTTTCGGAGTCCGTTTGTGGCCCCGGCATATTTAAATGTACGGTGGAAATTAAATCATTAATTTAATATTGTAATTTTAATAAAACACGCAACAGACTTCAGAATTGGGCCACGGGGCATGGCCCATCGCGTTCAGAAGGCGTCAAAACCTTAACTTTGACACTAACTGGGCTTGATTTGGAGACAGTCCGAAATTCCACCTTTAAAGCACGAAAATCGAGATTTATTATTAAAATAATAAAATAAAACCCTAATTTGTTTCTACAGCCGTCGTTTTCATTCGATGGCCACGAACGTTCAAAACTTCCCGACTCAATAACTTTTGATCCGCTCAATGAAATTCAACATATTATATACCAAATCGAAGCACTTGGAGAGATCTACATATCCATACGGTTAAGATCGGGTTTTAGTTCACGGATTTCGCGAATTCTTAGCACAAAGTGCCGGTGCTTGGATGGGTTTTCGAGGCACAGGGGGGCGGCGAGTGGGGCCCACTTCTGGGCGCAAGGGGAGGTCGGCGCGGGCTTCGAGGTGAGGGTCTCCGATCGTCTGCAGGTGGTCGGATGGAGGTGCGATGAGATGCCCTAGACTTTGAGAGGTGGGTTTGTGCGTTACAGACAATATACGAAGAAGGAGATGATGAGGATAGGGGATTAGTGAGTTAAACCAATAATTAATTAACTTAATTATTTATTTAAATGTTCAAACCTATAAACGACCGTAACTTGTTCGTACAGCAACGAAATTAGATGATTTTCAAGCGTTGGAATCAGAAAAATAAGATCTACAACATGAAGCTAACTAGAACCATTTCTGAGCCGATCAAAATTTGACCAAAATTCGGATCTGAATTATTCGGTGAGATTTCTCTTTTTTATATTTTGATATATAATTATAATCAATTGATTATCATCATGATACGATTTTTTTTACATATACGTGATTTGATTGTTTGATACTGATTGGTTGATTGGATGAAATATTTTTGTTGCATTAAAATTGAAAAAAATAAAGATGTCAATTTGGTTGAATTGGATTATGGTCAAGATAAAATACATTCTTGTTATGAAATACTGTATTAGAAATAAAATTCATTATCATTATGAAATATTGTATTAGAGATCAAATACATTCCTGTTATGGAATATCGCATTAGAAATAAAATACATTTTGCATAAATGTTATACATTAGAGTAAAATAACATTAAGAAAAAAAATGTTCTTTTTATTTACATTTGAAATATAGGCTTTGTTATTTTTAATGTTAACATATTAGAATTTTCCACTTTTGTTAAAATTAGTATTAGCATACAAATTTGTTACATTTGCTAAAATTAGAATTGACATACAAATTTGTCACTTATGTTAGAATTCATGTTATGAAAATTTACATGTCACTTACGTTAGATTCATTTTGTTGTAATAAAATAAAAGAAAGATTCATTTTGTTGTAATAAAAAAAATAAAAGATTCATTTTTGTTTTGTAATAAAATAAGAAAACATTCATTTTTGTTTGTGTATTGAAAGTTAACAAACAATTTTCATTTTTAGTGAAAGTTAAAAAGAATGTTTTTAATATTCTTTTGTTAAAATGGGAAATTATATTATTTATCACCGTTTTGACAAATTAAATAGATTTAACTTTTGTTTATACTTAAAATGATTTCACCTTTGGATTTTAAATAAAAAGAATTCCCTTTTTATTTTTGTCATTTAAAAAGAATGTCACTTTTATTTTTATGTGTAGTGAAACAAAGTACAAAAGTCTCATTTTTGAGTGTAAGTTAAAAAGGGGCATTTTTAATGTTAATTTGGTTAGAATAGAAATTTACATTATTTTCACCGTTATGTGTTAAATAGAAAATTTACATAATGTACACCGTCATGTTTAAGAAATGGAAATTTATATTATTTTCACCGTCATATTTAAGAAATGAAAATTACATTAACTTGCACCATTGTGTTGAAATTAGAAATGAACATTTTTCTTAATGTAAATAAGAAAGTTTTACATTTTTCTTAATATATATATAAAAAAGAATTAGAAAAGTTTTACATTTTTCTTAATGTAAATAAGAACTAGAAGAAAATTTCATTTTTATGTAATTAAGATTAAAAGTAGGAAAATTTACGTTTTATGTAATCAAGATTTAAAGAAAGAGAAATGCTTTTTTATGTATTCAAGATTACAAAGAAAGAGAATCACATTATATGTAATTAAAGAATAAAAATTTACATTAAATAAAATTGCATTTTATATGTAATTAAAGCATAAGTAAAAAGAGCAATTTGACAATAGAATCAAAATCACCTTTTTAAGTAATTTAAAAAGATGGAAATTTTCACTGTAATGATTAATCACATTTTTGTGTTAGAAATGTAAATATTAGAAAAACACATATTTATGTTAAAAAGGGAATTCATTAAAATATTCAAGTTAGAATGGAATTGTGTTAACATAAGAATGAATCATTAATGTATATAAGGAAGATGGAATTTTGTTAACATAAGAATTTGCAATTTTAATGTAAATGAAATATGTGTCATAAATAAAAAGGGATTCAATTAAAAAGATTCTATCTTTACTGTCAATATGCTAAGATAAGAAGACTAGATTCAAAATTATACATTTTGAAAGGTTTATTGTAATTAATATAATAATTGAGAAAGTCCCAAGTTTTATTAAGATTTGAACAGGTTAGTTATAGTATTTGAAATCAAGTTATTTTGGAAATGTGGAATATTCCAAAATTAAGATATTTTGAAATGAGAAACAGTTTAAAATAATATTTTTAGTAGAACAATTATAATGATTAATTAAAATTGTACTTGGACACGAGGTTAGGTCACATTTGTGGTGGAAGTCTGCCCGGACCCGACCTGCATATCCAGCAGCCACAAATGTTGGGCCTAATGTGAGAGGTCCAAGTGCACAAATACAAATTGGGCCAAGACACGCGGTTAAGCCCAACTTGTGGGATAAGTCTGCCCGGAGCCGACCGGCCCATCCAGCATTCACAAGTTGCAGGCCTAATGTGAGCGGTCTGGCCCATATTAAAATATAAATGGTTAAATAGAAATGGACATTATTTACACCGTCATGAGTTAAATTAGAAAGTTACATTATTTTCACCATCATGTTTAAAGAAGAGAAAATTACATTTCTATGTAATTAGATTAAAAGAAGAAAATTACATCTTTATGTAATTAAAACCAATGGTAAGAAATTTACATTTTTATGAAATTAAGATTAAAGGTAAAAGTTACATTTTTAATGTAAATTAGATTAAAAGGGAATAATTACACTTTTCATGCATGTAGATTAAAAGTGAAAAATTACATTTTTATGTAATTGGATTTTCATAAAAATAAAAATATGGATATGAAATTTATATCTTAATGAATTAGGTTTTCATTAAAAAGATTAAAGATATGAAAATTATATTTTCATGTAAATAGAATAATACACAAAATTATCGTTTTGTTTGTAATATAAAATTATTATTTTTGTTTTGCATTGAATAGATAATAAAATTATCAATTTTGTTACATTGAAATAAACAAACAAAAATGCTCATTTTTGTTGGAATTGGTATGATAAACAAAATATACATTTTGCGTAAGTCAAAATATGAAACAAGAAAATGTACATTGTTGTATATAAGATGCGTACGTGTATGAAAATAAAGGGTGTGTACATTGTACGTTAATATTGTATATACGAATAGGAATATTTTTTAGTTAGTAAAATGTAATGAAATAAAATACATTTCGTTACACATTATAAACATTTCGATAGGTTGTGGAACAAAATATTCACTACTTGTTATATAATTACGTTAATGAAATGGAATTTAAATATTTTTATATATATATAAAAATAAAGATAAATCGTTATAAATTACTAATAACGATATGAAATGATTTCCAACTTATATATATATACGAGAATTATTTGGAAAGTCCGAGTCTATCTCATTCCAAATAATTTAATGGACGTTTCAAATTCAAGTTTTGAAGACAACGATAGAAGACTGACGATCTCCATATCGAATGGACGACGACTGCTGATGCCCGTGATTGGAGTAGCTACCTTGAAGGGGCTACAGTGGTGGCCGTCCGGACGTAGTGTTGATTTGTACGGATTTGGCTTTCGCTCAGACCCAGAGCATAAGCTTATAAATGGAATGTGTGTCTGACATCGTACTCCTTTATATATTGTACTTATTAATTTTCTGCTGAATGTATGATTGCTTGGTGGCGGAGAATTTATTCTCTTGCTTAACACCCTTTTGTATATTTTGGCAAAGATTAATAGTATGATATGGATTGACAGTGTGGCATACCAAGATGCAATGATCAAGGCTTTTGTTGAAAAGCAGGCCTTGTGGTTGATGATCAAAGCACAGCCTGTTTAGGCGTAGTTTTGTGTATAGCGTGACATCGCGAGCCTCACAACCCGGTGGAGTCTAAAACGGGAGAAGGTAACGTCGGGAGAGCAACACGTTTCTTTCTAGCTAGAAGTGGTGTCGGTGCTTAAACTGGCTGATATTTACTTATGTGGATGATGGAATGAGGCACCTCGGATGATAGGTCCTATAGGATCGGGAAACGTGTGTTCAGGAATAACTAATCCACGAAGTTGTATGTGTGGATCGGCCCTGTAGCTATCCAAGGGTTCACTGCGGGGAATCCTGAGACATTAGCTAGAGTGTCTCGAATCGGTAAGTAGCTCCTCCCTAGCCTTGACTCATGATGGAAACCCAATTTCCAATATGACCTCATGCGGTTTTAATTGTAGAACTATTATGGCGACATAGTAGCATGGGGTACTATGCCGTCTAGGATTGATTCCTTATGATTGAAAATGTTTTTAAAACCTATATACACTAATAATAATATCAAATTCGTTTCTATCGTATCAAGCATCTTCTGACCATTATAAGGTAAAACCCTATCCTCCGGTTTGCGTTGCATTGTGTGATAGGACTTGGGTCTTATAATGGTTTCATTTTTATGAAAAGCATTGCGTTGTTTAACGATTTACTTTAAGTTATGCACGGCAATCCATTGGAGTAAACCCGTTCCGCGTTAGCGGCGTGGTCCTTGGATTTGCCTTATTACTATTGATTAGTTTAGAATTCTCACACCAGTCTCATGACTGACCCGTTGTTTGTTTCCACCTTTGCAAACTCGGGTGCCCTCTTTTCCACGCGGGCAGTCGAGTAGTTTGTCTACAGGTCCTTATCTCGAGCAGAATTCTGGATTGAAACTTAAAGCTGTGTCCAGAGCATAGTTGTCTTTCGTTGCCTTAGTTATTTTATTTCCTCTACAATATATTAAATTTTTTAATTTATCTTCCACTGTAATTTTATTCGATGTACTCTGATATTCTGTACTCTGATGTAACATTAATGTAATGTTTATAAAAGTCTGTTGTTGTTGTTCTGATGTTGTTGTATTCCCAAAGTTAAAGTATTCATGGATTTCCAACTTTTGGGTCAAACTTGTGTGGTTTATGGTTGATCCAAAGAGCGGGAATTTACGGGTCTTTACAGTTAGTATCAGAGCCAGGTTTCGATCCTGGGACCTGTGGGTTATGGGCCCACCACGATTCCGCTGCGCCCATAAACCAAATATGATTAATTCTATGTTCTAGACACAAAATTTTAATGTTTTGATAAAAACATTTTAATCATTGAAATAAATTAACTAAATATTAATGCATTTCATATGCGATATCGCTATAACCAAATATGAATATACTTGATATTACATGAAATAATCTAACCTTTATTTCAACTAAAATGTAAATTTTATATTACATGAAATAATCTAACTATAGTGTTAATCTTTTCTTTACAAACAAAATGATAATCTTGTGTGTTAATCTACTTATATAAAAATGTAAATCTCCATCTTTATTCTTTTTAATGAAATCTAATTCATTAAAAACATAAATTTCATGCTTAACAGATGACAGTGTAAAAATGTAAATTTCATATTTAATACATGACAGTGAAAAATGTTCATTACATATATTAAATGACCATGAAAAATAATGTTCATTTCATTTATTTCAAAGTATCAACCAAGATGATCTTATTTTATTCATTTTAAAGAAAATGACAATAACCATGTTCTATTTTTATATATCTAACAAAATGAATGAAAACATTATATTTTTCTTTTTGACAAAAATAATGTAAGTGTTGTCCTTATTCATTTCAACAACATCCATGAATTTTTTTTTTTACAAAAGAATGAGAACAATCTTTTTTTTATTTTAACAAAAGAATGATAATAAGGTCTTACATTCATTTCTTTTTAATCTCATTTGCATTATAAAATGTTACTTTTCTTGTTCTTGTTTACATTACGAAAATGTAAACTTCTCTTATTCTCTATTTATTTACACTACATGTAAATAAATGTAACTTTATATTTTCCTACATAAGAAAGTGTACATAAATGTCCTCGCTAAGTTATTCTTCTTATTTACATAAGAAAGTGTAAATAAAGGTCGTTGCCATAAATACGTTCATTTTATTTACATAAGAAATGTAAATAAAGTTTCATCGCTAAATTATTCATTTTATTTATATATGGAATGTAAATAAAGTTTCATCAAGTTTTGTTCTTTTCCATTCCATATCTTATTTACTTAATAAATGTAAATAAATGCAACCTCATATTTTGTTCTTTTTATTTTAAATAATCATTTCTAGTAAAACATCATTTTACCAAAAATGACACTTTAATCTAACCTAACATTTATAATAAAAATGATATTTTAATATTCTAACTAAAAATACATCTTTATATTCTAATATTTCATTACTAACACAAGTGATATTTTAATCCTAATGTAACTTGATTCTAACACAAGTGATACGCTAATTTACATAACATGAATCTAACATGAGTGACATGTAAATTTTCATAACATGAATCTAACGTAAGTGACATGTAATTTTTCATAATATGAATTCTAACATAAGCGACAAATTTGTATGTCAATTCTAATTTTAGCAAAAGTAACAAATTTGTATGCCAATACCAATTTTAACAAAAGTGGCAAATTCTAATATGTTAACATTAAAAATAACAAAGCCTATATTTCAAATGTAAATAAAAAGAACATTTTTCTTTCTTAATGTTATTTTACTCTAATGTAAAACATTTATGCAAAAATGTATTTTATTTCTAATGCGATATTCCATAATAGGAATGTATTTGATCTCTAATACAATATTTCATAATAATAATGAATTTTATTTCTAAAACAATATTTCATAACAAGATTGTATTTTATCTTGACCATAATCCAATTCAACCAAATTGACATCTTTATTTTTGTCAATTTTAATGCAACAAAAATATCTCATCCAATCAACCAATCAGTATCAAACAAGCAAATTACGTATATGTAAGAATTTTTAAAATCATGATGATAATTAATTGATTATAATTATATATAAAAATAAAAAAGAAATCTCACCGAATAATTCATATCTGAATTTTGGTCAAATTTTGATCGGTTCAGAAATGGTTCTGGTTAGCTTCATGTTGTAGATCTTATTTTTCTGATTCCAAAGCTTCGAAAATCATCTAATTTCGTTGCTGTACGAACAAGTTACGATCGTTTATAAGTTTGAACATTTAAATAAATAATTAACTTAATTAATTAATGGTTTAAATCACTAATCCCCTTACCTCATCATCTCCTTCTTCGTATATTGTATGTAACACACAAACCCACCTCTCAAAGTCTAGGGCATCTCATCGCACCTCCATCCGACCACCTATAGACGATCGGAGACCCCCACCTCGAAGCCCGCGCCAACCTCCCCTTGCGCCCAGAAGTGGGCCCCACTCGCCCCCCCTGTGCCTCGAAAACCCTTCCAAGCGTCGGCACTTTGTGCTGAGAATTCGCGAAATCTGTGAACTAAAACTCGATCTTAACCGTATGGATCTGTAGATCTCTCCAAGAGCTTCGATTTGGTATATTATATATTGAATTTCATTGAGTGGATCAAAAGTTATCGAGTTGGGAAGTTTTGAATTTTCGTGGCCATCGAATGAAAACAACGGCTGTCATTGTTTTTAGGGTTACGAGGAATAACAGTTGGTATCAGAGCTTTGGTTAATTCAAATCTTTGGGGTACAACTCGTTAGAACGGAACAAGAGACTCATCATAGGTAGGATTAGAAATATCCTATAAAAGAATACTCATTAGAGATAGGATCAGCAGTATCCTAGAATGAGAAAACTCATTAGAGATGGGGTTAGTAATGCCCTAGAATGAGTTGAGAGTATTACGTATACGAGAAAGCGTAACTGTGACATAGAATACGAACTTGCTATCTTCTTTTCTTAGCTTCGTTCCTTTTTTAGGAAGAAAAGTTTTAAGTAGGGGAGATTGTAACAACCCGAAAATTTGGAATAAATTTAAAATTTTTATTTCATAAAATTTTGTTAGAAAATACGGGAGAATTTAAAAATTCTACTTTTAAATTAAAATAATAATAATAGCAGTTGAATCCTTGATTTTATTTTAAAGGTTCAATGTAATTTTTAATAAGAAATTGTCACAAAGATGAGTGTCAACTATAAGACATGTTTGATTTGAAAAATTAAATGATTAAATCAATTTGTTTCACTTTATTTATATAGTAAATTTCATGTCGCATGTGATAGACAAAGTAACGTTCATTAATTAATGTTGACATTAATAGTCAAATAAATCTGGCACAAAATTTCTTTGCTCATTCACATTTTATGAAGTTTTTTTCTTCCCTATTCTTTTTCTACTTTCCCTATTAAACTCTCTTTAGAGAAATAAATTATGAACACAATATTTCTTCCACTTTATTTTCTTCGACCATATATCGTATGCGTCCATTCATTATAAAATTCATTTCCATTTATGTTTTATGCATTATGCCACTTTCATTTCTTTAATTTGTGAAACACTCGAATTTTAAAAAAAATGAAAAGGGTCCCGAACCATTTATGTGTATTAAAAAAAAATAGAAAATAAAAGGTTTAAAGATATAAGTGTGAACTGCGACTTGTCATCTTTGAAAATACAAGATTTTTAGTTTATTTAGTAGATATAGCTAATTAAAGATTCATATGCACTATTAAACCACACATCCAACATATATTTTTAAAACATATCCATATATTATATCCATGATGAAGGCAAACAGTAAGGACGATCAATTTCCATAAAGGAATGAAATTTTATGTCAAACTAAAATAATGAAACATAAAAGGCCATAACATGAATGCATGGTTACCTGCCTCTTTTACCTTCCTTCCTACGCATTCATTTATTTCCTTTATTTATTAGTTTTCATTCTATAAATTTATTTCTCTTCATTCTATTTTCACATATGTATTCTTATCTCTTAAATTACATCCCTTTATTTCTCTTTCCCTTTTTTTTATCCATCATTATTTTTCTTCAAAAATAAATCAACTCTATGTATTTATGTTTCCCTTTTTCTTTTTATTTTAAGAAACAAAGAGAGAGAGAGAGAAAAACTACAAAACTATCAGCGTTGTCTATGCATATATCTAGATTTTTTTTTTAACCTTATATGTATATGTCTAATTTAACATGTTCCTTAAACTCTAACGTTTTAATATTATATGTTTTGAAATTTGAAAATTTTCACAATTTCCTATTAAGCAATAAATAATGCATTCATTTTATTTGTATTTATATTTACCATACTTCCTTCTCTCCTCTAATTTTCTTTCCCATTTCTACCTCATGTATTAATTAACATTCTCGTTTTCTCTTTTCTCTCTTCTTTTGTTTTCCAACGTTTTTTTTCTTCTTTCTTCCTTCCTTTCCTTTAAATCAACTATATGTATATATATTCTCTTCTATTTATCGTTTCTTGCAACTAAATAGGTTCCTAAAATTATTTTATGTTATGTTGTGTGTTTTGAAATTTGAAAAAAAAGATTACACTAATTAAACAATTAGATAAAATGAAGCAAGCATTTAATTTGTTTATAACTAAAAAGAGATATATGGGGAAAATAACTTGTGCATTTATTCTCTACTCTCTCTCCTCTTTTATTTATCATTCAAATTCATCTTTTTAGATATGAAAACATTCCCTTTACTCCCCCTTTGTTCTCTCTTCTCTTCATATTTATAAATCTTCAGACCTCATAAATAAAAAATAAAAAATAGGGGGTTCTTTTTGCAAAAATAATAGTTGTATAAATATAGGGTTAGAGAATCCTAATCTCCATTTTCTTTCCTTCTTCTCCAAGCCATAGCCGCCATTCCTCTTTTCTTCCTTCCTCCAAACACTTCACGGATTTGATGAATTCTAGAATTGAAATTCTGAACTAAAAGGGAGAACATACGGCCTTGAATTATAGATCGGTGAGAATTCTGAATCTTAAATTAAATTTTTAATTAATTAATGTAAAATTTAAATGTTCATATCTTATGCAAATCAAATCAGAATTTGATGAAACAATATACGTTGGGATCATCTTGGCCTGATTTACGCAATGAGACCACTCTGGACAAGATTTGGAGCTCGTAGAAATTTTGGTTAAATTAAACCTTCTGTTAGAAGCAATCGTTATTAATGATTTCAGACCCGATCAAGGTGAGAATTCTATTTATTTTATTTATTTGTTTAAATTAAAAATAACCAATTGTGATTGTGATTTTTCTCCTGATCCGTTGTTAAATTCAAATTTATTGTCATATGTGATTTGATTTGGAATTGTCACTGTATAGAGATCTATTGATTGGATGATTACTGTGATAAACATAACATGTTTGTTATTATAAAATGTTTGATGTTTGCGTTGAATAAAACTATGGAAACAAGAATACCAATCTTTGTGAAAAATAATAATCGGATTAAAATTGTCGCTCTAGTTAAAGTGCAATTGTTGAATCAAATATGTCATTTTTGTTATTATAGAATAGTTGTGAACAAATGTATCGTTGTTGTTATAATAAACTAGTTGTGAATAAATATGTCTTTTTTTCTGAGAACAAATATATCATTTTGTCATGACCAAAGTATTGAAAACAAAATTATTAATTTTTGTTGTAACCAAATAGTGGAGCAAAATTATTTGTTTCTGTTGAAATATGAATTGACAATATAAGATTGTTCTTTTCGTTGAAATTAGAATTGACAATACAAAGTTGTCATTTTTGTTAATTGAGAATTGACGTAATAAAATTTGTTTGTCGTTTCATTGAATTAGAAATGTTGAAACCAAAAACATGTTATGTTAGTTAAAGCAAGTTATTTTATTTTGAAATATCTTTTATGTTAGAATTGTCATATGAGAATAAAAATATCTTTTATGCTATAATTGCCATACTAGAACAAAAGTATCATTTTGATTAGGCTTGTTTAATTAGATCAAAAACATCATCTTATTTGGAAATGTTATTTAAATTAAGAATAAACATTTTTACTGTCATAGAATTTGTTACAAATTAAAAAAAACATTATTTTTATTTGTTAATGTATAGACTTGTTTACATAAAAACATTATTTTACATGTAAAAATAAAATTGTTAACATTAAAGTATCATTTTGTTGATAAACTGGTCAATTATGTTAATATCAATTTGTCATTTATGATATAAACTGGTCAATTATGTTAATATAAAAGTTGTCATTTATGAAAGTATAAAAAATGTTGTCTTTATGTTATTAATAAAAAATTTGTCTTTATGTTAATATAAGAAAAGGTTGTCATTATGTAATATAAAGATTTGTCAGTTATGTAAGTATAAAAAGTTGGATTAATTTCATTTATTATAAATTTACATGTTAGTAAACAAAAGTTGATTTAATTTTGAGAAAAATGGAAGTAAAGTTAGCGTCATTTAATTTTAAGAAAAAGGGAAGTAAAGTTAGTATCATTTAATTTCAAGAAAAATGGAAGTAAAGTTAGCGTAGTTAGTGTCATTTAATTTTAAGAAAAAGGGAAGTAAAGTTAGCGTCATTTAATTTTAAGAAAAAGGGAAGTAAAGTTAGCGTCATTTAATTTTGAGAAAAATGGAAGTAAAGTTAGCGTCATTTAATTTACGGTTATTATTTATTTTCATAAATGTATATAAATGTCTGTGGTGAATGTTTGTGAATTATTTCTGTGGCATGCATGATATGTTGTGAATTGACGTCTGGATGTGATACAATGTTTGAATTTTGAAAATAGGTAGCATGCTAATTAATGTTAATTTATTATTATTTATGATAATTAAAATATGTTACACTGCCATATACAAGATGCCTGACTTGTATATGTTGATTGGGCCGATATTTTCACACATCGCCCAAGTGCACAAATAATATATTATTATTTGGATGTTGTTTGAATGTCATTTGAATGTTGTGTGAATGTTATCTGAATGTTATTGGAATGTTAATTTGGTGATAAAGGAATGTCTATCATTATTTCACAAATGCGTTGTATGAATTTATAAATTAATGGTATTTGATTTGAGTCTCATTCCAATGCAGAATTTTCTAAAGTTATCAAGAATAAATGTAGCAATAAATGACTAATTAATATTTCAAGTTTGAATTTCAAAATTATACATTTTGAAAATATTATTATAATATTATTTTAATACTATAAGAATATGGAAAGTTACAATTTATATTAAGATACTTGAAATCAAGATATTTAGAAATAAAGAATATCTTAAAATTAAGATCCCTTAATGGAAAGGATAATTTCAAATAATATGTTTTGGAAAAATTAATCATAATTATAAAATTGTGCTTGGACACAAGGTTAGGTTACATTTGTGGTGGAACTCTGCCCGGACCCGATCGGCATATCCAGCAGCCACTAATGTTGAACCTAATGTGAGAGGTCCAAGTGCACAAATACGAAACGGGCCTTGACACGAGGTTAAGCCCAACTGGTGGAATTAGTCTGCCCGGAACCGACCTGCACATCCAGCATCCACAAGTCGTAGGCTTAATGTGAGAGGTCTAGCCCATTATAAAATACAAATGGATAAGAAAATGGGTTGGGCTATTTAATCCGTTTTAAAAATAGCAACGCATTTTTAAAAAAACCCGAACGAGTTTATCGCTTTATTTTATCCATTTTATAATGAATATTAAAAGAGAAATTTCAAAATTAATATTTTGGAAAATAATATTATTATAAAAGGATAACTTATAGAATAATCAAATTTTAGATTATAGTTGGAATAAAAGGTGGAATCGTCTTGGAAATGAATTTATAAACGTTTTAAAATACGTAAAAATAAGGAAAATCTTTTTATTAAGATTTAAATGAGATTCTCAATTATTAAATATAATTGAAATAAAAAGGAAATTGATTATGGGTTGTTTGTGAACAATGTTTTGAAGGACATTATGTAATAACCTGGAAAATACGAGCCAATTTAAAATTTTTAAATTGGTGATTTCAAAGGAATTTGAACCATTGAAATAGAACATTTCAATAAAATAGTGAATTAGGAATAGTGAGTCAGTTTGAAAATTTGAATTCAAACTTTGACTGACTGTGTAGGGTGGAAAATATAACGGATTTTTGCGAAACCAAAAATATTTAAATCTGTTAGTCAATACCTTTCTAACTAATCTGAAAAATCGAAGTTTCATAACGGGAATCAAAAGTTATGGCCGAATGAATTTTCAGAATGGTCGCTATATAGAATATATTGCCCTGGAAAATTGATATTTTGCATACGACCTTGGAATTCTACGAAACCACTTTTGTTGGGTCCGGGATGTCAAACTATTGCTAGGTTTCAAATTTCATAATTTTTGAAGCTAGTATGTGAGCGTGACAAAAGAAAATGGGTTTGGTCAATTTCTGTTAAATTGGATCGACCAAAAAATGGCCATTTTTCAAACGACCTCAGAATTCGACGAAACTAGTTTTGTTGGGACCGTAGCGTCAAACATAGCTAGATTTATTTTTCTGGAATTTTTCGAATCAGTTTGTGGCCCTGGCAAATTGAAATGTACGTTGAAAGTTAAAAATTAAATGTTTTATACTTTAATTTGGAAAATAACTGACTGTAACAGTCGAATTGGCCTACGAAACATATCCCATTGTGTCCGGAATGGGGGTATTTAGCTAGGGGCGACAGTCGTTGGGTTTAAAAAGGAGTTCGTTTGAGAAAACACTATTTAAAAATTTAATATAGTCCTCGGCCAATCAGAATTTTCCATTCATAAATTTTAAAAATAAAAAAAAAGAAAACCCCCCAAAATCAACGGCGAAACCCGTTCGAGACCTTCTCTCCTCCTCCGCCGCCGCTACCGCCACCTACAGCCTTCGCCACCACCACCCCTCGACGCGCCTCCGTCCCCTCTTCAAATCCGACTGACCATCGCCACCCCTCGTCGCCTGTGCCGCCCGTATCAAAGCCCCAAAGTCCCGACCTTTCCACCGCAGCCGCCGCCGATCTAGACCACAGAACGCCACCAAACCACCACCGACTGGAAGCCCTCTCTTCTCTCTTCCACGTCCAACTCGCCGATCATCCCCTCGTGCCTCGATTCTCGCGAAAACTGTAAACCTAGTTTTGAAGCTTCGTGAAAGTGAGTTTTTCTTTGATCTTTACACTTTGAAAAATCATATCTTTTTGGTTTGTTGACGAAATTCGATGAAACAGGAAACATCGGGACCGCAAGGAAGCTCTCTACCCAATAGAAGAAGCCGCGGATTTTTCTGATATCGTATCGATTTTTAGCGCTCCGAAAACCAATGTGAGAAATCTAAATTAATATGAAATTGTATGGAAAATGACGTGTATAATTTATATTAGCGAAATATAAATTACATACGTGTTGTATACCTCATGTACATACGTAGTGTAAGCTATATAAGCGAAGTATGAATTTCACATGCATAGAATAATTGATATATGTGTTGAAATGCAAGTGAAATATAACAATTATATATATATATATATACTCCCCTCGTCCACAAACCATGGACGATATTTATTGTGGTGAATTGATGTGAAATATTGGACGAAAAATACGAATGGTTGAATAATTGTTTGTGGTTGATATTGTTTGGTTGTGGCTGAAAAATACCCATTGGTGATTGAAATGAATTGGAAATATTTGTGGAAATAAAAATAAACATGCCGCCTGCGTGCGAATTAGATGCATGAATCCCCATTGTCAAAAACCGCGAGGTTTTAAGGTAGAGCGAGGAGCCGTACTAGGGACGGTGCCGGTTTTAACTACCCTGCCGTTATGCTGCCGAAATTTTGAATAATCTTTGTGTGTTAGAATTATTTTCATATGTTGAAATAATTTTCTTGCATAGAAATTAAAGCCATATGTTGAAACTATATCCATGTGTGGAAAATATTCATGTGTTGAAAAGTGTTGTGTGAAAATTAAATTCATTTGTGAATGAATGTGGTGTTTAAACAATAAAAATCACATTTTTATATGTATATGAAGGATGAAAAATATTTGCCTTATATAAATAGATTCAACAACAAAAATTCCATTTTTCTAATTTGAACAACATAAATAAAACGTCCATGTGTGGAAATACTCATTTGTTGAGAAGTGTGTGTAGTGGAAAAGTTCATGTGTTGAATAAAAAGATCGAACAATAAAAATTACATTTTTATTGAAACCATGAAGTGTTGAAACATCTATTTGTCGAATGAATATTTTAAATGATAAAAATGTCATTTTTATCATATGTGTGATATGCTAAAGATATGCGGATGTTGAAATAAATATTTGTGAAAGAAATATTATTTTTAACATGCATAGGAACTAAATAAAATAGTCATATGTTGAAATATATTTTAGTTCGCCAAGATTATCATCTTTGAAATGTGAAGTGTTAAAAATAGCCACTTGTTCAAATAAACGTGCATGAGTTGAAATATACATTGATTAGCTAACGATATGATTTTAGCCTATGCATTCAACATTAGAATGAATGGTGTTTTTAAACCAAAGTAAATCAAATATGAAATTGAATGGAAAATGATAAGTGATAGAAATTGTATATATGTACATGCATATCTATTGAACAGGTTAAAGCAAAGGGGCTAGAGAAGAGAAATAAAATTTTGTGCCCGACAAATAGGTACACATTTATTGCTTTGTTTGGGTGATGATTTTATGAGCCTGTTGGCTAGCCGCTTGGCTTTTTTCTTTTTCTTTTTGATATGAGACGCCCGTGTGGCTATTTGGGAATTTTCCCAGACCCTCCCGTACAAAAGAGGTTATGGCGAAATTTTCCGAAATTTAAAGGCGTTAGTGAAATAATTGAAGTGGAAACGATATAGGAATTTTTGAATGAACTATATTTATATAAATATAAATAGAATTAAAACGAAACGTGGCCATGTAGTTTGTGTTTTGAAACCGTGATTTCAAACGACTAGTGTGGTAAATCCGACCATTGGATTTTCGCGAAACCCAAAACCCCAACCGTTGGGTTCGCCTTGGAAATATCTTTCCAACGGCACCAACTTTGTGAAGATCCGACGGTTGGATTGTCTGGAATGTTTAATTCAAAACTGAAGAAAAACAGCGCTAGAAACGATTATATTTATATATATATATAAATATAATTAAATTAAATCGAATAACGACGCTGCAGTTCGTAAATTGAAATCGTAACTTCAAATGGCTAGCGTGGAAGATCCGACCGTCGGATTTTCCCAAAACTGGAACCGTTGGATTCGTTTTGAAATGACCTCCTAATGATGTAAAATTTGTGAAGATCCAACAGTTAGATTTTCAGATATGTGTAAAACAAAATTAGTGAAAAGCAGCGCCAGTGCATCGACACGACCCGAAACGTCGTTTAATTAAATATGGCCGTTTTTAAATTAAATAAAAATGGCAATATATCGTTATAAAATACTATAGACGATATAGAGTGGAAATAAACCAATTTTGTTGTGTTTGCTTGATATGTGATGGTTGAATGTATTTGACATGAAAATTATAACTAAATAACTGAAATGTGAATGTTGAATAGTCCAACCATGTGATTAATTGATTTGAAAATCTAAATATACGTGGGTTATTTGAAAAGGCCGAGTTTATCTCATTTCAAATAATCGATCGACGTTGAGAAGTCGAAGACGGCTGAAGACCGACAATCTCCACATTGGATGGATAAGCGCTACTGATGCTCGTGATTGGAGTAGCTACCATGAAGGAATTGAAGTAGTATCCGTCCAAACATACTATTGATTGTACGGATATGCGAGGAATTGGTGCCTCCGGTTTCGTTCAGACCCAGAACGGACTTGTAAATGGACTGTGTGTCTGACATTGGATTTTATTCTGTGTTGATTGATCTCTGTTAAATATATATCTGTTTGGCGGCGGAGAATTTATTCTCTTGCTTAACGCCCTTCTCTGAGACGTACGAGCTCATAGGTTATACATTGACAGAAATCAGTCGCATGGAGTGGATTGCCCGTGTGGCACGCCTAAGTGGCATATGATCAAGGCTTCTATTGCAAAGCAAAGTCTTGTGGTTGATGATCAAAGCATGGTCTGTGTGACGTAGCTTTGTGTATAACGTGAATTCGCGAGCCTCACACCCCGGTATGAGTCAAAAACGGGAGACGGACCGCTGGGCGCCTCGATTATAGGTCTGTACGGACCGGGGAACGTGTGTTCAGGAATTGCCAATCCTCAAAAGTAAGAGAGGACCGGCCCAGCCGATTCCAAGGATCATAGTGGGGTCCTGGGACATTTGGTAGAGTGTCTCGAACGGAGAGGAGCTTGCCCCTTGCCTCGACTCATGAAGGAATCCAATTTCCAATGCGAAATTGATGGTTTGATCAGTATGGCTTTGTGTATAGCGTTGATTCGCGAGCCTCACACCCCGGTATGGTGGTAAACTGATGGTTTGATCAGTATGCTTTTTCGTGGATGGGCACCTTCGTGGTGTCGTGGATTCGGTCGACCGAGAGTGAGCTTAGTGCTCAAAGGGATAGGGTAAGCGGTGTTTTCTCTCGCCGGGACGTAAGCCGCAGTGATACTCGATTTCCCAAAAGTGCAGATGTGCATTACGGTGTTTTCTCTAGCCGAGACGTAAGCCGTTGAGATGGCACTACGCGATCGATCTTTCGAATCAGGAGCCACCATGATGGAAATCCAATTTCCAAATATGACATTTTGCGGTTTTGATTGTAGAGCCTAGTATTGGCGACATGATATATGGTACCCATGCCGTCTATGATTGATATATTTATATTTGAAGTTGTTTTCTTCACTTATAGTAATAATATAAGATGAAATTTTGCGTATCAAGCATATTTGGCTATTATAAGGGAAAACCCTATCCTCCGGCTTGCGTTGCATTGTGTGATGGGACCTGGGTCTTATAATAGCTTCATTGTTCTTTATTTAGCATTGCGCTGTTTGTTTTCTGCACTGGTATTCTTGGGAGGAAACCCGTTCCGTGTTATACGGCGTGGTCCCTTGATTTACCTAACTTTAAAAACAAAGATTAATAACTGTTTTAGTTCTCACACCAGTCACATGACTGACCTGGAGTTTATTGTTTTAACCTAAACTCTGGGTGCCCCTATTTTCCACACGGGCAGCTAGTAGTTTTGGTTTTGCAGATTCATATTCACAGGATCCTGATCTACAGTTGGATCGATGTTCGGAAAGCTCTGTATCCTTGCATTATTTTCAGTTGTGATTTATATTGTTTTTCCGCTGCGATGTATTTAAATGTAATTTAAATCTCTGATATTTTCTGTGCAATATTAATTCATACTCTATATATTCTTGTATTCTGATGGAATTGTTGTAATAAACAATGAAATGTTCTTCTGTTTGCGTTCTATTTTGTCGTGTTCTCAAAACAATCAGGCATTTCGAAAGGTCTTGATCAGTTTAGCGACTGATTCGGATCGAGCGAAATTCCTTGTTGTCACACATTAGTTCTTGAAACTCAAATCAATAGTGAAATTTTGATTTGTTATTAATTAATCTTTTAATTAAGATTAAATGAAATTTTCTAAAAGAAGTGATCCCTAATATTATATATTAAATTAGGAATTAATGAAACATGAAATACGGTCTCTCGTGAACTATGTTTTAAACAACATCAGTTCTGAAACCCGGATTAAAGATAAGATTATTCCAGAAAAGTGATTAGTCATTTAACAATGATTTTAGAGGACTAAAACTTAATAAAGTTTAAATAAATCTTTAACTAGATTGAAGACGAATAAATGAAGATTAAAGAATAAGTTGAAAGATTTATCTTTAATAAAATATATGGGAACCTTTCCCTAATAATGTGAATACTTTATTAAAAGGATATTCTGAATTGGAATGAGGCATTGATGTGGTTTATGTATAACACCTAATTTTAAATCATGCAAGTTATTTGGAAAGTCCGAGTTTACTCTCATTCCAAATAATGATACGACGTTCAAAGAATTGAAGATGGCGATTGAAGACCGACGATCTTCACATCGAATGGGTAGCTAGTGTTGAGGCCCTTGATTGATTTGCTCCCAAAACGGGGCTAAGATGGTAGTTATCTGGACGTAGTGTTGATTTGTACGGATTTGGATTTCACTCAGACCCAGAGCATAGGCTTATAAATGGAACGTGTGTCTGACATTGTACTCCTTTATATTGTATTTATTGATTTCCTGCCGAATGTATGAATGATTGGTGACAGAGAATTTATTCTCTTGCTTAACACCCTTTCATATATTTCGGCAAAGAATTGGTAATGTGATATGGAGTGACAGTGTGGCATACTAAGATGCAATAATCAAGGCTTTTGTTGAAAAGCAGGCCTTGTGGTTGATGATCAAAGCACGACCTGTTTAGGCGTAGCTTTGTGTATAATGTTACTTCGCGAGCCTCACAACCCGGTTGAGTCTAAAACGGAAGAAGGGAACGCTGGGAGAGCAGCACGTCTCTTTTTAGCTGGAAGTAGTGTCGGTGCTTAAAACTGGCTGATATTTACTTTTGTGGATGATGGTATGAGGCGCCTCAGATGATAGGTCCTATAGGATCGGGAAATGTGTGTTCAGGAATAACTAATCCACGAAGTTGTATGTGTGGACATAGAATTAACCAAATTTTGTGGGTTATAGGAGAGGGAATTTTCGGGTCATTATAGTTGAAATAAAAACAACAGACTTTTATAAACATCATAATAATGTTACATTTCAATCATAATGTATCAATCATAGACTGCTAGTACCCCATTGTACTATGTCGCCATACTAGTTCTACAATTAAAAACGCACGTTGTCGTATTGGAAATTGGGTTTCCATCATTAGTCAAGGCTAGGGAGGAGCTCCTTACCAATTCGAGACACTCTAGCTAATGTCTCAGGATCCCCCGCAGTGAACCCTTGGATAGCTGCAGGGCCGGTCCACACATACAACTTCGTGGATTAGTTATTCCTGAACACACGTTTCCCGATCCTATAGGACTATCATCCGAGGCGCCTCATACCATCATCCACATAAGTAAATATCAGTCAGTTTTAAGCACCGACACTACTTCCAGTTAGAAAGAAACGTGCTGCTCTCCTTGCATACCCTTCTTCCGTTTTAGACTCAACCGGGTTGTGAGGCTCGCGAAGTAACGTTATACACAAAGCTACGCCTAAACAGGCCGTGCTTTGATCATCAACCACAAGGCCTGCTTTTCAACAAAAGCCTTGATCATTGCATCTTAATATGCCACATTGTCACTCCATATCACACTACTAATCCTTTGCCGAAATATATGAAAGGTTGTTAAGCAAGAGAATAAATTCACCGCCACCAATCATTCATACATTCGACAGAAAATCAATAAATACAATATAAAGGAGTACAATGTCAGACACACATTCCATTTATAAGCCTATGCTCTGGGTCTGAGCGAAATCCAAATCCGTACAAATCAACACTACGTCCAGATAACTACCATCTTAGCCCGGTTCTGGGAGCAAATCAATCAAGGGCCTCAACACTAGCTACCCATTCGATGTGAAGATCGTCGGTCTTCAATCACCGTATTCAATTCTTCGAACGTCGTATCATTATTTGGAATGAGAGTAAACTCGGACTTTCCAAATAACTTGCGTGATCTAAAATTAGGTGCTATACATAAACCACATCAATGCCTCATTCCAATTCAGAATATCCTTTTAATAAAGTATTCACATTATTAGGGAAAGGTTCCCATAAATTTTATCAAAGATAAATCTTTCAACTTATTCTTTAATCTTCCTTTATTCACCTTCAATCTAGTTAAAGATTTATTTAAAACTTTATTAAGTTTTAGTCTTCTAAAAATCATTGTTAAATGACTAATCACTTTTCTGGAATAATCTTATCTTTAATCCGGGTTTAAGAACTGATGTTATTTAAAACATAGTTCACGAGAGACCCCATTTCATGTTTCATTAATTCCCAATTTAATATATAATATTAGGCACATCTTCTTTTAGAAAATTTCATTTAATCTTAATTAAAAGATTAATTAATAACAAATCAAAATTTCACTATTGATTTGAGTTCCAAGAACTAATGTCCTTCAAAACATTGTTCACAAACAACCCATAATCAATTTCCTTTTTATTTCAATTATAATTAATAATTGAGAATCTCATTTAAATCTAAATAAAAAGATTTTCCTTATTTTTACGTATTTTAAAACGTTTATAAATTCGTTTCCAAGACGATTCCAACTTTTATTCCAACTATAATCTAAAAATTGTTTATTCTATAGGTTATCCATTTATAATAATATTATTTTCCAAAATATTAATTTTGAAATTTCTCTTTTAATATTCATTATAAAATGGTTAAAATAAATCGATAAACTCGTTCGGGTTTTTAAAATGCGTTGCTATTTTTAAAATGGATTAAATAGCCTAACTCATTTTCTTATCCATTTGTATTTTATAATGGGCTAGACCTCTCACATTCAACCTACGACTTGTGGATGCTGGATGTGCCGGTCGGTTTCAGGCAGACTTATTCCACCAGTTGGGCATAACCTCGTGTCATGGCCCGTTTAGTATTTGTTCACGTGGACCTCTCACATTAGGTTCAACATTAGTGGCTGCTGGATATGCCGGTCGGGTTCGGGCAGACTTACACCACAAATGTACCCTAACCTCGTGTCTAAGCACAATTATAATTTATAATTATAATTAATTTTTCCAAAACATATTATTTGAAATTATCCTTTCCATTAAGGAATCTTAATTTTAATATATTCTTTATTTCTAAATATCTTGATTTCAAGTATCTTAATATAAATTGTAACTTTTCATGTTCTTATAATATTAAAATAATAATATTTTCAAAGCGTACAATTTTTGAATTTCAAACTTCCAATATTAATTATTTATTTATTACTGCATTAACCATTCTTGATAAATTTAGAAAATTTTGCATTGGAATGAGACTCAAATCAAATACCGTTAATTAATGGATTCATACAACGCATCTGTGAAATAATGATAGACATTCCTTTATCACCAAATTAACATTCCAATAACATTCAGATAACATTCACACAACATTCAAATGACATTCAAACAAAATCCAAATAATAATATATTATTTGTGCACTTGGGCGATGTGTGAAAATATCAGCCCAATCAACATATTAACATAATTGACATATTTATATCATAAATGACGAATTGATATTAACATAATTGACCAGTTTATCAACAAAATGATACTTTAATGTTAACAAAACATTTCTCAACATGACGAACAAAAATAAGGTTTTCATTTGTTTACAATTTTATTTTTACATGTAAAATAATGTTTTTATGTATACAAGTCTGTACACTAACAAATAAAAATAATTTTTTTGTAACAAATTGTATGACAATAAAAATGTTTATTCTCAATTTAAATAACATTTCCAAATAAGATGATGTTTTTGATCTAATTAAACAAGTCTAAACAAAATGATACTTTTGTTCTAGTATGACAATTATAGCATAAAAGATATTTTTATTCTCATATGACAATTCTAACATAAAAGATATTTCTAAATAAAATAACATGTTTTAACTAACATAACATGTTTTTGGTTTCAACATTTCTAATTCAATGAAACGACAAACAAATTTTATTATGTCAATTCTCAATTAACAAAAATGACAACTTTGTTTTGTCAATTCTAATTTCAACGAAAAGAACAATCTTATATTGTCAATTCATATTTCAATAGAAACAAATAATTTTTCTCCCCTATTTGGTTACAACAAAAATTAATAATTTTGTTTTCAATACTTTGGTCACGACAAAATGATATATTTGTTCTCAGCAAAAATGACATATTTATTCACAACTAGTTTATTATAACAACAATGATACATTTGTTCACAACTATTCTATAATAACAAAAATGACATATTTGATTCAAAAATTGCACTTTAACTAGAGCGTCAATTTTAATCCGATTATTCTTTTTCACAAAGATTGGTATTCTTGTTTCCACAGTTTTATTCAACGCAAACATCAAACATTTTATAATAACAAACATGTTATGTTTATCACAACAATCATCCAATCAATAGATCTCTATACAGTGACATTTCCAAATCAAATCACGTATGACAATAAATTTGAATTTAACAACAGATCAGGAGAAAAATCATAGTCACAATTGGTTATTTCTAATTTAAATAAATAAATAAAATAAATAGATTTCTCACCTTGATCGGGTCTGAAATCATTAATAACGATTGCTTCTAACAGAAGATTTAATTTAACCAAAAGTTCTATGAGCTCCAAATCTTGTCCAGAGTGGTCTCATTGCGTAGATCAGGCCAAGATGATCCCAACATATTTTGTTTCATCAAATTCTGATTTGATTTGCATAAGATATGAACATTTAAATTTTACATTAATTATTTATAAATTTAATTTAAGATTCAGAATTCTCACCGATCTCTAATTCAAGGCTGTATGTTTTCCCTTTTAATTCAGAATTTCAATTCTAGAATTCATCAAATCCATGAAGTGATTGGAGGAAGGAAGAAAAGAGGAATGGCGGTTATGGCTTGGAGAAGAAGGAAAGAAGATGGAGATTAGGGTTCTCTAACCCAATATTTATACAACTATTATTTTTGCAAAAAGAACCCCCTATTTTTTATTTTTTATTTATGAGGTCTGAAGATTTATAAATATAAAGAGAAGAGAGAACAAAGGGGGAGTAAAGGGGATGTTTTCATATCTAAAAAAATGAATTTGAATGATAAATGAAAGAGGAGAGAGAGTAGAGAATAAATGCACAAGTTATTTTCTCCATTTACCTCTTTTTAATTATAAACAAATTAAATGCTTGCGTCATTTTATCTAATTGTTTAAGTAGTGCAACCTTTTTTGTAATAACCCGAAAATCTGGGCCAGTTTAAAATTTTTATTTTGGCGATTTTAGCGAATTTTGAAGATTTAAAATGAATTATTTTAAATAAAATCGACGAGAAATTTATTTTGAATATAATTCGACGTATATATTATATACGTCGTCGTTAGAATATAAATATTTATATATAATTATAAATAGAATTGAAAATGGCGCGGTAGTTCGATAATTCGATTTCAAACTTCAATTGAATGTACCGGGTGCAAAACAAACCGGATTTTAGTGAAACCAAAAATATCTAAATCTGTTTGATCATATCTTTCTAACGGATGTAAGAAACTGAGATTTCACTTTAAAAATTGAGAGATATGTCCAGTTGAAAATTCTGAATAGTCGCTGTGGAATTCAGGCCCTTAAAAATGGACATCTTGCAAATGACCCCGGATTTCGACGAAACCACTTTTGTTGGGTCCGTGATGTCAAATTATTGCTAGATTCCAAATTTCATAATTTTTCGAATCAATATGTGAGCGTGGCAAAGGAAAACGCGTTTGACCAGTTTCAGTTGATTTTAATCGACTGGAAATTGGCCATTTTTCCAACGGTCTCAGAATTCGACGAAACTAGTTTTGTTAGGACCGTATCGTCAATACGAAGCTAGAAAATATTTTTCGAGAATTTTTAGAGTTAGTATGTGACCCCGGTAATTTGAAATGTACGTTTAAAATTCAATATAGTGATTTAAATGTAAATTTAACGGAAACTGATTCAAACGATCAAATCAACCTGCGATACATATCCCATTGTGTTCGGAATAGGGGTAATATGCTATGGACGACAGGCGGTGGGCCTCGTTTCGAGGTCGTATGTAAAAGTCAACTTTTTGAAATATAAATTAATTAAAATAATAATAAAAAATATATATATAAAACCCCCCTTTTTTTCTCGTTTACATTCAACAGAATAAAAAAAAAAGAAAAAAAAAAGAGAAAAGCGAGAGAGACGAGGGCGACGGGGGGAAGCCGCCGCCACATCGCGCCCCCCCCAGAGCCGCCGCCGCTTCCTCTTCTTCCTCCCTTCTTCCCTTCCTCCAGCCCCCCCTCCGATCCTCCGCCTTCTTCTTCCCTCCTCTGCCACGAAACCCGAATACCCCCAAAACCCCTATCGCCCAAAACCCTAGCCTCGCCGCAGGCCAGCGCCTCCACCGCCTCCACCGTGCCGCCACCAACCCGCGACCCCCCAGACCACGCAGCACGACAGCGAAACCCCCCCTCCGCCTTCGATTTTTACTGTAAGTGTTTTTATTTTATTTTTATTTTCAATTCTGATTTTAAAAGCATTTAAAACTGATTTTTATTTATTTTTAAAACTGTAAAGATTTATTTTTAAAACTGATTTTTTATTTATTTTTAAAACTGTAAAGATTTATTTTTAAAACTGATTTTTTTTTTAAAACTGTAAAGATCTTTATATGTAAAAAGGCAAAAGACATGATTTTTAAAAATAGGAAAGGCGATATTTTGAGAAAAGTAGTGAAATAGAGATATGATTTTTATATTTTTAAAGTATTAAAAATATGATTTTTATAGGACAGGGAATATAAAAATATCATCTTTGTATATGTAGCGAAATAAAAATCTGATTTTTATTTTATATACGTTGAAATAAAGTGGTGATTTTCATAACGATGAAATCTATATTTTTGTAAGGGTGAAGTCTTTATAGTTAAAAAGGCGAGATCTTTATATAGAAAATAGAGAAGTAAAAATATAATTTTTATATATTGAATAACGAAATAAAAATTCGATTTTTAAATATATGAAGTGATTATAAAAATATGATTTTTAAATGGAAAGTAAATAAATAAAAATGTGATTTTTATTTTAAAGACATCGAAATATAAAAATGTGTGATTTTTATATATATAGTGACTACGGGCAACGAAGATGGCGAAGATGGGATAACGATGAAGATTTCTATCAATGAAGTATCGTGAAGTTGGATAGCTATTGGTGAGAACTTCTCACTCTAGATTCTCTTTTTCTAGTTATATATATATATACTAGGATGTAGACGGTGCTTAGTAGCACCCGACACCCGTCATCCACAGACCATGGATGGCTTGTTTGTGAAATTGTTTGGTTGTGTAGTTGATTAGTCTAATTGGTTTGAATTGAATTGTTTGGTGAATTGAAATGGATTTGATTGATGTGTGAATGGCGTGGGCCTTCACTAGACCGGGGATAAGGCTAGGCCTCGTCCCGTTTCTAGTATCGTGCCGTTATGCCGCCGAAATTTCCCAAAATATGTTAGAAAAATAAAAATATCATTTTTATTGTGTAAATGAACTGAATAGAAATTCATGTGTTGAAATAGATTATTTTATCGTTAAAAATATAATTTTTAACGTGAAAGTGAATAAATAAAATATTCATTTACAAACCGGACGGTTTGTTTATGTACACTGATTTGACTGATATTGATTGGGATGATAAATTTTACACATCGCCCAACTGCACAAATAAAATCTGTGTTTGATTGTTTGAAACCCCACACGGGTGTTGGGATGAAATTTGAAGTTCACTCATCCTTAATGATTAAATATGTTAATCGATTGATTGACAGGCTGTTATAAGCGTTAAATATTTATATTTGATGCTTATACAGTGTAGTGCACTTTCGTTGATGGTTGATTGTTTATCAATGCTATTATATACATGTGTTGTATGGAATCCATATAATTAACATTATATGGTGATTGATTGGGCCTCATTCCAATCGGGAAAATAAGGAATATTATAAAAGAAAATTCATGTGTTGAATATAAAAATAGTCATGTGTTGACGATGTTCATGTGTTGAGTGAAATATTTTATACAATGAAATTTACATCTTTATCATATTTAAAATTAGAACTACTTCTCAGTAGAAGTCTAATTGAAAATCAAACGATAGATACCATAGTTTTATAAAATATTTTACATAACAAAAATAGTGATGTGTTGACAGTACTCATGTGTTGAGATTAGTCGTGTGTTGAAAGAAATATAGATTCATGTGTTGAATGAAATAAATATTCATTTGTTGAATAGAATAACGAATTTATTGAAATATATAAAGCCGTGTTGATTAGAGATGCGTTATTTTGACGCGAACGATATTTATATCGATTTTATTCGTTGTATAATGAATGTTGAAAAGTGATTTCAAAATTGAATATTTTGAAAGGAAATTCAAATTGAATTAGATTAAAAATTGAAATTGAAATTTTATTGAATCAATTTGAAATGAATTCGAATCGAATAGAAAATGAATTCGATTCGAATTGAATAGAAAGTGAATTTGAATTCGAGTAAAATAGAAATGAATTCAAATTGAATTAGATTGAAATTGAAATTTCAAACAAACTGAAATTGAATTGAAATCAATTTGAAACGAATTCGAATTAGATCAAATAGAAGGTAAATTCGAATTGAATTGAAACAAATTTGAATTTGAATTTGAATTTGAATTGAATTGAAATGAACTCGAATTGAATTGAAATCAAATCGATTTGAAATTGAAGATGAAGTTGAAATTGTTTTTGAAACGAATTTAAAACGATTTATAAAATACGTTTTTAAAAGGAAATCGACGAAATATATATAATATATATTATATATATAATGGCCTGAATAGAACGCGCCGCGCCGCGGTAGTTCGTGAATTTCGACCATTGACTTCGAATTGACGTTGCGGGAGATCCGACCGTCGGATTCTCCTAAAACTGGAACCGTTGGGTTCGTATCGAAAAGAGCTTTCCAATGAATATTAGAAATTTGAAATCTAACGGTTGGATTTGGAATTATGTCCAAATCAAATTCGAAAAAGGTCGCTGTAAGTGCAGTTCGATGGCCGTTGTTGGAAATCGACTGTACGGGCCTTGATAAAATTATCAAAAATATCTATAATTTGTGTAAAATTATAATATGTGAATTGGAAAGAATTGGGCTGGAAAATTCCACATTAGAAGATAGAAATATATTTTTATCGAAATGAACTAGTTGTGAACTAGAATTAAAATCAATTTATTTTTGAAATAAATAAATTGAATTTAAAAGTGATTTTAAAAATAACCAATATTCCCAATAGGTGAAGTGGAAGTGGAGTTGAATTGAAATTATCTTCGGGATATTTCGATGTTGGATTTCGTGACTATACAGATATTGTTATGGGAATTTGAAAGATATTTTATATCGTTATTTCCAATACGATATTTGTTGGTTTCAGAATTTGGTATTGAATATAAGTCAATATATTTTCTATTCAGAGCCTTGTATTTAATATCAAATGTGATTTGGTTTGTCGTGAATCGTGTTTTGATGACATTGGTTCTTTAACCTAGTTAAAGGCAGGATATTGATTTTTGAAAAGATTAAAACTAAGTGGAGTTTTAATGAATCTTTAATTAGATTAAAATGTGAATTGATAATTTAAATTATCAAATCTGAAAAGTGATCGAGAGTGGAGTATCACCAGTTTTGCTCCAAAGCGATAGTTAAATCTTTAATTAGATTTGAACGTGAAATGGTAATTAATTTTACCGATAACACCGTGGTGTTAGGAATCGAGTATCACCAGTTTTGCTCCATGGGATATATAGGTTGGGATTGGGAAATAAAATAAATAATGACTTCGGTGTGGTTCGTTAATCCCGACTAGTTTGAAATGATATCCAAAGGAAGATTAAAGAATAAATTTAGAAGAATTTATCTTGGATAAAATTAATGGGAACCTTTCCCTAAGAATGTGATTTTGTGAATAAAAGAATATTCTGAATTGGAATGAGGCGTTTGTTGTGTTTGTGTAACAGTCGTTTATTATATACGTGGGTTATTCAGAAAGGCCGTGTTATACCCATTCTGAATAACCGATTCGGCGAGATGTCAAAGATGAAGACGGTGGTTGAAGACCGGAAGTCTTCACATCGTTTGGGTGATTACTGATGATCTTGATTGGGCTGTACACCCAGGATGAGGGAATCAGTTGGTGATCGTCCAGACGTACTTGGAGATGGATGGATATGCGAGGAAAGTGCCTCCGGTTTCGTTCAGACCCAGAGCGAACTTGTAAATGGATTGTGTGTCTGACATTGGATTTTATTCTGTGTTGATTGATCTCTATTAAATATACATCTGTTTGGCGGCGGAGAATTTATTCTCTTGCTTAACGCCCTTCTCTGAGACGTACGAGCTCAGAGGTTGTATATCGATGGACATCAGTCGCATGGAGTGAATTGCCAATGTGGCATGCGTAAGTGGCAGTTGATCAAGGCTTCTGTTGAAAAGCAAAGTCTTGTGGTTGATGATCAAAGCACGGCCTGTGTGGCGTAGCTTTGTGTATAACGTGAATTCGCGAGCCTCACACCTCGGTATGAGTCAAAAACGGGATAGTGACTGCAGGGAGAGCACGACGTTTCTTTCTAGCTAGGGTGGTGTCAGTGACCTACCAGCCCTGACATTTATATACTTTTCACCTGTGTGGTTGTTGGAATGCGAGGCGCCTCGGATATAGGTCTGTAAGGACCGGGAAACGTGTATTCAGGAATAACTAATCCTCAAAAGTAAGAGAGGACCGGCCCTGAAGATCCAAGGATCATAGTGGGGTCCTGGGACATTTGCTAGAGTGTCTCGAATCGGAGAGGAGCTTGCCCCTTGCCTCGGCTCATGACGGAAATCCAATTTCCAATACGTGATAGTGCGGTTTTATTTGTAGAACCTAGTATGGCGACATAGTGGTATGGGTCATTCATGCCGCCTATGATTGATATTTATGATTGAAATTGTTTTGACACTATACACTTATAATAGTATCAAATAATGTGTTTTAAACGTATCAAGCATGCTTTGGCTATTATAAGGTAAAAACCCTATCCTCCGGCTTGCGTTGCATTGTGTGATGGGACCTGGGTCTTATAACAGCTTCGTTTTTCTTTATTTAGCATTGCGCTGTTTGTTTTATGCACTGGTATTCTTGGGAGGAAACCCGTTCCGTGTTATACGGCGTGGTCCCTTGATTTACCGAACTTTAAAATAAAGAATTATAACTGAAACACCCCACCTCCGTTAGGGTCACTCTCAAAGGGAATGCCCTAATTTTGGTGGAGGTTTATAAGTATAAGTCACAGATATACAAGACAGATATAAGAACACATATTTGTAAACAGCGGAAAAACAACAACTTTTATTTCATAAAAGCAAATACGTGCTACAACAACATCACCATAATTGTCTTACATCTTTTCCAAAAACATAGCATAACACTTTCATAATCTGTCTTGATTACATTATTTAAAGAAGCATAAATAAAACATAGATAAACTGCAAAAGCCCCATAGTGGTTGTCCAAAGCCATAGTTCAAAACGAAAGAGTCCAAGCAATACATTTCTCTTCTTCAAGCTGGATGTTAAGGCTGGTCAAGCTGTAGTGTTCCCTCCCTATGGACCTGGGGGGAAACGGAAGAAAAGAAGACGAAAGAAAAGTAGAGTCAGACATAAAGCCTGAGTAAGTCTAGTACTATTCTGTCTATGAATAAAGAACTGGGTATGATAAGTATAAACAAGAAGTGGGAAAGCACTATAAACTTAGTTAAGTTGTCTAGGGTCGAATGTACTATCGTACCCCATGTCAATCTCTGAACCCATATAAACTAGTTTCCAACTGGCACCCCATAATCAGGGTGATGTGATCCATTCTATGATGATCGGCTCCTACTCGCATAGTTACATGTGTCTTACGGCCCCCGATGTCGTAGTTACCTATGCTGGTCCCACCATGGGGTGTATCAAGTCCCATGGCGGCGGCCCGACACAACCTTAGGATGCACAGGTATGCTACTGGTGCCCAGTGCTTTATTTTTCTGCGCCGGAGTGTGTGCACGCCCGCACCCCGTTAGAACCTACACTGCTACACCACCGCCGTCGATTTGACCTCTTACAATCAGCCCAGTAATCGTGCCCCACCCTGCCTAGTTTCAGGGTATCATGATACACCTTTTAGGGTTACTGCTGAAAAGGGTCCCCCGTTACTAGGTTTTCTATCTCTAGCCAACATGCTAAGTTGGTTAAGTGTTTTCTAACCTAACCCCCACCAGTCCGTTTAGTTTAGCATGTTCCATTTTGATTAAGTCTTTAGTTCACTTAATCCTAACAATCCTGACTCAGCCTTAATTGTCTTATTAAGGCCCTGACCTCTCACATTAGACAGGTATTGTCGTGGCTGCCTGTTGCCGGTTGGTTCCGGGAAGTCTTACGCCACAACTCAGTCTAACCTCGGGTCCTTATTGGGCTCCATGTTTAACCTCTCACATTGGATAGGTATTGTTGTGACTACTGGACAGCCGGGCGGTTCCGGGCAGGTTTACATCACAACTCAATCCAACCTCGGGTTAAACACCTCGTATTTTCTACATTTACATATTTTGTCTTTCTTCTTTATTTATATGTAAATATTTGCGGCCCATTATTAAGTTAATGGTGTAAAGGTTACACCAATCATGGGCCCAACCCATTCTTGAATTTGGGCCCCTATACTTTATCTTTTCATTTATTAGTTAATTAATTTAGCCCAACGTTTTTCCCCCGTTTAATACGTTCGTTCATATGTTGGGCTTAACCCTTTTAAGCCCAACTTAGCCATGCGAAAGAGGGGAGGCTTAAAGCGTGATTACATACACAAAAAGGGGATTGTGAGCGCATGAACTTGCAATGTGACGTTGGAACTACAAAATAGAAACTGGTGTACTTGCATAGTAGTAACATATACTTTGGTCATAAAGCATAGGTGACATGAATCAAACCATGTAAACTTGTAGTTAAGATAAGAATCTAAATTAGGTGTCACATAGTCTTAACTACAACATAGACCTATGTTCTTATTTAGGCATGATGTCAAACATAAGCAAATCATGTTCATAAGGTTTCTACATGTTTACAAAGAGGATTACTGTAACACCCCACTCCCGCTATGATCACTCACTAAGGGAATGCCATAGCATCGGTGGAGTATTTTAGTGAATATAGAACAGAAAAATTACAACAAGACAGATATAAATAGTACTTGAAATTTTAAAACATCATCTCATAACAGCGGAAGTAAAACATGTCTGGTTACATCATAAAACCACAATAAAGGTCAAGTACAATATCCATCAAAATAAAGAAGTACATAATCCCACTCTCATACAATAGCCAAACAAAAGAAAAGATAACTGGATAACTGGAGCTTTACATCTATCCAAGCTCCTAAAGACTGGAACAGCAATCCGATCAAGCTCCACTACTGCTAGGATCCACCGTAGGACCTGAGGGTTGGGAAAAAGATAAAAACAACGGGGTCAGACATAAGTCTGAGCGAGTCCTATAACTTTAACAATACAATCGTTAAAGTAACCAGAGAAGACATAAACTGATATACGGTAACATATAGGGATGAATGGCTACCCTAAGCAGTCAACTAAACGAAGAATAAGGATAAAGACGCATCTACCCTCCCTAAGGTAAATTACTAAACCGCACCACACCAGTCGTTCCTAACTTAAAGGTTGATCCCACCCAAGGACTTATAAAATTTACTAATTAGTACTTGCGTACCCCTAGGTGACCAAGTAGGCGCCACGGGGCCCTACAATCCACTAGGTGTACACACTACTTCCCATTCGATCGGCTCCCTAACGTAGATACCCGTGCTGGCCCCACCGTGGGATGTATCATTCCCCAATGTGGCAACCTGATGAAACTAAAGGTGCACGGCTTATATCTACTCGATGCAACAACGGCTTACCTACCAGCCCGGGCCCACTCACGCATATGAAGCCCATTGGACTTGCGTTGCCACCGCTAACCCGTTTGCCTCTTACAGTCAAGCCCAGTATGCGTGTCCCGTCCTCGACATGGGTCGAGCCCACAAAGATACGTATGGGTTACTGGTTGAAATGGGCCTCCACAAGCTACCCACCTAAGCTTGTCCCTTTTTCTAGTATATCCCACTTAACCCTTTAATCATGTTTTAATTACATGTTCCATTTTGGTTAAGTATTCTAATCGTATTTTCTATTGCCACCCAAGGCAACCACTAGATTTTCTCATGCCACCCGAGGCACCCACTTAACCCCTCATGTCCCTCTACATGCTAATGTGGTTAAGTGTTTCTTAATTAATTAATTAAGAACGTAACCTTTGTAAAGACCTCTCACATTAGACTGTCTTTTATGACCGCTGGTTAAGCCGGTTGGGTCCGGGCAGCCTTATGTCATAACAGAGTCTAACCTCGTGTCTTTACATTAATTACGTATTTAGTTTGTGCCTAAGACCTCTCACATTGGGCTAACATTTGTAGCAACTGGTTAGGCCGGTTGGGTCCGGGCAGTTTTACGCTACAACTGAGTCCAACCTCGTGTCTTAGTCAATTAATTACACCTAATTAATCACCCTCATAATTTTATATTAATTATCCCTAATTAATCAAGTTTTCTTAACATGGGTAGACCTAACTTAATAGGTAAATTCCCATGGGGTAGACCTAACTCAATAGGTAAATTCCCAACACATAGTATGGGTACACCTAACCAAATAGGCAAATTCCCATACTATGTTTATTTATTTTGTGTTATGCATAATTATATTAATTTCACACAATCTTATTAACTTATGCATTTAATTACCCCATCGTTCCCACGTAATTTCGTTCATGATATAACACATATAAAAGGTGTCAACTTGCATATGAATGAACATGTTTCAAAGGTGCCATCTTGCATATTAACAAACACATAACTTGCATATGAACTTGCATAACATGTCACATAACTTGCATATAATATGTCACATAACTTACATATTCATTTTGCATAACAAACTTGCATATTAGCTTATAGACTTGCATAATGTGTCATCATGAACTTGCATATTAATAAACATGTAACTTGCATATTTACATACATGTAACTCGCATATTAACAAACATGTAACTTGCATATAAAGAAACATGTAACTTGCATATTTACATACATGTAACTTGCATATTAACAAACATGTAACTTGCATATTAACAAACATGTAACTTGCATATTTACATACATGTAACTTGCATATTAACAAACATGTAACTTGCATATTTACATACATGTAACTTGCATAGCATATTACCATGAACTTGCATAACATGCATATGATTACATAGCCCACAACTTGCATATTTAGCATCATGCAAACATAACATACATCATATTAAACTTGCATAAGCTTACATACTCAACATGCATAAACATAAGATTAATGCTAACATCATATCATATGATTCAAAGCTCATTAACCCACATACAAAACCATAAATCTCATCACATCTCATCTAATTAGTTTACCAAAAGATCATCAAAGTGATAGAAACTCACAACTAGCAACTTTGAACACCAAATGAAGAAGATTAAGATGCTAAGAAGGGATTAGAAGTTGATTAGAGAGTGATTAGTATGCAACCCTCTTCATAAAATTAGTGGAGGCCATGAGAGCTAGCATTTTGCCATAGTTTAGTCACTAGGTTTAATTATGAATGAATTAGGGTAGGTTAGGGTCTTATTTATAGATTAGGCAAGTGTTTTAGGCCATAGGATTAACCCTAGATTCAATCCAAGCCATCAAAGCATGTCTTGGGGAAGAAGTCAAGTGTAGGAACCATCTAGGGCCTTTAGATTAAAGATGGACCATGAGAACCATTCAAATGCAAAATCTGCACTTGAGCGAATCGGCCCACGGGTTGACAGCCAAACACCCTGGATTAACCCCTAGTCGACCCAGCGGGCTCGGGTCGACTTCAAAAATCGGCCGGTTCGGTTATTCCCCTCTCCCAATTCGCTGTTTTGAGCATTTTTGCATATTTATTTATTAAATTTTCAATTATATATATATATATATATCAATATATATATATATATATATATATCTACACAACCCATTTCACTTAATTAAGTATACTTTAATTTGGGAATTTTCGTGAAACTTCGCGAGGCCATATCTTGGTCATACGGACTCCGATTTTCGAAAACTCGGACTCTATTTCGCGTATTTTTCCGAGACGAACGCAATGGCATAGCCCGTTTCCCTTGATTCCCATTTTAGAATTAAATTCTGCCTCGATTTATGTTATTACAGGTTATTGAAAATACGGGTTGTTACATTCTCCCCTCCTTAAAGGATTTCGTCCCCGAAATCTTCAAGTTAGGAAGAACGTATCCTACCATCCAATCATCCATCTACTCAAAGCATCATCCACGAGCAATCATTGTCCTTACAAGATTCTAAATGCTGGATGGATATATGCAAAAGTGTGTGTATATGTACTTACCTAATGCGAAAATCAGGCGGTTACTGATACAGTAAACCTCCTTAATGCAAACCATGATAGTGCCATGCATCCAATATGTATGCGAAACCCTATTGACACATACAAATTTCTACATGCGTGCACAACCATACACAAAAATGCATCATCCATATGATAACACAGCCATGATACATCCATCAATCTAACTACCACATCCATTTATGCAATATGCAACATGAAGTGACTGAGCCGATCTAGTGCCTAATGTGTGTGTATATGCATCCACGAGCAACCACTAGCAAACAATTGCATCCATATGCATCCATCAACCATAACATGTTTCAAACACATGTTTCAACCATAGGTTTTACCCTATCTAAAGGTCATAGGTACTAGCGAGAGGATATACTAAAGATAAGATAAGTACTAGACAAGCAATAAAGGAGAAGTTAAAAGACATACTCTCAAAAAGAAATGGATACAAAGAACGCATCTTTGCTTCCGTCTCCCAAGTAGCATTGCTTTCGTCATCTCCCCATTGCACTTTAACTAGCTGAACTTCTCTGTTCCTCAACTTCCTAGTCTCTGACCCAAGGATGCGAGTAGGAGCTCGTCGAATCGTCGCATCACGCTCTACCTCTACATCTCTAAGCAAGCTCGGCTCTACCACCTCCGCGGTCTCATGTAAGCACTTCCTCAAATGTGATACATGGAATACATCATGAACACCACTAAGTCTGTCGGGCAACTCCACCCTATATGCCATCCGTCCAATCCTTTCCTTAATAGGAAACGGCCCAACAAATCTCGGTGCTAACTTCCCTACGGACCCAAAGCGAACAACATTTCTCAATGGAGATACTTTGACAAAAACCATGTCCCCAACCTCAAACTCAAGATCCGTCCTTCTCCGATCCGCATAAGATTTCTGTCTATCTTGCGCTGCTTTCATCCTTTTTCGAATTAAATCAATCTTCTCTGAAGTCTCTCTAACCATATCCGGCCCAAGCAAGATCTTATCCGTAGATTCCCACCAACATGTAGGAGATCGACAAGGCCTTCCATAAAGAGCTTCGAAAGGAGCCATACCAATACTGGACTGAAAGCTGTTATTATATGCGAACTCCACCAAAGGAAGATGTTCTTCCCATGTACCTCCAAAATCCAAGATACAAAGCCTCAAGAGGTCTTCTAAGATACGGTTCACCCTCTCGGTCTGACCGTCCGTCTGAGGATGATATGCGGTGCTCAAACACAACTGAGTCCCTACCGCCTCTTGCAAACTTCTCCAAAACTCACTAGTAAAGATAGGATCTCGATCACTCACAATGCTGGATGGCACGCCATGCAATCTAACAATCTCCCTAACATAGACCGAAGCAAGCCATGGAGCGGTCCTCTTACTCTTCACGGGTATAAAATGGGCACTCTTGGTAAGTCTGTCCACCACAACCCAAATTCCCGTATTGCCCTTCCTCGATCTCGGTAACCCATCGATGAAATCCATCGAGACACTATCCCACTTCCACTGCGGAACTTCCAATGGGTGTAGCAACCCACCGGGTTTCCTTTGCTCCGCTTTAACTTGTTGGCATACTAAGCATCTAGCCACATACTCGGCTACATCTTTCTTCATACCGGCCCAGAAGAAAACTCTCTTCATGTCTTGGTACATTTTGTCTCCACCGGGATGAATAGTCATTCTTGAACGATGTGCATCATCCAAAATAGCCTTCTTCAAACCCTCATCTTGCGGTACACAAAGTCTACCGTCTCTATGCAACCATCCCTTATCATCTATGGTGTATCTACCCAAATGGCTGGACGACTCCCCTCTTATAAGCTTCTCTACCAACACAACCAACTGTGGGTCGTCTCGCTGAGCCTCGCCAATCCGTCTCAAAAGAGTAGGTCTAACCTCCAAGGATGCCAACAAACCAGGTACAAAATCAACAGAAGGTCTGAAGTCGAACAAAGAAAGAAACTCCAAGCTTCGCCGTTCTACGAACAATGGACTTAAAGATAGCCTTTTTCTACTCAAGGCGTCAGCCACCACGTTACCCTTGCCAGGGGTATATGCTATCTCGAAATCATAGGATGCTAAGAACTCCATCCACCTTTGCTGTCTTAAGTTTAAATCCTTCTGAGAGAATAAGTACTTCAATGATTTATGGTCGGTGAACAACTCGAATCTCTCACCAAGAAGATAATGGCGCCAAGACTTAAGTGCGAAAACAATCGCGGCCAACTCTAGATCATGGGTAGGGTAATTCTTCTCATGCACTCTCAATTGTCTTCCTCCATAGGCTATTACCCTTCCCTCCTGCATCAAGACTGCGCCTAATCCTGTTCCACAAGCATCGGTATAAACAACAAACGGCTTACTCCCATCTGGGAGCACTAAAACTGGAGCGGTGGTCAAAGCTCTCTTTAACCGTCGGAAAGCATCATCACAATCTACATCCCATGAGAAAACCAGATTCTTCTTCGTCAAGCGGGTTAATGGGGCTGATATCTTCGCGAAGTCTTTGATGAACTTCCTATAATATCCTGCCAACCCCAAGAAACTTCTTACTTCGGTAGCATTTCTAGGAACTTTCCAATCCTGGATAGATACTATCTTTGCGGGATCCACAGCTATCCCTTCCTTAGAGACCACATGCCCTAAGAATCGCACTTCTCTTCTCCAAAAATGGCATTTAGAGAATTTAGCTTTAAGACTATGCGCTCGAAGAGTCTCCAACACTTCCTTGAGATGTAAGGCATGCTCTTCTTCATTCTTGGAAAAGACCAAGATGTCATCCACAAAAACTACTACAAACTTATTCAGATACTCTCTGAACACTCTACTCATGAGATCAACAAAGTATGCAGGGGCGTTTGTCAACCCAAATGGCATCACTAGCCACTCATAAAAACCATCCGGAGTCCGGAAAGCAGTCTTCTCTATACTGTCCTCCGCCACTCTCAACTGATGAAACCCTGTAGCTAAATCCATTTGCGAAAACACTGAGGCGCCAACCAACTGATCAAAGAGATCATCTATTCTCGGTAATGGGTGTCTATTCTTCTTTGTGAGCTTATTAAGTTCCCTATAATCCACACAAAGTCTGAGGGACCCATCCGCCTTCGTAGCAAACACTACTGGAGCTCCCCACTCCGATATACTTCGCCTTATGAACCCCTTCTCAAGCAACTCCCCTACTTGCTTATGAAGTTCTCTTCTCTCACGAGGAGCCATGTGGCGTACTGGCAAAGACACTGGTTTGGCATTATCCACCAAATAAATTCGGAAATCAATCTCCCGCTTCGGAGGTAAGCCCCTCACCTCCTCAAACACATCCGGATATTCCCGGACTACTCTAACAGATTGCAAACTCTCGACCGAAGCTTCAAGCGATTCAAGATAACTTAGCATAACAGAATCCCTGGGATTACAAGAGATCTCGAGAGTGTTACCCAGGCGGGTCATGAGCCTAACAACTCTCCTTTCGCAATCAAGAACGGCACCATTACTGGATAACCAGTCCATGCCCAAAATCAGCCCATAGCCCGTGAAGCCCAATACAAAAGCATCACATCTAAACTCAACGCTAAGTATAGAAATCTTCAAACCCAAACATATCATAGACAGATATATGGAGCCCCCAATTGGGTTTGAGACAACCAAGGGATCATCAACTAGACTGGTGTCTAAGTGCAGTGACTCAACTAACGATGATGAGATAAAAGAATGCGATGCGCCAGAGTCAAACAAAGTACGAACTGGATGATCAAACAGAAAAACCAGACTTTCAACGGAAATAGTTCTACCTCTCTGCTGAATCGGTGGAACTGAGAGAACCTGAACTTGCCCCCCTGACTGAGGTGGTGCTATAAGAGCTTGCACCTGCCCTCCTGAGGTAGACCCCGTCTTCTGCCCCTTCTTTGGGCAGTTTTTCACAAGATGCCCTGCTTCACCACAATGAAAGCAACCGGTCTTCTTCTTTTTGCGACAATCCTTACTAAGGTGTCCTGGTGTTCCACAATTGAAGCACTTCTTCTTCGTCTTCTTTTTGTCACCATTGCCTTTCCCGCCCTTGCCTTGTTGTTGTTGTTGCGGTTTCTTCTGATCCCCCTTTTTCTCTGGTGCCTTAGAATTCTTATCATCCTCATGCATAAGTGCCATGTAGACAAGTTTCTCAAAGGTGGCCCCCATAGGAATGTGAGTCATAGCTATTCCTTGCAATGGTTCGTTCAAGCCTCTAACGAACCTCAAAGCCTTCTTCTCCGGTGTATTCACCAACTCTATGCCAAATCTCGCTAATTGATTAAATTTGTTGACATATTCTTTCACCGTGAGATTCCCTTGCTTCAAATTCAAGAACTTCTCCATAAACAGATTCTCTTCCGCCCTTGAGAGAAACTTAGCCCCAAACCTTTGCTTAAAATCTGCCCAAGAGTCAACAGGGCGTTCTCCATTAGTGACCTCCCACCAGAATGAGGCCTCTCCCTTCATTAACCAAGCCGCCAACTTGACTTTCTTTCCCTCTTCCACTTCAAAGATATCTAGCAACTCTTCCACTTCCTTAAGCCAATCTCTAGCCTCTACGAAAGTCTCTGAACCAAGAAAAGGTTTTCCTCCTATAGCCTTGAACTCCTTGCAAACCTTAGCAAAATTATCCACTCTAGGCTGAGGAGGAGGAGCGGTTGTCTCTGGTGTAGTAGCATTGGCCGGACCCGCAGCCGCGGCCCTAGCCTCTTGCAACCTCCTATACCATAGTGGTATAACTAAACCCTCCGGGATGTTAAGATCTTCAGCCATGCTGAAACGAAAGAGGAAAGATTCAAAAAGGAGATTCCGAAAGATAAAGATATGGCTATTGGGGATTATGCTTTTCTTTTTCAAAAACTTTTTCTCTTAGAAGACATGCTTTTGAAAATACTTTCTTCGAAAATACTCTTAGAAAATAGTTTTTCTCAAAAATTTTATCTGTTCTGGTAACCTTAAGCTCTGATACCACGTGTAACACCCCACTCCCGCTATGATCACTCACTAAGGGAATGCCATAGCATCGGTGGAGTATTTTAGTGAATATAGAACAGAAAAATTACAACAAGACAGATATAAATAGTACTTGAAATTTTAAAACATCATCTCATAACAGCGGAAGTAAAACATGTCTGGTTACATCATAAAACCACAATAAAGGTCAAGTACAATATCCATCAAAATAAAGAAGTACATAATCCCACTCTCATACAATAGCCAAACAAAAGAAAAGATAACTGGATAACTGGAGCTTTACATCTATCCAAGCTCCTAAAGACTGGAACAGCAATCCGATCAAGCTCCACTACTGCTAGGATCCACCGTAGGACCTGAGGGTTGGGAAAAAGATAAAAACAACGGGGTCAGACATAAGTCTGAGCGAGTCCTATAACTTTAACAATACAATCGTTAAAGTAACCAGAGAAGACATAAACTGATATACGGTAACATATAGGGATGAATGGCTACCCTAAGCAGTCAACTAAACGAAGAATAAGGATAAAGACGCATCTACCCTCCCTAAGGTAAATTACTAAACCGCACCACACCAGTCGTTCCTAACTTAAAGGTTGATCCCACCCAAGGACTTATAAAATTTACTAATTAGTACTTGCGTACCCCTAGGTGACCAAGTAGGCGCCACGGGGCCCTACAATCCACTAGGTGTACACACTACTTCCCATTCGATCGGCTCCCTAACGTAGATACCCGTGCTGGCCCCACCGTGGGATGTATCATTCCCCAATGTGGCAACCTGATGAAACTAAAGGTGCACGGCTTATATCTACTCGATGCAACAACGGCTTACCTACCAGCCCGGGCCCACTCACGCATATGAAGCCCGTTGGACTTGCGTTGCCACCGCTAACCCGTTTGCCTCTTACAGTCAAGCCCAGTATGCGTGTCCCGTCCTCGACATGGGTCGAGCCCACAAAGATACGTATGGGTTACTGGTTGAAATGGGCCTCCACAAGCTACCCACCTAAGCTTGTCCCTTTTTCTAGTATATCCCACTTAACCCTTTAATCATGTTTTAATTACATGTTCCATTTTGGTTAAGTATTCTAATCGTATTTTCTATTGCCACCCAAGGCAACCACTAGATTTTCTCATGCCACCCGAGGCACCCACTTAACCCCTCATGTCCCTCTACATGCTAATGTGGTTAAGTGTTTCTTAATTAATTAATTAAGAACGTAACCTTTGTAAAGACCTCTCACATTAGACTGTCTTTTATGACCGCTGGTTAAGCCGGTTGGGTCCGGGCAGCCTTATGTCATAACAGAGTCTAACCTCGTGTCTTTACATTAATTACGTATTTAGTTTGTGCCTAAGACCTCTCACATTGGGCTAACATTTGTAGCAACTGGTTAGGCCGGTTGGGTCCGGGCAGTTTTACGCTACAACTGAGTCCAACCTCGTGTCTTAGTCAATTAATTACACCTAATTAATCACCCTCATAATTTTATATTAATTATCCCTAATTAATCAAGTTTTCTTAACATGGGTAGACCTAACTTAATAGGTAAATTCCCATGGGGTAGACCTAACTCAATAGGTAAATTCCCAACACATAGTATGGGTACACCTAACCAAATAGGCAAATTCCCATACTATGTTTATTTATTTTGTGTTATGCATAATTATATTAATTTCACACAATCTTATTAACTTATGCATTTAATTACCCCATCGTTCCCACGTAATTTCGTTCATGATATAACACATATAAAAGGTGTCAACTTGCATATGAATGAACATGTTTCAAAGGTGCCATCTTGCATATTAACAAACACATAACTTGCATATGAACTTGCATAACATGTCACATAACTTGCATATAATATGTCACATAACTTACATATTCATTTTGCATAACAAACTTGCATATTAGCTTATAGACTTGCATAATGTGTCATCATGAACTTGCATATTAATAAACATGTAACTTGCATATTTACATACATGTAACTCGCATATTAACAAACATGTAACTTGCATATAAAGAAACATGTAACTTGCATATTTACATACATGTAACTTGCATATTAACAAACATGTAACTTGCATATTAACAAACATGTAACTTGCATATTTACATACATGTAACTTGCATATTAACAAACATGTAACTTGCATATTTACATACATGTAACTTGCATAGCATATTACCATGAACTTGCATAACATGCATATGATTACATAGCCCACAACTTGCATATTTAGCATCATGCAAACATAACATACATCATATTAAACTTGCATAAGCTTACATACTCAACATGCATAAACATAAGATTAATGCTAACATCATATCATATGATTCAAAGCTCATTAACCCACATACAAAACCATAAATCTCATCACATCTCATCTAATTAGTTTACCAAAAGATCATCAAAGTGATAGAAACTCACAACTAGCAACTTTGAACACCAAATGAAGAAGATTAAGATGCTAAGAAGGGATTAGAAGTTGATTAGAGAGTGATTAGTATGCAACCCTCTTCATAAAATTAGTGGAGGCCATGAGAGCTAGCATTTTGCCATAGTTTAGTCACTAGGTTTAATTATGAATGAATTAGGGTAGGTTAGGGTCTTATTTATAGATTAGGCAAGTGTTTTAGGCCATAGGATTAACCCTAGATTCAATCCAAGCCATCAAAGCATGTCTTGGGGAAGAAGTCAAGTGTAGGAACCATCTAGGGCCTTTAGATTAAAGATGGACCATGAGAACCATTCAAATGCAAAATCTGCACTTGAGCGAATCGGCCCACGGGTTGACAGCCAAACACCCTGGATTAACCCCTAGTCGACCCAGCGGGCTCGGGTCGACTTCAAAAATCGGCCGGTTCGGTTATTCCCCTCTCCCAATTCGCTGTTTTGAGCATTTTTGCATATTTATTTATTAAATTTTCAATTATATATATATATATATATCAATATATATATATATATATATATATATCTACACAACCCATTTCACTTAATTAAGTATACTTTAATTTGGGAATTTTCGTGAAACTTCGCGAGGCCATATCTTGGTCATACGGACTCCGATTTTCGAAAACTCGGACTCTATTTCGCGTATTTTTCCGAGACGAACGCAATGGCATAGCCCGTTTCCCTTGATTCCCATTTTAGAATTAAATTCTGCCTCGATTTATGTTATTACAGGTTATTGAAAATACGGGTTGTTACAATTACTTTTGTTACTAATACAAAAGCATAGTTCAACTTAAATCATAATTTAAGTCTAACGATGGTACAAATATACTTATGCATAAATATTCCTAAACATGGTGTTTACTTTATTCAAGCAAACTTGCAAAAAGGTTTTTTTTTTTGAGTCTAACATAGCCATGTCTCACATATGTCATCATATAATTCTTGCTAACAATATAGAACTAACGTGGTTTTCAATTATGTAAAATATCAATCATAGCCTAGTCATATTCATAAGTTTGCAAATAGGTTTCTAGTACAAAACATGGCTTAATACATAGATCATGGTGCCAAAATTTCAACATAGTTTCCATATGAATTATGATAACCCAAACTTATTCCAATTACTTCACAAAAATGATGTTTGTATAAAAATACACATTATGATGGTATAATAGCAAAACCCCAAACTTGCATGAATTTCAATTAATCAACTACATACATGTAGCTTCAACATGGATTATATAATTTGCGAATATTCCGACGTATACTTGCATAAAACTACCGCATGTAGTTTTTCATAATGAATAACATAATTCAACAATATCCAAACGTATACAATATTCCAAATTGATAGCAACGCACAAATATGAATTACTTTATCGCCACAAATCAAGTATACAAACCAACACAATTATTTGTTCATACCAAAATAATACTCTACTTACAATCGTTGCGACAAATTCTCTAATTTAGGAATTTAGAGATGCGATTCCTTTTGACGTAGGCGTTGATTTGGTTTGCTTGAATTGCTTTAGGCTTTAGAATTTTCCTCCTAATCTTCTCTCCAATTGGTGGCTACTCCTAGACGTTCCTCAGCAACATGGCGGCCTTGTTCTTATTTTTGAATGAAGAGATTAGGGTTAGTCTAGGGTTGTTTTTATAGGGGTAATGAACTGATTAGGGCCATTGATGTTGCTTGGATTGATCGTAGCCATTCATCCTAAGGAGAGACCAATTAGAGCCCGCCACCTAGCCCTAATGACAAAGCAGACCACAGAAAATCGACCAACATAGAATAGGCCAGCCAGGTTGGGCTGGGTTCGACCTGGCTCTCGACCAGGTCGACACCCCTGTCGACAGCCCTGTCGACAGGCCTGTCGACCTGGTTAGACCAGGTCGACAGCCCAGTCGACCTGGGTGCGTCAGGCGGGCCTTTATCTGCCCTGGCCCATCGGGCCCTACTTCGGAATTTTTAATTGTTTTATTCTGTTTGAATTTTAAACTTAATTTAAAAACTTCTAAAGGCCATATCTTCTTCATACGGACTCCGTTTTTCGAAAACTCGGACTCTATTTCGCGTATTTTTCCGAGACGAACGAAATGGCGTAACCCGTTTCCCTTAGTTCTTTGATTTGAATTTTATTATACTTTAATTTATGAATTTCACAGTTATAGAATTCTCGGGGTGTTACATTCTCCCCCACTTAAAAGGATTTCGTCCCCGAAATCTTCAAGTTAGGAGGAATGTATATCCTAACATCCAATAATCCATCTACTCATCCATCAAACACGAGCATCCGTAGTCCTTAAAAGACTTCTAATGCTTCATGATCATATGCGAAGTGTGTGTGTACATGAACTTATCTAATGCAAAATCAGGCGGTCTACTGATTCAGTTGACCTCCTTAATGCGAATTATGTAAGTGCCATGAATCCATTATGCATGCAAATTTTTCCTATTCTTGATTCTACATGAGTGCACAATCATTCAATACAAATGCAACATCCACATGACAACACATTAATGTTCAACCATATACGAATGCAAACATATATGCATATGCAATATGAAGTGACTGAGCCGATCTAAACCCTAGATTGTGTGTGTATATGCAACCACGAGCAACCACTAGCAATCACTTGCAACCACTTGCAACCATCATCCATAACATGTTTCAATTACATGTTTCCATCCAAAGGGTTTCTACCTAAAAGACAAGGTCGAGGAAATATACCTAAAAAGATAGATAAAAGCGCAACTTAAGGAAAAGGAAAGATCAAGGATGTACCCTCGAACAGAAAAGGGTAGGCTGTGCGTATTCTAGCTTCAGTTTCCCAAGTCGCGTCTCCCTCGGCGTCGCTCCACTGAACTTTGACGAGCTTGACTTCGCGGTTGCGTAGCTTCTTCACTTCCGTTCCTAAGATGCGGGTTGGAACTTTTCTTATGGTTGCTTCGCGCTCCACTTCGGCCTCTTCGAGGATATTTGGCTCTACCATTTCAGCAGACTCATGTAGACATTTTCGGAGATGTGAAACGTGAAAGACGTTGTGGACTCCAGCCAACTTCTCGGGTAGCTCTAATCTATAGGCCATTTCCCCAATCTTCTCGATAATAGGGAATGGCCCTACGAATCTTGGCGCTAGCTTTCCTGTGGTCCCAAAACGAACAACGTTTCTTAGCGGTGATACCTTGAGAAAAACTCTGTCTCCAACCTCAAATTCAAGGTCGGTCCTCCTCTTGTCGGCATAGGACTTTTGTCTATCTTGGGCCGTCTTCATCCTTCTTCGTATTAAGTCTACTTTCTCTGAAGTTTCTCGGATCATATCTGGTCCAAGTATAAGCTTATCAGTAGACTCCCACCAACAAGTGGGCGATCGGCACGGTCTTCCATATAAAGCTTCGAAGGGCGCCATTCCGATGGTTGCTTGATAGCTGTTGTTGTAGGCAAATTCCACCAAAGGAAGGTGGTCTTCCCATGTCCCTCCGAAGTCAAGGACGCATAGTCTTAAAAGGTCTTCCAAAACTCTGTTCACTCTCTCCGTTTGGCCGTCGGTTTGCGGATGATAGGCTGTGCTCAAGCATAACTGCGTTCCTACTGCTTCTTGCAGACTCCGCCAAAACTCACTGGTGAAGATGGGGTCTCGGTCGCTAACAATGCTAGACGGTATTCCATGGAGTCGAACGATTTCCTTGAGGTAAAGTGATGCTAGGGATGAGGCAGTTCTTTTACTTTTGACTGGTAAAAAGTGGGCGTGTTTAGTAAGCCTATCCACTATTACCCAAATGCTAGTGTTGCCTCTCCTAGACCTAGGCAGCCCATCGATGAAGTCCATTGAGATGCTATCCCACTTCCACTGCGGGACCTCTAGAGGATGTAGTAGTCCGCCAGGCTTTTTCTGTTCCGCCTTAACCTGTTGGCACACCATACACTTAGAAACGAATTCTGCCACGTCCTTTTTCATGCGGTTCCAAAAGAAAGTCCTTTTTATATCTTTGTACATTTTATCTCCGCCTGGGTGTATCGTTATCTTGAAGTGATGTGCTTCCTCGAGAACCTTCATTACTAAATCTTTTGTTTGTGGGACGCACAGTCTTCCGTCTCGTCTTAGCAAACCTTTATCGTCGATGGAGTATCTGTTGAGGTGACTTGAAGTCTCACCCCTAATTAGCCTATCAATCATTTCCACAAGCTGAGGGTCTTCGCGTTGTGCTGTCCCTACTGAATCCACTAAAGTTGGGCGCACTTCGAGAGATGCTAGCAAGCCTGGTACGAAATCGGAGGAAGGCTTAAAGTCGAAGCTGGCTATAAACTCTAGGCTTTGTCTTTCAACAAACAATGGGCTTAGGGTCAATTTCTTTCGGCTCAACGCGTCTGCAACTACGTTGCCTTTGCCCGGAGTGTAGGAGATTTCGAAATCGTATGAGGCAAGAAACTCCATCCATCTTTGTTGCCTCAAGTTAAGATCCTTCTGCGAGAAAAGATATTTCAACGATTTATGGTCAGTGTAAAGTTCGAACTTCTCACCTAGGAGATAGTGTCGCCAAGACTTGAGTGCAAAGACGATGGCGGCTAACTCAAGATCGTGGGTTGGGTAGTTCCTTTCATGCACTTTCAACTGCCTCCCGCCATAAGCTACTACCCTTCCTTCTTGCATTAAAACGGCGCCTAGCCCTGTCCCACATGCATCCGTATAAACAGTGAACATCTTGCTCCCATCTGGCAGCGCCAAAACTGGGGCTGTTGTGAGAGCCCTTTTCAGCCGTTGGAAAGCAAACTCGCAATCCAAGTCCCAATTGAACACTAGATTCTTCTTGGTCAATTTCGTGAGCGGAGCTGAGATTTTCGCAAAATCCCTTATGAACTTTCGATAGAAACCCGCTAGTCCTAGAAAGCTTCGGACCTCAGTTGCATTCCTTGGTGTCTTCCAATCCTGTACCACCACTACCTTAGCAGGGTCCACGGCTAACCCTTGTTTGGATACTATGTGCCCAAGGAACCTCACCTCTTCTCTCCAAAAGTGGCATTTGGAGAATTTGGCTTTTAGTTGATGGACTCGCAAAGTTTCCATGATTGCCCTTAAGTGCTGAGCATGTTCCTCTTCACTCTTTGAGAAGATAAGGATATCATCTACGAAGACGACTACGAACTTGTTGAGGAAATCTCTGAATACCCTACTCATCAGGTCTACGAAGTAAGCAGGTGCATTTGTCAAGCCGAAAGGCATGACAAGCCATTCAAAGAAGCCGTCTGGGGTTCTGAATGCCGTTTTATCGATGCTATCTTCAGCCACCCTTAGCTGATGAAAACCGGTTGCTAAATCGAGCTGGGAGAAAACAGACGCTCCTACAAGCTGGTCAAATAAATCGTCAATTCTAGGGAGAGGGTGCCTATTCTTTTTCGTAAGCTTGTTGAGCTCCCTATAGTCAACACATAGACGGAGAGAACCATCCGCCTTTGTAGCGAACACCACTGGAGCGCCCCATTCTGAAATGCTCCTCCTAATGAACCCCTTCTCTAGAAGCTCTTTAATCTGTTTACTGAGCTCTTTTCTTTCTCGTGGAGCCATGTGTCTAACGGGCAACGCAACGGGCTTTGCATTATCTACAAGATATATGCGGAAGTCTATTTCCCGCTTCGGAGGCAAGCCCTTTACCTCTTCGAAGACATCCGGATATTCCCGGACCACTCTAACTGATTGCAAATTTTCAACAGAGGCATCTAGCGATTCAAGATAACTAAGCATAACCGCATACGAGGGATTACAAGAAATTTCCAAAGTATTACCGAGCTGGGTTAGGAGCCTAACAACCCTTTTCTCACAATCAAGGATGGCCCCATTACTGGATAGCCAATCCATACCCAAAATCAAACCATACCCCGAAAAGCCCAAAACAAAAGCACTACATTGAAATTCTACGCTTAGAATAGAAATTTTCAATCCCAAACATATCATAGACAAATGAGCTGGGCCCCCAATTGGGTTTGAAACAATTAAGGGGTCCTCTACCATACTAGTTTTTAGGTGTAGAGATTCTACTAAAGCGGACGAGATAAAGGAGTGTGATGCGCCAGAATCAAATAAAGTGCGAACGGGGTGATCATAAAGATAAACTACACTTTCTACAGAAGTGTTGGTACCTCGCTGTTGCAAAGGTGGCGCTTCTAGCACATGAACCTGTGTCCCTGGGGTGGATCCAGCCCTCTGCCCCTGTCCTCGTTTCTTTGGGCAGTCTTTAGCCCTGTGGCCCGTCTCACCGCAAGAAAAGCACCCACCATTCTCCTTGGCCTTCTTTTTCCGGCAGTCCTTTACTAAGTGCCCCACTTTGCCACAGAAATTACATTTCCTCTTCTCTTTGTTGCCTTTCCCGCCTTTCTTAAAGTCTGTCTTCTTAGGCTGCAAACCCTCTTTCTTCCCTTGAGAGCTTTCTGCCTTTGTCTCCTTCTTGCCCTTATCCTCCTCATTCAGCAATGCCATTTGCACCAATCTTTCATACGTGGCTCCCATGGGTATATGGGTCATGGCCAAACTGTGTAATGGCTCATTCAACCCTTTGACAAAACGGAGAGCCTTCTTGTGCGGGGTGTTGACTAGGTCCAGCCCAAACCTAGCCAGCTCATCGAACTGATTAACATACTCTCTGACTGTCTTGTTCCCTTGCTTAAGAAATAAGAATTTTTCCAACTGCAAACTCCTTTCTGCATCTGAGAGAAATTTAGTCTCAAACCTTGCCCTAAAGTCCTCCCATGTCTCCACTGGTCTTTCAGCATTAGTGACCTCCCACCAGTAGGAAGCCTCGCCCTTTAATAGCCACACTGCCAATTGTACTTTCTGCCTATCTTCTACCTCAAAGATGATGAATAGGTCCTCGGTTTCTTTCAGCCAATTCCTAGCTGCCACGAAGGACTCAGTTCCATGGAAATCCTTTCCTCCCATAGCTTTAAAATCTTTACATATCTTAGCAAACGTGTTTCCCCGTGGAGGAGGTGGAGGAAGAGGTGCTGCTGCAGCTGGATGATTTCCTGCAGCTGGGGGAGGAGGAACGGTAGGACCTGGCTGAGTGGCCCTTGCTTCTAAGAATCGTCTAAACCAACCAGGTATTGGTACCCCTTCTGGCAAGTTAAGATCTTCGGACATGCTGAAACAAAAGGATAGGTTCAAAACGAAGGATAAGAGATAGTACCTATGGCTTTGGGGAGTGGGCTTTGCCTTTTAAAAATAAAATAATATTTTTCTTTTTAAAAATGCTTCTTTAAATTTCCTTTTTTGAAAATAAATTTTCAAAACTTTTTATCTTATCTGGTAAACCTATGCTCTGATACCAAGTGAAACACCCCACCTCCGTTAGGGTCACTCTCAAAGGGAATGCCCTAATTTTGGTGGAGGTTTATAAGTATAAGTCACAGATATACAAGACAGATATAAGAACACATATTTGTAAACAGCGGAAAAACAACAACTTTTATTTCATAAAAGCAAATACGTGCTACAACAACATCACCATAATTGTCTTACATCTTTTCCAAAAACATAACATAACACTTTCATAATCTGTCTTGATTACATTATTTAAAGAAGCATAAATAAAACATAGATAAACTGCAAAAGCCCCATAGTGGTTGTCCAAAGCCATAGTTCAAAACGAAAGAGTTCAAGCAATACATTTCTCTTCTTCAAGCTGGATGTTAAGGCTGGTCAAGCTGCAATGTTCCCTCCCTGTGGACCTGAGGGGGGAAACGGAAGAAAAGAAGACGAAAGAAAAGTAGAGTCAGACATAAAGCCTGAGTAAGTCTAGTACTATTCTGTCTATGAATAAAGAACTGGGTATGATAAGTATAAACAAGAAGTGGGAAAGCACTATAAACTTAGTTAAGTTGTCTAGGGTCGAATGTACTATCGTACCCCATGTCAATCTCTGAACCCATATAAACTAGTTTCCAACTGGCACCCCATAATCAGGGTGATGTGATCCATTCTATGATGATCGGCTCCTACTCGCATAGTTACATGTGTCTTACGGCCCCCGATGTCGTAGTTACCTATGCTGGTCCCACCATGGGGTGTATCAAGTCCCATGGCGGCGGCCCGACACAACCTTAGGATGCACAGGTATGCTACTGGTGCCCAGTGCTTTATTTTTCTGCGCCGGAGTGTGTGCACGCCCGCACCCCGTTAGAACCTACACTGCTACACCACCGCCGTCGATTTGACCTCTTACAATCAGCCCAGTAATCGTGCCCCACCCTGCCTAGTTTCAGGGTATCATGATACACCTTTTAGGGTTACTGCTGAAAAGGGTCCCCCGTTACTAGGTTTTCTATCTCTAGCCAACATGCTAAGTTGGTTAAGTGTTTTCTAACCTAACCCCCACCAGTCCGTTTAGTTTAGCATGTTCCATTTTGATTAAGTCTTTAGTTCACTTAATCCTAACAATCCTGACTCAGCCTTAATTGTCTTATTAAGGCCCTGACCTCTCACATTAGACAGGTATTGTCGTGGCTGCCTGTTGCCGGTTGGTTCCGGGCAGTCTTACGCCATAACTCAGTCTAACCTCGGGTCCTTATTGGGCTCCATGTTTAACCTCTCACATTGGATAGGTATTGTTGTGACTACTGGACAGCCGGGCGGTTCCGGGCAGGTTTACATCACAACTCAATCCAACCTCGGGTTAAACACCTCGTATTTTCTACATTTACATATTTTGTCTTTCTTCTTTATTTATATGTAAATATTTGCGGCCCATTATTAAGTTAATGGTGTAAAGGTTACACCAATCATGGGCCCAACCCATTCTTGAATTTGGGCCCCTATACTTTATCTTTTCATTTATTAGTTAATTAATTTAGCCCAATGTTTTTCCTCCGTTTAATACGTTCGTTCATATGTTGGGCTTAACCCTTTTAAGCCCAACTTAGCCATGCGAAAGAGGGGAGGCTTAAAGCGTGATTACATACACAAAAAGGGGATTGTGAGCGCATGAACTTGCAATGTGACGTTGGAACTACAAAATAGAAACTGGTGTACTTGCATAGTAGTAACATATACTTTGGTCATAAAGCATAGGTGACATGAATCAAACCATGTAAACTTGTAGTTAAGATAAGAATCTAAATTAGGTGTCACATAGTCTTAACTACAACATAGACCTATGTTCTTATTTAGGCATGATGTCAAACATAAGCAAATCATGTTCATAAGGTTTCTACATGTTTACAAAGAGGATTACTTTTGTTACTAATACAAAAGCATAGTTCAACTTAAATCATAATTTAAGTCTAACGATGGTACAAATATACTTATGCATAAATATTCCTAAACATGGTGTTTACTTTATTCAAGCAAACTTGCAAAAAGGGTTTTTTTTTTTGAGTCTAACCTAGCCATGTCTCACATATGTCATCATATAATTCTTGCTAACAATATAGAACTAACGTGGTTTTCAATTATGTAAAATATCAATCATAGGCTAGTCATATTCATAAGTTTGCAAATAGGTTTCTAGTACAAAACATGGCTTAATACATAGATCATGGTGCCAAAATTTCAACATAGTTTCCATATGAATTATGATAACCCAAACTTATTCCAATTACTTCACAAAAATGATGTTTGTATAAAAATACACATTATGATGGTATAATAGCAAAACCCCAAACTTGCATGAATTTCAATTAATCAACTACATACATGTAGCTTCAACATGGATTACATAATTTGCGAATATTCCGACGTATACTTGCATAAAACTACCGCATGTAGTTTTTCATAATGAATAACATAATTCAACAATATCCAAACGTATACAATATTCCAAATTGATAGCAACGCACAAATATGAATTACTTTATCGCCACAAATCAAGTATACAAACCAACACAATTATTTGTTCATACCAAAATAATACTCTACTTACAATCGTTGCGGCAAATTCTCTAATTTAGGAATTTAGAGATGCGATTCCTTTTGACGTAGGCTTTGATTTGGTTTGCTTGAATTGCTTTAGGCTTTAGAATTTTCCTCCTAATCTTCTCTCCAATTGGTGGCTACTCCTAGACGTTCCTCAGCAACATGGCGGCCTTGTTCTTATTTTTGAATGAATAGATTAGGGTTAGTCTAGGGTTGTTTTTATAGGGGTAATGAACTGATTAGGGCCATTGATGTTGCTTGGATTGATCGTAGCCATTCATCCTAAGGAGAGACCAATTAGAGCCCGCCACCTAGCCCTAATGACAAAGCAGACCACAGAAAATCGACCAACATAGAATAAGCCAGCCAGGTTGGGCTGGGTTCGACCTGGCTCTCGACCAGGTCGACACCCCTGTCGACAGCCCTGTCGACCTGGTTAGACCAGGTCGACAGCCCAGTCGACCTGGGTGCGTCAGGCGGGCCTTTATCTGCCCTGGCCCATCGGGCCCCACTTCGGAATTTTTAATTGTTTTATTCTGTTTGAATTTTAAACTTAATTTAAAAACTTCTGAAGGCCATATCTTCTTCATACGGACTCCGTTTTTCGAAAACTCGGACTCTATTTCGCGTATTTTTCCGAGACGAACGAAATGGCGTAACCCGTTTCCCTTAGTTCTTTGATTTGAATTTGATTATACTTTAATTTATGAATTTCACAGTTATAGAATTCTCGGGGTGTTACAATAACTGTTTTAGTTCTCACACCAGTCCCATGACTGACCTGGAGTTTATTGTTTTAACCTAAACTCTGGGTGCCCCTATTTTCCGCACGGGCAGCTAGTAGTTTTGGTTTTGCAGATTTATATTCGCAGGTTCCTGATATACAGCTGGAACGATGCTCGGAAAGCTCTGTATCCGTGTATCACTTCTAGTTGTGCTTTTGTATTATTTTTCCGCTGTTATGTAATTTATTGTAATCTCTGATATTTATCGAATGTAATTTATTCATTTATACTCTGTATATTCTTGTATCTGATGGAATTGTTGTAATAACAATGAAATGTTCTTCCGTCTGCGTCCTTTTGTGTGTTGTTCTCAAAGTATTCGTGCTTCCCTTCACGGGGAAGTTACGGGTTCTCAGTTTGGTATCAGAGCTTTGGTTTACAGAGCTCGAGAACAAGACACATTAGAACCATACGAAAGAATTCATCAGATATTGGATTAGCAATATCCAATTAGAATGACTCGTTAGAGATAGGATCAGTAGTATCCTAGAACGAGTGTGAAGAGTATATTTTTCAAATGAAAACAATTTTGTTTTAAAATTTAAATCTCTTTATACGTATTTGAATATTTATTTATTTTGAATATTGACAATCGAGTATATATAGATTTCGCGTATACGCGTCATGAACGTATAGTCGAAGTTTTAATATACTGGATAGATATAGAATCACATTCTAGACACCCGGGGATAATTCTGATGATGTGGCCACATCATCAGTATTTATATTCGTGTTTCGAAGGTGTGATTTCTATATATTTCCATTAGACTGGTGTGAGAACCAAAACTAATATAGCTAGAATACATTGTTGTGATTTGGCATCAAAACATGATTTTCTTTATATATATCAAAATTATGAATTTGAAACTCTAATCCACTAATTGATTGATGTTGGTGTTGTTTGTTTATTTGTTTGCTAATTTTTAACCACTATGCCTAATTGAACCGAATATTGAATTGTATTGAAAATTGGTCGCATTTGCTTGCATACACATATACTTCCATTGAACAGGTCATAGCAAGGAGGCTAGAGCCGAAGAATAAAATTTGTTTGCCCGACAAATAGGTACATGTTTACTACATAATTTACTGTTTTGTTTGGGTGATGATGATTTTATGAGCCTATTGGCTAGCCGCTTGGCTTTTTCTTTTTCTTTTTGAGATCTGAAGGACCGGGGAAGCTATTTGAAATTCCCCGATGCTCCCGGTGCAGGGGAGGTTATGGCGAAATTTTTCAAAAATTTAGGGTGTTAGCCAAATTTTTGAAATTTTGAAAATTCTCAGAAACTAAAGAGTTGGAGAACGGAAGTCAGATCGAATGTAGAGCTTATTAATCAAACCACTTTCGACTTTGTTCCTTTTCGGGGACGAAAAGTTTTAAGTGGGGGAGATTGTAATAACCCGAAAATCTGGGCCAGTTTAAAATTTTTATTTTGGCGATTTTAGCGAATTTTGAAGATTTAAAATGAATTATTTTAAATAAAATCAACGAGAAATTTATTTTGAATATAATTCGACGTATATATTATATACGTCGTCGTTAGAATATAAATATTTATATATAATTATAAATAGAATTGAAAATGGCGCGGTAGTTCGATAATTCGATTTCAAACTTCAATTGAATGTACCGGGTGCAAAACAAACCGGATTTTAGTGAAACCAAAAATATCTAAATCTGTTTGATCATATCTTTCTAACGGATGTAAGAAACTGAGATTTCACTTTAAAAATTGAGAGATATGTCCAGTTGAAAATTCTGAATAGTCGCTATGGAATTCAGGCCCTTAAAAATGGACATTTTGCAAATGACCCCGGATTTCGACGAAACCACTTTTGTTGGGTCCGTGATGTCAAATTATTGCTAGATTCCAAATTTCATAATTTTTCGAATCAATATGTGAGCGTGGCAAAGGAAAACGCGTTTGACCAGTTTCAGTTGATTTTAATCGACTGGAAATTGGCCATTTTTCCAACGGTCTCAGAATTCGACGAAACTAGTTTTGTTAGGACCGTATCGTCAATACGAAGCTAGAAAATATTTTTCGAGAATTTTTAGAGTTAGTATGTGACCCCGGTAATTTGAAATGTACGTTTAAAATTCAATATAGTGATTTAAATGTAAATTTAACGGAAACTGATTCAAACGATCAAATCAACCTGCGATACATATCCCATTGTGTTCGGAATAGGGGTAATATGCTATGGACGACAGGCGGTGGGCCTCGTTTCGAGGTCGTATGTAAAAGTCAACTTTTTGAAATATAAATTAATTAAAATAATAATAATAAAAAATATAAAACCCCCCCTTTTTTTCTCGTTTACATTCAACAGAATAAAAAAAGAGAGAGAGAAAAGCGAGAGAGACGTGGGCGACGGGGGGAAGCCGCCGCCACATCGCGCCTCCCCCAGAGCCGCCGCCGCTTCCTCTTCTTCCTCCCTTCCTCCAGCCCCCCCTCCGATCCTCCGCCTTCTTCTTCCCTCTGTCACGAAACCCGAATACCCCCAAAACCCCTATCGCCCAAAACCCTAGCCTCGCCGCAGGCCAGCGCCTCCACCGCCTCCACCGTGCCGCCACCAACCCGCGACCCCCCAGACCACGCAGCACGACAGCGAAACCCCCCCTCCGCCTTCGATTTTTACTGTAAGTGTTTTTATTTTATTTTTATTTTTATTTTCAATTCTGATTTTAAAAGCATTTAAAACTGATTTTTTATTTATTTTTAAAACTGTAAAGATTTATTTTTAAAACTGATTTTTTATTTATTTTTAAAACTGTAAAGATTTATTTTTAAAACTGATTTTTTTATTTATTTTTAAAACTGTAAAGATCTTTATATGTAAAAAGGCAAAAGACATGATTTTTAAAAATAGGAAAGGCGATATTTTGAGAAAAGTAGTGAAATAGAGATATGATTCTTATATTTTTAAAGTATTAAAAATATGATTTTTATAGGATAGAGAATATAAAAATATCATCTTTGTATATGTAGCGAAATAAAAATCTGATTTTTATTTTATATACGTTGAAATAAAGTGGTGATTTTCATAACGATGAAATCTATATTTTTGTAAGGGTGAAGTCTTTATAGTTAAAAAGGCGAGATCTTTATATAGAAAATAGAGAAGTAAAAATATAATTTTTATATATTGAATAACGAAATAAAAATTCGATTTTTAAATATATGAAGTGATTATAAAAATATGATTTTTAAATGGAAAGTAAATAAATAAAAATGTGATTTTTATTTTAAAGACATCGAAATATAAAAATGTGTGATTTTTATATATGTAGTGACTACGGGCAACGAAGATGGCGAAGATGGGATAACGATGAAGATTTCTATCAATGAAGTATCGTGAAGTTGGATAGCTATTGGTGAGAACTTCTCACTCTAGATTCTCTTTTTCTAGTTATATATATATACTAGGATGTAGACGGTGCTTAGTAGCACCCGACACCCGTCATCCACAAACCATGGATGGCTTGTTTGTGAAATTGTTTGGTTGTGTAGTTGATTAGTCTAATTGGTTTGAATTGTTTGGTGAATTGAAATGGATTTGATTGATGTGTGAATGGCGTGGGCCTTCACTAGACCGGGGATAAGGCTAGGCCTCGTCCCGTTTCTAGTATCGTGTCGTTATGCCGCCGAAATTTCCCAAAATATGTTAGAAAAATAAAAATATCATTTTTATTGTGTAAATGAACTGAAAATAAATTCATGTGTTGAAATAGATTATTTTATCGTTAAAAATATAATTTTTAACGTGAAAGTGAATAAATAAAATATTCATTTACAAACCGGACGGTTTGTTTATGTACACTGATTTGACTGATATTGATTGGGATGATAAATTTTACACATCGCCCAACTGCACAAATAAAATCTGTGTTTGATTGTTTGAAACCCCACACGGGTGTTGGGATGAAATTTGAAGTTCACTCATCCTGATTGATTAAATATGTTAATCGATTGATTGACAGGCTGTTATAAGCGTTAGATATTTATATTTGATGCTTATACAGTGTAGTGCACTTTCGTTGATGGTTGATTGTTTATCAATGCTATTATATACATGTGTTGTATGGAATCCATATAATTAACATTATATGGTGATTGATTGGGCCTCATTCCAATCGGGAAAATAAGGAATATTATAAAAGAAAATTCATGTGTTGAATATAAAAATAGTCATGTGTTGACGATGTTCATGTGTTGAGTGAAATATTTTATACAATGAAATTTACATCTTTATCATATTTAAAATTAGAACTACTTCTCAGTAGAAGTCTAATTGAAAATCAAACGATAGATACCATAGTTTTATAAAATATTTTACATAACAAAAATAGTGATGTGTTGACAGTACTCATGTGTTGAGATTAGTCGTGTGTTGAAAGAAATATAGATTCATGTGTTGAATGAAATAAATATTCATTTGTTGAATAGAATAACGAATTTATTGGAATATATAAAGCCGTGTTGATTAGAGATGCGTTATTTTGACGCGAACGATATTTATATCGATTTTATTCGTTGTATAATGAATGTTGTAAAAGTGATTTCAAAATTGAATATTTTGAAAGGAAATTCAAATTGAATTAGATTAAAAATTGAAATTGAAATTTTATTGAATCAATTTGAAATGAATTCGAATCGAATAGAAAATGAATTCGATTCAAATTGAATAGAAAGTGAATTTGAATTCGAGTAAAATAGAAATGAATTCAAATTGAATTAGATTGAAATTGAAATTTCAAACAAACTGAAATTGAATTGAAATCAATTTGAAACGAATTCGAATTAGATCAAATAGAAGGTAAATTCGAATTGAATTGAATTGAAACGAATTTGAATTTGAATTTGAATTGAATTGAAATGAACTCGAATTGAATTGAAATCAAATCGATTTGAAATTGAAGATGAAGTTGAAATTGTTTTTGAAACGAATTTAAAACGATTTATAAAATACGTTTTTAAAAGGAAATCGACGAAATATATATAATATATATATTATATATATAATGGCCTGAATAGAACGCGCCGCGCCGCGGTAGTTCGTGAATTTCGACCATTGACTTCGAATTGACGTTGCGGGAGATCCGACCGTCGGATTCTCCTAAAACCGGAACCGTTGGGTTTGTATCGAAAAGAGCTTTCCAATGAATATTAGAAATTTGAAATCTAACGGTTGGATTTGGAATTATGTCCAAATCAAATTCGAAAAAGGTCGCTGTAAGTGCAGTTCGATGGCCGTTGTTGGAAATCGACTGTACGGGCCTTGATAAAATTATCAAAAATATCTATAATTTGTGTAAAATTATAATATGTGAATTGGAAAGAATTGGGCTGGAAAATTCCACATTAGAAGATAGAAATAGATTTTTATCGAAATGAACTAGTTGTGAACTAGAATTAAAATCAATTTATTTTTGAAATAAATAAATTGAATTTAAAAGTGATTTTAAAAATAACCAATATTCCCAATAGGTGAAGTGGAAGTGGAGTTGAATTGAAATTATCTTCGGGATATTTCGATGTTGGATTTCGTGACTATACAGATATTGTTATGGGAATTTGAAAGATATTTTATATCGTTATTTCCAATACGATATTTGTTGGTTTCAGAATTTGGTATTGAATATAAGTCGATATATTTTCTATTCAGAGCCTTGTATTTAATATCAAATGTGATTTGGTTTGTCGTGAATCGTGTTTTGATGACATTGGTTCTTTAACCCAGTTAAAGGCAGGATATTGATTTTTGAAAAGATTAAAACTAAGTGGAGTTTTAATGAATCTTTAATTAGATTAAAATGTGAATTGATAATTTAAATTATCAAATCTGAAAAGTGATCGAGAGTGGAGTATCACCAGTTTTGCTCCAAAGCGATAGTTAAATCTTTAATTAGATTTGAACGTGAAATGGTAATTAATTTTACCGATAACACCGTGGTGTTAGGAATCGAGTATCACCAGTTTTGCTCCATGGGATATATAGGTTGGGATTGGGAAATAAAATAAATAATGACTTCGGTGTGGTTCGTTAATCCCGACTAGTTTGAAATGATATCCAAAGGAAGATTAAAGAATAAATTTAGAAGAATTTATCTCGGATAAAATTAATGGGAACCTTTCCCTAAGAATGTGATTTTGTGAATAAAAGAATATTCTGAATTGGAATGAGGCGTTTGTTGTGTTTGTGTAACAGTCGTTTATTATATACGTGGGTTATTCAGAAAGGCCGTGTTATACCCATTCTGAATAACCGATTCGACGAGATGTCAAAGATGAAGACGGTGGTTGAAGACCGGAAGTCTTCACATCGTTTGGGTGATTACTGATGATCTTGATTGGGCTGTACACCCAGGATGAGGGAATCAGTTGGTGATCGTCCAGACGTACTTGGAGATGGATGGATATGCGAGGAAAGTGCCTCCGGTTTCGTTCAGACCCAGAGCGAACTTGTAAATGGATTGTGTGTCTGACATTGGATTTTATTCTGTGTTGATTGATCTCTATTAAATATACATCTGTTTGGCGGCGGAGAATTTATTCTCTTGCTTAACGCCCTTCTCTGAGACGTACGAGCTCAGAGGTTGTATATCGATGGACATCAGTCGCATGGAGTGAATTGCCAATGTGGCATGCGTAAGTGGCAGTTGATCAAGGCTTCTGTTGAAAAGCAAAGTCTTGTGGTTGATGATCAAAGCACGGCCTGTGTGGCGTAGCTTTGTGTATAACGTGAATTCGCGAGCCTCACACCTCGGTATGAGTCAAAAACGGGATAGTGACTGCAGGGAGAGCACGACGTTTCTTTCTAGCTAGGGTGGTGTCAGTGACCTACCAGCCCTGACATTTATATACTTTTCACCTGTGTGGTTGTTGGAATGCGAGGCGCCTCGGATATAGGTCTGTAAGGACCGGGAAACGTGTGTTCAGGAATAACTAATCCTCAAAAGTAAGAGAGGACCGGCCCTGAAGATCCAAGGATCATAGTGGGGTCCTGGGACATTTGCTAGAGTGTCTCGAATCGGAGAGGAGCTTGCCCCTTGCCTCGGCTCATGACGGAAATCCAATTTCCAATACGTGATAGTGCGGTTTTATTTGTAGAACCTAGTATGGCGACATAGTGGTATGGGTCATTCATGCCGCCTATGATTGATATTTATGATTGAAATTGTTTTGACACTATACACTTATAATAGTATCAAATAATGTGTTTTAAACGTATCAAGCATGCTTTGGCTGTTATAAGGTAAAAACCCTATCCTCCGGCTTGCGTTGCATTGTGTGATGGGACCTGGGTCTTATAACACCTTCATTTTTCTTTATTTAGCATTGCGCTGTTTGTTTTATGCACTGGTATTCTTGGGAGGAAACCCGTTCCGTGTTATACGGCGTGGTCCCTTGATTTACCGAACTTTAAAATAAAGAATTATAACTGTTTTAGTTCTCACACCAGTCCCATGACTGACCTGGAGTTTATTGTTTTAACCTAAACTCTGGGTGCCCCTATTTTCCGCACGGGCAGCTAGTAGTTTTGGTTTTGTAGATTTATATTCGCAGGTTCCTGATATACAGCTGGAACGATGCTCGGAAAGCTCTGTATCCGTGTATCACTTCTAGTTGTGCTTTTGTATTATTTTTCCGCTGTTATGTAATTTATTGTAATCTCTGATATTTATCGAATGTAATTTATTCATTTATACTCTGTATATTCTTGTATCTGATGGAATTGTTGTAATAACAATGAAATGTTCTTCTGTTTGCGTTCTATTTTGTCTTGTCCTCAATTCTATCCGTGCTTTCCTTCACGGGGAAGTTCGGGTCGTCTCATTTTTTTTTTCAAATTTCAAAACACACAACATAACATAAAATAATTTTAGGAACCTATTTAGTAGCAAGAAACGATAAATAAAAGAGAATATATATATACTTATAGTTGATTTAAAGGAAAGGAAGAAAGAAGGAAGAAAAAAAAAACGTTGGAAAACAAAAGAAGAGAGAAAAGAGAAAACGAGAATGTTAATTAATACATGAGGTAGAAATGGGAAAGAAAATAAGAGGAGAGAAGGAAGTATGTTAAATATAAAGACAAATAAAATGAATGCATTATTTATTGCTTGATAGGAAATTGTGAAACTTTTCAAATTTCAAAACATATAATATTAAAATGTTAGAGTTTAAGGAACATGTTAAATTAGACATACACATAATAAGGTTAAAAAAAAATTCTAGATATATGCACAGACAATGCTGATAGTTTTGTAGTTTTTTTTCTCTCACTTTGTTTCTTAAACTAAAAAGAAAAAGGGAAACATAAATACATAGAGTTGATTTATTTTTGAAGAAAAATAATGATGGATAAAAAAAAGGGAAAGAGAAATAACGGGATGTAATTTAAGAGATAAGAATACATATGCGAAAATAGAATGTAGAGAAATAAATTTAAAATGAGGAATAATAAACTAATAAATAAAGGAAATAAATGAATGCGTAGAAAGGAAGGTAAATGAGGCAGGTAACCATGCATCCATGTTATGGCCTTTTATGTTTCATTATTTTAGTTTGACATAAAATTTCATTCCTCTATGAAAATTGACCGTCCTTATTGTTTGCCTTCATCGTGGATATAATATATGGATATGTTTTAAAAATATATGCTGGATGTGTGGTTTAATAGTGCATATGAATCTTTAATTAGCTATATCTACTAAATAAACTAAAAATCTTGTATTTTCAAAGACGACAAGTCGCGGTTCACACTTATATCTTTGAACCTTTTATTTTCTATTTTTTTAATACACATAAATGGTTCGGGACCCTTTTCATTTTTTTTTAAATTCGAATGTTTCACAAATTAAAGAAATAAAAGTGGCATAATGCATAAAACATAAATGGAAATGAATTTTATAAAGAATGGACGCATACAATATATGGTCGAAGAAAAATGAAGTGGAAGAAATATTGTGCTCATAATTTATTGCTCTAAAAAGAGTTTAATAGGGAAAGTAGAAAAAGATTAGGAAAGAAAATAAACTTCATAAAATGTGAATGAGCAAAGAAATTTTGTGCAAGATTTATTTGACTATTAATGTCAACATTAATTAACGAACGTTACTTTGTCTATCACATGCGACATGAAATTTACTATATAAATAAAGTGAAACAAATAGATTTTATCATTTAATTTTTCAAATCAAACATATCTTATAGTTGACACTCAACTTTGTGCCAATTTCTTATTAAAAATTATATTGAACCTTTAAAATAAAATCAAGGATTCAACTGCTATTATTATTATTTTAACATAAAAATAAAATTATTAAATTCTCCCGTATTTTCTAACAAAATTTTATGAAATAAAAATTTTAAATTTATTCCAAATTTGCGGGTTGTTACAATCTCCCCCACTTAAAACTTTTCGTCCTCGAAAAGGAACGAAGCTGGGAAAAGAAGACAGCAAGTTCGTATTCTATGTCACAGTTACGCTTTCTCGTATACGTAATACTCTCAACTCATTCTAGGGCATTACTAATCCCATCTCTAACGAGTTTTCTCATTCTAGGATTCTGCTGATCCTGTCTCTAATGAGTATTCTTTTATAGGATATTTCTAATCCTACCTCTGATGAGTCTCTTGTCCCGTTCTAACGAGTTGTACCCCAAAGATTTGAATTAACCAAAGCTCTGATACCAAAATGAAATGACCCGAAAATCGCCCTTGCGGGAGATCGCCAGATATGCTTACTTTGGGCTACAACACATCAGAACAACAACAACAGACTTTTATAAACATCATAATAATGTTACATCAGAGTACAGAATATATCAGAGTATATTGAATAAAATTACAGCGGAAGATAAATTACAATATTATTATACATTACAGCGGACACAATAAAATAGATACAACGAAAGACAACTATGCTTTGTACACAGCTTTAAGCTTCAATCCAGAATCCTGCTCGAGATAAGGACCTGTAGACAAATTACTCGACTGCCCGTGTGGAAAGAGGGCACCCGAGTTTGTAAAGGTAGAAACAAACAACGGGTCAGTTATGGGACTGGTATGAGAATTCTTAACTAATTTCACTAATAACAGTAAGACAAATCCAAGGACCACGCTGATAACGCGGAATGGGTTTACTCCAATGGATTGTCGTGCACAAATTAAAGTAAATCGTTAAACAACGCAATGTTTTTTGGAAAAATGAAACCATTATAAGACCCAAGTCCCATCACACAATGCAACGCAAACTGGAGGATAGGGTTTTACCTTATAATGGTCAAAGGATGCTTGATACGATAAAAAGGGATTTGATATTAGTGTGTATATGTTTTGATAAAAACATTTCAATCATAATGTATCAATCATAGACGGCATAGTACCTCATCCTACTATGTCACCATACTAGTTCTACAATTAAAACCGCATGAGGTCGTATTGGAAATTGGGTTTCCATCATGAGTCAAGGCTAGGGAGGAGCTCCTTACCGATTCGAGACACTCTACCTAATGTCTCAGGATCCCCCGTAGTGAACCCTTGGATAGCTGCAGGGCCGGTCCACACATAGAGCTTTATGGATTAGTTATTCCTGAATACACGTTTCCCGATCCTATAGGACATATCATCCGAGGCGCCTCATACCATCATCCACATAAGTAAATATCAGCCAGTTTTAAGCACCGACACTACTTCCAGCTAGAAAGAAACGTGCTGCTCTCCCTGCATTCCCTTCTCCCGTTTTAGACTCAACCGGGTTGTGAGGCTCGCAAAGTAACGTTATACACAAAGCTACGCCTAAACAGGCTGTGCTTTGATCATCAACCATAAGGCCTGCTTTTCAACAAAAGCCTTGATCATTGCATTTTAGTATGCCACACTTTCACTCCATATCACACTACCAATCCTTTGCCGAAATATATGAAAGGGTGTTAAGCAAGAGAATAAATTCTCCGCCACCAATCATTCATACATTCGGCAGAAAATCAATAAATACAATATAAAGGAGTACAATGTCAGACACACGTTCCATTTATAAGCCTATGCTCTGGGTCTGAGCGAAAGCCAAATCCGTACAAATCAACACTACGTCCAGATAACTACCATCTTAGCCCTGTTTTGGGAGCAAATCAATCAAGGGCCTCAACACTAGCTACCCATTCGATGTGAAGATCGTCGGTCTTCAATCGCCGTCTTCAATTCTTCGAACGTCGTATCATTATTTGGAATGAGAGTAAACTCGAACTTTCCAAATAACTTGCGTGATCTAAAACTAGGTGCTATACATAAGCCACATCAATGCCTCATTCCAATTCAGAATATCCTTTTAATAAAGTATTCACATTATTAGGGAAAGGTTCCCATAATTTTATTAACGATAAATCTTTCAACTTATTTTTTAATCTTCCTTTATTCACCTTCAATCTAATTAAAGATTTATTTAAAACTTTATTAAGTTTTAGTCTTCTAAAATCATTGTTAAATGACTAATCACTTTTCTGGAATGATCTTATCTTTAATCCGGGTTTAAGAACTGATGTTATTTAAAACATAGTTCACGAGAGACCCCATTTCGTGTTTCATTAATTCATAATTTAATATATAATATTAGGCACCTCTTCTTTTAGAAAATTTCATTTAATCTTAATTAAAAGATTAATTAATAACAAACCAAAATTTCACTTTTGATTTGAGTTCCAAGAACTAATGTCCTTCAAAACATTGTTCACAAACAACCCATAATCAATTTCCTTTTTATTACAATTATAATTAATAATTGAGAATCTCATTTAAATCTAAATAAAAAAATCCTTATTTTAACGTATTTTAAAACGTTTATAAATTCGTTTCCAAGACGATTCCAACTTTTATTCCAACTATAATCTAAAAATTGTTTATTCTATAGGTTATCCTTTTATAATAATATAATTTTCCAAAATATTAATTTTGAAATTTCTCTTTTGATATTCATTATAAAATGGATAAAATAAATCGATAAACGCGTTCGGGTTTTTAAAATGCGTTGCTATTTTGAAAATGGATTAAATAGCCCAACTCATTTTCTTATCCATTTGTATTTTATAATGGGCTAGACCTCTCACATTAAGCCTACGACTTGTGGATGCTGGATGTGCCGGTCGGTTCCGGGCAGACTTATTCCACCAGTTGGGCTTAACCTCGTGTCATGGCCCGTTTCGTATTGTGCACTTGGACCTCTCACATTAGGTTCAACATTAGTGGCTGCTGGATATGCCGGTCGGGTCCGGGCAGACTTACACCACAAATGTAACCTAACCTCGTGTCTAAGCACAATTATAATTTATAATTATAATTATTTTTTCCAAAACATATTATTTGAAATTATCCTTTCCATTAAGGAGTCTTAATTTTAAGATATTATTTACTTCTAAATATCTTGATTTCAAGTATCCTAATATAAATTGTAACTTTTCATGTTCTTATAATATTAAAATAATAATATTTTCAAAATGTATAATTTTTGAATTTCAAACTTCCAATATTAATTAATTATTTATTACTGCATTAACCATTCTTGATAACTTTAGAAAATTTTGCATTGGAATGAGACTCAAATCAAATACCATTAATTAATGGATTCATACAACGCATCTGTGAAATAATGATAGACATTCATTTATCACCAAATTAACAATAACATTCAGATAACATTCACACAACATTCAAATGACATTCAAACAATATCCAAATAATAATATATTATTTGTGCACTTGGGCGATGTGTGAAAATATCAGCCCAATCAACAAATACAAGTTAGGCAACTTGTATATGGCAGTGTAACATATTTGAATTATCATAAATAATAATAAATTAACATTAATTAGCGTGCTACCTATTTTCAAAATTCAAACATTGTATCACATCCAAACATCAATTCACAACAAATCATGCATGCCACAGAAATAATTCACAAACATTCACCATAGACATTTATATACATTTATGAAAATAAGTAATAACCGTAAATTAAATAACACTGACTTTACTTTCCTTTTTCTTAAAATTAATCCAGCTTTTGTTTACTAACATGTAAATTTATAATACATGAAATTAATCCAACTTTTATACTCATATAAATGACAAATTTTTATATTTACATAATGACAACCTTTTCTTACATTAACATAAAGAATTTTTTTTATCAACATAAAGATAACCTTTTTTTATACTTTCATAAATGATAACTTTTATATTAACATAATTGACATATTTATATCATAAATGACAAATTGATATTAACATAATTGACCAGTTTATCAACAAAATGATACTTTAATGTTAACAAAATATTTCTCAACATGATGAACAAAAATTAGGTTTTCATTTGTTTACAATTTTATTTTTACATGTAAAATAATGTTTTTATGTAAACAAGTCTGTACACTAACAAATAAAAATAATGTTTTTATTGTAACAAATTCTATGACAGTAAAAATGTTTATTCTGAATTTAAATAACATTTCCAAATAAGATGATATTTTTGATCTAATTAAACAAGTCTAATCAAAATGATACTTTTGTTCTAGTATGGCAATTATAGCATAAAAGATATTTTTATTCTCATATGACAATTTTAACATAAAAGATATTTCTAAATAAAATAACATGTTTTAACTAAAATAACATGTTTTTGGTTTCAACATTTCTAATTCAACGAAACGACAAACAAATTTTATTATGTCAATTCTCAATTAACAAAAATGACAACTTTATATTGTCAATTCTAATTTCAACGAACAAAACAATCTTAAATTGTCAATTCATATTTCAACAGAAACAAATAATTTTGCTCCCCTATTTGGTTACAACAAAAATTAATAATTTTGTTTTCAATACTTTGGTCATGACAAAATGATATATTTGTTCTCAGCAAAAATGACATATTTATTCACAACTAGTTTATTATAACAACAATGATACATTTGTTCACAACTATTCTATAATAACAAAAATGACATATTTGATTCAACAATTGCACTTTAACTAGAGCGACAATTTTAATCTGATTATTCTTTCTAACAAAGATTGGTATTCTTGTTTCCATAGTTTTATTCAACGCAAACATCAAACATTTTATAATAACAAACATGTTATGTTTATCACAGGAATCATCCAGTCAATAGATCTCTATACAGTGACAATTCCAAATCAAATCACGTATGATAATAAATTTGAATTTAACAACGGATCAGGAGAAAAATCACAATTGGTCATTTTTAATTTAAATAAATAAATAAAATTAATAGAATTCTCACCTTGATCGGGTCTGAAATCATTAATAACGATTGCTTCAAACATAAGATATAATTTAACTAAAATTTCTACGAGCTCCAAATCTTGTCCAGAGTGGTCTCATTGCGTAGATCAGGCCAAGATGATCCCAACGTATTTTGTTTCATCAATTCTGATTTGATTTGCATAAGATATGAACATTTATATTTTACATTAATTAATTAAAAATTTAATTTAAGATTCAGAATTCTCACCGATCTCTAATTCAAGGCCGTATATTTTCCCTTTTAGTTCAGAATTTCAATCCTAGAATTCATCAAATCCGTGAAGTGTTTGGAGGAAGGAAGAAAAGAGGAATGGCGGTTATGGCTTGGAGAAGAAGGAAAGAAGATGGAGATTAGGGTTCTCTAACCCTATATTTATACAACTATTATTTTTGCAAAAAGAACCCCCTATTTTTTATTTTTTATTTATGAGGTCTGAAGATTTATAAATACAAAGAGAAGAGAGAACAAAGGGGGAGTAAAGGGAATGTTTTCATATCTAAGAAAATGAATTTGAATGATAAATAAAAGAGGAGAGAGAGTAGAGAATAAATGCACAAGTTATTTTCCCCATATACCTCTTTTTAGTTATAAACAAATTAAATGCTTGCTTCATTTTATCTAATTGTTTAAGTAGTCCAACCTTTTTTTCTCAAATTTCAAAACACACAACATAACATAAAATAATTTTAGGAACCTATTTAGTTGCAAGAAACGATAAATAGAAGAGAATATATATACATATAGTTGATTTAAAGGAAAGGAAGAAAGAAAAAAAACGTTGGAAAACAAAAGAAGAGAGAAAAGAGAAAGCGAGAATGTTAATTAATACATGAGGTAGAAATGGGAAAGAAAATAAGTGGAGAGAAGGAAGTATGGTAAATATAAAGAAAAATAAAATGAATGCATTATTTATTGCTTGATAGGAAATTGTTAAACTTTTCAAATTTCAAAACATATAATATTAAAATGTTAGAGTTTAAGGAACATGTTAAATTAGACATAGACATATAAGGTTAAAAAAAATTCTAGATATATGCATAGACAACGCTAATAGTTTTGTAGTTTTTTTTCTCTCTCTTTGTTTCTTAAAATAAAAAGAAAAAGGGAAACATAAATACATAGAGTTGATTTATTTTTGAAGAAAAATAATGATGGATAAAAAAAAAGGGAAAGAGAAATAAAGGGATGTAATTTAAGAGATAAGAATACATATGTGAAAATAGAATGAAGAGAAATAAATTTATTGAATTAGGAATAATAAAGTAATAAATAAAGGAAATGAATGAATGCGTAGGAAGGAAGGTAAAAGAGGCAGGTAACCATGCATTCATGTTATGGCCTTTTATGTTTCATTATTTTAGTTTGACATAAAATTTCATTCCTTTATGAAAAATTGACCGTCCTTACTGTTTGCCTTCATCGTGGATATAATATATGGATATGTTTTAAAAATATATGCTGGATATGTGGTTTAATAGTGCATAGAATCTTTAATTAGCTATATCTACTAAATAAACTAAAAATCTTGTATTTTCAAAGATGACAAGTCGCAGTTCACACTTATATCTTTAAATCTTTTATTTTCTATTTTTTTAATACACATAAATGGTTCGAGACCCTTTTCATTTTTCTTTAATTCGAATGTTTCACAAATTAAAGAAATAAAAGTGGCATAATGCATAGAACATAAATGGAAATGAATTTTATAATGAATGGACGCATACGATATATGGTCAAAGAAAATGAAGTGGAAGAAATATTGTGTTCATAATTTATTTCTCTAAAAAGAGTTTAATAGGGAAAGTAGAAAAAGAATAGGAAAGAAAATAAACTTCATAAAATGTGAATGAGCAAAGAAATTTTGTGCAAGATTTATTTGACTATTAATGTTAGCATTAATTAACGAACGTTACTTTGTCTATCACATGCGACATGAAATATACTATATAAATAAAGTGAAACAAATAGATTTTATCATTTAATTTTTCAAATCAAACATATCTTATAGTTGACACTCAACTTTGTGCCAATTTCTTATTAAAAATTATATTGAACCTTTAAAATAAAATCAAGGATTCAACTGCTATTATTATTATTTTAATATAAAAATAGAATTTTAAAATTCTCCCGTATTTTCTAACAAAATTTTATGGAATAAATGTTTTAAATTTATTCCAAATTTCCGGGTTGTTACACTAATCCTCAAACGTAAGGGAGGACCGTCCTTGGGGGATCCAAGGGTTCACTACGAGGAACCTTGAAGCATTTTCTAGAGTGACTCGAAGCCAGCGAGGAGTACATCCCTTGCCTCGACTCATAACGGAAATCCAATTTCCAATATGCGACATTTAGGTTTTAATTGTAGAGTTTAGGTTTTAATTGTAGAGCATAGTATCGCGATATGATATATGGTACCCATGCTGACTATGATTGGTACATTTATATTTGAAGTTGATTTTGACACTATACACTTATAGTAATATCAAATGATTTTGTTTTAAACGTACCAAGCATGTTTTGGTTACTATAAGAGAAAAATCTATCCTCCGGCTTGCGTTGCATTGTGTGATGGGACCTAAGTCTTATAATAGCTTCATTTTTCGAAAATCATTGCGATGTTTATAAGCCGTTTTACGCACTGGTATTCGTGGTAGAAAACCTGTTCCATGTTATATGGCGTGGTCCCTTGATTTACTTTATTTCTGAAGTAAAATTCTAAATAACTATTTTGGTTCTCACACTACTCCCATGACTAACCTGAAGTTTATTGTTTTAACCTAAACTCTGGGGGCCCCTGTTTTCCACACAGGTAGCTAGTAGTTTTGGGTTTTGCATATATTATTTTCACAGGATCCTGGATTTACAGCTGAAGCTATATTCGGAAAGCTCTGTATCCGTGTATTTCTTTCAGTCGTGTTATGTATTTTTTTCACTATATTGTAATTTGACTCTTTGATATTTTTTTGCTTTAAATTATCATTTGAACTCTATTATATTCTTGTAGTCTAATGGAAATTGTTGTAATAATAATGAAATGTTCTTCTATTTGCGTTCTGATTTGTCGTATTCTCATTACAATCCATGTTTTTTGGTCTCCTTAGAGGCTAGCGAATTCGGGTCATAACAATTGTGACTACAAGGAAAAGAGGTGTTATGCCCTGTATTTTAGGAAACAAATTAAATTAAGACTTATTCACATAGAACACCGAAGGTAAGGGTTTGTTGAGAAGTAGGCCATATTGACCCGAATAGTGAAGACAATGTCGAAGGCAATATAGCCTTGGTCTTTTTGAAAGCAATTTAGAACAAAAAGTTAGAAATAAAACTCCTTTCAATAGTAACTATGTTGATAGGAAAGAAGACGATTGCCTCATACCTCGAAACCATCCTTGTCAATATCGACCTTATCGATAAGGTATAAATATGATAAGCCGTAAGCTCTCCCTTTTGACTCTGTAGAAAGTAATAGAGGCAATAGGTCTCTAAAGTGAATAAACAAGGGTTCATAAAAATTGACCCTTTCAATCCTTTTAAAAGAGCATGGAGGTGATAGCCTCATAAGTTTGTAAAATATAGTTTTAGGCAAAATCCACCCCTTCGACTGTGTCAAAGCTATAACAAGGCGATAAATCTCAAAGCTTATTACAAAACAAGGTTTTGAAAACATACCCTTTTGACCCTCTCAAAAGAGAATTGAGGTAATAGGCCTCTAAGGTTTATAAAACAAAGTTTAGGAAAACAGTACCTTTTAACACTATCGAAAAAGATTTGACGATACGCCTTGTCTGAAGTGACTAACTTTTAAAATATAATGCTAGTGACCGGAACAACATCGAAAGGAAGAAGGCAACAAGCCTGGACGTCTCCTACACCATACTTCATGGTATTTCAAACATCAAAAGCTTTGTCGAAATAAGATTGTCGGTAGGGTCTGTCGACCATATTGAAAGAATCCTAACAACTAGGTCGATGACACTGGCAATAAATAATGATAAAACTGTTTTTTTTCTATATAAAGCAATGTTTTTCAATTACTCCACTATTTTTCAAAACATGATTAGTTAATAAATAATAAGACTGAGCAATACTCAGAGTTTTCAACCTTTATATTTCCAAAACAATGGGAATAATAAAAACGTGTTAATTTACCTAATTAAAATCTTAATTATCTTAAATCTATCCATCTTAAAAATTCTTATCAATTAATCAAAGCATGAAAAAAATACAAAAAATTACAAAAATAAGAGGATATCCTTCATTTTCTTATATAAAAATTTTAAGTCTAAATTCCTTAATTAATTAATTTCATAATTAACATGTATTTCTTTTTAGGCAATTCATAAAAAATTCCTAATTACATAGAAAATTATGAACCCAAAACCTATCTCCAAAATCATGTTATAAACATCATATCAAAATTTGAATCAATTGGAGATTCTAAACTATAGGTTTTACCTAAAACCTAACCATTATCATGCAAATTAAGCATACATAAGCAAATCCAAGCATTGATTAATCCAAATAACACATTAACATTAATATAAACATGAAAACAATAATGCAATCACATAACAATTTGGTTATGACATACACACCTTAGTTTTGGATGGAAAGTTGATATTTGTTGTTGTAGAATCCTAAGCTCGAATTTCCTTAGCCTGCTCTCTAGTTTTCTCTTCTTCGTCTTAGTTTAATGGTCGACCTCCTTTGCTTTAGTTTTAAAGTTTGAAAAATGAAAATAAAATGGTAGAAGAGTGGGAATATATGTTTATATAAATGAGATTTTGTGTTCCCCCACTTTTCGCTCTCTTAATCCTTCACTATTTTGATTTAAATTAATTAATCACTATAGCTGGACCATATTAGGTTAGTCATAAATATTATCTAAAAATCCTGTCGCATTACTCTTATTTAATTTATCTGGTTAAATCTCCTGAGTTACGTTTTCTACAATTAGGGTGTTACAGAAAATAGACCATATCGACCATATATAGTAACGATAAGGATAATGCCAATAAGCCTATAAGGTTTGATATAAAAAGGTTAGAAATATGCGTTTTTGACTCAGCCAACACGACAAAGTAATAGAAGTGGTAAGCCTCAAAGATTTTTGGAAAATAATTTAGGAAACAAGCTTTGCCTACCTAGTCGACACGGCATAAAGGCAACAACCTCTACCAGGTTAAATGCCTTGTCGACACAGTCGACATGGTATATATGTGACAACCTCACAAGGTTAAAATAATAGAGGCAGCAGGTTTCTTATCTTTTATAAGGAAAAAATTATTATCTCTAAGTGCAAAGGAGAAAAGGTTAACAAGAGCGGAAGATATAAAAACGCACGCATCGGTTCAGGCGATAAGGACCCCTTTTGAGAGGCTATATGGACAATATGCCAAGTCTGAATCCATCATATATAATATAATAGGACATCACACGTATCCAGAGCCTTTCGACCCTATCAATATGATAAGACAACTAACACAGTCGGTAAAGCCTTATCAACCTGGACGGTAGACTTGACCTGACATGTAATTTGCATGTAAACTGATTTATTTCCAAACTTAATAAGTCCTTTTTATGTACTTCACCATATTTGGCAAAATGCTATAGTTACTGGAAATGTGTAACTAGGTAAATACTTTGTCTTTTCAGTTTTGAAAGATTTAAACAGTCAAATTTCATTAATTACTATTAGTTAATGTATTAATCACTTAAGTCAATCAAACTTAGGAAAATCATTGTAAATTGAAAAATCATCGGAAAGATTCTTATAATTCACAAGAGACAAATGTATCTTCTTCTATCTAATGTAGAAATTTCGAGTCAAAATAATTATTTTTAAGAACTAATCCTGAAACTAACTTTTAATCAAACTCAGAAAATTCATAGAATATTCCTACATGCTCAAAAAATTATGAAACTTGGAATCCACCTCCATCACGTTATATACAACATATAAAAATTGCAAACAATCAAAGATATAAACCATATGTTTTGCTCAAAAACCTAATAAAATCTTATGTAAATAAGCATATGTAATGAAAACAAACCATTGTTTTACGAAGAATGTCAAAGCATTAAAATATACATGAAACAATCATATATGCACACAAAAATTCTAGATATGAACAATCTTGGAAAATAATATAGGTATAGATCATTATATACCTAGTTTTGGACAAGAGATTGGAGTTTTTTATAACTTTAATCCTACGCTTGATTTCCTTAGCTTTTCTAGATTTTCTTCTTCCTTTATATGTTAATGGCCGACCTCTCTATTACTAGTTTAGGTTTTAAGAAAATGAAAATGAAGGGATAAAAATGGAAGGTTATACATATACGAGTCTATCTACTATTCACTTTACCCCTCTATATGTAAACCCTCTTCTTATGTCTTATTTCATTGATTCATTACTAAGGCCAAACCGTTATTTATTAATCACAAATCTCATGTCAACCTATATTATTCTTATTTAATTTATTCAATTAAATCTCCCAAATTACTTTTACTTTAAATTAGGGATATTAGATCCACCCCTCCTTAAAAGAATTTTGTTTCTAAAATTCAATTAAGGACTAAAACAAAAATAGCAGCCATAATTACTAATGTAACATACTAAAAGTTATGGACAGAACAAGTTTTTTATGGGAAAATGGTTAAAAAAGAATTCGGTAAAAATCATGGAGATGTAGAACATCCTAAAGAACCATATCCCACTACACCATACAAGCTATTTTGCAACCCCCAAGGGCGGACAATTTGCAACGGTTTAGGACCGTTGCTAAATAGCAACGGCTATGAGCCGTTGCAAATATTTATACCACGGTCATGGTCTGTTCTGCTTTCTACAACGGCCTAAAATCGCTTTGAAATTGAATACGCCCCTCAATACACGCTCCATCCCAATATAGCGTACTCTTTCATTTTTCCGTCCCCATTTTCAGATTCACGCAGAAATTAAAAAAAAAAGAGCCGGCTTGCCCTAATAACCTCAATCGAAAACATCCATATTTCCAGATCGAAAACTTCCCAATATCTCAAAATCGAAGTCGATCAATTTTAGGTATACAAAAACTGGTTTTAGTTGTTTTCTTGTTGATTCGAAATTTTTCGAAGTCGATTTGATTTGTCGCTGATGTCAAATGCCGTCTCTGTAATTCGTAGATCGAGGAAATTTGTAGAGATATCGAATGCCATCTCTGTCTTGATCTTTCATCTTGTTTGCGCAGGAAACATTAATTTTTATCTAATATATACTTTCTCATTATTCACATCAAATCTAATCGGTATATGGTTCTAATTATTATTCGTTGATCCCCAGTAATTAACACCCTTCAAATACCCATAAATTTTGTATTTTGATAATCAACTTATAATGAATGGATTTATGATATCTGCTGTTATTTTTTTATCTTGCTGGCACTCTTTCGGATATGGGTATCGTCTTATATTTTTTGTTTGTTAACTGTTAACTTTTTAAATATATTTGTTGATAGAAAGATTGACACAAAATGTATTAAAGGATTTTCTGGAAAAGTATGGAGTGAAATTGGATCCAAAAAAAGAAGAGAAGTGAATTGGAAAGATGTTCAAAGAATCATCTGCCGCCATTGTCAATGATTATGAACTAATTCTGAGGAGTTTGCTGCAGAAGTCATGCCTCTATATCAAGAAAGGTCATTTTTTTATTAATTAATTGTGATTTTTAGTAACCACGATGTAATGCTTTTGATATCATTCCTGTTGTTAGTGCACGTCGGTTTGTTGCTGAAATAAGTGTGCTAGCACTGGCAGCTCAAATTTTCCTTTAAACACTGTTCAATCAATATTAATTTGATATATAATGTGAACTGTGTGGTACTATATTCAATTAATGGTGCAATATGATATCATGATTGAATAATGGCTCCAGAGTCCCAATATGTGGTTTTGTAGGAAAAACACATTATTAGTTGTCGCAAAATCCAGTAGGTACCACTGATTAGGTGGCATCTGGTGATAGCTTAGAGAGTGACATTGGTAAATCCTATTGAAATGTGTTTTCATGTGTATGAAGTCCAATCTTTTATTGTGTACCTATTATACCTATAAAAGAAAATAGGTTGAAAAAACATTAGACACCGTGTTAACATTTTAACTATGATCTGAACACCACGGAAACATTGTTTAATTAAATTGAAATGAATTATTGGCTATGATCTAAACAATGGAGTAAAGTACCTGGTTCGATGATGCCCAAAAGCTTAATATTAAGGCTCTCCAACCTTTAAAACAAAGGAAAAATAATACTATTAGATTGTTTAAATAGGTCATATATTCATGTGGCAGACTTCTGTAGTACGTGATCTAACCTGAAGCGAAGATGGGAGAAATTAATAGTGGTTAATGGCTGCAAGTGTAGTGAATAAGAGCCAATATTAGAAATTGTTGAAAAATAAATAGTAGATAATGGTATAATAGTGGAGAGATGTGAATGTGAATTGGTCGGGTGAGTGATATTTATAACCAAATTTTAAAAAACAAATAACCTATTTTCATAACCAAGTGCAGGTAAAATTCTTACACCTAGTAGTCTCCTATAAATCTTTCAAAGATATTTGTGTGCTTGATTTACAAAACTTGGAGTTCTCGTAAGTATCAACAAAAGACCAAAGAAATACTTAATTATATAATTTATGCACGCTTACCTTTTACCTTCTTGTCCATTTGAAAATGACTTTATGCACACTTATCAAATAAGATTACAAGTATATTGTTTAATTTAAGTACGCTGAACAACTTAGTGAAAGATTAAAAGTCGGTGCGCATACAAGTAATGGAGAAATGTAACATTTTTAAAGAGAGAGGGAGCAAGAGGAGGGGAGAGAAGGGGGAGGAAAAAGAAGAAAAGTGCCAGGACCGTGTGTTGATCACCTAAGTGCCGATACTACAGTTTCTAGTCCTGGATATCATGTAGGAACAACCTCACAATATTATAAGCAGAATAAGCATAGTCATTGATATTCCATGCAGTTTCCATGCTTACTCGTTTCTTTTATATTCCAGGTATGTTGTTTGTAATAATAATAAGTTAAAATTCTTTTTTCTTATGTCTATCTTATTGTAACGACATATAAAGATGCCTAATGTTGAACGATCTAGTCAATATCATAGTTTATGTCCATTTTAATAATATATCTTCACCTCTCATATAAAGATGCCTAATGTTGAACGACATATAAAGATGCCTAATGTTGAACGATTTAGTGAAGGTATATACATATATAGGTACTCAAGTTGTTCTTAAACCAAAATCGACTAGAGAACTTTATCTGGGAAACCTTATCTTACAACTAAATGAAAGCATGTCTGATTTTGAGGAGCCATTGTAGCAATTTTATTTGTTGTAACTTTATTTTGTTTTCATAATTACTGGCTACATAAATATTAGTAGAGTTTAGTTTCAAGGATGATTCCAAAAATATTTTCTTCTTCATGAATTATGAGGTTCTGACAATGTATATTTTCTTCTTCATGAATTATGAGGTTCTGACAATGTATATGATATAATACTTACGTAGACATTTAAAAATATTTTCTTCTTCAAGGATGATTCCTTATTATTTTACTGTCTTGATTCAATTCATGTACATTTAAAGATAACTTGTATTATGAAAGTACTTGCGTCTACTATCAGCAAATATTAGTGTGTATTATTTTATTTTTAAAAGATTGGTACATAGTGCCTTGGTTTTTGCTGAAATTGTTTTCTTCTTCCCCTTCATGGTCTTATTTTTACTTTTATTGCCTTATTTTAACTGCAGTTATCGGAAATGACGTTGAAACAGTGGCAATGCAATTGAGGAGGATGGTTGTTGATGGGGCAAAGACCAACTTCCATGGTATGCTATACCCTGTTTTTATCTGGTTTTACCAAAAAAAATTGGCAGTGTGTAGAGATTTCCTAAATTAACATGGATGGTATTTGAGAAATTAAACCATTTTCATGTTTAATCTTCGTATATAAGTGGACTACTTGTGACGGCCCGCCCCGCACCAACCGACATTTACTCCGATTGTGCGCTGTACACATGTCCAATTGGCATGGGACGGTCGCCAAAGAATGAGAAAGAAAGAAGATGAACCAAATAAAGAACCTGTAATATGTCTCACAGCGCATGGGATAAAATATAATAACCAACATATACTTGACATAAAACAGATGAGACAGTGCATAAGCTGAAAACTTGAACTAACATCATCAGAGTAGCGGAAATATCAAATACAGCTTATTACAACTTCAAAATACTGTCTCTAAGATAAACAAAATAGGTATGCTACTAATGCCCAAAGTAGATACCGATCACGACACAGGGAGAATAACTATATATCATACGTGGAGCCTCCTGCTCGTCTTCAGTCCATCTACCAAGCGCACTACCAGCTATCCCTGTCTCTAGTCTGCTCGTGTGAGCACCCAGAGTAATAAGAAGAAACATAAAACTCTGGGTCAGACATCAGTCTGGTATGAGTGGTAGCAAGCATAAACAGAATAATAACAGGTATACTAAGTCATACCTGAACCTGGACCTGCAACCAAAGAGTTAGTACTACACGGTACAACACTCTATGATGCCACAAACACATAATATAAGTATACGGGGGTGGGGATGTGTGTGTCAAACAATCAAGCATAGCAACCATCCTCACATCTCTCACTCAGTGCGTAAAGCATACGACATCCACTTCTTCGATCACTAGAGCACTTTACTAAAACGACAGAACTCGACTTCGTACGACTATGTCCATTCCTACTACCACCAACGCCAAACCTATGGGACCACGCCCAACGTATCCATGATCCCACTCCATTGGTAGGTAGCTCCCTAGTCGCACCATATCCAAAGCCCGAGTTTGTCTCTCTACCTCCAACACCTAGTGATCCAAAGTCATAGACATCGACAACTCCTTAGCACACGTCCCGCAGCAAAGCCCAATCACGAAGTGAACTCATTGGTTCCCGTCTGGATCCTGAGCTCGAACTTCCACTTGAACTACCTTTGCATTTCGGGTTATGGATCTTCCTCCTTCGGATCGGTTCGGATCATCATCTCTTCCTCCAATTCGGATCGGGTCGGGTTCGTGACCACCCATCGGATCGGTTCGGGTCCACCACCTCGGTTCGGTTCGCACCCTCCATCGTGTCGTGGTTCGTGCCGCCCTCAACCACCAAGCATCAGTCCTCGGATCGGGTCGGAGCCTTCTTCATGCCATGGTTCGGATCCCTTTCGTCATCATTGGGATCGTGGTCTTCATCGTCTCGTTTCGTGACTGTTACCTCGGGTCGGATCGGAGTGCACCATCGGTTCGGGTCGGATCCATGTCTCTCTCTTGTGACGGTTCGGATCGGAGTCCTTCATTGCACACTGGATCGGTTCGGATCCTTCAGCTCGTGGCGCGGCTTGCTTCGCTATAGCGATCCGGTTCGGTTCGTGGTGAAGAGGAATGGGCGGTTCGGGTCGGTAGGGGCGATCCGATCCGATTTCCTGCACTAATTCCTGCAACTTTCCAGCAAGTGTTTATACGCCTCTCGACGGCGTTTTCGACCATTTTAACTATTGAAATCAATCACAAAGCATGTCATAGAGTCATAGCAACACATACAAGTGACCTCAAACACCAAAACAACAATATGACATGGTAAAATGGATCAAACATGCCCAAAACCCCATATTTTCCCTTAAGCATATGTGAGCATAACTAATGACATGATTAGCAAAACTTAATCAAATTAACCCAAACTCATATCAGAGGTCTAAAACATTATTTATGAATTTATAAACATTTTTCCAGAATTTATTTTCGTTTAAAAACGCTAATTAGCACTAATCACCCCGAATAACCATAATTAGTGCAAAAAGCAAGCTAATCACTCACCTTAGCCACAAATTAAACAAGATCCGAAATAAATCTCTGACTTGGTGAAGATAACAAGGTGTTGTAGCAGCTCTAATCCCGATTTGGTGTTGATTTGCCTTGATTTGTCGTTGCTAATCTCTTTTCTTCAAGTTTAGAGTGGTTTGGAGTGATTTAGAGGTTGGAGGCCATTAATAGGGTTCTATGAAATGAAATGGTGGCTGGAAAAATGACTAAAAGGATGTTTTCTAACCCTAATCAACCCTTATACAGCCTCAATCCCGAAATCCCCTTATGGGCCCAATTGCTAACTACCCGGTTTAGCCCAATTATGCAGTTTTTCACCCTCCAAACCTTGTTTCAGCCATATCTCCCAAACGGTAAGTCCGTTTGGCTATTATGACCACTCTACGGAAAGAGAAACCATCAAACGAATCTAATGGAAGTGGTTTCAGGTCAAAATTCCTTCCCTATCAAAAGTTATGGCCAAAACAGTACTGGCTAGGGGCAAAATGGTCATTTAAAAATCAACAAAAATCATGAACAGGGGAAATGACTCTAATAAATGTTTCCCAAAGTTACATGACCATACAACTTCATACGGGAAAGAAATAAATATTCTACAATCCTATGATGTGTAGAACACGGGTCGTTACACTCTTCCCCCCTTAAGAAATTTCGCCCCCGAAATTCCCTAATCGAAACACACACAAGGGTCCCGCATGCCTATCAATCATAAAACAACCATCAAACATGCAAAACAAGCAAAACAAGTCTATCCTAGCATGCGGAATAACTAAATCGCAAAGTAAATCTTACCAGGCAAAGAGTTCTGGATGAGCCTTTCTGATGCTCTCCTCCGTCTCCCAAGCACAATCATTTTCGTCCTCGCCCCACTGAACTTTGACTAGCTTCACCGACTTTCTTCGAAGTTGCTTCGTATCATGCCCCACAATACGAATCGGCTTGCGGTTCTCAACCGCCTCAGGTTCTACTTCGAAGTCCTCCAACTGATCAGGTGAAATAGTCACATTTGAGTCGTGAACGAACTTCCTTAGTTGGGAAACATGAAACACATTGTGAACTCCTGCCATTTTCTCTGGTAAGCCAACTCTATACGCCAAATTCCCAACTTCCTCGAGAACTTGGAAAGGACCCACAAATCTTGGTACCAACTTGCCTCTCCTGCCAAATCGTATCACGCTTTTCAACGGAGAGATCTTGACAAACACCAAGTCACCAACGGAGAATTTCAAGTCTCTTCTCCTCTTATCAGTATAGCTTTTCTGCCTATCTTGAGCAGCTTTCATTCGTTGCCGAATGATCTTGATCTTATCGGAAGTTTCTCTCACCACATCTGGTCCAAGCACAAACTTCTCGCCAGTCTCTATCCAACATGATGGTGAATTGCACGGTCTTCCGTACAAAGCTTCATATGGAGCCATACCGATACTGGATTGGTAGCTATTATTATATGCAAACTCCACTAGATGCAAATGGTCATCCCATGATCCACCAAAATCCAATATACAAGCTCTCAAGAGATCTTCCAATATCCGATTCACCCTCTCCGTCTGACCGTCGGTCTGAGGATGATATGCGGTACTGAGATGTAATTCTGATCCTAAAGCCTCTTGTAAGCTCTTCCAAAATCCACTAGTAAACAACGGATCTCGGTCACTCACAATGCCTTTGGGTACTCCATGAAATCTCACTATCCACTTCATATATAGCTCTGCTAACTTAGCTGCAGTTCTGTTCGACTTAACTGGTATAAATCTTGCACTCTTGGTCAGTCGATCCACAATTACCCAAATGCTATCATGTCCCGATCTAGTCCTCGGTAAACCATCGATGAAATCCATCGAAACTTGTTCCCATTTCCATTCGGGAATTTCTAATGGTTGCATCAACCCACTAGGCTTCTTTTGCTCGGCTTTAACTAGCTGGCAATTCATGCATTTGGATATAAACTTCCCAACGTCTCTTTTCATCCCTTCCCAGTAGTAAGTCTGTCTCATGTCTCTATACATCTTATTACCACCGGGATGTATAGTCAGTTTTGAGTGATGACATTCTCTAAGCACTTCATCTCTCAAACTATTCACATTGGGCACCACTAGTCTTCCATTCTTCCGAAGCCATCCATCTCGATCAAGCCCATACTTGTTCACCTCCTCATCGATACCCATCTCTAACTTGGAGATGATTTCCAATAGGTTAGGATCGTCCCTCTGACTAGAGCCAATCCGCTCTATCAAAGTGGGTCTGATCGTCAAGCTAGCTAGCATAACTGGATCCAATTCGCACCTTGGTCTGAAATCAAACCCCGCGATATACTCCAGCTGCTTCCATTCAAGAAACATTGCCCCTAAGCTGGCATGTCTCCTACTCAAGGCATCGGCTACCGCATTACCCTTCCCAGGTGTATACGCGATATCAAAATCATACGAAGCCAAAAACTCTAACCATCTCTGCTGACGGAGATTCAGATCTTTCTGAGAGAAGAGATACTTTAACGATTTATGATCGGTAAACAGCTCAAATCTTTCTCCCAAGAGGTAATGTCTCCACATCTTCATCGCAAATACAATCGCTGCTAATTCCAAATCATGGGTAGGATACTTCTTCTCATGTGGCTTTAGCTGTCGACTGGCATAAGCTACAACCCTACCTCCTTGCATCAATACCGCACCCAGTCCGGTACCACAAGCATCCGTGTATACCGTCATCTCTTCATTTCCCTTAGGAATGACCAACACTGGCGCACGCGTCAACTTTTCCTTTAGACTCTTGAATGCATTTTCACACCCTCCGTCCCAAACGAAGGCTTGATTCTTCTTAGTCAACTGAGTCAACGGTGCCGCTGTCTTGGAGAAGTCTTTGATAAACTTACGATAATATCCAGCTAACCCCAAGAAACTTCTTACATCCTTTGCATTCTTGGGCGCAGACCAATCTTGTACCGTAGCCACCTTTGCAGGGTCCACGGCAATACCATTCTCTGAAACAACATGGCCCAAGAATCTCACTTCTCTCCTCCAGAAGTGACACTTAGAGAACTTCGCTTTCAATTGGTGTCTTCTCAACACCTCCAACACAATTCTCAAATGCTCCTTGTGTTCCTCTTCTGTCCTCGAGTAAACAAGGATATCGTCTACGAACACAAGAACAAACTTATTCAGTTGGTCTCTGAATACTCTATTCATAAGATCCACGAAGTATGCTGGTGCATTGGTCAACCCGAATGGCATGACCAACCACTCATAGAACCCAGACGGCGTCCTAAATGCCGTTTTAGCTATACTATCAGCTGCTACACGGAGCTGATGAAATCCTGTCGCGAGGTCCAACTGGGAGAACACTCTCGCTCCTTCCAGTTGATCAAACAAATCATCTATCCGTGGTAGAGGATACTTATTCTTCCTCGTCACCTTATTTAACTCGCGATAGTCCACACACAATCGAAGGGAACCATCTGCCTTAGTAGCAAACACAACTGGTGCTCCCCACTCGGAGACACTTCTTCTAATAAATCCCTTCTTCAAAAGATCGCTTACTTGCACCTCGAGCTCTCGCTGTTCTCGTGGTGCCATACGACGAAGTGGCATCACTATAGGTCTGGCATCTTTCACTAAATCAATACGAAACTCAATCTCTCGGTGTGGTGGAAGTCCGGTCACTTCCTCGAAGATGTCCGGGTACTGGCCAACCACGGGCAAACCTGATAACTCATCATGCGGGATGTCGAGGGAATTTACAAAACTAGCCATTACCCCATCACAGGGCAGATTACCAAACACTACCCTCCGCCCATCATCCGCCCTAACTGTCACCAAAAAGCCCTCACAGTCTACCACCACCCCGTATCTTTGGAGCCAATCGACTCCCAAAATAATGCCATACCCAGTAAAGCCCAAAACAAAGCAATCACAAACAAACATACATCCATGACTCGATAAGACCACATTACGACAGATCATACTGAGGTTTGTTGAACCACCAATCGGGTTCGTCACAGCTAATGGTCTATCGACTAACTCGGGTTCCAATCCCAACCTATCTACCAGGTCACTAGATATGAAGGAATGGGAAGCCCCGGTATCGAACAAAACTCTAACAGGAAGATCATAAATGGAAAGCATACCTTGAATGACGACTCCCTTTCCTTTCTCCGCCGCAGTTGGGGCATTCGACGAAGAAGGAACAGCATTGATGGCATATGCTTTCACAATCTGATTCTCCTTCAGAGGTTGCGGGCACTTATCCTTAAAATGTCCCTCCTGGCCACAGTTAAAGCACTTCTTTCCCACTGTCTTGGCCCTACATTCCCTTGCGTAATGGCCCTTCTTTCCACATTTGAAGCACTCGACTTCTTTCCTGCTTTTCTTCTGGCCATCCTTAGCTTGGTTCTGCTTCCTCTTATTCTGAGGGTTATTCTTGCCTCCACCGCTTGCTTGCGGCTTTGGCTCTTCAGCAGATGCAGCAACAACCCCAGTCTTCGGCTTAGGGTAAAGACTTTCTGACCTCAAAGCTTTTCCCACGATCGACTCAAACGTCTCATCGATGTGATTAATTAGCCTCTCCCCTAAGTATTCATCCAAACCAGTGATGAACCTCTCATTTTTCTTTTCGGGAGTATCAATTAGAGATAACCCATACTTCGACAAAGTGTCGAACTCAGCAACATAATCCGATACTGCCCTCCCATTCTGCTTAAGCTCCAAGAACTTCCTAAACAATTCCGATTTCTGGGCAGCTGGGATATACTTGTCGCTAAAGCGAGCTTTAAACTGATCCCAAGTAACTTGATCTTCTGGTGTGGCTGCCCTAATAGCATTCCACCAATTCATCGCTCGTCCTTGCAGCTGACGAGACGCTAGCCTTCTCTTCATCGCATCCTCGATACCCAAGTCATCGAAGATCCGATCACAACTATCCAACCAATCTTGAACATCCGTGGCCGACTCTGTTCCGTGAAATGGCTTTCCACCAAGATTAGTGTAATCCTTGCTCAGCTTGGCGAAATCGGCCCTAGGCGCTTGCACCGCTGCACCTCCAACATTGGCAACATTAGGAGCCTCCCTCTGAATATCTACAAGCATCTCTCTCATGAGGTTGGTAAACATAGCCCTCATGTCAGGGGGATTCCCATTATTGGCCCCTCTACCAGCACCTCTTCCTCGGCTCATCGTCAAATCTGTTAAAGAGAAAACGATTAACCATCCCCATAGTGGTGCCAGTGCAGTGCAATGCGACTTCACTCTTAAACATACTAATACTATATATAGATATAGCTTTTGAAAACCAAAATAATCACAAATACGCACTCTCATATACGTACTATCTCTCCCTAGTGTCTTTCCCTAGGTGAATTACGCAACCTAGAGCTCTGATACCAAGTGTGACGGCCCGCCCCGCACCAACCGACATTTACTCCGATTGTGCGCTGTACACATGTCCAATTGGCATGGGACGGTCGCCAAAGAATGAGAAAGAAAGAAGATGAACCAAATAAAGAACCTGTAATATGTCTCACAGCGCATGGGATAAAATATAATAACCAACATATACTTGACATAAAACAGATGAGACAGTGCATAAGCTGAAAACTTGAACTAACATCATCAGAGTAGCGGAAATATCAAATACAGCTTATTACAACTTCAAAATACTGTCTCTAAGATAAACAAAATAGGTATGCTACTAATGCCCAAAGTAGATACCGATCACGACACAGGGAGAATAACTATATATCATACGTGGAGCCTCCTGCTCGTCTTCAGTCCATCTACCAAGCGCACTACCAGCTATCCCTGTCTCTAGTCTGCTCGTGTGAGCACCCAGAGTAATAAGAAGAAACATAAAACTCTGGGTCAGACATCAGTCTGGTATGAGTGGTAGCAAGCATAAACAGAATAATAACAGGTATACTAAGTCATACCTGAACCTGGACCTGCAACCAAAGAGTTAGTACTACACGGTACAACACTCTATGATGCCACAAACACATAATATAAGTATACGGGGGTGGGGATGTGTGTGTCAAACAATCAAGCATAGCAACCATCCTCACATCTCTCACTCAGTGCGTAAAGCATACGACATCCACTTCTTCGATCACTAGAGCACTTTACTAAAACGACAGAACTCGACTTCGTACGACTATGTCCATTCCTACTACCACCAACGCCAAACCTATGGGACCACGCCCAACGTATCCATGATCCCACTCCATTGGTAGGTAGCTCCCTAGTCGCACCATATCCAAAGCCCGAGTTTGTCTCTCTACCTCCAACACCTAGTGATCCAAAGTCATAGACATCGACAACTCCTTAGCACACGTCCCGCAGCAAAGCCCAATCACGAAGTGAACTCATTGGTTCCCGTCTGGATCCTGAGCTCGAACTTCCACTTGAACTACCTTTGCATTTCGGGTTATGGATCTTCCTCCTTCGGATCGGTTCGGATCATCATCTCTTCCTCCAATTCGGATCGGGTCGGGTTCGTGACCACCCATCGGATCGGTTCGGGTCCACCACCTCGGTTCGGTTCGCACCCTCCATCGTGTCGTGGTTCGTGCCGCCCTCAACCACCAAGCATCAGTCCTCGGATCGGGTCGGAGCCTTCTTCATGCCATGGTTCGGATCCCTTTCGTCATCATTGGGATCGTGGTCTTCATCGTCTCGTTTCGTGACTGTTACCTCGGGTCGGATCGGAGTGCACCATCGGTTCGGGTCGGATCCATGTCTCTCTCTTGTGACGGTTCGGATCGGAGTCCTTCATTGCACACTGGATCGGTTCGGATCCTTCAGCTCGTGGCGCGGCTTGCTTCGCTATAGCGATCCGGTTCGGTTCGTGGTGAAGAGGAATGGGCGGTTCGGGTCGGTAGGGGCGATCCGATCCGATTTCCTGCACTAATTCCTGCAACTTTCCAGCAAGTGTTTATACGCCTCTCGACGGCGTTTTCGACCATTTTAACTATTGAAATCAATCACAAAGCATGTCATAGAGTCATAGCAACACATACAAGTGACCTCAAACGCCAAAACAACAATATGACATGGTAAAATGGATCAAACATGCCCAAAACCCCATGTTTTCCCTTAAGCATATGTGAGCATAACTAATGACATGATTAGCAAAACTTAATCAAATTAACCCAAACTCATATCAGAGGTCTAAAACATTATTTATGAATTTATAAACATTTTTCCAGAATTTATTTTCGTTTAAAAACGCTAATTAGCACTAATCACCCCGAATAACCATAATTAGTGCAAAAAGCAAGCTAATCACTCACCTTAGCCACAAATTAAACAAGATCCGAAATAAATCTCTGACTTGGTGAAGATAACAAGGTGTTGTAGCAGCTCTAATCCCGATTTGGTGTTGATTTGCCTTGATTTGTCGTTGCTAATCTCTTTTCTTCAAGTTTAGAGTGGTTTGGAGTGATTTAGAGGTTGGAGGCCATTAATAGGGTTCTATGAAATGAAATGGTGGCTGGAAAAATGACTAAAAGGATGTTTTCTAACCCTAATCAACCCTTATACAGCCTCAATCCCGAAATCCCCTTATGGGCCCAATTGCTAACTACCCGGTTTAGCCCAATTATGCAGTTTTTCACCCTCCAAACCTTGTTTCAGCCATATCTCCCAAACGGTAAGTCCGTTTGGCTATTATGACCACTCTACGGAAAGAGAAACCATCAAACGAATCTAATGGAAGTGGTTTCAGGTCAAAATTCCTTCCCTATCAAAAGTTATGGCCAAAACAGTACTGGCTAGGGGCAAAATGGTCATTTAAAAATCAACAAAAATCATGAACAGGGGAAATGACTCTAATAAATGTTTCCCAAAGTTACATGACCATACAACTTCATACGGGAAAGAAATAAATATTCTACAATCCTATGATGTGTAGAACACGGGTCGTTACACTACTGAATAACTAAATTGTGAAATTATACCATTTTAACACTGTATGTGTGCAATAGAAAAACTAGATATTCAATTAAGATGCATGAAATTCGTTTAGTGTATCTTATGTCTCCACAGCTTAAATATGCGGATAAGAATTATCGTAACCCTGCTTGTTTTCTGGCTATATTGGTCTGCTTCAGACAACAAGTTTATAAAATTATCGATAGGTAACTTGCACAATATTATTTTAAATCTGATTTTGAAGAGAAAAATATTTCAAATCTTACAGACATGAACATTGAGAAGTGGAACATGGAATCTGAAGTGAAATGCTAGAACATTGTACTACAGTTGGTGTCAGTACAACAGAAACTACTAATATATTGCACGCGCCTGGAAAGTCTAGAACATTTCATAAAGTTACTAGTTCATCTAATAATTGGCCTACAAATATGTACTCCTCTTGTATCAAAGCGAGCAATGATGCTACAAATGGCCATGATGATTCTCTAGCTATATGGATGTAGTGACTGAGGAGAATGGTGATTTAGCTCGGCATGATGGTGGCGGTGAGACTGGTATGAACTGTCAACCTGGGAAAACTATAGAGCATGAGAATAATGCAGCAAATGGAAAATGTAATGATAAATTATTTTGCAGGACTACTTATGATTTATATAACAATAAAGTATCAATTAAATTACCTTGTGCTGAAAGCTCAAGCTTGCGTATCAAATGTAGAAGCAAACAAGATGATGACAACTTCGTCTTCCAAGCTGCGGAGGTGGACGGTGTGATTGACAACCTTGCAAGGTCTGCTGTGATTAATCAGGCTAAAAGCAAAAACAGACACAATAAAAGGATCAAATTGAGTTCATGTTCCGGTAACTCTACTACTGGGGATAAACCTACTTCTTCAACTTAATGGAATTGTTGTTTGGAATGTGGGGTATGAACTCCGCTACAAGAAAATTAGGTACTATTGATCATATTGCATGTTTTAATCTAGCTGTAGTTATTTTGAGAGGACATAAGATGTCTGATTTTGATATGGATGTGTTCGTGAAACGCAATATTCTGAATGGGTCTTATTGCATTAATAAGTATCCTAATGAGAAGAGCAGGACTTGTGTGTTGTAAGATACAGCTTAAAGGGGGGGGGTATGTATTTCCAAAAATCATCAAGTTATTACTGGCATGTTATTTAATAGTAGGGAGGTGCGCTTACTACATATTGTTGTTTATGGGCAACATTTCTGACAACTGCAGTAAAACGTCATGTTGATTCATGCAGACATCAATAAGCTAAAATTACTTTTATTTATCAAGAGTGCAAGGCAATGATTTCTTCTTGTTTTTTTTTTTGCTTCTGAAAAATGGCTTTTATTTTTCACTTTAATAAGCTACAACTTCAGTTGTGCATCATGCAGGTAATATAGACTATCTGGGTGGAGGTGTTGAAGAGGCTGGTGTGGAGCATGAAGATGCGCCCATCTGGGAGGACTATGGGCTTAGGGTAACGGCAGATGGAGCTAGTTTAGCAGGTCTTTAGAGACTGTGTGTCCCCCTGCAGTGTTGCCCCATACTGCTCCAATCTTGATTGAGTCTTAGATAAATTAAAATCTGGAAGGAAATGTTGGCGGTTCTCGTGCAATTTACTATTTTATTCAAGGTATATCTTCTGTTAAGTAGGAAACATTATATGTTACACATGTGAATTTTGTACAATATTATACACGACTAAGAATTAGGAAAAAGCCTAGTAGGCAGCAATATGTATGTAAATATATGATCACTGTCATAGATGCTAAACTACAACAATATTGCCAAATGGATTGACACTTAGATTGAAATGCCTTTTGCATTTTGCATTACTTTAGAGCATCTCTAGAAAAGCGGCTTTTTTGAAAGGACGATGAAGAAAAAAGAACGTGATAAAATCAGACTAAGATACATAGCACAAGCAATGTGCAACCTTCTTTAAAATGCAAGAAACGATATAACCAAATTATAGGTTTCTCATATATTTAGCCTGCTTTGTATATGCATACATATTCCATTTTCTGTAGAAAAATAACAAACTAGGGAGAAAATCCAATTCATGACAGTATTTTACCAAATTAAAGGGCACAGATGACCAGTTGTGTTTGCTTTAGCTTGAGTAATGAAGCATTTGCATCCTCATCTAAGATTTTGTCTATAATCATCTTCAATACCAAGTTAAACATATATATTGATCATGGGCTAAAATTTGATATAACCTTGTTGTTATTAATGCAAACGTAGTTGCTAAAATACGGAAATTGCTCAAAAGTAACATAATTTGGAAGACCTCTTGACTTGAAACTAATTTTGTGAGCTTCTATCACTTAGATTACACATAAATCTAGTTTGTCCTATGTAATTTAGACCTATATAATTATGAAAGATACATAGAAAAGAGAAACAAATTATTCCATCATTGTTTTAAAACAGTTTGGTTCAACTTTGTCAGTGTTTGGATACAAAAGTGATTGTTTTTAGTTTTTACAAAAAGAGAAAAAGAAAACCCGACACAATAAACAACATTAAACCCGCAACATGGTTCATACTGACTTCGTAACCTCAGCATTTAGCTTGCAACTACCATTTGCATTTCGAGAGCAAATCCTCTGTACCCAAAATCCTCTATTTCCCTTTACTCAACCAATCAGGACATTTGATTTCCACATTTTTGCAATTAAGTCAAAGAAATAAAGAGGGCTTAATTGCAAAAAGGTGGAAATCAGGGGATCCTGACTGGTTGGGTACAGGGAGACAAAAGATTTTAGGTGTAGTGGATTTGATTTATTGCTTTTATGTATTGTTCATTTTGTTCCATTGTTTTTTGTGTTTCTATTTAATTTTCACTGTTGTTTATTTATCATATTAAAAAAAAATAGCATTATGGTGAAAGACATGAAAATCAGATGTGATGGATATTGTTTTGCTAGTGATGATGGGTTAAGATCTTATTTTCGTATGATGTTCGGCTTACTTTGCACATGACTGGAAACAAATGAATATATTTCTATATGAAACGATTTTAGAGGAAAAGTTTAATTTTGTACATAGGGTAAGACATTGTTAGATTGGATTTTGATGTAAATAAACATTGTTAGATTAGATTTGGATGCAAGTGAATATGTTTCACAAACTCTGCATACATTCCATTAAAGCATGGTAAAGCTTCAATTTTCAATCCACTTAACGTGGTCCTCTAAAATCACATGTCATACATATCCACATATATTGGATGTTTTATAATCATTTTTGCATATACTTATATTAGTTACTGATATAAAACGGGATTAAGTATACAAATAGACCCATAATGATTTTCTACAATGATTTTGCATATGCAGCAGTATATCCAATAGTTTATCGAACCTACGCATACTAAATACCTATAAAACCATGCATAAGTCAACAATGAGTATTGCTAATTGAGGCAAAAGCTTAATTCAGTTGCTACAACATTTTTACCTTATTTTGAATTAAAATTCAAATATAATTGGTTGATGTTGTAAAATGACACATGAGGTTAGTTGTTGGGTTTGAAAAACTAATCAATATGTATGGTTATCAATCACTTGCTACCAAATGTCCTGGTTTCATGTAAGGGTGCAGTATTTGAGACTTGTCTCTGCATTTCATGAGTTCCAGTTAATGGTTCACAGATCGTACATCATTTTTCCAGTTTAAAGCCCGTAAAACCGATGATATTTCCCTATGTTTACGTGCCTACCCAACCAAAACATAGAATTAAAAAAAAATCTTTATTATAAAGTAGAAAGAACTATTTTGTAGAAGTCTACATACATTGATTGAATTGCCACACTAGAACAGAGGAATACGATATGAGAACGTGTATCTCCCCCACTAATCTCAAGTGTTAAAATAATGAAATCTTTGTTAATTACTACTAGTGTACATTCCTATATACCCAACAAAGTTAACCGTCTTTTAGAAAACTTAATTAAGTTTATAAAATTAACTATGTTAAATATGTATTGATGTTTTATGTAACACCCCACACCCGCTAAGGTCACTCACTAAGGAAATGCCTTAACTTCGGTGGAGCATTTTAAGTGAATATAGAACAGAAAAATTACAACAAGACAGATATAAATAATACTTGAAAATCTAAAACATCTTTTCATTGCAGCAGAAGGTAAACATGTTTAGTTACAACACCATATAAGAGTGAAGCACCAAATATCCATCATGATAAAAACATAAGTACATAATCCCACTACATAACCAATAGCCATAATAGAAAAGATAAGCTGGGCTTTACATCACGGTCCAAGCTCCAAAAGATAGATAAAGAAATCTGATCAAAGCCCACTAGTGCTAGGCCCAACCTGAGGACCTGAGGGGGAAAAAGATAAAAACAACGGGGTCAGACATAAGTCTGAGTGAGCCCTATAACTTTAACAATACAATCATTAAAGTAATTAGGGTATGATATAAACTTGGTACGGTGATGACTAGGGATAAATGACTACACTAAGTAGCCAACTAAACATAGGATGAACTAAGATAACGGTAAAGACGCATCTACCCACCCAAGGGTAATTACTAAATGCACCACACCAGTCATTCCTACTTAAAGGTTGATCCCACCCAAGGACTTAGAAAATTTTCCCAGTAGTTTCGTGTACCCCTAGCTGACTACATAGGTGCCGTCTGCCCCTATCTGCACTAGGTGTACCCACTACTCCCCAAGCGATCGGCTCCCTACCGTAGATACCCGTGCTGGCCCCACAGTGGGGTGTATCACTCCCCAAAGTGGCAACCCGATACAACCAATGGTGCACGGCTTATACCTACACGATGCAACAACGTCTTACCTACCAGCCCGGGTCCACACACGCATATGAAACCCGTTGGACTTGCGTTGCCACCGCTAACCCGTTTTGGCCTCTTATAGTCAAGCCCAGTACGCGTGTCCCGTCCTCGACATGGGTCGATCCCAATACATACATATGGGTTACTGGTTGAAATGGGCCCCCACAAGCTACCCACCTAAGCTTGTCCCTTTTTCTATTGCATCCCACTTAACCCTTTAATCATGTTTAATTACATGTTCCACTTGGTTAAGTATTCTAATCGTATTTTCTATTGCCACCCAAGGCAACCCACTAGATTTCCACATGCCCCCCAAGGCACTTACTTGATTTCCACATGCCACCCAAGGCACCCACTTAACCCCTCATGCCCCACTACATGCTTATCTGGTTAAGTGTTTCTTAATTGATTAAGAACGTAACCATTGTAAAGACCAAGCATCGAGCGACATACTCGGCCACATCTTTCTTCATACCGGCCCAGAAGAAAACTCGCTTCATGTCTTGGTACATCTTGTCCCCACCGGGATGAATGGTCATCCTAGAACGGTGTGCATCGTCAAGAATAGCCTTCCTCAAACCCTCATCTTGCAGTACACAAAGTCTACCGTCTCTACGCAAGCACCCCCTATCGTCTAGGGTGTACCTACTCAAATGGCTGGACGACTCCCCCCTTATGAGCTTCTCTACCAACTCAACCAACTGTGGGTCGTCCCTCTGTGCTTCTCCAATTCGCCCCAAAAGAGTAGGTCTGACCTCCAAGGATGCTAGCAAACCGGGTATATAGTCAATGGAAGGTCTGAAATCAAACATCGAGATAAATTCCAAGCTTCGTTGTTCCACGAACAATGGACTCAAGGACAACCTTTTTCTGCTCAAGGCGTCCGCTACCACGTTACCCTTGCCAGGGGTATACGCTGTCTCGAAATCACAGGTTGCTAAGAACTCCATCCACTTTTGCTGTCTCAAATTCAAATCCTTCTGAGAAAACAAGTACTTCAATGATTTGTGGTCAGTGAACAATTCGAATCTCTCACCAAGAAGATAATGGCGCCAAATCTTAAGTGCAAAAACAATAGCGGCCAACTCTAAATCATGGGTAGGGTAATTTTTCTCGTGTGCCCTCAACTGCCTTCCACCATAGGCTATTACCCTTCCCTCTTGCATTAAGACTGCGCCCAGCCCTGTCCCACAAGCATCGGTATAGACAACAAATGGCTTACTCCCATCTGGCAACACTAAAACTGGAGCAGTGGTTAAAGCTCTCTTTAACCGTCGGAACGCATCATCACAATCTACGTCCCATGCGAAAACAAGATTCTTCTTCGTTAAGCGGGTTAATGGGGCTGATATCTTCGCGAAGTCTTTGATAAACTTCCTATAGTAACCCGCCAACCCCAAGAAACTTCTTACTTCGGTAGCATTTTTAGGAACCTTCCAATCTTGAATTGATACTACCTTTGCGGGATCCACAGCTATCCCTTCCTTGGAGACCACGTGCCCCAAGAACCGCACTTCCTTCCTCCAGAAGTGACATTTAGAGAATTTAGCCTTAAGGCTGTGTGCTCGAAGAGTCTCCAACACCTCCCCAAGATGTAGGGCATGCTCTTCTTCACTCTTAGAAAATACTAAGATATCATCCACAAAGACCACCACGAACTTATTAAGGAACTCCCTGAACACCCTACTCATCAAATCAACAAAGTATGTAGGGGCGTTTGTCAACCCAAATGGCATCATCAGCCACTCATAGAAACCATCCGGAGTCCTAAAGGCAGTCTTGTCTATACTATCCTTAGCCACCCTTAACTGATGAAACCCCGTGGCTAAGTCCAACTGAGAAAATACTGAAGCGCCAACCAACTGATCGAAAAGATCATCAATCCTCGGCAATGGGTGTCTATTCTTCTTTGTGAGCTTGTTGAGTTCTCTATAGTCTACACAAAGTCTGAGGGACCCATCCGCCTTCGTAGCAAAAACCACTGGAGCACCCCACTCCGATATACTTCGTCTTATGAACCCCTTCTCAAGCAACTCCCCTACTTGCTTATGGAGTTCCCTCCTCTCACGAGGAGCCATGTGGCGCACTAGTAAAGATACAGGTTTAGCATTATCCACCAGATATATTCGGAAGTCTATATGCAAGTCCATGCCCAAAATCAACCCATAGCCCGTGAAGCCCAAAACAAAAGCATCACACCTAAACTCAATGCTAAGTATAGAAATCTTCAAACCCAAACATATCATGGACAAATAAGTGGAGCCCCCAATTGGGTTTGAAACAACCAAGGTATCATCTACTAGACTGGTGTCTAAGTGCAGTGACTCAACTAATGATGATGAGATAAACGAATGCGATGCGCCAGAATCAAACAATGTACGGACAGGATGATCAAATAGAAAAACCAGACTTTCAACGGAAATAGTTCTACCTCTTTCCTGAATCGGTGGAACCGCGAAAGCCTGTACTGGCCCCGTAGCCTGACCCGGTGCCATAAGAGCTTGCACCTGTCCTCCTGAGGTAGATCCCGTCCTTTGCCCCTTCTTAGGGCAATCCTTCACTAGATGCCCTACTTCGCCACAGTTATAGCAGCCATTCTTCTTCTTCTTTCGACAATCTTTGCTTATGTGGCCTGGTATCCCGCAATTGAAGCACTTCTTCTTTCCCTTGCCACCGTTACCTTTCCCACCTTTGTTTTGCTGTTGTTGCTGAGGTCTCTTTTGATCTCCTTTCTTCTCGGGTGCCTTATTAGCATTGGGACCCTTCTCTTCTTCATGCATGAGTGCCATGTCAACTAGCTTCTCAAAGGTGGCCCCCATAGGGATATGAGTCATAGCCAACCCATGCATCGGTTCATTCAAGCCTTTCACGAACCTCAAAGCCTTCTTCTCCGGTGTATTCACCATATCTAGGCCAAACCTTGCCAATTGATTAAACTTGTTGACATATTCCTTCACTGAGAGATTTCCTTGCTTTAGAGTCAAGAATCTTTCCATATATAAGTTTTCCTCCGCCCTTGAGAGAAACTTTGCCACAAATCTTTGCCTAAAATCCGCCCAAGAGTCAACGGGGCGTTCCCCATTAGTGACCTCCCACCAGAATGAGGCCTCTCCCTTCATTAACCAAGCAGCTAACTTGACTTTCTTTCCTTCTTCCATCTCAAAGATATCTATCAACTCTTCCACCTCCTTAAGTCAATCTCTAGCCTCCACAAAAGTTTCAGATCCTTGAAAAGGTTTCCCTCCCATAGCTTTAAATTCCTTGCAAGTCTTAGCAAAAGTATCCGTGCGAGAAGGAGGGGGAGGAGGAAGATCGGGTGCTACCGTTGGTGGAGGAACATTTGCTGGACCCGCAGTGGTGGCCCTAGCCTCCATCAATCTCCTATACCATACTGGTATCGTCACACCCTCCGGAAAGTTAAGATCCTCAGCCATGCTGAAACGAAAAAGGAAAGATTCAAAACGGAGAATTCGAAAGATAAAGATATGGCTATTGGGGATTATGCTTTTCCTTCAAAAACTTTTCTCTTTAAAGACATGTTTTTGAAAATATCTCTTCCAAAAATGTTTTTAGAAAATAGTTTTCTAAAAATTTTATCTGTTACGGTAACCTTTGCTCTGATACCACGTGTAACACCCCACGCCCGCTATGGTCACTCTCTAAGGGAATGCCATAACATCGGTGGAGTATTTTAAGTGAATATAGAACAGAGAAATTACAGCAAGACAGATATAAATAATACTTGAAAATTTAAAACATCATTACAATTGCAGCGGAAAGTAAAACATGTTTGGTTACATCACAAAACCATAATAAGAGTCAAGTACAAAATATCCATCCTGATAAATAAAAGTACATAATCCCAATACATGAACTGATAGCCATAAAAGAAAAAGGGTAAGCTGAGCTCTACATCTAGGGTCCAAGCTCCAAGAGAGTAATAAAAGCAGCCTGATCAAAGCCCACTCGTGCTGGGCCCACTCTGAGAACCTGAGAGTTGGGAAAAAGATAAAAACAACGGGGTCAGACATAAGTCTGAGCGAGTCCTATAACTTTAACAATGCAATCATTAAAGTAATTAGGGTATGATATAACTTGGTACGGTGTGACTGGGGATAAATGACTACACTCAGTAGCCAATTAGACTTAGAATGAACTAAGATAACGATAAAGACGCATTTACCCACCCAAGGATAATTACTACACTGCACCACACCAGTCATTCCTACTTAAAGGTTGATCCCTCCCAAGGACTTAGAAAATTTACCCAGTAGTTTCGTGTACCCCTAGCTGACTACATAAGTGCCGTCCGCCCCTATCTCCACTAGGTGTACCCACTACTCCCAAGCGATCGGCTCCCTACCGTAGATACCCGTGCTGGCCCCACAATGGGGTGTATCACTCCCCATAGTGGCAACCCGATACTACAAATGGTGCACGGCTTATATCTACACGATGCAACAACGTCTTACCTACCAGCCCGGGTCCACACACGCATATGAAACCCGTTGGACTCGCGTTGCCACCGCTACCCCGTTTTGGCCTCTTATAGTCAAGCCCAATATGCGTGTCCCGTCCTCGACTTGGGTCGAGCCCACAAAGATACGTTTGGGATATTGGTTGAAATGGGCCCCCACAAGCTACCCACCTAAGCTTGTCATTTCTAGTGTATACCACTTAACCCCTTTATCATGTTTTAATTACATGTTCCACTTTGGTTAAGTATTCTAATCGTATTTTCTATTGCCACCCAAGGCAACCACTAGATTTCCACATGCCACCCAAGGAACCCACTTAACCCCTCATGTCCCTCTACATGCTAATATGGTTAAGTGTTTCTTAATTAATTAAGATCATGACCTCATAAAGACCTCTCACATTAGACCACCTTTTATGACTGCTGGATATGCCGGTTGGGTCCGGGAAAACTTCCGTCATAAAAAGGGTCTAACCTCGTGTCTTTACCTTAATCACGTATTTCATTTATGACTAAGACCTCTCACATTGGGCCAATCATTTGTAGCTGCTGGATTTGCCTGTTGGTTTCGGGCAGACTTCCGCTACAAAAGGGTCCAACGTCGTGTCTTAGTTGATTAATTACACCTAATTAATCACCCCCATAATTTGTATTAATTATCCCTAATTAATTACACATTTTTAAGAATATGGGCAGACCTAACTCAATAGGTAAATTCCCAATTCCATAGTATGGGCAGACCTAACTTAATAGGTAAATTCCCAACTCCATAATATGGGTAGACCTAACTTAATAGGTAAATTCCCAATTATGTCCATTCATTTTATGTTATACGCATTTCTATTAACATGCATATTAACCCCATCGTTTCCCACGTAATTCGTTCTCATGACATGTCATATAAATGGGAAGATTCACTATAAATGTAATGGGTTCAATCTTAGCACAACATTGGCATTTACATGGGTTTAAAAGGTGTCAACTTGCATCATAACATTAAACCCAACTAGCATAAATCATTAACCCAAACTTGCATATGAACTTGCATATAAACTTGCATATGAACTTGCATATAAACTTGCATATGAACTTGCATATGGACTTATATAACATGTCATATATAGAGGCAACCTTGCATATGTTATGCATACCATAAAAAGAGGCAAACTTGCATATGAACTTGCATGTAGACTTGCATATGAGCTTGCATAACATGTCATATCATAAAAAGAGACAAACTTGCATATGAACTTGCATATAGACTTGCATATGAGCTTGCATAACATGTCATACATAGAGGCAACCTTGCATATGTTATGCATATCATAAAAAGAGACAAACTTGCATATGAACTTGCATATAGACTTGCATATGAGCTTGCATAACATGTCATATCATAAAAAGAGACAAACTTGCATATGAACTTATAACATATGACAACCACAACATGCATAAATCCTCATTTACATCCATAGCCTCCTAATATCATATCCTAATTAGTTTAGCAATTGCTTGCTAAAGGCATAGGAACTCACCACTAAACTCCAATAAGCAAACCCTTGCCAAAAATCACCCAAAAACTCTAGCCTTGAAAATAAAGCTTGCAACTTGATGATGAATGCAAGCTAATGATCACTCATACAACTTAAAAATGCTTGTATGAACATGAAAGCCTTCATAGAAATAGTTTTTAAAGAGGATGGAGGCTAGGGTTTTGAGTGGAGGCCATGATCATAGAAAATTTTGGCATGGTTTAGTTAGAGGATAGGATTATGATCATTTAGGGCTAGCTTAGGGTCTTATTTATAGGATTAGGTTGTGTTTTAGACCCTTAGATTAACCCTAGGTTAGTTTAGGACCATCAGATCTCGGAAGCTTCTAGAGAATAGCCTAAAACACAGCCAAACCCTAAAATGGTGCACCAGGTTAAACTGGCCGAGCACCCCCTGTCGACACCCAAGTCGACAGGGCTGTCGACTTGGTCCTAGCCAAGTTGACTGCCCAGTCGACAGGGCTGTCGACTCGGGTAGCTAGGCGGGAGTTTTTCCCTCCTGCACCCAATGGCCCTAATTTCGAATTTTAAACCTGAATTTTAAATCTGTTTTGAACTTTGAATTTTCTGCAAACTTCATTGGGCCATAACTGGGCCATACGGACTCCGATTTACAAAATTTCGGACTCTATTTTGCGTATTTTTCCGAGACGAACGCAATGACGCAGCCCGTTTCCCCCAATTCTCACATCTGAGATTATTTATTTTGTAATAGTGAATTTTAGCATTAACTGAAATTCGGGGTGTTACATCTCACATTAGACTATCTTTTATGGCAGCTGGATTTGCCGGTCGGGTCCGGGCAGCCTTACGCCATAACCGAGTCTAACCTCGTGTCATTACGCTTGTCACGTATTTAGTTTATGCCTAAGACCTCTCACATTGGGCCAATCATTTGTAGCCGTTGGATTTGCCGGTCGGTTCCGGGCAGTCTTATGCTACAAAAGGGTCCAACCTCGTGTCTTAGTCGATTAATTACACCTAATTAATCACCCCAATAATTTGTATTAATTATCCCTAATTAATTACAAATTTAAAGATGTACATAATTGACTCAATTATGTCCATCCACTTTATGGTATGCATAATCATACCAACTTCACACCATTTCATGAACATGAATATTAACCTCATCGTTCCCCACGTAATTCGCTAACATGACATAAAAGGGAAGATTCATCACAAATACAATGGGTTCAACTTGCATAACATTAGCATCAACATGGGTTTTAAAGGTGTCAACATGCATATAGCATCAAACCCAACTAGCATAAATAATCAACCCAAACTCGCATGAATCACATATGTCATAAAGAGGGTAACTAACATAAGCTACTTATGTCATATAAAGGGGTAAACTTGCATATGTATGTATGACATACAAAGGGGTTAACTTGCATATGTATGCATATCATACAAAGGTGTAAACTTGCACATGTTTCTTGCATATAATCAAACACCAAACTTGCATAACATGTCATATATGAACTTGCATATAATCAAACACCAAACTTGCATAACATATTATATATGAACTTGCATATAATCAAACACCAAACTTGCATAATATGGTGTCATAATGGATCAATGTTTATCATAGTGATTTGCATAACTAACATCATGAACACATAGCCTAAAACTTGCGTAATTTGCATAACATCATGATCACATAGCAAATGACTTGCATAACATCATGATCACATAGCATATAACTTGCATAACTTGCATAACATCATGATCACATAGCATATGACTTGCATAACTTGCATAACATCATGAACACATAGCATATAACTTGCATAACTTGCATAACATCATGAACACATAGCATATAACTTGCATAACTTGCATAACATCATGAACACATAGCATATAATAACATAACTTGCATTGATCCACATTCATAGCCATAACCTCATTATATCCTATCATAATCATTTCAACAATTGGTCATTAAGGCTATAGAAACTCACAACTTGTTGATTAGCACTCCTATGAAGAAGATTAAGTTGCTAGAGTTGATTAGAAGTTGATTTGAGAAGCTATCTTCCTCTTTAATTTGATGGAGGCTCCTTCAAGTTGCATTTTGACGGCATAACGACGTTGTATCTATTTTTAGTATGAATTAGGGTAGTCTTAGGGTGTATTTATAGATTAGTTAGGTGTTTTAGGCCATTAGATTAACCCTAAATCAGATTAGGGCCGTCAGATCTCGTCACAAGCCCTAAAACATAGCCCAAACCCCGTCAGGTTGCACCCAGGTCTCACAGACCGACAGGGGGGTCGACCCCTGGGTCGACCCCTAGGGAGGGGGTCGACACCCATGTCGACCCTAGGGTCGACACCTTCTGCTTGGCGGGAATTTTCCTGCCTCTTCTGAAATGTGAAAATTTTATATTTAAATCTGTTTTGAATTTCTGAAAACTTCTTCGGGCCTTAACTGGGTCATACGGACTCCGATTTTCGAAAACTCGGACTCTATTTCGCGTATTTTTCCGAGATGAACGCAATGGCATAGCCCGTTTCCCACGATTCAGATTTTAAAATTTAATTCTGCCCTGATTTATATTATAGCAAGTTATTCAACATACGGGGTGTTACATTCTCCCCTACTTAAAGGATTTCGTCCCCGAAATCTCTAAGTCAAGAAGAACGTATCCTACCATCCAAACAACCATCTACTCAAACCATCAAACACTGGCATCCATCGTCCTTAAAGTTTCTAATGCTGTATGAACATATGCAAAAAGTGTGTGTATATGTTCCCTGTCTAATGCAAAATCAGGCGGTCTACTGATTCAGTTGACCTCCTTAATGCAAACCATGATAGTGCCATGCATCCAATATGTATGCGAAAGAATCCTATCGACACATGCTATTACTACATGTGTGCACAACCATACATCAAAATGCATCATCCATATGCTAGCACAACCATTATACGTCCATTAATATAGCTACCTACACACAGTTATATGCAATATGCAATATGAAGTGATTGAGCCGATCTAGTGTCTAAAGTGTGTGTATATGCATCCACGAGCAACCACTAGCAAACACTTGCATCCACACGCATACATCAATCATAACATGTCTCAAACACATGTTTCAACCATAGGTTTACCCTATCTAAAGGTCAAAGGTACTAATGAGAGGACATACTAAAGATAAGATAAGTACTAGACAAACGATAAAGGAGAAGTTAAAAGACATACCCTCAAAAAGGAATGGGTACAGTGAACGCTTCTTCGCTTCTGTCTCCCAAGTAGCATTGCTCTCATCCTCTCCCCATTGCACTTTGACTAGTCGAACCTCTCTGTTTCTCAGCTTCCTAATCTCTGACCCAAGGATGCGGGTAGGAGCTCGTCGAATAGTCGCATCATGCTCTACCTCCACTTCTCTAAGCAAGCTCGGCTCTACCACCTCTGCGGTCTCATGTAGGTACTTCCTCAAATGTGACACATGGACTACGTCATGTACCCCACTAAGTCTCTCGGGTAAATCCACTCTATATGCCATCCGTCCAATCCTTTCCTTAATAGGAAACGGTCCTACAAATCTTGGTGCTAACTTCCCAACGGACCCAAAGCGAACAACATTTCGTAATGGAGATACTTTAACAAAGACCATGTCCCCAACATCAAACTCTAGATCCGTCCTCCTCTTATCCACGTAAGATTTCTGCCTATCTTGCGCCGCTTTCATCCTTCTTCGAATCAAATCAATCTTTTCCGAAGTCTCTCTAACCATATCAGGCCCAAGCAAGATCTTATCCGTAGATTCCCACCAACATGTAGGTGATCGACAAGGCCTTCCATAAAGGGCTTCGAAAGGGGCCATACCAATACTAGACTGAAAGCTGTTATTATACGCGAACTCCACCAATGGAAGATGCTCTTACCATGTACCTCCAAAATCTAAGATACATAGCCTCAAAAGGTCTTCCAGAACACTATTCACCCTCTCGGTCTGGCCGTCCGTCTGAGGATGATATGCGGTGCTCAAACACAACTGAGTCCCCACTGCTTCTTGCAAACTCTTCCAAAACTCGCTAGTGAAGATAGGATCTCGATCGCTCACTATGCTAGAAGGTACCCCATGCAATCGAACTATCTCTCGAAGATAAACTGAAGCTAGCCATGGAGCAGTCCTCTTGCTCTTCACGGGTATGAAATGGGCGCTCTTAGTAAGTCTGTCTACCACAACCCAAATTCCCGTATTACCCTTCCTTGATCTCGGTAACCCATCAATAAAATCCATCGAGACGCTATCCCAGTTCCATTGCGGAACTTCCAATGGGTGAAGCAACCCACCAGGTTTCTTTTGCTCCGCTTTCACTTGTTGGCACACCAAGCATCTAGCGACATACTCGGCCACATCTTTCTTCATACCGGCCCAAAAGAAAACTCGCTTCATGTCTTGGTACATCTTGTCCCCACCGGGATGAATGGTCATCTTTGAACGATGCGCATCATCAAGAATAGCCTTCCTCAAACCCTCATCTTGTGGTACACAAAGTCTATCGTCTCTACGCAAGCACCCCCTATCGTCTAGGGTGTACCTACTCAAATGGCTGGACGACTCCCCCCTATGAGCTTCTCTACCAACTCAACCAACTGTGGGTCGTCCCGCTGTGCCTCGCCAATCCGTCCCAAAAGAGTAGGTCTGACCTCTAAAGATGCTAAACTGGGTACAAAGTCAACGGAAGGTCTGAAATCAAACATCGAGATAAATTCCAAGCTTCGTCGTTCCACGAACAATGGACTCAAGGACAACCTTTTTCTGCTCAAGTCGTCCGCCACCACGTTACCCTTGCCAGGGGTATACGCTATCTCGAAATCATAGGATGCTAAGAACTCCATCCACCTTTCCTGTCTCAAGTTCAAATCCTTCTGAGAAAACAAGTACTTCAATGATTTGTGGTCAGTGAACAATTCGAACCTCTCTCCAAGAAGAAAATGATGCCAAGTCTTAAGCGCAAAAACAATAGCGGCCAACTCTAAATCATGGGTAGGGTAATTTTTCTCATGCTTTCTCAACTGCCTTCCACCGTAGGCTATTACCCTTCCCTCTTGCATTAAGACTGCGCCCAGTCCTATAGCACAAGCATCGGTATAAACAACAAATAGCTTACTCCCATCTGGCAACACTAAGATTGGAGCTGTGGTTAAAGCTCTCTTTAACCGTCGGAACGCATCATCACAATCTACGTCCCATGCGAAGTCTAGATTCTTCTTCGTCAAGCCAGTTAATGGGGCTGATATCTTCGCGAAGTCCTTGATAAACTTCCTATAGTAGCCGGCCAACCCCAAGAAACTCCTCACCTCGGTAGCATTCTTCGGAACCTTCCAATCTTGGATGGATACTACCTTCGCGGGATCCACAGCTATCCCTTCCTTAGAGACCACGTGCCCTAAGAACCGCACTTCCTTCCTCCAAAAGTGACATTTAGAGAATTTAGCCTTAAGGCTATGCGCTCAAAGAGTCTCTAACACTTCCCTAAGATGTAGGGCATGCTATTCTTTATTCTTAGAAAAGACTAAGATGTCATCCACAAAGACCACCACAAACTTATTAAGGTACTCCTTGAACACCCTACTCATCAAATCAACAAAGTATGTTGGGGCATTCGTCAAACCAAATGGCATCACAAGCCACTCATAGAAACCATCCGGAGTCCTAAAGGCAGTCTTGTCTATACTATCCTCAGCCACTCTCAACTGATGAAACACCGTGGCCAAGTCCAACTGCGAAAACACTGAGGCGCCAACCAACTGATCAAAGAGATCACCAATCCTCGGCAATGGGTGTCTATTCTTCTTTGTGAGCTTGTTGAGTTCTCTATAGTCTACACAAAGTCTGAGGGACCCATCCGCCTTCATGGCAAAAACTACTGGAGCACCCCACTCCGATATACTTCGTCTTATGAACCCCTTCTCAAGCAACTCCCCTACTTGCTTATGGAGTTCCCTCCTCTCACGAGGAGCCATGTGGCGCACTGGTAAAGATACTGGTTTAGCATTGTCCACCAGATATATTCGGAAGTCTATCTCCCGCTTCGTAGGTAAGCCCTTCACCTCCTCAAACACATCTGAGTATTCCCGGACCACTCTAACAGATCGCAAACTCTCGACCGAAGCGTCAAGCGATTCAAGATAACTTAGCATAACAGAATCCATGGGATTACAAGAGATCTCGAGAGTGTTACCCAAACGGGTCATGAGCCTAACAACTCTCCTTTCGCAATCAAGAACGGCACCATTACTGGATAACCAGTCCATGCCCAAAATCAACCCATAGCCCGTGAAGCCCAAAACAAAAGCATCACATCTAAACTCAACGCTAAGTATAGAAATCTTCAAACCCAAACATATCATGGACAAATAAGTGGAGCCCCCAATTGGGTTTGAAACAACCAAGGGATCATCTACTAGACTGGTGTCTAAGTGCAGTGACTCAACTAATGATGATGAGATAAACGAATGCGATGCTCCAGAGTCAAACAAAGTACGGACAGGATGATCAAACAGAAAAACCAGACTTTCAACGGAAATAGTTCTACCTCTTTCCTGAATCGGTGGAACCGCGAGAGCCTGAACTTGCCCCTTGCCTGACCTAATGCCATAAGAGCTTGCACCTGTCCCCCTGAGGTAGATCCCGTCCTTTGCCCCTTCTTAGGGCAGTCCTTCACTAGATGCCCTGCTTCGCCACAGTGGAAGCAGCCCGTCATCTTCTTCATCCGACAATCTTTGCTTAGGTGGCCTGGTGTCCCGCAACTGAAGCACTTCTTCTTTCCCTTGCCACCGTTGCCTTTCCCACCCTTGTTTTGCTGTTGCTGTTGAGGTCTCTTCTGATCTCCTTTCTTCTTGGGTGCCTTATTAGCATTGGGACCCTTCTCTTCCTCATGCATGAGTGCCATGTCTACTAGCTTCTCAAATGTGGCCCCCATAGGGATGTGAGTCATAGCCAATCCATGCATCGGTTCATTCAAGCCTTTAACGAACCTCAAAGCCTTCTTCTCTGGTGTATTCACCATGTCTATGCCAAACCTTGCCAATTGATTAAACTTGTTGACATATTCCTCCACTGATAGGTTTCCTTGCTTTAGAGTCAAGAACCTTTCCATATACAAGTTTTCCTCCGCCCTTGAGAGAAACTTTGCCACAAACCTTTGCCTAAAATCCGCCCAAGAGTCAACAGGGCGCTCTCCATTAGTGACCTCCCACCAGAATGAGGCCTCTCCCTTCATTAACCAAGCAACTAACTTGACTTTCTTTCCATCTTCCATCTCAAAGGTATCTATCAACTCTTCTACCTCCTTAAGCCAATCTCTAGATTCCACAAAAGTTTCTGATCCTTGAAAAGGTTTCCCTCCCATAGCCTTAAATTCCTTGCAAGTCTTAGCAAAAGTATCCGTGCGAGGAGGAGGAGGGGGAGGAAGATCGGGTGCTACTGTTGGTGGAGGAACATTTTCTGGACCCGCAGTGGCGGCCCTAGCCTCCATCAATCTCCTATACCATACAGGTATCGCTACACCCTCCGGAAAGTTAAGATCTTCAGCCATGCTGAAACGAAAAAGGAAAGATTCAAAACGGAGAATTCGAAAGATAAAGATATGGCTATTGGGGATTATGCTTTTCTTTCAAAAACTTTTCTCTTAAAAGACATGTTTTTGAAAACACTTCTTCCAAAAATGTTTTTAGAAAAATAGTTTTCTAAAAATTTTATCTGTTCCGGTAACCTCGCTCTGATACCACGTGTAACACCCCACACCCGCTAAGGTCACTCACTAAGGGAATGCCTTAACTTCGGTGGAGCATTTTAAGTGAATATAGAACAGAAAAATTACAACAAGACAGATATAAATAATACTTGAAAATCTAAAACATCTTTTCATTGCAGCAGAAGGTAAACATGTTTAGTTACAACACCATATAAGAGTCAAGTACCAAATATCCATCATGATAAAAAACATAAGTACATAATCCAACTACATAACTAATAGACATAATAGAAAAGATAAGATGGGCTTTACATCACGGTCCAAGCTCCAAAAGATAGATAAAGAAATCTGATCAAAGCCCACTAGTGCTAGGCCCAACCTGAGGACCTGAGGGGGAAAAAGATAAAAACAACGGGGTCAGACATAAGTCTGAGTGAGCCCTATAACTTTAACAATACAATCATTAAAGTAATTAGGGTATGATATAAACTTGGTGCGGTGATGACTGGGGATAAATGACTACACTAAGTAGCCAACTAAACATAGGATGAACTAAGATAACGGTAAAGACGCATCTACCCACCCAAGGGTAATTACTAACTGCACCACACCAGTCATTCCTACTTAAAGGTTGATCCCACCCAAGGACTTAGAAAATTTTCCCAGTAGTTTCGTGTACCCCTAGCTGACTACATAGGTGTCGTCTGCCCCTATCTCCACTAGGTGTACCGAGTACTCCCCAAGCGATCGGCTCCCTACCGTAGATACCCGTGCTGGCCCTACAGTGGGGTGTAACACTCCCCAAAGTGGCAACCCGATACAACCAATGGTGCACAGCTTATACCTACACGATGCAACAACGTCTTACCTACCAGCCCGGGTCCACACACACATATGAAACCCATTGGACTTGCGTTGCCATCGCTAACCCGTTTTGGCCTCTTATAGTCAAGCCCAGTACGCGTGTCCCATCCTCGACATGGGTCAAGCCCAATAAGATACATATGGGTTACTGGTTGAAATGTGCCCCCAAATGCTACCCACCTAAGCTTGTCCCTTTTTCTAGTGCATCCCACTTAACCCTTTAATCATGTTTAATTACATGTTCCACTTGGTTAAGTATTCTAATCGTATTTTTTGTTGCCACCCAAGGCAACCCACTAGATTTCCACATGCCACCCAAGGCACTTACTTGATTTCCACATGCCACCCAAGGCACCCACTTAACCCCTCATGCCCCACTACATGCTTATCTGGTTAAGTGTTTCTTAATTGATTAAGAACGTAACCGTTGTAAAGACCTCTCACATTAGACTATCTTTTATGGCAGCTGGATTTGTCGGTCGGGTCCGGGCAGCCTTACGCCATAACCGAGTCTAACCTCGTGTCTTTACACTTGTCACGTATTTAGTTTATGCCTAAGACCTCTCACATTGGGCCAATCATTTGTAGCCACTGGATTTGCCGGTCGGTTCCGGGTAGTCTTATGCTACAAAAGGGTCCAACCTTGTGTCTTAGTCGATTAATTACACCTAATTAATCACCCCCATAATTTGTATTAATTATCCCTAATTAATTACAAATTTAACGATGTACATAATTGACTCAATTATGTCCATCCACTTTATGGTATGCATAATCATACCAACTTCACACCATTTCATTAACATGAATATTAACCCCATCGTTCCCCACGTAATTCGCTAACATGACATAAAAGGGAAGATTCATCGCAAATACAATGGGTTCAACTTGCATAACATTAGCATCAACATGGGTTTTAAAGGTGTCAACATGCATATAGCATCAAACCCAACTAGCATAAATAATCAACCCAAACTCGCATGAATCACATATGTCATAAAGAGGGTAACTTGCATAAGCTACTTATGTCATATAAAAGGGTAAACTTGCATATGTATGTATGACATACAAAGGGGTTAACTTGCATATGTATGCATATCATACAAAGGTGTAAACTTGCACATGTTACTTGCATATAATCAAACACCAAACTTGCATAACATGTCATATATGAACTTGCATATAATCAAACACCAAACTTGCATAACATATCATATATGAACTTGCATATAATCAAACACCAAACTTGCATAATATGGTGTCATAATAGATCAATGTTTATCATAGTGATTTGCATAACTAGCATCATGAACACATAGCCTAAAACTTGCATAACTTGCATAACATCATGATCACATAGCATATGACTTGCATAACTTGCATAACATCATGATCACATAGCATATAACTTGCATAACTTGCATAACATCATGATCACATAGCACATGACTTGCATAACATCATGAACACATAGAATATAACTTGCATAACTTGCATAACATCATGAACACATAGCATATAACTTGCATAACATCATGAAAACATAACATATAATAACATAACTTGCATTGATCCACATTCATAGCCATAACCTCATTATATCCTATCATAATCATTTCAACAATTGGTCATTAAGGCTATAGAAACTCACAACTTGTTGATTAGCACTCCTATGAAGAAGATTAAGTTGCTAGAGTTGATTAGAAGTTGATTTGAGAAGCTATCTTCCTCTTTAATTTGATGGAGGCTCCTTCAAGTTGCATTTTGACGGCATAACGACGTTGTATCTATTTTTAGTATGAATTAGGGTGGTCTTAGGGTGTATTTATAGATTAGTTAGGTGTTTTAGGCCATTATATTAACCCTAAATCAGATTAAAGCCGTCAGATCTTGTCACATGCCCTAAAACATAGCCCAAACCCCTTCAGGTTGCACCCAGGTCACACAGACCGACAGGGGGGGTCGACCCCTGGGTCGACCCCTGGGGAGGGGGTCGACACCCATGTCGACCCTAGGGTCGACACCTTCTGCCTGGCGGGAATTTTCCCGCCTCTTCTGAAATGTGAAATTTTTATATTTAAATCTGTTTTGAATTTCTGAAAACTTCTTCGGGCCTTAACTGGGTCATACGGACTCCGATTTTCGAAAACTCGGACTCTATTTCGCGTATTTTTCCGAGACGAACGCAATGGCATAGCCTGTTTCCCCCGATTCAGATTTTTTAAATTTAATTCTGCCCTGATTTATATTATAGCAAGTTATTCAACATACGGGGTGTTACATTTTATACCATTATAAAATCTCAAGCTTTATATATATTCATTTTAGTTCTGCTAATCACTACAGGGTTCTGCACCAACAATATCAATTGACAACACAAGTGGCTGCCAGTTATATTTGAGCAAAGATTCATTGATGGTCTCTATAATCACTGCTAAATCAAGCGAGGTTAGTGTGTTAGTTCCCGGTACTAAAGCTAACAGTGATTGGGTAAGGATTTTTTAGGAAATCATGGGAATCCCTACATCAAACGTCAGTTTGTAGAATTAATCAGTTTGTAGAATTTTATTTGTGCAGTGAAACATGTAAAGAGACGAACTGTCAGAACATCAAAATAGAACTTAGAATTTTAAATTAAGTTGACAGGATACTTGAACTTAATGGATGTGATTTGATACTTGAACTTAATTGTTTATGCATAGCTCAGTTCTACATGTTATTTATTTAAGGGCTATTTCATAGAAACGTAATGCCGCATTTAGTACACTTAATGCTGTCATCCCTATGTCTTAGCATATTTTACATTTAAACCAAAGTTTAGCTTGGTTAAGAAAACGATGGGATAGAAAGTTTAAAAATACAACGTTTGGTTAATTATGCCCTTGTAGAAGTTCACAAAAATTCCAAGTGTCGTTCTCAGTTAGGACCAATAAATAATGAACGCTAACCCAGTTACATATAGGTTCACTGGATCTTGATTTCAGCAGGTTTAGAAATAGTTACATGCAGGTTTGGAAATAATTACACAATGACAAGTTTTGGAATGATAAACTGATAGACTTAGATTTAACATTGCATTGCATAGTTTCATTTCCATTATTTTGTAATTCAACAGCTACTTCTATGATTAATATAATTTTGTTATGTTTTTCTGTCCAGGAACTATTAAACTATGGTGCAGGATGTTTTTTCTAGACTTCATGTTTTACTGTGCTTTTGTTTGTCTATTAAACCGTGGTGCAGGAAATATTAAACTGTAGTGTTTTAGTACTTTATGAAGGTATGTGGTTTGTAGTATTTGTACTTTATGAAGGTACGTATGTGGTTTGCAGTATTTGTACTTTATGAAGGTACGTATGTGGTTTGTAGTATGTAGTTTGTTTATGTTGAATGTATTGAAAATATCATAATACTATCAATTGTTGTGGTACTTTTATCGAACATGCATTGATTTCTACTGTATATGGAATGTTGGAAGAGGACAAAAAAAAATTTGGGGAAAATTTCAATTTAGCAACGGCCAGAAACCGTTGCTAAATTAAAAATAGCAACAGGTCCAAACCGTTGCTGAAATAAACCATTTCGTATTTGAAGTTTATGTAGCAATGGACCAAATCCGTTGCTAAATGTAAATTTGCAACGGGTAATAGCCGTTGCAAATTAACATTTTGCAACGGCTCAAAGCCGTTGCAAAAAACAAATTTCGCAACGGCTTTGGTCCGTTGCTAAACGTTTGCAACCCAGGAATTAGCAACGGCTAAAAGCCATTGCTAAACACATTTGCAACGGCTCAAAGCCATTGCAAAATGATGATTTTGGTGTAGTGTCCAAAAATATTAAAATGATACGACCATATATGAATTAGAAAGAATTATTCTACGACTCTCCAATACATAAAATATGGGTCGTCGTAGGTATTATAATTTTATAAGGATGCTTTTTGCATTTAAGCCATATCCAAGGTCTTTCTAATTAAGATCCCAAAAGCCTATACATTTCCATGACCAATATCAACCAAATAATCCATATCCATCATTATTAATGTCCTATCAATGTAAGAGATAGTACCTGAACTACTAAATATCCTTTTAACGAAAGTAGGCAGACCTTGATAGTTAGTTATATTATTTAAGGTAAGTTCCCATCATTTGATACATAATCCTAAGGCAAACTCCTCCCTAATACATATTCGGCTAACATTGCATATAATTTCTTTGGTCACTTAATATTTTATATTGAAGCCGACCTTTTCATGGTACTGTTTTATCGTGCCTAATTATTACCTTAACCATTCAATACTTTTTTATAAAGAAGGGGTCGACATAAAACAACTACTGAATACCATCAATTTCATAAAATGGGTCCTTCGTATTAAACCTTTATCCCACAACGACATATTATATTAGTTTAAGAGTTGGTATTGGTAACCATATTAGTTAGGCAAGATTTCCCCTAATGAATTTAAGACCGACCTAATGTAGTCAGTAGTTAATATATGTGATGTCTCACATTAACTGCAAATTTATACTACTAGTAGTCAGATTAGCTAGGAAGACTTCGATGTGTTTTTGACTAATCTGGCATCCAAGTAACTTAATCTTATTTCATAACACTCTGTATATGTTATCACACATCTAACCCTGAGTTTTAGGCCTTGTAAGAAATTCTTCTTATTTCTCCAATACAATTTATTTATTTCATAATAGAGAAATTAATCCATTAATAACCTAATTATTAACGCAATTAAAATTTTATAACTATACATTATTCGCGATAATATATATATATATATATATTTGTGTATATATATATACATACACATTATTAAATTTCCATTTGTGTGAAGATTACGAGCTTAACTACTGTTTAGATGTCTACTTCAAATTATAAAAATCTTAATACAAATTAACACATATTGCATATACCTAATATTTAAAATCAATTAATACGCTGGTAATGATAATCAAATTCTATTTAGTTGATTTTTGGTCAGTATCAAGTCCAATACTAAAATCAATGAAATCCATGAAGAAATCAAAAAATATCAACATATATCCAAAAATAGAATGTAAAAAAGTAAAGAAACACATATTTATAGTGGTTTATCAATTAGGTGTATGTATAGTTGTTGTAATATACTGTTTAGACTGCAAGATTACAATTATGTTTGATGTAAGAAATTTAAGGAAAAAGGAAGTGAATCCCAAAACTAGCAGAGTCCACACATATCCTTTCAAATGTCCATCTAAAGTTGTATTTATAATTGTACAGGATTTTGAGTCGGCTAGAGAACGTGGAGCGAAAATGGGATCTCGTAGAAGATAGGTCAGGGAGGAAGCAACCCGGTCATCTACCCGACGATCTTCGAATTAGTACTAATCCAAATTTGGGTTGGTACAGACCAAGTTAGGCTAACCCGAAATGAAATCCACTGCATTGATTTTTGATTCTTATGTGACTTTGATGCCAAGTGTTGATTCATGAAGCTAGATCTAGGGCTGTCAACAGATACTTTCAGATGCGGATAGTGCTATATCTGTATCCGAAATCATTTTCGGATATCCATATCTACGGATACGAATGGGTATCGAATAATTATCCTATCCGCCAACGATCGGTAAATCAAGAAATATAAATGATTTTTTTTAGTTTAACATAATATTTTTTCAATTCCATTCATCACAAAAGTTTTGAAACTGAACATATATCATGAAATTAAATAGATTTGAGTAGCTAATATTAGGGCTATCAATGGCTCGTATCGGGTTTAGGTCGGGTCAAGTCAAGTCGGGATTGGGTTGATTTATAAATGGGTCGGTTCGACCTGTTTTTAAACGGGTCATTTTTCCAACCTTGACTCGATCCGTTAATAAACGGGTTGACTCGACCCGACCTGTGCAACCCGTTTAACTAAACGGGCCGTGTTGGGTCTACTTATTAGACCCATTGGCAAATACTGCCCACTAATATAAACAATAAAAGAACCAAATCACCAACAGGAAGCAAATTACAAAATCACCAATAGGAAACAAGTTGCAAAATCACCAATAGGAAGCACATATATAAAGCATGAAGTCACCATATCCAAAAATCATTTTCCATACATAAGAATATACGAACTTACTGCATACATAAACTACTAACAGTATGAAAGAGATACGATTGTTATATGTAAAATATTACTAACAACATACGAGAATAAATTAGTAGAATATAACAGTTACACAATAGTATATGAGCACACTAATTATTGCATACATAAAAGACTAATGCTAATAACATGCACAATGGAAGAAATACAACATATAATCGGGTTTGGCGGGTCAAAATCGGGTTAGCAGGTCAACCCTAAACCCATCCATTTATAAAGGGGTAAAATTCAGGTTGACCCGAAAATGACCCACCAACTAAACGGGTCGGCTTTACCTTCTCATTTCTGTACGGGCTTCGGGTCATGTAGGAAATTGATAGTCCTAGCTAATATGCATTTAGTGCACATAATGTAAACTTTCAACTTAGTAAAACAATAAATCTCATTCATTTTACTAAAATACTTATAAATTTGAGCATAATGTTTTAAAAAATTGAACGGATAATTTTCGGATGCGGATATCTATGTATCCTTATCCGCATACTTTTTTTGGATATCGGATATTTATCTGATTTTCGGATACAGATGCGGATGGATTTCGGATTTTTCGGGTATCCATTGACAACCCTAGCTAAATCTCATGACCATACGCCAAAAGTTGTTATGCCCAACACCAAAGCCCAAGTTCACGAATCGATCCCATCAATGCTATTATGTCGATTTGAGGTATGGCATTTGTATCGACTTGACTCATTTGAGGCTATCAAGCCTTTGGATGTGCTAGAAGAGCCAACCCAATTAGGTAAGGGAAGTGTAACAACCCAAATTCCGACAGACTGAATTTTTTCAAAATTCTAATCCATCAAAACTCATGTTGGTTTTTTTGGCATCCTGTAGAAAAAACAGAGATATAAAATATACCAGAGCTCGGAAATTATGTAACATACTGATTTTCCGATACCCTTTGAGTCGACAATCACAACTCACCTCCAACCCAAAATGCACAGAAAAGCAGACATTTATTAGAAAGAAGTTAGAGGGTGAGTCAAGAAAGAAATATTAGAATAGAAGAAGAAGAACTAACACAGAATCAGAGTCTCATATCGCAGCTGAACAAAATATAATATAGAAATAAATCTTTATTGAGAGCTTTAAATAAATCTTACAGTCATCGGAGTACATTAACATATTTGGACAGTTATATCAACCTGTCCTCATATGCAATCACACAGTGGGATAAATACTAGATATTATACGTCTAAACACCTCCAACTCGTCTATGGACTTCGCAGCATCCGATAACCTAGACCTGCACAACCCGTTCTAATCCGAGCATTACAAACGTCGGATCAGTCTGGTGAACCAGAGTGAGAAAACACATTACGTTTAAAGGTATCATCCAGCTTGATTTTAGCATCAAAATCTTTTCGAAAGAGAAGGATAATTGTAAGACCAAATTCACACATAAATACAGACGGTTTTTACCTTATGATAACCAAAAACGTTTTTGAAATCAATATCTTTTATGATATTATAATAGTGTCTAAATACAAATAAATAGCAATCTAGTAGAACGATTGGATCTTGCGCTCTACATACGTAGTATACAATCAAAACCGCAGGCACTTACTGGAGAATGGATGTCCATGGCAAGATATGGGCAACCACCTTTCCGACAACGTACCTATGGAGATGATACATTGGGGGTTCAATAAGAACATCTTGCAACCCAGGCTAAACATGACTGACACCTCACTTCGCTTAAGAGTACCGAATATATCATTACCACGGTTGGGGGCCAGCCAACTGAACTGATAGCATCTAACAAAAATAAAGGGACAACCGAAGGCATTTGATTTATCCCGATCAGGTAATCATATACCCTTTTGATGGGTGCGACCCACATAGCTATGCGACCTACATGATTTTAACCATTTCCCAGTTGATGAGGCTTGAGGTCATACTTACTTTTTTGGAACATCTGGTCGCCATCCACTTTGAGTGCCACATAGTCAAATCTGTCAAATCACTAACTGACGTCCACAAATATACTCTGGGTATAAAAGAAGTGCCCCTCTTTGCCATCGACTCGGTATATTTGTAAAAATCAATGTACGTGGTTTCTAGGAAATACTCTGTCAGACATTCGTCCATACAATTCATCCTAGTCCATACAATTCATCTAGGAATAGGATGAACCGAAGGTACTTCCCTATTACATCCAATATAGGAATCACCCCATGGATCAGTAGCAAGAAGTCCTTGCAATCCGTAGATTCGAACAATGACAGAGCCACAGTTTATCTATGGTTGCAATCATAGAGATTATTAGCGGTTCTTCCATTTAATGAAGATCCACGGTCTTCAATTTCTCCATCTCGAATCAACATCTTCATGTGTTAGCTAGTTCGGAATGGTTTCGAATATAAATTCGATCTCGGTCTTTCCGTACCAACAATCGTATGGGCCAGATTTGATAGTCGGTTATTTAACTATCAAATAAATAATCATGGGAATAAAATGATTTCACCGATTCAATACTCGGCATTACTTGGCCTTTTAATTAAAAATAATTAACGAATAGTTAATTTAACCTTCTAAATATCTCAATATTTTAACATGATATTTACTTTTTATTTTAAAGAGTATTCACAAAACTATTTCAAATACATTAGAATTAAATCATATATATATTCCCAACTTTGATTTTATCGAATTTCACGTAAAACATCGTTACTTGAAAATAATATCCAACTCCTATTCTTCCAGAATAAACTCATTCCAAAAACTCAACTTTTACTTCCTTTTACTTTTGGAAATATCATTATATATATATTCAAATCTTCCCATTTCCTTTACTTTGAAAATCTCATTATATATTCTCAAATCTTGCAACTAACATTGCGTTATTATTTCGTATATAAAAATAATAAATTATTCTTAACCTCTTTCCCATTACAAACCAATTTCATCCTCAGATAATCCTAAAGTCATTCAAGTTAGGGTATTTATTTACCTATTAGACCTTGATCAACAACGTTCTTATCTTAAGATAGATATGAATTGTAATTCAAAAACCGCTATTTATTCTAATATTAAACAAATCTCATTAAACTATTTTATTTAAAATATGGTTTATAAAACTTTCTTACTTTTGGCATATCTCTTTATAAATATAACTTAATATTACTTAATATGTTAATTAAGTAATTTCTTAAATACATCACTTCTTAACCTTAACTTCTTTCAAATAATTAATTTTATAAACTCGAATTATCATTACTACCAAATCCCATTGTGAAATCTTTTACCAAGTTTAATTACAAGTCCCTTTTTAATCTTTTCCTTTTGAAATTCTCCTTTCGATTCCATTCATTTCTCTCACTTCCATTATTCAATAACGTTAATTTAAAATTAATGCTTTAGCTTTACATCTCTTTATATAAACTTCATTTACAAAATTCTGTTTTAAGATAAACCCTTTTATTCTCAAATTCCTTTTATTTAATTCAAACATTAAGTAAACATTTATTTAAGCTATCGCATTCGCTTAAAATTTCTTTCTATAACTTCGTTATCAAAATTCGAGTTTATATTAAAACCTGTTCATAAATTCCTTTGACAATTCACTTAGATTTTATTTCCATTTCAATTACTTTTTAAATGTATTTCGATTAAAAAGAAATCTCCTAAATTATTATTAATTAAAATAATAATTTACTTCACCCATTAACTACCGTAGAAGTAGTTAATTTCCTTATTAACTAAAATAAATAGTAAATTCCTTTTTTTAAAATCTTATTAAAATTAAAACAAATATTTGTTAAACTATTACATTATATTAATTCAAAACAAACTAATTACATAATCCATCTCGGTAAAAATGGTTGATTTAGTCAACTCAAAACACAATTAATTCATTAACCGGTTCCAATCAGTTCTCACTTTAAATTAATTAATAATATAATTAATTTAGGTAATTCCATTTAATTGTTTCTAAATAAAACAATTACCCAACTCTTAATCGTTAGGTTAATTTTCTACTCTCTGGCTTATAACTTTGATTAACATCAGAATCTATTTTATAAAATCATTTAATAATCACTTAAAAACTTAAATAATAAATATTTATTTCCATTTAGTAACTTTTATTCCAAATAAAATATTTCAAAATCTAACTTCATTTATAAAATATATTTTTTAACTTCAATTTTATCGACTCACCTGATGGTAAATCAGTATAAACAAAACGATTGATTTTTAGGCCATATATTGCCAATTACTCAACCAATATCACCTATTGGTTTAAACAAAACAACTATTAAATTTTTGGCCAATGGTCAACAACCAAATTAATCAACCAATCAGAACGGTTCATATGATGATAATATAAGAACAATTAATATCTAATATATTTGAGGAATCCAGTTGGATCCCTCCAACCTATTCTTCCCTATATTAAAATAGATTATCTCACATAAATTCATTCCATTCAACTACACTAAATAACGATTATTTAACATCAACCCACTAACAAAACAATTCAAACAATTTAAACACGTTTATTTAGTAAACGTGACCAACAAGGTAAGTTACCTTCCAATCATTAAAATAACGATTTGGTATTTCACTGAAATTAAACGACGGTTTGATTTCATCGATTAAATCAACAAACGAATATATAATTAACCAATAGTCAACCATTAGCAAGCAGAGCACACAATTTATAAAACCAAACTTATAAAATATAAGTGGGAAGAACCGAGTGAGTTTAACTCGCTTTGGTTTAATTCGCTGAAGTGGTCCGGTTACAGTTAAATTAAATAGTTGTTTAGTTTTACTATAAATTCCTTTCGTCTCCACTTCTATCCAGAATAGTTCCATGATGTTGAGCTCGTCGCCACGATTTCAATGCAAGTTGTATTGTCCAATTCTGACCATATTTGAATAAGTTATAAACATTTTAATACATACGATTTCAATTATATAAATAAATCCTTAATTACTAATAATTGATTAAACTTATTACTTTTTAAATTTAACTATGACTTCGGTTCCAGAAAGAATAGCCGACCATTCTCTTACTGACTTTTTCTCTTTTGCATTGGTTAAAACAAATTCGGTTATATAATTTATATAAATGATCAATTTCTTAATCACTTGAATTAATAACTAATTATGTCGTTCATTACAATGTGGCTGATCCAATTTTTTTTCCAATTGTTTCGAAAGCTACTCCTTCCATTCTGTCTTCATCGTACCTTATGCTTCAGTACAAACTGGCCACGTTCAAACAATTCAAAGGCCTGTTACTGATCAGCCACGTGAGCTACAATGAGGCATAGTAAAAATGGTTTTCCACTTTAATTATTAATTAGGTATATTTAAACTTCGTCTTCTATTTGCTCTAATGAATTTCATGACACCCAGCTTCAATGAAGACCACCCCTTCCTCGCGTTCACCATATATAATTTTTCTTCAATCTGTTGTGCACCAAACCGTTGTTCCCAAACACAAAATACCCGACTTTGCTTCCCCACTTAAAAACAACTGGACTCATTCCTTCATTCAGATAGCAAAACTCCACGCAATGGACCCCTTTAGGCATGGAAAAAACATCTCAACCCACTGTCCAATGTCACCACCAGAACTCCGATCTGAAGCCCCCTAGTCACGGCGCCTTACTGTCCCAGCCTCCGCCCCAATTTTCACGCACTCTAAACCACCATCTGCCTTGAAACTGCCTTCGAACTCAGCGCTAGTAAGGCCCAATTCCAGTCACTAGAAGACTTGAAAATGGATCACGGCCATTGAGATACAAGAGCTCGAAACGCCGAATGATTTTGTAGTGGTGAAGATTGCATAGAGATGAACAGATTATGTGTGATTTGAGGAGGAAATTTAGGATTATTTTGGCCATTGATTTAAGTTAGTGGCGATTATGCATGTTGTTGACCACCGTAGGAAGAAACTTTGGGTTAAGGAATTGTTGGTATATAAATAGGATATAATTTATATTAAAATAACATTTACGAAACTTCATCATGAAGTATCACCTAAATGTCATCATATATGATCTCAAATAAAGATAAAACTCCTAATCCGAGCATAGAAAAATATTTCGGACCCGATAGGACATGTTTCGTCGAATTCCGAGGTCGTTTGTAAAAAATCCTTTATAAGTCATAGGCTAAAAATCACATGTTTAAATTTCCCAGATCACAAAATAAATCCAATCAACATGAAGAATTGAAATTCTACTAGACCTCTTCCTTACGGATCCAATAAAATTTGTTTCGTTAAAATCGGAGTTCGTTTGGTCAGCCGTTTATTCCTCCAAAGTTACCCCTGTCTAATTTGGCCAAAATAATATAATTGATTAGGGTGTTTAGCGTTGCCATGATCAAACGGTAAGTACAATTGACATGAAAATTGAAATGTTATAATAATAAATTAATACAAATTCAATGGAACAAGTTTCATCGTATTCCGAGATCTTGGTATGCTATGCTCACACGCCAAACAACACTATTTTAGACACCGAAATACCCAATGTACAAAAATAACAAGCTACCTACCTATTTTGACTCTAAACGTCAGTACGAACTCAACAAAATTGGTTTTGTGGCTTAATTCGATCGTTTGCTCTAGTTATATACAAAAACCTCTCTATTAATTAAAATTAATTTAATTACGCGATATAAAAAATGACTGGGCGTTTACGGCTACCGTTGTTACATACGACGGTTTGCCACGAAATTTAATACCATACAATAATTTAATGTTACGGTTCCAATGAAACTAATTTCATTGAAAATGGACTATCTGCAAAATCATCATTTTAAAGGCCTATATATAATATCGATTAAAATATTATAAAATCCAAAATAATCTTATTAAATTATAATAAATTATTATTATTATTATTATAAATATCCAAACATAATATATCTATAGCTTCAAATATAAAATATACAACTCAGTATTATCATTTTCGAGTCAAACGATATCCAAATTATACTAAAAGTTCATAAATTTATTAAATAAACGTTGTCGTTTTTATTAACGATTTCCATAGCGACTATTTTAAAATTTGAATTGGACATAACTAACAATCTATAATATGAAATCTGGGTTTTTCTCTTTTGTATGAAAATTAAAATCAACAAGATTCCACCATTTCTTGTTTCACAAAAATCCGACTTATATCGAATTCGGTATATTCAATTGAAGTTCAACACTCAATATTACGAACTACCACGCCATTACGAGCTCGTTTTAAATTATATATAAATTATAACGTTCAAACTTCGTTTTAATAAACGAATTAAATGTTAAATCCATTTATATTCCAAATAAAATATTTAAAATATTAACTGCCAAAAATACAGGCCATTACAAAATATGTCACAGCGGAATGGATAAAATATAATATAATCAAAATATAGCAATGCCCAGATAATAATACTGCCTAACAAGTATCCAAATCTATCATATCTCTGCCACAAGTCTAACCTACGAGTATGTTATGAGCAGGGGATTGTAACACAAGTTCTGGTGACTGGATTAACTACACATTTTGGTTAACCTTATATATACCGTTTAATTACATTTTCTTATTTATTAGGTTACTTGGGTTAACAACACTCAAGGCTTTCACACACGTCGTACCCTTTACTTCCCAGTGGATTAACCTAATACACTACAAAAACATACGCAGTCCCTCATCCTACGCCAGAGTGACGTACAAATCTCTATAACAATGCTAAGTTCTGCATAGAACCACTATCGCCATGCTGCGTAAGCGTACGAATTGCCCTCTTCGAACCATATGTTCGAATCAGATTCTATCACAGAGTAATGCCCTAGAGTCTACGATACTCCACCCAGATAAGACATGCATGTATCTATATTTTCCCACGTACATGTCATTAATCATACTCAATCACATATCCTCTACTATGCACCGAGTTCCTTGGCAGGCCTGTACAAGAAACACGGAATTCGGTCGGGAGCTTTTCAGATATCTGTATACACAGATGCTATGGTTTGCATTTTCAATAGTTATGGTCCTACCTGACCCCTCCCTCAACTGGTGAAAGACGAACAAGATTGAGAACTAGTAACCTGGCCCAAGAGCAAACAATAAATAACAAATCCTAGTTGGACTGTCCCTCACCCATAGCCTTGATAGCAAAAGGTCTATGGTCATTTGGTTTAGCTCTCTGTCTATCAGCATCACGCATAACGTATCACGTTGACTGTCGATGGTAGGTACCCGACATCTTGCTATCAATAAATGGTTAGACCTGTCAGTACTCGAGAGTGGTCGTAACCCAGCCTTGTCACAAGGCAACCGTAGAGCGTCGGATCACCTATGCCACCCTACAGTCTTTTGATTGCCCACTACCGTGGCAATCAAGGTATACTCACCTGGTAGAAACTTGCAGACCTAACCTCTATGAGCACAGTCGAATGCTGTCACAGAATAGAGGACTACCAGGAGTACCCTTCACATCCCAGGAAGCCGCGTGCTTCCCTTCCAGTCCTTTAGAGCCAGCAGAATATCAACAGAACAACATGCATAACAAGAAGAATAATCAAATGGACGTGTGCTCCCCTTGTGTCTCATGACACCATGGTGATCTATCCCGTTAGGTTATTGCCCCTCAAACGTACGGATTGGTCCAAGCGCCTCATTTTAATGTGTTATTAGACCCTATGTCTAAATGTTCGATTAGATCTTTCTCTACCTCGTCAAGTTTCCAGTTAACTTGGTTATTCCCATACACATTGACTTCTTATTCAAGTTACCAAGTTCCTCTTGCTTATTAATTTTGGTTATGAAGCTTAACCTTTTTGCGTTCATTAATAGGCCCATAACATGTTATTCTCTAGATTGTAATCCAAGGTCTGTAGTCTATTATCTCTTTATATTATTCATTGTCCAGTTCCATAGCTACAGTAACATGTTCTACTTAATATGTAATTAAGCATATCTCAATTCACATGTTTTCATTTTTACATGTCACTTATTATCTATGATTATATATAACTTATTTCATTTCAAATATTCATCCTGTTCTTTCTTATTTAATCACAATTCCATCTTACACTGTTACTACAACTTGTTGTTGTTTACTTATTAACTTAGTTCCCTTAACTAAGGTTTACTAATAAGTCTCCTTTCCATTTATTATAACTTATGTTATAATTTCCACTTATCCCTAAGACAAGCCTTTAACATGTTATTCTTATCAGCAGATTTCAGATTTTCAAGTTTACAGATTACTTAATTTTATAATTAAGTACAACTTATTGCATTTCATAAGCTTCCCCGCTTTTCTCTACTTATTACAAACAACAGGTTTCAGGTTTCCCAATTTACAGATTACTTAATTTACAATTAAGTACAACTTATCTCATTACATAAGTTATTTCATTTTCTTTATTATCTATTATAACCTAAGTTATAATTTCTAATTATCCCTAGACAAGCCTACCTATTATATAACATTCTCATTAATGTAATTAAGTATAATAGGTTATTATCATTCCCCGTTCATTTCAAATATTTTACTATTGTAACTTTCCTTCATTTCCTATTCATTTCCTATTCATTTCCGTTCATCACAGTTAGTGCCATTTGTTTCTATCCTTTTATGTACATATAATTATATGTATGTTTATGCACTAGACCTCTTACATTAAGACGACCACTTGTGGATGTTGGATTTGTCGGGCGGTTGCGGGAAAACTTCTACCACAAGTTAGACTAAACCTCGTGTCTTAGCACTATTAAATGTATATTTACGCACTAGACCCCTCACATTAAATAAAAACTTGTGGACATTGGATTTGCCGGGCGGTTCTAGGCAGACTTCTACCATAAGTTGAATTTAACCTCGTGTCTAAGTGCGACTTTAAATTTCTATTTACTGTAAGTTTAATCATATCCGTTCTTCCAATTTTTACTGTAATCTATTTTTACATGCCACATTTAATACCATATTAAGTCTATTTTCTAATTATCATGTCGCGTGTTCCTCCTAACATGTAATTAGTTCTATTCTAACATGTAATCATTTAACCATGTAATTGTTCCAATCTAATAAATTAACATATAATTATCCCAATTCTTACAGTTAAGGGTTCCAGTACATAATATGTCACAAATTAACATGCAATTATCCTAATTTCACTATAACTTAACTTACAACATCCGATTAACATGTCGTTAAAATATGTATGCATACAGCAGTAATCGTTTCCATATATTTTTAACAAGTTTATACATTTCCACATATTAACATTTCAACATATTAACGTTTCAAATATTAACATTTCAACATCTTAACATTTCAGTAGATTTACACATTTCAGTAGGTTTACATTGCAACAGATTTACTATGCATATTAACGGGGAATGTCAAATGATAAATATACCATTATCAAAAAGGTATAACTTAAATCCACTCACTTAATTGCTTTCCAACTCATGAATCAGGTCCAGATCTAGCATTCCATGGTTCTCCTAACTAGATTAACACCCTAAATAACCATGGATCCATAATTATTAACTAAAAGAAAAAGGGAAGAAAGAGGAGAAAATTAAATTGTACAGATCCAAGAATTTACCCTACTTCGAATGGAATTCTGAACACCCATTTACAAATATACATTCTTTTCCTCTAGATTTTGATTTAGAATTTCCCTAAACTAATTATCCTATTTTTCTGAAGAGATTTGAGGTGGAAGAAGAATGGCCGAGCTTACGCAGTCTCTTAGAAAATGTGAGATTTAGGCTAGGCTCTACTAGCCTATTTATAGGTGTTTATGCACATGCAACACTGAATCAGCACGAATATGGTCGAGAAAGTAGTTCAGATTCGTCAAAGAATCTGCACAGATCTGAGAGGGGTTGATACTTGGGTCGACACCTCCTTGTAGGGGCCGACTCGTGGGTCAACACCGTGGGGGTGGGGGTCGACCCTTTGGGTCCGGATGCCAGAAGCTTACACTGGCACACTTCACAAGTGTGCCATTGTAAATTAACCCTGGTGCACTTGCCAAGTGCGCTAGTTACATTGGCCTGCTCCGCGCTTGCTTCGTCAAAATTCCACCGTCCATAACTCCTTCATACGTTATCCGTTTTACGCAAACTCGAAGTCTATTTGAAACAGAATTCTAAGACGATCGCAATGGTATAGTCCATTTTACTTGTTTCTAAATATTTAATTAAGTTATCCCCAATTTATGATCTTTAATTAAAAATGCGTGGTGTTACATTCTCCTACCCTTAGGAAATTTCGTCCCCGAAATTTGATAAGGGTCAAAATCAAATAACCCCCGCACAATATCCATCCATCATGTGTCCATCAAAATTTTGCAAACATTGTGCAAAGTGTAAAACAACATAAGAATACATGTATGCCTAGGCGGTACGTCCTCAAATTTTTTAAAAATTCTTTAAAAACATGATGCACACATCCTAAATATACTGGCAATTCTACATGAATGCAATATTTTGAAAATTAGAATACATTTTCGTCCAAATTTCCCCACATTCTTACGTAGCAAGTGCGCAGTTCATCCAATTGTTGCATCCAATATCTTACCAACCGACTTTATTTTCCGAATTTTAGAAAAATCTAATTTTCTAAATTTGATTTCTTATGTTACAAAAAGGTGGAAAAAGGAAAACTTTACATCTTTTGCTTTTCTTTTAGTCACCTTTTTCTGTTCGTACCTGGATTTTATGTAACAAATTTTAATGATTCCCTATTTTCCTATCCAAGCACAACCCACATAAGAATTTTTCTTTTGTTACAGATTTTCTTTCTCAACTTATCTTGGAACATTTTATTCTTATTCGTCTTTTCTCATAATTTTCCATTTCTTTAACCGTCATGTTTGTTGCTTTACTGAATTTGTTGTTTCCTTTTTAGTAACGCGATTACTCTTTTCCTTGCTTATTTAACTTAATCCTCTGACCTAAGTTTAGTTTCAAATAAGCCTTCTAGTCCTTTAACTAAAACAGGAAAACGGACTCTATTCACAGCTACTACTAAAGGCCAAGAATCTCAGGAATATGTTTTCAGACGGAAAAGTTCAAACCACGGGATCCTTGACATGTTTAGGTGTTACCCTAACTGCCCAATAGGAATATAATAACAGAACGACCCCAACAGAAATGTAATAATGATTTTTACCCCTAATAGGAAAATTGGCAACATAATCTAAACACTTACTTTCCCTTCACTATCTAGTAGTCACTAATAATCCTAGCTGTTCACTAACAAAAAATTTTAAGCAACACCCTAGACATTTCAATGCTTACACATTCTATGGGAACTTACAATTATTCCAAGATAATTTTCGCTATCTACTTCATAGCCTCAAAACATTTCTCGTCTTCCCTAGGCACTAATCCCTACCTACTCCAAAATTTCAAAAAAGCAGTTTGGCTATCTAGTTTCTTTTTTCCTCCAAAATAAAAAGTGTTAAAACTTTATTTTTCCTCCTCAAAACTTATTTTTGCCAAACCATAAAAACATGTCATCTTAAAAAAATGTAAATCATTTTTTTTCAAATCACAAAAATTTGAGTAGATAAGGAAAACTATTTCTCAGCCAGGCTTATGACTTGTTCTTCCCTATAAGGTCGGTTTAGTTTCTTACTACAAGGTGCAAACATACTCTATTCTTAATCTCTACAACCTATTTTGTCCCCCAACAAAATTTTCTCTATTAAAATAATTTATCTAAAAAATGATTAGTAAAAGAATAGAGATTTCAAAACTTTCTTTACTAAAAATTCAAGCTTTCAACAAAATGCAACATTTTCTAAGTTTTGCTTTTTAATCCTTTCATTCAATAAAACAAGAAAACTAGCGAGCTATACATGCTCTACGATGTGCATCTTTTACTGAGAGAATTTTATTTGAGATAAAATTTTCATAAGAAATCACTATTTCATAAATACACCCCATTTTACAATTAACTCAATAAGTACTTTTCAAATATGTTCTTTACATATTTTTTTTTCAAACATCAAAATCACTTTTAAGATCAAAACTTAAAAACATCATAAACCATCTTCCAAAAGCTGTTACAATTTCAAGTTCTTAAAAGTTTACAATGAGGTTAGACTCCAAGTGTTTTCCAATCTTAACTTGGCTTTCCTAGACACTCCCACAAAGTAAATTCTCTCAACTATATATATTTTCCTAATCCGATTTTCTATCTTTAACCTTTTCCAATTTATAAGGTTCTACTGCCAAACCCACTAATATGAAATATTAACATATGGGGTATATCTTTCTCTATTTCAAATCATATTTTACACTTCACACTGAAATTTCCTAAGGATTTCAGATTTTCATATTCATTCCTTTAGTGTACAAAACATACATCCTAATTCTCACCATATTATACTCTTATTATTTTGTGATTTCCTCAGTGGATCTAGGTATATATATATATATAAATCAAATATGCTCACTCATTATCTGTACAGGAATCCTAAATCTAGGCTCTGATACTAGATGTAACAACCCGAATTCCGATAGACCGAATTTTTTTCAAAATTCTAATCCATTGAAACTCATGTTGGTTTGTCTGGTATCCTACTAAAAAGAGAGTGATATAAAATATATTAAATCTCAGAAACTATCTCACAACGAAATAGATAAAATATAATATAATCAAAATATAGCCTTACCTAGATAATAATACTGCCTAACCAATATCCAAAGCTATCATATCTTTGCCACAAATCTAGCCAGTGAGTATGTTATGAGGAGGGGGTCAGAACACAGGTTCTGGTGACTAGATTTAAACTACACATTTTGGTTAACCCTATATATACCATTCAATTGCATTTCCTTATTTATTTGGTTACTTGGGTTAACCGCACTCAAGGCTTACACACACGTCGTACCCATTTACTTCCTAATGGATTAACCTGATACGGTATATATGTAGCTACCCCCAATATTAAGGTACACTGAAACACCCCGGTTTTTTAACTTAAGATAATAAAATAAGAATAGCTTAACTGAATATTTAGAATTAAGTAAAATGGATTGCTCCATTGTGTCCGTCTCAAAATTCTGGTCAAGATAGACACCTAGTTTTCATAAAACGGACACCGCATGAAGAAGTTATGAGCGTTAGAAGTTTGTATACATATAAGGAGCTTATATGTATATATATTAAATAAAGCTTATCCAGAAAATCGAAATCGCGAGCGGGAAAGTTTGGAGGGAAAATTCTTTTCTGACGTGGTCAGTTTTGATAGTAGATCTGGAACATTCTTTTCTGACGTGGTCGGTTTTGATGTTTCAGATTTAAATCTAAGGGTCCTGGCTTCTCTGATACACCTATAAATAAGACACTAGAGCTAACCCTAAACCTCATATTTCTGAGGCTTGGAAAATCTGCTGTTTTCCCTCTTCCTCCCCTAATCTATTCAGAAAATTTAGGTTATTAGTTTAGGTAAAATTTTGAATCTAAATCTGGAGGAGAGGAACATATGCTTGTAAATGGGTGTTCAGATCTCTTAACGAAGTGAGGTAATTCCTAGATCTGGTCTAATTTCAATTCTCTTCTCTTTCCTCATTTTTTCTTTCTTTAGTAAAAAGTTATGAATCCTTGGTTGTTGGGTTTTGAATTAAATTAGGGGGAAAAACCATGGAATGATAGATCTGGACCAGATCCAGGATTTGTAAAGCTTACGAGGTGAGTGGGTTTAAGCTATAGCCTTTAGATAATAATATGTTATCGTTTGATGCAATGACGGCCGGAACAAAGTCCCCTTTCCTTGCACACATATGAGCTGGCACACAACTCCCATATAACAAAAGGAATCCCTTATGTTACGTGCCTACCAGCTCATATTTGTACACAACTTCTTCAATATATTCCGTGATGTGGGACTATTGTACCCAAACCATCATCCCTCCTTAACAACATACGAGACAATCCTAATAGTCTCACCCTTGACTCGCATCCTATGAGTATCTTTTGAGAGCACTGTCTTGCCTGCATGGCCCAGTCCGAACCTTCGGCTCTGATACCACTGTTATATAATGACGGTCGGTGTAACGACCCGGGTTTTCGTGATCCTAAGTAATCGAAATATAACCCACTGTCGACTATCAAGCATCGGAAACACTGGATAGTTAATGAAAGAAGTTAAAGGGTGAGAATGGATAAGATAGAAAATTACAATAGAAGAAGAAGAAGAATATACTACAACATCGAAGTAACATGAATCTCACAGCGGAACGAACAAAATATAATATATAACATATCTTTGAAATAAAATCAGTATATGTATACAGCAACATTATCAGAGAGCAACACTTACACACAACGGAAATAATAATAACTATATAATCCTGAAGCCTCCTGCTCCAAGCTCTCAGTATATTTGTAAAATTCCGACTACTTGACTGCCCGTACAAAATTGGACACCCAAGAGTTTAGGGAAAACAAAACAAAATAAACCCTGGGTCAGTTATGTGACCGGTGTGAGTAAACTCCAACCATTTGTGTAACTTTTAAATTTTTTTAAAATCCATACTAATCTGATATTATAATAATGTCTAAATCAAATAAATAGGAATCTAGTGGAACGCTTTCATCTCATGTTCCACGTTCCACATATATAATATACAATCGCAAACCGTAGGAGCTTATTGGGTAATGAATTCCAACTGGCAAGGTATGGGACCACCTTCCGACAGTGTATCTCTAGAGAGGAATACACCGGGTTCAATAAGAACATCTTGTAACCCAGGCTAAATATGAACGATTACTCATATCGCTTGAGTGTACTGAATGTATCATCATCAACGGTTGGGATCAGCAATCGTTTCTCGAAAGGGACAGCATCGAAATAGATTTTATAAGTAAAGGGAATTTCTCTAGATCAAGTGACAATACACCCTAATTAGCAGCTAACCACTTAGCCATGTGACCTACCCGATTTTATACCATTTCTAGTTGTGAGGCTAGAGGTCATAACGTATCCTTTGATAAATCAGATCGTCATTCCCTTTGAATGTCACATCGTCATACCTACTAAATCACAAATTGATTTCCCCAAAAATACCACGTCCTACCCAATTTTATACCATTTCTAGTTGTGAGGCAAGAGGTCATAACATATCCTTTGATAAATCACATCGTCATTCACTTTGAAAGTCACATCGTCATACCTGCTAAATCACAAATTGATTTCCCCAAAAATATCACAGGTAAATAGCTAAGAGACACGAATTCCTCCGCCACCAAATGTAAATATGTTTGAAGAGATCAACTTACGCGATCTATTAAATATGCTCCATCAGACATTCTTCCATACTGGTCATCCTGGGACTGGACAAACCGGAGGCACTATTCTGTAAACAGGACAACCCTTGCATAACTCCATCTTCAATTATCTTCATCATATTTGATTCGCAACGCTAACACCCATAAAGAGTTGTTTTCAGATAATGAATCTGATACTGGTCTCTCCGTATTGACAACGGAAATGGTCAGAATCTTTGATAGTTGGTGATTTAACTATCAAAGGAAAACATGTGTGCAAACAACGATATTATTTCCAGATGGAAATTCTACCGATCAATCATCAATCAACATTTATTCATTTCCCCATGTCTCGTTTCCATATATTCCATCAAATCCTTATTTTCTAATTTTAGAAAACATACGTTAAAAACTTTGGAAAACGTTTCCATTTATGATTCACACATCACTATCTTCTTAAATATATCAGTCTCTAACTGTAAACTAGTAAGAGAATAACCCTCTATGTATTAACCCCGAAGGCTGAAACCAACATCAGATCGATACCCAGAAAGCCATTCAAATCAACTAATTTCCAGTCAGTTCCTAATTTCAGTAATTCCATTTAAATTCCTAATTCAAGCCCCAAATTCCTTTATAATATTTTATTTGCAAAATATTTACTTTCATCTAAATTTCACATAAAATATGAATGATATTTCTTTATATAATTCTATTTGTTTTCCAAATAATTTCTTTTTATAATTCTATTTGTTTTACCAAATATTATCTTTTATAATATCCTATTTATTTCATATATAAATATTTCATTTTTCAATATTTACTTTGAAAATTCCTTTTTACATTCCAGTATTTCATACGGTATTTAAATTACCAAATAACATGACCAGTGTCATCATAATCAATCACAGATTATATATCACAATATTTGAACAAAAATAGTATTATAAATATTGAGGAATCCAGTTGGATCCCTCCAACCTGTTTCCCTGCATCGACAGATGTTAAACAATATAAATAACATAGATTTCAATTCAATATGAAATATTCTGATAAACAGAATCAATATTTGATTAACGATTTATATATATATATATACACATCATCAATTCAACCAAACAATCCACACACAGCAATCAATCATCATTTATCAACACTAGATTATATTTGTGACACTCACGGGATTCGAACCCCCGACCTCCCGTAAAGCAACACCACGCACTAACCGCTGTGCTAAAAGATCTTTGTGTTAGCTTTTCGAGAGGGGTGTTACAGGCTACCCCCTTAAAGAGCCCAACGTCCTCGTTGGCTCATATCACTCACCACCTAGGCATTGTGCATGTAACCCGCATCAGTACCACACCGACCAACATCCACAACATTACACACACAATTCCGACTGGGTATAGCCTCTGATACCAAATGTGACACTCACGGGATTCGAAACCCCGACCTCCCATAAAGCAACACCATGCACTAACCACTATGCTAAAAGATCTTTGTGTTAGCTTTTCGTGAGGGGTGTTACAATATTTATAAAAATATAAACTATATAGAGTTAGTGAGATTTACTCACATTGGTCGGTTATCGTTAAATAATGATAATCGATTGTCGATTCAGATCGGACAATTTATTTTGCTATAAATTAAGACGAGCTCCATTTCAGTCCTAGTCAGTTTCATTGTGTACCCGCCGTCCATACGATCCCAACGGATCGTGTTTCGCTCAATTCTGACATCGTATGTAATAGATATTAATTTTATAAATTTACACCTTTATTAAATTAAATCAATTAAATATTTGCCTATAATATGGGCCTTACTCTTTATCACGAGACCAACATCCCACCAAGAAAACCCAACCCACTTAAATCCCTTCTTCCCTACCCATAACACTTAATTGCTCACGCATAAAAACAATGTCCGTTGCCAGTAAATCATGCTCTGATTTCTCCTCCAACTCAACATCGATCACCAAACCGTTTTCTCCAATCAACGCCGCTCCTTCCCCTCTTCCTTCCAGCCACCTCAGCGTTGCGCTTGAACACAGTTGCTGACGCGCGACATCCCAGTGGCCACAGTGACCATCGTCACTTTTTGTTCCAGTAATCCACCAAAAACTGCCTCGAGGAGCTAAACGTTGTGCTAAACCCAGATTCGAACTCCATTTCGAGAATAAATGTTTCGATTTCGAGCTTCCCTCATACCTAGCCTACGATATCATTTTAGCAGCGAGATGGAACCACTTCGAGGCATGGAAAACCCGTATAGGAAGGATGAGTATCTCCTTAGGAACTCGAAAATATAGTTTTAAGGATTTATAGAATTCATTTTGATTTTCCTTTTATTTTCCTTTCTGATTTTCTTCTCGCGGTTTTCATAGGAGTAGCGGCGAAAAATATAATTGACTAGAGAAGTGAATTGTTAGGGTTTAAAGAGAATTAGATCTATTTATAGATGATCTTATATTATTTTATATTCAAGTATTATATTAATTTTAAGCTTTCGCTATTTACATTCGTCCTTTAAAAATACGTATGATCACATGCGGTACCAAAAATCACGAAAATGGGCATGCAGCTATAGTTCGACATTACGGATCCAACGAAACAAGTTTCATCGAATTCTGACTTCGTTTGCTCACACATCTTATTTTTAAAGTCAGATTATTGAATATTTTTACATTAAAAATCCGTACGGCCACACACTGACTCCAAAAATCGCGGAAATTGAAATCTAACAATAATTTAATATTCCGGATCCAACAAAATTAGTTTCATCGAAAACGGAGGTCGTTTGCAAAACTGGCTATTTTTAAAGCTCTAAATAAACCCATTTTAAATATTAATATATTTGAAAATAATTAAATATAATATTAATAAATTAATATTATTGTATATATATTCACATACAATATCATATAACTCCAAAATATTCCTATCTGAATTAATAACTCGATATTTCAAATCCGTTTTAAATCGATATTCCATTTATATTGAAAATCCATTTATGATATAAATAAATCGTCGTAAATTATAAAGGAATTCCATAACGACTTTTCAAAAATTAGCTTTGAACACAACTCACAATCTACACGACGAAATCTCAATTTTTCTCTTTCATTAGAAAAATATACTTCACCAGCTTCGAACGTTTCTTGTTTCACAGAAATCCGGCTTAAAACGGATTCTGTATATTTTTTTAAAGTTCGAATCGCCAAATTACGAACTACCGCGCAATTTCTAGCTCGATTATAATTATAATAAAATTGTACGTTCAACTATCGTTTATATAATATATTCGTTAACATAATTCAACTCTAAATTGAATTATATATATTTTAAATTGTCCAATTCACACCATATTGTGAATTCTGCTATTTCCAATTATTTCGTCATTATAATATATTATTATATTACTAATATTAATTAAATATTCGTTATTATTTACACGATTTAAATCAATAAATCACTATTTACATAGTTAAATAAATTAATTATTACACCGTAAAAATACGGGACATTACATTCTTCCCCCCTTAAAATAATTTTGCCCTCGAAATTGCTAAGGTAGAAAACAAACCCTATTAACTAGGTTAAAATTTATTAGTTTACTTCTTTTAGCTTCAGTTTCAATTGAACCAACTTATTTCAAATAAATTATTAATTCATTTCTAATTAACGAAAATTTTCAAAAAACCCGAAAATTTTCTAACACCCGAAATTTCTGAAAGATTTCGCCAGCACCTCCTTTGTATTGGTCAGTCGGTACAACTACAACTCGCCTTTCTAGGCCTTTTCCAACCCAAAAGAAAATCAAATAGCCAAGCGGCTTGCCAATTCGGCTCATAGATCTCATATCCAATAGAAATATAAACTTGTACCTTTTTGTCCGGCATATCATTATATCCTTTGCATCTGTTACCAATTCAACATATACCAATGTCATCTCAGTCAACTCCAATCAATTCTTTCGCTTATATTCAAATCAGATCTCATTTCAACTCGAGTTTCATTCCTGATTCCAAATCCGTAACTCACTGATCCAATTTACTTAACGTCGTTAAGTTTCATCCATAAACTTGATTAATTAATTAATTTCAATTTCAGTTTGCTTTCACAAGTATTATTTATCTTGTTTTTAATTTTAAAGATCAGTCCATTATAATTCAACGTTCTTTTTCCTGAGAGTTCTTAAGCCACTTTTCTTTTCTAAAAAAAATCAAATAATCCTTTCCAAAATTCAAACAATTGTTTTCGCAATACATTTCCAAAACAAAATTTCTGGTAGTAATCCGTCACTTACAACTCGAAAATGAACACTGATGATGTCATTATCATCATCGGAATCTATTTCCAACTATTGAAGTGAGTTCAATATTATATCACTTTCAAAACCATATCTAAACACTTCCATTTTGAAATTCATTTCAAAATACCATTTACGATGCTTTAAATAAATTTAAAATCTCCCAGGATTTTAAAATTCTTTTATATCAAATCCATACTCATTTACAAAAACTTATTCAAATTTACAGAATTTTAATTTCAATTCTGATTTAAATTCAGATTTAATTCACTTCGTAATACTTATATGAAATTTGATTGGTTATTTACATAACCGTTTCAGTTATATTCTTATCTGATTATAATCACAACCAACACATTCAATATACGATAGTACTTCAAATATTAATCATACTTTTATATCAAAATATGATTTGGGTAAAATTATATTATTTACCCTGTTTTCAAAACATATCATGTCGGTTCATTGTATTCAAATGTTTATAAACGCCTACCGATACAGTGGATCAAACTGATCGACCAGAACCCATAAACAACTCAATCAATAAATCTCCACAATATAAAACCATTTTTATAAAATCTACAAATATGTGCTCTCGTATATATACACTCAAACTCAATTTAGGGTATTACTAACCCCATCTCTACTGAGTCACGCCACAGAGCCAAGGTAATCACTTAGCCTTAAGCTCTGATACCAACTGTAATGACCCGGGTGTTCGCGATCCTGAGTAATCGACATATAACCCAATGTCGACTATCAAGCATCGGAAATACCGAATAGTGAATGAAAGAAGTTAGAGGGTGAGAATAAATAAGATAGAAAACTAGAATAGAAGAAGAAGAACATACCACAACATCAGAGTAACACGAATCTCACAACGGAACAAACAACATATAATAGATAACATATCTTTGAAATAAAATCAGTATATGTATACAGTAACATTATCAGAGTACAACACTTGCACACAGCGGAAATAACAATAGTCATATAATCCTGAAGCCTCCTGCTCCAAGCTCTCAGTATATTTGTAAAATCCCAACTATTTGACTGCCTGTAAAAAATTGGGCACACAAAAGTTTAGGGAAAAAAAACTCTGAGTCATTCATGTGACTGGTGTGAGTTAACTCCAACCATTTGTTTAATTTTTAAAATTCTTTTAAATTCCATACTCTTCTGATATTATAATAATGTCTAAATCAAATAAATAGCAATCTAGTGGAATGCTTTCATCTTACGTTCCACATATATAATATACAATCAAAAACCATAGGCGCTTATTGGGTAATGAATTCCAACTGGCAAGGTATGGGACCACCTTCCAACAGTGTATCTCTAGAGAGGAATACACCGGGTTTAAGAAGAACATCTTGTGACCAAGGCTAAACCTGACCAGTCACTCATTTTGCTTCAGTGTACCGAATGTATTATCACCAACGGAGCAATTGTTTCCCGAAAGGGACAGCATCGAAATAGATTTTAGAAGTAAATGGAATTTCTCTAGATCAGGTGATAATACACCCTAATTGGCAGCTAACCACTTAGCCATGCGACCTACCCGATTTTATACCATTTCTGGTTGTGAGGCTAGAGGTCATAACATATCCTTTGATAAGTCACATCGCCATTCACTTTGAATGTCACATTGTCATAGCCGCTAAATCACAAATTGATTTCCCCAAACTTATCACGGGAAACAGCTAAGAGAAACGAATTCCTCCACCACCAAATGTAAATATGTTTGAAGATATCAACTTAAGCAATCTATTAAATAAACTCCATCATACATTCTTCCATACAGGTCGTCCTGGGACTGGACAAACCGGAGGAACTATTCTGTAAACAGGACAGCCCTTGCATAACTCCATCTTCAATTATCTTCATCATATTTGATTCGCAACGCTAATGCCCATATAGAGTGGTTTTCAGATAATGAGTATGATTCCGGTCTCTCCGTATTGACAATGGAAATGGTCAAAATTTTGATAGTAGGTGATTTAACTATCAAAGGAAAACATATGTGCAAACAACGATATTATTTCCAGATGGAAATTCTATCAATCATCTGTCAACATTTATTCATTTCCCCATTTCTCGTTTCCATATATTCATCAAATTCTTATTTTCTAATTTTAGAAAACATACGTTATTAACTTTGGAAAACGTTTCCATTTATGATTCACGCATCACTATCTTCTTACATATATCATTCTCTAATTGTAAACTAGTAAAAGAACAACCCTCTACGTATTAACCCCGATGGCCGAAACCAACATCAGATTGATACCCAGAAAGCCATTCAACTCAACTAATTTCCGGTCAGTTTCTAATTTTAGTAATTCCATTTAAATTCCTAATTCAAGCCCCAAATTCCTTTATAATATTTTATTTGCAAAATATTTACTTTCATCTAATTTTCACATAAAATGTGAATGATATTTCTTTATATAATTCCATTTGTTTTCCAAATAATTTCTTTTTATAATTCTATTTGTTTTGCCAAATATTACCTTTTATAATATCCTATTTATTTCATATATAAATATTTCATTTTTCAATATTTACTTTGAAAATTCCTTTTTACATTCCAGTATTTCATATGGTATTTAAATTACCAAATAACATGACCATTGTCATCATAATCAATCACATATTATATATCACATCATATATCACAATATATGAAAAAACAGTATTATAAATATTGAGGAATCCAGTTGGATCCCTCCAACCTATTTCCCTGCATCCACATATGTTAAACAATATAAATAATATCGACTTCATTTCAATTTGAAATATTCTGATAAACAGAATCAATATTTGATCAACGATTTATATATATATATATATATATATATACATATCGTTATCTATAATTTCAAACAATACATCAGCAATTCAACCAAAAAATCAACACACAGCAATCAATCATCATTTATCAACACTAGATTATAGTTATAAAATACAAACTATACAGAGTTAGTGAGATTTGCTCGCATTGGTCGGTTATCGTTAAATAACGATAATCGATCGTCGATTCAAATCGGACAATTTATTTTGCTATAAAGTGAGACGTGCTCCATTTCAGTCCAGTCAGTTTCATTGTGTAGCCACCGTCCATACGATCCCAACGGATCTTGTTTCGCTCAATTCTAACATCGCATGCAATAGATATTAATTTTATAAGTTTACATCTTTATTTAATTAAATCAACTTAATATTTGCCTGTAATATGGGCCTTACTCTTTATCACAAGCCCAACATCCCACCAGGAAAACCCAACCCGCTCAAATCCCTTCTTCCCTACATGTAACGCTTAATTTCTCATGTGCAAAAACAATGTCCATTGCTAGTAAATCATGCTCCGATTTCTCCTCCAACTCAACATCGATCACCAAGCCGTTTTCACCAATCAACACCGCTCCTTCCCCGCTTCCTTCCAGCCACCTCCGCCTTGCGCTCGAACATAGTTATTGACACGCGACATCCCCGTGGCTATAATGACCAGCGTCACTTTTTGTTCCAGTAATCCACTAAAAACTGCCTCGAGGAGCTAAACATTGTGCTAAACCCAGTTTCGAACTCCATTTCGAGAATAAATGTTTCGATTTCGAGCTTCCCTCAAACCAAGCCTACGATATCATTTTAGCAGTGAGATGGAACCACTTCGAGTTATGGAAAACCCATATAGGAATGATGAGCATCTCCTTAGGAACTCGGAAATATAGTTTTAAGGATTTATAGAATTCAGTTTAATTTTCCTTTTTGATTTTCTTCTCACGGTTTTCATAGGAGTAGTGGTGAAAAATATAATTGACCAGAGAAGTGAATTGTTAGGGTTTAGAGAGAATGTGATCTATTTATAGATGATTTTATATTTAAGTTTTATATTAATTTTAAGCTATCGCTATTTACATTCGTCCTTTAAAAATATGTATGATCACATACGATGCCCAAAAATCATGAAAATAGGCATGCAACTACAGTTCGACATTACGGATCCAACGAAATTGGTTTCGTCGAATTCCGACTTCGTTTGCTCATAGAGTGTATTTTTAAAGTCAGATTATTGATTATTTTTCACATTAAAAATCCGTACGGCAACACACTGACTCCAAAAATCACGAAAATTGAAATCTAACAATAATTTAATATTCCGGATCCAACAAAATTAGTTTCATCGAAAACAGAGGTCATTTGCTAAACTTGAGATTTTTAAAGCTCTAAGTAAACCCATTTGAAATATTAATATATTTGAAAATAATTAAATATAATATTAATAAATTAATATTATCGTATATATATATATATATATATATTCACATACAATGCCATATAACTCCAAAATATTCCTATCTGAATTAATAACTCGATATTTCAAACCCGGGTTAAATCGATATTCCATTTATATTGAAAATTTATTTATAATATAAATAAATCGTTATAAATTATAAAGGAATACCATAGCGACTTTTCGAAAATTTGATTTGAACACAACTCAACATCTACACGACGAAATCTCGATTTTTCTCTTTCATTAGAAAAATATACTTCACCAGGTCCGAACGTTTCTTGTTTCACAGAAATCCGGCTTAAAACGGATTCTGTACATTCATTTAAAGTTTGAATCGTCAAATTACGAACTGCCGCGCCATTTCGAGCTCGATTATAATTATAATAAAATTATATGTTCAACTATCGTTTATATATTATATTCGTTAATATAATTCAACTCTAAAATAAATTATATATATTTTAAATTGTCCAATTCACACCATATTGTGAATTCTGCTATTTTCGACATTATAATATATTATTATATTATTAATATTAATTAAATATTCATTATTATTTAATTTAAACCATTTCAATCAATAATCACACTACAACAAAAACACCATATTACAACTTTACTTTTACAACAGTGGTAAAAACACCGTTGTAATAAATGTTTTTTAGAACTTTTTCTAGAAAAGTTGTAATAAACTTTTTTTAACAACTGTGTTCTTTTGACCGTTGCAATAAAAGCCTATGACAACTTTTGTTTTTTAACTGTTGTAATATATATTACTATATTTTAATATAATTAATAAATAATATTAATACATTTATATTGATTATTTATAATTAATAACTAATAATTACTATTAATAATCAATTAGGAAGTAATAATCAATAATCAATCTGTAATATTTAATACTTAGAAATTAAGAAGAATAATTAAAAATATAGTTAATATTACATTATTAATATTAAATAGTTAATAATTAAAGTATAATAATTAATGCTAATCATGAATAATCAATGATTGCTATTAATAATTAAGAAGTAGGGATTAATAATTACGAATAAGAGATTAATAACTAAGATTATATTTAATAAATAATTTATAATAATGAACGATTAATAAGAAATCTCTAATAATTAAAATGTAATACTTATTATTAGTATTTAATGTTTAATAGTTATGGGTAATAATTATATTTAACATCCAATATTTCAAAAAAGTTTAAATTTTTCTAGACAAAACTTATAAAATATTGAAATTTTCACAAATTAATTAAAAAAAATCAGTGAACTAGAATTTTTATAAAATATCCAAAATTTCAAAAAATTAGTTCGTTTTTTTTTCTTATGATAATTGAACCTTAAAATCGAAACGAATATTTAGATGACTTAACCAACGTGATCCATTGAGTGTTGAAATTTGTTAATTGATTTCTATGAGAAATAATATTATGTATAGTGCTGAAAACAATTGAAATATATGATATAATCACATTAGTAAGTACTAATCACGTAAACGTGAAAAAATCAGTCGTTTGAAGAAGTGGCGGCACCTTGAAAATTTTGGCGGCCAACCCTAATATTTTACTTCCTCACATTATACCTTTTATCAACCGACAAAAAAAAATTCCCCCAAATCTTTTCCCCAATTCGAAATTAATGGCCATCATTTTTCCTTGGCCCTAATTCGCACCGCCAGAATTTGCCTTGACACTCCTCTTCGTTGAACACCTACTCCAGATCCGACGCCTCTTCCATCCTCAATCGAACCGCTCACTGTTTCCATCGCAACCAAAGTAGTGAGCTCCTGTTTCTTTCCCGCTGTCCTTTCTCTCGCAAGTTCAATCGGACCACCTGCTGCTTCAACTATATCCGTTCCATTATCCGTTCCTCAGCATCTGCCTTGCAAAGATCTCTGTCCTACACCAACGCCTGTTTGGCAAATCGAACCGTGTCACTGTCGCAAACCCGAAGACCGCCTGTGCCCGAAAGCTGCTGCCTTTTCCATACCCGAGCCTTCACTTCCATTCAACACCGCCCTGTCATCGACCTAAAGTAAGTTCGCTTACCATTATTCTTCTTTCAAACTGGCTGCGTCGGATTCTAATTATAAACTGTTTGGAGTTACTTGGATGCTATTCCTGTCGATTGGGTTATTGTCCCATTTCAGTATGGTTATGGTTCATTTTATTATGCACATAGAGAGGGAAAGGCAAGGTTTGTAGAACCAGGAAAAGAAGTTAATTGCAGAAATCAAGAAAACTGCCAAGAAAGGGCAAATGGTACTTAAATTTCATTATGTAGTTACTGATTATAAATTGTGCAGAAGAATTTTATTTCTCCCCAAGATGAACATGAATTTTGTTTGAGTTTAGTTAACAGAAAATTTTCAAATTCAGCTTCCTGCTCTAATACTGATTGTTATTATGTGTTTTATAATGTGGCCTTTGTTATTATGTCTACTTGCATTCTGTTATATTTACATCTATATGATTCATATAAAGCATCTAGATATTTAAAAGGGTTGTAAAGGTTTGTTGAATATCCCTTTTTTAATTAATAATTGAGAGCAGACCACATAAGCAATTATTAAATGCTACAGACTGATTGCATATCAAATTAATTAATGAAACAACATTCTCATAAATTTTACATTATTCCACCAAATTCTATATAAAAATAAGGGAAGTGCAATCATTAAATTAGACTTAACCTAAAGGTAATTGAAATTGTATCTATCTGACTTGTAGATATAAATATTGGCAATTAAGAATACAGACAAGCAACGTGTGTACATATGATCAAATAATCAAATGCTATTAAATTAGCAAGTGCCCAAATCGTGATGAATGTATAGTTGTTGTTCCCAATAAAAAAAATTCATGTCCTTCACATTAACTTTTATAGTAGTAGTAAATAAAATATGTTTGTCAAGAGCATACACAGGTTTGTAACAATTTATGACATCCGGGTAAATTGAACTATGTATGCTAGTTTAGAATGATATATCCTTCAAGTGATTATATTTTTTTTATTGTTGCCAGGATTAAATTTTACTGCAATGTGTATTCATTTTATATCTACATTTAAGTTCAAAAAGATATGTATAATAATACTGTATTTGCTTTCCCATAACAAGAACTGATGTTTTTCTGATTCCTGTTCCATTTTAGTTTTAGGTAAGTGAAACCAGATTGTAGAAAAAATAGAGACTATCGGTGTAAATAAGCTAGTTGTTAAACAAGATACTGATAAAGAAAAAATTACAACTTAGATACAATCAGATATATGGGTTTAGAAGCACATCTTGGTTTGCATTATGAGGATCATACACTAATGCTCATGACAAAGTGATAAATTGCTTTCTGCTACTAAATTTATTGCACATCTTGTGAACCAGCAAGTAGCGCATGAAATCCTTGTATTGGAATTGCTCACAATTCTTCTGGAAAATCCAACAGATGACAGTGTAGAGGTATAATTTCCTTTTTATGGTATAATGTTGTTGCCAGTTTGAATTTTTATGTATTCCTGTTCTTTTGTCATATGCAGGTAGCTGTGGGTTTTGTAAAAGAATGTGGTGCACTCCATATATAATAATCTATGTTTGCTTTTTGTGTAGTATATTTCATGAATTTTGTTGTGAAAAACTCAGGAGGATCTATGCAGGTAGCTTTTGTCATATGCAGGTAGTATATTTCATGAATTTTGTTGTAAAAGAATGTGTAGTATATGAATTTTCATGAATTTTGTCATATGCAGGTAGCTTTTGTCATATGCAGGTACTATATTTCATGAATTTTGTTGTAAAAGAATGTATAATATATTTCATGTAAAAGAATGCAGGTAGCTTATGATACCTCCATTGTTAGCATATGGACCTGAGCCTGCCGGATGCTTTAAAGGTGAAGCTTAATTGTGTTATTTCCAAATTTCTTTCTTATAGTTACCTACACTGTTGTATAATCTCATATTTGTATCATATTTACGAAATCGAAGCATTTTATTTGTAGGTGATTGCAATATCCCTGTCAATGCAACACTTCTCTATGATATGTTCTCCCTCTTCTTACCTGAGGATTGCGATGGTAAGAAGCGAATTTATAAAGATCAACCATCCTATATTAACGTGTGTAAAATTCTGTGATAGGTAACTGGATTGGATGCTGGAGCATAAAGACTCAATGTGTGTCAGTGTGTATGTATATTTATACAAAAGTGTGTATGTAACTGAGTGTATTGAGTGATCAGTTTGTAGTGAAGAATATATGTATTGTTGTATTAATTCAAATATTGAAATAAAATATTTAATTGATTATTTCAGTTCAGAGTAGTATCATTTTATTCAATATAAATATTTATTTTTATATGAAATGTAATGTATAACGAAACAAAAATCATATTGTTATAATTAATTGTAGTAGGAATTACTACAATGATGAAAAAAGTTGTAATATGTATTACTACAACAGTGCAAAAATGTTGTAATATGTATTACTACAACGGTGGAAAACAGTTGTAAAATATACATTTCACAACGGTGTTGCAACGGTGCAGAAAAGTTGTAAAAGATATCAGGGTCATTTTGTTGTAGTGTCACTATTTACATAATTAAATTAATTAATTATTACACCGTAAAAATACGGGACATTACAGTCGGAACAAAGTCCCCCTTCCTTTTTGCACGCATATGAGCTGGCGCACAACTCCCATATATCAAAGTGAAAATTAGTGTCACATCCCTATTATGTTTCAAAATTAGGCTCACATTCGGTCATAAACTTATTGTAAATTTGGTCTGTGTTTTCATTTTTACGTCTTATTCATAATATTTGGATACATGTATGCAAATATTTTGAATTTTTGCATACATGTATGTAACTATTCTGATGAATTTTTGCATACATGTATGCAAATATTCTGAGCGAATATTTTCATACACGTATGCAAATATTCAAAATATTTGCATACATGTATGCAACTATTATGATAAATATTTGCATGTATGTATGCAAATATTCTAAATTTTTGCGTACATGTATGCAAATATTATCAACGAATATTTGCATACACGTATGCAAATAAAGTTGAACTAATGCTCATGAATTGTTGTAGAAACGTATGCAAATTTTCTAAATAGGAAAATAGGGACTAAATTTACAATAAGTTTATGATCGGATGTGAGCCTAATTTTGAAACATAATAGGGACCTGTGCCAAATGGACCATATATCAAAAGGAATCCCTTATGTTACGTGTCTATCAGCTCATATTTGTATACAACTTCTTCAATATATTCCGTGATGTGGGACTATTGTATCCAAACCATCATCCCTCCTTATCGACACACGAGACAATCTTAACTAAGACACTAGAGCTAACCCTAAACCTCATATTTCTGAGGCTACGCGGGAGCTCTGTTGTTTTCCCTCTTCCTCCCATAATCTATTTAGAAAATTTAGAATTAGTTTAGGTAAAATTCTGAATCTAAAACTGCAGGAGAGGAACATATGCTTGTAAATGGGTGTACAGATCTCTTAACGAAGTGAGGTAATTCCTAGATCTAGTCTAATTTCAATTCTCTTCTCTTTCCTCTTTTTCTTTCTTTCTTTTAGTAAAAAGTTATGAATCCATGGTTGTTAGGTTCTGAATCAAATTAGAGGGGAAAATCATGAAATGATAGATCTGGACCAGATCCAGGATTTGGAAAGCCTACGAGGTGAGTGGGTTTAAGCTATAACATTTTAGATAATAATATGTTATCATTTACCATTCCCCATTTTGTATAATTGAATTTTCCAGAATAATTAATAATTACTGTTATAACAAGTCAAGATGTTAATATGAATAATTCATATGATGAATCAGTTAAAGTGTTGGAATGATTACATGTTGAAAACAAACTTGTTAGAAAATGGGTAATGACTACTGTTGTTATAATCATATGGTTCAGTTGTGGTATATTATTGAGTAAATGAAATGCTTAACTTGTTGGATTTGAACAATTACCCGATTAAATATTTACATATCAAAATAGAATTAAACACATGTTAAAAGGAAATGTGACAAAATATAGGCATAATTTGATGACATGTTAACTGGATTACAGTAAACATATGAAAAGTACAATATGCCTAAAATTTACATAAAATAGGAATAATTGTTAAAGAGAGAGCATGCCTAGATTCACAATAGTTTGACACTGTAATGCTCTTAGACACGAGGTTAGATTAGACTTATGATAGAAGTCTGCCCGGAACCGCCCAGCATATCCAGCATTCACGAGTGGTAAATCTAAAATGAGGGGTCTAAGTGCATAATTAAAACATGCAATGGTACTAAGACACGAGGTTAAGTGAACTTGTCGTAAAAGCCTGCCCGGACCCACCTGGAAAATCCATCGTCCACAAGTATAGGCTTAATGTGAGAGGTCTAGTGCATATATATATATATATATATATCAAGATATGGATAAATGGCAATGATGATAATTAAATGTCTAACTCAGAAAATAAGACAGGAAGGGATGTAATGGACTGAGTTAGTGTGATGCGAAGGAAAAGTGATGTATTTCCCTAAATGACCTATTTTTGAGAACGTGGTTGCAAGTAAGCTACAGTGAATAAAGTAAGAAAGTGGAAAGAAATTACTTGCCACCACGAATTTATCTGGGAATACGTTATGAAAATAAATCACCGATTCCTTCTATAAATCAAACTGATAAGGTGCATGAAGTGTTTTCCTTAATAAAATAAGAAACATATACTACAGTGAATGAAGAATAATGGATTACAACAGTAAATGGTTTAAAAAGGAATGATAATCACCTATTATAAATAAATTACATTAACGAGAATGTTGTATAATAGGTAGACTTGTCCTAGGGACAAGTGAAGATTATAACTTAGGTTATAATAAACCAGTAAGGAATGGAATAACTGGTGAAATAAGATAAGGGACACTTAATTGTAAAATTAAGTAATCAGTAAATGGGGAAAGTGGGAAACCAGTTGAGAAAAGGGGGAAAATATTTGAAATATAAGAAGTTATACTTAATTATAAAGTAAGTAATCTGTAAACTTGGAAGTCTGAAACCCACTGATAAAAATAACATGTTTGGGCTTGTCATAGGGACAAGAGGAAATTATATCATAAGGTTACGATAAATGGGTAGAGAAACTTATTGATGGGCCTAAGTTAAGAGAACTAAGTTAACAAGTAAACAAAGATAAGTTGTAGTGACGGTGTAAAATGGGATTATGATTAAATGTGAAAGGATGAGAAAACTTATGAAATGAAATAAGTTATGTTTAACCATAAATAGTAAGTGACATGTTAATTAGAAAACATGTGAATTGAGATATACTTAATAACATATTTAGTAGAACATGTTATTATAACCGTGAAACGAAACAAGAATATGAAAGGGATTGTGGATTACAGACCTTGGACCACAATCTAGAGAATAACATGTTGTGGGCTTATTAAACTTAAACTTAAATGGGTTAAGTTATATAACTGAAATTAATAAGCAAGAGGGGCCCATTCCTCAGAGATATAACGGGCTAGGAAGAACTTGGTAGCTTGAATAAAAAGTTAAGATAACCAAGTTAAATGGAAACCTGATAAGATAAAGCAAGCGGGTAAAACAATGTCTAGACATAAGGTCTAGCAAAATATTAAAGTGAGGCGCTTGGACCAGTCCGCAGGTTTGAGGGTGAATAACCCAACGGGGTAGATCAACGTGGTGTTATAAGGCACGAGGGGAGCGCACATTCACCTGATAGTTCTGAAGTCTCTGAAGGACCGGAAGGGGAAGCACGCGGCTTCTTGAGATACGTAAGGTGCTCCTAGTAATCCTCTATGCGGTGGCAGATGCTTAGGCTGTGCTCGCAGGGGTTGGGTCTGTGCGTAACTACTAGGTGGGTGGGCCTTGAATGCAAAAGTAGTTATGCAGTCAGAATGTTGTGACGCGGTGACACTAGGGTGATTCGGTGGTTGCCTCAACGGGGAGGCGAAGGGTCACGACCAACAAGGATAGTAGATCGTCGAATACCCGTCATCGGCAGCCAGTGAGATGTAGAAAGACTAGAGCTAAAACCAATAGACCATTCACCCTTTACTACCAGGGTACGGTGGTTGAGAGAAGATGCCAAATGGATGTTTAGATTGTTTTCTTTAGGGGCAGTCGTTTAGCTCTTATAGTCTTTACTAGTTGAGGGAGGGGCCAGAGTGGGGACATAACCACCGTGAAAATAGACCCTATGTATCTATGTATATAGAGGCTTTTAAAGACGGTCCTGTATAGATATGGAAAAGCTCCCGACCGAGTTCCGTGTTTCTTGTATCTCCCTGCCACGGGACTCGGTGCATATTAGAAGACGTGCGGTTAAGGCATCGAGCTACAATTGGTGATACTATATGGGACAATCTAGATACATGAAGGTCCGCTCTAGGTGGTGTATCGTAGACTTAAGGGCATTATTCTAGTATGGAATCTGATTCAATCGACGATGGCAGTCCGTACGCTTACGTAGTGTAGTAATGACAGATATATGAGGAACGAAACATTGTTATGTAGAAATCCGTAGGTAATTTCGGCGTAGGATGAGGGACTGCATTACTTTCTGAGGCATTATGGTGGAGACCATGCAAGTGGGCTACCACGGGGTGCACCTCAATATTGGGGGGTAGCTACATATATACTATATTAGGTTAATCCACTGGGAAGTAAATGGGTATGACGTGTGTGTAAGCCTTGAGTGCTATTAACCCAAGTAACCTAATAAATAAGAAAATATGATTGAACAGTATATGTAGTGTCATCCAAAGTGTATAATTTAAATCCGGTCACCAGAACTTGTGTCTGACCCCCTCCTCATAACATACCCACATATTAGATTTGTGGCAGAGACATGATAGCTTTGGATACTAGTTAGGCAGAATTATTAGTACGATAAGGCTATATTTTGGTTATATTATATTTTATCCATTCCGCTGTGAGATACTTTCAGAGCTATGACATGTTTTATGTCTTTGTCTTTTCTGCAGGATACCAGAGCAAATCAATCCGAGTTTAGATAGATTGGAATTTTGAAAAAAAAAATCGGTCTGTCGGAATTCGGGTTGTTACATACACCCCTTAGTGCCCCACTCGTAACGTTTCCGCCGAAACGCCACAAAAACATATGCAGTCCCTCATCCTACGCCGGAGTGACGTACGGATCTATATAACAACGCTACATTCCCCATAGAACCATTATCGCCAAGCTACGTAAGCGTACGAACTGCCATCTTTGAACCATTAGATTGAATAAGATTTTACCACAGAGTAATTCCCTAGAGTCTACGATACACCATCCAGAGAAAACATGCATGTATTAAACTATTCCCCGTACGTATCATCAATCACACTCGATGCCTTTACCGCCCAAATTCTCTACTATGCACCGACTCCAGTGGCAGGGCTATTCAAGAAACACGGAACTCGGTCGGGAGATTTTCAGATATCTGTATACACAGATGCTAAGGTCTACATTTTTAGTGGCTATGGTCCCACTTGACGCCTCCCGTAACTAGTGAAAGATGAACAAGGTTGAGAACTAGTGACCTGGCTCAAAAGCAAAAAACAAACAATAAATCCTAATTTGTCTGTCCCTCACCCATAACCTTGATAGCTAAAGGTCTATGATCTTTTGGTTTAGCACTCCGTCTTTCCGCATCATGCATCACGTATCATGCTAGTTGTCAATAGTAGGTACCGATGTCTTACTATCAACAAATGGTTAGACCTATCAGTACTCGAGAGTGGTCATAACCTAGACAAGTCACAAGGAAACCGTGGAGCATCGGATCACCTATACCACCCTACAGTCTTTTGATTGCTCACTATCGTGGCAATCAAGGTATATTCACTGGGTAGAAACATGCAGACCTAACCTTTGTTAGCACAGTCGAACGCTGTCACAGCATAAAGGACTACCAGGAGTACCCTCTACGTCCCAGGAAGTCGCGTGCTTCCCCTTCCAATCTTTCGGAGCCAGCAGGATATCAGCTGAACAACAGGCAGGACAGGAAGAATAACTAGATGTATGTGCGCTCCCCTTGTGTCTCATGACACCACGATGATATACCCTGTTGGGTTATTCACCCTCAAAGGTATAGACTGGTCCAAGCGCCTCAGTTTAATGAGTTATAAGACACTATGTCTAAACATTAAATTATGTTCTTACTCCACCTTATCAGTTTTCCAGTTAATTTGGTTATTGCCATTCACATTGACATGTTATTCAAGTTACCAAGTTCCCCTTGCTTATTAATTTTGGTTACAAAGCTTAACCCTTTTATATTGACTAATAAACCCATAACATGTTATTCTCTAGATTATAATCTAAGGTCTGTAGTCTACAATCTCTTTATATTATTCATAGTCTGATTCCATAGTTACAATAACATGTTTTACTTAATATGCAGTTAAGTATTTCTCAATTCACATGTTTTCTGTATAACCTGTCACTTATTATCTATGACTAACATAACTTATTTCATTTCATATATTCATCTCATTCTTTCTTATTTAATCACAATTTCATCTTACAGTGTTACAACAACTTGTCGTTGTTTACTTATTAACTTAGTTCCCTGAACTAAAGTTTACAATAAGTCTCCTTTCCATTTATTATAACTTATGTTATAATGTCCACTTGTCCCTAAGAAAAGCCTTTAATGTGTTATTCTTATCAGTAGATTTCATATTTTCAAGTTTACAGATTACTTAGTTTATTATTAAGTACAACTTATTGCGTTTCATAAGTTTTCCCCCTTTTCACTACACCAGAAAAGGCCTTTAGTAGCGTTTAAAAACGCTACCAAAGCTTTTGGCAGCGTTTTAGAGAACGCTACTACAGGTCACGCATCTAAAAGTCTGATTTTTCTTGTTGCGTTTTAATAAATGCTACCATATGATTCGTATAATTGCATTTTCTAACCACTACCAAAACTTTTTGTTACATTTATTTTATGTAACTATAGATTTAGGTGGTATTTTTACATTTATTTCTATAGCATTTTTAAAACGCTACTAAAATGTAGTGATTGTTTTGTAGCATATTTTAAATGCTACTATAACCTGTTAATGGCTTATATTATTTCCAGCATCTAGTTATGTAATAGCATATAATTACCAAATTCAAACCAATAATCATATAATCATTATATTCAAATAATTAAGAACACGTTAGTCATATAAGTATTATCTATAACCATTTAGATAATAGTTATTTAAAAAAATGAACAAATTCACATGCCACAAGTATTTACAAGAAGTTTTACACAATAAATACTAGCTAATATCATAATGCATAATAGCAACTGAAGTCATATCCATTATTGTTGATGGTCTTTACTCCGGAAAAGCTAACTACCTGTAAATAAGTCTGATAATCAACAATAAAAGTTTATCATAAATTGTCATATAACATTCAGACAATGTTAATTGATTGTTATTAAAACAAGCACAAAAACAATGAAGTCATCCAAGCATACTAAGCAAACTTACAAGATTACCATAAAAGTTCGACCTTGCTCTCTTCGAAAGTCCAACGCCTGCACAAGTATAAGCACAACATATTGTTAAATAATCTTACACTTGTATATAAAACTTTGTTAAGTGGGTTATATTATAATCATTAATAAAATATAGTTAATTTAAACTAAGTTAATTGGGAAAATCTATTTGGATTCAAAGTTATGACACAAATTTAGACATAAATAATTTCAACCACTAGATTTCCTCCTCAAATTCCACCTTTCACCTAAAAAAAACAAATCCAATGGTTCAAAGTGTGTGTCTTCAAGTTTGTGTTAAAATTTATACTCCAATAGCCACACCCAAGTTAATTTTATAAACTTGTATAATTTTCAAAAAAATAGTTAATTTTTATTAACTTGATTAACTTAGTTAATTTATTATTATTATAAAACTCGGTCAACTTAAGTATATTACTATTATCGTTATAAACTCATTTTTTAACAAATTAAGCTAATTCATCATCAATAATATTATTTATAGAACTTTTTGAATTATTACTTTTAATGAAACATTAGAGGATATTAATTCTACAAAATGGAATACAAACATAGTTGATATTGTTAATGCATCATTGCAGTCTAGAAATGCAAAAGAAACTGTGCAGCCCAGAATAATACAAAAAGTGACAAATTATGTAAATAAATAGCCGAATACAAGTTTTACGCATCACAAAGTCAACATGAAATCATAAATAAGGAAGGAACCAATGCTTTATCTATGCCAAATTACACGAACATTGATCAAAACAAGAAAATCAAATTGTAAATAAAATGCTCAGAATTTATTAGCTTACCAACAATCCTGAAAAGAGCATGGTACATAGCAGCAAATGTTGGGATAGTATTGATGCAAAGCATTTACCAAAATTTCCTACAAAACAGGAAGATTGTAAAGTTTCATATTATGTTAATACCATGTAACTTCGCCGGCAAACAAGAAAATCAAAATATGAAGATTGTAAAGATTAGGAATGGGAATTCAGGCCATCAGTTTTCACATTCGAGCACATGTATCTTCACATGCACTAACGATACTATTGTCATTAACAAAGCTCGGTCCCTGCACTCCTCACAGGTGAGCACCTTCCACTGTTATCCTTCCGCTTGCGGGCTTGTCTACTTCAAATATTATCACATAGTGTCCAGGGATCCAGTGGCTACTTTTGGTTGTCCGGAGACGTTGCAAGACAGTTTATGTGTGCGGTGCGATATAGCATGTTTTTCAGCTTCGTCTCTCGAGATGCACGGTCCTATACAACAGCCTCTTTGCTAGTATCTACAGAAGCAAACATTGTAAGATCTGGAGAATAAGATATGAAGGTAATAGGACCTCGGTTTTTCTTAGTGGCTACTCTTCTTTTAATGCATCTCCTTCAATGGAATATACATGGACCTTACCATCTTCCCCTCTAGTAATGACTTTACTTCTATTTGGTGCAGTTGCTGATGCTCTGATAGCGAAATCAACCTTCAAATTGGATGCAATATTAAACCAACGTAAAAGTATAACATCTGAATCCGTTGAAACTATGGCAAGCTGAGGTGACTCAAGCACAATGTGTAGATCTTTCGGCTAAGAGCCAACATCTACTGGTTATGTCTTTTCAAACCCTAAATAAATAATTTCCCCTTCAACAGCTGTAAAACATTTATTTTACACATTCTTATTCCACTGAAGTTGATACTTATGCCATGAAACATCTAATAGATGTTAGATTTATTATATTAAAAATATCAATTAACTGAACTAACTAATGTTTCAAAAAAATTGATTTTCTTACTTAAAGTTTCTAAATCAAGATTAATAAAAACGAATAATCCTTTTGCCTTTTATTGTCAAACAAGCTCTAAGCTAGAGATCATGAGACCACTTTTGTTAATATAACTAATGCATATATAACCTGTTTCCAACCTCAAAGGTAGAAACAAGAGTAGCATCCATCATCCCAAACACGTGACTTGCTACAAAGATTGGAGGACCCCATTGAAACGGGTATGGTATTTTAATCCTAAAAATTAACGAGGAAGCTTATCCACTAATACGTAGATTTCTTTGTTTAAATGCAAAAAAGAAAATACAAGTGAAAAGATTACCATAAAACAGAAGACATAAGATAGGAGCGATCGGTCCAGCAATGCTGCTTAGTTAGAACAGGAACATTGCTGTATACACCACTTACAAACAATCACATCATTAGCCTCTCCAAGAGCAGCATCACTCATGTACTTGTCAGCAAGTTACACCCTCTTCACATTTTCTTGTTCTTTTACAAACATGTTTCCATATTCCAATAATCACTCACAAAACCACATTATATTCCTTCATTCTCCCTTCCACTCAACACGAAAACTATTGTCGCCCTCTTCCCATCCTCAAGTACAAGCAAGACCAGCACCCATGCAAACCTCAACATTTCGCAGCCCAAGGCACAAAAGTCCAAACTGCACTTGTTCCTTCATGTGCCTACTACCTTGCTTAAACATACATTTATGATTTATCTCTACATTTGTTACACTACTTTTCAATGTTATCAAATTTTTGTCGCATTAACTTTAAGAAGTGTTAAAATTATGTTTGGTTGTTCAAGAAAAATATTCAAACATGTTATTTTGGATGAATTGAGGGTGGTCATAATGAATTTCCAAGAGGTTATTAGAGATTAGATGTTCGAGACCTGTTCTTAACAAGTATAAAATTGACTTGTGTATTTACGCTACATTTACATTGTCTAGTGCTGTAAACATCTTAAAACCCATGCATAGGAAATTAACAAAAAAGACGCCGAGGACGAAGATGTAAAGTGGTGAAATCTGCTGTTAAACACTACGAAAAATTCACGGTGCAATCTCTATGAAAACTATGAGAGTTGAACCCAATGTAACATGATTGTATGGGGAGTCGGGGATGCCATAATGAAAATATGTTATCTCTACATATCCATCTTATAATTTAAAAATTCGGTTGTATGCCTACATTCTCAATGGGTTGGAGATGGAATTGAGATTATACTAGCTCATGCACCCTGCCACAAAGATGCATACGAGTTGGAAAATTTTGTGTAATTCCTCAAATATAGAAGGATTATGCACATGTGTGTAATATAACCAGTGGTACAAACGCCAAGGAATTACTAATATCGCTAGTGGAAAGTTTGCATTTTCGCTATAACCATCAATAATTTATTTATTTATTCACGTATTATTTTTAATTGTAATGTATTAGTTTTTGTTTTTAAAATGCATTGTATTAGTTTATAATTTATTATCAATGACTGGAAATCATTCACAAAAATTAAAAACAGAATAGAAACAAAAAATAAAAATGTCCAATTTTCATAACATAAATCCACAATCACAATTCGCAAAGTTACTATTTCCAAGATAACCTTTTCAAACACCGTTGTCATTAACAGAAAACATACCCATTGTTCTTTATGATGGCTATTAGCGACTGCCTTGTTATTAATTACTTTTGGCAAAGACAATTAGTTTGCACCTATATTTATATACGAGAATATTTGGGTGTGGTGACTTACAGGCAATTACTCCTCTTGCTTTCTACTCGAAATATTATAAATTAAATCTTTAATAACATTTTTAAATTACTAGTACAACTGCACAATTGGTGAAACCCATCATTTGACTTAATAACTTAAAAAAAAAGATGTTACAAATTACTAATTTTTTTAAATTAATCAAAATACTAAATTATAATATGGTGTACATTTTATTTTCCTAGAATTTTGATTTGAACTCGAAAATATGAATTTTAAATTTGAGTACTAAAACTTGAACTAGAAAATCCAAAGTTTAGGATTTGAATTTGAAACTAAAAATTTTGGGAATTAAATTTCGAAAGTAGGCTTATTTTTTTGTTAATTCTATGAAACTTCAAACATGGAATTCGCTATAGTTATATCAATTCATGTCGGTTTTGCAATCAAGTTTAAAAGACTTCCAATTTTGCATGGGAGAAAATCAATTCATGCCGGTTTGTGAGTTTGCTTCCTAATAAAGTCAAAAAATAACATTAGAAGTCTTCTAAAATTTTGGCATTATAGTTGACTGATTTTTGTTTTCCGGTGAGGAAAAGATGTTACTTGAAAAGCTATCTAAACGAGCCCTTAAAAGCTTGGTAAAAGGATAGGAGGACAAAGATAAAATTTCATAAACTAGTAGTTGACAAACCTATTCCACCATAGTAACCTGAAGAATCCAGTTCATACCCTTAGCATCACAGTTCATATAATATCAATGACCGTGGCATAAGTGGACCTCATGCCATCAATTGATGAGTACTTGAAATTATTGGATTCTGCGCACCATGCATATAGGAAAAACTGCTATGAAGAAGACCACACAAGTGATAGGTAGTGAAATAATCAAGTGGAGCATTCCTTCTTATGCTTCCATCACATACAGTGACGTTATATTTTATGATACAAGAAAATAAAATATCATATGAAATCAAACAACTGCCTATCCTCTATATAAATGCATACCTTCCATAGTAACAGTGATAAGCTCAAAAGCATTAATTTGCAGCAAAGAACTTTTCCAAGAGGCTATTGACATTTCAGAGATTAAAGTTCTTGAAAGAGGAATTGTGTGTCTGAAAACGTACAATAAAACAAATTGTTATAGTAGATATAAAAGAGATTGTGGAAAAGCAGTTTTTTAAGACACTAATATCCACTTTACTACAAAACCAATTCGCCTCTGCAAATTACATTAATCAACTCCTCATCGTCGCTTCAGCCTACACATCTGTCCATTTTCTCTCTTTTTTCATTGTTGTAACTGCTTTTTACATAAATATAGAGGGAGCGAGTTAATTTCAGCTGAGGAAATGTGATTATAGCGAGATGGGAGACACATGCAACATATGAGGTCCAATGATAAAAAGATTGCAAGTTTCAAGTTGGAGTAATTAGGAGCAAAATAGGCTGAGATGAACATGCATTTGCATAGCCATGTGTTATATTGGTCAATCAAAAAAAATGAAATGTCAGTGTCTTTAAAAATTATAGGGTAATGAACAGTATTGAAACACATTAGTTAAATACATGTGGTTATATAGATAATCAATTAAAGTAAAACACAAAATATATGTGATTATTGTTGGATCAAGAAACAAAAATACAACCTGCGTATACAGATTTTTTTTTTTAAGCATAGTTTGACTATCCACAGTTGAAAGGAGCTTAACATGAAAAGTATTACTTAGCATTAGTAATTGTACTCTTATTTTATTAATATCATGACTCTACAAATTTCATGGTAACTAATATCATATTTACATGACACAATGGTGGTTGAAACAATGAATTCACTATTTTGTTGTAAAGAGCTGAGAATAAGAATCCATTGTACCTAATACATTTATTTATATTTTTTAAATTAATCTAGGAAATGTAATACTCTAGTAATATAGGTTTGCAAAACCCACCTTTCATAAATTGACTTCAGTAGATTTTTTACACTTTAAAGCAATAGGTCTTAACACGTGAATGGTCATACTTAATGTACTTTACCCATAAAGACCCTATATACCACTTTAATCATGACGTAAACCTGATAATAATACTAAAAATGATAAATCGGATATAAGGGCTACTCTATTATGAATATAAGTAGCCTACATGCTTAGAAAACTTTAAAAGAAAATTAGTTCATTTTAAACTATGTTATCTCCTTTTCAGTTGTGTTATGTGCATTGTTATCCCCTTTTCATAGTTATAATTCAATTCCATTTGCAGTTCATATTTTCCAGAACTGTTTACATTTGCATAGCATAAAAAAATTCAAAATTGCATTTACATTTCTATTTTTACAGTTACAGCTCAATCACATTTCTGTTTTTACACTATTGTTTTGTTTTTAAAGCTCTCCAGTTCCATACACAATTCTAATCACTTGTCCATCAACACAACTCTCCATCAACACAGCACTGCATCATCTGACATACCAACTTCTTCACCATTTTCACAAACCAAACATGGATCCTCAAATACACATCCATACTTAAGATTTGAATAACAATTTCTTATCACCAACAATCATAAAAGTCACATAAACTAGTCAAACCATCATCTTCTTCCTGTCATACTACTGCAACCTCTTCAAGCAGCACTGACCCCCTCCAGTTTCACCAATCAAATCCCCATCGTCCTTTATTTTCATTTTCACCAAACAACCATCACACATACAAATACTCACCTATCAAATACTCAAATACATCTAGTCCCGTTTCATTGCCATACAAACAACAACTTCCCCATTGCCCGACCACCCTTACAAACTCCGCATCTCTTTTTTTTACATTGCTCCACAACCACAAAACCATAACATCAGTTCTCCAACATACAAAAAAACCTACCTACTTCATCACTTCCTTCTCCTTTGTAACACACAATCACAATCACTCAACTACGTCACCCCAACATGCCACTGCCAACTTCAATTCTTCAAGCAAACCCTCTGTCCCACTCCCTTAACGCAGAAAACAACACCAAGTAACACAAGAAGATCGATTAAATAATCAATCGCTCCACAAACCTTCAACCCTCCCACCAAAGTCCAAACCACCTGCCACCAGAATGCCCAATTCGCCTCACTTCGATATCCGAAAATCCTGAACCCCACAACCTAAAAGCAACCGCATCCTCCACCGCAAATTCCATACTCCAATTACAGCCTCTCTCCGTTTTTGATTTTGAAAGCCATATTTTTTTAAGTTGATGCCAATTTCGATTAGAAAACTTAAATTAAGTATGCAATGATAAAATTTCAAAAATAAAGGTTATTGTGGGAAAGTAATTTATCAAAAGACATTAAACTCAAGTAGCTAATAGCATGAGTAATAAACATGCCACCTCAAATTTATTAATGAAGCATGCACATGATTCGAGAAGACATAATACACCCAGAATCCAAAAGTAGCACCTGCTATACTATATAACTTCTTTAAAAAAAATGAAAGAAACCAAAACTATGCAGCGAAACGTAGAAACTACAGGTTATATCAGTTGACCAGCAATAAAAATAGTTGATGTGCACGAATTCGATAAATGGTAACCAGTTTGATCAAATTCATGTAAAGTAAATGAAACACAACACTTATGCATTAAAATAATTCAACGAGCCTGACAGCGCAATCTATAGCCACAACAACAAAAAATAGTCGTAAATTGGAATAAAGCATGGAAATCGTCAAAATGAAGCTTAGTTATTTCATTTATCTATTTTGATTTTATCGTTCTATAATCTTCAACATTTTAATTGAACCTGTATATCGAACAACCAACGTAGTGGAAACAAAAGGAAAATCTTGATCATTGTTCAACAAACAATTAGAAAAAACAGGATTGTTAGCAGAGCTTGTCATAGGAATATAAAACAAAATTTAAAAAAGGATTTAAATATACAAAAGGAAGATTAGGAGATTACATCCTAGATTTAGCAAAAGAAGAAGCAAAGTCAATGCCATAGGAATATGCTGAATCCCTGCAGTCAAGAGAAAAATAATTAGTTAATGGAACTACTTTCACACCTTGATTGACAACAGCCTATTTTTCAGTAAATATAATGACATCAGCCTTCAAAACCTAATATAATTAAAAAATCAAATCGAAATAGGAAAGCATTATGTTATTTCAACTAAATGAAGGAATACCAAACGTTGTTAATGGAAATTCAATATTTTAAAAATCTAATCAAATGAAATACTTCCAACATAAACACTAACCCTACTACAAATTGCGTTCCCTAATCAGCCATCAAGAAACTAATTCGGGAAGCATTAGAATTGATATATCTAGGGAAAGAGAGGACATAGATAGTAAGTGGGTGGGAGTATGGTGATAGTAAGGTACCTGAACTGGGATGCCTTCGCCATCTAGGTCGGAATAGTGGAAGTCGGTATAACACACCAACACAATTTGAGTATCGACAAACTGGGGTTGCTACGTCATACAGTCGGCAAGAGACGAAAATTAAATGTGGGAAACCAGTTTCATGGTTGAATAATTTACGTATATAAGGGTGACGAAGGGGGAAGGGGAAAGTAATTTAGGGGAAGACGAGGGAAATAATTTAGGTTTAGGCGAAATAAATGAAATAGAAGAGGGAACATAAATGTAAGCGGAGGGAAATATTAAACGTAACCACCAATTTGTTCAATTGTTAAATAAATGGAACCAAAAATACTAAATACAAAATTAAAAACAACATTGGTTACATTTACATATCAAACGCAACCAATGAATGTAACTATATGTATATTTTCTTATAGTGTTTCTCTACTTATTACAAACAACACGTTTCAGGTTTCCCAATTTACAGATTACTTAATTTACAATTAAGTACAACTTATCTCATTACATAAGTTATCTTGTTTTCTTTATCGTTTATTATAAACTAAGTTATAATTTCCGCTTGTCCCTAGGACAAGCCTACCTATTATATAACATTCTCATTAATGTAATTAAGTATAATACATTATTACCATTCCCCGTTCACTTCAATTCTTTTACTATTGTAACTTTCCTTCATTCCGTATTCATTTCCATTAATCACAATTAGTGCCATTTATTTTTATCCTTTTATATACATATAATTATATGCATGTTTATGCACTAGACCTCTCACATTAAACCGACTGCTTGTGGATGTTGGATTTGCCGGGCGGTTGCAAGTAGACTTCTACCACAAGTTGGACTTAACCTCGTGTCTTAACACCGTTACATGTATATTTATGCGCTAGATCCCTCACATTAAGTCAACAACTTTTGGATGCTGGATTTGCCGGACGGTTCCGGACAGACTTCTACCACAAGTTGAATTTACCCTCATGTCTAAGTACGGCTTTAATTTTCTATTTAATGTAAGTTTAGGCATGTTCGTTCTTCCAAATTTTACTATAATCTCTTTTTACATGCCACATTTAATATTATATTAAGTCCATTTTCAAATTATCATGTGTCATGTTCCTCCTAACATGTAATCATTTAACCATATAATTATTCCAATCTAATAAATTAACATGTAATTATCCCAATTCTTATAGTTAAGGGTTCCAATACATAATATGTCACAGATTAACATGTAATTATCCCAATTTCGCTGTAATTTAACTTACACCATCTGATTAACAAGTCATTAAAATATAACAATAATCATTTCCACATATTTTAACGAGTTTATACATTTTCACATATTAACATTTCAATATATTAACATTTCAACATAATAACATTTCAACATCTTAACATTTCAACAGATCAGCAGGTTTACATTTCAACAGATTTACTATGCATATTAACGGGAAATGTCAAACGATAAATATACCATCATCAAAAAGGTATAACTTAAATCAACTCACCTAATTGCTTTCCAACTCATGAGTCTGCTCTAGATCTAGAATTCCATGGTTCTCTTAACTATTAAGACCATAAATGACCATGAATCCATAATTCTTAACTAAAAGAAAAAGGGAAGAAAGAGGGAAAAAAATTGACCAGATCCAAGAATTCACCTTACTTCGAATAGAATCCTGAACACCCATTTGTAGATGTACATTCTTTTCCTCCAGAACTTGATTTAGAATTTCCTTAAACTAATTATCCTATTTTTCTGAAGAGATTTGAGAAGGAAGAAGAATGGCAGAGCTTAGGCAGTCTCTCAAAAATGTGAGATTTAGGCCAGGTTCTACTAGCCTATTTATAGGCGTTCGTGCACACGTAGTGCTGAGTCAGCATGAATAGGGTCCAGAAAGCAGTCCAGATTCGTCAAAGAATCTACCCAGATCTGATGGGGGTGGACCCCAGGGTTGATACCCCCTTATAGGGGTCGACCCATGGGTCAACACCGTATGGGTGGAGGTCAACCCCTATGGATTCGGATGCCAAAAACTTACATTGGCGCACTTCACAAGTGCGCCGGTGTAAATTAACCCTGGTGCACTTACGAAATGCGCCAGTTACACTAGCCCACTACCCGCTTGCTTCATCAAACTTCCATCGTCCATAACTCCTTCATACGTTATCTATTTTACGTAAACTCGGAGTCTATATGAACTAGAATTCCGAGACGAACACAATCGGTAAGTATGATTTACTTATTTCTGAATGTTTAATTAAGTTATCTCCAATTTATTATCTTTAATTATAAATGCGGGGTGTTATAGGAAGCAGCATGGTCGATCCTATGCTAGCCGATCCGAAGCCATATGAGAAGACCAACCCGATACGTAGTCGATCGGGGGCCATGCGTTCTACCTGATCCAAAGTGATGTTCAACAAGACTGGTAAGGTGACGCAAGTTCATATGTCGATCCAAGGTAATATGACTATGCTGATCCGAGGCCATCTTGACTACACTGATCCAGAGAGGATGGTCTTGGCCAATCCAAATCCATATAAGGTGACCATGCCGATCTGGGGCAATTGTCATTCCAATCCATGTCTATAATCTAAGTATTCAACGAATCAACTGCTTAATTCAAGTTTTTCCAAGTATGTGTAAGTTCAAGCTCAAGTCCTGAGCGATCCGGTAATCATAAGTCTGATGTATGATGGCTTGTAAAAACCCAGGTTATAGAATTTCAACATACTTTATACTAAAAATAACATAATAAACCAATAATAAGAACATACAATTTAACCCATTTATGCTTTGTTCAACTTCTTTTATATGAAATAAGATAAGTGATTTATATTAAATTTGTCGAAATAAGCAGTGCAAACTACAACTAATTATTCGTACCATACACATCATTACAATTAATTATCACAGTTAAATCCAAAGAAAATGAAGTGGAATAAAAGGTAAAATAGTTTAATTACAAAATCTATACAACTCCAGTATTTCAATAGAAAATAATTAAAATTTCAACCTAAGAACTAACATTTCGTTTTGAGAGAATTTTAGGAGTTTTCAATGTGATGTTTTTAAAATCTAAAACTCCAATAAAGATGTTTCAAATCCAAACTTCGCTATTCAATTCCTAAAATAGAAAAATTTAATGCTTATGTTAGGTACTTGTCTTAACTCATCTTTGAATTTGACATGGCCAACAATCTTCTTCATATCTCTCATCTTAGTTTATTCAACATGATATTTGCAAAAGATTTAGATTCAAAAATTAAGAGGTTAGGAGAAAAGGATTAGAAATAAAACAATATCATATAAAATTCATTATTTATAAATCTCATAGAATTTCTTGAATATTTTTAAAAGAGAGATTAATACATAAAATAATTTTGGAAGACAAGTGAAATGGATAGGCTCTTAATTCTAGTGATGGGAATGCATCTGATCCTCTAGAATTAGGCCAATTGAGAATAAAAATACGACACACTCAAATGCACAACTGTATCCGCCATGCACGGAGAGTCCAGTCAATCGTCCTATATTACTAGCTTATCTCTAGTGGCTAACCAATCCATATAAGTGGCTGATCTATTGTCCTTACTTTGGGAACATTTATCATTTGCATTGCTAACTATTTTTTTGCTTAATTACGTCTTTAACGTCAGGATCAATTTAGCGATTACTTAATTCACAAGTCTAATTGCTACTAACTATTGAGCTTCAATTTTATTTTAGTTATCTTGAAACTTCAAACATTTTATAACCTTTTCATTTGAGCTCCAAGACGACCCTCTACAAAACGTGTTAAATTTTTATCTAGAAATGGTCCATAGAAATCAGAGAAATTCTAGGTAGAAGGATAAAATCTAATAGCAGTATCATTACCCATCTCATTTCAAGAACAGAATGCCATAAGTCATCAAATAATGTCAATAACAATCACCATATGATATTATCAAAGTACAAAATTATCATTTTCAATGGATGAAATAAAATATAATGTACATAGGCAATATACTTCTGCTATAAGATCCTTTAACGTCATCTTGGTCTGATTATCATATTTTTGCTTCACATACGTTGTAATGAGGAGTGAGTTAGAATAATATTGTCTATCAAATAAAAAAATCAAGTTTTTCTATATTAGTACTTAAGCAGTGTAATTTAATGCAGAATATGTCTTTAGCATTTTAGTTGTATTCAAGGTCTTTGAATTATAAGCACTAAGGTCTAATTAATCCCATAATCATTCTAACCTAGTAACCCATGACCATCATTATCATTGTAAGAGATAGTAAGCAAGTCATTTGGTACTTGTTTTAAGGAAAGTCTTACAAACTCTGACCATTTAGTATCATATTTAAGGTAGGTCCCCGTCATTTAACATTTAACCCTAAAGTGCACCCTTTACTAGTACATATCCAACTGACATTAGAATCTCTCCGGTTAGTCAATACTTCTTCGAAGTGAACCTTTCTAAGATATTCTCTATGGTGCCTAAACCCAACATGGTCATTTGGTACCTTCAATACGAAAAATTAATGGGTTCTCAAACAACCAATTAATATCGTAAATTCCTCGAAATAGGTCCTTCGTATTATGATATGTACTATACAGGAACGTCTTGCATTAGTCCAACTGTAACGACCTAGGGAATTTGCGATCCTGGATATCGGCATACAACACTATGTCGACTATTCAAGCATCGGAAACGCCGGATAGTCCATGAAAGAAATTAGAGGGTGAGAATAGATAAGATAGAAACTTAGAATAGAAGAGGAAGAAGAACATGCAACATTAGAGTAACACGAATCTCACAGCGGAACGAACAACATATAGTAGATAACATATCTTTGAAATAAAATCAGTATATGTATACAGTAACATTATCAGAGTATAACACTTACATCATAGTCGAAATAAACAATAGCTATAAAAACGCCGCTGAAGCCTCCAGCTCCAGCTCCTTCTAGTGCATCTGTAAATCCCGACTACTTGACTGCTCGTACAAATTTGAGAACCCAAGAGTTTAGGGAAAAGAAAACAAAAAAAAATCCGGGTCAGTTAAGGGACTGGTGTGAGTAAAACAATTTAAAACAGTTTGAGCAATAAAACAATATCTCATAAGACCACGCCATATAACGGAACGGGTTTTTCCCATATGAGAATCCAAATCAATTTGATTTAACTTTCAAATAATTTTGAAAGAAGCGATAATTTTTATATCAAAACTAATTGATATTATAATAGTGTCTATCAACCACAATATAATAATCATCTAGTATAACGCTTTCATCTCACGTTCCACATATATAATATACAATCAAAACCACGAGCACTTATTGGGTAATGGATTTCCAACTATGACAAGGTATGGAACCACCTTCCGATAGTGTACCTCTAGAGAGGAATACACTGGGTTCAATAAGAACATCATGCAGCCCAGCCACACATGACTGACCACTCATTTCGCTTGAGTGTATCGAATGTATATCACCAATGGTTGGGATCAGCAACCGTTTCCCGAATGGGATAACATCGACAATAGATTATAGAATGAAATGAATATCTCTAGATAGGTGATAGTACCCTAATTGGCAGCCAACCACTTAGCCATGTTGCCTGCCCGATTTTTGTCATTTCCCAGTGGTGAGGCTAGAGGCCACGCTGATCTCTGACAGATCACATATTTATTCACTTTGAATGTCACATCGTCATACCCGCCATCACAAAATTGATTTCCTCAAAAATACAATGGGTATACAGCTAAGAGAAACGAATTCCTCTGCCACCAAACATATATACATTTGAAGAGATCAGCTTACGCGATATATTGAATATACTCTGTCAGACATTCTTCCATACAGTTTGTCCTGGGACTGGACAAACCGAAGGCACTATTCTGTAAACAGGACAGCCCTTGCATAACTCCGTCTTCAATTATCTTCATCATATTTGATTGCAAAGCTAACGCCCATAAAGAGTGGTTTTCAGGTCATGAATCTGATCCTGGTCCCTCCGTATTGACGACGGAAAAAATGGTCAAAAACTTCGATAGTCGGTGAGTTAACTATCAAAGGAAAACACAGGTGCAAACAACAATATTATTTCCATATGGAAATTATACCGATCAAACATCATTTAACATTTATCTCTTTTCCCCATTTCTCATTTCCATATATTCATCATTTCTTATTTTCTAAATTTAGAGAATATACGTTATAAATCATTGGAAAACATTTCCATCTCTTTTTCACGAATCACTATCATTCCGGTATTCTTTATCACCAAACATCTCATTTTCTATTATTAGAAAATATCTCTGGTTATATTTGGAAAATGTTCCAAAACTCATTCATTTGATTTAAACCAATGTTTAAATAAAACATCGCTATGCTAATTCAAATCATTACCTTCATTAACTAAATTCACTTAACCAACCTTCACTACCAAACTTTAACCATTCCTTAGTTACAAACGAAGTTAATCAAGTTGGGGTATACTACCTCTCAGACCTTAATTGAACAACATTTATAACTTCGAAACAGACAAGGTTCACCCTTTAAACCTTTAACAAACTTCCTTACGTAACTCTCTTTCGAATAAATCTCTATTCGATAAATCTTTCCTTCGAATAAACTATATTCGACAATCTCTCTTCGAATAGCCATATTCGATTAATGTTATTCTATTAACACTATTCGATTAGCTCTAATCGATTTACTCTTGTCAGTTAGCTCTATTTGATTAACTATATTCTATTAACTCTATTTGATTAACTCTAATCAATTAACTCCCATCAATTAACTCCTTTCGAATATACTATATTCGATTTACTCCTTTAACTCTATTCGAATAAACTATATTCGATTAACTCCTTTCGAATAACTAATATTCGATAACTCCTTTCGAATAACTAATATTCGATAAATTCACTTTCGACTAATTCGATTAACTTACTTTTGACAAATTCGATTAACTTACTTTCGACTAATTCGAATAACTCTCCTTTGACTAATCCGATTTACTCTCCTTCGACTAATCCGATTTACTCTCCTTCAACTAATTCGATTAACTTTCCTTTGACTAATTCGATTAACTCGCCTACGAATAATTATATTCGATTTACTCACTTTCGAATAACTAATTCGATAAACTCTCTTTTGAATAAACTATATCTGATAATCACCCTTCGAATAACTTATATTCGATATCTCCTTTTGCAAAACTATATTCGATAACTCCATTCGAATAACTATATTCGATAACTCCTTTCGAATAACTAATATTCGATAACTCCTTTTCGAATAAACTATATTCGACTAACTCCTTTAACCCTATTCGAATAAACTATATTCAATTAACTCCTTTAACTCTATTCGAAAAACTCTAATCCGATAACTCTTACTCGATTAACTCTAATCGATTAATTCTAATTCAATTAACTCTAACTCAATTAACTAATATTCAATCAACTTTATTCAAATAACTAATATTCAATTAACTCTAATCCGATTAACTCTAATAAATTAACTCTATTCGAATAACTCTAGTTGATTGCTCTATTAAGTTTGACTTCGTATTTCAAATAGTATCACATTTCCAAATTCTATTTATACTTCTATTTATAGAATTATTCATACGAAATCTCCTTCTTATTTCTAACACTTAAATCTCATTTAAAATCCCCTTTTATAACTCTGTTAATTTTCTAATTAAATATTTCCTTTTGATAACTCTATTTATTTTCTCAATAAATATTTCCTTTTTATAACTCTATTTATTTATCAATTAATTCCCATTTTATCTTTATTTATTTTCTAAATAAATAATTCCGTTTCAATTCTATTTGTAAATGTTTTTACAAATATTTCTCTTTCTATTTGTTTCACAAATACTTTCATTTTATATTTATTCCACAAATATTTTCTTTTATATTTGTTTTACAAATATTTTCCTTTATATTTGTTTTACAAATATTTTCCTTTATAACTCTTTGATTTTATAATTATTTCCTTTTATATATAAAATCATTTGATTTTATGTAAATAATTTATTTTCAAAATATACTTTGAAAATCCCCTTGTACATCCCAATATTTCTTACGGTATTTAAAATACCAAATAACAGTGATCGATATCATTCAAACACACGTAATCCACAACATATTATATATCACATCATATATTACATTATATGAACAAAACAATATTAGGAATATTTAGGAATCCAGTTGGATCCCTCCAACCTGTTTCCCTGCATCACTGATGTTAAAAAATAAAATTAACATTGATTTCATTTCAATATGAAATAATCTGCTAAATAGAATCAATATTTGATTAACTATATATATATATATATCGTTATCTATAATTTCAACCAATATATAAGAAACTCAACCAAACAGTTAACACACAACAATCAACGGATAATTATCAGTTCTAAGAATACGTTATAAAAATATAATTGTTTAGAGTTTGTGAGTTTTACTCACATTGGACGATCATCGTTAATAATGATAACCATCGCTGGATTCAGACAGACAATTTATTTTACTATAAATTGTAATGAGCATTGATCCACCTCCAGTCAATTCCGTTATGTAGTCATCGCCCCTACGATCCCAACAGATCCGACCGTTCGAAATTATGATACAGTATGATCGAGATATAGCATTTACAAGTTTGCATATACATTAATTTAAATTAAAACAAAACAAAAACTTAAATCTTATCTTATTGGGCCTCACGTTTAAGCCCATCTCCCTGTCATCTTCGGACCCGCGCCCACTTAAACTAATTCTTCTTCTTCCAATTTTCAATACTACCGTCTTCCACTAACCCATTTCTCCATTGCCGATGCTTTTACCAATTCGAACTTCTTCCATCTTACCATTAAAATACGAACCGAGATTTGCAATGAACTCCTCTTGTCGAGGACAGCAGCCCAGTCCCCCTCAATTGAAGTTCGTAAGCCTAAGGCATTTCCCGACCTCTGTCTGCCTATGTATGGTACTGTGCAACACTCGAAATTTTGAACTTCCAATCCCCTTCAAGTTTTGAATACAAACTCGAGTTCATCTCATAAGTCCTAATCTGATATCCAATACTCGAATCGCAGCATCCATTTTCACTAAAATTGAACCCTAAGCTGCTGCCGTCATTTACAGCTTGAACAAAACTACTTCGCACTATGGGAACATCTATGGAATCGTAGAGGATCTGACCCGGAATAACAAGTATTAGTTTAAGGATCTATAACATTTAACTGTATTTGTTCTGATTTACAGAAGAGGATATTAAAGAGGAGGATATTAAAGAGGAGGCGCCTCTTTTTACTTTGCAAAAGAATGAGTTTAGGTCTTATGGATTTTTAAGGGTATTTATAAGGCAACAAATCAACAAATATCTAGATATTTGTTGATATTTTCCATTATAATATTTCATTATATTGTCATCGACATTTTTACGCTCGCCACGACCATCAAACAATACCGAATGCGATGAAATATAACATTCTGCTATATTATAATATTCTGGACTCTATAAAACTGGTTTCGGCAATTTCCGACTCCGTTTGCTCACACAACGTATTTTTAACCGTTAAAAATACCAATTGTTTTTCACATTAAAAATCGTTACGGCCACATACGGACTTCAAAAATCACGAAAATTGAAATGTAGCAATAATTTAATATTGCAGATCCAACAAAATTAGTTTCACCGAAAACGGAGGTCGTTTGCAAAACTGGCTATTTTTAAAGCTCTAAATAAACCCTTTTAAATATTAATATATTTAAAAATAATTAAATTTAATATTTAAAAATAAATATTGTTGTACATATCCACAGTAGAATATCATACAACTCTAATTGGATTTATAACTCGATATTTCAAAATTCCCAGTTATATCGATATTCGATTTATATATAAAATCCTTTTATAATATAAATATATATTTATAAGTTTAAAAGGAATTCCATAGTGACTTCTATAAAATTTGATTTGGACATAAATCAAAATCTACACAATGAAATCCCGATTTTTCTCTTCATTAGAAAAATATCGTTCAATAGATTCAAACGTTTCTTGTTTCACAGAAATCCGATTTAAAACGGATTCTGTATATTTAGTTGAAGTTCAAATCGCCAATTAACGAACTGCCACGCCATTTCGAGCTCGATTATAATTATATTATAATTATTCGTTCAAACTTTATTTAAATAATATATTTGTGATTATAATTCAAATCTAAACTTAATTAGATATTTTGAATAATTCAATTCACCCCATATTGTGAATTCCACTATTTCCGACTATTTCGAAATAAATATATTATTATATTATTTATATTAATTAAATATTCCATATAATTTAATTAAACGACCATTTAATTCTCTAAATCACTATTTATATAATTAAATTAATTAATTATTATATCGCTACAATACGGGACATTACACCAACTATTTGTGTATATTAGTAGCAAGTTAGCTGGGTAGGTTTAGCCTATACAATTTGGAACTAACCTCATGTCATTCTTAGTTACTATTTATAGGTGATGTCTCACATCAGCCCCAAAATCACACTATTAGTAGTTAGTAAGGTAGACTGTTATGGCTTTGCAGATGACTTTTCATTCCTATAACTTAGTCATAATTATTAACACTATTTAAATATATAAACATGCTTCTCACTATGTATTTTCGATATTATAAAAAAAATCATTTTTTTTATATGATTTAGTTCTTTCCTATTAGAGGAAATTAATGCAAATTAGTAACCTAATTATTTAGGCTATCAATACATTATAATATTATGTGTGTGTGTGTGCGTGTGTGTGTATATATATATATATATATATATATATATATATATGTGTGTGTGTGTATGTGTATGTGTGTGTGTTGTGTGTGTATGTGTGTGTATACGTACATACATAGTAACTTCTACATGCCCAAAACTACTATGCAGATGCTAAATCTTCCAATTACTCAAGTCTCATTCTCATATGGTATGCTAAAATAAAGAAAACAAGCCACCACTTACAAGTAGCAATCGACTGCAAGGATTGATCGTTCAAGGGTACAAGGTCAAGTTATTTTAGTAATTCTACTATTATTATTTTATTTTGTTCCTCAATTGTTTTGTTGTTATTATATTATTTTGTTCCTCTATTGTTTTCTAACATTAATGTTAATTTCAACGTTTACTTAGCCTCCCTGTATAATAATAATCAACTTTTGAAATTCGTATTTAGGAATTAACAGTTGATTTTAATTCGAATTTTACTTAGATTATTTAAAAAATGAAAACTTAAAACATCCCTATCTTCTTCTTTTGAGTTTCATTTTAGCATATTATATATGAAAACCGATCATAATTTCGCCACGAATGCAAAAACGTAACTTTTATGGTTAAATTCTATTTTTTGTAAAAAATTCCTTTTTACCCTTGTCTTATTTAATTTAGTGAGTCCATGTTTTTTGTTTATGGTTGATTTTATGGGGTTTTCATCCTTCCTTGAAAATTATTACATCCTCAAAATCTTTACAAAAGGAAAACAATATAACACATAATAACATCTTTGTTATATAACTAAGTTACTTACACCGCTATCTATTCAACCAAAGTGCAGTGTGATAATATACTACAGACACACTATAAATGAGCTTAATCTTAACATGAGTTTGTGATCATGTCATACAAGCATGTTTGAAAATACCAAAAAATGCATAAAAATTCTGAATTAATACAAAGAGATAGCGAAAATATCAGCAGCCTTCTCTTGTCCTACAATCCAGCAACTACTATTCTACCAAAAACCTAACCTTGGAATAAAAAGTATATCAGGGGAATGCTTAGGATGAGAAGCCCCTATGCTTTTCGTCGAATTTTCCCCCATTATACTCGGGTCAACTTATTTTCTTTATTGCAGAACTTTAAAGTTCCATGCCCACTAGTGCATGCAGTGGCACATAATATTACTAAATTTATCTAATATCACCCAATTGATTAGGATATACCATAGCGGTTGTGCTCTAAAGGAATTTCTTTATATGTGAAATGTCATGGAATTTTTCCACTTCATCTATTAATTCCTATGGTACAAAGTTTTTATTTTTGTTCCCATATTGGTAAAGACCCAACAATTTTAGTGTCAACTTTCTTATCGCATTTAGTGTATCTGTTGATTTGCGCACGGTAAGCAATTTTAATATTTAACGATGATTTTAAAGCTACTAGAAAACTCCATAAAAAATTTCTAGCAAACAAGAAAACCCAATCACTAATGATGTAAACGAGAATTTCATGAAGCCGAATCACCTCTTTGATATGAATCTGTGCTAGAGATGTTGCGGTCCTATAACCCATATAAGAATAAAAATTTATTTTAACTAAATAACTACTGGTGAAATTCTGCTACCTTGCACTACATTTTTAACCAATGGGAAGCTATCTTCATATCTTTATGTTTTCCTTTTTATATTCTTTTTTGGACTGGAGACATTCTGCGAGCTAAAATTTGTTTTTCCTAAAATTCTAATGTTTTACGGTTACACATTCTTTTATTTTCGGTGGCTAACGCATCCTCATTAACTTCCGCCCTTACCTGCAATCTATAACTAGATAAATGCCATAATACTATTTTTTTTCATTTACGTTGTTTTTCAATATATGTATATTTATCAAAGCAGTTCAAACCCATCGATAAAATAAACACAATGATAAAACATGGATACGTCGGATATTATATCTTCTGTTTTTTAAAAATTAAGGCGACAAAACTAGAGTTACAACCAAAAATCTAAAAGAAAGTTTTGCTGGAAGTTGTCACTTAACACCAATGGGTGTACATGATTGTTAGGATTGTCTCGCATTATATTAAGGAGGAATGATGGTATGGATACAATTGTCCCACATCACAGAATATATTGATGGAATTGGGTACAAATATGAGTTGGTAGGCATGTAACGTTAGGGATTCCTTTTTGTAACGACCCGGGATTTCGCGATCCTGGTTACCGACATATAACCCAATGTTGACTATTCAAGCATCAGAAATACTGAATAGTTAATGAAAGAAAATAGAGGGTGAGAATAGATAAGATAGAAACTTAGAATAGAAAAAGAAGAACATACAACATCTGAGTAACAGGATCTCACAGCGGAACGAACAACATATAATATATAACATATCTTTGAAATAAAATCAGTATATGTATACAGTAACATTATCAGAGTACAACACTTACAACAATGCGGAATAAACAACAATTATATAATCCTGGAGTCTCCTACTCCAAGCTCTCCAAGTATATCTGTAAAATCCTGACTACTTGACTGCCCATACAAATTTGGGCACTCAAGAGTTTAGGGAAAAAAAGTAGAATAAACTCGGGTCAGTCATGGAACTGGTATGAGTAAAACCATTTAAAACAGTTTGAGCAATTAAACGATATCTCATAAGACCACGCTGTATAACAGAACAGGTTTTTCCCTTATGAGAATCCAAAACACTTGATTCAACATTCAAAACTCCTTTTGAAAGAAACGATAATCTTTATATAAAAATCCTTTTGATATTATAATACTGTCTATCAACCACAATATAATAATCATCTAGCAGAATGCTTTCATCTCACGTTCCACATACATAATATATATTCAAAAACCACGGGAGCTTATTGGGTAATGAATTTTGATTGGCAAGGCATGGGACCACCTTCCGACAGTGTATCTCTTGAGACGAAGACACCGGATTCAACAAGAACATCTTGTAACCCAAGCTAAACATGACCGGTCACTCATTTCGCTTGAGTGTACCAAATGTATTGTCACCAACAGTTGGGATCAGCAACCGTTTCCCGAAAGGGACAGCATCAAAATAGATTATAGAAGTAAATGCAATTTCTCTATATCAGGTGACATTACACCCTAATTTGCAGCTAACCACTTAGCCATGCGACCTACCCGATTTTATACCATTTCCTAGTTGTGAGGCTAGAGGCCATAACGTATCCTTTTCAAACAACATCTTCATTCACTTTGAATGTCACATTGTCATACCCGCTAAATCACAAATTGATTTCTCCAAACATATCACAGGTAAACAGCTAAGAGAAACGAATTCGTCCGCCAATACGTTTGAAGAGATCAACTTACGTGATCTATTAAATATACTCTGTCAGACATTCTTTCATACATGTCGTCCTGGGACTGGACAGACCGAAGGTACTATTCTTTAAATCCATCTTAGGCAATTTCTACCTGGGATTTACTGAACAACCCTTGCATAACTCCGTCTTCAATTATCTTCATCATATTTGATTCGCAACGCTAATGCCATACGGAGTGGTTTTCAGATAATATATCTGATCCCGGTCTGTCCATATTGACAACGGAAAAATGGTCAAAAAGTTTGATAGTCGGTGATTTAACTATCAAAGAAAAACATCTGTGCAAACAAGGATATTATTTCTAGATGGAAATTCTATTGATCAATCATCAATCAACATTTATTCATTTCCCCATTCCTCGTTTCCATATATTCATCAAATCCTTATTTTCTAATGTTAGAAAATATACGTTATTAACTTTGGAAAACGTTTCCATTTCTGATTCACGCGTCACTATCTTCTCATATTCTATCAGTCTCTAACTGTAAACTAGTAAGAGAACAAATTCCCAAGTATAAACCCCGAAGGCTGAAACCAACGTAAGATCGATACCCAAAAATCCATTCAACTCAACTAATTTCTAGTCAGTTTCTAATTTCGGTAGTTCCATTTAAATTCCTAACTCAAACCCCAAATTCCTTTATAAATATTTTTATCTGCAAAATATTTTTTAAATCCCATTTTCACATCGAATGTGAATAACATTCCTTTATACAATCAAAACAGTTTGATTCCGCATTTAAAAACAATATTCCAATTCCAAATTCTATTTAGACTTCTATTTATAGACTATTCGTAAAATCTTATTTAAAACTCCCTTTATATAATTCTATTTATTCTATACAAAACCTTTTATAGAATTCTATTCATTTTATATAAATCCTATTATATAATTCTATTTATTTTATATAAATCCATTTATATAATTCTATTCATTTCCCATTTATCTCCTTAATTATGTTTTCCAATATTTGTTATCCAAATATTACCTTTTATAATATCCTATTTTTTCATATATAAATATTTAATTTTCAATATTCACTTCGAAAATTTCCTTTTTACATTCCATTATTTCATATGGTATTTAAAATATCAAATAACATGACCAGTGTCATCATAATCAATCATAGATTAAATATTACATCACATGTCACAATATATGATAAACAAACAGTATTATAATTATTGAGGAATCCAGTTGGATCCCTCCAACCTATTTCCCTGCATCTACAGATGTTAAACAATATAAATAACATCGATTTCATTTCAATATGAAATATTCTGAAAAACAGAAACAATATTTGATTAATGGTTTATATATTTATATATATATATACCATTATCTATAATTTCAACCAATAAATCGGCAATTCAACCAAACAATCAACACACAACAATCAATCATCATTTATCAATACTAGATTATATTTATAAAAATATATACTGTGCAGAGTTAGTGAGATTTACTCACATTGTCCGTTAATCATTAAATAACAATTACGGTCGTTGATTCGGACAGGCAATTTATTTCGCTATAAATTGTAATGAGCTCTAATTCACTCCCAGTCAGTTCCATTGTATAGCCGTCGTCCATACGAATCCAACAGATCTTGTTTTGCTGAATTTGGATCACATATGGAAAAGATATAAATTTTACAAGTTAATGTACTGTTTAATTTAAACTAAATTTAGATTTCCTTTATATAAAATAAATTGGGCTCTACCTTTTACTTAAGGCCCATTACCCATTTGAATACCACGACTCTTCTTCCTCCTGATTTAAACCTCTTTAACTTCCTAGAAACATGGGAAAAACTGATCGCTCCCTCTCCATATCTCGCGTTGCACACTCAAACATTTACTATAATCATTTAATTAAATATCTCCCCACAACAGCATACCCAAACTCATTTATAGTTCTTCCCTCCCCCTTCAGTACTTACATCGAACCGGTACTCACCATTTTCGAGTTTTAATTCACCTCGACGTTCTTCGTTCCTTCACCGATACCGATGAGGTCATCGCCATCCATTTCCTCGCCCTTATGACTTCTATGTTGGCCCCTGTTCAACAAATAACCGCCTCCAAAATCACTCAACAGACCCATCTTTCGTTACTTAAAGACTAGACTAAATACTCTCCCATACTACCCATCCCAAACCATGACTCAGCACCCCATCTCACCCCCAACGCATTCAAGCTCACGTCCTGGCAAAAATCAGTGCAACTCCATCCCTTTTCAACGTTGAGAATCATTACAAATTTTAAACCCACTTCTCTTCTTATTGTCATGTTAATCCCATCCCGTCCCCATACATTTCTAACGCCAGTCCACCTATATACTTCTCTTCATCGTTGCATCCCATTCCCATACACCTTCTCTACCGTAACCAACTACAAACCCGTCACCCTTTAAACTCCTCACTGAAAAACTCCTTCGGCACTTCCTTTAAGCTTCACGTATGTCAAGTTCCTATGCTTATCCAAGCAAGCCTCCTCGTTCAGCTCCCCTTCCACATCTCAACATACCTATCAATGCTACTCCTCCTCCTCCCTGGACTACGTTCTCTGGCACATGTTCATGCACTCACATCGAAGATAAACAGTGCCATAGCATGGTCTGCAGGGTCCCCAGTTTGAAAGCGTGCATGGACTTACACGATTACACCAAAGTTATACTGCCTTGAAGAGAAAGGGTTGACGCGTTCCAAATATATATAATTTAAAAAATTTAGAAGAGATTTGAGTTCATCGAGAGCCATTTAAAAGTTGAAGTTTTCTAGAAAAAGAGTGCGAAGTCATTATTTCGGATATTTATTGACTATTATTTTACTTAGCAGCTAAGGCTAAGCTTACTTCACAGTTAAGTCTTCAACGGATGGGTATGGTGTAAATGAGGAAGGGCAAATTGCATTAAATGGAAAGGTAGGGGAGGCAGAAGCCTCATGATAGGATGGTGATGGTTATTTTAATATAATAGTTGTAGTTAGTTTTAAATGGTTTTGAAAAAATATCGCTACCCATTTCGTAAAACTCCATCTCATATAGACTGATACCGACAAAACTAAAAACATCGTCGTATTCAGAAATCTGCCACGGTCCCAAAAATACAATAATATATGCAAGTTGGCTTATTCTGTAAAACCCCAAAATCGCTGATTAAGGGTGTAAAACACTCCAAATAAAAAGTTTCTTATTTTCCAAATTAAAAATTATAATAAAATTCTAAAAATTAAATTATACCTACTCCTCAAAGATCTCGTCTAAATTTGAGGCCAATAATTAATTAAAATTAAATATATCGTTATGCTTTGTAAACGATTCCATAGCGATTATTTAAAAATTTGAGTTGGACATAACTCACAATCTGCACGACGAAATCTCGATTTTTCTCTTCGTTAGAAAAATATACTTCACCATCTCTAAACATTTCTTCTTTCATAGAAATCTGATTTAAAATGGATTATGTATATTCGTTTAAAGTTCCAATCGCCAAATTACGAACTGCCGCGCCATTTCGAGGTCGATTATACATTATACGTTCAACTGACATTTATAAATAAATTCACTAATATAATTCAATTCTAAACTGAATTATATATTTTAAATAATCCAATTCACACAATACTGTGAATTCTACTATTTCCGACTATTCTGGAATTTAAATATATTATTTAATTATTATATTAATTAAATATTCAATATTATTGTACCGTAAAAATACGAGATGTTACATTCTTCCCCCGTTAATATAATTTCATCCTCGAAATTGCTAAGGTAGAAAACAAATCCTATTAACAGGGTTAAAAATTATTCGTTTTATTTTTAAATTCAGTTTTAATGAACCAATTTATTTTAACTAAATTATTAATTCATTTCTATTAACAAAAAAATTCACAAATTCTGAAAACTTTTCTAAACCCGAAATTTTCGAAAAATTTCACCAGCATCTCCTTTGTATTGGTCAATAGCTCAAACTCCAACTCGCCTCTCTAGGCTTTCTTCAAACCAAAAGAAAATCAAACAGCCAAGCGGCTTGCCAATTCGGCTTATCAAAATCTCAAACCTATATATAATATAAACTGGTACCTTCTTGTCGGGCATATCAATAAATCCATTCCATGCGTTACCAATTTTGCATATACCAATGTCATCCCAATCATTCGGTTATACCCAAGCCAAATTCTGTTCGTAACTCAGATTCTATTTTTAATTTCAACTCTTAAGTTACCGGTCAAATTCCATTTCGGATTATCTCTAATCTAATCTAATTTGATATGTTCTATCTCAATTCATTTTCCACTTAACTGGTTTCAATTCAATTTCTACTTCTTTTTGCTTTTACAAATTCTAATTTAATTTGTTTTAATTCAAACAATCTTCCCCAGGGAATTTTAAACAGTTTAGTTTTTCTTAAATCCACATATCCCTTTTCAAGATTCAAAACAACTTGCTTTTCCACAAAACAATTCAAAAACAAAATCTTTGGTAGTAATATGTCACTTAGCAACTCGAAAACGAACACCGATGATGCAACTGTCATCATTGGAATCTATGTTTCAGCGATCGAAGTGAGTTCAATACTATATCAATTTTAAAACCATTTCTAAACACTTACATTTGAAATACAGTTCAAAATACCATTCACAATGTTGTATAAACAATTTAAAATCTCCCAGGATTTTAAATTTCATGTATATTTAATTCCAAATCCATTTACAAATACTTCTACAAATTTCCAGAGTTTTAGTTCCAATTCTGATTAAATTTCAGATTTAATTCACTTCGTAATACTTATACGAATTTATTTGGTTATATACATAATCATCTCCATTATAATCTTATTTGATTATAATAACAACCAACACATCCAATATACTATACTAATTCCAAGATATAGATTTCTTTTATATCAAAATATAATTTGGGTAAAATTATTCTATTTACCCTCTTTTCAAAACATATTGTGTCGGTTCCTCGTATTCGAGTGTTTATAAACTCCTACCGATATAGCGGATCAAACTGATCGATCAAAACCCATAACCAACTCAACCAACAAATCTCCACAACATAAAACAATTTTTATAAAATCTGCAAATACATTCTCTCGTATATACACGCTCAAACTCAATCTAGGGTACTGCTAACCCCATCTCTACTGAGTCATGCCACAGAGCCAAGGTAATTACTTAACCTTCAACTCTGATACCAATGTAACGACCCAGGTTTTCATGATCCTGGTTATCGACATATAACCCAATGTCGACTATTCAAGCATCAGAAATACCGGATAGTTAATGAAAGAAAATAGAGGGTGGGAATATATAAGATAGAAACTTAGAATAGAAAAAGAAGAAGAACATACAACATCAGAGTTACACGAATCTCACAGTGGAATGAACAACATATAATAGATAACATATCTTTGAAATAAAATCAGTACTTGTATATAGTAACATTAACAGAGTACAACACTTACAACACAGCGGAATAAATAATAGCTATATAATCCTTGAGTCTCTTGCTCCAAGCTCTCCAAGTATATCTGTAAAATCCTGACTACTTGACTGCCCATAAAAATTTGGGCACCCAAGAGTTTAGGGAAAAAAACAAAATAATCTCCGGGTCAGTCATGGGATTGGCAGGAGTAAAACCATTTAAAACAGTTTGAGCAATTAAACGATATCTCATAAGACCACGCCGTATAACGAAACGGGTTTTCCCTTATGAGAATCCAAAACACTTGATTCAACATTCAAAAATCCTTTTGAAAGAAACAATAATCTTTATATAAAAATCCTTTTGATATTAAAATTGTGTCTATCAACCACAATATAATAATCATCTAGTAGAACGCTTTCATCTCACGTACCACATACATAATATATAATCAAAAACTGCGGGCCCTTATTGGGTAATGAATTCTAATTGGCAAGGTATGGGACCATCTTCTGACAATGTATCCCTAGAGAGGAATACACCGGGTTCAATAAGAACATCTTTTAACCCAGGCTAAACATGACCGGTCACTTATTTCGCTTGAGTGTACCAAATGTATTATCACCAACGGTTGGGATCAACAACCGTTTCCCAAAAGGGACAGCATCGAAATAGATTATAGAAGTAAATGGAATTTCTCTAAATCAGGTGACAATTCACCGTAATTGGCAGCTAACCACTTAGCCATGCGACCTACCCAATTTTATACCATTTCCTAGTTGTGAGGCTAGAGGCCATAACGTATCCTTTTCAAGCCACATCTTCATTCACTTTGATTGTCACATTGTCATACTCACTAAATCACAAATTGATTTCTCCAAACATATCACAGGTAAACAGCTAAGAGAAACAAATTCCTCCGCTACCAAACGTAAATACGTTTGAAGAGATCAAGTTACGCGATCTATTAAATATACTCTTTCAGACATCTTCCATACAGGTCGTCCTGGGACTGGACAGACCGAAGGTACTATTCAGTAAATCCATCTTAGGCAATTTCTACCTAGGATTTACTGAACATCTCTTGCATAACTCCGTCTTCAATCATCTTCATCATATCTGATTCGCAACGCTAATGCCACACGAAGTGGTTTTAAGATAATATATTTGATCCCGGTCTCTCCGTATTGACAATGGAAAAATGGTTAAAAACTTTGATAGTCGGTGATTTAACTATCGTAGAAAAACATGTGTGCAAACAATGATATTATTTCCAGATGGAAATTCTATCGATCAATCATCAACCTAACATTTACTGATTTTCCCATTTCTCATTTCCATATATTCATCAAATCCTTATTTTCTAATGTCAGAAAATATACGTTATTAACTTTGGAAAACATTTCCATTTCTGATTCACATATCACTGTCTTCTCACATTCTATCAATCTCTAACTGTAAACTAGTAAGAGAACAAATTCCCAAGTATAAACCTCGAAGGCCGAAACCAACATTAGATCAATACCCAAAAAGTCATTCAACTCAACTAATTTCTAGTCAGTTTCTAATTTTAGTAATTCCATTTGAATTCCTAATTCAAACCCTAAATTCCTTTATAAATATTTTTATCTGCAAAATATTTGTTTAACTCCCTTTTTCACATCGAATGTGAATAACATTCCTTTATATAATCAAAACAGTTTGATTCTGCATTTTAAAATAATATTCTAATTCCAAATTCTATTTATACATCTATTTATAGACTATTCGTAAAAATCTTGTTTATAACTCCCTTTATATAATTCTATTTATTATATACAAAGCCTTTTATATAATTCTATTCATTTTATATAAATCCTATTATATAATTCTAATTATTTTATATAAATCCATTTATATAATTCTATTCATTTCCCATTTATCTCCTTACTTATATTTTCCAATATTCATTATTCAAATATTACCTTTTATAATATCCTATTTATAAATATTTCATTTTCAATATTCACTTTGAAATTTTCCTTCTTACATTCCAGTATTTCATATGGTATTTAAAATACCAAATAACATGACCATTATCATCATAATCAATCACAGATTATATATCAGATCATATATCACAATATATGAAAAATTAACAGTATTATAATTATCGAGGAATCCTGTTGGATCCCTCCAACCTATTTCCCTGCATCTACAGATGTTAAACAATATAAATAACATCGATTTCATTTCAATATGAAATATTCTGATAAACAGAATCAATATTTGATTATTGGTTTATATATATCGTTATCTGTAATTTCAACCAATAAATTAGCAATTCAACCAAACAATCAACACACAACAATCAATCATCATTTATCAATACTAGATAATATTTATAAAAATATAAACTGTATAGAGTTAGTTAGAATTACTCACATTTTCCGTTAGTTGTTAAATAATGATTACAGTCATTGATTCAGATCAGGCAATTTATTTCTCTATAAATTGTAACGAGCTCTAATTCACTCCCAGTCTGTTCCATTGTGTAGCCGTCGTCCATACGAATCCAACAGATCTTGTTTTGCTGAATTTGGATCACGTATGACAAAGACATAAATTTTACAAGTTAATGTACTGTTTAATTTAAACTAAAATTAAATTTCCTTTATATAAAATAAATTGGACTCTACGTTTTACTTAAGGCCCATTACCCGTTTGAATACCATGACTCTTCTTCTTCATGATTTAAACGTCCTTCAACTTCCTGGAAACATGGCAAAAACTGATCGCTCCCTCTCCATATCTCGCGTTGCACACTCAAACATTTACCATAATCATTTAATTAAATCTCTCTCCACAACAGCACACCCAAACTCATTTATAGTTCTTCCCTCCCCCTTCAGTACTTACATCGAACCAATACTCACCATTTCCGAGTTTTAGTTCACCTAAACGTTCTTAGTTACTTCACCGATACCGATGAGGTCACCGCCATCCATTTCCTCGCCCCCATGACTTCTATGTTGGCCCTTGTTCAAACAAATAACATGTCTCCAAAATCACTCAACATACCCATCTTTCGTTACTTAATGACCATACTAAATACCCTACCATACTACCCATACCAAACCGTGACTCAGCACCCCATCTCCCCTCCAATGCATTCAAGCTCAAGTCCTGGCAAAAATCAGCGCAACTCCATCCCTTTTCAATGTTGAGAATTATTCCAAATTTTAAACCATCTGCTCTTCTTATGGTTACGTTAATCCCATCCCGTCCCCATACATTTCGAATGTCAGTCCACCTATATACTTTTCTTCATCATTGCATCCCATTCCCATACACCTTCTCTTTACTGTAGCCAACTACAAACCTGTCACCCTTTAAACTCCTTCGCCACTTCCTTTAAGCTTCACGTATGTCAAGTCCCTATGCTTATCCAAGCAAGCCTCCTCGTTCAACTCCCCTCCCACATCTCAACATACCCAGCAACACTACTTCTCCTCCTCCTTGGACTGCGTTCTCTGGCACATGGTCATGCACTTACATCGAAGATAAACAGTGTCTTAGCATGGTTTGCAAGGTCCCCAGTTTGAAAGCATGCATGGACTTGCACGGTTGCACCAAAGTTATATTGTCTTGAAGAGAGAGGGTTAAGGGTTCCAAATATATATAATTTAAAAATTTTTGAGGAGATTTGAGTTCATCGAGAGCCATTTACAAGTTGAAGCTTTCTGGAAAAAGAGTGCGAAGTCATTGTTTCGGATATTTATTGACTATTATTTTACTTAGTGGCTAAGGCTAAGCTTACTTCATAGTTAAGTCTTCAACGGATGGGTATGGGTGTACATGGGGAAGGGAAAATTGCATTAAATCGAAAGGTAGGGGCGGTAGAAGCCTCATGATAGGATGGTGATGGTTATTTTAATATAATAGTTGTAGTTAGTTTTAAATGGTTTAGAAAAAATATCGGTACCCATTTCGTAAAACTCTGTCTCATATAGACTGATACCGACAAAACTAAAAACACTGTCGTATTCAGAAATCTTCTACGGTCCCAAAAATATAATAAAATATGCAAGTTAACTTATTTTGTAAAACCCCAAAATCGCTGATTAAAGGTGTAAAACACTCCAACTAAAAAGTTGCTTATTTTCCAAATTAAAAATTATAATAAAATTCTAAAAATTAAATTATGCCTATGCCTTAAAGATCCCGTCTAAATTTGAAGCCAATATTTAATTAAAAGTAAATATATCATTATGCTTTGTAAATGATTCCATGGTGATTATTTGAAAATATTATTTGGACATAACTCACAATCTACATGACAAAATCTCGATTTTTCTCTTCCACTAGAAAATTGCACTTCACCAGCTCCGAACGTTTCTTGTTTCACAGAAATCCGATTTAAAATGGATTCTGTATATTTGTTTAAAGTTCGAATTTCCAAATTACGAACTGCCGCACCATTTCAAGCTCGATAATAAATTATAATATAAATTATATGTTGAACTGACATTTATAAATAATTTCGTTTCAATTCTAAACTGAATTATATATTTAAAATAATCCAATTCACACAATATTGTGAATTCTACTATTTCCGACTATTCTGGAATTTAAATATATTATTTAATTATTATATTAATTAAATATTAAATATTATTATATCGTCGGGACGTTACACTTTTGTTATATGGGAGTTGTGTGCTAGCTCATATGCGTGCAAGGAAGGGGGCTTTGTTCCGACCGTCGTTACATAACAGTGGTATCAAAGCCGAAGGTAACAGACTTGGCCATGCAAGCAAGGCAGTGCTCTCAAAAGATACTCGTAGGATGCGAGTCAAGGGGGAGACTGTTAGGATTGCCTCACATGTTATCAAATAGGAATGATGGTATAGATACAATAGTCCCACATCACGGAATATATTGAAGGAATTTGATACAAATATGGGTTGATAAGCATGTAACATTAGGGATTCCTTTTGTCATATGGGAGTTGTGTGCCAGTTCATATGCGAGTAAGGAAGGGGGCTTTGTTCTGACCGTCGTTACATAATAATGATGTCAAGGTTCTAATACCCCTTGTTAAGTTAAGACGGGCACTTCAAGCATGTCATTCCATCATTATCCATTTTCCTAACTTTTCGTGTTGGTTTCGAATAAGTGTGGTACATTCATTTCTTTAATTAATACATTCATACAATTAATCGTTATTATCAATTTATCATAAATGGGACATCCCCAACTAATCCTTATTTAATGGCTTTAATCTTTTATGAATGTCAAAATTCATTTTCTACTACCAATCTAATACTTCTAAAATGGCATATTAAGTTCCCTTATCAGTCCTTAGTAATTCATTCATGTAACAACTCACATTTTTTGGATGATTCCAGTTGATAATAAACCGCACATGTCAGTCAAACCATTCCAAAATGAAGGATTATTATTGGGGTTTAATACAAGAAGAGAAAATAAGATGAGAAGGAAACAAAAAATACACAAAATCTCACAGCGGAATGATAAAAAATAATAATAACATATACAATTCATAAAAAGTTAAAAAATATTCACTTTATTTCAGTTCTTAACATAACATACCGATAATGCAGTGGAAACAAATATGATATGCAATCTTCATCTCCATCTTCGTCTTCATCTTTAAGAAAAAAGATCTTCAAAATGCTAAAAAACTTGGTTTGACCGAGGCGTATAGTAAAAAAAACACTTGAGTCAGGACTAATATTCTTATGCAAGTAAATTAACTCAAGTGAAATATTCAAGGATAATATACATGTAGTTCAACCAGTAAAATATCAAGTTTATGTAAACATCGTATTTCATGTCATAAATTGATTCAGTTCATACACAAGTTTCCATTATCATTTTCCAAATCAATTCAATGCATGAATTCAAATATAGATCCAAATTCAACTTCAATTATTGTGTTCAAGTTCAAGTTCAAATTCCCATATTTTAAGATAGTTCATTTTCAAAATTCAAACTTTGATATATTTTTTATTTCCATATCATAATTTACCTTAATGAAATCTTATATTCAAACAGTTTGGATTTTTTTACTACTCGAATTGGATATAAACCTTTACATCAATTAATTATTTGTAACAGCCTTCCCTTTTGATCACTTCAAATTGGTAATTAAAACAACTCGAACCGTTAAAATGCAACAAATTTTTACTACTCATGAGGTTTAAACAAAATCAGACACAGAATCAATGATTACAATTTCTTACAATGGAATACCTTTATACAAAATATCAGAGTTGTACATTATTTTTACACATAGAAAATACATGGTTATTAATTAAATAAAATTTACGGGATTTTTTGAACCTGTGCGTGCGTATCTTCATATGTCTCTAACTTTGTTAGCTGAAATCTTTAATCTACAACACTTAGCCTGACCCGAGCATTTATGCAAAATACAAAAATGCTTGAGTTGATATTAAATTTATTCAAGTAAATTAACTTCAATAAAACACTAAAATATAATAGTTAATCCCAACTTTAAATGAGAAGTTATTAAATTTTGAGTATGCGAAGTATCCAAGAGAAACTACCAAAATATATTTTGACAAAATTTGAGGTAACCTGGGTTTCGAGATAGGCATGGAAAATCACTGCTTGCGTGGCAAATAACGGTGACTTGTTTATTTTATTTCAACATGTCAAAGTATATTTTTCAAAATAACAGGTGCAGCCTATACTTAACAGGAAAACATGACAACATCTTTATTGTGTGTAGTAGGCATAATAAAATTTGCAAACTCTCAAGATCATAACCATATTATAGTCAGTATCACTAGATAGAAGAAAGTGAAACAAAAGGAAAAACAAAATAAGTACATTACAACCAAGTAAATAAATTAGACCGGCCATCAATATATGCAGCACGTGTAGTACGACCGAGCAAATGAGTAAGGCCAGGTAATAACAAATTGTGACCCAAAATGTCATGACCAAGTGGATTGGAGCAGCATTCAAGGACATGGATGTGAATACAAAAGAGTGTTGCAACCCTGCAAGTAAGGATATGTAACACTCCACACTTTTCTGAGACTAAATTTCGACAAAACCGAAACTCAAACCCATCCAATCATAGAGCTTGAAAATCCAGTACATGCAAATAAAAAATCACAAGCATAATCAGAGTATGATAAGATAACTCACAATGGAAACGAAATAGGATAACTAGTATCAACTCGTGTTACTACCTTATAGGAGTAAGCCACCATGTCAATACTGAGCATGAGAGAGAACGAGAACTAAAAACCAAACTTAAACATCTATGAAAACCTGACCTTCTCGAGATAACCTAGGTGCTATGAAGAGGAGGGAGGTCAGAACAATAAGTAATGGTGAGCAGAAAAAGTATAACACGTTCTATAATACACAGACATATCCTATTTGGATCAATCAGAGACATATTTCCATCAAGGCTAGCGATTATAACCTAACCTTATAAACACATATGCACAACACTAACTACCATACCCAAGGTAGCATTTCCCAAATTATCACATTACTGAGATAGAACGTTTACGCACAATTACGAAGCCTTTAAACCATCATTCAACCAGTTACCAAAAACTAAGAGGGGGCTCTCAACTAATCACTATTCATATGGAGGTTATATATATAGCCATTTAAGACCTCACTAACAATGATAGATAACGGTGGATCCTTTTGATCATTTAAGACCTGTAACACCCCACACCCTCTAAGGTCACTCACAAAGGGAATGCCTTAGCTTCGGTGGAGTATTTAAGTGAAATATAGAACTGAAAAATTACAACATGACAGATATAAGTAACACTTGAAATTTAAAACATCATTTCATTGCAGCAGAAGGTAAACATGTTTGGTTACATCTCAAAAACCAACAAGAGTCAAGTACAAAATATCCATCTCGTTAAAACATAAGTACATAATCCCACTACATACTAATACCCTTAATAGAAAAGATAACCGAGCTTTTCTTCAAGAGTCCAAGCTCCAAAAGATAGATAAAGCAATCTGATCAAAGCCCACTAGTGCTAGGCCCACTCTGAGAACCTAAGGGTTGGGGAAAAAGATAAAAACAACGGGGTCAGACATAAGTCTGAGTGAGCCCTATAACCTTAACAATACAATCATTAAAGTAATTAGGGTATGATATAAACCTAGTACGGTACGACTGGGGATAAATGACTACACTAAGTAGCCAACTAGACTTAGGATAAACTAAGATAACGGTAAAGACGCGCCTATCCACCTAAGGATAACTACTACACTGCACCACCCCAGATCTACCCACCCAAGGGTAATTCCTACACTGCACCACACCAGTTCTACCCACCCAAGGGTAATTCCTACTTAAAGGTTGATCCCACTAAGTGTACTTAGTAATTTTTAATAGTAGTTTCGTGTACCCCTAGCTGACTACATATGTGTCGTCTGCACCTATCTCCACTAGGTGTACCCACAACTTAGTAATTTTATTAGTAGTCTCTTGTACCCCTAGATGACTACATAGGTGTCGTCTGCCCCTATCTCCACTAGGTGTACCCACTACTCCCAAAGCGATCGGCTCCCTACCGTAGATACCCATGCTGGCCCCACAGTGGAGTGTATCACTCCCCAAAGTGGCAACCCGAAAATGGTGCACGGCTTATATCTACACGATGCAACAACGTCTTACCTACCAGCCCGGGTCAACACACGCATATGAAACCCGTTGGACTCGCGTTGCCACCGCTACCCCGTTTTGGCCTCTTATAGTCAAGCCCAGTACGCATGTCCCGCCCTCGACATGGGTCGAGCCCAATAAGATACATATGGGTTACTGGTTGAAATGGGCCCCCACAAGCTACTACTTAAGCTTGTCATTTTATCTAGTGTATCCCACTTAACCCCTTTTTATAATCACGCCCACTTACATGTTAAGGTTTGGTTAAGTCATCTAATCATATTTCAATTGCCACTCAAGGCCCCCACAAGCTACTACTTAAGCTTGTCATTTAATCTAGTGCATCCCCACAAGCTACTACTTAAGCTTGTCATTTAATCTAGTGCATCCCCACAAGATACTACTTAAGCTTGTCATTTAATCTAGTGCATCCCACTTAACCCCATTTTTCATAATCATGCCCACCTACATGTTAAGGTTTGGTTAAGTCATCTAATCATATTTCAATTGCCACTCAAGGCACCCACTAGATTTCTACATGCCACCCAAGGCACCCACTTGATTTCCACATGCCACCCAAGGCACCCACTTAACCCTTTAATCATGTTTAGTTACATGTTCCACTTTGGTTAAGTATTCTAGTCGTATTCTCTATTGCCACCCAAGGCAACCCACTAGATTTTTCCACATGCCACCCAAGGCTCCCACTTAACCCTTTAATCATGTTTAATTACATGTTCCACTTCGGTTAAGTATTCTAATCGTATTTTCTATTGCCACCCAAGGCAACTACTAGATTTTTCCACATGCCACTCAAGGCACCCACTTAACCCCTCATGTCCTCTACATGCTAATATGGTTAAGTGTTTCTTAATTGATTAAGAACGTAACCGTTGTAGAGACCTCTCACATTAGACTATCTCTTATGGCAGCTGGATTTGCCGGTCGGGTCCAGGCAGCCTTACGCCATAACCGAGTCTAACCTCGTGTCTTTACACTTGTCACGTATATAGTTTGTGCCTAAGACCTCTCACATTGGGCCAATCATTTGTAGCCGTTGGATTTGCCGGTCGGTTCCGGGCAGTCTTACGCTACAAAAGGGTCCAACCTCGTGTCTTAGTCGATTAATTACACCTAATTAATCACCCCCATATTTCGAATTAATTTTCCCTAATTAATTCCAAATTTTTAACGATGTACATAATTGACTCAATTATGTCCATCCTCTTTATGGTATGCATAATCATACCAATTTCACACCATTTCATTAACATGTATATTAACCCCATCGTTCCCCACGTAAATCGCTAACATGACATAAAAGGGAAGATTCATCACACATACAATGGGTTCAACTTGCATAACACATAAGCATCAACATGGGTTTAAAGGTGTCAACATGCATATAGCATCAAACCCAACTAGCATAAATAATCAACCCAAACTTGCATGAATCACATATGTCATAATGAGGTTAACTTGCATAAGTTATATATGTCATTCAAAGGGGTAAACTAGCATATGTATGTATGTCATACAAAGGGGTTAACTTGCATATGTATGCATATCATACTAAGGTTTCAACTTGGACATGTCACTTGCATATAATCAAACACCAAACTTGCATAACATGTCATATATGGACTTGCATATAATCATACACCAAACTTGCATAACATATCATATATGAACTTGCATATAATCATACACCAAACTTGCATACATATCATAGATGAACTTACATACACCAAACTTGCATATCATGGTGTCATAATGGATCAATGTTTCTCATAACTTGCATAACATCATAAACACATAGCATATGACTTGCATAACTTGCATAACTTCATGAACATATATCATATGACTTGCATAACTTGCATAACACCTCAAACACATAGCATATGACTTGCATAACTTGCGTAACACCTCAAACACATAGCATATGACTTGCATAACTTGCATAACATCATGAACATATAGCACATAACTTGCATAACTTGCATAACATCACAAACACATAGCATTTAACTTGCATAACATGCATAACATCATTAACACATAGCATATAACTTGCATAACTTGCATTGATCCACATTCATAGCCATAACCTCATTATATCCTATCATAATCATTTCAATAATTGGTCATTAAGGCTATAGAAAACTCACAACTTGTTGATTAGCACTCCTAAGAAGAAGATTAAGTTGCTAGAGTTGATTAGAGATTGATTTGAGAAGCCATCTTCCTCTTTAGATTGATGGAGGCTCCTTCAAGTTGCATTTTGACGGCATAACGGTGTTGTAGCTATTTTAGTATGAATTAGGGTAGTCTTAGGGTGTATTTATAGATTAGTTAGGTGTTTTAGGCCCTTAGATTAACCCTAAATTAGATTAGAGCCATCAGATCCCGTCACAAGACATCAGACCCAGCCCAAAAGCCAAACTGATGCACCCAGGTCACCTGGGCTCGACCAGGGAGGTCGACTCCCAGGTCGACCCTAGGTTCGACTCCCCAGTCGACCTGGGGGGGAGGTCGACTCCCCAGTCGACCCCCTGGGTCTAGCGGGATTTTTCCCGCCACTTCTGAAAATCTGTTTTTAAATTTCTGAAAACTTCTTTGGGCCTTACCGGGGTCGTACGGACTCCGATTTTCGAAAACTCGGACTCTATTTCGCGTATTTTTCCGAGACGAACGCAATGGCGTAGCCCGTTTCCCCTGATTCAGATTTTTAAATTTAATTCTTCCCTGTTTTATATTATAGCATGTTATTCAACATACGGGGTGTTACATTCTCCCCTACTTAAAGGATTTCGTCCCCGAAATCTCTAAGTCAAGAAGAACGTATCCTACCAACCAAACAACCATCTACTCAAACCATCAAACACTGGCATCCATTGTCCTTAGAGCATCTAATGCTGTATGAACATATGCAAAGAGTGTGTTTCCTGTCTAATGCAAAATTAGGCGGTCTACTAATTCAGTTGACCTCCTTAATGCAAACCATGATAGTGCCATGCATCCAATATGTATGCGAAAGAACCTTATTGACACACACTATTTCTACATGAGTGCACAACCATACACCAAAATGCATCATCCATGTGATAATACAACCATTATACATCCATTAATATAGCTACCTACACACAATTTTATGCAATATGCAATATGAAGTGATTGAGCCGATCTAGTGCCTAGAGTGTGTGTATATGCATCCACGAGCAACCACTAGCAACCACTTGCATCCACACGCATCCATCAAACATAACATGTCTCAAACACATGTTTCAACCATAGGTTTTACCCTATCTAAAGGTCAAAGGTACTAATGAGAGGACATACTAAAGATAAGATAAGTACTAGACAAACGATAAAGGAGAAGTTAAAAGACACACCCTATAAAAGAAAGTGGTACAATGAACGCATCTTCGCTTCTGTCTCCCAAGTAGCATTACTCTCCTCTTCTCCCCTTGGCACTTTGACTAGTCGAACCTCTCTGTTTCTCAACTTCCTAATCTCTGACCCAAGGATGCGGGTAGGAGCTCGTCGAATAGTCGCATCACGCTCTACCTCCACTTCTCTCTGCAAGCTCGACTCTACCACCTCTGCGGTCTCATGTAGGCACTACCTCAAATGTGACACATGGAATATGTCATGCTCCCTATGCAACCGAATTATCTTTCGAAGATAAACCGAAGCTAGACATGGAGCAGTCCTCTTGCTCTTCACGGGTATGAAATGGGCGCTCTTAGTAAGTCTATCTACCACAAACCAAATTCCCGTATTACCCTTCCTCGATCACGGTAACCCATCAATAAAATCCATCGAGACGCTATCCCACTTCCATTGCGGAACTTCCAATGGGTGAAGCAGCCCACCGGGTTTCTTTGCTCCGCTTTCACCTGTTGGCACACCAAGCATCTAGCGACATACTCGGCCACCTCTTTCTTCATACCGGCCCAAATGAAAACTCGCTTCATGTTTTGGTACATCTTGTCCCCACCGGGATAAATGGTCATCCTAGAACGGTGTGCATCATCACGAATAGCCTTCCTTAAACCCTCGTCTTGCGGTATACAAAGTCTACCGTCTCTACGCAAGCACCCCCTATCGTCTAAGGTATACCTACTCAAATGGCTGGACGACTCCCCTTTTATGAGCCTCTATACCAACTCAACCAACTGTGGGTCGTCCCTCTGTGCCTCGCCAATCCGTCTCAAAAGAGTAGGTCTGACCTCCAAGGATGCTAGCAAACCGGGTATAAAGTCAACGGAAGGTCTGAAATCAAACATCGAGATAAATTCCAAGCTTCGTCGTACCACGAACAATGGACTCAAGGACAACCTTTTTCCGCTCAAGGCGTCCGCCACCACGCTATCTCGAAATCATAGGATGTTAAGAACTCCATCCACCTTTGCTGTCTCAAGACTATGCGCTCGAAGAGTCTCCAATACTTCCCTAAGATATAGGGTATGCTTTTCTCCACTTCTGGAGAAATACCAGGATATTCTTCCATACAAAATCGTCACAACTATCCATCTCTCATGTAGGCCATCCTAGTCGAACTCGACATCCCCCAAGTGCAAGCCCCAAAGGCCTAAACCAATATCAGACAAACACCCAAGGGACACCTCTTTCGAATTCAGACGACCTACGTGAGATGATACTAGTAAAAACGGCTGAATAATTAAGCCCTTGTCCAACTCTGGATGTCCTTGCCAATCTTGCTCCAAAACCACCGTTGATCAAATGACTGGCTTTGCTCAACCTATTAAGCACACACGAAAACTTATTTCGCTTTTAGAAAAGACCAAGATGTCATCCATGATGACCACTACAAAGTTATTTAGGTACTCCCTGAACAATCTACAAAGTATGCGGGGGCGTTTGTCAAACCAAATGGCATCACAAGCCACTCATAGAAACCATCCGGAGTCCTAAAATCGGTCTTCTCTATACTATCCTCAGTCACTCCCAACTGATGAAATTCCGTGGCCAAGTCCCACGGCGAAAACACTGAGGCGCCAACTAACTGATCAAAAACATCCTCAATCCTCGGCAATGGGTGTTTATTCTTCTTTGTGAGCTTGTTGAGTTTTCTATGGTCTACACAAAGTCTGAGGGACCCATCCGCCTTCGTGGCCACAAACTACTGGAGCACCCCTCTCCGATATACTTCGTCTTATGAACTCCTTCTCAAGCAACTCCCCTACTTGCTTATGGAGTTCCCTCCTCTCACGAGGAGCCATGTGGCGCACTGACAAAGATACTGGTTTAGCATCATCTACCAGATATATTCGGAGGTTTATCTCCTGCTTCGGAGGTAAGCCCTTCACCTCCCTAAACACATCCGAGTATTCCCAGACCACTCTAACAGATCGCAAACTCTCGACCGAAGCTCAAGCGATTCAAGATAACTTAGCATAATAGAATATATGGGATTTCAAAAGATCTCGAGAGTGTTACCCAAGCGGGTCATAAGCCCAACAACTCTCCTTTCACAATCAAGAACGGCACCATTACTGGATAACCAGTCCATGCCCAAAATCAACCCATAGCCCGTGAAGCCCAAACAAAAGCATCACCTCTAAACTCAACGCTAAGTATGGAAATCTTCAAACCCAAACATATCATGGACAAATAAGTGGAGCCCCCTAATTGGGTTTGAAACAACCACGGGATCATCTACCAAACTGGTGTCTAGGTGCAGTGACTCAACTAATGATGATGAGATAAACGAATGTGGTGCGCCAGAGTCGAATAAAGTTCGAACAGGATGATCGAGAGAACCAAATTTCAACTTAGACGGTCCTACCCCCATCAGGTATACCCGTCGTGAGGGGATACATCTACCCTCCAGAAGATCCTGAACTTCGTCCTTACCTTTTTGGACAACCCCAAGGTGTCCTATTTCTCCAAAACAACTAGCCTTCCCCTTAACATTCTCCTTTCGTGGCCTTCTTTCCACGATGAGGTTTCGTCCTTTATATACCTAATAGCTATTTGAACCTTCCTCTCTCGTCCATCTTAAAGGTACCCATAAGCCCTCCACCTCCTTGGACTAACTTCTTGGCCTGGAAAACGTCTTAGTCCCTTGAAGTGGTTCTTCCGCCCTTCATACCGAAGTCCTTATTTATCTTAAAAAGACATCTACACGTGGAGGGGAAATTCAAAAAGAGAAAGAGGAAGAGATTCAAAACGGAGAATCCGAAGGAAACAGATATGGCTATTTGGGGATTATGCTTTTCTTTCAAAAACTTTTCTCTTAAAAGACATGTTTTTGAAAATACTTCTTCCAAAAATGTTTTTAGAAAAATAGTTTTCTAAAAATTTTATCTGTTCTGGTAACCTCGCTCTGATACCACGTGTAACACCCCACACCCGCTAAGGTCACTCACAAAGGGAATGCCTTAGCTTCGGTGGAGTATTTAAGTGAAATATAGAACTGAAAAATTACAACAAGACAGATATAAGTAACACTTGAAATTTAAAACATCATTTCATTGCAGCAGAAGGTAAACATGTTTGGTTACATCTCAAAAACCAACAAGAGTCAAGTACAAAATATCCATCTTGTTAAAACATTAGTACATAATCCCACTACATACTAATACCCACAATAGAAAAGATAACCGAGCTTTTCTTCAAGAGTCCAAGCTCCAAAAGATAGATAAAGCAATCTGATCAAAGCCCACTAGTGCTAGGCCAACTCTGAGAACCTGAGGGTTAGGGAAAAAAGATAAAAACAACGGGGTCAGACATAAGTCTGAGTGAGCCCTGTAACCTTAACAATACAATCATTAAAGTAATTAGGGTATGATATAAACCTGGTACGGTACGACTGGGGATAAATGACTACACTAAGTAGCCAACTAGACTTAGGATAAACTAAGATAACGGTAAAGACGCGCCTATCCACCTAAGGATAACTACTACACTGCACCACCCCAGATCTACCCACCCAAGGGTAATTCCTACACTGCACCACACCAGTTCTACCCACCCAAGGGTAATTCCTACTTAAAGGTTGATCCCACTAAGTGTACTTAGTAATTTTTAATAGCAGTTTCGTGTACCCCTAGCTGACTACATAGGTGCCGTCTGCCCCTATCTCCACTAGGTGTACCCACAACTTAGTAATTTTATTAGTAGTCTCTTGTACCCCTAGCAGACTACATAGGTGTCGTATTCCCCTATCTCCACTAGGTGTACCCACTACTCCCAAAGTGATCGGTTCCCTGCCGTAGATACCCGTGCTGGCCCCATAGTGGGGTGTATCACTCCCCAAAGTGGCAACCCGAAAATGGTGCACGGCTTATATCTATACGATGCAACAACGTCTTACCTACCAGCCCGAGTCCACACACGCATATGAAACCCGTTGGACTCGCGTTGCCACCGCTACCCCGTTTTGGCCTCTTATCGTCAAGCCCAGTACGCGTGTCCCGTCCTCGACATGGGTCGAGCCCAACAAGATACATATGGGTTACTGGTTGAAATGGGTCCCTACAAGCTACTACTTAAGCTTGTCATTTTATCTAGTGTATCCCACTTAACCCCTTTTTATAATCATGCCCACTTACATGTTAAGGTTTGGTTAAGTCATCTAATCATATTTCAATTGCCACTTAAGGCCCTCACAAGCTACTGCTTAAGCTTGTCATTTAATCTAGTGCATCCCCACAAGCTGCTACTTAAGCTTGTCATTTAATCTAGTGCATCCCCACAAGATACTACTTAAGCTTGTCACTTAATCTAGTGCATCCCACTTAACCCCCTTTTTCATAATCATGCCCACCTACATGTTAAGGTTTGGTTAAGTCATCTAATCATATTTCAATTGCCACTCAAGGCACCCACTAGATTTCTACATGCCACCCAAGGCACCCACTTGATTTCCACATGCCACCCAAGGCACCCACTTAACCCTTTAATCATGTTTAGTTACATGTTCCACTTTGGTTAAGTATTCTAGTCGTATTCTCTATTGCCACCCAAGGCAACCCACTAGATTTTTCCACATGCCACCCAAGGCTCCCACTTAACCCTTTAATCATGTTTAATTACATGTTCCACTTCGGTTAAGTATTCTAATCGTATTTTCTATTGCCAGCCAAGGCAACTACTAGATTTTTCCACATGTCACCCAAGGCACCCACTTAACCCCTCATGTCCTCTGCATGCTAATATGGTTAAGTGTTTCTTAATTGATTAAGAACGTAACCGTTGTAGAGACCTCTCACATTAGACTATCTCTTATGGCAGCTGGATTTGCCGGTCGGGTCCGGGCAGCCTTACGCCATAACCGAGTCTAACCTCGTGTCTTTACACTTGTCACGTATATAGTTTGTGCCTAAGACCTCTCACATTGGGCCAATCATTTGTAGCCGCTGGATTTGCCGGTCGGTTCCGGGCAGTTTTACGCTACAAAAGGGTCCAACCTCGTGTCTTAGTCGATTAATTACACCTAATTAATCACCCCCATATTTCGAATTAATTTTCCCTAATTAATTCCAAATTTTTAACGATGTACATAATTGACTCAATTATGTCCATCCTCTTTATGGTATGCATAATCATACCAATTTCACACCAGTTCATTAACATGTATATTAACCCCATCGTTCCCCACGTAAATCGCTAACATGACATAAAAGGGAAGATTCATCACACATACAATGAGTTCAACTTGCATAACACATAAGCATCAACATGGGTTTAAAGGTGTCAACATGCATATAGCATCAAACCCAACTAGCATAAATAATCAACCCAAACTTGCATGAATCACATATGTCATAATGAGGTTAACTTGCATAAGTTATATATGTCATTCAAAGGGGTAAACTAGCATATGTATGTATGTCATACAAAGGGGTTAACTTGCATATGTATGCATATCATACTAAGGTGTCAACTTGCATATGTCACTTGCATATAATCAAACACCAAACTTGCATAACATGTCATATATGGACTTGCATATAATCATACACCAATCTTGCATAACATATCATATATGAACTTGCATATAATCATATACCAAACTTGCATACATATCATAGATGAACTTGCATACACCAAACTTGCATATCATGGTGTCATAATGGATCAATGTTTCTCATAACTTGCACAACATCATAAACACATAGCATATGACTTGCATAACTTGCATAACTTCATGAACATATATCATATGACTTGCATAACTTGCATAACACCTCAAACACATAGCATATGACTTGCATAACATCATGAACATGTATCATATGACTTGCATAACTTGCATAACTTCATGAACATATAGCACATAACTTGCATAACATCACAAACACATAGCATTTAACTTGCATAACATGCATAACATCATTAACACATAGCATATAACTTGCATAACTTGCATTGATCCACATTCATAGCCATAACCTAATTATATCCTATCATAATCATTTCAATAATTGGTCATTAAGGCTATAGAAAACTCACAACTTGTTGATTAGCACTCCTAAGAAGAAGATTAAGTTGCTAGAGTTGATTAGAGATTGATTTGAGAAGCCATCTTCCTCTTTAGATTGATGGAGGCTCCTTCAAGTTGCATTTTGACGACATAACGGTGTTGTAGCTATTTTAGTATGAATTAGGGTAGTCTTAGGGTGTATTTATAGATTAGTTAGGTGTTTTAGGCCTTTAGATTAACCCTAAATTAGATTAGAGCCATCAGATCCCGTCACAAACCATCAGACCCAGCCCAAAAGCCAAACTGATGCACCCAGGTCACCTGGGCTCGACCAGGGAGGTCGACTCCCAGGTCGACCCTAGGTTCGACTCCCCAGTCGACCTGGGGGGGGAGGTCGACTCCCCAGTCGACCCCCTGGGTCTGGCGGGATTTTTCCCGCCACTTCTGAAAATCTGTTTTTAAATTTCTGAAAACTTCTTTGGGCCTTACCGGGGTCATACAGACTCCGATTTTCGAAAACTCGGACTCTATTTCGCGTATTTTTCCGAGACGAACGCAATGGCATAGCCCTTTTCCCCTGATTCAGATTTTTAAATTTAATTCTGCCCTGTTTTATATTATAGCAAGTTATTCAACATACGGGGTGTTACAAGACCCTAGGTGGACCTATCGATCACTTAATGCTTTTTTCAATGGTTTACCATATGATAATATAAATTAAAGTAAACTAGCTATAAGTCCTCTTAATTTAAGGTTTACATCAGTCACACAACAACCTAGATTTTTGACAACAGATTAGTTACTTAATTAGATTCTCAAAAATAGGAATTTCTGAAAATGATGGAATTTGACCACTAAACCATAACTGATGCATTCGTCTCGGAATTTTGGTCAACTTTCATATTTGGAGTGTCGCGAATCGTGTGCGTATGAAAAAACTATGGATGGAATACAAAAAACGGACGGAAATAAATAAATAGAATAATTAATAAATTTATTACCTTCTTTAACCCGCCTTCATTGGGCATTCTGGCCGAAGGGCAGTCGACCGCTCCTGGGGGGATGTCAACAGCTTCGGGCCTTTAGTGCCCAATGACGGCAAGATTTTGAGGGGAAAGTTTGTTATATCATATATTATTAACAGAGGATGTTAATTTAAATAAATCTAATGGTTCATGGTCGATTCCACTCCTATTAATAAAGGGGTAAGGCTTCACTCTTTTCCACACAAATATATAGTCAACAGTGAAGCTCTGCCATTTCTCTTTCTCTTCAAATCGATTTCTTTATTAAAAATATATTCATATACAATCAATCAAATATAAATCACATAGAATTGAAAGGGATTAACAGATCCAATGGAAAAGAGTATGAATTAACGTCTAAAGCGATTCTATATCATATTCTCCCCTCTCTTCCTATTTTCTTGCAGTCTACAAATCTGAAATTATCCCCTTTTTAGAATAATTATAGATCTATAAGAATTTGGGAATTGTAGGCCTAAAAGATTATTCAGATTTCATATTTGGATGCTTTCAGGTGAGTGGGAAATCTAAAAACAAAGTTATAATAGTCTATTTATCTTGCATGAATTAGATCTCAAAATATATGCCTATTATCATGAAATTCATTCATAATATTGTTGAATTTGAAATGAAATCTATAAAATTTGCTAACAAATATTGTTAAAACTTGAAATTTGTGAATTGTGGTTAGGAATAATTTTATTTGTAGGCTTACTTAAATTGTTTATACATATTGCCTGTAATTATGTTGGAGAAAATATTGTATTTTCTTGGAAAACACTGAAGATTTGGAAATCAGTCCCAATAACACTGTTTAGATGTGGTTTTCTTCCAAATATCTAATTTCAGTGTTAAATAGCAAATCGTATAATTTTGATTTAAAAGATACAATGGTGAATTATGTAATTTTTAATGTAAAATACATATGCCTATTTGTGTTCAACATTGTTGGGGTTTTGGCTTAGGTTTTTGTAAATATGTCGTTTTCCTCTTTTTTAACAAAAAGACATTATTTTGAATGCACAAGAGATATGACAAAAATGACCCAAAAAAGAGGAAGTTTTGTAAATTAACGTATAAGTATACATATCTGTGCGTAGTTTGCATCAACTATCCCAAATTGAAAATAAATATATATTTCTTGGGATTTGAAATATGTCTATTCCAATAATCAGGCATACTTTACAGTAGCTGCAGCTAATAATCATCGGTCCAAATCTACGTAAATGACAAAATATACATTATACTGAATGTTTGAACTGTATTTGTAACACCCCGTATTTTCTGTTAACGTTATAGTAACGAATCAAATAATAATTAATTTCAAATGTGAGAGTTAAGGGAAATGGGTTACGCCTTTGCGTTCGTCTCGGAATTCTGCTTGAGATAGATCCGAGTTTGCGTAAAACGGACACCGTATGAAGGAGATATGGACGAACGAAGTTAGGCAGAAAACCAGAAAGAAAAAAATAGAAATGCACTGGCGCACTTGGGTAGTGCGCTAGTACAAAAATTGCACTGGCGCACCTGCCAAGTGCGCCCAGGTCGGGCTGAGAGCCTGCACATCTTTCTGGTGTATTCAGATCCATACCGTGAGTCATTGCTGAGCCCTTTCCGACTCCTTGCTGAGTCTTTAGGGCTGAGGTGTCACCCTATCCTGATTGAATGGTTGTGGTTAACTCTAGGATAATCCGACGGTTCTAATTAAATTGAAATTCTACATAAACAATCCAATGCTCAACCTAAAATCACACAAAAATAATCCTGGAACTATCATGCCATCAATAGAGAACTTGGAGTAGCCGTCACCGCTTTCAATTCAAAGACAAGATAAAAACCTGAATCAAAATCAAATTAAAGTAATCTAATTCAACGATCTACATCAAAGGCGAGCACACCAACTTCAGAATTCAGATTTCATAAATCAAGAATTCCTTTTCAGTTTGTAAGTTGGTTATTACGTAGATTTAAACGTTCTTTTAAATGAATCATGACATGTTGTAATTCGAATATAGAATCATGCTTATGTATAAGATAAATAACGTTTGATTCTTATTTATCTTAAATTACCATTGCGATTGATCATGTCTGTATGCTTGTGGTGATGATACTACCATATTTTATATATTGGGATCTATTATGATTGGGAAATGAACGTATTATGTTAACTAAATGGTGAAACATGTCATGTTATAATTTGGTGGTTACTTGCAAGTTTATGATCTAAAGCACATGCTTACATGTTAGATCAACATTCATGTATATTTAGAACCATGTTAAGTTGAATATATTTATGTTTCAAGATAGGATTTGTAACTCTCTTATGTTTTAACACATAAGTTATCATGCTAAGTTATGATTTAAATATGTTTATAGTAGCTCTCTTATGTTTAACACACATAAGTTATCATGCAAAGTTGTGATTTAAATATGTTTATAATGGCTCTCTTATGTTTAACACACATAAGTTATCATGCTAAGTTGTGATTTAAATATGTTTATAGTAGCTTTATGTTTTGGCATACATAAGTTAATATGCAAAGTTGTGATTTAAAATTGTGTTTATATGTTAAACCTCCACGCTAGACCTATATCAAGTTTACACGATAATTAGATCCAACTTAGTCACAAGTTCGCCTTTACCCATTTAAATAAGTTAATGATACTTCATTTCCAAGCTACAAGTGATAAGTTAAATGTATGCTATTTTATGTTTATTTCATGTCCCTTGTTTATTACATGGGTTTGGGATAATTTACTATCCCAACATTTTATGTGATTCATGCGTACGTTCCACGGGGATAGCGATGGGAAAATATGAAAGTTTCATGGCATTGATTTGTCCATAAAATGGTATATTTGATATACCATTTATTGTGAGCATAATCAAAGGATAATTATGGCATGATTAAATTAAGATTGATTTACATATAGAATTAGACATATATAGAAAATATATGGATTTAGAAAAGACGGATATGCCTAACCCGAGGTTAGACTGAGTTGTGGTGTAAAACTGCCCGGAACTGACCGGCATATCCAGTGACCACAACAAGACCTGTCTAATGTTGGTGGTTAGTGCATCAAGACCAAAAAGAACCCAAGGTTAGACTGAGTTGTGGTGTGAAACTGCCCGGAACCGACCGGCATATCTAGTGACCACAACAAGACCTGTCTAATGTGAGTGGTTGGTGCTTTAATGAATAAATTAAAGCTAAGTCAGGATTGGTAGGGTTAAGTCAATTAGGGAAACACTTAACCGATTCAACATGTTAACTAAACGGATGGGTGGGGTTAGGTAAACTTGGACACTTAATCAAATAAACATGTTGATTAGAAAACCCTAGTAACGGGGACCCATTTCAGCAATTACCTACATAGATGTATCATGGTACCCTGAACTAGGCAGGGTGGGGCACGATTACTGGGCTGATTATAAGCGGTCAAAACATCGGCGGTTAGTGCATCAGTGTAGGTTCCGACGGAATACGGGCGTGCATGTACTCCGGAGTGGAAAAAGCAGGCACTGGGCATCAGTAGTATACACTGTGCATTTTGAATCATGTCGGGTTGCCACCAGAGGGACTGATACACCCCATGGTGGGACCAGCACAGGTATCTACAGTCAAGCGGGGCCGAAGGACATAGGATATGAATGCATGCGAGTAGGAGCCGATCATTAAGGGATCGTTTGTTATGAACACGTGGGGCTGGTTGAACCAATGGTTAAGTAGGTGCAGAGACTATATTAATGGGTGCGATCACATGTTTCTCTTATCTTATATTAGGGTATTATCCTATGTTCTGTTATTACTGCCATGATCCCTTTCCTTGTTTAAATACTAGTAATCACTGAATTACCAGACTTATTGTCTGACCCGTTTTCTTTCATCCTCTTTTCTTCTGTTTCCCCCTCCCCTCAGGTCCACAGGGAGGGAATACTCCAGCTTAGTCAGACTATTTGCAAGCTTCAAGAAAGTAGATGAACGATTGGGAATCTCTCACCTTGGCTATGGATTTTGAACACTACAGTTGGGGATTTATGCGGTTTTATTTATGGTTTATGCTTCTTTATTAAATAATCAAGATAGAAATTATGGTGTAATGTTTTGGAAGTTATTTTGAAACAATTTGCTGTAATGCTTTTGTATTGAACCATGTATGCAATAAATATTTGAATTTCGCTGCTTATATTTATCTGTCATGCAAATTTGTCTGTGTCTTGTACCTATAACCCTCCACCAAAGTTAAGGCATTCCCTTTGTGAGTGACCTTAACGGAGGTGGGGTGTTTCACTTGGTATCAAAGCCAAGGTTTACCAGATTAGATAAGAGTTTTTGAAAACTATTTTCAAAAAGAAATATAAAGTAGCATTTTACAAGAAAAAGTGTTGTTTTAAATTTAAAAAGGCATAATCCCCAAAGCCATATGCACTATCTTTCTATCCTTCATTTTGAATCTTTTCTTTTTTGTTTCAGCATGTCTGTGAATCTTAACCTTCCAGAGTGTGTACTGATACCTAGCTGGTTCAGGAGGTACTTTGAGGTTAAGGCCAACGACGCAGGCCCAGCTGATATTCCTCCTCCTCCTCCTCCTCGTGAAAATGCTTTCTCAAAGATTTGTAGAGACTTTAGGGCCATGGGTGGAAAGGATTTCAAGGGAACTGAATCATTCGTAGAAGCAAGGAACTGGCTCAAAGAAACTAAGGATCTGTTCGTTATCTTCGAGGTGGATGATAGGCAGAAGATACAGTTGGTTGTATGGTTCTCAAAGACGAAGCTTCCTATTGGTGGGAATTCACTAACGCTGAAAGACTGGTTGAAACATGGATGGATTTTTGAATGAGGTTTGAGATGAAATTCCTCTCACAAGCTGAACGAAGTTTACAGCTTGAAAAGTTCTTATCTCTTAAGCAAGAAAGTATGACAGTCAAGGAATACGTCAACCAATTCAATCATTGGCCCGATTTGGACTGGACTTAGTAAATACTCCTAATAAGAAGGCTCTCCGTTTTGTCAAGGGATTGAATGAGCCACTTCACAGCCTGGCTATGACCCATGTACCTATGGGGGCTACGTACGAGAGGTTAGTGGACATGGCACTCTTACATGAGGAAGACAAGGGCAAGAAAGAGGCAAAAGAGGAAGTGCCTCAAGATAAGAAGGGGGAGGGGTCATCAAACAAGAAGGCTGATTCAAAGAAAGGCGGGAAGAACAACAAACCCCGTGATAAGAGAAAGTGTAATTTCTGTGGCATTCCTGGGCATCTGGTCAAAGACTGCAAGAAGAAGAAAAGGAAGATAGGTGGCTGTTTCCACTGTGGTGAGACAGGACACATGGCTAAGGACTGCCCAAGGAAGCAAGTGCAGAGAGTTGGACCTTCTTCTGGAGGACAAGTTCGCGATCTCATGGCACCACGCAAGAACGAGGTAGAAATATTTTGTCGAAAGTTTAGTCTGTCTTTTGGATCATCATATTCGTACACAATTTGATTCTAGCGCATCGCACACTTTTATATCTACTGCGTTAGTGGAATCTCCGAACCTAGACACCAGTATAGTAGAGGATCCCTTGGTTGTTTCAAATCCAATTGGGGGCTCAGCTTATTTGTCAATGGTTTGTTTGGATTTGAAAATATCTATACTAAGTATTGGGTTTAGATGTAATGCCTTTTTTTTGGGCTTCATGGGATGTGGGTTGATTCTAGGCATGGACTGGCTATCCAGTAATGGTGTCCTCCTCGATTGTGAAAAGAGAGTGGTTAGACTCATGACTCGCCTCGGTAACACTCTCGAAATTTCTTGTAATCCCATAAACTCCGTTATGCTTAGTTATCTAGAATCTCTTGATGCGTCTGTTGAGAACTTGCAGTCTTTAAGGGCAGTCCGTGAATACTCGGATGTGTTTGAAGAGGTAAAGGGCTTACCTCCGAAGCGGGAGATAGACTTCCGCATATACCTCGTTGACAACGCAAAACCTGTTACTTTACCCGTTAGACACATGGCTCCAAGGGAGAGGAAAGAACTCAGCAAGCAATTTAAAGAATTACTTGAGAAGGGGTTTATAAGGCGGAGTATTTCTGAATGGGGTGCTCCAGTAATGTTCGCTACTAAAGCGGACGATTCGCTTCGCCTTTGCATTGATTATAGGGAGCTAAACAAGCTGACCAAGAAGAATAGGAACCCACTCCCGAGAATAGATGATTTGTTCGATCAGCTTGTAGGTGCATGAGTTTTCTCCTAATTAGATTTAGCTACCGGATTTCATCAGCTAAGAGTGGCTGAAGACAGCATTAATAAGACCGCGTTTAGAATTCCAAAGGTTTCTTCGAGTGGCTTGTCATGCCTTTCGTCTTGACAAATGCGCCCGCTTACTTCGTTGATTTAATGAGTAGGGTGTTACGAGAGTTCCTTAATAAGTTTGTGGTGGTCTTCGTAGAGGATGTTTTGATCTTCTCAAAGAATGAGGAAGAGTATGCTCAGCATCTAAGGGAAGTCATGGATACTCTCCGTGCACATCAGTTGAAAGCTAAATTCTCCAAATGCCATTTCTGGAGAGAAGAAGTTAGGTTCCTTGGACATGTGGTGTCCAAAGAGGGGATAGCTGTGGACCCCGCGAAAGTGGTTGCTGTGCAAGATTGGAAGGTTCCTCGAAACGCAACTGAAGTCCAAAGCTTTCTCGGGCTAGCAGGCTTTTATTGAAAGTTCATCAAATATTTTGCAAAAATCTCAGCTCCACTTACAAGGTTGACAAAGAAGAACCTAGCTTTCAATTGGGATTTGGATTGCGATGTTGCTTTCCAACGTTTGAAAAGGGATCTAACAAGAGCCCCAGTTCTGACATTGCCTGATGGAAGCAAGATGTTTACAGTATACACAAATGCATGCGGAACGGGACTAGGCGCTGTTCTGATGCAAGTAGGGAAGGTAGTGGCTTATGGTGGAAGGCAGTTGAAAGTACATGATAAAAACTACCTAACCCACGACCTAGAGTTGGCAGCCATCGTTTTTGCGCTTAAGTCTTGGCGCCATTATCTCCTAGGTGAGAAATTTGAATTGTGTACTGACCATAAATCATTAAAATACCTTTTTTCTCGAAAAGATCTTAATTTGAGGCAGCAAAGGTGGATGGAATTTCTCGCCTCATATGGTTTTGAGATTTCTTATACCCCTAGTAAGGGCAATGTAGTGGCAGACGCCTGGAGTAGAAAGAAACCGACTTTAAGCCCTCTCTTTGTGGAAAGGCAAAGCTTGGAGTTCATAGCAAGCTTTAACTTCAGACCCTCATATGACTTTGTACCTGGCTTGCTAGCAACGTTAGAAGTGCGGCCAACTCTATTAGACTCAATCGGAGTCGCGCAAAGAGAAGACCCTTAGCTAGCCGATGTGATGGACAAGTTAATTAGGGATGAGACATCTAGTCACTGCAATAGATACTCCATTGATGCCAAGGGCTGGTTGAGACGAGATGGAAGACTATGCGTCCCACAAGCAAGGGATTTGGTAAAGAAGGTTCTCGAAGAGGCACACCATTCCAAGTTGACTATACACCCCGGTGGAGAAAAAATGTACAAAGACATAAAAAGGGTTTTCTTTTGGAGTATCATGAAAAGAGATGTAGCTGAATTCGTCTCCAAGTGCATGATATGCCAGCAAGTCAAGGCGGAACAGAAGAAGCCTGGAGGTTTGCTTCACCCTCTAGAGGTCCCACAATGGAAATGGGATAGCATTTCAATGGACTTTGTTGATGGGTTTCCTAGGTCATGGAGGGGCAATAGCAGTATTTGGGTAATAGTGGATAGGCTCACAAAAAGCGCCCACTTTATACCCGTCAAGAGTAGAAGGACTGCCTCATCTCTAGCATCCATATATCTTAAAGAGATAGTTCGACTCCATGGGATACCCTCCAGCATAGTGAGTGATTGAGACCCTATCTTCATAAGCGAGTTTTGGAAGAGTTTACAAGAGGCTGTAGGCACACTGTTATGCTTAAGCACGGCCTATCACCCTCAAACCGATGGCCAAATGGAAAGAGTCAATAGAGTATTAGAAGACCTCTTGAGATTAGGCATTATTGACTTCGGAGGTACATGGGAGGATCATCTACCTTTGGTGGAATTCGCTTAAAACAATAGCTACCAAGCCACCATAGGCATGGCGCCTTTCGAAGCTTTATATGGAAGACCGTGCAGGTCACCAACTTACTGGTGGGAGTCCACAAACAAGCTAATACTTGGACCAGACATGATTAGGGAAACTTCAGAGAAAGTAGACTTGATACGAAGAAGAATGAAGACTACCCAAGATAGACAGAATTCCTACGTAGACAAAAGAAGAACTGACCTTGAGTTCGAAGTTGGAGAAAAGGTGTTACTTAAAGTATCTCCTTTGAGGAACGTCATTCGCTTTGGATCCGCACGGAAGTTAGCACCAAAATTTGTAGGGTCGTTCCCTATCATCGAGAAGATTGGGAAGATGGCTTATAGGGTACAGCTGCCCGAAAGATTGGCCGGGGTTCATAATGTCTTTCATGTCTCTCACCTGCGGAAGTGCTTACACGAGTCTGCGAAAGTGGTAGAACCAAGCATGCTAGAGGATGTAGAAGTTGAACGAGAAGCAACTGTAATGAGAGTTCCAACCCGTATCTTGGGAATAGAAGTCAAAAAGCTACGCAACCGTGAAGTTAAGCTCGTCAAAGTTCAATGGAGGGATGCCGAGGAAGACGCGACTTGGGAAACTGAGGACATAATACGCGCAGCCTACCCTTTTCTTTTTAAGGGTACATCCTTGATCTCTTTTCCTTAAGTTTATGCTCATATTTACCTTTTTAGGTATATCTCCTCGATCCTATCCTTTATCCTTAGGTAGAAACCCATTTGGATGAAAACATGTAATTGAAACATGTTATGGTTGATGGTTGCAAGTGGTTGCTCGTGGATGCATATAGACACACATTAGGTATTAGATCGGCTCAGTCACTTTCATATTGCATATGCATATATGTATTTGTATATGGATTGAAACTTGATGTGTTATCATATGGGCGTTGCATTTGTATGAATGATCGTGCACTCATGTAGGAAATTTTGAGTAGGAAAAATTGCATTCATAATGGACTCATGGCACTGACATAATTTGCATTAAGGAGGTCAACTAAATCATAAAACGCCTGATTTTGCATTAGATAAGGACATGTACACACACTATGCATATGATTATGAAGCATTAGAAATCTAGAAATCTTTTATGGACAATGGATGCCTGTGTTTGATGGTTGAGTAGAAGGGTGATTGGATGGTAGGATATAAGTTCTTCTCGACTTGAAGATTTCCGGGACGAAATCCTAAAAGGAGGGGAGAATGTAACACCTCGTATTTTCTGTTAACGTTATAGTAATGAATCAAAGAATAATTAATTTTAAATGTGAGAGTTTAGGGAAACGGGTTACACCATTGCGTTCGTCTTGGAATTCAGCTTGAGATGAAGTCCGAATTTGCGTAAAACGGATACCGTATGAAGGAGATATGGACCAACGAAGTTAGGCAGAAAACCAGAAAGGAAAAAAAATAGAAATGCACTGGCGCACTTGGGAAGTGCGCCAATACAAAAATTGCACTGGCGCACCTTCCAAGTGCGCGCAGGCCGGGCTGAGAGCCTGCACAGCTTTCTGGTGTGTTCTGATCCATACTATGAGTCATTGTTGAGTCCTTTCTGACTCCTTGCTGAGTCATTAGGGCTGAAGTGTCACCCTATCCGGACTGAATGGTTGTGGTTAACTCTAGAATCATCCGACGGCTCTAATTAAATTGAAATTCTATATAAACAACCCGATGCTCAACCTGAAATCACACAAAAATAATCCTGGAACTATCATGCCATCAATAGAGAACTTGGAGTAGCCGTCACCGCTTTCAATTCAAAGACAAGATAAAAACCTAAATCAAAATCAAATTAAAGTAATCTAATTCAACGATCTACATAAAAGGCGAGCATACCAACTTCAGAATTCAGATTTTAGAAATCAAGAATTCCTTTTCAGTTTGTAAGTTGGTTATTACGTAGATTTAAACGTTCTTTTAAATGAATCATGACATGTTGTAATTCGAATATAGAATGATGCTTGTGTATAAGATAAATAAAGTTTGATTCTTATTTATCTTAAATTACCATTGCGATTGATCATGTTTATATGCTTATGGTGATGAACATACCATATTTTATATATTGGGATCTATTATGATTGGGAAATGAACGTATTATGCCAACTGAATGGTGAAACATGTCATGTTATAATTTGGTGGTTACTTGCAAGTTTATGATCTAAAGCACATGCTTACATGTTAGATCAACATTCATGTATATTTAGAACCATGTTGAGTTGAATCTATTTATGTTGCAAGATAGGATTTGTAGCTCTCTTATGCTTTAACACATAAGTTATCATGCTAATTTGTGATTTAAATATGTTTATAGTATCTCTCTTATGTTTAACACACATAAGTTATCATGCTAAGTTGTGATTTAAATATGTTTATAATGGCTCTCTTATGTTAAACACACATAAGTTATCATGCTAAGTTGTGATTTAAATATTTTTATAGTAGCTTTCTTATGTTTTGGCATACATAAGTTAATATGCTAAGTTATGGTTTAAAATTGTGTTTATATGTTAAACCTCCATGCAAGACCTATATCAAGTTTACATGACAATTAGATCCAACTTAGTCACAAGTTCACCTTTACCCATTTAATTAAGTTAATAATACTTCTATGCCAAGTTACACGTGATAAGTTAAATGTATGCTATTTTATGTTTATTTCATGTCCCTTGTTTATTACCCCTTTTTGTTTATGGGTTTGGGCTAATTTACTAGCCCAACATTTTATGTGATTCATGCGTACGTTCCACGGGGATAGCGATGGGAAAATATGAAAATTTCATGGCATAGATTTGTTTATAAAATGGTATATTTGATATACCATTTATTATGAGCATAATCAACGGATAATTATGGCATGATTAAATTAAGACTAATTTACATATAGAATTAAACATATATAGAAAATATATGGATTTAAAAAAGACGAATATGCCTAACCCGAGGTTTGACTGAGTTGTGGTGTAAAACTGCCCGGAACCGACTGGCATATCCAGTGACCACAATAAGACTTGTCTAATGTGGGTGGTTAGTGCATCAAGCCCAGAAAGAGGTTAGACTGAGTTATGGTGTAAAACTGCCCGGAACTGACCAGCATATCCAGTGACCACAATAAGACCTGTCTAATGTGAGTGGTTGGTGCTTTAATGAATAAATTAAAGCTAAGTCAGGATTGGTAGGGTTAAGTCAATTAGGGAAACACTTAACCGATTCAACATGTTAACTAAATGGATGGGTGGGGTTAGGTAAACTTGTACACTTAACCAGATAAACATGTTGATTAGAAAACCCTAGTAACGGGGACCCATTTCAGCAGTAACCCACATAGATGTATCATGGTACCCTGAACTAGGCAGGGTAGGACACGATTACTGGGCTGATTATAAGCGGTCAAAACGTCGGCAGTTGGTGCGTCAGTGTAGGTTCCAATGGAGTACGGGCGTGCACGTACTCCGGAGTGGAAAAAGCAGGCACTGGGCATCAGTAGTATACACTGTGCATCTTGAATCGTATCGGGTTGCCACCAGTGGGACTGATACACCCCATGGTGGGACCAGCACAGGTATCTACAGTCAAGCGGGGCCGAAGGACACAGGATATGAATGCGTGCGAGTAGGAGTCGATCATTAAGGGGATCGTTTGTTATGAACACGTGGGGCTGGTTGAACCAATGGTTAAGTAGGTGCAGAGACTATAGTAATGGGTGCGATCACATGTTCCTCTTATCTTATATTAGGGTGTTGTCCTATGTTCTGTTATTACTGTCATGATCCCTTTCCTTGTTTAAATACTAGTAATCACTGAACTTACCAGACTTATTGTCTGACCCGTTTTCTTTTGTCCTCTTTTCTTCCGTCTCCCCCCCAGGTCCACAGGGAGGGAATACTCCAACTTAGTCAGACTCTTTGCAAGCTTCAAGAAAGTAGATGTATGATTGTGACTCTCTCACCTTGGCTATGGCTTTTGAACACTACAGTTGGGGATTTATGCAGTTTTATTTATGGTTTATGCTTCTTTATTAAATAATCAGGACAAAAATTATGGTGTAATGTTTTGGAAGTTATTTCGAGACAGTTTGCTGTAATGCTTTTGTATTGAACCACGTATGCAATAAATATTTGAATTTCGCTGCTTATAGTTATCTGTCTTGTAAATTTTTTTATGTCTTGTACCTATAACGCTCCACCAAAGTTAAGGCATTCCCTTTGTGAGTGACCTTAACAGAGGTAGGGTGTTTCAATATTTATTCATTTATGGAATTATACATGTAAATGTAATCAGTATTAAATTAATATATTTGTGGTGACCCTTGTTGCAACTAATATGATTGGTTTCTATAAATAGGACCACAAATAAATAAATAACAATTATAACCAACGTTGATTAGGGGAAAGTGAATTGAATTTTGTAGTTACGCCTAATGGTTAAAATTCCTAAATTTACTAGGATTAACTTGTGAACCCCAATTCGTAAATTTGAATTATAATCGCATTTAGATACATGCTTAAGTTCAACTTGTGGTAGAAGTCTACCCGGAACCGCCCGATAAATCCAGCATCCACAAGCGGTCAAACTTAATGTGAGGGGTCTGGTGCATATATATATATATATATATATATATATATATATATATACACACACACACACACGCCCATACATTAGGACATGAGGTTAAGCTCAACTTGTGGTAGAAGTCTTCCCGGAACCGCCTAGCAAATCCAGCATCCGCAAGTAGTTGGCTTAATGTGAGGGGTTTGGGGTGTGTGTGTGTGTGTATATATATTTATATATATAACAGAAAATAAATAAATTAGTAATGTCTGTTGGGGTACAACAAATAAATTATTTCGGGACTGATAAGACAAGGGTAGTCATTGTTTATTAATATCTTAGGAAAATTATGGTCGTTAGGCTCATAAATGACATTAATTGTAATCAACGGTAATAAAAGGAAATTAAAGATTAATTGCTATCTTATGAAATATGACCGTTATGGTTATAAAAGGACAATAAATATACAAACAGAAATAAATGAAATGAAAAGGGGGTAAAGGGGTATTTATGGTTGTTTAAATTACTAAGCCCAATTAGGGAAAATAATCAAATAAATATCCTAGGGTAAGGAGGATATAACTTTCCTTATTTATACTCGTTAATATTAAACTTATAATTAAAAGCTATAATTTGCTTAGTAGGTTAATGATGTGAAACATTATTAACCATAGGAACCCGCAATGATAAACGTGTGCGAATAGTATTTCTGTGAAGAGAAACTAAACGGGAATGACTTAATAACATTGCCCACTTTATCCCAGTAGGGAAAGTTATTAAAGGCTAATGAGGTATGAACTTAATAATCTTCGCGTATAGTCCGCTTCCTTGGGTCTTAAGCGGCTAGGGTTGAAGAGTCCATCTGGGAGTAGGTCTTTCAGTTTAGGGGTCTTAAATGGCATGTGTTGTGCATTAGTTGGTCTTTCAGTTTGGGGATCCACCCTTGATTAAATAACCAGCCATGTTTTAGTACAAAGGCTTTATGAATATATGCGTAAACGTTTTATCTTGGTATCATGTTTAGGGAATATCACCTTGGGATGGGTAGTTTGAATCATGCGTAATTATTTATGAGGTCAGGCTAGAATCACTAACCTTGGTAGGCATACATCTTGGTTTGATCCAAACGGGATACATCTGTGTATTATAATCTGTGTCGTGCATTTCCTGTTCACCAAAATCATGTTGTTCCGAAACCACTCCTCACTACAACCACCAGGGTTTTCTACAGAAGGACAGGTCCTCGTAGGTGTTTAAGTTTGACTTTCGATTCTCGTTCTCTCTCATGCTCGGTATTGGAAAAGTGACTTACTTTAAAAATGGTAGTTACTTGAGTTAATACTAGTTTACCATATTCTATTTTCGCTGTGAGTTATCTTATCGTACGTTGATTATGCTCATTTATTTGCAGGTACCAGATTTACACGCTCCATGCTTGGACGTGTTCAAGTTTCGATATTTGTCAAAATTTAGGCACAGAAAAGTGTGATGTGTAACATAAAAAACCATGCCCCGCATAAGGAAAGAGATAGTAAGCAGTCAATAAAGACGAATCAGATAGGTAGACGTCGCACGTCATTATAGACTTCCCTATGGTGGACCCCTCATTACCATCTAGTTGTCCTTATTCGGATAATCCATAATCAATTAATACTTCCCCCTTAGGATAGGTTGACCTATGGTACTTATGTAGTGGTCATTTAAAATCTATTCCCAGGGTGAACCCTCAAACTTCAGCCACTTAAGACCCCAGGGGAAGCAGACTAATCATGGAGAGTATCAAACTCGTACAAAATTAGCCTTTAATGCTTTCATTTATGGAGGTAGTCTACGCGATCACTTAATACCTTTTTAAAGATGGATCTACCCATTTAAGACCTTAATTCTTAAAGCAGGCCACATCATTGAGTTATTTCCGCTTTGGTTTCTTCTTTCAGATGGGAGGATACCTCACTCGTGAAGAAAACCTTATGAGTGGAAGCAATCTGCGTACGCAAACTAATTATCGTCATGGGGTCCTATGGTCAATGATGCCTCACATCAGTTGGAAATATATTCAACTGTTGGAAAGTGCAAACTTCGGGCGAATAAGGCAACTGACCTCACATCATTAACCTACTAAGTCGATTCTAATTTTTAATTATAGATTAATTAGAATAAAATAACAAAACCTATATCTTCTTTGCCCTAGGATGTTTAATTAATTGTTTCCTCTTAGGACTTTGAATTTTAATCGATAATCAATACCCATTAATCCCCTTTAATTCCATTTATTGCTATCTGTTAGGGTTACTTCCATTTATGACCATAACGGTTATATTTTCCTAAGACACTAATTAAACCAATGAATATACCTATTGTATCAGTTCCTTATTATTCTAGTCTAATTATTGTAACTCCTTAAGACTTTATATTTTGTTCTAACTTGATTCATTCCTATATACATATGTTATAAAAATTATTCATTTACTTAATTGGAGTTACAATTCCTATTCCTACTCATTGTTTTTAAATTGTGACCATTTAGATAGCTACGTAATTCAATTTATTTTTCCCAAATTAACGATGGTCACAATAATTATTATTTCTTTATGACCTTATTTATAGCAAATCAATTACATTTATTATTTCAATAGTCATAATATATATTTCCATTTAATATGGATTACACTTCCTATGTAGCTCCACAAAATGGAAACTATTCAAACACACATATACATCAATCATTAATTATAATATTTTTGCGTTATTTACGTAGATTTGGATGGATAATATATATATATTTATATATCTTCGCGTAGTTAACGTAGTTATTATTCTTTTTTACTTTTATTACTATTAAATCCAATGTTTTGTTTTAAGCTAACAGCCAAAACATTCCTTTTTAAGTTCAATTTTGTAATAAGATTCTAAATCTTACAAAAAGGCCATTAACTGTAATTATCGTAAATTATGCCCAAAATATTTGAAAGAGGTATAAACATATTTCAAATCATAAGAAATATATAATATGTGTGTTTTTGTAATAGTTGATGTAAACTATGCACAAACATACATAAATCTATATTTGTACATGAATTTACACAGCACTTTCCTTTTTATTATACATATTTCTTATTGATTTCGAATAATGTATTTTTATTGAAAAAGAGCAAAAATGCATATTTACAATAACCAAGTTAAAATCCAAAAAAAAACTAAACACAAAAAGGCTTATATCTATTAACAAAACCTATATGAACCACAAATCAATGTCAAAACCACACGTCAATAATGATTTATGGGATTGGTTTCTAGATCAATGATGTTTATAATAACCATAATATTTTAAACACAATTGTAGGTAATAACATAAACAATCTAAAAAGCCTACAAAATAATAATATTTAAACCACAATTATTCTTTCAGATCTGATAAACAATATAACATATCTGCTGAACGTATAGGCATATATTTCAAATTTAATACAAATGAAGTAATCAGTTTATTGTACGCTATATATATAAACTTCTAACTTACCTGAAAGCATCCAAATATGAATTTGAAAAGTGTTTTAGACTTACAATTCCTAAATTCATACATATCTACAATTAATCTGAAAAGGAGATACTTCCTGATTTGTTGATTTGCAAGAAAATAAGAAAAGAGGGAAGAAATATGATGAAGAAGAAGTTAAACGCCAATCCATACCCTTTTCCACTTGAATCTTATTAATCTCCTCAAATTTATATCGTTTATGTTTGATTATGTTTGTATATGAATATATTTTGCTTTACAATTTGATTGAGGAGATAAGGAAAAGGTAGAGTTTCGTTGCTGCTTTCATAAATATGTAGAAACGAATGGGGGCCTAACCCTTTATGTATAGTGATTGAAATAGCCCTGAATCATTTGATTTATTTACTCAACATCCGTCCGCTAATATAATAGTTTTATAGGTTTTAACCCTAGCCTCCACTTTCTAGCTCGACCAAGCAGTCGCAGCTGGCGGTCAACCGCCGATCGACCTGAAAGTAAGGTGGCATGGTAAACAATATATACTATATATATTATTCTATTTTAATTATTTCCATCTGTTATTCGTATTTCATCCATAATCGTTCATACATACTCCGTTTGCGAAATTCAAATATGAAAGTTGACAAGAATTACATGATGAATGCAATAATGTAAGTTTTGTGGTCAAATTCCGTCGTTTGCAGAAGTTCCTATTTTTGGAAATTTAATTAAATAACTAATTTATTTATTGACAAAATTCCATGTTGTTACATTCTTACCACCTTAAAAAGAATTTCGTCTTGAAATTCTGACAACTACTAATCTTATCCTACACAACCAATTTGTGTACATCAATTTTGCAACTAAGTGCGCATGTGCACAGTGTACATAATGCATCACAACCATAAAACATGCATGCACAATGATTCTAAATCGGAACCTCCTATATGTGTGCATTTAATTTTAAAAACAATTTTGAAAACTTGATGCAAAACATCCTAAATATACTGACAATTCTATATGAATGCAAATTCTGAAAACCCTTTTTCATTCATAACCTTCCTATAAGTACAAATATAAATGTGAAGCAACTAATTTTGCGTCCAAATCCTCCCATCCAAAACGTCAACGCATCTAATTGCTTTTTATTTAATTTCTCCAAAGCTGAAAAAAGGAAATCAAAGCAAAGAAGTTTAATGTTCCTTTTGCTTATAAATATTCCAATTCTCGTCCTACAGTGAAATTTCTACCTCAGTTCCCCAAAATACTCCAAAATTCTCATCTGTAGACTGTAAAGGAGGCTAAAAACAAGTTCTAAAACATAAAATGAGTTAATTAACAACTTACGCACATCACTGACAAGGTGTGGAAACAACGTTTCGAAGGCTAAAACAGCCTTTTCCTTGTTATCTTTAATATTTTAATCGTTTCATCGGCCCTATTACACCCTAAAATACGCACATAAACCATCCAAATTCTATTCCTCATGCTGTTCATGTAACCAAAAATCAAGTTCTTTCGCAAAAACAAATTTCCTCTTTAAAACTTCTTTTATAAATTTTGAAAATTTCTTTTGAATACCGTTTCACTTTACATAAGAGATTTGTACAAAAACTAAATTTTGATAACATGCGCTTTGCGTTATTTAAACTATTTATTTAGTTGCAAAACATATGTTTAAATATGTGCAACCTACCGTACCCAAATCGATGTTTTTGCGCAAACCGGAATAAAAGAAAGTAAATCAGTAAAATGCAAAATTTAATTTTCAATTTTTTCCAACAACATTTGTAAAAAGCTTAAAAAATTTATTTTGCGAAACTTTAAATGATTCAAGTCACACGTTGGCAAAAGAGGAAGCTGATGTAATAACCCGGAAATCTGGGCCAATTTAAAATTTTTATTTTGGCAATTTTAGCGAATTTTGATTATTTAAATTGAATTATTTTAAATAAAAATGATGAAAAATTTATTTTGAATAGTATTCGAACGTATATATTATATAGATCGTCTTAGAATATAAATAATTATTTATATATATAAAAGGAATTGAAAATGGCGCGGTAGTTCGATAATTTGATTTCAAACTTCAAATGAATGTACCGGGTGCAAAATAAACCGGATTTTAGTGAAACCAAAAATATTAGAATCTATTTGAGAATATCTTTCCAACGAATCCGAAAAATTGAAATTTCATAGCGGGAATCAAAAGATATGTCCAGTTGAAAATTCTGAATAGTCGCTATGGAATTCAGGCCCTTAAAAATGGAAATTTTGCAAACGACCTCGGATTTCGACGAAACCACTTTTGTTGGATCTGGGATGTAAAGTTATTGCTAGATTTCAATTTTTGTAATTTTTCGAATCAATATGTGAGCGTGGCAAAGGAAAATGCGTTTGACCAGTTTCAATAGATTTTAATCGACTGGAAAATGGCCATTTTTCAAACGGTCTCAAAATTCGACGAAACTAGTTTTGTTAGGACCGTATCATCAATACAAAGCTAGAAAATATTTTTCTTGAATTTTTCAAGTCAGTATGTGGCCCTGGTAAATTGAAATACGCGTTCAAATTCAATATATAGAGTTATATTTTGATTTTGACGAAAACTGATCGAAACGATCGAATCAGCTTGCGATGTATATCCCATTGTGTTCGGAATGGGGGTAATTAGCTAAGGACGACAGGCGGTGGGTTTCGTTTGGAGATCGAAATTTAAAGTTACCTTTTTGAGGTTAAACTAAATAAATTAATTATATAAAATTTAAACCCCCCCATACTGTTTTACCCAAAGTCAAACCCCTGGCCCCCTTCATTTCCAAACCAAAACAGAAAAGAAGAGAAAAAAAACAATAAAACCCCCCAAATCGGCGATCGACAGCCCTCCCTCCAGCCATGGCGCATTCGCGCCTTGCCACTGCCAACTCCGACGCGCGAGCCCCACCCAGTCAACGACGCCATCTCCCTCCCCTCCGTTCTCCTCTAATTCGAAGCCCTCCCTGGACCCATCGACGCAACGCCCACGGAGACCCGCTGGAACCGCGACCACCAGTAAACCTCCTCGACCCATCAGCGCCCTGCTACCACCAGCGCTGGCGAGAACCCCCCCTTTTTGCGACAGCCACGTGACCCCCCTCTTTCCAACAGTAAAGGTAATTTTTAATTATTGATTTTAATTTATTTTAAATACTTATTTTTATTTTGTTTTTATTTGGTTAAATGTAATTAGAAAGGTAAAAAATTTATAGCAAAGGAAAGATCGGATTTTTATGTATGTTTTAGCAAAGGGAAAATGGGATTTTTATATTTACAAAGATTCGATTTTTATATTTAGAAAGGTTTGATTTTGAGAAGTAGAAAGGTTTGATTTTTCAGAGAATAAAAAACACGATTTTGACTATGAAGTTGAAGTTATAAAAATATCATCTTTATAGATATAGCGAAATAAAAATTTGATTTTTATTATATATACGTTGAAATAGAAAAGTGATTTTTTAAGTGATGAAATGAAAAGGCAAAATCATTATATTTGAAAAGGTGAAATCTTTATATTTGAAAAGGCGAAATCTTCATATTGGAAAATAGAATTTTTATCTATATAGTAGCGGTGTAAAAATAGAATTTTTATCTATATAGTAGTAGTGTAAAAATAGAATTTTTATCCATATGGAGTGATTATAAAAATATGATTTTTATATACATAGCAACAATGTAAAAATGAGATTTTTATATATGTAGTGGCTACAGGCGACGAGATAGACAAAAGAAAAGCACGGTGAAGATTTCCTACCCATGTAGAATTGCGTCATCCAGTTTAGCGAAAGGGTGAGAATTTCTCACCTTTAATTTATTTTTCTAGTTGAAATATATATACTAGGATGCAGACGGTGTTTAGTAGCACCCGACACCCGTCGTCCACAGACCATGGATGGCTTGTATGCTTGTTTATTTGATTTTGTTGTGTAGTTGATTGTGTGATATGATGTGAAATGAAATAAAATATTTTATAGTTAAAAATGGAATTTTTAACGTATATATGAAAGGAAATAGAAATAAACAAATCGGACGATTTGTTTATATACACACATCTGACTGATATTGATTGGGACAATAAATTTTACACATCGCCCAACTGCACAAATAAAATCTGAGTTTGATTATTTGAAAACCCCACACGGGTATTGGGATGATATTTGACGTACACTAATCCCGATTGTTTAGTTGTATGTCGATCGATTGATTGACAAACTGTTATAAGCGTTAAATATTTATATTTGATGCTTATACAGTGTAGAATGCACTTTGGATGATGGTTGATTATTCATCGTTGTTATTGTATACATGTGTTGTAGAAAATCCATATAATTAACATTATATGGTAATTGATTGGGCTTCATTCAATATTTGAAATAGAAATATTTGAATAGAAATATTTGAATAGAAATATTTGAAAAAGAAATATTTGAATAAAAATATTTGAAAAGGAAATATTTGAAATAGAATATTTGAAAATAGAAACATATGAAGCCGTGTTGATTAGATTGACGTCATTTTGACGTGAACGATATTTATATCGATTTTATTCATTTTATAATGAATATCGATTTTATTCATTTTATAATGAATATCGAAAGTGATTTCAAAATCTGATATTTTGAAAAGAATTGAAATTCAAACTGAATTTGAATTGAATTGAATAGAAAACGAATTCGAATTGAATTTAATAGAAAACGAATTCAAATTGAATTTAATAGAAAACAAATTCGAATTGAATTAAATAAAAAACGAATTCGAATTGAATTGAATAGAAAACGAATTTGAATTGAATTGAATTGAAACCGAATTTGAATTGAATGGAATAGAAAACAAATCTGAATTGAATTGAATTCAATTGAAAACGAATTGAAATAGAATTGAAATCGATTTGAATTGAAATCAAATAGAAGTGAATGTAAAAAGAATTTATAAGGGTAAATTCAATTTTGATTTGAATTTGAAATAAAGGTTGAAATCGTTTTTGAAACGATTTATAAAATTCGTTTTAAAAAGGAAATCGACGAAATATATATAATATATATATTATATATATAATGGCCTGAATAGAACGCGCCGCGCCACGGCAGTTCGTGGATTTCAACCATTGACTTCGAACGGACATTGCGGGAGATCCGACCGTCGGATTCTCCTAAAACCAGAACCGTTGGGTTCGTATCGAAAAGAGCTTTCTAACGAATATTAGAAATTTTAAATCTAATGGTTGGATTTGGAATTATGTCCAAATCAAATTTGGAAAAGGTCGATGTAAGTGCAGTTCGATGGCCGTTGATGGAAATCGACTGTACAGGCCTTGATAAAATTATTAAAAATAATAATAATTTGTGTAAAATCATAAAAAATGATTTGTGAAGAATTGGGATGAAAAACTCCATATTTGAAAGGATAAAAATAGATTTTTATCGAAATGAACTAGTTTTGAACTAGAATAATAATTTATTTATTTTTAAAATAAATAAAGTGGATTCGAAATGGTTTTGAAAATAACCAGGATTTCCAATATATAGATTGGAAATGGATTTGAATCGAAATTGTCTTCGGAATATTTCGATGTGGGATTTTGTGATTATACAGGTATTGTTATGGGAAATTTGAAAGATATAATTGTATCGTTATTTCTAATACGATATTTGTTGGTCGTAGAATTTGATATTGAGTATAAGCCGATATATTTTCTATTCAGAGCCTTGTATTTAATATCAGATGGGATTTTGGGTTTGTCGTGAATGGCGTCTTCATTAACGCTGTTCTTAAACCCAGCTGAGGAAAAGATTAAATCTTTTATTTAGATTTAATGAAGTGTACCAATTAAATAATATTTAATTGGAATTGAATTGGAATTGATTTTTGGGTTTATCGTGAATAGTGTTTTAAATAACACTTGTTCTTTAACCCGATAATTAATAGAATGTGATTTTGGGTTGTCGTGAATGGTATCTTCAATAATACTGTTCTTAGACCCAAAGGAGTTAAGAAAACCAGAAACTAACTGGAGATTAGTTAAGTTGAATAGTTTATGGGTATTGATCTGATGTTGGTTTCGGCCTTCGGGGTTAATACTTAGGGGATTGCTCACTTGCTAATTTATGGTTAGTGTTTGATTGAAATGTAATGTGACTTTGGGTTTATAGTGAATCGTGTTTTAAATGACACTGATTCTTTAACCTAGTTAAAGATTAAAACTAAGTGGAGTTTTAATGAATCTTTAATTAGATTGAAAAGATCGAGAATGGAGTATCACCAGTTTTGCTCCAAAGCGATAATTAAATCTTTAATTAGATTTGGACGTGAAATGGTAATTAATTTTACCAATAACACCGTGGTATTAGATATGGAGTATTACCAGTTTTGCTTCATGAGATGAATAGGTTGGGATTGGGAAATAAAATAAATAATTACTTCGGTGTGGTTCGCTAATCCCGACTAGTTTGGAAAACCATAATTTGGTTTGAAATGATTTCCAAAGGAAGATTAAAGAATAAATTTTAAAGAATTTATCTTTGATAAATTAATGGGAACCTTTCCCTAAGAACGTGAAATTTAGAAACTAAATGTAGGTTAGCTAAGAAGGATGGTTTCCTGGGTATTGATCTGATGTTGGTTTCGGCCTTCGGGGTTAATATTTGGGGAATTGTTCTCTTGCTAATTTACGGTTAGTGACTGATGAATTGGGATGAGGCGTATGTTGTGTTTAGGTAACATTTGTTTACTATATACGCGGGTTGTTCGGAAAGGCCGGGTTTATACCCATTCTGAATAACTGATTCGACGATAAGTCGAAGATGTCGAAGGTGGTCGAAGACCAAAAGTCTTCACATCGTTTGGGTGATTACTGATGATCTTGATTGGGCTGTACACCCAAGATGAGGGAATTAGTTGGTGGTCATCCAGACGTACTTGGAGATCGACGGATATGCGAGGAAAGTGCCTCCGGTTTCGTTCAGACTTAGAACGGACTTGTAAATGGATGGTGTGTTTGACATTGTATTCCTTTATATTGTATTCGTTGATCTCTGCTAAACATAAATCTGTTTGGCGGCGGGGAATTTATTCTCTTACTTAACGCCCTTCTCTGAGACATACGAGCTCAGAGGTTATATATTGGCAGAAATCAGTGGTACGATATGGATTGATAGTGTGGCATGCTGAGATGCAGTGATCCAGACTTTTGTTGAAAAGAAAAGTTTGGTGGATGATGATCAAAGCACAACTTTAATATAGCATGGCTTTGTGTATAGTGTTGATTCGCGAGCCTCACACCCCCGGTATGGTGGTAAACTGATGGTTTGATCAGTATGCTTTTTAGTGGATGGGCACCTTAGTGGTGTCGTGGATTCGGTAGACCGAGATGAGCTTAGTGCTCAGGGATATATAGAGTAAGCGGTGTTTTCTCTCGCTGGGACGTAAGCCGCGGTGATACTCTGGTCCCAAAAGTGCGGATGTGCAGATAGTGTTTTCTCTTGTTGGGACGTAAGCCGTGGGGAATTGCATTACGCGATCGATCTTTCGAATCAGGAGCCACCATGACGGAAATCCAATTTACAATACGCAATATTGTGGTTTTATTTGTAGAGCCTAGTATGGCAACATGATAGATGGTACCCATGCCGCCTAGGATTGATATTTATGATTGAAATTGTTTTGACTCTATGCACTTATAGTAGTATCAAATGATTTTTTTTAAACGTACTAAGCATGTTTGGCTATTATAAGGGAAAACCCTATCCCCGGCTTGCGTTGCATTGTGTGATAGGACCTGGGTCTTATAATAGCTTCATTTTTCCAAAAAGCATTGCGCTGTTTTGTTATATGCACTGGTATTCTTGGGAGGAAACCCATTCTAGTTGTGTTTTCCGTATATCTCATTCAAGTTGTGTTTTGTATTATTTCCGCTGCGATGTATTTAAATGTAATTTAAATCTATGATATTTCTGTGTAATATTTATTCATACTCTGTATATTCTTGTAATCTGATGCATTATTGTAATATACAATGAAATGTTCTTTCGTCTGCGTTCTGATTTATCTTGTCCTCACAGTAATTCGTTCTTTCTCATCTCTTCGGAGACCGGGGAAGTTCGGGTCGCTTCAGCTGATCACGTGAAAAATGCAAAAAACCGAAACCATATACAAAAAGGACAAAATAAATTTTAGCTTAACATGGAACAGGTTATAAATAGTGAAAATTAGGCTCACATCCTTAAAACTAAACTTAATTAAGCTCACATCATCCCCTTTTGAAACATATATATTTCATCCCTATTTTCCAATAGCGGCTCTTTTTATTCTGGAACTGCCCTCTTGAAACATATAAATTCTGATTACGTTCATTACTGTATGCAACTATTCTGTATAAATACTTTGATACATGCAACTTTTTCTAATATATGAATCCCTGTACAAAAATGATTTGAATATATGAATACATTTGTACAAACGTACTTAATATATGTATGCAGTTATGAAATTATTCTTAATACATGCATAATTGCATGCATTTTCTTTTTAAATTCATTTATTCGGATGATCAATGAATTAATTCCGGTGAAAAATGCAAAAAATTATTCTAAATACACAACTACAAAAATTAGGTGTTAACTTCATATAATCACGCAACAATTCTAATTAAACTTTCAAAATCATGCAACAATTCTGAATAAAATTATACAATCATGCACCAAATCATAAAATCATGCAACTATTCTCTATTCATCCATTTTTTATTATATAATATATGTAGATTATCAGTTGTTTAAATTATAATTAGAAAATAAAAATTATACCTTTGTTCTCGCATTTTTTTTCAAATTGAAATCGCCACGACTTTGCCTATTTTTCTTCGATCGAGAGTAAAATGCTGAAAGCCAGCTTTGAATTTTAAATTTCCTTCTACGATCATCTGCGATAAATGAGGGATGCGACTAATGAAATGATATAGATTTGTGGAACAAGTATTTTTTTATGGTTTAAAGGACAAAATCGGAATTTGATATGCCGCATTTTGAAAATAGGGATGTAATTTGTATACTTTCTATGGCTGGACTTTTCTTATATTTTAATAGTTAATAGAGATGTGTACATAATGCACCCTATAATATATACATGTATGTTTATGATTTCCACTTTATCTAATTCACCCCTTTTTGGTATTATGCACACAAAAACGTTTACATTTGACATATTTCGGTATAAATACGTTTAGATTCAAAATAGAATCTAAACCTAAACAAATTGTGAAATACACAAATTTAAACCATTTTAGGTTACAATAAAATGTTCATAAGGTGGAACATACAAAGTAGAAATAACATCAACACTCCTTTCATTCTTAATCTAATATTAATATCAAAAGTCCACGAAACCTAAATAACATGACAATTCATACGCAAATATAAAATAGAGAATTTGCGGGTTTTGGTATTGATGTTATCGATTTCCAAATCCTCTTAGGCATATTTATCAACATGATAATCTAATAAAAATATGAATATGCCTAAGTACACGACATCCTACTCACAGATCTAGGGAAGAATAGATATGATTTCTGTAGTAGATCTAGATTTGTGCTTAATCTTTGCGGCATACGTGCTCCAATAATCCTCCTAATATATATATATATATATATATATATATATATATATATATGCAAGAGACATGTTTTAGAATCTTACATATATACACCAAATTCCAGAGTTCATTTAAAAAATCTATATGAAATATAATAGGGAGGAGATAAGAATAAAGGTTGGAGGAATAGAAGAAATTCCTAACCTTTTTATGGAATTTAGCAATGGCAGAGAGGCAACATGGAGGCAGGGATAAGAGAATGGCTCAGGTTTTATTGTGTGGTACGAGGGACTATATATAGTTACCCATGCGAGCGTAGACCGTTGGATTACTCAAATTTAATCTAGGCCTTTTATTTATATATATATATCCCTTTAGAAAACCCTAACCAATATAGATTCATTAGGTTGTTCAACCGTCAAGCGTTCGACCTGGGCGATTGACACCCTTCTAGGGGGCGGTCGACCTCCTGGTTGCTGAGACGCCCAATGAACATTGTGGCACTGAGGTGTTTATTTTATTAACTTGTTGCTTTATTTCCTTAATCTTATTCCTTATATAAAATATCCTTTGTCCCCATAATTTTATACTCAATTCAAAATTGAAATTCTCCCTCTTTGTTTTGAATATATCTTGGACATATACATATATATTACACAAATATATATATATATATTCTGCATTTTATTATCCAAATTCATTTGCCGGTAACTTCTTCATACATTAACTGTTTTCAACATAATATGTATGAAAATGATTCATAATTTTTCCATGAATCCAAATAAAAGAATTTTGTAGCCAAATTATTAAAGCTGAAAAATTCATTTTCCAGCCTCATTATTAAATTATTTATTTTCATTCTTATTTATTAATTATTAATGTTTATGTATTTTACGGTGGTGTTACACCACTATATCACATATAGAACTAAATATTTATATTTGAATAGAATACTACTACACAAGAATTTAAATATTCAAAAAGGATTTTATTTAAATATAATATTTTATTTCAACATTTCAATAGTATGATGTTTCTGGCTCCACTATTGTACATTTCACTGCCATATAACACGACTATACAAATTCATTTCTTATACATTGTTCCTCACTACATTTTCACTTAGCCACTCTATTTCATATACAGACTCTATAACATACGTACATACATATATACAGTTTTATATACACACTCATAGATTCACACTTGTCTTCAGTCTGCTTCAGCGTCAGTCCATTCACATGCCTACCTGTCACAGAAACACACAAAATAAACTGGAACTAAAATAGTTTTACATTCTAGAAGATATAAATTTTATTTTAAATTTTATTTTCCTCAAAATTTTGGTGTGTTTATCATCATATTTCTTGATTTGGTCTAATATGCATATACATCTATTTGTGTCTGACTATTTGTGATATTCACAGTGACTCGCTGTAAATACCACAGGGAAGACGATATCTCTAGTGCTCACAGATTGTCTGTCATTCAAATAGCTCACATATATAAACTGCACGTGCATGATACATGCATACACATACGTGTGTATGTATATACACATATATTTTATGCAGGGGTAATATGGTCAAATATCAGTGACAACACATGAAGCAAGAAATTCAGTGCAAATGACAAAAGCAGATGTGAAGCAACACTCATATACAAACATATAGATATATATACATATATGTGTATGTATACATGGGATGTATATGGCAGCATGGTTACAATGGACAGAGCATATACTCATGAACCATGCAACACAAATTTACAATGATCAGCTCTCAGACCAGGCTCAATATACATGCAAACTGGATCAACCCAAATGAGTATGGAAGGTTCCAGAATGCTAAAGGCACAAAGACAGGAAGACCATGGAGCAAAATAGTGGCTATGTAAGTCACAAAAGCATAGCAGCATTGTAACACGCCGTAATTTTAACAACTCTAAAGATGACAAAATCAAAGAATACTTTATTAAATACTCAAAATTAAGTAAAACGTGTTGTGCCATTACGTTCATCTCGAAATTCTACTTAAGATAAACTCTGAGTTTGCACAAAACAGACACCGTATGAAGAAGATATTAAGGTTTGAAGTTTGTATACATATATGTCAGTTATATATATATGAAATAATCTCAGAATTCAAAATCAGTTAAAATTCGAAGGTGGAAGATTTGGAAGGCAATCGGACCTGTTGGGGGTCGACACACCCTAGGGGTGTCGACCCATGGGTCGACACCATAAGGGGGGTGTCGACATCCCCGAGATCCAAACCAGGATCATTTCTGTATACGTGGACTTGTTTCCTGACCAGATTCATGACACTTAGCTATAAATTAGACGTTATTCTCAGTGTTTTATTCATTCTAAAAATTGGAGAACTAGATGTTGCCTCTGCCAAGATTGATAATAGCCTTTTCTTCTTCAACAAATAAGTCATTCAAGTGTAGAGATCTGTGATTCAACATCTTCAATCCCTCTTCTATTTCTTTGATCCAATCATAGTTAGTCTACATTATTTTTAGATATAAATACCTAAAAGTTAATCTTGACATTCTATAACTTGGATCTAAGCCTGTGACTATTTGAATCATATCAGATCTGCTATTACCTATGTATCTAAGTTACTCTGACATGACTATGAACTAGATCTAAGATTGTACCTATTTATCATGTCAGATCTGTCATTGCGTGTTGATCTAATTCACTGTTTAGATCTCATCATGCCTGTTCCTATTACGTTTGTGACTAAATCATTTCTAGTGTCACCACAGATCTGTTAATAGTTGGGTATCTAATTCATTGTTTAGATTTCATCACGCATTTTTATGATGTCCCCATTATGTTAGAATCAGTTCTATTATAGCATGTTCATCAGATCTGTTCCAATATGTTAGTTGTTATGCCTATTTTGTCGTCACATGCCAACCTTGTTATTATGATCATTTCTGTTCTCTTCCCTTCTTCTTTTCCCTTTTTATTTTTATAGTCATGCTACCTTCGAGCCTAGGCATGCCGCTGAAATATGCGAATGCGTAAAATTGGGAACAAGGGGAAAACGTTAAAATTGGGGCATAACTTGTATTGGGAAATTTAGGCATAAATTGAATGTAATACAGGAATGTGGGTGAAACACCCCATCTCCGTTGAGGTCACTCACAAAGGGAATGCTTTAACTTCAGTGGAGCATTTTAGGTAAAAGATGCAAATAAATTACAAGACAGACAAATCAAGCTACGGAAAATAAAGTCATTTTACAAACAATGTCGTTCAGTCAAACTTTTACAATAGTTGTCTCAATCATACTTAAAAGCAATATATAGAGCTTTTGTCTTGATTTTAAAATCTTCCAAATATAAAAGAAGCATAAAAATAACAATGATATTCCCCAATAAAGAATGAACCAGCCATAGCAATGGACGAGAGAGTCCAAAGCAATACATCGACTATCTTTGAGCTTAGAAAGAAAACTGAGCTAAGTGGTAACATTTCCTCCCTGTTAAACTGGGGAGGAAACGGAAGAAAAGAGGTGAAACAAAACTAGGTCAGACATAAGTCTGGTAAGTCCAGTGACTTTCAGCATTTAAAAGGAAAAAGCATCATGACATGAATAAACTGAATATAAGACAATACCGTGAGAACAAGGATAACAAGATAACATGCGATTAGTATATATATGATAAGGAAAGATAAACTGAATGCGGTTCTACTCTTTCTCTGCTTCGCTACTACCTTGTTATTCTAATTTTTATATCTCTGCACCACCTAACTAGCGTCCCAACTAGTAATCTATATAAAATGATCATATTATAATGTGATTCCAACCCCCGCAATTTGGGTAGCCTTAGGGTGTACATCTATCATGAGGATTCCACCTAAATCTGCCTAATTGCCATGAACATGTTAGATGTACCCTTACTACCCTATCGATCAGATCCCTACTTGTATTAATTTCTCTTGTGTCTGTGTCAATCGGTCCTCTCTTGCGTGTAGATACCCTGTGATGGTCCTACCATAAGGTGTATCAATCCTTATAATAGCAATCTGATATGATTCAAGATGCACAGTGTATAACTACTAGTACCTAGTGCCTGCTTTTTCCCACTCCGTAGTACGTGCACACCCTTAAACCGTCATAACCTACACCGATGTACCCCCTACCGCTATTTTGACCGCTTATAATCAGCCCAGTAATCGTGCCCCAACCTGCCTAGTTCTGGGTACCATGATACATCTATGTGGGTTACTGCTGAAATGGGTCCCCGTTACTAGTGTTTCCTACTGGGTTAAGTTTGTGGGCCTATATTTAGTAATATTACCGACACACCCGATATGTACTTAACCCTCCCATTGATTCAAGCATGTTTATTTAATGGTTAAGTTTGTGGGCCTATATTTACTAATATTACCCACCAACCCGATATGTGCTTAACCCTCTTACTGATTCAAGCATGTTAATTTAATGGTTAAGTTTGTGGGCCTATATTTACTAATATTACCCACCAACCCGATATGTACTTAACCCTCCTACTGATTCAAGCATGTTTATTTAATGGTTAAGTTTGTGGTCCTATATTTACTAATATTACCCACCCAACTTGATATGTACTTAACCCTCCCGCACATTATGTCATATCGGTTAAGTGTTGTCCATTCATGTTAAATTAACCCACCCATTCATCATGTCATGTTGGTTAAGTGTTTCTTATTAACTTAACCCTCCTCACTTATCATGTTGGATTGGTTAAGTGTTTCCTATTAACTTAACCCCGTTCATCCATCAAGTTATATTGGTCAAGTGTTTCTTGTTAACTTAACCCTACGTGTTCATCATGCTGTATTGGTTAAGTGTCATCAATCAATTCAAGTTACTTAACCCACCTACTTGTCATGTTACTTTGGCTAAGTGTTGCTATCTTGTGTCAACTTATCCCTACAACAAATCAAGTTATATTAGCTAAGTGTTGCCCTATTGTATTAACTTAACCTTAGCACAAATCAAGTCATATTGGTTAAGGGTTGCCCTCTTCTTTTAACTTAACCTTACCACAAATCAAGTTATATTGGTTAAGTGTTGCCCTCTTGCTTTAACTTAACCTTACCACAAATCAAGTTATATTAGTTAAGTGTTCCTATGAATTTAACCCTAGTCATTCATCTTGTTCATTAGCATTAATTGATTTATTAATGCACCAACCTCTCACATTAGATATGTGTTGTTGCGGTTAATGGATGTGTCAGGCGGTTCCGGGCAGTTTTAAACCACAACTCAATCTAACCTCGGGTTTTGCTTGGGCATGATGCACTAACCTCTCACATTAGATAAGTGTTGTTGTGGTTACTGGATGTGCCAGGTGGTTCCGGGCAGTTTTACACCACAAATAAATCTAACCTCGGGTTAGGCATGTTCATCTTTAATTTACACATTTACCATACATACCGAAATCTAGATTTTACATGCTAATTACAAAATTCACCAAAACTAGTCATGCTCCAATTCCCAAGTTATGCCCAACAAATTCCAATTTCCAGTTATTAATCAAAATGGGCTATACCCAATCTTCCCTAAATTTGCAATAACAGTCGTGCCCAAAATCACTATGCATTATGTTTGGCATGTCTAATCAATAGTTAAGCCCAAGCTAAATTTAGTATTCCAATTTACAGTTTATGCCCAAAACTAGGTTTTTTTTCCATGCCAAATTTCATACTTTGTCGTTCATGCTAATTCTAGGTTCAATATGTCAAATTACATATTCCATAATTCATGTCAAATTTCCCCAAATTTGCATCTTAACAATCATGCCATAATACATGTTCCAAATTATGCCAAATAAATGTCAATTTCATGTTATACCTAATTACCCCCGCATTCATAACGTATGTATTTCGAGATTCAACGCAAGATTTATGGAATAAGCGAAGAAACAATATGGAACACAAGAGGCATAAGTATAGGCATATGACGATAAGAACTATTGGTCCAATAAATTTGATATACCAAATTGACAAGTTTTGCATAGAATACATTGCAGGCATATAGATATGATATGAATATCATTATGAACCATCATAGACGTATAGGTTTGACAAGAGTTATATCATTAACTTAAACAGGATTACAATTCCGATATACAATAAGGATAGATATACAAGCACGGATTCAAATGAAAGGATTACTTACATCAGGCATAAATCTAATGGATTAGATTTGAATAACATCGCAGGCATAAATCTAATAGATTAGATTTGATAAAGTGAAAATTAGGGTCATATCCTTAAAATAAAACTTAATTAGGCTCACATCCTCCTGTTTCAAAACATATAAATTACATCCCTAATTTTAAACAGCGTCTAATTTTTTTACAAAACTGCCCTTTTCCTTAATTCACGCCGCCATAATGACCCAGGTCATATTTTGTTACGTATTAGACTTTTTTTTACAGAAACAATTTTTTTAATCCATGGCTGCGGCTGCGTGATAATTCATCAAAATAGAGAATCGCGTCTTACCTCCAGCAATCAGCGATGATCACCATCGAGCTACCCTCCTTTCAGTCGACGGCAGCAAACTTCCCACCCCTTCCTGCTCCGGCGATCCAAACCCCACCGAATTTTGTGAGTTTTTTCTTTTTCTTTCTGATTTTATTTGTATGATAAAGATAAGGTTTTTATTAGCATAAAAATACGGTTTTTAATATGATAAGTACCTGTAAAAAACGTAAATTTATGAAACTATTGTTCATTTTTTTGCTCGATAAAAAGATGATTGGTTAATTTGATCTTCTTTAATTGTACAGGCTTGACGATTGATAATTTAATTTCTGTATAAAGTTTTAATTTTATTACAAAGCGTACAGTTTTGTTTGTTAAATTTGTCAACACTTGTTTTTATATTCTGAATAGGTGTATACAATTATGCATAAATTGTTAATATTTGCATTAAAAAATGCAATTATTGTTATAATAGGTGTATAGATCGCACAGTTTTTTTGTTAAGTTTGGCTATACAATTTTTCTTATATTCTGAATAGGTGCGTACAATTATGCTACTTTTGGTTAATACTAGCATGCAATAATTGTACAAAAATTATAAACAAATGCATACAATTGTTCGGAAATATTGAATTACTTGCATGACGGTATGCATTTAACCTGGATATATGCATACGTGAATGCAATTATTATGCTGATTGTACAGATTGTCTTCAACTGTTATATTTATGTCTATTCATGTATGCAAATATTTTTAGAATCTGAATGTATGTGTGCAAATTTGATTAAAACGTGGAAAAAATAAAACATAATTGTACGTATGAATGTGGTTTTATTGTAAATCAGCGATGCGGTGTATTAATTATTTGTGCATGTTTTACTTCTATTTTTGTAATATTCTGTTGATGTAGTTTATTTTACTCTTTTGTTAATATTTGTTATTTATTTCTTCCACGGGTTTTTCCCTATAGCAATTGCTAATATTTTTGGAGAAGATGTAGACTATGAAAATGTGCATAGAAGTATGCAGGTAATTCTTTTATATGCGTACATGGATGTATTTATTTATAATATCTATACATTTTTATGTCATTTATTTGATTATGGAAGATTAGGCTTATTAATTTTGATTCTCTTCTTTCTGTTGCAGTTTTCCTGCAGATAGTGATGTACTGAGGTTGTTGAAGTTCGGGAATGATAACATGTTTCTGCTATTTGTTGTGAATATTTATGTGATTGTTTGTAATCATAAAAATTGCGTACTTTTATGCATATATTATTTATATATGCATATAAATATACAGCTATTTTGGAATATCTGTCTGTTTGCGTGCATGATGATTTATTGCAAACAAGTACGCTTATATTCTTAATACTTGTATATTAAGATTTTTTTGTGATTGTATGTAATCAGTTCAATAAAGTCATTTCCATATTATTTGCAAGCATTTTTGTATTTCTGTACACTTTGTTTATATTTTATAGTACCTTTGTGTGATATCTACATGGAAGCTTTTCATCTTATATGTACGAAACTATTCGTAAATAGTTGACTAAATTTATGCATACTATAATGCTAATATTTTGAATAACTGCATACCAATAAGTAAAAATTCCAGATTATCATATAGAAACAAAATAATTTGAAACCCTACAAAATATTCCCCCAGTGATTCATTAACGAAAATAATAATCAACAACCCGTAGTTTGAAAACAAAATAACAGTACAAATATTCACAAAAATTCTTGAAATAAATGCACATAATCATGCAAATTTCATTACAAAATTTATTTGTTCATGCAAGAATTAAAACTTTTCTGAATAAATAATTGCACACTTTTACACAACATTTCTAATTATCTGCATACAAATATGCAATTATCTGCTGATATTTGCAAACTTTCCATAAAAACTACACAACAATTCATATTTGGTTAACATACTACTGCGTAATTAAAAAAATGGATTCACAACTAAAAATATTCGCAATTATGCACACAATTCCGCAATTAATCTGACTAACTAAATTCCAGTCAGGGGCGGCGGCGGTTCTCACTTCGCAGTTGGATGTAGTCTTGTGGCTGTAGATGTTTGGTGGGGGTCGGATTGGGGAAGGAAGAGGAAGAGGAGTCGACGGCGGTGGGTCCATCGGTGGGCGGTGCGGCGTATATTCCAGGGGGAACGCCGGCGATGTCAAATCGTACGAGGGGGATGACTGGAGTGATCTGATCAAGTCGGCAATGTCTTTGGTTGTTTTGATTTGATCGAGATTAAGAAGTTGATAATCGGCTGTGGGATATTAATTTTCTTCCTTGAATGACTGCGATAATTATGCGATGAACGGAGTGTTTTTAGGGTTTAAAGGACAGATGCGTAATTGTAATCGCAGTATTTTGAAAATAGGGATGTAATCTCTATTATTTTTATCATCGGGTTTTTTTTATATTTTGAAACTTAATAGGGACCTGTAAAAAACGCACCCTTTGATAAATCTAAAAGGATTATCTCATAATCAAGTATAGATTAGATCCAGATTATTACATGCCAAGAATTTCAATTAAGAATTCACATCTGAAAGTAACTTGAACTTACAAAAAGAGAATGATTCTTGTATTTCTGGAATTTGTTTTCTGAAACTGAAAAGCGATCCCTTGACGTAGATTACCGATTCTCTAATTTAGATTTGATTCTTAGAAAATAGTTGTTGAAGTTGTTGAATTAGTCTTTGAATCTCTACTTGAATTCTAAACTTGATTTCTTAAAGAACAAGAGCAGCATAAGGACGTTTTTAATTTATTTTGATATGAATTAGGTAGAGTATAGGCGTAGTGAAGTTGTGTAGAGAAAACTATAGCCTTAGGAGTGTTTATATTGCATAGGGATCAACGAATCTGGTCAGAATGGGCGTCCAAATGCAGAAAAATGAACCAGTCATCGGATCTGGAAATAGGGGGGAGGTCGACCCTCTGGTCGACCTATGTCACCCAGATCGACCCCCTGGTCGACCTGGGTCCTGGACGGGAAATTTCCCACCTAGCCCGGGTGTGTGATTTGAATTTCGAACTTATATCTGGGCTATTTTAATTTATTTAAATTCCTGAAACTTCTGAGGGCCATAACTTCCTCATACGAAGTCCGATTTACGAAAACTTGGACTCTGTTCCAAGCAGAATTTTGAGATGAACACAATGGCATAACCCGTTTCCATTAATTCTTCTTTTAAAAATTAAGTATACTTTAATTTGTTACTTTGACATTCACAGAAAATACGGGGTGTTACATTCTCCTCTCCTTAAAGGATTTCGTCCCCGAAACCTTTAAGTCAAGAAGAATGTATATCCAAACATCCAACATCCAACATCCATCTACTCAACCATTCAATTACAGGCATCCATTATCCTTAAAAAGATTTCTAATGCTTTCATGATCATATGCATTTTGTGTGTACATGTCCTTATCTAATGCAAATCAGGCGGTCAACTGATTTAGTTGACCTCCTCAATCCGAATTATGTCAGTGCCATGAGTCCATCATGCATGTTATTATTCCTAATCGTACTTTATAACTTCTACATGAGTGCACAACTATTCATACAAATGCAACATCCATATGATAACACATCAAGTTTCAATTCATATATATATATATATATATATATATATATATATATATATATGCACTCATGCATATGCAATATGAAAGTGACTGAGCCGATCTTGTGCCTAATGTGTGCATATGCATCCACGAGCAACCACTAGCAACCGCTTGCAACCACCAATCATAACATGTTTCAAACACATGTTTACATCCATTGTCTTCTACCTAAGGATCGAAGATATAACCTAGAGGATATACCTAAAAAAAAGATAGAAACAAACATGCATAGAATTCCTAGAAAAAGAGATCAAGGATATACCCTCAAGAAAAAGGGTATGATGCACGTGTCTTATCTTCAGTCTCCCACGCTGCGTCTTCTTGAGCTTCAATCCACTATACCTTAACTAATTTAACTTCACAATTGCAAAGCTTCTTGAGCTCCATTTCTAAAACTCACTAGTAAATATAGGACCTCGATCACTTACTATGCTAGAGGGTATCCAATGTAGTCGAACTATCTTTCCAAGATAAACAGTTGTGAGCCATGATACCAAGTGTATATACTAAGATGATTAGAGGTCTATCCTCTACTTAGCTTATCCATCATGTCACAAATCTGAGGGTCTAAAGCTAAAGGTTGCTATGTACTTTTTACCTCTCTTAAGGTCAGTCTTACTTAGGGCGCCTACCACAACCATTTATTTCTCACGCAAACCATCCTAGTCGAACTAGACATCCCTCAAGTACAAGCCCCAAAGGCCTAAACCAATATCAGACAAGCACAAAAGGAATATCTCCTCCGAATTTGGACGATCTATGTGAGATTATACTAGCAAAACAACCAATCAATCGATCACGTAACCGACTCTGGCTATCCTCGCCAATCTTGCTCCAAAACTATCGTTGATCGCAGAACTGGGTTTGCATTGCCAACTAGATATATGCGGAAGTCTATCTCGAGTTTTAGGGGGAAAACCCCTAAACTAATCAAAAACATTTGCGTACTCATGGACTATTCTAACGGATCGTAAATCGTGGACAGATGCATCAAGTGATTCTAGGTAGCTAAGCCTAACTGATCCCCTCAGGATCGCACGAAATCTCGAGGGTATTCCCGAGGCAAGTAAAAAGTCTAACTACCCTCTTTCCGAAATTACTAGTTAACCAACCTATGCTTAGAATCAACCCATCGCCCATGGAACCAAAAACATAATTAAACTCAATCCTTAATATAGCTATTCTCAAATCCTCACAAACCAAAGATAAATGAGCCGAACCACCAATTGGATTTGAGGCAATAATGGGATCTTCTACTATACGAGCACTAAGGTGCAGAGACTCAACTATGGAAGCAAATATATACGAATGTGAAGCGCTAAAATCAAAAAGAGTACTAACAGGATGATAAAAAAGGAAAAACTAAACTATTTCAACAGAAACCTTTCTACCTCTCCCTCAGGTAAGCTGGTGGTGAGAGCATGCATTTGTCCTCCTGAAAATCCTGTCCTTGGTTCTTGCCCTTGTCCTTAATTATACGATCCGTTATACCATAATAAAGATACTTCCTCTTGTCCTAGGTTTTACTATTCTTTCCTCCCCTCTTGTCCTGTGATTCTTTAACTTACACCTCTTTCTTGTTACCTCCTTTGTAAACCAAGTCCATATCCATGAGTTCCTCATCCTAGGGTTGTGCTCCTTAGAAAAACTCCCTCAGTCTCATCTTTACTATCCTTGTGTAACCGGTTGACAAGTCTCTCGAGAGATGCCTCCATCGCACGGAAAATCCTACAAAGCTTGGAAGAAAATTAGCTGCAGGTGAAACTACAGCGGCTATAGATGGAAGTTGGTCACTTCATCGCCCTTTGACAGGTGTCATAGTCTCATCAAGCCTACAGAACCATACCGCGATGAGGTTACCTCCCAAAAAGCCAGGAGCCCCGGAGACTCAGTAAAGAAAGGAAACAATGATTCAGATAGAGGATCAAAAGATATTGCACATGGCTTTGGGAAATATGCCTTCAAAAACAAAACATTTCTTTTGAAAAATGCTTCTTTTAAAACCGTTTTGAAAATAATTTTTCAAATCTTTTATCTGATGCAGTAACCTTCAGCTCAGATACCAAGTGAAACACCCCACCTCCGTTAAGGTCACTCACAAAGGGAATGCTTTAACTTCGGTGGAGCATTTTAGGTAAAAGATGCAGATAAATTACAAGACAGACAAATCAAGCGGAAAATAAAGTTATCTTATAAACAATGTGGTTCAGTCAAGCTTTTACAATAGTTGTCTCAATCATACTTGAAAGTAATACATAGAACTTCTGTCTTGATTTTAAAATCTTCCAGATATAAAAGAAGCATAAAAATAACAATGATGTTCCCCAATAAAGCGTGAACCAGCCATAGCAGTGGAAGAGAGAGTCCAAAGCAATACATCGACTATCTTCGAGCTTGGAAAGAAAACTGAGCTAAGTGGTAACATTTCCTCCCTGTTAACTTAGGGGTGAAATGGAAGAAAAGAGGCGAAACAAAACTAGGTCAGACATATGTCTGGTAAGTCCAGTGGCTTTCAGCATATAAATAGGAAAAAGCATCATGACATGAATAAACTGTATATAAGACAATACTGTGAGAACAAGGATAATAAGATAACATACGATTAGTATAGATATGATAAGGCAAGATAAACTGAATGCGCTTCTACTCTTTCTCTGCTTTGCTACTACCTTGTTATTCTGATTTTTATATCTCTACACCACCTAACTAGTGTCCCAACTAGTAATCTATATAAAATGATCATATTGTAATGTGATTCCAACCCCCGCAATTTTGGTAGCCTTCAGGTGTACATCTATTGTGAGGATTCCACCTTGATCTGCCTAATTGCCATGAACATGTTAGATGTACCCTTACTACCCTATAGGTCGGCTCCCTACTTGTATTAATTTCTCTTGTGTCTGTGTTAGTCGGCCCTCTCTTGCATGTAGATACCCTGTGCTGATCCCACCATAAGGTGTATCATTCCTTATGATAGCAACCAGAGACGATTCAAGATGCACAGTGTATAACTACTGGTACCTAGTGCCTGCTTTTTCCCACTCCGGAGTACGTGCACGCCCGTAAACCGTCGGAACCTACACTGACGTACCCCCTGCCGCAATTTTTACCGCTTATAATCAGCCCAGTGATCATGCCCCACCCTGCCTAGTTCAGGGTACCATGATACACTATGTGGGTTACTGCTGAAATGGGTCCCCGTTACTAGGATATCCTACTGGTTAAGTTTGTGGGCCTATATTTAGTAATATTACCCACAAACCCGATATGTACTTAACCCTCACATAGATTCAAGAATGTTTATTAAATGGTTAAGTAGTGGGCCTATATTTACTAATATTACCCACCAACCCGATATGTGCTTAACCCTCCTACTGATTCGAGCATGTTTATTTAATAGTTAAGTTTGTGGGCCTATATTTACTAATATTACCCACAAACCCGATATGTACTTAACCCTCATACTGATTCAAGCATGTTTATTTAATGGTTAAGCTTGTGGGCCTATATTTACTAATATTACCCACCCAACTTGATATGTACTTAAACCTCCCGCACATTATGCCATATTGGTTAAGTGTTGTCCATTCATGTTAACTTAACCCACCCATTCATCATGTCATGTTGGTTAAGTGTTTCTTATTAACTTAACCCTCCTCACTTATCATGTTGAATTGGTTAAGTGTTTCCTATTAACTTAACCCCGTTCATCCATCAAGTTATATTGGTCAAGTGTTTCTTGTTAACTTAACCCCATGTGTTCATCATGTTGTATTGGTTAAGTGTCATCAATCAATTCAAGTTACTTAACCCACCTACTTGTCATGTTACTTTGGTTAATTGTTAACCTATTGTTGTCAACTTGACCCTACCACAAATCAAGTTATATTAGTTAAGTGTTGCCCTCTTGTTTTAACTTAACATTACCACAAATCAAGTCATATTGGTTAAGTGTTGCCCTTATGTTTTAACTTAACCTTACCACAAATCAAGTTATACTGGTTAAGTGTTGCTCTCTTGTTTTAACTTAACCTTACCACAAATCAAGTCATATTGGTTAAGTGTTGCCCTCTTGTTTTAACTTAACCTTACCACAAATCAAGGTATATTGGTTAAGTGTTCCTATGAACTTAACCCTAGTCATTCATCTTGTTCATTAGCATTAATTGATTTATTAATGCACCAACCTCTCACATTAGATATGTGTTGTTGCGGTTGCTGGATGTGTCGGGCGGTTTCGGGCAGTTTTACACCACAACTCAATCTAACCTCGGGTTTTCCTTGGGCATGATGCACTAACCTCTCACATTAGATATGTGTTGTTGTGATTACTGGATGTGCCGGGCGGTTCCGGGTAGTTTCACATCACAACTCAATCTAACCTCGGGTTAGGCATGTTCATCTTTAATTTGCACATTTACCATATATACCCAAATCTAGATTTTACAAGCTAATTACCAAATTCACCAAAACTAGTCATGTTCCAATTCCCAAGTTATGCCCAACAAATTCCCATTTCCAGTTATTAATCAAAATTGGCTATACCTAATCTTCCCTAAATTTGCAATAATAGTCATGCCCAAAATCGCTATGCATTATGTTTGGCATCCCAAATCAATAGTTAAGCCCAAGCTAAATTTAGTATTCCAATTTACAGTTTATGCCAAAAACTAGGTTTTTTTTTCATGCCAAATTTCATACTTTGTCGTTCATGCTAATTCTAGGTTCAATATATCAAATTACATATTCCATAATTCATGTCAAATTTCCCCAAATTTGCATCTTAACAGTCATGCCATAGTACATGTTCCAAATTATGACAAATAAATGTCAATTTCATTTTATACCCAATTACCCCCGCATTCATAATGTACGTATTTCGAGATTCAACACAAGATTCATGGAATAAGCGGAGAAACAATATGGAACACAAGAGGCATAAGAATAGGCATACGACGATAAGAACTATTGGTCCAATAAATTTGATATATCAAATTGACAAGTTTTACATAGAATACATTGTAGGCATATAGATATGATATGAATATCATTATGAACCATCATAGACGTATAGGTTTGACAAGAGTTATGTCATGAACTTAAACATGATTACAATTCCGATATACAACAAGGATTGATATGATTGGACCAATTCCATCGTCAATAATGATTCCAAAAGGCATATACAAGCACGGATTCAAATAAAAGGATTACTTACATCAGGCATAAATCTAATGGACTAGATTTGAATAACATCGCAGGCATAAATCTAATAGATTAGATTTGATAAATCTAATAGGGTTATCTCATAATCAAGTATAGCTTAGATCCAGATTATTACATGCCAAGAATTTCAATTAAGAATTCACGTCTGAAAGTAACTTGAACTTACAAAAAGAGAATGATTCTTGTATTTCTGGAATCTATTTTCTGAAACTAAAAAGCAATCCCTTGACGTAGATTATCGATTCTCTAATTTAGATTTGATTCTTAGGAAATAGTTGTTGAAGTCGTTGAATTAGCCTTTGAATCTCTACTTGAATTCTAAACTTGATTTCTTGAAGAACTAGAGCAGCATAAGGACATCTTTAATTTATTTTGATATGAATTAGGGTAGAGTATAGGTGTAATGAAGTTGTGTAGAGAAAACTGTAGCCTTAGGGGTGTTTATATAGCATAGGGATCAACGAATCTGGTCAGAATGGGCATCCAAATGCAGAAAAATGAACCAGTTCTCGGATCTGGAAATAGGGGGAGGTCGACCCCCTGGTTGACCTATATCACCCAGGTCAACCCCCAGGTCGTCCCCCTGGTCAACCTGGGTCCTGGGCGGGAAATTTCCCGCCCAGCCCGGGTGTGTTATTTGAATTTCGAACTTAAATCTGAGTTGTTTTAATTTATTTAAATTCCTGAAACTTCTAAGGGCCATAACTTCCTCATACGAAGTCCGATTTACGAAAACTTGGACTCTATTACAAGCAAAATTTCGAGACGAACGCAATGGCAAAACCCATTTCCCTTAATTCTTATTTTAAAAATTAAGTATATTTTAATTTGTTACTTTGACGTTCACAGAAAATACAGGGTGTTACATTGGGTTTGGGGCATGAACTGCAATTGTGATTAAAAACCGGAATTTGGGCATATGGTTCATTATGAACATAACTTGGACAAGGGGCATGAAAACCTATGACGACATAGGAATAATCGGTTAATAACGGAAATGTCTACAATTACAGTAATTAGAAATTGTAACTGCGCTTTGACACGAGGTTAGATTAAACTTGTGGTGGAAGTCTGCCCGGAACCGACGGCATATCCAGTGACCACAAGTGGTGAATCTAATGTGAGGGGTCTAAGTGCATAAAACGAATGACATGCTAAGGCACGAGTCTAATTCCGACTTATGGAAGAAGTCTGCCCGGAACCGGCCGACATATCCAGCATCCACAAGCAGTAGGCTTAATGTGGGAGGTCTGGCACATTATAACCATAAATGAATATGGTAATGAACTGGAATACTTAACCTAGTTTAATCCATAGGGATTATATGAACTTGTTAGCTTGAGTAAGGGTTAAGTAAACTTGTATGAGTCAGTGGGAGGGTTAAGTATATCTTGGGGGTGGTGGGTAAAAGTAACTGGACTCACCAGACTTATGTCTGACCTAATTTGTTTCCTCTCCTTTCTCTTCTATTCCTCCCCCTCCCCCCCCCCCCCCTCCCCAGGTTCTCAAGGTGGGAATACTCAAGCTTGATTAGGATTCTGCTTAGCTTTGTTTGGAGCTGCTTTGCACGATTTCTTGTCTTTCTACTATGTCTATGTTTTTGGAGAACTATGCTCTTTTCATTATTATTGTACTTTGATGACTTAAGTACAAGACGGAAGTTTTAAGATTGACGTACTGGGCTTTTCGCATTCCAGACTTATGATGTACTATGTTTTGAACCACGATGTTTTCCGTTTAAATAAAGTTTTAAATTCTGCTGTTATTTTATATCTGTCTTGTAATATTTCTATTGTTTTACCTATAACGCTTCATGAAACTTAATGCACTATCTTATGAAACACCCTACCTCCGTTAAGGTCACTCACAAAGGGAATGCATTAACTTTGGCAGAGCATTTTAGGTAAAAGATGCAGATAAATTACAGACAGACAAATAAAGCAGCGGAAAATAAAGTCATTTTATAAAAACAATATGTTTTAGTCAAGCTTTTACAATAGTTGTCTTAATCATACCTAAAGTAATACATAGAACTTCTGTCTTGATTTAAAAACTTCCAAATATATAAGAAGCTTAAAAACAACAATGATATTCCCCAATAGAGCATGAACCAGCCATAGCAGTGGAAGAGAGAGTCCAAAGCAATACATCGACTATCTTCATGCTTGGAAAGAAAACCGAGCTAAGTGGTAACATTCCCCCCTCCCCCCCCCCCCATGGACCTGGGGGGAACAGAATAAAAGAGGCGAAACAAAACTAGGTCAGACATAAGCCTGGTAAGTCCAGTGACTTTCAGCATATATACAGGCAAAAGCATCATAACATGAATAAACTGAATATAAGACAATACTGTGAGAACAAGGACAATAAGATAACATACGATTAGTATAGATATGATAAGGCAAGATAAACTGAATGCGCTTCTACTCTTTCTCTGCTTCACTACTACCTTGCTATTCTGATTTATATATATTTATATCTCTGCACCACCTAATTAGTGTCCCAACTAGTAATCTGTATAAAATGATAACGTGATCCCAACCCCCTTAATTGTGTTAGCCTTCAAGTGTACATCTATTATGAGGATTCCACCTCAATCTGCCTGATTGCCATGAATGTGTTAGATGTACCCTTACTACCCTATCGATCGGCTCTTTACTTGCATTAATGTTCCATGTGTCGGTGTCAATCGGCCCTCTCTTGCTTGTAGATACCCTATATTGGTCCTACCACAAGGTGTATCAATCCTTATGATAGCGACCCGAGACGATTCAAGATGCACAGTGTACAACTACTGGTACCTAGTGTTTGTTTTATCCCACTCCAGAGTATGTGCATGCCCGTAAACCGTTGGAACCTACACAGACGTACCCCCTGCCGCTGTTTTGACCGCTTACAATCAGCCCAGTAATCGTGCCCCACCCTGCCTAGTTCAAGGTACCGTGATACATCTATGTGGGTTACTTCTGAAATGGGTCCCCGTTACTAGGTTTTCCTACTGGTTAAGTTTGTGGGCCTATATTTACTAATATAACCTACCAACCCAATATGTATTTAACCCTCCCACCGATTCAAGCATGTTTATTTAACGGTTAAGTTTTGTGGGCCTACATTTACTAATATTACCCACCAACCTGATATGTACTTAACCCTTCCGCACATTTTGCCATATTGGTTAAGTGTTGTCCATTCATGTTAACTTAACTCACCCATTCATCGTGTCATGTTGGTTAAGTGTTTCTTATTAACTTAACCCTCCTCACTCATCGTGTTGGATTGGGTAAGTGTTTCCTATTAACTTAACCCCATTCTTTGATCAAGTTATATTGGTCAAGTGTTTCTTATTGACTTAACCCCAAGTGTTCGTCTTGTTGTATTGGTTAAGTGTCATCAATCAATTCAAGTTAACTGAACCCACCTACTCATCATGTCATGTTACTTTGGTTAAGTGTTGCCTTCTTGTGTTAACTTAACCTTACCACAAATCAAGTTATATTGGTTAAGTGTTGCCCTCTTGTTTTAACTTAACCTTACCACAAATCAAGCTATATTGGTTAAGTGTTTCTTATTACTTAACCCTACCATTCATCATGCTATACTGGTTAAGTGTTTCCTATTAACTTAACCCTAGTCATTCATGTTATATTGGTCAAGTGTTCTTATTACTTAACCCTAGTCACTCATGTTATATTGGTTAAGTGTTCCTATTACTAACCCTAGTCATTCATGTTATATTGGTTAAGTGTTCCTATGAACTTAACCCTAGCCATTCATCTTGTTCATTAGCATTAATTGATTTATTAATGCACAAACCTCTCACATTAGATATGTGTTGTTGCGGTTACCGGATGTGATGGGCGGTTCCGGGAAGTTTTACACCACAACTCAATCTAACCTTGGGTTTTTCTAGGGCATGATGTACTAACCTCTCACATTAGATAGGTGTTGTTGTGGTTACTGGATGTGCCGGGCGGTTCCGGGTAGTTTTACACCACAACTCAATCTAACCTCGGGTTAGGCACATTCGTCTTTTCACTAATTTACATATTTATAGTTTAAATTATCCACAATTGTTGTCAATTTTAGATTATGCCACATTTTCCATAAATGTCCAAGTCTTGATTTATAAGCTAATTATCCCAACCAGACATATTCCAATTCTCAAGTTATGCCCAACAAAGCTAATTGCATGTTATGGCCCCCAAACTCAATTTCGAGTTGTTACTCAAAATAGGCTACACCTAATCTTCCCATGTTTGTATAATAGTCATGCCCCCAAAAATTACAACACTAATTATACTTCCCGTTCCCAAACCAATAGTTAGGCCAAATCTAGATTTAATGTTACAATTTACATTTTATGCCCAATCTAGAATTTAATGCTCAGGTTACCCCCAAATTCGCAACAATAACAATTATGCCCAAAACTTGATTTATATGCCAATTTCATACCTTGTCGTTCATGCTAATTATAGGTTCAATATATCAAATTTTACATATTCCATAATTCGTGTAAAATTACCCCAATCATGATTCACGGTATAAACTATACCAAATTATAGTCGTTAATTACAGTGCATGCCAATTACCCCAAAATCCCACTTTTAGGCGCGCTCACATTTAACAGTTATCCATATCTTACTATAGGTTTTCATGCCTAAGCCATAAACGACTGTACACACTAATCTTCTTCTTTCAAATCATAAACAATCATATATATATATATATATATATATATATATATGCCCCAAGTTTAGATTTTAAACCACAACATGTACTATGCCTTACATATTTACAGTTCAATTTACGCCCCAAATCCCAAGTCCTATGTCCAATGCTTTATGCCTCAAATCTCAAGTCATATGTTTGATACACTTTATGTTTTGAATACAATATGTATTATGTCCTCAAATCAGTTACATCTCAATTATACACAATTTAATACTTTTCCCAATTTTAGCGCTAGTCATGTCCAATATATTATGCCCAATTTTAACGCTGGCCATGTTCAAATCATATATCATACCCAATTTTATTTCTAACGTACGTTCATCTCTTATTAGATTTGGCCCAGGCTCGCAATATCTTGGCTATAAAACAAAAGGGGAAGAAGGAAAGAAGAGACAAAGAATGGACATAATATTATCAATGAGATAGATCCAAAGGATATAGAAAGACAGATAGAAATAGGCATAATCTCAGATCCAGGTTTATTATCTTAGATCCAGGTTTATTACAATGTCAGGATCACAATTAACTTTTATTTCTGAAAGTAACATGAACTTACAAATTACAGAACGGTCTTGAATTCTGGGATCTATATTCTAAAACTGAATAGCTCTCCCTTGAAGTACACTGTTTTGTTCTTCTAATTTAGATTTGGTTCTTAGAACATAGTTGTTGATGTCGTTGAATTAGCCTTTAAATCTCTACTAGAATTCTAACTTGATTCTTCGAAGGACTTGAGCTGCATAACCCCGTCTTTGATTTATTTTGATGGGTAGATTATAGGCGTAATGAAGTTGTGTAGAAAAAATTGTAGCCTTAGGGGTGTTTATATAGCATAGGGATCAACGAATCTGGTCAGAACGGGCGTCCAAATGCAGAAAAATGAACTTGTCCTCGGATCTGGGAATAGGGGGAAGGCCGACCACCAGGTCGACCTGTGTGACCCATGTCGACCCCCTGGTCGACCTGGGTCCTGGGCGGGAAATTTCCCGCCCAGCCCGGGTGTGTGATTTGAATTTCCAATTTCAAACCTGAGCCGTTTTATTTAAATCTCCGAAACTTCTGAAGGTCATAACTTCTTTATACAGAGTCTGATTTATGCAAACTCATACTCTATCTCAAGCAGAATTCCGAGACGAACGCAATGGCGCAACCCGTTTCCCTTAATTCTTCTCTTAAAAATTAAGTATACTTTAATTTGTCACTTTAATATTCACAGAAAATACGGGGGGTTACATTCTCCCTTCCTTAAAGGATTTCGCCCTTGAAATTTTCAAGTTAGGAAGAACGTATATCCTAACATCCAATATCCATATACTCAACCATTCAATCACAGGCATCCATTGTCCTTAAAAGGTTTCTAATGCCGTATGAACATATGCAGTGTGTGTGTGTATGTCTCTTATCTAATGCAAAATCATGCGGTTTACTGATCCAGTTGACCTCCTTAATGCGAGTCATGAGAGTGTCATGCGTCCAATATGTATGCAATATCCTTAATCATGTAAATACTATATATGTGCATATTAACTCATCCATATGCAACATCATATGATAACACTTAAAGTTTCAATCCATATACAAATACATTCATATGCATATGCAATATGAAAGTGACTGAGCCGATCTGGTGTCTAATGTGTGTATATGCATCCACGAGCACCCACTAGCAAACACTTGCAACCACTTGATTCCACCAAACATAGCATGTCTCAAACACATGTTTTTATCCATTGTCTTCTACATAAGGATCGAGAATAGGGCTGAGAGGATATACTCAAAAGATAAAGACTAGCATGCAAATAGACTTCATAGAAAAAGAGGAATCAAGGATATACCCTCAAAAAGTGTATGATGCGCGTATTTAGTCTTCGATCATCTAAGTCGCATCTTCTAGAGCCTCACTCCACTGTACCTTAACTAATTTAACTTCATGGTTGTGAAGCTTCTCTACCTCCATTTCCAAAACCCACTAGTAAAGATAGGACCTCGATCACTTACTATGCTAGAGGGTATCCAATGTAGTCAAACTATCTTTCCAAGATAAATAGATGTTAACCATGATACCAAGTGTATATACTAAGATGATAGGAGGTCTCCCTTTTACTTAGCTTATCCATCATGTTACAAATCTGAGGGTCTAAAGCTAAAGGTTTCTATGTACTTTTTACCTCTCTTAAGGTCAGTCTTACTTAGGGCGCCTGCCACAACCATCTATTTCTCAAGCAAACCATCCTAGTCGAACTCGACATCCCTCAAGTACAAGCCCCAAAGGCCTAAACCAATATCAGACAAGCACCCAAGGAATACCTCCTCCGAATTTGGATGATTTATGTGAGATGATACTAGCAAAATAACCAAACAATTGAGCACTTAACCGACCCTGGTTATCGTTTCCAATCTTGCTCCAAAACTATCATTGATCGCATAAATGGCTTTGCATTTTCAACTAGATATATGCGAAAGTCTGTCTCGAGTTTTAGGGGGAAAACCCCTACCCTAATCAAAAATCTTGCGTGCTCATAGACTACTCCAACGAATCAAAAATCGTCGATAGATACATAAAGTGATTCTAGGTAGCTAAGACAAACTGATCCCTTAGGATCGCACGAAATCTCGAGGGTATTCCCGAGGCAAGTCGAATGTCTAACTACCCTTCTTTCACAATTACTAGCTAACCAATCCATGCCTAGAATCAGCCCATAGCCCATGAAACCAAAACATAAGTATTACACTTAGACTCAATACTTAATATAGCAATTCTCAAACCCTTACAAACCAAAGATAAATGAGCCGAACCATAAATTGGATTTGAGACAATAATGGGATCTTCTATTATACAAGTACTAAGGTGCAGAGACTCTACTATGGAAGCAGATATAAACGAATGTGAAGCGCTAAAATCAAAAGAGTACTAACATGATGATCAAAAGAAAAACTAGACTTTTTCAACATAAACTTTACTACCTCTCTCAGGTATGCTGGCGGTGAGAGCATGCATTTGCTCTCCTGAAAATCCTGTCATTTGTCCTTGCCCTTGTCCTTAGTTATACGACTCGTTATACCATAATAAAGATACTTCCTCTTCTCCTGTGATTCTTCCACTTACACCTCTTTCTTTTTACCTCCTTTGTGAACCAAGTCCATATCCATGAGTTCCTCATCCTTGGGTTGTGCTTCTTAGCAAAATTCCCTCAGTATCATCTTTACTATCCTTGTGTAACACGTTGACAAGTCTCTCGAAAGCTGCCTCCATCGCACGGAGAATCCTACAAAGCTCGAAGGAAAATTAGCCGTAGGTGAAACTACAGTGGCTATAGATGGAATTTGGGCAATTCTTCGCCCTTTGACAGGTGTCGTAGTTTCATCAAGCCTGCAGAACCATGCCGCGATGAGGTTACCTCCCAGAAAGCCAGGAGCCCCGGAGACTCAGGAAAGAAGGGAACAAGGATTCAAAATAGAGGATCAAAAGATAGTGCATATGGATTTGGGGAATATGCCTTTAAAACAAAACTTTTCTTTTGAAAATGCTTCTTTTAAAACCGTTTTGAAAATAAATTTTCAAATCTTTTGTCTGATCCGGTAACCTTCAGCTCTAATACCAAGTGAAACATCCCTCCTCCGTTAAGGTCACTCACAAAGGGAATGCTTTAACTTTGGCAGAGCATTTTAGGTAAAAGATGCAGATAAATTACAAGACAGACAAATAAAGCAGCAGAAAATAAAGTCATTTTATAAAAAAATATGTTTCAGTCAAGCTTTTACAATAGTTGTCTTAATCATACCGAAAGTAATACATAGAACTTCTGTCTTGATTTAAAAAATTCCAAATATAAAAGAAGATGCATGAACCATCCATAACAGAGGAAGAGAGAGTCCAAAGCAATACATCAACTATATTCGAGCTTGGAAAGAAAACTGAGCTAAGTGGTAACATTTCCTCCCTGTGCACCTAGGGGGACGGAAGAAAAGAGGCGAAACAAAACTAGGTCAGACATAAGTCTGGTAAGTTCAGTGACTTTCAGCATATAAACAGGCAAAAGCATCATGACATGAATAAACTGAATATAAGACAATACCGTGAGAATAAGGACAACAAGATAACATACGATTAGTATAGATATGATAAGGCAATATAAACTGAATGCGCTTCTACTCTTTCTCTGCTTCACTACTACCTTGCTATTCTGATTTATATATACACTACGCCATAGATGACCTATCGAAACGAAAACCCATGGTGTTGCTAGCTACAATGTTGCCATTGCTATGATGTTTTTTGTCTATTGCAACGCACGTTTCAATGTGTTACCATAGATATCAACATGTGTTGCAGTAGCCACGTGAATAAAATTAGTAATCCGCGTCAACAATATCCAACGGTCCAGATTAGTGATCCACATCAATCTAATTTCCTTCACCACAGCAGCGATCTTTTACCCAAATTTTCATTTTCCCACTGTAAAATAATTCGCGTTGTCTTCACTTGAGAAAATTGACCGAACTATCTTTCCCTAAATTTTCATTTTACTGCTAAAAAATAATAAAATAATTATCGTTGTTTTCACTTTTCCACTTTCAACCCTAAATCGTTCGAACTCTAAACTAAAATCCCAATTCATATCGCAGGGAATCCCAATTCTTGTTGCCTTTCTTCTTCCCTAAATTCGCCTTCCTCTCAAAAAAAACCTCTTCTTCCTTCTCCTATCATTTTAGTTATCACTGCAGCAAAATTCGACGAGGCAACCACTAATTACGTTGTTCGCTACCAAATAAAGATCCGATTTTGCATGAAATTGCTTCGCTGTTGATCTACTTTCATTACCCTAAGGTACTGTAAATGAATTTTTTGATCTTAACTTACCTTTTTTCGATGATCCATGGTGTTGTACTTCGTCAGTCTGTACATTCATTTTTTAGGCTAATCTGTTTTAGGCTTAACATGAAGGGATTCCTTAGCCATTTAAGTCTTTTTTTCCTCAAACCTACATCGTTAAATATGTTGTTTCACAAAAGTACTTCTTTGGGTTGTGCCTATCATTCCACCTTGTGAGCACAAGTAGAAATCGTAATTCTTTGGGTGTTAGATTTTGTTGTCCACCATACTGCCTGGTGGAACATTGTCCGGGGAATGGAGGTAGAATGTGACAATGCTTTTGAGCACAAAAGTTCGCCGGATAATGTTCCACTGGGCACTATGGGACAATGCCAAATTCAGAGAGGCACTTTCGCTCCCAAGGCCCTTAATCGTAAGTGTTTGTTTATTTAGCCTTGTTAGATGTCATATAGTACACAGTGCATTTATCATATCCACATTTATGCAATCTTTGTTGGTACTTATAAGAGTACACGTCAGTCACAAATTTATTTTATGTTGATGTTTCAGGAATGTAATTGATGTTTCAGGACTGCGGATATCACTGAATATTGCATGATGCGGACATCAATTTCAACTTCAAATTCGTCAACAGCGGCTGCGAGAAAGAACTGCCACCACAATATCCCAGCAAAGTTGAGGACTGTAAAGGTGGGGTCGAATGCGGGGAAGAAGTTTTTTGGTTGCTCCATGTGGTCGGTAAGTATAAATTAGGTTTTTTGTTTTGGTTGCAGATTTTACTCAAGAATTTAATGTATGTGCAGATTGGCGATTGCGGGTATTTTATGTGGCATGACGAAGTGTACGAAATCAACAACAATTCTGAATTGGATGATACTAGTGTTAAATTGATGGAAAAAGAAAAGACTATATTGCAATTGCTCATGGAAAAGAAGACAATTGAAGAAAAGCTGCAGAAGCAAAAGCAAAAGAGGGTAAAAGCCGATGAATTGGTGGCAGATTTGAAGGAAGAGTTGGCCCTAATGCGCATTGACTGTGGAAAACACGAGACAGGAGAAAAATTCTTTGCAAAAGCTTTAGCTATATCTTGGATCATGTTTGGAGTTCTTTTGTGTGTTGTTATGGCAATGTAGAGCAGTGAAGTAACATGAAATAGCATGCATGGGCAGTTTTCAGGTATAATTTTAAGTTTTGCCACATTATAGATTAGTGATAATTTTTGCCACATTGCAGATTAGTGTGCACTTGTATACACATTGTTTAGATCAGTATACACTTGTATACACATTGATCAGTTATGTCACTCAGTTATGTTTTAGATCAGTACACTTGTATCCACATTGTTTAGATCAGTTATGTAACTCACACATTGTTTAGATCAGTACACTTTTATACACATTGTTTAGATCAGTATACTATGTTATACTGATGCAAATGGAATTCAGTTATGAAACTCGGTTTGTGCTGAAAGGAAACTCAGTTATACTATGACCATACTTTGTGCTGAAATGCAATTCAGGCATGCATACCTCTTATTTTGTGCTGAAATGCAACTTATGTATGCAGGTGAAGGAGGCAGTGATGAGGATTTTCAAGAACTTTTGTTAATGAAGGCACTATAGGTACGATGCAGTAGAGGCATTGAACGCATTGAAGGCTTGTGCTATATTTTGAAACTGTTTTAGTTTTATGTAAACATGAATTTAGGACTTGCTGTGTGTTTGTTTTTGAAATGTTTGTAAAATTGAACTTAGTGGCTACGTTTTGTTATTTTGTAGTTGACTACGTACTAGTGTTCCCTGGTTAATTTGAAATAAAAAGTTCTTTGTAAATTTCAGTTTGATGTTATGTTGCCATATATATGATATAATGTTGCAGTATGTGATGTTAAATGTTGTCATAGCTATGATATAGTGTTGCCATTGGGTGGCAAAATTGTTGCTATAAATTTATGCATGTGGGCCCCACAACTGGATTCTGTGGACCCGGGCTACAGATTTCATGGCGATTCCGTAAACGGATCACAGATTATAGTGGGTCCCACATTTTTGTAAATTTAGTACATGCGGCAACAACTGTGCTGATGTTGCCTTAGGATCGAAAATGTGTTGCCTTTGACTCTAAGGCAACACGGCAAAAGGCAACCCCAAAAAAGTGTTGCCACAGATCATTTTTTGCCTGCAGCAACACTATTTGGCACCTACTGCGTCATTTCTCTGGGGTTGGCGTAGGCCATCTATGGCGTAGTGATATATATATATATATATATATATATATATATATATATAGCTCTACACGACCTAACTAGTGTCCCAACTTGTAATCTGTATAAAATGATAACGTGATCCCAACCCCCGTAATTGTGGTAGCCTTCAGGTATACATTTATTATGAGGATTCCACCTCAATCTGCCGAATTGCCATGAATGTGTTAGATGTACCCTTACTACCCTATCGATCGGCTCTTTACTTGCATTAATGTTTCATGTGTCTGTGTCAATCGGCCCTCTCTTGCATGTAGATACGAAGTGCTAGTCCCACCACAAGGTGTATCAATCCTTATGATAGCGACCCGACACGATTCAAGATGCACAATGTATAACTACTAGTACCCAGTGCCTGCTTTTTCCCACTCCGGAGTACGTGCATACCCGTAAACTGTCGGAACCTACACTGACGTCCCCCCTGTTGCTGTTTTGACTGCTTGCAATCAGCCCCGTAATCGTGCCTCACCCTGCCTAGTTCAGGGTACCGTGATAAATCTATGTGGGTTACTGCTGAAATGGGTCCCCGTTACTAGGTTTCCTACTGGTTAAGTTTGTGGGCCTATATTTACTAATATTACCCACCAACTCGATACGTACTTAACCCACCCACTAATTCAAGCTTGTTTATTTAACGGTTAAGTTTTATGGGCCTGTATTTACTAATATTACCCACCAACCCGATATGTACTTAACCCTCCCGCACATTTTGCCATAATGGTTAAGTGTTTTCCATTCATGTTAACTTAACCCACACTTTCATCGTGTCATGTTGGTTAAGTGTTTCTTATTAACTTAACCCTCCTCACTTATCATGTTGGATTTGGTAAGTGTTTCCTATTAACTTAACCCCGTTCGTTCATCAAGTTATATTGGTCAAGTGTTTCTTGTTGACTTAACCCCACGTGTTTGTCTTGTTGTATTGGTTAAGTGTCATCAATCAATTCAAGTTAACTTAACCCACCTACTCATCATGTCAAGTTACTTTGGTTAAGTGTTGCCTTCTTGTGTTAACTTAACCTTACCACAAATCAAGTTGTATTGGTTAAGTGTTGCCCTCTTGTTTTAACTTAACCTTACCACAAATCAAGTTATATTGGTTAAGTGTTTCTTATCACTTAACCCTACTATTCATCATGCTATACTGGTTAAGTGTTTCCTATTAACTTAACCCTAGTCATTCATGTTATATTGGTTAAGTGTTCTTATTACTTAACCCTAGTCATTCATGTTATATTGGTTAAATGTTCCTATTACTTAACCCTAGTCATTCATGTTATATTGGTTAAGTGTTCCTATGAACTTAACCCTAGTCATTCATCTTGTTCATTAGCATTAATTGATTTATTAATGCACCAACCTCTCAATTAGATATGTGTTATTGCGGTTACAGCATGTGTCGGGCGGATCCGGGCAGTTTTACACCCCAACTCAATCTAACCTCGGGTTTTTCTTGGGCATGGTGCACTAACCTTTCACATTAGATAGGTGTTGTTGTGGTTACTGGATGTGTTGGGCGGTTCCGGGCAGTTTTACACTACAACTCAATCTAACCTCGGGTTAGGCACATTCGTCTTTTCACTGATTTACATATTTATAGTTTATATGTAAATTATTCACAATTGTTTTCAATTTCATATTATGCCACATTTACCATAAATGTCCAAGTCTGGATTTATATGCTAATTATCCTAACCATTCATATTCCAATTCTCAAGTTATGCCCAACAAAGCTAATTGCAAGTTATAGCCCCTAAATTCAATTTCGAGTTATTACTCAAAATAGGCTACACCTAATCGTCCAATGTTTGTAATTATAGTCATGCCCCCAAAATTACAACACTCATTATACTTGGCGTTCCCAAACCAATAGTTAGGCCAAATCTTGATTTAATGTTCCAATTTACATTTTACGCCCAATCTAGAATTTAATGCTCAGGTTACCCCAAATTCGCAATAATAACAATTATGCCCAAAACTTGATTTATATGTCAATTTCATACCTTATCATTCATGCCAATTCTAGGTTCAATATGTAAAAATTTACATATTCCATAATTCATGTCAAATTACCCCAATCATGATTCACAGTATAAACTATACCAAATTATAGCCTTTAATTATAGTGCATGCCAATTACCCCAAAATCCCACTTTTAGGCACGTTCAAATTTTACAGTTATCCCTATCTTACTATAGGTTTTCATGCCTAAGCCATAAATGACTATACACACTAATCTTCTTCTTGCAAATCATAATATATATATATATATGCCCCAATTTTATATCTTAAACCACAACATCTACTATGCCTTACATATTTACAGTTCAATTTACGCCCCATATGTCCAATACTTTATGCCTCAAATCTCAAGTCATATGTTCGATACACTTTATGTTTTGAATAAAACACGTGATGTCCTCAAATCAGTTACGTCTCAATTATGCCCAATTATACACAATTTAATACTTTTCCCAATTTTAGTGCTAATCATGTCCAAATCATATATTATGCCCAATTTTAATGCTGGCCATGTTCAAATCATATATCATACCCAATTTTATTTCCAACGTACGTTCATCTCTTATGAGATTTGGCTCAAGCTCGTAGTAGCATAGCTATAAAACAAAAAGGGAAGAAGGAAAAAAGAGACAAAGAATGGACATAATATTATCAATGAGATGGATCCAAAGGATATAGAAAGACAGATAAAAATAGGTATAATCTCAGATCCAGGTTTATTACAATGTCAGAACCACAATTAACTTTTATTTCTGAAAGTAACATGAACTTACAAATTACAGAACGGTCTTGAATTCTGGGATCTGTATTATGAAACTAAATAGCTCTCCCTTGAAGTAGACTATTTTGTTCTTCTAATTTAGATTTGATTCTTAGAAAATAGTTGTTAAAGTCATTGAATTTGCCTTTGAATCTCTACTAGAATTCTAACTTGATTCTACGAAGGACTTGAGCAGCATAACCCCGTCTTTGATTTATTTTGATATGAATTAGGGTATAGTATAGGCATAATGAAGTTGTGTAGAGTAACTATAGCCTTAGGGGTGTTTATATAGCATAGGGATCAACGAATCTGGTCAGAACAGGCGTCCAAATGCAGAAAAATGAACTTGTCCTCGGATCTGGAAATAGGGGGAGGTCGACCACCAGGTCGACCCCCTGGTCGACCTGTGTGACCCAGGTTGACCCCTAGGTCGACCCCCTGGTCGACCTGGGTCCTGGGTGGGAAATTTCTCGCCCAGCCCGGGTGTGTGATTTGAATTTCGAATTTCAAACCTGAGCTGTTTTATTTAAATCTCTGAAACTTCTGAAGGTCATAACTTCTTCATACGAAGTCCAATTTACGCAAACTCAGACTCTATCTCAAGCAGAATTCCGAGACAAACACAATGACATAACACGTTTCCCTTAATTCTTCACTTAAAAATTAAGTATACTTCAATTTGGGTGTTACATCTTAGTGAGTGATTCTTCACTTAAAAATTAAGTATACTTCAATTTGGGTGTTACATCTTAGTGAGTGACATTAAGGGACGTTGGGTGTCACACTTGGTATTAGAGCTGAAGGTTACCAGATTGGATAAAAGATTTTGAAAATTATTTTCAAAAAGGTTTTGAAAGAAAGCATTGTCAAAAGAAAAGTCTATTTTGAAAAATATATTCCCCCAAAACCATATGTAATATCTTTCGATTCTCTATTTGAATCCCTTTCCTTTTCTTTTCAACATGTCTGAGGAACCTAATATTCCTGAGGGCATTATGATGTCAGGCTAGTTCCGTAGGTATCTTGAGGCCACGGCTCTACCGGAGGCCAAGTAGATGTTCATCCCCCAGCTGCACCTGTTGTTCCTCTTCCTTCTCCTCCGCCGCGTGCTGAAATTTTCTCTAAGATATGCAAGGATTTCTTTTCAATGGGCGGAAAGCATTTCCGTGGAACCAGAACTTTCATAGAGGTAAGGAATTGGCTAAAAGAGACGGAGGATCTGTTTGGAATTTTCAAAGTAGATGATCGCAGGAAGATTCAATTAGCCGCCTGGCTGCTAAAAGATGAAGCTTCGTTCTGGTGGGAAGTGACGCAAGCAGGGCATCCACTAGAGACTTGGGATGATTTCCGACAGAGGTTTGAAATGAAGTTTCTTTCTCAAGCTGGTAAAAATATGCAAATGGAAAGGTTTCTGAGACTCATGCAAGGAGACATGGCTATCACAGAGTATGTTAACAAATTCAATCAACTGGCGAGGTTTGGGTTGGAGCTTGTGGATACTCTGCATAAGAAAGCTTTGCGGTTTGTCAAAGGACCGAATGGACCCCTTCATGGGTTGGCTATGTCCCATATTCCAATGGGGGCAACTTTTGAGAGGCTTGTTGATATGGCATTGATGCATGAGGAAGATAAAGGTGAAAGGGAAGGAGCTAAGGTTGAGGAAACACAACAAGAAGGTATGGCCCAAGAAAGGACAACAACAACAACAAAAGAAGGGCGGAAAGGATAGCAAGGCTAGGGATAAGAGGAAGTATCATAATTGTGGACGTGAGGGTCATTTGGTCAAGGATTGTAAAAGAAAGAAGAAAGCTTGTTTCAATTGTGGAGAGGTCGTACACTTTTCTAAGGAGTGCTCGAAGAAGAAAGGACAAGGTTAAAGGGAAGGAGCTTCTGGAGGGTTGGTGCATGCTCTCATGACCAGTGCTCTCGATAGAGGTAGTAAAGTTTCCATGGAAGGTTTGATTTCTCTTTCCAATCATCCAGTTAGAACTCTTTTTGGTTCTGGCGCTTCGCATTCTTTTATATCTGATTCTGTGGTTGAGTCTCTACACCTTAGTACTAGTATGGTTTTGGATCTTTTTGTTGTCTCAAACCCCATTGGTGGTACGACTCATTTGTCCATGATTTGTTGGTGTCCATGATTTGTCGGGGTTTGAGAATATCTGTGTTAGGCGTCGAATTTGAATGCAGCGCATATACGCTCGGTTTTATGGGCTATGGTTTGACTCTAGGGATGGATTGGCTTGCCATGTATGGTGCCATTCTGGATTGTGAAAGGAGGGTCGTTAGACTTTTGACTTGCCATGGGAGGACCCTCGAGATTTCTTGTGACCCAAAGGGGTCTGTCATTCTTAGTTTCCTAGAGTCACTTGATGCATCTATCGATGATCTTCGACCCGTACCTTTAGTCTGTGAGTATCCTGATGTCTTTGAGGAGGTTCAGGGCTTACCTCCGAGGCACGAGATCGATTTTCGTATATACTTGGTGGACAATGCAAAGCCAGTTGCATTGCGTGTGCGCCGTATGGCTCCAAGAGAAAGAAGGGAGCTCGGTAATCAAGTAAGGGAGCTACTTGAGGAAGGGTTTATTAGGCAAAGTATATTTGAATAGGGTTCTCTGGTGGTATTCACAACTAAGGCAGATGGGCCACTTTACTTATGTGTGGACTATAGAGAGTTGAATAAACTCACTAAAATGAATAGGCACCCACTTCCGAGGATAGATGATCTGTTTGATTAGCTTGTTGATGCATTTGTTTTCTCTCAGTAAGACTTTGCCATGAGGTTTCATCAGTTGAGGGTGGCCGAGGACAGTATAGACAATAATGTCCTTAGAACTCCAGATGGTTTCTTGGTGTGGCTTGTTATTCCTTTTGGATTAACGAATGCACCCACCTATTTTTTGATCTGATGAGTAGGGTGTTTCGAGAGTTTCTAAATAAGTTCATTGTAGTCTTTGTCGACGATATCTTGATTTTCTCGAAGAGCAAGGAAGAGAATGCCCAACACTTGAGGGATGTTTTGAAAATTCTCTGTGTTCATCATCTCAAGGTGAAGTTCTCCAAATGTCATTATTGTAGAAAAAAGGTGAGGTTTCTAGGGCATGTGATTTCTAAAGAGGGGATAGCAGTAGATCCCGCATAAGTAGTTCTAGTTCAAGATTAGCAAATCCCAAAGAATGCAACGGAGGTGACAAGTTTTCTCGGATTGGCAGGCTAATATAGGAAGTTCATTAAGGACTATGCAAAAATATCAACCCCACTCACCAGGCTGACGAAGAAGAATCTGATGTTTTCATGGGATATAGATTGTGATTTTGTTTTCCAACGATTGAAGTGGGCTCTAACAACAACTCCAGTCTTGGCCTTGCCGGATGGGAATAAGGTGTTTACAGTATACACTGATGCATGTGGTATAGGGCTTGGTGCGGTTCTAATGCAGGAGGGAAGGGTAGTATGTACGGAGGTAGATAGCTAAGGGTTCATGAGAAGAACTGCCCTACCCATGACTTAGAGTTAACTTCCATAGTGTTAAGGCAACAAAGGTGGATGGAGTTACTGACTTCGAGATTGCTTATACCCCTGGCAAGGGTAATGTGGTAGCAGACGCACTGAGTAAGCAGAGGGTGGCCTTAAGTCCTCTGTTTGTGGAGAGAAAAAGCTTGGAGTTTATATCGACTTTTGACTTTAGACCCTCCACCGAGTTTTTACCTGGCTTATTTGCATCATTGGAAGTGCGACCTACTCTTGTGGATCAGATAGGAGCTACACAGCCAGAGGATCCATATATTTTAGACATCTTGGATAGGCTCAGTAAAGGGAAGACTTCCAGACACTTTAGTAGATATTCCATAGACAATATAGGGTAGTTGCGACAAGGTTGAAGGCCTTGTGTTCCCCAAGTTGGGAGTTTGTTGAAGACAATTGTAACGTCCCGTATTTTTATGGTATAATAATTAATTTATTTAATTATTTAAATAGCTATTTAGATATTTTAAATGGTGTTTAATTAAATAATATTGAATATTTATTTAATATAATAATATAATAACATATTCAATTCCAAAATAATCGAAAATAGCAAAATTTGCAATATTATGTGATTCGGGTAATATAAGATATTAAATCGAGTTTATATTCAAATTATAATAACGAATCTATTTAATAAATGACGTTAGAACGTATAAATTATAATATAATTATAATCGAGCTCGAAATGGCGTAGTAGTTCATAATTTGGCGATTCGAACTTTAATTGAATATACATAATCCATTTTAAGTCAGATTTCTATGAAACAAGAAACATTCGGATCTGGTGAACTATATTTTTCTAATGGAAGAGAAAAAAATATCTAGATTTCATCTTGTAGATTGTGAGTTATGTCCAAATCAAATTTTCAAATAGTCGCTATGGAATTCCTTTATAATTTATAACGATTTATTTAGGTTATAAAAGGATTTTAATATAAATCGAATATTGATATAACTGGGAAATTTGAAATATCGAGTTATAAATCCCGATATATTTATTTTGGAGCTGTATTGTATTCTAATGTGAATATATACGATAATATTAATTTATTAATATGAAATTAAATTGTTTTTAATATATTAATATTTAATTAGTTTATTTAGAGCTTTAGAAAATAACCATTTTTGCAAACGATCTCCGTTTTCGATGAATTAATTTTTTTGGATCCAGAATATTACATTATTGCTAGATTTCAATTTTCATGATTTTTGGAGTCAGTATGTGGCTGTACGGGATTTTAATGTGAAAAATAGTCAATAATTTGACTTTAAAAATACGCTGTGTGAGTAAACGGACCCGGAATTCGACGAAACAAGTTTTGTTGGGTCCGTAATGTCAAACTATGGTTGCATGTCCATTTTCATTGGAATTAGATGTCGTATGTCACTATACAAATTTTTTAAATGATAAATACACATAAAGAATAATTAAAATTTAATAAAATAATTAATATAAAATTATTTAAATTTTCCTATAAATACTGAACCATTCTTCTAGCCCTAACATTTCATTTCTCTGGTCAGACTGATTTCCGTCGTCCTCACTCTTTCTACAGCAAAAAAAATCGTGAGTTTAAAAATCCTAAACTATTCAAACGAAAATCCATAAATCATAATTGTTGTATATCTGTGTTCCCAGAGTCTTTCTCTTCGACTTGATATACATATTGAGGGTTACGGCAACTTTTCATTTTAGTAGAAATTACCCAGCGTGAATTCATATTCGTTAGGGTTCGGAATTGTTGGTGATTGAAGTATTGATTCATGAATGGAGTATAGGTTTTGATCTGGTGGTGGAACATGGCACACATGGTGAAATACGGTTCCAATCTTGTTCGATGTTTGTACAGTAGGTTTCACACGAAGCTGGAGAACGCGTTTCAGCACTCGCGTGCGAGTTATATCTTATTGATATGAGTGGATTGAGGTTTTGATGAGTAGAGCGTTGGTATAATTTGTTTGGATTTTAATGTGAAGATGATGGAGGGAGGGGAGCACAAATATCTGGTCATGGCATGTGTTTTTCTAGAGCAGGGTCGAAGTATAGGGGAGGAAGAAAGTCTGTGTAGATGGAGCAGGTTAATTTGTTTTGGGCCTATGGTGGATTGGGTAAAAGCCCAATAACTCAAGTATTAAATTTAAAACTATTTAAATTGTTATATAAAGTTATAAATTAAATATCCCATCCATACTGTATCAGAGTTTCGAATGGTCGGATTAATTTCGAATGGTCAGATTCGTTGAGATCATATGGACGAGGGCTACACAATGGAACTGATTCATAGTGAATTGGAGCTCGTTACAATTTATAGTGAAATAAATTGCCTAATCTGAATCAACGACAGGTTATCGTTATTCAATGATAAACGTCCAATGCGAGTAAATATCACTAACTCTTCCCAGTTTATATTTTTATAATGTATTTTTAGAATTGATAAATGATGGTTGATTGTAGTGTGATGGGTGTTTGGATTAATTGCTAATTAATTGGTTGAAAATATAGATATAGTTATATAGATATATTGTTAATTAAATATTGATTCTGTTTATCAGAATATTTCATATTGAAATGAAATTGATGTTAATTATATTGTTTAACATCTGTGGATGCAGGGAAACAGGTTGGAGAGATCCAACTGGATTCCTCAATATTTATAATATTGTTTTTTTATATATTGTAATATATGATGTGATATATAATCTATGATTGATTATGATGACAATGGTCTTTTTAAATTGTATTTAAATACCATAAGCAATATTGGAATGTAAAAGCGAATTTTCAAAGTGTATATTGAAAATAAAATATTTATATAAAGTCAAAGGATTTTATAAAAAGGGAATATTTCGGAAATAATTAGGATTATAAAAGGAAATATTTTAAAATAAATAGAATTATAAAAGGAAATATTTAGAAAATAAATATAATTATAAAAAGGAAATGGCGAGATATAAAAGACTTATGAGATATGGATTTAAAGTAGATTTTAAATAGATATTGTTTTAACGAATAGATTGAGAAGATTTATTTATAAATAATGTTTTATAAATTAAGTAAAATATTTATCATTTGATAAATGGAATATATAAATCAGAATTTATATAGAGAAGTAAAATCAGTTTCAACACCGATATTTGAAATAGAATGTGAAGGTAGCAGTTATAAAGGGATTTTTAATGAGATTATAAATGCTGAAAATAAATAAGATTTTTACGAATAATTCTATAAATTAAAAGTATAAATAGAATTTGGGTTTGAGATATTGTTTTTAAATTTGCGAAATCAAACTGTTTTGATTTGATAATAGAACTATTATTCACATTTGATATGAATAATAGATTTAAGCAAATAAATTAAGAAATGAAAATATTATAAAGGAAATTGGCTTTTGAAATAGGAATTTAAAATGGAGTTAAGGAAGTTAAGAAACTGACTAGAGATCAGTTATATTAAACAACTTTCTGGGTATCGATCTGATGTTGGTTTCGGCCTTCGGGGTTTTTACTTATAAAGCTGATCTCTTACTAGTTTACAGTTAGAGATTGACAGTTGTGGAAGGATAGTGATGCGTGAATAAAAAATGGAAACGTTTTCCAATTTTAATAACGTATATTTTCTAAATTTAGAAAATAAGAATTTATGAATATATGGAAACGGGAAATGGGGAAAGAGTAAATTAATTTAAAGGGAAAAATGTTGATTGATGATTGATCGATAAAATTTCCATTTATAAATAAGATCATTGTGTGTATGGGTGTTTCCTTCGATAGTTAAATAACCAACTATCAAAGATTTGAACATTTTTCCGTCATCAATACAGAGAGACCGGGATCAGATTAATTATCTGGAAACCACTCTATATGGAGATTAACATTGCAAATCAAATATGATGAAGATAATTGAAGACGGGGTTTATGCAAGGGCTGTTCTGGCAAATCCTAGGTAGAAATTTCCTAAAATGGATTTACAGAATAGTGCCTTCGGTTTGTCCAGTCCCATGGCAACCTGTATGGAAGAATGTCTGATAGAGTATATTTAATAGATCGCATAAGTTGATCCCTTCAAACGTATTTTCGTTTGGTGGAGGAGGAATTCGTTTCTCTTAGTTGTATACCAATGGTATTTTTGGAGAAATCAATTTGTGATTTGGCGGGTATGACGGTGTGGCATTCAAAGTGAATAAAGGTGTGATATGTATGTTATGACCTCAAGCCTCACAACCACGAAATGGTATAAAAATCGGGTAGGTTGCATAGCTAAGTGGGTAGCTCCCAATTAGGGTATATTTTCACCTGATCTAGAGAAATTTCATTTACTTCTTTAACCTATTTCGATGTTGTCCCTTTCGGGAAACGGTTGCTGATCCCAACCGTTGGTGATAATACGTTCAGAACACTTAAAATGAAATGAGTGACCGGTCATGTTTAGCCCAGGTTGCAAGATGTTCTTGTTGAACCCGGTTTATTCCTCTCTAGAGATATACTGTCCACTACTACAAAAGTGGGCATATTCGACACTATTTTTATGTGGCCGTAGATTAAAAAAAGCTTTGCCGTAGGCCATTTTTTCAAATAGGCAACACCAGGGGGGCGTGGCATCCGCGGCCGTTGCATTAGCCACCTAAGGCAACACTTTTGCCCATCTACGACCACAGAAAGAAAGTGTTGCATTATAGCCATAATGCAACACTATTTGCACGTAATGCAACACTATTCAGCGTTGCCTTAAGCATTAGTTAGGGTCTGGCTTCCAGTGCCGCCACGTCAGCTTTCCACGTCAGCTGTCTACGTGTCACACGACACGTCATCTCTCCATGTCAGCACTCCACGTGTCACATGCCACACCAGCTATCCACGTCACATGTGGGGTCCACGTGCGATGGGTAAGCAATTATATTTAATGTAATGCAACACCACTACAATATGTAATGCAACACCATTACAATGAAATGCAATATCAATAAAAGCTAACGCAACAGTAGAAGAAGGAAAATGCAACACTAATTTGATAGAAATACAATGCTTTAATTAAATATTTTGCAATATAGGTTTTGTACAAGAAACTCATCCAAAGCAATTGTTTTAATTATCCAAATATCAAAACTCAAAAATCAGCAACACCGTTTTGTTCATTGTATACAGTAAGCTCGAACTACTTCAAGAATAGGTGCACGACATAAGGGACATTATCCTGATCCATTCCTGGCCAATTCTTTAGCGAATTCTGAACATGTACACATGTGTCCACACCTGCAAAATGTATTACTCATTTATATATATGAATCATATATATGCAGCAATCCGATTGCAATAGGAAATATATATATATATATATATATATATATATATATATATGTATGTTAGTATGTACCTATATATGAATCATATATATGCAGCAATCCGATCTACAAAATGTATCCCTCTGCCTTCCAGAATTAAATATGCACCTGATCAAATGATAACAAGTTATTTGATAAGTGGTGGCATCGAATGGCCATTGGCCTTCTTAGTAAAATGTTATGAACACAATTATTACAATTGACTTACTGACCATTGGCGATTGGTCACTCATGCCAGCCAACAAATAAGCAATTTCATATGGCCATTCGTCTTCTGAGCAAAAAGTTTTCAGTTCCCATATTACTGCCACGTACAGTGTGTCACTTCATATCCTGTCAAGCTTCAGAAGCATATCGTCATCTACATCTTCAACTCCTAAACAAAACTCCATCGTCAAAAGTTAAAAAAAACAATGGAGGACTCTTCACTATGCATCACTGCCACTGTTCTTTCAGGACATTGGACTTACGAATTTGTGCATCTCACGCTTAGGCATACGCTGAAGCTTAATGAGGAGTGGACTATACGGGTTATACCCAAAAACTCTTTTCTAATAACATGCCCATCTTACAGTACGCGTGATCATGCGCTAATGTTGAAACTTTTTACAAAAATTGGAGGTGCTTTTTATGTGCAACAATGGTCTGCTGAAGAATTTGAGCCTGAACCAGCGTTCGAGGCAGAATCATGGGCCAGAGTTGTTGGCTTTCCCGAGTTCCTGAAGACAAATGTTCCTGCAATAAAAGAATTAATGACGCCAATGGGAAATGTGTGTGAAATTGACGACTGTCATTGGTCTCGAATTGACCATAGATCATTATACCTGAAAATGGAATTTTATGAAGGCATTGGCTTGGAGAATGTTTTTGCTGCTCGATTCGACAACAAGAAATACATCATTAGGGTTGAGCGCACCACACATACTCATCCTTTGACGAGGCCTGAAATTCTGTTTGTGAGCAATAGGGAGGAACCGGTGGTACCATTTTTTTGTGATCATAGGTAAATTTTACTTCCATCCACAGTTTCTTATAGTGAGACACAACCACACATGCACACACTCACATACATACATACAAGGTTATAATGCTCCACCCAAGATTCTGAAATAATAATACAAACTGGTGCTCTGTTAGTTGTACATAGATGTGGTTGTGTGGCTTGAATTTGAGACACTATTATTGTATGGCTTGAATTTCCTTCAGATGTGGTTACATGTCAAATTGTTTGATGTGTGTTACATGTCAAATTGTTTGATAATTAAGGCATATAAACTCGTAGGTGGATCACATTATTTGAGAATTGAATCATATAATATATTAGGTGGATCACAAAATGTTTACAGAAATAAAAGTTTGATCATATAATATATTAGGTGGATCACAAAATGTTTAAAGAAATAGAATTAACATACCTATTGAAGTTTAATCATCCAAAGATCACTTTGTCCTCCACAACAAGAAATTCTGGTTTGGTCGCTGACTATGCTCTATCCTTAACAACCACTCTGACATAGACAATGACTCTAACATGGACAATGACTCTGACATGGATGCTGGTGCTGATGCTGGTGTGGATGCTGGTGATGATGCTGGTGATGACTGGTGATGTTTGTGGATGTTGGTTTTATTCTGCTGGTAATGATTTTTGGCTTGAAATTTTGTGAATATTTGTGAAACTTTGTGTGGTTGTGGAAGTTTGTGATGACTGGTGATGACTGATGATGGATGCTGGTGAATGTTTTTGAATGTTTGTGAATGGTACGTTGTTTTGTTTGTGAATGCTGGTGATTTTTTAAAATCTCTGCGTACGTCTCTGGTGTATACTTATGATACTTGTGCGTGTATACTTGTGCGTGCCTTCAGATGGCTGCCTTACGATACTTGTGCGTGCATGTATACTTGTGCGCGCGTGTATACTTATGCGTGTCTACTTGAGCGTGTGTACTTGTGCGTGTATACTTATGATACTTGAGCTTGTATACTTGTGATACTTGTGCGTGTATACTTGTGCGTGTATACTTATGATACTTGAGCGTGTGTACTTGTGCGTGTATACTTATGATACTTGAGCTTGTATACTTGTGATACTTATGCGTGTATACTTGTGCGTGTATATTTATGATACTTGTGCATGTATACTTGTTCGTGCGTGTATACTTGTGAGTGTATATATGCACTGCGTGTATGATGTGTATTGTAATAAAACGAAAATGCTTGAGTGCCCGCTTCAGATTTTGTCAAAATCTGCGGTAAGAGGCTTAAAATTCGGATGTCACTGCAGTGCATACACACCGCAGTGCAAATTAACCTCAAGCATACAAATTAACCGCAGTGTAAGGTATGAACCTCAAGCAGTGCAAATTAACCGCAGTCCCCATTCCTTAACTAGCTCGACCTCTATAATAAACCAATGTCTTTTTCATGCCAGTAGCCCGGTTCTCATGGTTTATTGCTGGGTATAATTTTCGAATAAACCTCAGCATAATCCCAAATCCCAAATCAATAATAAGCGCAACTAATTACTCATAAGCGAATGGGTTTTCCAAAATGTAACAAATGAACTAATTACTAATTACTCATAATCCAATCTATAATAAGCGCAACTAATTCACAGTGCAATACAAACTGAACCTGAGGGAAAAAACTGGCGATGTCAGCGCCCTGAGCAATCAAAACTAGAAAGCGTTTCAAAGCTTTATCCTTTTCGGAATAGAATTTGCTGTCGAGGAGAGGATCGATACTGACGTGAATTTAGGTTTAAATTTTTGTCAATAGTAAAAAGGGGAAAAAACGATTAGATGATAGAGAAGAAAACGATTTCATGAAGGGAGAAGATCGCGCCAAAATTTCGTCAAAAGAATGAAATGACGTGGCTGTCAATGATTGGATGATGGCTAACATTAAGATCATCAGATCCATAGATGGTTTGAACCATTGGATTAATCTTTCATCTACGGTTGGGATTTTTATATGTTGATAACGCGGATAGCTGAGCTGGATTATATATACGTAATGCTACGCTTTTAACTGGTGTTGCACATCAGAACACTAAAATTCCCACCGCAACAGTGCATCCACGTATAATGCAACAACATATGAATGCTGTTGCAGAAGCTCGAAGAAATCATAGTTTTCGCCACACTTTTCATGCAACGCACACAAATTAGTGTCGAATATGCCAACTTTTGTAGTAGTGGTCGGAAGGTGGTCCCATACCTTGCCAGTTGGAATCCATTACCAAAGAAGTGTCTGTGGCTTTTGATTTTGTATTATACATATGTGGAACGTGAGATGAAAGCATTCTACTAGATTACTATTTATTTTATTTAGACATTATAATAATATCAAAAGAGTATGGATTTTAAAAGAATGTTTTGGGTTATCATAAGGTAAAAACCATCCGTGTTTATGTGTGGATTGGTCTTATGATTATTCTTTCTTTTAAAAGTTAAGCAAATGGTTGTAGTTTACTCACACCAGTCACATGACTGGCCCAGAGTTTATTTTGTTTTGTTCTCCCTAAACTCTTGGGTGCCCAATTTTTTATGGGCAGTCAAGTAGTCGGTATTTTACAGATATACTTGGAGAGCTGGGGCAGGAGACTTCAGGATTATATAGCTATTGTTATTTTCGTTGTGTTGTAAGTTTTGTACTCTGATAATAGTATTGTATACAGATACTAGTTTTATTCCAAAGTTATGTTATATAATATATTTTATTCGTTCCGCTGTGAGATTCGTATTTAGTTTGTGCTGTTGTTATGTTCTTCTTCTATTCTAATTTTCTATCTTATCTATTCTCACCCTCTAACTTCTTTCTACTAACGTTCCAGTATTTTCGATGTTTGAATAGTCCACACGGTATGTTGTGTCGATTTTCGGGGTCAAAAATTCTAGTTCGTTACAGTGGTATCAGAGCTAAAGGTTAAGTATTTACGTTGGCTCTGTGGTGTAACTCGATAGAGATGGGGTTAGTAATACCCTAGATTGAGTTTGAGTGTGTGTGTATATATATATATATATATGAGCGTGTATTTGTTATTTGATATAAAATGATTTTATATTGTGGAGCTTTATTGGTTAAGTTGTTTATGAGTTTTGGTCGATCAGTTTGATCCACTATATCGTTAGGGGTTTCTAAACACTCAATACGATGAACCAACACGGTATGTTTTGAAAAGAGGGTAAATGAAATAATTTTACCAAAATTATATTTTGATATAGAAAAAAGTATGTATATATATTGAAATTATTATAATATATATTGGATGTGTTAGTTGTAATTATAATTGAATAAGATTATAAATCGAGATGGTTATAAATAACTAATCAAAATTAGTATAAGAGTGATATATAAATTCAGATGAATTAAAACTGAATTTAAATCAGAATTGAAATTAAAACCCTGGAAATTTGGAGAGGTGTTTGTAAATGGACTTGGATTAAATATCTGAGAATTTTAAATTCCTGAGAGATTTTAAATTGTTTTACAAGCATTGTGAATGGTATTTTGACATGTATTTCAAAATAGAAGTGTTTAGAAATGGTTTTGAAAGTATAGTATTGAACTCGCTTCAGTCATTGGGAAATAACTCTGATGATGCTGGCCACATCAATAGTGCTCATTTTCGAGTTGTAAAGTGACGGATTACTACCAAATATTTTGTGTTGAATTGTTTTGAGAAACGAGTTGTTTGAAATCCGATAAGGAATATTTGGTTTTAGAAAAAACTAAGTTATTTAAAATTCCCGAGAGAGATTGTTTAAAATAAAAATAAACTAAACAGATTTTGTGAAAACAAATTAAGATTAAAATAAAGCCAGTTAAGTGGTAATTGAACTGGATTAGAATGATATCGAGGAAATTTGGATATGTGAGATAGGAATCTGAACTGGTACTGGATTGGTAAGTTAAGAGTTTGAAATCAAGAATGGATTTGAGTTTGAAATATAATTCAGCTTGGATAAGCGAGTGGTTTGGTTCTGAGGATAATTTGATTGGAGATCGACTGGGATGACATTGATATATGTTGAAGTGGTTGCAGATAGAAATGATTTAATGATATGCCCGACAAAAAGGTACAAGTTTATATTTTATATGAGTGTGAGATTTATGAGCCGATTTGGCAAGCGGCTTGGCTATTTGATTTTCTTTTGGATTGGAGATGGGCTAGAGAGGCGAGTTGTAGTTGTACCGATTGAGCCATACAAAGAAGACATTGGCGAAATTTTCCGAAAATTTAAGGTGTTAGAAAACTTTTGGGATTTTTGAAAATTTTTGTCAGTAGAAATGAATTAATATTTTAACTGAATTAATTGGTTCAGTTGAAATTGAAGTAAAAAGTAAACAAATAATTTTTAACCCAGTTAATAGGGTTTGTTTTCTACCTTAGCAATTTCGAGGACGAAATTATTTTAAGGGGGAGATTGTAACGTCCCGTATTTTTATGGTGTAATAATTAATTATTTAAATAGTGATTTAGAGATTTTAGATGGTTTTTTAATAAATAATATTGAATATTTAATTAATATAATAATATAATAACATATTTAATTTTGAAATAATCGAAAATAGCAGAATTTGCAATATTATGTGATTCGGATAATATAAGATATTCAATCAAGTTTATATTCAAATTTATAATAATGAATCTATTTAATAAATGATGTTAGAACATATAAATTATAATATAATTATAATCGAGCTCGAAACGGCGCGGTAGTTCGTAATTTGGCGATTCGAACTTTAATTGAATATACAGAATCCATTTTAAGTCAGATTTCTGTGAAATAAGAAATGTTCGGATCTGGTGAACTATATTTTTCTAGTGGAAGAGAAAAATCGAGATCTCATCTTGTAGATTGTGAGTTATGTCCAAATCAAATTTTCAAAAAGTCTCTATGGAATTCCTTTATAATTTATAACTGTTTATTTATACTATAAAAGGATTTAAATATAAATCGATTATCGATATAACTGGGAACTTTGAAATATCGAGTTATAATTCCCAATATATTTATTTTGGAGCTATATGACATTCTAATGCGAATATATATGATAATATTAATTTATTAATATTAAATTAAATTGTTTTTAAACATATTAATATTTAATTGGTTTATTTAGAGCCTTAGAAAATAACCATTTTTGCAAACGATCTCTGTTTTCGACGAAATTAATTTTGTTGGAACCGGAATATTAAATTATTGCTAGATTTAAATTTTCGTGATTTTTGAAGTCAGTAAGTGGCCGTACGAATTTTTAATGTGAAAATAGTCAATAATTTGACTTTAAAAATGCGTTGTGTGAGCAAACGAACTCGGAATTCGACGAAACAAGTTTTGTTGGGTCCGTAATGTCAAACAATAGTTGTATGTCCATTTTCATTGGAGTTGGATGTCATATGTGACTACATTGATATTTTAACAATAAATACACATAATGATTGATTAAAATTTAATAAAATAATGAATATAAAATTATTTAAATTTTCCTATAAATACCAAACCATTCTCCTAACCCTAAACATTTCATTTCTCTAGTCATACAGATTTCCGCCGTCCACGTTCTTTCTACAGCAAAACAAATAAATCATGAGTTTAAAAATCCTAAACTATTCAAACAAAAATTTATAAATAATAATTGTTGTATATCTATGATCCCGGAGTCTTTCTCTTTGACTTGATATACATCTTGAGGGGTACAACAACTTTTCAGTTTGGTAGAAATTACCCAGCGTGAGTTCATATTCGTTAGGGTTCGAAATTTTTGGTGATTGAAGTATTGATTCATGAATTGAGTATCGGTTTTAACCTGGTGGTGGAAAATGGCACACATTGGCTAAGTTTGGTGAAACACGGTTCCAATCTTATTCGATGTTTGTACTGTAGGTTTCGCGTGAAGTTGGAGAATGCGTTTCAGCACTCGCGTGCGAGTTATATCTTATTGATATGAATGGATCTAGATTTTGATGAGTAGAGCATTGGTATAATTTGTTTGGATTTTAATGTGAAGATGAAGGAGGGAGGCGAGCCCAAATATCCGGTCATGGCATGTGTTTATCTAGAGCAGGGTCGAAGTATAGGGGAGGAAGAAAGTCTATATAGATGGAGCAGGTTAATTTGTTTTGGGCCTATGGTGGATTGGGTAAAAGCCCTATAACTCAAGTATTAAATTCAAAACTATTTAAATTGTTATATAAACTTGTAAATTAAATATCTCATCCACCCTGTATCAGAATTTCGAACGGTCAGATCCATTGGGATCGTATGGACGAAGGCTACACAATGGAACTAATTCAGAATGAATTGGAGCTCGCTACAATTTATAGCGAAATAAATTGCTTGATCTGAATCAACTACAGTTTATCGTTATTTAACGATAAACGTCCAACATGAGTAAATCTCACTAACTCTTCCCAGTTTATATTTTTATAATGTATTTTTAGAATTGATAAATGATGGTTGATTGTTGTGTGATGGGTGTTTAGATTAATTGCTGTGAAAATATAGATCTAGTTATATATATATAATGTTAATTAAATATTGATTCTTTTTATCAAAATATTTCATATTGAAATGAAATTGATGTTAATTATATTGTTTAACATCTGTGGATGTAGGGAAATAGGTTGGAGGGATCAAACTAGATTCCTCAATATTTATAATAAATTATTTTCATATATTTTAATATATGATGTGAAATATAAAATGTCATTGATTATGAAAATTCAAGTGATGTTTTTAAGGCCAAGAAAATCAAATCATTTGTTTCCAGTCATGCCACAAATTTTAGAAAACAATATTGGGAATTAAACCATTCGAGCATTTTTAGAAAACAGATATTCACGGTAGGTATTCCAGGAAATTAATCACGAAAATCACACTAAAGTCAAAGCCGAATCACAAGAAATCAGATAGACGTTTAGGGATTCTGAACCCTATTTATATAATGTTTCGTCACTGGTAATTTTCATTCAAGTTCGAGTATAAATAAAACAAAATTCGAGTTGAAAATTCATACTAGAGATTTAGCGAATAATCTTAGATGCAATCAAAGAATCTTAGCTCGACTAAAGCAAAGGAGCAGTGCAACTGGAAATCAAAGCAATTTTGAAGAGGACTGGAAAGAAGAAACTTTATAAACCCTATTTTTAATCGCCTCTGCCATTTTTATCTTCTAGAGTTGCAACGGGTTAAAAGAAAATAAGTTGGCCAAGATTAAACAAGACTAACCCACTTTCGATTAGGTGAGAAAATCCTTCATTAAATTGTTTATGTATTAGGGTTTTAATTTTTAGCTTGTTAGGTCTTAAGTTTTATTGTATTGTAATTTTTATTTTGAACTCTACTTTAACCAGGTTACAAACTACCGGGATTGTAGTTTGGGGATTACGAGCTTGTAACTCGGGGAAAATCTGATCTTGGGGTCAAAGATCATTGCAGGGTTTTGAACGTAGGATTAGAACAGTTGTGAGCAGGTGTCTCAAATTTACAGGGATTTTTTAAGCATAGGGATTGTTTTAATTCTAGTAGAAACCTTGGGAATGCAGCATTAGGTAGGGGTTTGCCGAAGCTAGGTAAAATCTATGTCATTTATTTTCTGCATTTATTTTCTCTGTTGCAATCTATGTTGTCATAATTTTAATATCTCGTAAAATTGCAATAAACCCTATTCATCCCCCGTCTATGGTTAATCAAGGTCCAACAAGTGGTATCATAGATTGGTATTTCATTAAATCTAGAGTCGTGTTTTCCTCTAATTGTCAATCCAACGAGAATCAATCCTGTCGTATTCCAATTATTTTTTATGGTATAGATTTTTTAAATTGGAAATCAGAAATGGAATCCTATTTTAAATCTGTTAATACTGAATGTTGGGATATGGTTAACAACGGAGGAGCTATGGTGGATAAGAATAATGTAGTTATTAATTCTCGTGCTATGCATATCTTATATTCTTATATTAATGATGAGCAATATAACATTATCTCCCATTGTTTAAATTCACAATAAATCCGTGGAAACTCTCGATACATCACATGAAAGAAAGGACAACTTCTCAAAACCCCAGAATGTCAACTCATATTCAGTTTTGCGTTTAACCGGTATTACTAATGGAAATTCAGATGGATGAAACGACAGGGACTAAATAGACGATGAGATAGAAAATTTCTCATATGAAGATTTACTTTATATGTGTTGTGATTTAACTAAAACTGTTGATAATCTCCAATGAAAAAACAAATCTCTAAAATCTAAAAATCTGGAATTGACCAGCAAAAATAATGTGTTGGAATTAAAATTCAAAAACTCCGACGGCAAAAATTGTATGAATTTGAAAACTGGGTTAGCTCATCTCAATAAAAAAAATCAATAGCTTGATAAAGAAATCATGAGTTTAATACAAAATGAGGATGAACTAATTTGTAAGAACGATGCTTTGCAAATAGAGTTGGATAAGATTAATTCTAAACATGATTTTTGTGAGAAGCAAAGTCTGCTAAAAACATAACCAATCCTGAATGAGCTTAAAAAAGAAATTGCGAAATTCAAAGAACTTTAAAAACTTGAGTTTGTAAAGCAAAATCGTTTTGATTCTGAGATCTCTGAATCCAAAACTAAAATCAAAATGCTTGAAGAAGAAAATATGGTTTTGAAGCAAAATGATTCTGAGAAAAGAGAAATTGAGATTGACTGTTGCTCTAAGCTGATAAATGAGAATATCCTTTTGAAATCGAAAATCAACGGTCTTGAGTTGAGTTTGAAACATTTTTTAACTAAAGAAAAATCATTGAACAGTTATTGAAAAATCAATTTACTGCTCGGAATAAATGTGGGCTCAGTTTTGGTAATTCTAATGATTTAAAAATCCTTCAAATTGCATTGAAAAGAATCGACTAGAAAATCCAGACTCTTAAATTTTTAAAGGATTTTGTAATCATAAACAAATGAAAACTTTTTTATAAACAATCCATCTAAAAAAAATTTGAATCCCAAAAGGAAATCAACTGAACTCAAGAAAAACTAAACAGATTTGAGTTCGTAAGGGTACAAAGGTAAATTCAAATGGATTGTTATTTGAACTAGTCTGGGTACCGAAAGTCATGAACACTATTAAGAGTGGTTTTACAAATTTTGTTAGACTACTCGATCCTCTAAACTCTTAGGTACTGAAGGTGACTATGGAAAAACTTTGCGAAAGAGAGATTGAATTCAATTTGTTCTACATTATGGAATCATTCATAGTTCCTTACCCAAGATTGTTGAGTGAGAGAATCCACAGTGTCTTTTGAAAATTCAGGTATGATCTCTAAACTCTTTTTTTGTATTCTCTCTTTTTATTCTTCCTTTTATTCCTCATTCTACTCCTTTTATTTTTCATTCTATATTTTCTGAATCATTTTGACACTGTCATATCATTTTAACATTCCATATGCCTTCTTAACTTCAAATTGCAGAATTCTTGTTATTCTGGAAATTTGCTTCATTTGTATAAAACTTCCATGTTTTAATGATTTCCAGATCTTGAATTTAAAGTTGTAAATATTTTGCAATCCTTTTGAAGTTTATTTTTTCCTGAATTCCTAACAGTGCTGAAGCATTCTTATCATATCTTGAAGACTGTTAATCTAAATACTAAATTTTTGAAGATCTGAAAACTAATGAAAATTCACACACTTTGATGTTTCGAGTTTCTTCTAATTCATTTTGAAAAGAATTGAAAATTACACTCATTACAACATACTACTATTTTTATGATGTGACAATTTCATTGTTTTTTTATGGGCTTCACTATTCTGATTTGAAAATCATTTGATATGGATTATTGTGTTACATCTTGAAACTTTTTTTTAATCATGATCATTTTGCTTGGATATTTGACTATTTGAAATCATTTGAAATTGTTGATATCTTGAATCTCACACTTCTTGGATTTGAAATTATTAATCTTGTGTGATCGATTCATTGAATCTTGAAATTTACACATCACCTCAAGTGATTTCAAATGAACTGGTTTTTATTCTTGGATCATGAATCATCTCTTAGGCTTGATGCAAATATTCTGAAAAATTATCTGGTAAATCTTGCTCTGAATTTTGAATGATTGTTGCTCTGATAAAAAGTTCTGAATTGTTAGATTTGTCTGATTTGGCTTGGTGGTTGGATATTTTTGTTCGAGATACACTGAAATACCATTGTGGATAATTAGGAGCTCCAAGTGGTATAAGTTCTAGAAGTGTTGGAAAAATCATGTTATTCAATTGATTATTTGTTATTAAAATGATTTTTTATCTTGTATAGATCATTTAGAATCCCTCTTGTAATGGTTATTTTCTATTTAAAAACCATTTTTAGTTATTTATTCAAAAATTGAAATCATTGACCAAATTGGACTATATTTGGAACTCATTAAAATTATTATTAGATTTATGAAATTGTGATGAGTTGTGACTATAATATACTACCCAACAAGAGGAAATTTTATTTTCTCATGATGTTTGAACAGTTTTTATAATATCTTTGAATTGGCGCCTATTTCACGACCATCTTCTTTTTCTATCATCATTTTGTCATCCATCATGGCTTTATTTAATGTGGAGAGTTTAATATTTTTAAAAATAATTAACGAATATATAGTTTCAAAATGTGTGATGGAAATGTGATTATATTATTTTTTAGAAAAATAGATAATTGAAAATTTTCGAAAATCACGGTATAGTTGAGCATATTTAATAATATGATTAATTTAGAAGTTTATTTCATAACCATCTCTGTACCTACCATAATTCTATCATCCATTTCAGTTTTAAATACCGAGGAGATTTTGCATAGTAAGTGTTTCTCTAATCTAATTTAGAAAAACCTAGATACATGGTCATGCATGGTTAGAGATTACTTATATTTTAAGTTATGACTCATCCCATTTAAAAGTCCTAATAGGCTTTGATGTTTAGTGTGCTCTTATAAATAAAAAGAGAATAAAATAAATAAAGATATATATATATATATATATATATGAAATTTTCTTTGGTATGTAAAAACCGACCTATCAATCTATTTTCTAATTTGTGAAATGTGTTAATATTTTATGATATATTTTGCTTTTTTGATTGATAGTCAATGGAATTTGAGATTATTTGATTTTGTCACTTGATTTGAATTTATAACAATAGCCCGAATCCATCGCTATTTTGTACTCATTTCTAAAATTTTATTTTGAAAATAATCGGAATTCACATATTTTAAAACTCTATCTATTTTATAAGAATTCATCGTAAATCCGTCATACTACAATGTAAAATTTGCCACTAGTTCGAAGAATATTATGATTTTTGTTTGATTGAATGGGATTTATGATGAACATTCTCTCTTTTGATCTGATTTTATATTTCTTATCTATATTTCATCACTATTTCGATTTCTATGTCCTTTTGATGATAACATAAGGGGGAGAATGCTTAAGATTTTGCTTGATGAGTGAATATTTCATGAATATTTTATTATTGGAAATTTAATTCAGTTATTATATCCACTCATATGCACACACTTAGGGAGAGTTCTGTCATAGGAGGAGCATATATATAGAGGGGGTTCTACACTTCACTGTCAAACACATTTATTGTATTCAAAATCTTATTGTATATTTGTTATCATCAAAAGAGGGAGATTGTTGTAGGGGAGATTTGTGTTTACAATTGTGCTATTCTACTATATCATATATAGAAATAAACATTCATATTTTAATATAATACTACTGCACATAAATTTAAATATTCAAACAGTATTTTATTTAAATATAATATTTTAATTCAACATTTCAATAATACAATGTTTCTAACTCCACTATTGTACATTTCATTGTCATATAGCACAATTGTACAAATTCATTTCTTATACATTGTTCCTCACAACATTTTCACTCAGCTTCTCAATTTCATATACATACTCTATTACATACATACATACAGTTTTATATACACACTCACTGACTCACACTTGTGTTCAGTCTACTTCAGCGTTAGTCTAGTCACTTGCATACCTGTCACAAAAACACATACAATAAACTGGAACTAAAATAGTTTTACATTCTAGAAGATATAAATTTATTTCTAAATTTTATTTGCCTCATAATTTTGGTGTGTTTCTCACCATATTTCTTGACTTGGTTTGATATGTATATACATCTATTTGTGTCTGACTGCTTGTGATATTCACAGTGATTCACTGTAAATACCGCAAGGTAAACTATAACTCTAGTGCTCACAAACCGTCTGTCATTCAAATAGCTCATATATGTAGACTACACATGCACGATACATGTACACACATACATGTGTATGTATATACACATATTTTGTGTAGGGGCAATATGATCAAATATCAGTGAATGCACATGCCAAGAAATTCAGTGCAAGTGACAAAAGCAGATGTGAAGCAACACTCAGATACAAACATATATACACACATATGTGTATATATACATGTATGTATACATGGGAAGTACATTGCAGCATGGTTACAATGGATAGTGCATATACTCATGAACCAGGTAATACAAATGTACAATGATCAACTCTCAGACAAGGCTCAACACACATGCAAACTGGCTTAGCTCAAATGAATATGACAGGTCCAAGAATGCTAAAGGCACAAAGACAGGAAGATCATGGCACAAGACAGTGGCCATGCAAGTCACAGAAGCATAGCAGCATGATCAATGCAAGTACACTGATGCAAAGCTCACACACATACATATATATATATATATATACATGATTGTGTATATATATACACACACACATGGAACTCAATATGATGCAAATGAGCTAAGTCAACACAAATTAATGTTTCAAGCCAGTTTCAAATTCAGGGGCACCAAAACAAACAAACAAACCTGTACATAGCCAAGCAGCTACAGCAAGAGGATGAAACACAAACATGTCAAATACAAGCATGGCAGGCAAAATCTCAATTCATATGAACACAATCACAAAATAGGGTCAGTGTTTATGGTTGTGCAAGTAACCAAAGTTTCATTGAAACGACCCAACAAACTCAAAGCAGGTTTTAGAAATGGTAGCATACAAATACACAGTAATATACATGTGTATCAGTGTATACCAAACAAGATGCACACATTAGGGCAGTACATAGACTAGACACAAGGAAACTTGTGCACAAGCTCAGCATAGTTATGATCATAACTGGTTTAGATGTAAAGGCAGCAGGGTTAGAAGCAACATACGCTTGATTCAAGCAAAAAAGAAGCAAGCCAACAACATGAATGACACAATGTAGCATGGATATGTGCACATGCAAGCGTCAATATATTCAAGAGAAGTAGAAAATCAAAATGGCAATACAGTATGACTACTGGAATCTACACAACATCAAGTCAAAGTGAATCAAGATGGCACCAGCCATAATTTCAGCAACTCATACATATATACATATATGAATATATGTATATACATAGAGGCATAAAAAACAGCCAAAGAGCAAATGTCGCAGTCATAGTGCAACAGTCAATGAAGACACGTTCATGCAAGTGGAACTGCATGCACAAGACAGTATGCAACAAAAATGATAGTGAACAAAAGCCATCAACAACACATAACAAGTGTAGTGATCAAATGCAAGAATCTGTTCTTATATGTGATAAAAAATCCAAAGTACAGTAGATGAATGCAAATGCAGCGATTTATTAGTTCGAATGATTCCAGGAAGAAAAAATAAGGCAGCGCCTTGATTAGTTAACACATGTAGAAATTACTTTTATTGATTCAAAACAAATAAGGAAATATATCAAAGAAAAATATTCTCTAAATATTTTTGAATCGGTCAAGTACTTCTCATGCAAGTTATTCTTTGCAAAAATGGATTCACGGATTAAATGCTTTCCGTATAGATCGCAAGCAAAATTTTGGGTAAGTATTAAGATCAAAGGTTGCCAAAAATTCAAGTACGGCATTTTCAGGGCCAAGAAAATCAAATCATTTATTTCCAGTCATGCTGCAAATTCCAGAAAACAATAGTGAGAATAAAATCATTCGATTATTTCCAGAAAACAATCATATATTCACAGCATGTATTCCAGGAAATCAATCACGAAAAATCACGCAACAATCAAAGTCGAGTCATAGGAAATCAAAGAGATGTTTAGGGTTTCTTAACCCTATTTATACATAGTTTCATTGTTGGCAATTTTCATCCATGTTCGAGTATAAATCAAACAAAATTCGATTTGAAAATTTATACCAGAGAACGAACAAATAATCTTGGATCCAATCAAAGAATCTCAGCTCAACTAAGGCAAAGGGGCAGTGCAACTAGAAATCGACGCAAATCTGAAGAGGAGTGGAAGCAATAAGCTTCACTGATCAAAGGGGATTTGAAAACCTATTTTTAATTGCATCTGCCATTTTTATTCTCTAGAGTTGCAATGGGTTAAAAGAAAATAAGTGGGCCGAGATTAAACAAGACTAGCACACTTTCTTTTAAGGGACAAAATCCTTCATTAAATTGTTTATGTATCAGGGTTTTAATTTTTTGTGTGTTAGTCTTAAGTTTTATTGTACTGTATTTTTTATTTTGAACTCAACTTTAACTAGTTTACAAACTATAGGAATTATAATTTGGGGATTACGAGTTACAGGTTTGTAACTCGGGGAAAATATGATTTTGGGGTTAAAAATCAGTGCAGGGCTTTAAGCGTAGGACTAGAACAGCTGTAAATGGGTGTTGCGAGTTTATAGGAATTTTGTGAGTGTAGAGATTGCTTTAATTCTAGTAGAAACCTTGGGGATGCAGCAATAGGAAGAGGTTTGCTGAAGCTAGGTAAAAGCTGTCTCATTTATTTTCTGCATTTATTTCTCTATTGCAATCTGTGCTATGAGAATTTTAATATCATGTAAAACAGCAATAAACCCTATTCACCCGCCTCTAGGGTTAATCTAGATCCAACAGATTGAAGGTTGGTAGAGGACTAGGGGTAACCTTCCAGGCATATCGCTCTTTGTTGTCCATTGAAGTCAGTTATGTCATATGTTATATCTCAATGAAGTAGATTATTAGACCATATTAGACCAATTTTTATTCTAACATCCTTTATAAAGCCTCACCATCTAAGTTTGTTGCGCTTTTTCTTCTTTGATTTATTGTCACTTAATCACTTCTAGGTCCTAACTAATCTTAATATCTTCATGTTTCATGGAAATTGATTAAGAATTATGTAAGTACTTTTCACTTAGTGAAGTGGTTTTTACTAGAAAAGAAAGAGGCATGGGGTTAGTATTTGAAATGAGAAGCGTGTACGTACTTGAGTTCCTATATAAGTAGGGAAGCCATCTAATTGCAAAATTTCAAATTCAAATGTAACATCCCGCATTTTTATCGGTTTGTATTTGAATATTTAAATCAGTTTAAATATTGAATTCACAATATAAGTAGATACTGGTTTCGATTTTGGACAAGCCTTTTGAGACGTAGTGTTTAATTTTTAGAATTTTACTGTATTTTTTAATTAATTAAATACGCAACTTTTTATTTGGAGTATTTTGCACCCTATATCAATATTTTGGGATTTCACAATATGAGTTAACCTACCGATATAATTATATTTTTGGGATCGTGGCACCTCGTTGGACATGATAGTATTCTTATTTTTGTCTCTAGCGGCTTGGATATGAACGGAGCATATGTAACGCAGTACACTAAAATTGTAAAATATAACGTATATTTGCAATCCTTCCACGATAAGTTTTTGGTCTCTTCTTTCCATAATGCCCATGACCTATCCTCCCTAGAACTGAAAATCAACCCACGTCTAGTTTGAATTATATACACCCTATACGTACACCTGCAGCATTTTGATGTGAAATCTCATAGCAGCTATTTAATTGAGGCTATAACTTAATGGTAAAGGAACATAAATCTACCCTAAGCCGACCAATATAAATATATATACTATATCGCATACATCTGAAGCACGATTGATGGGAGCAAATTCATGGCAGCTATCAATTGAGACTTCAAGACAAAGTAAATCTAAAAATACAAAGGACTGATTGATGTGAACATAAGAGACAACGCAACAATTGAAGTATGCAAATGTGGAGTTATCATTGACATATTAAGTACTAGATGTGCTAGAAATGACTAATGCAACATGTAGCAAATTGGTAAAGAAATTTTCACACTACATAACTAAAATCATATCATACACTGCATCATATTCAATAAAAAGGTCGGCTTCACACTTTATTCTATCACCATCATCCATAACTTGGCCTACTTGATAGTATATGCTTACTATCATATAGACTATATATATATATATAAAGATAATATACCTTAACCCTTAAGCAATGGCTGAATGTACCTACCCTAATATTGTTGCCTAAATTACAGCATATAGGCTATTATCTATAGCATGAATTATCATCTTCCCTGCTGACCTACCCATAGTTATACAAGAAATCTATGCCTTGGCCCTGAGGGCTCCAGAGTCTATAAATACACAGCCTTTTCCATTGCTTAACTTTAGGAAAACGAAAACCATTCCAGTATAAAAACAAAGAGAAAAGCTTGGAAAGATGGGTATTTTGTTGGGCTTGCGCGCATTGAATGATGCATGGTTTTTGCTTGGGAACGGAGTGGAAGCGGATACACTTTGACTCAGGGGATCGCGACACACATGTTAGGAAAACTTGGAAGGGTTCCAGTCCGCTGTTTCCTCTCTGTGCAGCAAGGGATGGAGAGTTGGATACTGAGTGGGAGAAGGAATTGTGTACTGAAGTTGCGGAAATATGTGAACAAGAACAAGTGCCGGTGTGTTTGAATGTGGAGAAGGGGATCGAAGTACATGGCGGTGGTATGTTCAGAAGAAGGGCGGACTGTGTTATGGAATAGGGCAGGAGTGGCTTTGTTTAACAGAGGGATGTGGTGTACATGGATATACACAGGCGTGCATGAAAATGTAGAAGCAAGGGAAAAGCAGGTCACATATTTTTCATGGGAATGGCAATTGTTGTGTGCGTAATGGAAAATGGCTGTGAGGAGCAGCAGCTTGAGTGTAGAAGTGATGATGCAGTCCATATTTCCTTCGAGCTCAGGACATAATGCCAAAACTGGATGAGTACTACTATAGTTTGGCGGCATCGGAAAGTGTTTAAAGGAACTGCGTAGTACACAGTAGCAGGGGTTTATATTGGGAGCTATGTGTCCAATAGTCCCACGAACAGCAATAGCAAGAATATGAGCTGGCACTGATGGTGTTGATCGAGAAGTATAGTGGTGTATTATATTGGTTGAATTGTGGTCAGTGAAGTGGAGTTAAATGGAGTACATGCAGTTTTTGTGTAAATAATGGAAATGGTGATTAAAAAGATGCACCAAGTTTTAAACAGAGAAGGAATACACGATGAGTTGAGTTTCCAATTCCTGAAGTGAAGTAGTTCGCGAAAAGAAGTAGAAAGATGGAAAAAATGACTGGTCAGTACGTGTGGTACGGAGACGTGATGAGATGGGAGTTCACTGAAGTGGTTATATTCGTTGGAGCTCGTGGTATCTTTTTCCGATAAGATGAAGGCTACAACACGATGGTCAGCGTTCATTCGCTTGAACGGAATTTACTGGGTTTAGAGGTGGACCAGGTTTAAAAAGGTTAGGCCCAAAAGAAATTAAAGAGAAAAAAATATAAAGGGAGAAGAGAAAAAAAATATGCACACATAGTTTATCGAGGAGGAACGGGAACAGAAGTATCAAAAGGAGGGAAGATGATGCAGTTAAAAAGGTGCAGGTTGAAGAATATGTGGGTGGTTTTGGGTTGCGCTATGGACGCTGGTTCAGAGTCATTTGGAGCTCACGACAAAATTAAATGCCTGATCAAATCCGTCAACCACAAATCGTTATTTAACGGTTAACGTGCAAAGGTGATTATATTCACTAACTCAGTTCGATTTTAAAATATTATAATTATATTTTAATGGTGATAAATAATGGTTGAATGCTGTGCGATGGTCGTTTAGGTAGATTACTGTAACAACCCGGAAAATTAGAGCCAATTTAAAAGATTTATTTTGACTATTTTATTGATTTTGAATAGTTGAATTAATTTATTTTAAATAAAAACGATAAAAACTTATTTAAATCGAAGTTAGAATGAATATATTTATTTTAATTTTAAAAGGAGTTAGAAATAGCGCGGTAGTTTGAAAATTTGAATTCAAACTTTGACTGGTTGTACAGGATGCAAAATAAATAGATTTTTAGTGAAACCAAAAATATTTAAATCTATTTAATAATATCTTTCCAATGAATTTGAAAAATTAAAATTTCATAGCTGGAATCTAAAGTTATGGTCAGTTGAATATTCAGAATAATCGCTATGGAATTTAATATAATATATAGCCCATATAAATAGCCATTTTGCAAACGACCTCCATTTTTGACGAAACCACTTTTGTTGGAATCGGAATGTCAAATTATTGCTAAGTTTAATTTTCCATAATTTTTGGAATTAATATGTGAGCGTGGCAAAAGAAAATGTGTTTTGACAATTTCAGTCAATTTTGATTGACCAGAAATGGCCATTTTTCAAACGGTCTCCAAATTCGACGAAATCAGTTTTGTTGAGACCGTATCGTCAAAGCAAAGCTAGATATAATTTTTCTGGAATTTTTAGGATCAGTATGTGGCCGTGGTAAATTTAAATATACGATGAAATAAAATAATTAAATGTTTTATATTTAAATTTAAAGAAACAGCTATCGAAATAGTTGAATTAGCTTACGCGACGTATTCTGTTGTGTCCATATTGGGGGTATTTAGCTGGGGTCTTCACTTGTTCGGTTTGAATTGGAGTTCGTGTGAGCTAAAGGGTATTTTTGGATTTAAAGAGAATTAAATAAATAAATAAATGAAGATACGTATAAAATACGTATACCGTATTCCTATAACCCTAATCCTATTTACGTGGTCGCCGCCTTCTACAGAAATCAATGACGAAAATGATTCAAACCTTCTAGCCTTAACATCTTTCCATCCGTTGATCGAATCGAGGTAGTTTTTAAGAGATTATTGTAGAGAATCCGGAGTTCTTCAGATCCATACGACTTGTAGTATCCATCGTGGTGTATAGCGCTGGAATCACCTCCACAAAGCCGTCGCCGTTCACCGCCCGTACCCCCACCAGGCCGAAACCGAGCTTGACTAAAGGACCACCATCCAGCGCGCCACGCAGAGCCCTCCCACGTGGCATATTCCGATCGTCACTCCATGTCTCGATTGGATTGGAAAATCGAACCCTAAGTTCGAACTTTAGCTGAAACCCACGGCCGTATTATAATAGGAAGAGGAAGGTGATGTTTTTAAATTCTAGTTTCTAAATTAGTTAATTTAAAAAGTCGTTAGCCTTTAAAAAATTCGTAACTCTCTCATACGACAATGAAATTTGATGAAACATGAGATATTGGACTCGTAGCATCGTACACAACATTTTAAAAGAGATCGGAGAATTTTTAGAGCTCGCTACAATTTTTGGCATCATCAAATCAAGGTGAGATATCTGAATTCAGAATTAAAATAAATAAAAATATATTAGGATGTAGACGGAGTTTAGAAACTCCCGACACCCGTCGTCCACAAACCATAGACGACTTGTTTGAGTTGTGATTTGAAATTTGGTGAACATTACAAATGATTTTATTATTGATTTTGGTTGAAACCAAATAGGATTAGTTTGTGGAAAAATTCGTCTGCATACGAAATAGAGATTATTGAAATTCCCCTTGTCAAAAGTTGCGAGGCTTTAAGGTAGCGCGAGGAGCCGTACAACAGGACGTTGCCAGTTTTAATTACCCTGCCGTTATGCTGTCGAAATTTTCTGAAATTTTAAAATATTTATGTTATTATATAAAATTATTTAAATAATATAAAAAAGATTTATATTATATATGTATATATGTGTGTGTGTGTATATATATATGAACGTGAAAATGATCAGTATATGTCGACATAGAATTCATGTTTTTGTTGTAAGTCAAAAAAAAACTAGAATTTTTTTCATATGATAATTGTGATGAAACAAAATAGAAAACAAATATCATTTTTGGTTGTTATGATTTTGACAGAATAAAAATGTCACCTTTGCTGTCATAATTTTGTCATAATAAAAATGTCCATTTAGCTGTCATAGTTTTTGTCATAATAAAATATCACTTTTGTTGATAGGAATTATTGTAAAAAAAAATAGAATTTTTGTTGATATGATTCTTATTAGAAAACAAAAAAAAAATTGTTCAAATAAATTTTTGCTTGAAAACAAAATTTGATTTTCATCGAAAATTGGGTTCAAGAAGTTGATTGGCCCTCAGGCGAATCAACGAAGTTGGTTAGAAAAATTATATTTTTATACTTAACGCAAAGTTAAATTAAAATAGAGGTTCTATTATAAATTAGTGTTTTATAGTTCGTTTACTAAAATAAATATAAATGATTGTTTGATATTTAAATAAGTTATAAAGCTGTAACCACCCTACGTGTAAATATTTGGAGACAAATGGTTAAGTAAACTAATGGTAAGAAGTAATTAAAATCTGTTAACGAATTAACTGATGATTTAAAGTTGATTAAATCCACTATTTGTTAGAAAATTATTATTTGATTAATTAATCTTCAATTAATCAAATAATAATGGTTTTAGAAATTAATTGTTTAAATCAATAGGATTCCATAATTATTAATTACCTTTCATTTAACGAAGTTTAAATGATAAATGGACTAATATAATTAGTTATTGTTTATTAAGTAAGCAACTAATCTATTTTTGAAAATCAATAATGAAGTAAACTGTTTTACTTCAGCAATAATGAAGTTAATCATCATGTAACTAAAGTAATTGTTTCTTAAAAGGATTTTGTTTAAGATAGTATTGAATGTGTAATGAGATGTTACCTAAATAAGGTATAATGATTCAAACAGAAAGAGAAACGTCAAAAGATAAAGAGCGTGGACTTGGGTAAAGAAGTTATAATTGGAATTATATAAGGAAGATGAAGCGAAGAATTTATACTTAATATAAATAATTATGAACAATCGAGCTTTCAGAATAAGGATATGGCGTCGTGAAACCATATTCAAATTAAGCAAGAAATACAGGTTAATGAATATTATAAGTAATAAGGAGTTTAGAGTTAAAGATTTATATCTATTCTAAGATAAGAACGATGTCGATCAAGGTCAGAGAGGTAGATTGTAACAACCCGTATTTTTATAACATGTTAAAGTCATAAATCAAGGCAGAATTAAATTTTAAAATAAGAACCAGGGGAAACGGGTTGCGCCATTGCGTTCGTCTCGGAATTCTGCATGAAATCGGGTCCGATTTTTCGAAAATCGGAGTCCGTATGACCAAGATATGACCCTCCGAAGTTTCAGGAATTTAAATAAAATAAAACAGCTCGAAAATAAAGCCAAAAATTCGAAATTCAGACCCAGAGAAGGCTGGCGGGAAAATTCCCGCCCATATACCCAGGTCGACTGGGGAGTCGACCCTCCCCCCCAACCAGGTCGACTGGGGAGTCGACTGGGGTGTCGACCTCCCCATGACCAGGTCGACTGGGGAGTCGACCTGGGGGTCGACCTACCTCCCGAACCCACTTCTTGAACCAGATGCATCCTGATGTATTTAGACTCATTTTCTGTCCAGATTCGTTTGCTTAATCCTATAAAAACTCACCCCTAGCCTCATTCTCTCCACACCATTTCATTCTTTCCTTATGCTGCTTCTGAGATAATCTAAATAATAAGAAAAAAAGGAAGAAAAAGGACTGCTCCTTCTCCATCAAGACTACGCTTAGAGATTTGCAAATTGGAGGATTTCAATTAGTACACGATCAATCAAATAGAGATTCAACAATCAAATTCTGCTTTCTAATTCTCGATCCACGCATTGTAAGTTCAAGTTACTTTTAGATAAAAGCTGTAAACTTAATATCCATGTTGTAAATTGGAATTATATCTATGTATGGTAATTGGTTCATATCTATTCTTGTTCATCTTGGATCTTGACTTTCGTGAATATTGCTTTGGACCTATTCATGTTGTAAATCAAACTCTCTCATGTCTATAACCTTAACATGCCTATGACGTTGAAACTATATTTAATGGCCAAGGACTATGACTGTGAACATAAGACTATGCCTATGCCTATGACTGAGAACATAAGACTATGTCTATGCCTATGACGGTAAACATAAGACTATTGCCTATGACTATGACAAGGACAATGGTGGCTAATCACCTATGACTCTTGACTATGAGAATTATTACCTATGATTATGAACATAAGGCTATTATCTATGACCATGACTTTGAAACTATCACTGTTAATTGCCTATGACTATTTTCCTAGAACTATTTTGGATAATTATCCATGACTATTGTGATGAATCGCTTATGGTTCATAATTATGAGATTTCTGCCTATGACCGTGACTATGACTACTGGGATTAATTACTTAAGACTATTATAGTTGATTGTTCATGCCGATAGTTGAATCCCATGTTGTACACCAAATTTGCAGTTGTTGGATCTCATACCTAGGGTGTGACTTGCTTAGTTTATTCGTTATTATGTACACCAAAGCCATTGGATCCATTATCCTTGTATTTGGCTTGCTCTTGCATGCCTATTCTTTTATCTCAACTTTTATCATGACTATTGCCTTATCTTGCTAGATTTGAAATCCTATATGCTAGTGATGTTGTAACCAATTATCTCAAGTTATATCATGCTAGTCTTGTAATCCCTTTTATCGCTTTATGCTCATCCCATTTTGCCTAACATAGTTTCGATGTTATTCCCTTTATTTCGGGATTTGGATTTATTTGTAGTACACTACACCATAATGGCCATTTGGTGGCCCTTTTTTTTCCAATCGCCAACACTTATTTGTGTTGTAGTGCAATAACAAGAATAAGCATTGCTGTATTAAAAAAAGTGTTGCCAAAAATACATAATTGTATTTTTTTTATTGCCAACGCTTATTAGGGTTTTAAAGGTGGGTTCGGGGGGTAAGAACGTAAACTCAGCAGTGTAACCCTATTTCCCCTTTCATGTTGCTTTCTCCCAACGCTTTCACAATTTCGGCCGCCTAAATCAGTAATCCCATATCCCACGATCCTAAAGAAGAAGAAAAAAACTAAGAAAAAAAATTCTGAGCATGACGCTATCTGATTTTAGGGGTGGCTTCAGGTTTCAACTCGCTTTCGCATTCGATTTTGGGGATTTTGTTCGATTTTTGCTTGCATTCGCTCACAGTCAGGTATAAATTTAATTCTCATCTTTATCGATTTGTGAAGTCGAGTGTTGCGATGTAATTTGCTGCGATTTTTGGGGATTTTAGACTCTCAAGGCTTCCTAGATTATGTTGAGAGATGTGTTAAATCAGAAGAAAATAACCACAATCTTCTTGATAAATTACAAGATGCAACTGGGAGGGGTCAGAGCCCGTTCACAATCTTTCCTCCATCGGAAGAACCTGAAATCATAACTATAACAGAACCTGACACAGGACTTGCAGGTTTCTTTTCATGCTTTTATACACCAAACTTTGTTCTTTCATATTCAGTTAACTTTCAGAGATTTTTCCAGACAAGAAATTTTATATTATAGCAGGCAACCTGCCATCTGAGTTGGGTTAATTTTGTTAATTTTCAAGTATTTCGTGGGGTTCCTGGCTATATAATTATTTAGCGCATATTGCCTAGTAAATTATTTTTTGATCTAAATTGAGATCTGGGTTAGATTGCTTCTTTGATTCTTTAGCGGTACATTGGGTAGTTTTACACTGGACCGTGGTTTCCCAGTTATGAAATTGGTCAGTGTTATTTTGTCACTTAACATGGTCCATATTATTGTGTTGAGGATATTTCTTTTGAATTTGTGCTCAGATACTCGCTACCAATACAAGTAGTTTCCTTTAAATATTAGAACTGTAGAGCAGGAAGAAAAGTGCAGGTCAATCTTAGCATCAATAAGTGGAAGCATTTCAGGAAGACATGTGAGGTACAAGTGTTGGACTACATCCGTGAAACTATAAAATACTTCTGAGGTTCCACATTGTTGTTGTTGTGTAACTAACCATCAATACTCATATTATTTAGATCGCCTTCTTTTATTGACCCGGAATCAAAAGCTGAAAGCTTAAGTCCCAGAGAAAGAGCTGTAAGTAGTCTAAATCATGGTATTGATTACATTATCATGTTTTCATTGCACGTATGATGATATAAAATTATAATTTCTCATATGACAGTGTAAAATCAAATAGATGATATTTAACAGATTTATTTTTGTAGAAGTGGATATTTCTAATTTTATATTTTTCTTCCATTTAGTTTTGAAGACACAGCGTACTGGACAAATGTTCTTTAAACATAACTGTGAAAGACATTATTATTTATTTATCTATCAAGGTAGCAAATTTTAATTTATTCAAAACCTTGGGGTTTTTTTTGGATTTTTGAAAAACTTAAAATGGTCATCAAATTGAGAAAAATAGTAGAAGCATATAGACAAGTTTCTACTTAAAGATTAGAGTTCAGTAGTAGAGGGTTAGGTTGTGTCCTTATTTTATATATAAAAAGCGAAACGATAGGTTATTTAATCACATAGTTTTTGAGTTATCGTCCTTGAATTCGAAATCTTATCAGTTGCATTCTGATTATTGCAGTTGAGATATTTGATGGACTACTATCACATCGGAACAAAAAAAAAATCTGTTTCAGCTTTTTGTTTCCATCACTTTCTCTATCTCATTGTATTTCTTAATCTGAAATTATTTATAACCAACTCTAATTTCTATCCATTTTCACAACCTTAAGATACAAAAAGTTTTAATTTTTTAGTGTTATTAGTTATTACAGTATCCATGTCTGCTTTTTAGAGATCTGTTTGAGACATAAAGCTACTGATGAAATGTTGTACTTTTATTAGTTCTAATTTTCTACTTTACAACCTGTTCAACACCTGAGGTGACTCTGTGTTTTGTTTTTCCAGGGATTGTGGTTGCGTCTTCTCAGACTTAGCGCTACTGAGGATCCTCTTTCTTCATTTGAATATGGAACAATTTTTGGTATCAATTTTAAATATCTCACTAGAAGCGTGTTCTTCCTTGAGAACTTTGTTTTGTTATGCTTCTTCTTTCTTATTCTTTAACATATTTCTAATCAAATTCAAAATTATTATGCAGCTTTAATTGAGTTTGATGCAGATGGTATTGGTGGCACTGGATTTGTCGAGTGTATTGGTGAACACATCCATTCGGTATTTTTCAGATAACTTCCATTTTTAATTCTATTTTTTTTAATACTATCTGATTTTCAGGGATGGCAATGTCGTTTAACCGATGAACAGTTTATTGCTGTGAAGGAGCTGGTGAGTCAGTCTTATGAATCTTTTAAAACTTAAATATCATTAGATATACTGATCTTAGTTATGCTATATATATCAAATGGAGATGGTCTTGCCCTTTTCATTACACCATATGAATATTTTTTTCATTTGATGCCTTGCAAGCACATAATTGCATTTCTATAGATTGTGTCCCATTTTCTCTCCCACTATCTCTTACCCCTCTCTCCCACCTCTTTTGAATTATTAGCGTTTAATTTGTTTACCTGCGATTGAGTTTGGTTGCAATTTAATACTACTACTGTAAGTTTGTGATTCATTTTTTTGCAATGTGAATATGACAGCTCAAGACAACAATTAGTCTTGCTACCACACGCAATGACATGTCAACTATAAGAACTGCATTTGAAGTAGATGATGTGCTGTACCGAAATGATTCAAATTATGTTCCGGATTATATTCAACGACATCTTCCACTTCCCGCTTGGGAAGAATTAAGGTTTGTGATTCTTAGATTAAGAACATATATAACGTGCGTGAACACGTATCTAATATGCATACGTTGGATTAAGAATATATAGCATGAACATAGGTGTGTCGTTAGTTTGACAACAGTGCTATTTACATTTTCTTATTGGCAATTATCTACTGTTATGTTTACATTTTTTGTAAGTGAGATTAAGTTTACTGTTCGCTGCGAAAGCGAATAGCAACTGTTCGCTGCGAAAGCGAACAGCGGCTGTTTGCGAACAGAACACCAGTTGTTTGCGATGCGAACAGCAGCTGTTTGTGATGCGAACAGTAGCATGTTCGCGAACAACAGCCTGTTCGCGAACAGCTGCCTGTTCGCGAACAGCAGTTGTTTGCGAACAGGCTGCTGTTCGCTGCGGGAGCGAACAGTAAAAGCGAACAGCAACTGTTCGCATAAAGCTAATAGCAGCTGTTCGCGAACATGCTGCTGTTCGCGACAGGAGAGAGCAGCTGCTGTTCGCGAACAGCTGTTGTTCGCTGCGATAGCAAACAGTAGCTGTTCGCTGCGAAAGCGAACAGCTGCGTGGCAATGAACAACAGTTGTTCGTTGCCACGCAGCTGTTCACTACCGTTTGAGAAAGAGTTCGAGTTATTCCACTCCTCAAAAAATGCTACTGTTTGCTTTTGTGGGTTAGAGCTTCTCCGCCTAGAGAAGAATATCCTTGTATTTGTTACTTAATTTTTTTAACATATAGCATTATGTTAGGTATAATATGAAGATTGTGCATGTTAGAATAATATGTCTCCTTGACTTTTCTTCTGTGCCACATTTAATGAAGATAATTCTAGTGAGTGATTTCAGTTTTTTATGGCTATTTTTGTTGTCTTTGTTTTTCTATTTTGAGTTGCTGAACGATGTCACTATTATTTCTACAGAAAGCGAAGACCAAGTAATCACCTTCAATACAAATGGTACTTTATACTATTATTTCTCAATCTGCAAAGCCACATACTCCTCCACTTGAAGCCCAGCTTCCCACGCTTGAACTACTAAAAGTAAGATTTACTTATTCCGCCATGTTATGTTATTCATGGATATGATATATCTATACTAAGGAATGGCCTTTTATGTTCGTCTAAGCTTTCTTTTTCATTCAGATAGTTTCTGTTTCAATCTTGAGCAATTATGACATGGGTATATGGTTTTCTTTACCACTTTTACTAGGAATGATATTAAATAGCTGCATGTCATAATAATCCATCATTACAAACACTCATAATAAGTCATCATTACAAAACCTTGTATCAGTTACGGTGAACTTCGAATCTATTTTAATTTTAATTTTTTTTAAGCAAACTTTTGTTCCGAACAGATTAATTCTTTGCCAACTCAATTAATTATGTCCATTAAACACAACTCTATACTAAAATATCTTTCTTAATAGACTCTTATAAATTATTTATTCTGGTAATTTCCCGTGCTTCTTTTGTTCTAAACAAGTATAACAGTCAGTAAAAGATAATGATTGTTGATATTTAACACACTGCCCATTTTATAACTCAACTCTCAAATTCAGTTGCAGACTTTCAATATGGATCCGAAGTCTCGGAAGATTCTGCAGCTCCTTCGTCTAAGACAGGTTAGCGTTTCAAGTCCAAACTAGTGTAGAACACTTGTATTTCCCTGCTTTGGGTATGTGCAGTTTGTGTACATGGTAGTGAAAATGCTTTTGGTATGTACATGTAGTGAAAAGCATGTTGTGTAAATGGTAGTGAAAATGATCAGTGAACTTAAAAGGAACAAAACTGAGCCTGTCTCAGTTTCGGATTCGAAACTGAGTTGGAAAGGCGCAGTTTCTAAACTGAGCCACTCAGTTTGGAAACAGAGCCTATCTGGCTCAGTTTCGGATTCGAAACCAAGCCGGAAAGGCTTAGTTAAACTGAGCTAGGCTCAGTTTAGAAACCGAGCCAGACTCAGTTTTGAACTGAGCCTTTCCGGCTTGGTTTCGAATCAAAATCGAGCCAAGCTCAGTTTAACTGAGTTTGCAAACTGAGTTTCCAAACTCAGTTTCTAACTGAGATAAACTCAGTTTTGATGTGGTCACATTGGTAGATGCATTATAGTTCAATGCCTTAAAAAAATTTAGTTAACTTAACTAACAAAAACACAAATAAATGCCAAGCCAAATAATTGGTATTAAAATTATCTTCTGTAAATTGTTTATAGAATGTTATATTAATTATTGTTGTCAACTTTGATCTTTCTTGTAGGCCTTAGCAAATCCAAAAGCAAATATTTCACGAACGACGATTTGGAAGGCTGGACATAAATGAAATTCGAGAGAAGTGTTACCATGTTTTGTATTCGGTATTTGTAGAATTTCATTTATCTATTGAATTTTTCGACTTAATTATGTATCGAATTTAGCAACTTAGTTATGTATTATACTTGTATATTGTTAACTGATATTAATTCTATGTCGCTACTTAATTATGAATGTTGTCTATTGGTATTCATTGAATTATACTTTTTAAATTGAGAATAATATCTATTTTGGATTCATATTAAATATCGTTTATATTATAATCATGTTAGTTATTGTGAATGAAAATCTTGCAACATGTATAAGCGTTGCAAACAAAAATATTGCAACATGTATAAGCGTTGTAAACAAAAAATACCAACGTTTATAGCGTTGCGAATGAAAATCTACCAACGCTTATAAGGGTTGGGAATGAAAATCTACCAACGCTTATAAGCGTTGCGAATGAAAATCTACCAACGCTTATAAGCATTGGTACTACATTGCCACGCCCCCGTAGCAACACTAATAAGCGTTGCGGAAATTGTTTGCAACGGTTATACTCGTTGGCAATCAACAGTTTTGGTGTAGTGGTATAGATCGATTCACGTTTACGTGAGATGCGAATACGATTTGGGTAGATTAGGCAAAACATGAATTGGTTATGAACATGAATTATGAACTTGATAATAGGCAAAACTTGAAACATGAACATTGTTATAACTTGAATCTGGATGTGGGCATGAAACTTATCCTTGAAACTTGACACGAACTTGACATGAAACTTGAACATGGTCATGACACTAGAATGAACTTGAAAATGGCCAACTCGAGGTTGGGTTGAGTTTGCAGTGTAAATATGCCCGGTACCGCCCGGCAAATCCAGTTACTGCAAACAATAGGATCCAATGTGGGTAGTTGGTTATATCGCGCTTGAAACCCGAGGTCAGACTGAGTTGTGGTGTAAATCTTCCCGGAACCGCCCGGCATATCCAGTGACCACAACAACAGGTCTGATGTGAGAGGTTGGGATGCATTAATGAATTAAATGCCACATGATAGGGTTAAGTCATGAATATAAAAGACAACACTTAACCAACTTGAAACATGGTTGGTAGGGTTGGGTCATGAACTTGAACGACAACACCTAACCAACTTGACACGTGAATTGTAGGGCTAAGTCACGAACTTAAATGACAACACTTAGCCAACTTGATATGCTAGACTGATGGGGTTAAGTCTCGAATTTAAATGACAACACTTAACCTACTAGACGGAAACCCTAGTTACGCCGTCCGTTTCAGCAGTAACCCACTAGATGTATCATGGTACCCTGGAACTAGGCAGGGTGGTGCACGATTATTGGGCTGATTGTAGGCGACCAGAATGACGGCTATGTGGGTGCGCCAGTGTAGGTTCTAACGGAGTGCGGGCGTGCACACACTCCGGAGCAGAAAAAGTAGGCATTGGGCATTAGTAGGTTTATTTGTGCATTCTTGATTCGTGTCGGTGGTTGGCACCATAGGGCTTGACACACTCTATGGTGGACCTAGCACAGGTGACTACATTCGTGATTGGGCCGTATGACACACAAATACAACGAGCTAGAACTTGTAGGGAGTCGATCGATTAGTGCATCGTTCCATTGGACCTAGTAATGGGTCATTCACGATCTTGGGCCAAGGGATCATTTCATGAGTAATATAAGACATGGGTTTGGGATTCTAGTACAGTTGATGCAGCGAACCTTGAACATGCGGTGCTATACTTGACCTATACTTGATTCATCATGTTATCTTAGTCTATCTTATCCATCTTGACATCATACTTATGTTTGCTTTCAGTTTATACATGTCATGTTACCTTTACCTATTTTTATGCTGAAAGTCACTTGGACTTACCAGTCTTTATGACTAACCCATTTCCTTTTGCCTCTTTTTCTTTCGTTTCTTCCCCCAGGTTCTCAGGGAGGAAACTCTAGCTCTTAGCTTGGATTTAGCTTGCCTTCTGTCTGCTCATGTACGGTTTGGTCTTGAGCTATGCTATGGCTGCACGTCTGCTATTTTTAGGGAATAAATTACTTTTGTTATTTTTAAGTTTATGCTTCTTTATTTAGAGCTTGATGTAATGGAATAATGGCAACTTGTACTTTGGATATATGAGGTTTTGACTCTTTTCTTGAAAGTAATACGATTTGGTTTTTAATTTCTACAGCTGCTTTATTTATATTCTGTCTTATGATATCTCTGTGTATGTTTACCTAGATAATGCTCCACCAAAACTAGTGCATTCCCTTTGTGAGTGACCCTAGCGGAGGTGGGGTGTTACATTTGGTATCAGAGCAGAAGGTTACCAGACTGGGCAAAAGCTTTTAAAAACCTTCTGAAACTATTTTCAAAACCGTTTATAAAGAAGCATTTTTCAAGAAAAGTTTATTTTGAAAATGCTATTTCCCAAAAGCCATTAGCACTTTCCTTTGTTTCCTCGTTTGAATCTCTATCTTTTCGTTTTTCAGCATGTCTGGGAATCTTAACTTTTCAGAGGGCGTGCCAATACCTGGCTGGTTCAGGAGGTACTTAGAGGCTAGGACCAACGATGCAGGCCTAGCAGATATTCCTCCTCCAGCTGCAGCGATTCCTCCTCCTCGTGGAAATGCTTTCGCAAAGACGTGTAGAGACTTCAAGGCTATGGGTGGAAAGGACTTCTATGGGACTGAATCCTTTGTGGAAGCGAGGAACTGGCTGAAGGAGACCGAAGATTTGTTCGTCATCTTCGAAGTTGACGACAGGCAAAAGATACAGCTAGCAGTGTGGTTGCTTAAAGATGAAGCTTCGTATTAGTGGGAGATTACCCATGCTGAGAGGCCAGTGGAAACTTGGGAAGACTTCCAGATGATATTTGAGATGAATTTCCTCTCCCAAGCTAAAAGAAGCCTGCAGATGGAGAAGTTCCTAACTCTTAAGCAAGGAAGCATGACGGTCAGGGAGTACGTCAATCGGTTTAATCAGCTGGCCAGATTTGGGCTGGATTTAGTGAACACCCAACACAAGAAGGATCTTCGCTTCGTCAGAGGTTTGAATGAGCCGCTACACAGCCTTGCTATGACTCATGTACCCATGGGGGCGAACTTTGAGAGCTTGGTGGATATGACCCTACTTCATGAAGAAGACGAGAATGGCAAGAAGGAGGTCAAGGCGAATGATTCTCAAAACAAGAAGAAAGAGTCCGAGAAAGGAGGCAAGAACAACAAAACAATAATGACAACAAGACACGTGAGAAAAGAAAATGCCACTTCTGCGGTATTGAAGGGCATATAGCTCAGGGTTGTAGAAAGAAGAAGATAAAGATGGGAGCATGCTTTCAGTGTGGTGAAACTGGACATATCAGCAAGAACTGCCTAAGGGCAAGCCCCGCAAGCAGGACCTTCTGGGGGTACATCTTTAACTTCTTCTCCTTGATGCTTTGTTTTATCTTGCTTATCTTCTCGATCCTATCTTGAGAACCTTAGGTAGAACCATATGAATGGAAATATGTATTTGAAACATGTTATGGTTGATGTTTGCAAATGGTTGCAAGTGGTCGCAAGTGGTTGCTCGTGGTTGCAAAACACACATTAGGCACTAGATCGGCTCAGACACGTTTTCACATTGCATATGCATGAGTGTTTATACTTGTTTATGGATGAAATTGAATGTATTATCATGTGGATATTGCATATTGATGAATGTTTGTTCACACTTATAGTGTTTACGTGACTAGGATTATTTGCATACAGGTTGGATTCATGACACTAAACATATTTTGCATTAAGAAGATCAAACAGGCCTGATCATTTGCATTAAATAAGGAACATATACACACACTTTCTGCATATGTTCATATAGCATTAGAAATATTTTAAGGACAATGATTGCTCGTGAATGATGGTTGAGTAGATGGATGATTGGATGGTAGGGTATATTCTTCCTAACTTAGAGATTTCAGGGACGAAATCCTTTAAGGAGGGGAGAATGTAACAACCCGTATTTTTATAACATGTTAAAGTCATAAATCAAGGCAGAATTAAATTTTAAAATAAGAATCGGGGGGAACGGGTTGCGCCATTGCGTTCGTCTCGGAATTCTGCAAGAAATCGGGTCCGAGTTTTCGAAAATCCGAGTCCGTATGACCAAGATATGACCCTCCGAAGTTTCAGGAATTTAAATAAAATAAAACAGCTCGAAAATAAAGCCAGAAATTCAAAATTCAAACCCAGAGAAGGCTGGCGGGAAAATTCCCGCCCATATACCTAGGTCGACTGGGGAGTCGACCCCCTCAACCAGGTCGACTGGGGTGTCGACCTCCCCATGACCAGGTCGACTGGGGAGTCGACCTGGGGGTCGACCTGCCTCCCGAACCCACTTCTTGAACCAGATGCATCCTGATGTATTTAGACTCGTTTCCTGTCCAGATTCGTCTGCCTAATCCTATATAAACTCACCCCTAGCCTCATTCTCTCCACACCATTTCATTCTGTCCTTATGCTGCTTTTGAGATAATCTAGATAATAAGAAAAAAAGGAAGAAAAAGGATTGCTCCTTCTCCATCAAGACTACGCTTAGAGATTTGCAAATTAGGGGATTTCAATTAGAACACGATCAATCAAATAGAGATTCAACAATCAAATTCTGCTTTCTAATTCTCGATCCACGCACTTTAAGTTCAAGTTACTTCTGTAAACTTAATATCCATGTTGTAAATTGGAATTAGATCTACGTATGGTAATTGATTCGTATCTATTCTTGTTCATCTTGGATCTTGACTTTCGTGAATATTGCTTTGGACCTATTCATGTTGTAAATCAAACTCTCTCATGTCTATAACCTTAACATGCCTATGGCGTTGAAACTATTGTTAATGGCAAAGGACTATGACTGTGAACATAAGACTATGCCTATGCCTATGACTGAGAACATAAGACTATGCCTATGACTGTGAACATAAGACTATGCCTATGCATATGACGGTGAACATAAGACTATTGCCTATTACTATGACAAGGACAATGGTGGCTAATCACCTATGACTCTTGACTATGAGAATTATTACCTATGATTATGAACATAAGGCTATTATCTATGACCATGACTTTGAAACTATCACTGTTAATTGACTATGACTATTTTCCTAGAACTATTTTGGATAATTATCCATGACTATTGTGATGAATCGCTTATGGTTCATAATTATGAGATTTCTGCCTATGACTGACTATGACTACTGGGATTAATTACTTAAGACTATTATAGTTGATTGTTCATGCCCATAGTTGAATCCCATGTTGTACACCGAATTTGCAGTTGTTGGATCTCATACCTAGGGTGTGACTTGCTTAGTTTATTCGTTATTATGTACACCAAAGCCATTGGATCCATTATCCTTGTATTTGACTTGCTCTTGCATGCCTATTCTTTTATGTCAACTTTTATCATGACTATCGCCTTATCTTGCTAGATTTGAAATCCTATATGCTAGTGATGTTGTAACCAATTACCTCAAGTTATATCATGCTAGTCTTGTAATCCCTTTTATCGCTTTATGCTCGTCCCATTTTGCCTAACATAGTTTCGATGTTATTCCCTTTATTTCGGGATTTGGATTTATTTGTAGTATAGATCGATTCACATTTACATGAGATGGGAATACGATTTGGGTAGATTAGGAAAAACATGAATTGGTTATGAAAATGAATTATGAACTTGATAATAGGCAAAACTTGAAACATGAACATTGTTATAACTTGAATCTGGATGTGGGCATGAAACTTATCCTTGAAACTTGACACGAACTTGACATGAAACTTGAACATGGTCATGACACTAGAATGAACTTGAAAATGGCTAACTCGAGGTTGGGTTGAGTTTGCAGTGTAAATCTGCCCGGAACCGCCCGATAAATCCAGTTACGGCAAACAATAGATCCAATGTGGGTAGTTGGCCATATCGCGCTTGAAACCCGAGGTCAGACTGAGTTGTGGTGTAAATCTGCCCGGAACCGCCCGGCATACCCAGTGACCACAATAACAGGTCTGATGTGAGAGGTTGGGGTGCATTAATGAATTAAATGCCACATGATAGGGTTAAGTCATGAACATGAAGGACAACACTTAACCAACTTGAAACATGATTGATAGGGTTAGGTCATGAACTTGAACGACAACACCTAACCAACTTGACACGTGAGTTGTAGGGCTAAGTCACGAACTTAAATGATAACACTTAGCCAACTTGATATGCTAGACTGATGGGGTTAAGTCTCGAATTTAAATGACAACACTTAACCCACTAGACGGAAACCCTAGTTACGCGGTCCGTTTCAGCAGTAACCCACTAAATGTTTCATGGTACCCTGGAACTAGGCAGGGTGGGGCACGATTACTGGGCTGATTGTAAGCGACCAAAACGACGGTTGTGTGGGTGCGCCAGTGTAAGTTCTAACGGAGTGCGGGCGCGCACACACTCCGGAGCAGAAAAAGCAGGCATTGGGCATCAGTAGGTTTATCTATGCATTCTTGATTCGTGTCGGTGGTTGGCACCATAAGGCTTGATACACTCTATGGTGGACCTAGCACAGGTGACTACATTTGTGATTGGGTCGTATGACATAGAAATACAACAAGCTAGAACTTGTAGGGAGCCGATCGATTAGTGGATCGTTCCGTTGGACCTAGTAATGGGTCATTCACGATTTTGGGCCAAGGGATCATTTCATGATTAATATAAGACATGGGTTTGGGATTCTAGTACAGTTGATGCAGCGAACCTTGAACATGCGGTTCTATACTTGACCTATACTTGATTCATCATGTTATCTTAGTCTATCTTATCCATCTTGACATCATACTTATGTTTGCTTTCAGTTTATACATGTCATGTTAACTTTACCTGTTTTTATGCTGAAAGTCACTTGGACTTACCAGTCTTTATGACTGACCCGTTTCCTTTCACCTCTTTTTCTTTCGTTTCTTCCCCTAGGTTCTCCGGGAGGAAACTCTAGCTCTTAGCTTGGATTTAGCTTGCTTTCTGTCAGCTCATGTACGGTTTGGTCCTGAGCTATGCTATGGCTGCACATCTGCTATTTTTGGGGAATAATTTACTTTTGTTATTTTTAAGTTTATGCTTCTTTATTTAGAGCTTGATGTAATGGAATAATGACAACTTGTGCTTTGGATATATGAGGTTTTGACTCTTTTCTTGAAAGTAATAAGATTTGGTTTTTAATTTCTACCACTGATTTATTTATGTTCTGTCTTGTGATATCTTTGTGTATGTTTACCTAGATAATGCTCCACCAAAACTAGTGCATTCCCTTTGTGAGTGACCCTAGCGGAAGTGGGGTGTTACATTGATAAAATACCCCAACTTGAACGGCTTCACTTTTGCCGAGGAATGGTTCAATTTGTAACGGAAATAGATGTTAAGATTAATTATAAATGGGATATTGCAGCGTATTGCAAGTTTTGAACTATAACGATAAATTAACGTTATTGACCAAGCTTAAGCGTGATTTTTATATATAACACTATTAGGAATTAGAAATATGATTCGACGATGTCGAATGTATTAAAGTAAATTATTTTAGGAATTATAATCTGATAGGATAATTAATATTTAGTTTTAAACCAATGAATTCTTATAGGATATGTAATCAATATTTAGTTATAAACTTGATATTGATTTAACAAGAAGTTGACTTAGAAACAAAGTTTATAAAGTGGAATGGGAATATAAAATTATGAAAAAGATTTCGGTAAACAAGATAAGGGTTTTTATTACTTGAATAAAGAGTTATTTGATAAAGGTGTTCAAATTTCTATAATAGACATGATATTCACATTTTAAAGTGAATAATGTTTTAAAAGTGAACGTTTGGCAGATTAAAATATTATAATGAAATTGAAAATATTTTTCCAATGTAGATAGGGTATAATATCCAAGTGTAGAAAATAAAGAATGTGAAAAGAATGGGAATGTTTCGAACGTTTATAACGTATATTTTTTGGAACATGGGAAAATAAGAGTTTATAATAACTGAGAATGTTTTCCAAGAAGTGTGAAAAGACTAAAATGGAGTTTGAGAAATTTCCTATAAGATATGGGAATTTGAAATGAATGTTAAATAAAAAGTGCCTGTGGTTGTGTGATGTTTAGTTGTACATTTGAATGAATGTTTTTTTTTCTTCGATAGTTAAATAACCAACTATCGAAGTGTTTTGACCATCGTTGTCAATACGGAAAGGTCGGTTGGATTTATTATCCGAAAACCACTCCGTACAGGCATAAGCGTTGCGAATTAGATTATGCCGAACATAATTAAAGACGGAGTGAAATGCAAGGGTCATTCTGTTCTAGAATGGTGTTTCCGGTTTGTCCAGTCGTAGGACAACTTGTATGGTCGAGTGTCTGATAGAGTATACCTAATAAATCACGTACGGTTGAACTCTTAAAGGTATTACGTCTGGTGGCGGAGGAATTCATTTCTCTTAGCTTTTTATACCCATAATATTTTGGGAAGATCAACTAGTGATTTGACGGGTTTGACGATGTGACATTCAAAGTGAATGGTGACCAGATGTTCTAAAAAGATTAACGTAGCCTCAAGCCTCACAATCAGAAAATGACAAAAATCCGGCAGGCAGCATGGCTAAGTGGGTCATTCCCAAGCATGGTATATTTGTCACCAATTTAGAGAACATTCATTATTTATTCTTCTTTCGATTCTGTATCTTACGGATTACGGTTGGAGGGCCGACAACCATAGGTGACAATATATTCGATACACTCAAACTAAATGAGTGGTCAGTCATGTGTGGGCCCGGTTGTAAGATGTTCTTGTCGAAACCCCAGTGTATCCCCTCTAGAGTACACTGATCGAGATGTGGTCTCATACCATATCACAGTTGGAATCCAATCTCCTATAAGCGCTCTGCGGTTTTTGATTTTATACTATGTATGTGGAGCGTGAGATGCAAGCGTTCTGCTATTTGATTATTTATTTGATTAGACATTATTATAATATATCACTGGATTTTGATATCAATAATATTTTGGGTTATAGTAAGGTAAAAACCGTCCGTGTTTATGTGTGGGCTGGTCTTACTATTACTTTTTCTTGTAAAAGATTTTTCCAAAGTTAAACAATATGGTTGGAGTTTACTCACACTAGTCCCATGACCGAACCAGAGTTTATTTAGAATAATTGCCGACTTTTCAGCATTTATTTTTATTTAGAAATTTTCCGTTAATATTTACAATTTTTTTTTACTTTTTATGCATCAGCCCAAGAAAACACGAAATTTGGTTGCTAGAATAAAACATGCAATTTTGAATGGAAAGTTTGGAAGAGATCCGCTTTATATTAAATTTGGTTTTCATTTCCACCGACTATAATGTCATCTTCGCACTTTAACAAAACCGATATTCCAATTAAGTTAAAACGGAAATTTGTTCTTGTTCGCTGTGATGAGTTTGTTACAAATTACAACTCCACCCCTCTGTCGGCCATCTATAAATTATCACTTCTCCCCTGGCGGCTCTCAGGAAACCAATAAAATTAGGGTTTCAGATTCTCGTCCTAAATCAGAATACGCTTATTCTTAAAAAGTACAATAAAATTTGCTCTCTTTTGCTTCTGAACGACAGTTGAATCGAACTTCGAACTCATCCAAGCACAAAGTTCAACTTATTTACTTCTTTTGTTAATTTTCCCAATTAGATCGGACCTAAGACGTCCATATTTGAAATAACTGGTTGTCGCCTCATTTTTTTTTGTGGATTCTTGAGTTTTTTTTTGGGCAAATTTGCAATAAAGCAAAGAACAATGTCCAAATCGGCAGTATACCTTAATAATTTGTTCATTGGAGAAGTGGATGTGTATTATAAGAATTCAGCAAGTTTGATGGAAGAAATAAGAATTTCGCATCTTTCACAATCAAGTGGACGGTGTTTTCCGCTTGCAATTCTACGTAGTACTTCGAAAGATGGCGTTTGCTTCAAAATTGAATCCAAACTGCCTTCACATGAGCTTTTAGCTTGCTACTCAACTTGTCTCAGAGAAAATAAGGTATAAATAATTTGCATCTGGCAAATCTAATCTAAATTTAATAATATATTAAAATGATAGATGCAACGGTGATACTTGGATTTGAATGAAATGAACCATTCGATATTAAGAAACATACTGATCTTTCCCGTTTTTTTTTTGTTTTTTTTAATTTATTATTATTATTATTATTATTATTATTATTATTATTATTATTATTATTTCAAAATGGAAAATCTTTAGTGATTGTGTAAGTTTTTATTTTTCCTGCATTTCTGAAGGAAAAGAAAAAGAAAAAAGAAAAGGACTAAAAAAGGCTGTACAAACGACATTTGTTTATGCATTGAAAAGAGATTTGTTCATGTCCTGTAAGAGCTGGGCTATAATGAACATTGAATTTAAAACTTAAATGAAGATTTATGTTAACTGCTTGGAATCAATGCGATTATATATAAGCAACAAAGCTGTAAGATTCATTCAGAAGCTGTTGTTAGTAGCAGTATTAACAAACATATTTTTAACTTAATGCTGTTTTTCTTCCTTACTAAGATTTTTATAACAAGAAAAATGGGAAGTTCAGTCGGTTACTCAAATATTACCTGCCATATATAGCTTTATACAAATTTACACTATTTATTTATTTGCATAAGTCATATCCAGTTGGATGTAAACCAAATTAATCAATATAATATTCAATTCAGTTAACTTATATATGTATATATCCATCGCTCACATGTTGCAGACTGCTGTTGTTGCATTGGGAGACGAGGAGCTACATTTAGTGGCCTTACCTTCTAGAAACAACCTTATGCAATACCCACTTTTTTGGGGTTTCCGAATTTCACGAGGGTTATACAGTTCTTCGATGGTCATGCTAAACCTAAGATGCTTAAGTATAGTATTTGATCTTGATGAGACACTTATAGTCGCTAACACAATGCGCTCATTCGAGGATAAAATTAACATTCTACAGCAGAAAATAAGCATAGAGACCGATCTACATTGTATTGCTTTAATGATTGCTGAGGTCAAAAGGTACCAAGAAGACAAACATATGTTAAAACAGTATGTTGAAAATGATCAAGTTTTAGACAATGGCGTCGTGTACAAAGCTCAACTTGAGGTTGTTCAGCCAGTGACCAGTGCGCACCAGCCATTATCCCGCCCAATTATTAGGTTACAAGAGAAAAATACTATCTTAACAAGAGTCAATCCAGAGGTATTACTGATATATTCATATATGTCTATGTCCAATTTTGGGATCTTCATAATCTTTCAATCTAAGAATGCTGATTCTTTCTGTTTGTAGATGCGTGATACTAGTGTACTTGTTCGGTTAAGGCCTGCATGGGAAGATTTAAGAAGCTATTTAATCGCTAGAGGAAGAAAACGATTTGAAGTGTTTGTTTGCACAATGGCTGAAAGAGAGTATGCCTTAGAAATGTGGAGGCTTCTTGACCCACAATCTCAGTTGATCAGCTACGAGGAGATTTCTGATAGAATAGTTTGTGTTAAATCTGGTCTGTTTGTCTTTCTCAAGTTATTTCAGTTTCTGACATCATACAAGAGTTATTTTCATATTAGCATGCACATTGTGTTTTTCCCCCATAAATTTGCGACAAGTATGCTGAATAGTTGTTACTTTTTTGTTGATTGTCGTTTATCCTCAACTAGACATGAAGAAGTCTTTGCTGAATGTATTTCAAGGTGGGACATGTGACCCGAAGATGGGACTAGTGATTGATGATCGATTGAATGTTTGGGATGAAAATGATAGACCGAGGGTTCATGTTGTCCCGGCATTCGCACCTTATTGTGCTCCCCTAGCAGAGGTATTTTTTAAATCTCATAATGCGACATGTAAGTATCCAGTGTATCATATTCACTCAGTTCTGCATGGACTTTGTAGGAAGACAACATGATCCCTATCTTGCGCATTGCAAGGAATGTTGTGTGCAATGTTAGAGCCAAATTCTTCAAGTAATTAAGTTTATCCTGGAAATAGCCCATTGCTAGTTTCGAGTATGCTTGCATTATTATTGTATACTATGTCCTTTTGCTGCAGAGAATTTGACGAAGATTTGTTGCCGAGATTTACCAAGGTATGTTATGAAGATGAAATTGTAGAGCTTCCTTGTGCTCCAGACGTCGGCAGTTATCTAGTAACCGAGGTATGATTTATAGCTTAATTTTTTTCTATAATTTTTTTTTTTTTCATTGCATGGTAAGTTATTGTTTGTGCTTAACTATTTGCATTTATCTCTTATCATATAGAGCAATGCTTATGCATCAAATGCAAGTAAAAATCCAGCTGGTCTGGAAGGAATCTCAGATGGCGAGGCTGAGAGGAGAATGCTGGTAATTATCTCTTTTTTCAAGTGTGTTGCAATAGAATCAAACTAGATTCATTCCTATGTATAAAATATTATAGTTTGCCAGAACATAAAGATTGCAATGCCAACAGGCAATGTAAAAACTGCAATACATGTTGGTGTTACTGGATGCGTATAACTTCATACTCATGTCTCTTCACTTTGGTTTATTAATGTTAAATACTCTTGAAGGTTAATTTGACATCGCCAATAATAACAATATAGCACCAGCAGTAATAATAATATTAATTATAAAAAAAAAGGAAAAAAAAATAAAATAAAATAGAAGCTCAATTTGATGGATGTTTATTTGGTGAATGTTCCAAGTGGTCTATCAGCATGTTCGGTTGTGGGCTTACCTTCAAGTTTCATGCGCTTAGTCACCATTCTATATTTACGTTATACCACTGTTTGATCAGGATTCAAGGTGCGCTCGTCAATCCGGTCCTCCCACGAATGGCAGTGGATATGACTTGACCTCAACGACATCTTCTGTACTTCCTGTCATGACTTCTCTAGTACAAGGAATAAAGCCTGTTTCCGGTCCTGTTATTGAAGAAGAAGGTGAAGTGCATGAAATGGAACTTGATCCAAATACAAGAAGAAGACTTTTAATTTTGCAGCATGGTCAAGATGATTCGAGCAGTTCACCGCCACCGCCACCACCACCACCAGCTCCGTTTTGTTTTAGACCACCCCCTATTAAAATTCCAGTTACCTTGAGTCAACCACAGGTAAGCTGCTTCCCATTAGAGGATGAGATGATGCCGCCCTGGAAAGCAAAGAAGCTGCATAAAGAGTTTATATTAAAACCAGAAATGAATCATGATAGGAAGCCAACAAACTGCCGGTCTTATGTTCACGGGAATGATTATGACCGTGACCGTGGTTGTGACAGATTTCCTTATGAAAATCATAAATTGCCTCCAGAGGTTGGAGTTTTATAAACTAACTATTGTTTGTTACATCGACAACTTTACTGATTTGGAAATTAATACCTAGGCTCATTATGGCGAGTATCAGGGAAAAAGAAAGCGACACATGTCTAGCCTTATATCTTATTCAGGTACATATATTTTACTGAGGTTTATAATATTTCTATTGTAAGGTTTTTTTTATTTTCAAATTGAGAAATAGGTTTACTATAAAGTTATGTACTTAATGGCTTTACTAAGTGTATATCTGTGTTAATTTAATTAACAAATGTTTTGTGCATATAACTTTTTCGATGTGCATATTATATTTGTTTGACATTGCAATTTTAACTTCACATGAGTTTGAGGATGCAGGAATTCTAACCAATCAGGTATACTGTATTCCATCACTATGCATTGGTGTAGTGAAACATTTTTTTTTTCCAACAGCGCCCTATTAACATGTTTCCCATGTTCTAGTCCATGCCATCCTATTTGGTTTAGACATTTAAGGAATAGATGACCATTTAAATTATCATCATGAGTATTTCAGTTAATGTTGCTTAATCTGTTTCTATCATATAGGAGAAGATCTTCTATCTGTAATTTATAACCTCAATTGATACAACTACTCCTGGATTAGCATGATAGCACTCTACAAGAGTTGGCCTCAGGGTTTGATGGTCAAATAGAGCAACCCCTTTCTTAAAGGCAGCCCCTGCAGATGTTTAATTTTTGCATTTGAACTTTGAATGCTCAACATTATTATCGCTTAATTAAGAAAATGAATAAATTGGAAGGAAAAAAATGAGAAAAAACAAGATTGATAAGTAATTAAGTCGTGATGGCAGTTATTAAATATTTGTAGGGCTATGGTAATTTTTATACTTCATTTTCAAGTTAGTTAAGAAAGTGGAAAATGGTATTACTGGGGAATCCACATGTCCTGCTTGATGACGTTGGATCACCGAAACTCAAGATAACATGGTAGCAGTGGTTCCCAGTGTATTAATTGTGATCTGGACTTAATTTCAAACAACTCCGGCTCACAATCAATATACTGGGCAAGGAAGAGATTGATTGGACCCAATATTCGTAATTTCATCAATATCTTCACAGAATGAACCGAGTAACTGCCTTTGCTCTCAGGAGAAGCAACAGTAAGGCCTGGATTCACTTTATAAAGCTCTAGCATAAAATATAAACTTGTGCTCGGCACTTTAAAAGTGCGCAAGCACAAATTTTAAACAAGTCATATATTCGTGATAACTTTGTGGTGATGACTATACTTACAATAAGTTTATTTATGAAGCATAGTTGTAATTTTTGTCCACGATAACATTTAGTTAGCAACGATATTGAAATTAGTAGATGTGGATTGTTTAAGTAAATTTTGTTTTTTCATTTGCTTGCAGGGGAGAAAAACCCTATAACCAATTTTCCTTCTGACCAGAGAGATGATCGTTTCGAATCTAGACATTCTACAGCACGATACGGAGATGATAAATTCGAAGCTCTTCAAAACATCGCTAGAGATGCTGGAGGTGGTAAGGTACCTGTTAAGTTTCTTTTTCTGTACTTCGTTGACTTCTGTTTTATACTTTTCACAACCTAAGTTGTTTATGCTCCACACATACAATTATCAATATCAAGTTTTAAAGTACTGAAAGGCAAAAACCGCTCATTATCTTGATTGCTATATATATGTTGCAACAATTTTTGTTAACATAATCAATGTTCAAAAGATGTAGCATGCCTTTTCTAAAGTGATTATTTAAAAATTAGTTTTCATTGTTTTGAACCACATTTGGAAACTTGTAATATAAATAGGTCATTCAGAAAAACGTTTTACAAATATAGGCCTTTCCTCTTATCATGGTGAAGAACGACCTATTTATATCCGGTATAATATTTTTTTTCTTATATATATATATATATATATATATATTGACACTATTGAAATGGATTTTCCCTAAATATTAGGGAAAGAAAAAAATGCAAGGTCATCTCCAACAAATTCAGCTGAATATTCAGGGCTGAATGAGGGATAGAAGTTCAACAAGTTTCCGTGAACACGTAGTTTTGAACGTCCATTGAGCGTCTAATGTTTGAAAGCCATTAAATGGGTAGATGAATGTTATACGCTCGTTAAATGAGCATCTAAACATTAGACGTATATTTATATATCCATTAAATGAGCATCTATTCTCTAAGCCTATTAAAATGGGCACCAATGTCCACTTCAGTTTTTTAAATACTGAAGCATAATCGTAAACTCCTTTTAAAGTTGTGAAAATAGGGAGATGTTATGACCAATTCAATTTCCGTTGTGTTACAGGTGGAATTCAGAACAGATGTTTGTGATACAATCGAGTTGCAATTCATTTCTGAGGTACGGAAGATATGCATATTTTCTTATTTTGAATATTTTGGTATCACCTTATTGACATGAATAGTGTCACCTCGCATTAAAGGTAGCCTGATTAATATATTTACTAATGAGATTTCTGGTTATTTTATATTTCTTCTTTAGCAATGTTTATTAGCACTATAATGATGGAGCGGCCAACACATTTCATGTTTTCATCATTTATATGACATAGTTTGAATTTTGCTATCTTTGTTGACCAAATATCCTGTTACTCCTAGTTTTGTGTGTTTAATTACACACACGCACTCGTGCGTATTTGGAGAAGTTTTGGTGTTCCATACATTTACCTCATATTTTTCTTGATCGCAGTTTAGGTTGCTTTCTCTCAGTTACATTTATTCATAGTATTGATCTTTTATAGGCATGGTTTATTGGAGATAAAGTAGGTGAAGGAACTGGAAGAACAAGGAAGGAAGCACAACTTAACGCTGCCATGGAAGCACTTGACACCTTAGCGAGTAAGATTGTGTGCTTTACTAAAACTTTAACTTGACAGTTGAGTTGATGCATCTTTTGATGGGATGCTTGTATCAGTGCTTCTTGAATTTTCATTTGAAATCAAATGTATGAATCTGGCATGAGGAGATATGCATAGTTAAATCATTTTATTTAAGTTAATCAATAAAAGAAAAGGGTATACTGAACCTATCCTGAAACAGTATGTTCATACTATTGGTACAGAACTGGACATACAGATTGTACATATATGGTGTGTTGAGTGTCATGCATGGCTGCTATGCTTATTTCATTGTTTCCTAACTATGTTTATAGCTTTACATATTACCATACTATTCTATACTACCCATTAGTCTGGGAATCTTCTTTTAGATTCTGAATTGGTTCCATTTTCAGATTCATATATAGCCGGCCCCAACGAGACTGTCAAGCAAAAAAAGCGGCCGCATTCACAAGAAAACAATAATTCAGACCCAGTTGCTGTGAAGCAAGCTATTGTAGATTCAACATCTTCAGTAACTACTCTAAAAGAACAAGTAAGACTTAGTTATTGCAGTCAGTATGGTCTTAAAATAAAGAGATGTTTAATTGTGTGGATGCTAATATGTACTGATGCACATTTCAGTGCATCATTAAGGGTTACACTTTACATTTTTTGGACAAGTCTTTGGCTTCAGCGGGATCTGATGACGAGGAGAAAGCACAATATCGTGCACAGGTGAATATTCAGACTGCATATTTTACCATTCAGCTCTTTGTATGTGTGTGTAAACCAAAGAGACCGTATTATTTTTGAATGTTAAAGGTGGTAAACATCACGTTGTCTATATAAGGATTTTCATGTTTGCATAATAATTGATTGTTTTAATTATTATTTTTCCTCTCTTCATCTTGGTGATTCTCTTAAGTTGAAATGATTAAACTTATGGGAATATCCAATTCTTCAAGTTGCTTTTCTTTAAGAAATTGGGTACTTTACATACAAGTTTAGATAGTATATAATATACTGCATGACAAGTGGATTAGACCCCGTAAAGCAGAAATTGAACTCATTACCTTTTGCGCCACGTCCAAGTGTCTTAACCAATTTGGACAATGGTATCTATGGTAAGTTGTTTTTATGTAGTTATTTTAGCTTTATGTGTTCTAAATTCCATTGAAGGTTGAAATTGCTGGACAAATAATGGGTAGTGGAAATGGGAAGACATGGGAAGAAGCCAAGACGCAGGTTTGTGTTGTCTTTATTATTGTACTTCAACATTGGATTGCCGTATTTTCCGATTTATGAATTCCAAGTAAATATCAATATTTTATAATAGAAAGATATCTAAATTAATGTAGCAGTTGATGCATTGTATAGGATGAAGTATATTTCTATCTAGCGTATTTTTTTCTAAGGCAAATAAGGTTGAATGGTTTCAAACCAATTATTAATAAATACAATAATTAGTACATATGTGGAGTTGAATATCTCCGACTACTAGAAGTTACATCAATGGAGTCTAATGCAGAATGTTGTAATAGTCAAGAACACCTAGCAGGATCGGGCCATTGAACCACCTAACAAGATAGTGGCATTAAACCAACAATAACACGAATGCCTGAAAACGGACCATTGTTTTGCAGGCTGCTGAGGAAGCTCTCGACTCTCTGCAATCATTACAGGGGCAATTTGCACAGAACTCAAATTCTTCTAGGTAGGGTAAAAAAAACGTTCTTACAATCTTTTTGTGCATTTTTTTCATCATGAATTGAGGTTTGATCGTTTTTTTATTTTTGATAATCAGGTGACATTTAGATACACCAATCAAGCAGATAAAATAGGATTTTTCAGAGGCACTTAAAAGATAACAGAAAATAAATTGCTTCAAATAGTGGCACACATGTATATTCAGCTAAGGAGTGAAAAGACTGTTGATATGAGACACTAAAAGATATTTGTGCTAAACATGAAATATCCCGTGGCTGTTGATCATACTGCATCTTGAAAGCTCTATATGCTGATAATTTGGACATGTGCTGTGAACTCTTGTTTGGGCACACAATCTATCTTTGTGAGAAACTCAGTTATATTACGAAGAGATGCTCTACTGGGACAAGGAAGATTGGTTAATGAGCAAAATGGTTTACTTTCTTCAAATCTCTTGGACGTATTCTTATGACTAATTCTGACAATTGTCAGTTAAAGGGGGGCTGGAAACTTCTATATATTATGATTGCTGATGAGACTGCAACTCATCATAACTAGTCACTTGTCATTTTGAGGTATAAGGTGTGTTCTTGTTTGGGGATTTTGTACTGACATTTTCATTACTGTAAATTTAGTGAATATTTTCTGTTTTGTTATTCTTTTACGTGTTTACAAAAATTCCATATCTTTGTGGTGATTAGATAATGCGTTATTCCAATAATTTTTCTCTTTTACTGTTTGAGTTACTGTACGTCTTTCAACATGGTTTTAATTTCCAGTCCAGTTGCCATTGCTGAGGAGCAATGCAAATGTGCTGCAGCACTATTATGCGTCAAAGAGTTTGGTTCAGTTTTAGACAACATACTCGATACTTGCAGTTTTTGTTGTTGTGCAGCTTTTTAAAAGTTTGTGTTAGCAAATTTGATACATAATGTTAAAATGGATAAGATTTCACGAAAACTGTTGCCTGCACTTTTATTATTAACTCAAAATACATCCAAAAAAAATACAGTACAAATGACTCAGTGGGCAAAAGCCAGTTTGAAAAGAAACACTAGAGAATCAACATCTAAAACCACTACGCCAAACCAAGCAATTTCTCACTGATATCCCACACCTTCCTTGCCTTCTCTAAATCACTAGCCTCCTGCGACAGCTGGTTTTCAAAAGAAGCAGAGTTCTTGTTCCAGCTCCAGTACACTCCTGATTTTGTCAAGCTTGGGTCGCTTATTACCTGCATTTCCAACCCATATTAATATTACAATATCTCTACCACTAAAGAAATTCTTTATAAACATATTAACATACCTGAGCAAGTCTTTTTCCTGCATCTTCTTCTGATACATATCCTTTGGTAACATACTTCTGAAATGGAGGGAACAAAAGCCTGAACAATGGAATGTGTTCTCTGAAGAGTCCGGTAGTAGCAATACATCCTGGATATAATGATGCAAATGTTATCCCAGTCTCTTCATGATACCTTCTGTGAAACTCCTGCATCATTAGCATGTTGCATACTTTGCTATCTTTGTAGGCTTTTGCACCATCAAAGCTCCCTCCGTCTATCATGGTTGATCCTGCTGTCCCATTCAGTCCCGCCGCTAAACCCCTTAGGTCCCCTAAGTTCGCCTTTGGTGGTACATTACCCGCCAGTGTATTCGTGTTCCCTAATCTCACCAATGTTAGGCGCCTTAAGTTTTTTTTTTTTTTTTTTTTTTTTTTTTTTTTTTTTTTTTTTGTAAATACTAAATACTATTGGGAAAAAAAGAAAGTAAATACCAGTAATGGAGCCAACAATGATGAGGCGTTTAGAAGGATAATCAGACTCTTTCAGATCATCGAGAAGCAGCCTAGCAAGCAAAAAGTGGCCAAGGTGGTTAACGCCAACGCTCATTTCGAAGCCGTCTGCAGTGTAAGAGGGTTCACCAGCAGTAGGCTGGTACACGGCAGCGTTGCAGACGAGGGCATCTAATGGCACCTCCATTTTCTTCAGACTGTCGACGAACTGTCTGACGCTGTCCAGGGAAGCCAGATCAAGGTGCAGAATGCTGTAGCTATCCTTTCTCATGCCCGCTGACTTGGCCGCCTTTTCTGTCTTCAGGAAGTCGCGGCATGCCATGATCACGTGCCATTTGCCTGTTTCTGCTAGGGCTTTCGCTGCTGCTAGGCCCAATCCCGAGGATGCGCCTGTGATTACTACATTGCCCTTGCGTAGCGTTTTCTTTCCTTCTGGGGCAGATCGGGTTACTGATGGTGTTGCTGTCGCAGTGGCTCTGATTACAAGGGGCGTGCTTGTCCTCTGCAATTAGTAGCAACTAACGGTTACTTAAATAAACATTTACACTTATATACGCACATACACGTATAATGACAATGTTAAAATATGTGTGTATGTGTTTTATGTGTTACTGATGGTGTTGCACGTACACACATGTTTATGTGTTTTATGTGTTATTTGTCCTATGAAATATCCGAGTGTGAATTGTTTTCAATGGTTTTGAGTTCGAATTTGATACAACCGCATTTGGAAAGAAAGGAACGTTGAACATGAATGTTTACCTTGTTTCTGTTAGGAGAAGGGCTGAAACTAGACTTGACATGCTCAAAGAGAGGAGCTCCAAAGAAAATGGAATCTTTCACACTTTTCTTGCCCTACACAATGTCACTCATCATCAAAAATCATGTACATATTCAACTAGATAAGTACAAAATTTGCCTGAAAAATCAAGCTATTTAACAAGGGAATGTGAAAAGAAAGTAAGTTATTTTGTAAACCTCTTTGTGAGCAGATAGCGCTGAAGGGGAAAATGTAGCCTGGAGCGCCATTGATCAGTAACTAAAAAAGCTGCAAGTAAATTGTCTGGAGAGAGCCGACCTACTTAAAAGCTGCGGATTACTGCAGGTTTATAAAGGGAAGATACGAGGAACAGATAAGATGACAAGTGGCGATATACAGCCAATAGAAATTAGAATTGAGGATTACAATTGCGTTGATATTTCAAGATAAGTTAATTAAGTAAGTCATAAATACCATATGACCCCAAATTATTTAACCGTAGCATGGGATTGTGTTGGATTCATCCATGGATTGTGTAATCATTTATTGACATTTTTTGATGTAGTTTTAACGTTACGTGATGTGATAGGTTAATGGATATTTTGCCCATGTGATGGGAGTTTAGTAATTGGTTGATTTTGATGACAAGTGTGCATAGTAGACCCGGTGCGTTAAATGATAAGGAAAGATAATGAAAGGTAAATTAAGTTGTATTTAGTTTAAGGAAAACATTAACTTGCTAAAATTATCAAATTATCGCTTTTACCTCTTGAATTCAGCCTCTTATTAACTATACAATGTAAAATTAGATATTTAAAATATTTTTCTTCGTATTTTAGTTAATAAACATCATCATTATCATGTACTCGCATATATTAACAAAATTCTTAGCTTAATCTTATAACTACGGATTTAATAAGCAATTCATATGACATCATGAAAATATTTGATTCTTTAAGTGAATTATAAAAGATGAAGTAAATGTATATGCTTCATATTTTGTGAACAATCCTAGCTAAGTATGACCCTTTGGGCATCTAACGTTGTTCTTTTATAAGAAGAAAAACCATGTTTGACCATCACATACCTGCAACGGTACTGGATAGGACTGGACTTTTTGTGGTGTAATATTTATATTTTTAGTACAAAATTTTAATTATTTTTTGAATGGTAATTGATCAGATTGGAACAGTCGGATCAAACCAACTTGCATTATAGACCAATTCAACTTGGATCATTTCTTTACTTCAGATCCAAAGTTTTTGGCCAGTCTCCCACATTATTCCACAATGATTTTTTTACTATTCCATCTACTTAGCAGATAAGCGGAGAGAAAGAAAGATTGACACACGTATTCTTAGAAAACCTTGCTTTTCTTCTTCCTTTATATTCTTCAAACTAAAAGGAGAGCGATATTTTTTATGAATGCGACGTTTGTTGTTGACTGCTTTGCACCATTGAAAGAACGCCAAAATGCCCTCAAGAAAGTGACGATGGACACAACTCAGTCGAATTTATTGTTTACAACAAATTGTAAACGAGCCGCAACCAATGACTTCTGCTGTAAACATGGACGATGTTGTCTTGGCGTCATTGTTTTATGTTTCGATTGTGAATGCTGCGCTTTTTCGATTCGAGTTTTATATTTCAAAAGATGGCATAAGAAAATTAAGTTCTTTGTGACTAAACAAAATGTCATCTTTGTGGTGAAGATTGGCATACAACATCTACCAGACAAACTTAACGATGCTGAGAGAAAATAACTGCAAGCCTTGATAAAGAGATCGAAAGCGACGCGAACCTGGATGGAGCAGGATTGTTTGTGCAAAAACTTCATCCTTGATAGACTCAACGACAACTTGTACGACTACTGCAATTCAGACAAGACAACAAAGGAAATTTGGGAAGCTTTGCAATAAAAGTATGACACAGAAGAGACATGAGCGACGAAATACGCAGTAAACCGCTATCTCAAATATCAGATGATAGATGAAATGTCAATAGAATGTAATATCATGAACTTCCAAAAATTGCTCATGAGATCATTTCTGAAGGTATGACTATTAACGGACAATTTCAAGTTGCAATTTTGATAATTAAGTTGTCCTCTAACTGATAGGAATTTAAAGAATTCCCTTTGACATAAAACTAAGAAATTTTCCTTGGAAAATCTGATAACTCGCATTTGTATCAAGGAGAAATCTTGTAAGCAAGATATGAAGATTGCTGTTTCAGGTAAAACTAGGAAGGTTGTGGTTCTAAAACAAAACCATAAAAACTTTAATAATCAAAACTGCAACAAACAGGGAAACCAAAGAGGTCAACAAAAACAACCCCAAAAGAATTGAAGCGTTGAGCTAAAACTTTACCGTTAGAAAATCTTCATTTTGAAAGACGTTATGCATACTCCAGAGATGAGGATGAATATTAGTTTAGTTTTTCCTCTTAATAAAGCTAGGTTTACACAGAACATTAAGGCTGATTTATTCACCATCGCTAAGAATGACATGTTTGTGGTATGAGTTATGCAATAAATGAAATGTTTAAATTGAATGTTGTTACTACCAAAATTAACTCCGAAGAGAGGCTATCGATGAGTGGGTAGCGGACCGCCGCAAGCATAAAAGAATCCTCTGTAAACAGAAGCCAAGCACAAGGCAAAACCGGGAGCATAAGGGAATAACCTGAAAGCCAGACAACCGACACCATCACTAGAGAAAAGAACTCAAAATCAAAATAAAGAAAGGATACTGGCAGGGTAAGTCTGGCATGAAGGGTAGATAACGGAATATCATCCAAAGCCAAAAGCCGATGAAGAAAAAGACCAGAGATCCTATAGGTCGAGACCCGAAAGTACGGAAGGGCTATCAGTATTAACTTGCTTAATACCTATACGTCGAGAGATGATAACATCAAAGATACAAAGTTTAAAATATAAGGGAATCATCCGGGAACCAGAAACTGAGACTCCCATCGGATGAACACCGAGAGGCTACTTCAGTAAACTGCTAATTAAGCATTGGAAGCAACCCTCCAGAAAGCCGAGATAAACTTCAGGAATCTGCCGAAAGGCAAGCCGAAATTCGAAGAGAGACAAGCTATCCACACTAATTTGCTTAGTGTCGATACCGACATGGGAGGCGGATCTGGTAACCATCCACTTGAATCATAAGGGTAAGCTTCACAAAGTATTAATAACAAGACCGAGGGCTCATGACCGGAAGCCTATATCCGGAAGCCTACAACTGGAAGCCTGAAAGCCTCCTTAAAGCTATCCAATCCGACAAGCTTGGTATTGATACAAAGAAGATAAGAGGAACTCCAAAGAAAAGCTCCAGTGCCGAGACCATTCCTCCGATAGTCAAGACCGGCACCCTAAAAAGCAATAAGCAAGACCAAAAGAGTGGCCGAGAGCCAAAGCAACCGGGACCAAAGGGAAAGCGGCCGATAGGGGCTTCTGCTGGCCCAATAGCAAAAGAGGCCCCTATTTGTCTATCAAAAAGACCTCAGGGGTCTCACTTTCGGGACTAGTTTCTCATTCTTGTACTCTTTTTCTCTAGAGTAAACCCTAATCTCTAAATCAATTTGGGGATTTCTATTGTAATCCATATGTACTCCAAATCAAAAATCAATAAAGAGCGAATCGACACTTAGCATGTTTTATTATAAGTTTCTTATGTGATTTCTTAGCTATCTCCTATGTGAGACACCATATGGTCTCTACATGGTCACAGGTTCCTACTTAAGCTTAAACCCTATAGCAGAGTTCTTGCAAAACCCTTTCCTATAAGTCGTTTAGCCTCTTTATCGAGAGTTGTGTTTAGGGAACCCTTGTCCCAGGATAAATGTTGGTTCTTGAGTCGCTTAAGCGTGATGCTCACCCCATTGAGGGAAGAGTAACTTATCTTTCAGTCTAAACCTTGATATCTAGGAAACAGTGAATTAACTCAGACTCATGAAAGCTAAATATCCCCATTTTCCCCTTAGGTCCACTTTCGTAGACCTATACCTGGTGTTGACGAAAAATATCGTTAACATTTTGGCGCTAGAAGGAGGGCCTGAACCTCCGACCTTGTGGTTAACCTTACCTCATATCTAACTATGTTGTTCCGTCCCGGATTGGACTAAAACTTTGAAGAAGCAAGATTATGGGTAAAATGTCCCAATAAGAATCTTCTAGATCTCAGATGGATACGTCACGAACCACTGACCCAAGAATGACAGAAAAACAAAGCTTGAGAACGGAAGCCTTGTAAATAATCAAGCGGAAAAGGGAAATAGAGCAATATGATTCTGACTATTGGAACAACAACCCTTCCTATATAAGATAAACCCTAACTTTCCTCTAAGGATCTACGTCAAAGGAATGTAACACCTTCTCTCATATAAGGAGAGCTCTCCATAAGAAAATCAAAGGCATGATATTCGAACAACAAATAATAGACGATTTCAACCACTTTGCTTCCAAATAGACTAAAAGGATAACACTCCCATTTCAGTATATTGTGAAAAGAGGAAACAAGGATGTAGATGGAGCAATGGAGTTCAATTGTAACGGCTGGAAATTTTCGACTCCTAGAGGGTAGAAAATCCCGAGACGTTAGTGAAAGAAAGCAGAGGGTGAGGAAGAAAAGATAGAACTAATAGAATAGAAGAAGAAGAAGAACTTACATCATCAGAGTAAACACGAATCTCACAGCGGAATGAATAAAATATAACATAACTTTGAAATACAAATCAGTACTCGTATATACATACCATTTCAAAGTACAACACTTAACAACACAGCGGAATAATAATAGCTATAATCCTGAAGTCTTCTGCTCCAAGCTCTCCAAGTGTATCTGTAAAATCCCGACTAATTGACTGCCCGTACAAATTTAGGCACCCAAGAGTTTAGGGAAAACAAACAAAATAAACTCCGGGTCAGTCATGGGACTGGTGTGAATAAAACTCCAACACTTGGTTAAATAAAGGATATCTTTCTGATATTATAATAATGTCTAAATACAAATAGATATCAATCTAGCAGAACGCTTGCATCTCACGTTCCACATACATAGTATACAAATAAAATCGTGAGCGCTTATTGGAGATTGGATTCCAACAGACAAGGTATGGGAGCACCTTCCGATCAGTGTACTCTAGAGGAGATACACTAGGGTTCAACAAGAACGTCTTGCAACCCGGCCACACATGACCGTCCACTCATTTAGCTTGAGTGTAACGAATATATTATCACCGATGGTTGGGATCAGCAACCATCCTTCCCGATAAGGGACAGCATTGAAATAGATTATAAAGAAGTACAATTGAATATTCTCTAGATGGTGATAATACACCCTGCTTGGGTATGGCCCTACTAGCCATGCTGCCTAGCCCAACTTCTGTTATTTCCCGGTGGTGAGGTTTGAGGTCACGTTTATCACTTTGACAGATTTTTGCTTCAATTACTTTGAATGCCACATCGTCATACCCGCCAAATCGTTATCGATTTCTCAAGGCATCACGGGTATAAAAGCTAAGAGAAACGAATTTCTCCGCCACCAACGTAATACGTTTAAAGAGATCAACATATATGATTCGTTAAGAATACTTTGTCAGACACTCGTCCATATACGTTGTTCTGGGACTGAATAAACCGAAGGCACTATTCAGTGAATCCATCCTACCTAGGCTTTTCACAATAGCCCTTGCACTTCACTCCGTCTTCAATTATCTTCAGCGTACTTGATTCGCAACGCTTATGCTAATACGGAGTGGTTCTTCGGATAATAATCCAACCGGTCTCTCCATATTTACAACGTAAATATGGTCAAAACTTTGATAGTCTGTGATTCAACTATCAAATGAAAACATGTCGGTGTACAAACAACGATCTTATTTCCAAATGGGAATTCGATCGATCAATCATCATATGTTCATATTTCCTTATTTCATATATTTAGAAAACATATGTTATTAATCATTGGAAAACATTTCCATAGCTTATTTTCACATCACTATTATTTCGCAACTATCAGTCCCTAACTGTAACTAGTATGAGAACAATTCTCTAAGTATCAATCCGGAAGGTCGAAACCAACATCAGATCGTCACTTAGAAAACCGTTCAACTTACCCTCTCCAGTCAGTTTCTGAATTTGCTTAACTCTATTTCTTAAATTCTTATCATGAAAACATTTCATTTTCTATGTTTAGAAAACATATCTGACTATATTTGGAAAACGTTTCCAAAACTCATTTACGGATTTCCAATGAACGTTGTATAAAACATCGTTTCGCTTAATCCATTTATCGCTTATTCCTTAACTTTATTCCTAATCAACCTTTTAGATCGAACCACAACTATTCCTTTGTCAATTCTGAAGTTAATCAAGTTGGGGTATAATTACCTCTCAGACCTTAATTGAACAACGTCCTTTACTGTGAAATAGATGAAGCCCATCACTCACTTTTTACAATCATCTGTTTACGCAAATTCTTGGATTCAGGTTACGAATCCACTTCTTATATGACAACGTTTGATTATAACTATAACGTTATAATTCCTACCCCTAAAATATCTAACCTAAATTATAAATTTATTTCCTAACTCGAATAATTTAACAGACACCTAATTTCTAAATCAATAACTAAATCTTGATTTAAACCCTGGAAAGTAAATAGTACTTTCCTGAATTCGCTATAATCGAATTCGACGTATAACTCTCTTTCGAGTAATCTCTATTCGATTAACTCTCTCTTTTTAATAACTTATATTCGATAAACTCTATTTCGATTAACTCCTATCGAATAACTAATATTCGAATAACTCTTCTTGGTTGGCTCTATTTCATTAACTCTTATCGAATAACAAATATTCGATTTTCTTAAATGTGTCAATTCTTATCGAATAATAACATCCGATTTAACTTAAATGGATTTACTCTTATCGAATAACTTATTCGATTAACTCAACTTGATTTTCTTAACTCGATTATCTCAACTCGATTTCTTAACTCGATTACTTAACTCGATAAATCTTTACTCGATTACTTAACTCGATAACTTAACTTAACCCAAATCGGTTAACTCAACTCTAATCGATTAACTAAATTTGATTTACTCCTTCGAATAACTAATTCGAATAACTTAATTGATTAACTCCTTCGAATAACTAATTCGAATAACTTACCTTCGAATAACCAATATCGATTTACTCTAACTCGATTAACTTAATTCTAATCGATTTACTCCATTTCGATTCAACTTAATTCAAATCGATTAACTTAACTCAAATTGATTAACTCCTTTCGAATAACTAAATTCGATTTAACACTTCTCGAATAACTACATTCGATTAACTCAAATTGAATAACTAATATTCAATTAACTCTTCAACTAACTCCTTTGGATTAACTAACTTCGAATAACTCCTTTGGATTAGCTAACTTCGAATAACTCCTTTGGATTAACTAACTTCGAATAACTCCTTTGGATTAACTAACTTCGAATAACTCCTTTGGATTAGCTAACTTCGAATAACTCCTTTGGATTAACTAACTTCGAATAACCAATATTCGATAACTACTCTTCGAATAAATAATATTCGGTAACTCTTCTCAAATGAATAACATTTGATTTCTCCACTCGAATAAACTATATTCGATTACTCTTCCCTCGAATACACTATATTCGATAACTCTACTTCGAATAAGTGATATTCGGCAACTCTACTCGATTAACTCCACTTGGATAACTCTAACTGGTCAACTCTAACTGGTCAACTCTAACTGGTAAACTTTAACTGGTTAACTCAAATGGTTTAACCTAACTGGTTAACTCAAATGGTTTAACTCTATTCAAATATCTAATTCGAATAACTCATTTCGAGTAACTAAATTTGATTAACTCCCTTTTATAACGTTTATTCATTTCAAAAGATTTCCTTTTTACCACGTTTATCCATTTATAAAGATTTACTTTTTACAACGTTTATCCATTTATAAAGATTTACTTTTAGTAATGGTTCTTCACTTTATAAATGTCCTTTTAATAACGTTTCTACTTCTCTATATAAGTCCAGACTTATATATATTCCATTTATCAACGATAAATAATTTATTTAATTTATAAAACATTATTTATAAATTAATCTACTTCAATTTATCTGTTTAAAACAGATTTCCTATTTAATATCTCATTTAAATCCATATCGTGTTATACCGTGTGCGAAGCACATGTTTAAATCTATCCTTGTATAATTCTATTTATTTTCCAAATAAGTGTTCCTTTATTTATTCCCTACATAAATATTCCTTTATTCCATTTATTTAAAATCTAAATAAATGTTCCTTTATTTATTTCCTAAAATAAATATTCCTTTATATTCTAATTCATTTATTTTCTAAATAAATGTTTCTATTTTATTTCATTTATTTTCTAAATAAATGTTTCCTTTTTCATTTATTTATTTTCAAATTAAATAAATGTTTTCCTTTTATAAAATCCTATCGATTTTATAAATAAGATTCATTTTCAATATAAACATTGAAAATCCCCTTATCAACATTTCGGTATGTTATGGTATTCAATCATATCAAATCACGATGTTCAATATCGTCCACGCACATATAATCGCCCACAGATTTTATATCACATCATATAACAATATATGGAAAACAATAAAATAATTGTTGAGGAATCCAGTCGGATTCCTCCAACCTGTTTCCCTGCATCACAGATGTTAGATAATATAGATAACATCACTTTCAGTTCCATATGATATATTCTGTTAAACAGAATCAATATAGAAATTTAACTAACTGACTAGCAGTTCAATCAAACAATCAACACACAGTCAAACAGACAATTTTAACAGTTCTAACAATACAACATGAAATTATAAACTGTTCAGAGTTAGTGAGTTTTACTCACATTTGCGCGTTAACCAAAAAAATATCGGTTTGCGTTCGTTGTTTGAGACGGCCAATTTATTTCGCCATAAATTGTAATGAGCTCCGATGGACTTGCGGTCAGTCTCATTGTGTAGTGTTCGTCCATACGATCCCAATGTGACTGACGGTTCGCGAATCCGACCTCGTATGAAATATATATCGCGTTACGAAGTTTATACATATTATATAAATTAAATAAAACACTTGAATTTCTATTTCCAATGGGCCTTAACCCCTTAACTTGGCCCGCTTACCCTTTAACAGCCCAGACCGACACTTCTCCTTCCCCAATCTAAATCCCGATGCCTGCTAACATAATTTCCCCCGTTGACCTTCCATTTGACTGCCGCTTCCATCCACCTCGGCCACCAGTCTCCGACGCCGACGCCACCACTGACATCGCCACCCTAAACCGCACCCACCCGGCACCATCTCCCCCAACTCGAACTCCCTTACGTCGCCCAGACCTGCTACTAAACGAGCTGACCCACGACATTGATTTTCGCCAGTGACCGCCGGAGTTCCACTGACCCACGTCATCCTGACCCTCAGGCTACCCCGAACTCGCCCACACCGTCGACCGAAGCTTGCGCCACCACGTTTTGTCTCGTCGGCAGCAGTTCCTCCCCGTGAACTTAGTAGAAAAAAATATATATATCTAGGTTCAAAGAGATTTCACTGATATATATATCCTTTGAATTGGATTTCTGAGGACTTTATAGTTTGGCCATGAAGTTTCTATTTGCATTTTGTAACCAGAAATATGGTCATGTTGGATGTCTATTTAATAGAGATGATTACTTAATGGTCCAGGAAGAATAATGTATAGTGTGGTGATATGAATGTACACGCAGTCTTGATTTTTGTGAGAAAGGTATATGTCCACGTTTTTAGTTTGAGTACACATGAATCTGCGGCTGAAGCAAAAGAGGATGCGGCTTTGTTTGGACCTAGTATATAAGTTAGAATATTAATTTAAGGGTAAGAAAAAATCCTATTTTACAAATATATATAATTACCGTTACTTCATGGACTGCTGCCACAGAAATAAAAATATTAGTGAGACAAGTGATGTCCCCCGATCCCAAAAATATAATAATACCGGTAGATTAACTCATATTTTGAAACTTCAAAATGTTGATTACAGGGTGCCAAATACTCCAAATAAAAAGCTGCTTATTTAATTGATTAAAAATTACCATAAAATTCTAAAAATTAAATTAACACTACTTCCCACAAGAACCTTGTCTAAATTCAAACCCGATCTCTAGTTATATCGAATAAACCGATACGGTCGATAAACGATTCTATAGCGACTATTTCAAAATTTGATTTGGACATACCTCAAAATCTACACGACGAAATCCCGATTTTTCTCTTCCACTAGAAAGATATACTCCACCAGCTCCATACGTTTCTTGTTTCACAGAAATCCGGCTTAAAACGAATCCTGTACATTCAGTTTAAGTTCGAATCGCCAAATTGCGAACTGCCGTGACGTTTCAGGTTCGTTTTAATTATAATTATAAATTATAAGTTCGAACGTTGTACTTTAAGTTATCGATATCGCCAAATCGATATATAAATCATTAAATAAATAAATTATTCGACATCTAACAAAACGCGCCATTACAGACTTCCCCCCTTAAAATAATTTCGTCCTCGAAATTGCTAAGTTAGAAAAATGCTACTAACTCTACTAACTAGATTTAAAAATCTTTTTTTTTGTTTACCTCTAAATTTCAGTTTCGACTGGACCCATTTAATTTTAATTAATTTATTAATTCATTTCCGACCAACTAAAATTTTCAAAAATTCTGAAAATTTTCTAACACCTTAAATTTTCGAAAAATTTCGCCATAACCTCCTTTGTACGGCTCAATACGTCAAACCACAACTCGCCTCTCTAGGCCTTCTCCAATCCAAAAGGAAACCAAAATAGCCAAGCGGCTTGCTAATTCGGCTCATAAAATCCAAACTCATATATGATATAAACTTGTACCTTTTTGTCGGGAATTTAACTCTATCCCTTTCATCTGCTACCACTTCAACATATACCAATGTTATCCATTCTAATTGATCTCCAATCAGTTCATATCCTCAAATCCAAATCGAATTTCATTCGTACTCTAATATCAAATTCCAAATTATCGACTTATCAATTTGGTTCCATTCTAGATTATCTCTAATCCAATTCAATTTTATTTAACTCGGTTCAAGTTAAATTTCAATTTATTTTTTACCATCTCATTTTATTTAACTTCATTAGTTAAATTTTAATTCCAGAACTTAAGTTCCTGGGTTTCTTTCAAATCAATTTGAAATCATAATGCCAATTCAAAACCTTTGAATTTCTAAACAACTTGTTTTCTCAAAACAATTCAAAAACAAAACCTTTGGTAGAAATCCGTCACTTAGAACTCGAAAATGAACACTGATGATGTCTAGATTCATCATCAGAATCTATTTTCCAGCTATCGAAGTGAGTTCAATACTATATCGTTTTAAATTTGAAAAACATTTTCAAATCTCCCAGGAACTTAAAATTTACTTATTTTAAATTCCAAATTCTGATTTAAATTCATATTTAATTCAAACTATTTCATATATTACATTCATATGAATTCTGATTGGTCATTTATAACCATTTCACCCTTTTATAATCTTATTCGATTATAATAACAACCAACACAATCAATATACTATAATAATTTCAAGATATATATTTCTTCTATAAACAAATATATTTTGGGAAAAATTATTTCATTTACCCTCTTTCAAAACATACCATGTCGGTTCATCGTATTCGAGTGTTTAGTAACCCTTATCGATACAGTGGATCAAACTGATCGACCAGAATTCATAAGCCACTCAACCAATGAGTCTCCACAATATAAAAACATTTTATATTGAATAACAATTACGCGCTCATATATATACACTCAAACTCAATCTAGGATATTACTAATCCCATCTCTATCGAGTTATGCCACAGAGCCAAGGTAATCACTTAACTTAAGCTCTGATACCAACTGTAACGGCTGGAAATTTTCGACTCCTAGAGGGTCGAAAATCCCGAGATGTTAGTGAAAGAAAGTAGAGGGTGAGGAAGAAAAGATAGAACTAATAGAATAGAAGAAGAAGAAGAACTTACATCATCAGAGTAAACACGAATCTCACAGTGGAACGAATAAAATATAACATAACTTTGAAATACAAATCAGTACTCGTATATACATACCATTTCAAAGTACAACACTTAACAACACAGCGGAATAATAATAGCTATAATCCTGAAGTCTTCTGCTCCAAGCTCTCCGAGTGTATCTGTAAAACCCGACTACTTGACTGCCCGTACAAATTTAGGCACCCAAGAGTTTAGGGAAAACAAACAAAATAAACTCCGGGTCAGTCATGGGACTGGTGTGAATAAAACTCCAACACTTGGTTAAATAAAGGATATCTTTCTGATATTATAATAATGTCTAAATACAAATAGATATCAATCTAGCAGAACGCTTGCATCTCACGTTCCACATACATAGTATACAAATAAAACCGTGAGCGCTTATTGGAGATTGGATTCCAACAGACAAGGTATGGGAGCACCTTCCGATCAGTGTACTCTAGAGGAGATACACTAATGTTCAACAAGAACGTCTTGCAACCCGGCCACACATGACCGTCCACTCATTTAGCTTGAGTGTAACGAATATATTATCACCGATGGTTGGGATCAGCAACCATCCTTCCCGATAAGGGACAGCATTGAAATAGATTATAAAGAAGTACAATTGAATATTCTCTAGATGGTGATAATACACCCTGCTTGGGTATGGCCCAACTAGCCATGCTGCCTAGCCCAACTTCTGTTATTTCCCGGTGGTGAGGTTTGAGGTCACGTTTATCACTTTGACAGATTTTTGCTTCAATTACTTTGAATGCCACATCGTCATACCCGCCAAATCATTATCGATTTCTCAAGGCATCACGGGTATAAAAGCTAAGAGAAACGAATTTCTCCGCCACCAACGTAATACGTTTAAAGAGATCAACATATATGATTCGTTAAGAATACTTTGTCAGACACTCGTCCATATACGTTGTTCTGGGACTGAATAAACCGAAGGCACTATTCAGTGAATCCATCCTACCTAGGCTTTTCACAATAGCCCTTGCACTTCACTCCGTCTTCAATTATCTTCAGCGTACTTGATTCGCAACGCTTATGCTAATACGGAGTGGTTCTTCGGATAATAATCCAACCGGTCTCTCCATATTTACAACGTAAATATGGTCAAAACTTTGATAGTCTGTGATTCAACTATCAAATGAAAACATGTCGGTGTACAAACAACGATCTTATTTCCAAATGGGAATTCGATCGATCAATCATCATATGTTCATATTTCCTTATTTCATATATTTAGAAAACATATGTTATTAATCATTGGAAAACATTTCCATAGCTTATTTTCACATCACTATTATTTCGCAACTATCAGTCCCTAACTGTAACTAGTATGAGAACAATTCTCTAAGTATCAATCCGGAAGGTCGAAACCAACATCAGATCGTCACTTAGAAAACCGTTCAACTTACCCTCTCCAGTCAGTTTCTGAATTTTCTTAACTCTATTTCTTAAATTCTTATCATGAAAACATTTCATTTTCTATGTTTAGAAAACATATCTGACTATATTTGGAAAACGTTTCCAAAACTCATTTACGGATTTCCAATGAACGTTGTATAAAACATCGTTTCGCTTAATCCATTTATCGCTTATTCCTTAACTTTATTCCTAATCAACCTTTTAGATCGAACCACAACTATTCCTTTGTCAATTCTGAAGTTAATCAAGTTGGGGTATAATTACCTCTCAGACCTTAATTGAACAACGTCCTTTACTGTGAAATAGATGAAGCCCATCACTCACTTTTTACAATCATCTGTTTAATCAAATTCTTGGATTCAGGTTACGAATCCACTTCTTATATGACAACGTTTGATTATAACTATAACGTTATAATTCCTACCCCTAAAATATCTAACCTAAATTATAAATTTATTTCCTAACTCGAATAATTTAACAGACACCTAATTTCTAAATCAATAACTAAATCTTGATTTAAACCCTGGAAAGTAAATAGTACTTTCCTGAATTCGCTATAATCGAATTCGACGTATAACTCTCTTTCGAGTAATCTCTATTCGATTAACTCTCTCTTTTTAATAACTTATATTCGATAAACTCTATTTCGATTAACTCCTATCGAATAACTAATATTCGAATAACTCTTCTTGGTTGGCTCTATTTCATTAACTCTTATCGAATAACAAATATTCGATTTTCTTAAATGTGTCAATTCTTATCGAATAATAACATCCGATTTAACTTAAATGGATTTACTCTTATCGAATAACTTATCCGATTAACTCAACTTGATTTTCTTAACTCGATTTCTTAACTCGATTACTTAACTCGATAAATCTTAACTCGATTACTTAACTCGATAACTTAACTTAACCCAAATCGGTTAACTCAACTCTAATCGATTAACTAAATTTGATTTACTCCTTCGAATAACTAATTCGAATAACTTAATTGATTAACTCCTTCGAATAACTAATTCGAATAACTTACCTTCGAATAACCAATATTCGATTTACTCTAACTCGATTAACTTAATTCTAATCGATTTACTCCATTTCGATTCAACTTAATTCAAATCGATTAACTTAACTCAAATTGATTAACTCCTTTTGAATAACTAAATTCGATTTAACTCTTCTCGAATAACTACATTCGATTAACTCAAATTGAATAACTAATATTCAATTAACTCTTCGACTAACTCCTTTGGATTAACTAACTTCGAATAACTCCTTTGGATTAGCTAACTTCGAATAACTCCTTTGGATTAACTAACTTCGAATAACTCCTTTGGATTAACTAACTTCGAATAACTCCTTTGGATTAGCTAACTTCGAATAACTCCTTTGGATTAACTAACTTCGAATAACCAATATTCGATAACTACTCTTCGAATAAATAATATTCGGTAACTCTTCTCAAATGAATAACATTTGATTTCTCCACTCGAATAAACTATATTCGATTACTCTTCCCTCGAATACACTATATTCGATAACTCTACTTCGAATAAGTGATATTCGGCAACTCTACTCGATTAACTCCACTTGGATAACTCTAACTGGTCAACTCTAACTGGTCAACTCTAACTGGTAAACTTTAACTGGTTAACTCAAATGGTTTAACCTAACTGGTTAACTCAAATGGTTTAACTCTATTCAAATATCTAATTCGAATAACTCATTTCGAGTAACTAAATTTGATTAACTCCCTTTTATAACGTTTATTCATTTCAAAAGATTTCCTTTTTACCACGTTTATCCATTTATAAAGATTTACTTTTTACAACGTTTATCCATTTATAAAGATTTACTTTTAGTAATGGTTCTTCACTTTATAAATGTCCTTTTAATAACGTTTCTACTTCTCTATATAAGTCCAGACTTATATATATTCCATTTATCAACGATAAATAATTTATTTAATTTATAAAACATTATTTATAAATTAATCTACTTCAATTTATCTGTTTAAAACAGATTTCCTATTTAATATCTCATTTAAATCCATATCGTGTTATACCGTGTGCGAAGCACGTGTTTAAATCTATCCTTGTATAATTCTATTTATTTTCCAAATAAGTGTTCCTTTATTTATTCCCTACATAAATATTCCTTTATTCCATTTATTTAAAATCTAAATAAATGTTCCTTTATTTATTTCCTAAAATAAATATTCCTTTATATTCTAATTCATTTATTTTCTAAATAAATGTTTCTATTTTATTTCATTTATTTTCTAAATAAATGTTTCCTTTTTCATTTATTTATTTTCAAATTAAATAAATGTTTTCCTTTTATAAAATCCTATCGATTTTATAAATAAGATTCATTTTCAATATAAACATTGAAAATCCCCTTATCAACATTTCGGTATGTTATGGTATTCAATCATATCAAATCACGATGTTCAATATCGTCCAAGCACATATAATCGCCCACATATTTTATATCACATCATATAACAATATATGGAAAACAATAAAATAACTGTTGAGGAATCCAGTCGGATTCCTCCAACCTGTTTCCCTGCATCACAGATGTTAGATAATATAGATAACATCACTTTCAGTTCCATATGATATATTCTGTTAAACAAAATCAATATAGAAATTTAACTAACTGACTAGCAGTTCAATCAAACAATCAACACACAGTCAAACAGACAATTTTAACAGTTCTAACAATACAACATGAAATTATAAACTGTTCAGAGTTAGTGAGTTTTACTCATATTTGCGCGTTAACCAAAAAAATACCGGTTTGCGTTCGTTGTTTGAGACGGCCAATTTATTTCACCATAAATTGTAATGAGCTCCGATGGACTTGCGGTCAGTCTCATTGTGTAGTGTCCGTCCATACGATCCCAATGTGACTGACGGTTCGCGAATCCGACCTCGTATGAAATATATATCGCGTTACGAAGTTTATACATATTATATAAATTAAATAAAACACTTGAATTTCTATTTCCAATGGGCCTTAACCCCTTAACTTGGCCCGCTTACCCTTTAACAGCCCAGACCGACACTTCTCCTTCCCCAATCTAAATCCCGATGCCTGCTAACATAATTTCCCCCGTTGACCTTCCATTTGACTGCCGCTTCCATCCACCTCGGCCACAAGTCTCCGACGCCGACGCCACCACTGACATCGCCACCCTAGACCGCACCCACCCGGCACCATCTCCCCCAACTCGAACTCCCTTACGTCGCCCAGACCTGCTACTAAACGAGCTGACCCACGACATTGATTTTCGCCAGTGACCGCCGGAGTTCCACTGACCCACGTCATAATGACCCTCAGGCTACCCCGAACTCGCCCACACCGTCGACCGAAGCTTGCGCCACCACGTTTTGTCTCGTCGGCAGTAGTTCCTCCCCGTGAACTTAGTAGAAAAAAAATATATATCTAGGTTCAAAGAGATTTCACTGATATATATATCCTTTGAATTGGATTTCTGAGGACTTTATAGTTTGGCCATGAAGTTTCTATTTGCATTTTGTAACCAGAAATATGGTCATGTTGGATGTCTATTTAATAGAGATGATTACTTAATGGTCCAGGAAGAATAATGTATAGTGTGGTGATATGAATGTACACGCAGTCTTGATTTTTGTGAGAAAGGTATATGTCCACGTTTTTAGTTTGAGTACACATGAATCTGCGGCTGAAGCAAAAGGTGATGCGGCTTTGTTTGGACCTAGTATATAAGTTAGAATATTAATTTAAGGGTAAGAAAAAAATCCTATTTTACAAATATATATAATTACCGTTACTTCATGGACTGCTGCCACAGAAATAAAAATATTAGTGAGACAAGTGATGTCCCCCGATCCCAAAAATATAATAATACCGGTAGATTAACTCATATTTTGAAACTTCAAAATGTTGATTACAGGGTGCAAAATACTCCAAATAAAAAGCTGCTTATTTAATTGATTAAAAATTACCATAAAATTCTAAAAATTAAATTATCACTACTTCCCACAAGAACCTTGTCTAAATTCAAACCCGATCTCTAGTTATATCGAATAAACCGATACGGTCGATAAACGATTCTATAGCGACTATTTCAAAATTTGATTTGGACATACCTCAAAATCTACACGACGAAATCCCGATTTTTCTCTTCCACTAGAAAGATATACTCCACCAGCTCCATACGTTTCTTGTTTCACAGAAATCCGGCTTAAAACGAATCCTGTACATTCAGTTTAAGTTCGAATCGCCAAATTGCGAACTGCCGTGACGTTTCAGGTTCGTTTTAATTATAATTATAAATTATAAGTTCGAACGTTGTACTTTAAGTTATCGATATCGCCAAATCGATATATAAATCATTAAATAAATTAATTATTCGACAGCTAACAAAACGCGCCATTACATCAATCAATGACAAGAAAGGAATTTTATATCAAGATCACATAAAGGATGCAACCTTATCACTTCAACGAAAAACGTTTATTTCCTGACCAGATATGAACTCAACTATTGGTCATCCCCAAAAAAGAAGCCGAAGTACGAAAGGAAATTAGGAGGGCCTTATTGTCATTATCATATGATAAATGGACAAGAAACCAACCATTGCAAAGCCCTCTAGGGATTGATCACCAAGTTCCTAAATCAAGGCTAGCTACAAGACTTTGTAAAAAGATCAAACTAAGTCCAATAAAGGTCTGATTACCTACACAACTAAGGACATGGAAACCCTCTCGAAACTCAAAGTGATCAAAGATGGGTCAAAGCAAAAATGGATAAAAACCCTTGTCACCGAGCGGGCCAGCGCAAGGCACCTCCCGGAGGGGGGGGGGGTGGTGTGCAAGTCTTTCTACGCGCCCAAATCAGAAAGGGCTAGGTTAAAGCATCGAAAATGTAAGCTTCCGACCCAAACCAGAAATGGTCGTGACATAGCATCTAATTGGTACGCCCTGCCTCTGCTCGCAGAAGAGTACCCCCTGCCTCTGCAATGAACTGAGCATGTCCTACCTCTGCTCGCAGAAGAGCATGTCCTACCTCTTCTTATGTTCCACCTTACCCAGGAATGCAAACACCTATCATTGCCTACAGTGGTCAGGATAGGGCACCCCTTGTAGGGGGGTGAGGGTGTAAGCCTCCACCACCGCCTACGATGGCCAAGGTAGAGCATCAAATGAGTAAGCCTTAATTTCGCGTCTATGATGGCCCGAATTAAGCATCTAATACCTTATTATTGCCTATGATAGTTAGGATAAGGCGCCTTCTGAAGGGAGGTCGGGTAAGTCCTTGGGCCCTGCTTGTGGATAAGATAGCTAAGTGCACTGTACGCACAATCCCATAGAGTAGCCAACAAAGAACATACATCATCTACTTCGACAATAAAAAGCCCAGAGAGTGGCTCAAGAAGCACGTGCATCCTCTGCTTCACAAATCACAACCAAGAAGGGGTAACGAAACTAATACCAGAAATGGTCTCTGGTTCTCTATCCTAAACACCTGAATCTGGGTCGGTATGGATCCTAGTTAATACCAAAAATGGTCTCTGGTTCTGTATCCTAAATACCCGAATCTAGTTTGGTTCGGATCTTAATCTTTGCCGGAAGTGGATTCCTGATCCTATTTTAATACCCGAATCTGGAGCGGTTCGAGATTTCGATTATTGCCAAAGAAGTATATTTGGTTCTCTTAATAACCTAAATCTAGGTTGGTTCCAAAATTCTATTACTACCAGAAGCAGATTTCTGGTCTTACACCCTAGTCCAGGAGATGGATCAAACCCTTATTGCTACCAAGGGGGCTCCTGGTCTCCTTTCCTTAATTAACACCCTAATCAAGGATACTATATTCAAATTCTAAATTCCTAGGGAAGGAATCAACTGCTAATGTCCGAGACGATAGCATGGTTCTTGACACGACCCATTACCCCCGCCTGGCCTAGGCCAAACTGGAATGTGGGTTGCGTTGAGAACACGATGCATCGGAACACAAACATGAAAACTTTTCATTGCTTTTACAATAATTTAAATCAGGGTACAAGAATATCAGAGTACAAATAAATATTACACAATGGAAAATTAATATCAGAGGATAAATTATATAGGAACGGAAACAAAAATATATAAATACAATGCACAACAGAAATACATCAACTGAAAGAAATACACAGATACAAAGCTTTCCGAATATAGCTCTAGCTGCAAACCAGGATCATGTTAAATAGAAATCCGCAAAACCAAAACTACTAGTTGTCCGTGTGGAAAATATGGCACCCAAAGTTTAGGAGAAAACAATAAACTCCGGGTCAATCATGGGACTGGTATGAGAACTAAAACAATTATTAAACTTGTTTACTTTAAAACTGGGAAAATCATGGGACCATGCCGTATGACACGGAACGAGTTTACTCCACATGAATATCAATTTAAAACAAAACAACACGATGCTTTTTTAAAAATTAAGCTATTATAAGACTCAGGTCCCATCACACAATGCAACACAAACTAGAGAATAGAATTTTACCTTATAATAGCTAAACATGCTTGATACGTTTTAAAAAATCATTTTGATATTACTATAAGTACATAGTGTCAAAACAACTTCAAACATAAATGTATCAATCATAGACGGCATATTACCCCATCCTACTATGTTGCCATATAGGTTTACAACTAAAACCGACAGACGCGTATTGAAAAATGGATTCCATCTATGAGTAAAGGCAAGGGATGTCTCCTCACCGATTCAAGACACTCTAGCACATGTCTCAGGATCACACCTATGGGCAACCTTTGGATCTTCAGGGCTGGTCCACACCTAACATTTGTAGATTAGTTATTCCCGAACAATGCGTTTCCCGGTCCTGTTGGACCTATCACTCGAGCCTTTTAGTCGGCTGTATATCTGAGGTGCATCGCAATCCAATATCCACATAAGTAAAAATGTCTGGGCTCCATACCATGACACAACTTCTAGCTAGAAAGAAACGCATGCACTCCCTGCAATCACTATCCCGTTTTTGACTCATACAGGGGTGTGAGGCTCGCGAATTAACGCTATACACAAAGCTATGCTATTTAAAGCTGCGCTTTGATCATCATCCATAAGACCCTACTTTTCAAAAAAAGCCTTGATCATTTGCATCTTAGCATGCCACATTGTCAATCCATACCATACCATTGATTTCTGCCATTATATAACCTCTAAGCTCGTACGTCTCAGAGAAGGATGTTAAGCAAGAGAATAAATTCTCCGCCACCAAACAAATTTATATTTAGTAGAGATCCATGAATATAGCACATAATACAATGTCAGATATAATCCATTTACAAGTTCGTTCTAGGTCTGAACGAAACTGAAGGTACCTTATTCCTCATCCCATATGTCCAATACAGGAGAGAGGTACTCGCATATCCGGTCGATCTCTAAGTACGTTTGGACGATCACCACTTATTACCTTGTCTCGGGGGATCAGACCAATCAAGACATTAGTAATCATCCATTCGATGTGAAGATCTCCGGTCTTTAACCACCGTCTTCACATCTTTGACTTTTAGTCGTTACAACAGTTATTCAGAATGGGCTAAACCTAGTCTTTTCAAATAAGTCGCGCATCTTATAACCATATGATATATAAAAATAACACATATCTCATTCTAATCCAGAATATTCTTTTGTTCAAATATTCATTATCTTCGGGAAAAATTCCCATTAATTTTATCAAAGATAAATTCTTTTAAACTTATAGTTTAATCTTCCTTTGGATATCATTTTCAAAAGATTCCATTTCATCTTTTCACAACTTAAACCGGGTTAAGGTTTATCAAACTAGTCAGGATTATCGAGCCTTATCGAAATAGTCGTTTATTTTAATATTCCCAATCCCAACCTATTCATCCCATGGAGCAAAACTGGTAGTACTCCATATTTAACACCCATGGGTTATTGGTAAATTTGATTACCATTTAACATTTCTAATCTAACTAAAAATTTAACAATTGCATGGAATAAACTGGTGATACTCCGTCTTGATCATTTCTCTTATTCGGTAAATTTAATTACCTCTTTTTATGTTTCAATCTAATTAAAGATTCATTAAAACTTTAGTTCAGTTTTAATCTTGAAAATCATCACTTAATGATTATTCAACCTTTGGAAATTAATCTTGTCTTTACTTGTTTTAAAGAACAAATGTCATGTAAAAACACCGTTCACAATGAACCCAAAATCCTCTTCCATTAATATGGAATATTCACGGAAATCTGAATAATTTACAATCGATATAAATTTTTGTATCCGACCAGTACTATAAGTGGAATAGCGGCAAAGCCTTTTAAATTCCATAAATAGTAAACGCCTTCCATCATAGAAACCATCTCGATTATTATTAATTGAATTCCATTCAATTCCAATTTAATTAAATAAACCGGAAACTTCTCTAAACCTTAATTAAAAGATTTATTCCATTCATAACTGGGTTTAGAACAGTATTAATAAAGATACCATTCACAACAAACTCAAATCCAATTTATCATTTCTAAAAATCATTGGATTATTATTCTAATTATTAACTAGTTCATTCGGATAAAAATATCTTTTATCTTTTCAAATATGCAATTTTTCATCCAACATCTTTCCAAATCATTTATTATGTTTTTACATAATTCATTCATATTTTTAATTATTTTAATAAGGCCCTTACAGTCGATCTCCAATATCGGTCACTGAACTGCATCCATAGTGATCTTTTCCAAAACTAATTTAGTCATATTTTAAAATCTAGCCATTCAAATTTAAATATCATATATTACTTAGAAAAATCTTTTCGATACGAACCCGACGGTTCCGGACTTGGGAGAATTCGACGGTCGGATCTCCCATTACGTCAATTTCAAGTCAATTGTCGAAATTTACGAACGGTCGCTGTGCGATATGTTCTATTCAAACCATTTAAGTATATATATATATATATAATATATTGTTGTTTCCCATTCAAAAACGTATTTTATAAAATGTTATAAATTCGTTTAAAAACGATTTCACTTCCATTACCAATTTAAATTAAAATTGAACCTCTTGTATTCTTATAATCTCTAAATGATAATATTTTCAAAATGTTAATTTTTGAAATTTAGTATTCTCGGTTTTCATTTTAAATATGAATAAAATCAATATAGAAATCTGTTCGAGTTAAAATATCGTTTTCTACTTAACTTGGCTTTATATATTTTTATATTTTCATGCCTATCCAAAACGGACATCAAAATCAACTTAAAATTTCACTGAATATTACATTATAAAAATATTCATGTTTATTCCAGATTGGAATAAAATCTCAACCAAAATCCAGATAAATAAATTTATGTGGGTTACGTTCATCATTTACATCCAACGATAGTTGCAAGCAACTATGAACATCCGAAATGACATCCAATATGCATTTTATTTTTCATGTGAGCTTCAATCAAATAATTAACGCTTACATAAATCCATCAATCAACCGATTAACCGTAAATTCACACAAGGAAGATGTGTGAGTCAAAATCATCCCAAGACCCGTGTGGGGTTTTCAACCAACAACAATAAATTTAAATCAATCACTGGCATACAATGCACACACCATAGTCAAAAATAAATAAATACTCAACTATCAATGTCATTTAAGGCGCCACAAGTGTCCATCCACGTCATGTGAAATGCGAGTGTCACATATTCATACAACACTTCTAATGCAAGGGATTTGTGAATAGTTCAAGTGTTGAACTCAAAAAAGGGATAATATAACTACATGATGCAATTTCTAACTTGAAACTTGAAATGCATAACTAACTAGCTACTCTAATTTACTAATTTAAGATAGAAGTTCTCACCCAGGCTAAACCAAACGCCACGACACTTCTAATGTAGAAATTCTTGTCGCGCGCTCACCGTTTGTCGCTCTCCGCACTCGAATTCACCTTTTTGGCTCTAGAATTTGCATACAACCTCCAATCTTCACCAAACGTTGTCACTCGCACAAACATGCCATTTTGGACAACTTTTGCGTAGGGACTTTCTTCCCAAAATGCTCCAATTTACCAGAAATCGCGGATCTTCGCTCCAGATCTGCAAACTTCAAACGAGTTTTCCGTGCAACTCTGAACCCCAAAATTCAATTGTGATATATTAAAATTGTAGAGAAAAATGATATCTACAACTTTGGTCTTGTGGAGTCTCGGCCAGAATTGCACGGATTAAAGGTTATTGAGGAAAGAAGGACAGGGGGTTATTTGTAAAACATGATTTTTGGAGAAAGAGGAAATTTTGGCCATGGTGGGGCCCACGACTGGAGGTGGAGGCCTGACGGCGGCGCAGGGGGTACTGACGTGGCTGGGGTGATGGGTGGTGGCGGCGGAGGGGGTGGTTGGTGGCTAGGGTTTGTAAAAAGGAAGAGAGAAAGATGGGGAGAGAGAGGAGGGGAGAGAGAGGAGGAGGAAGAGAAGGAGGAGGAGAGGGGGGCAGCGGCGGCCGGCAGGGGCTGGGGGAGTGGTAGCAGCAATGGGAAAGGGGAGGAGGCCATTTTTGAAGAGTAGAGGAAGAAAAAGAAGAAAGAAGAAAATGAAGAGAGAAAGGGGAAAAAGAGATTATATGCTCATTTCTCTCCTATTGTCCGACTACGAACGATCTCCGTTTGTCACGAATTTCGGACACAAGATAATACACGTCAATACAAATCCAACGAATCAAGTTTCGTCGAGTTTTGAGTTCGTTTGACCTTCCGTTAAAATTCTCAAAGATGCTTAAATAAGCTTCAAAAATGCGATTTTAGCATACCATTTTCTCTTGTATGCCCAAACGCTTACTCCAAAAATTATGGCCTTTTGGATTTAACCATTATTTGATGATACGAATACAGAATAAAAAACAGAATCGAATTCTAAGATTGTCTCAATATTATTCCTTTGTAAACTGATCGTCAATTTTTGAACAAATGGTTTTGCCTCGCACGGCCACATACTGAGTCCGTTCGACGCGTATTTTGAAACTCAACAATTATTTGTCATTATGAATCCAAAAAAATTTATATGGTCGAATTCTGAGCTTCCTAGCAAAATTTCACTTTTTAAGGGCTATGTGATGATTTTAAAAATAGAATTTTTAAAATTTTCAAAAATAAAGCATATAAATCAATTTAATAATTTTACTGTGTTTGTTTTAAGTCAAATAAAATATAAAAACTTGTTTTAAATATATTCTCAAATTTTATTTAGCAAAAATAACTAATTTATATTCACAAATTCCTTAAAATAACTTAAATCAAAATTTTAAATTGGTTCTGAAAATACGGGTTTAAAAACTTCGCCACTTAAAACTTTTTCATCCTCGAAAAAGAACGGAGTTGAAAGTTGTTTAAGTAATCAACTCAACTTTCATTCTGACTTGGGTTCTTCAACTTTTCAGTTTCTAAGAACTTCTAAATTTCTCTTAAATTTGGCTAATACCTTAAATTTTTGAAAAATTTCGCCATAACCTCCTTTGTACGGGGAGGGTCTGAAAAATTTATTGGGCCGTATTAGGAACCCAATAAATAAATTTATCGCATACAAAACAAATGTGAATTATCTATGCTCAAGGTAGATGTGTAAAAAATTATTTCTTGACCCGATGACGAGAATTAATTATAATTCATGTGCCATATCTAAAACAAGAGAGATGTGTATATTTTTGTCATCTTAAGACCTGTGTAGGGTTTGTTATTAAATCCTGCAATTTATTGTTATAAATTATTAAGTCCATAATCAGTCCTTAGTTCAACCTGTAATTCAATCCTCGCCATACAAGCATCTTGCTCGTATGGTAATCCAAACCTCGTCATATAAGCACCAAATGCTTATATAGAATATGATATGCTATCTTCAGTAGTATGATATGTGGTGTGATCCATAATTTATTTATTACTATCCCATGGCGTATGTTTGAAATTTCACACAGAACAACCATCACAGCGCATCCAAATCACTCATAGTAGTTTATATAATAATAAAATTGCGCAACCAACTCATTAAGGTGCACCTGTTTGTCGGGCACGCAAATTATTTCTCTACTCAATGCTAAGCCATTAACCTGCTCAACATATATATGCATATATATCCAATTCTAACTAAACTTGCAATTCATTTTAACTTAAATCAATTAAATTAAATAACAAGTGTTTCGTATAATCAATGTCAAAAATCACTGAAAGTTTCATCTAATTTATTTAAATCAGATGTCACAAGTAATCAAACAGGAAATCAAACAATCACACAAACAGTTATTGATTAATTAATTTTCTAAACATATAATTTTTATATGCTCAAAAATATATATATTCTAATATTAGATTATATATATAACCACAAATAATTACTTATAAACATGTCACTCTCAACTCATTCTAGGGCATTACTAACCCCATCTCTAATGAGTTTCTCATTCGAGGATATCACTGATACTATCTCTAATGAGTATTCTTTAATAGAATATTACTAATTCTATCTCTAATGAATTCTTCCGTTCGGTTCTAATGTGTCTTATTCTCAAGCTTTGTAAACCAAATCCTTGATACCACGCCTGACAAGACCAGAAACCCCGCCCAGCCTAGGCCTAACTGGAATGTAGGTTACATTGAGAACACGACGCATCAGACACAAATATGAGAACTTTTCATTTCTTTTACAACAATTTATATCAGGGTAGAAGAATATCAGAGTACGAATAAATATTTCACAGCGGAAAATTAATATCATAAGATAATTACATAACAGCGGAAATAAAAATGTATAAATACAATGCATAGCGGAAATACATTAACTAACACAACTGAAAGAAATACACGGATACAAAGCTTTCTGAATATAGCTCCAGCAGTAAACCAGGATCCTGTTAAATAGAAATTTGCAAAACCAAAACTACTTGTTGTACGTGTGGAAAATATGGGCACTCAGAGTTTAGGCGAAAACAATGAACTCCAGGTCAGTCATGGGACTGGTATGAGAACTAAAACAATTATTAAACTTTTTTACATTAAAAGTGGGAAAAATTACGGGACCATTCCATATGACACGGAACGGGTTTACTCCACATGAATATCAATTTAAAACATAACAACGCAATGCTTTTTGAAAAATGAAGCTACTATAAGACTCATGCCCCATCACACAATGCAATACAAACCAGAGGATAAAGTTTACTTTATAATAGCCAAACATGCTTGATACGCTTTAAAAAAAATCATTTTGATATTACGATAAGTGCATAGTGTCAAAATAACTTCAAACATAAATGTGTCAATCATAGACGGCATAGTACCCCATCCTATTGTGTCGCCATATAGGTTTACAACTAAAACCGACAGACGCGTATTGGAAATTGGATTCCATCTATGAGTTGAGGCAAGGGATGTCTCCTCACCTATTCGAGACACTCTAGCAGATGTTTCAGGATCACACCTATGGGCAACCCTCGGATCTTCAAGCTCGGTCCATACCTAACATTTGTGCATTAGTTATTCCTGAACTATATGTTTCCTGGTCCTGTTGGACCTATCACTCGAGCCTTTTAGTCGGCTCCATATCCGAGGCACCTCGCAATCCAACATCCACATAAGTAAAAATGTCTGGGCTCCATACCATGACACAACTTTTAGCTAGAAAGAAACGCATGCACTCCCTGCAGTCACTATCCCGTTTTTGACTCATACCGGGGAGCGAGGCTCGCGAATTAACGCTATACACAAAGCTATGCAACTTAAAGTTGTGCTTTGATTATCATCCACAAGACCCTTCTTTCAACAAAAGCCTTGATCATTTGCATTTTAGCATGCCACATTGTCAGCTCATACTATACCATTGATTTCTGCCAACATATAACCTAACCTCTAAGCTCGTACATCTCAGAGAAGGATGTTAAGCAAGAGAATAAATTCTGCACCACCAAACAGATGTATATTTAGCAGAGATCCACAAATATAGCACACAATACAATGTCATATATAAACCATTTACTAGTTCGTTCTGGGTCTGAACGAAACTGGAGGCACCTTACTCCTTATCCCATATGCCCAATACAAGAGAGAGGTCCTTGCATATCCGGTTGATCTCCAATTACGTTTAGATGATCACCACTTATTACGTTGTCTCGGGGGATCAGTCCAATCAAGACATCAGTGATAATCCATTCGATGTGAAGAACTCCGGTCTTCAATCACTGTCCTCATATCTTTGACTTTTAGTCGTCATTACAGTTATTCAGAATAGGTTAAACCCGGTCTTTTCAAATAAATCGCGCATCTTATAACCATTTGATATATAAAAATAACACACATCTCATTCCAATCCATAATATCTATTATTCAAATATTCCTTATCTTTGGGAAAGATTCCCATTAATTTTATCAAAGATAAATTCTTTTAAACTTATAGTTTAATCTTCCTTTGGATATCATTTTCAAAAGATTCCATTTCATCTTTTCATAACATGAACCAGATTACGGTTTATCAAACAAGTCGGGATTATCGAGCCTTATCGAAGTATTCATTTATTTTAATATTCCCAATCCTAGCCTATTCATCCCATAGAACATAACTGGTAGTACTCCATATATAACACCCATGGGTTATTGGTAAATTTAATTACTATTTAACGTTTACAATCTAATTAAAGATTTAACTATCACATGAAATAAAACTGGTGATATTCCATCTCGACCATTTCTCTTATTCGGTAAATTTAACTACCTCTTTTTATGTTTCAATCTAATTAAAGATTCATTTAGAACTTTAGTTCAGTTTTAATCTCGAAAATCATGACTTAATGATTATTCAACCTTTGGAAATTAATCTTATCTTTACTTGGGTTAAAGAACAAATGTCATGTAAAAACACCATCCACAATGAACCCAAAATCCTCTTCCATTAATATGGAATATTCATGGAAATCTGAACAATTTATAATCGATATAAATTTCCGTATCCGACCGGTACTATAAGTGGAATAGCGGAGAAGCCTTTTAAATTCCATAAATAGTAACGCCTTCCTTCATAGAAACCCTTCTCTTTTATTTTTAATCGAATTCCATTTTTAATTAAATAAGCTGGAAACTTCTCTAAACCTTAATTAAAAGATTTATTCCATTCATAACTGGGTTTAAGAATGGTATTAATAAAGATACCGTTCACAACAAACCCAAATCCAATTTATCATTTCTAAAAATCATTGGATTATTATTCTAGTTATTAACTAGTTCATTCGGATAAAAATATCTTTTATCTTTTCAAAAATGTAATTTTTCGTCCAACATCTTTCCAAATCGTTTATTATGTTTTTACACAATTTATTCATATTTTTAATTATTTTAATAAGACCCTTACAGTCGATCTCTAATATCGGTCACCGAACTACATCCATAGCGACCTTTTCTAAAATTGATTTGGATATATTTTAAAATCTAATTATTCAAATTTAAATCTCATATATTCATTAGAAATATCTTTTCTATACAAACCCGAAGGTTCCGGATTTAGGAGATTCCGGCGGTTGGATGTCCCGTTCAATTTCAAGTCAATGGTCGAAATTCGTGAACGATTGATGTGCGATACGTTCTATTCAAACCATTTAAATATATATATATATATATATATATATATATAATATCTTCGGTTCCCATTCAAAAACGTATTTTATTAAATGTTATAAATTCATTTAAAAACGATTTCACTTCCATTACCAATTAAAATTAAAATTGAACCTCTTGTATTCTTATAATCTCTAAATGATAATATTTTCAAAATGTTAGTTTTTGAAATTTAGATGTAACAACCCGGATTTCGACAGACCGAATTTTTTTCAAAAACCCAATATATCGAAACCCGAGTTGGGCGCTCTGGTATCCTGTAGAAAAAGACAGAGATAAAGAAAACATGTCAGAATTCACAAGCATCTTACAGCGGAAGGAATTCAAAGTATAATATACTTTAAATATAGCTTTACCTTATAAAACATACTGCCTAATCAGTATCCAAAGCTGATACCATCTCTGTCATGAACCTAACCTGGAAGTATGTAATGATGAGGGGGTCAGAACATAAGTTCTGTGTGAGTGGACTTAGAATAAACTTCTGTATAATCCTACAAATATCGTTCAGTTATATTTTCTGGCTTATTAGGTTATTCGCGATATTAGCTCTCTAGGCTATACTCATGTCCCACTAGTAGATTAACCTAATACAACGTATATGTAGGTACCCCCAACTCGTATAATCCTTTCCATGTATATATACAGTCCCTTGTTGTATGTCGTAAGGGCTTCATCATGTAAATCTATACTACTTTAGTGTAGTGCCACCATTCTCGAAATCGTTTGGACTACCACTCTTGATCTTGCTAGATTCCGTTTATTACCTAGATCTAATCTAGGGTTTTCTATCCAGCGCTTCCTAGATTCAACCAAGGTTTACGCTATCCAGGGCCACTGGGGTTTATGCTACCTATTGAACGCTTTCTAGATCCGACCAGGGTTTATGCTACCTAGGGCCACTAGGGTTTATGCTACCTATCAAACAATGCCCCCTAGTCTAGGACACACTACCCAGAGCGATATATGTTCCTGTACTTTACATCCCAATCGTGTCGTTAAACGTGCTAGATATCTAGTTGCACATGTCCTCTATATGTGCGGCCCGAGTCCCGTGGCAGGGCTAATCAAGAAACACGGAACTCGGTCGGAGCTTTAAGTTATCTGCCGATGCAGATGCTAAGGTTTGTTTTATCTATATGTGGCTATGGTCCCACTTGACCCCTCCCTCAACTAATGAAAGGCACCCAAGAAAATCAAGAATGAGAACTGTACGCAGGCCCTCTATGCCCCCACAAACCTTTTGGCCACCCTCACCCATAACTAGATAGCAAAGTATATGGTCTTTTGGAGTTCTCCGCCTTTCCGCTTGCATATCACGATTGACTCAAGATGGCAGGTAGACGACGACGTGCTATCACAGGGCTAAACAAGATATCGCCGCCTCACGCTGACCTATCCTAGTCTTTAGGTTGCTTATATTGCAACCAAGGCATAACCTTGGCTCTTCTAACACAGATCTTAACCTCTGTGAGCCCGGGAGGATCATCTGCAACCTCACAGAGGGATACCAAGAGTACCCTCATGTCCCCTCGAAGCCGCGTGCTTCGTAACCCAGTTCGTTGGAGCCTTCTTCATGATCAGATGGACATTCGCTCCTCCTCGTGTTCTACTTGGCTTTCTTGACTAAGGTTTACTACTTAATTCTCTTAACTAAGGTTTACTACTTAGTTTCCTGAATTGTTAGCTTTCTTAACTAAGGTTCACTACTTAGTTTCCTGAATTGTTAGCTTTCTTAACTAAGGTTTACTACTTAGTCCTCTTAACTAAGGTTTACTACTTAGTTCTCTTAATCGTTCGTTTTCTTAACTAAGGTTTACAACTTAGTCCTCTTAACTAAGGTTTATTACTTGGTTCTCTTAACCAAGGTTTGATACTTAGTTTCTGTTACTTAGTTCTCTTTAACTAAGGTTTGTTACTTAGTTCCTTTTAACTAAGTTTTACCAATGAATTCAAGCATGACTTAAGTTCTCTTTATCAAATGATAGCGTATGGGTGTTTTCCCACATTTTCAGCTTAGATTGACTTATTTCATGGTATAAGTTGTCCCACCCTTCGAGTCTTATATTACATCTTAAGTCATATTCATTTCTTATCCCTAGGATAAGTTTATCTATTATTTAATCTTATCATTCCCCACTTTCCCTTGCTTTGATGCTGTTATATTGGTTAAGTTTGCCCATGTGTCCAAGTTGACTTAACCCCCAATTACGTATTTAATTCAACCCACGTGTCATGCTAAATTGGTTAAGTGTTCTCTATCAGTTCATGTTGACTTAACCCGCCCATATATCATGTCAAATTGGTTAAGTGTTATCTAGTGGTTCACGTTGACTTAACCCACCCATATATCATGTCAAATTGGTTAAGTGTTGTCTAGTGTTTCATGTTGACTTAACCTTACCATACTAGCATGTGTCATTAACATTAATTAATTATTAATGCCCAACCTCTCACATTAGACCTATTGTTGCGGTCATTGGATGTGGCGGTTGGTTCCGGGCAGGATTACACCACAACTTAATCTAACCTCGGGTTTCAAGCATGTTATGACTAACTTCTCACATTAGAACCTATTGTTTGCAGTCACTGGATGTGTCGGGTGGTTCCGGGCAGGATTACACCACAAACTCATTCTAACCTCGAGTTAGCCATGTTTCATGTTTAGCAAATTAACAATTCATGTCTATTCTAGGTGTCATAGGCCAATTATAAATTTACAAGCATCATGTTCATGTTCATTCTAGATATTAAATGTCAATTACCAATCCACAAGCATGTTCATGTTCAAGTTATGCCACTATTGTCAATTTCATGTTATGTGTCGAGTTCCATAATTACACAAAAACATGGTTTGTCCAACATATTCCATTTTTAATTATGTTTCTAGGATCTTAACGGCATATCTTGAAAGTGTGTGCGTGTACTTGTCAAGTATAGTACACTCACAAGGATCGTGTAATATGACGAACAATATTCAAGTATAAAGTAATAGCTAATCACAGAACAATAGTATAGTAAATGCAGTAAAAATGGAAAAATCACACCAGAGCTTTTTATACTGGTTCGGAGCACCGTCCTACGTCCAGTCTCAGACCTCTCTCTGGATTTTCACTAATCAACAACCTCGCTTCACCCGGAGGAACAGGTTCACAACACCCGAGCAGCCGAACGGGATTTCACGCCTCTAACAACACGAGGACTTCAACACTTGCCTGATCACACACAGGACTTCAACACTTGCCTGATCGCACATAGGACTTCAACTGATACAATGGTTTTGACTTCTGCTTTGTGTTCTTGATTCAACACGGATAGTCAACAGTTTGAGTACAATATCCCTATAATCTGATCCTCAAGTATATACTTTGAGTGCGTAGATTTAAGGAAGTATATTACTTATTGAATGAAGAGATATGAAATAATTTCAATGATTCAATAAGCAATTGAAATATTTGAGAGCTTTTAGAATGCAAGAATATTTAGAAAGTAAGATCATAATTTAGAGCAAGAATCGGTGATTTGAAAGTATGATTTCAAGTCTATTTATAGTGTAGAATAGTTGCATTCCTTCATGAAGAGTTTCTACAAAAGATTGCATCCATTTCCATTGAAAATTGAAGAGAAAACTCTTGATGAATGGAAGCAACCCTTCATAAAAAAGCTTGCTGTTCGGAACCGGTCGACTGGTTGAAAATCACCGGTTGACTAGTTAAGTTTCTGAAAATTTAAAAAATCAAAAAAATAGCCGTTATGTGCAAACACAGTAAAACCGGTTGACCGGTCTTTTTTTGGGCGGTCGACCGTTTTCTGGCTATGGACCGGAGAACCTCGGTCCATAGTCTATATCACTCTGCACTCTTTCCCGGTCGGATCCTGGACCATTTGGGCTTTTTCTGTGACTTTTCAATTCCTCAAATATACAGATTTCAGCAACGAAGATATGATATTGTTTTGTGCATTCGTGTTATACTTTGAGGATAGATTTTAACATATTTCTAATACGACTCAAAGTAAAAAACCTTATCTCTATGAAATGATCTTCATTGCACCTTTATATGTTGGCATCGATCAAAATCTTGTCTCAACATATCTAATTTTCAAGTCTCAAATTCAAGCTTTACCCAAAAACCCCAATTTATGTTCATGCTTATAATCCCGTTAATAGGCTATACCTATTATTCCAGTTTCCCATACATGTGTTCCTAACAGGTTGCTATCATTCCTCATATGTTGGTTAAGCTTATTCATATGCCAAGTGCTACTTAACCCATTTCTACTTTGCTTACACAACCATTCGTGTAATAATCTTTTTACTCAAATTGCCTAATTCATCGATTAAATCTCAAACTCTTCCCAAATAACTATAATTTACAGCTGTTGACCTTGGCTCGAAGGTAGCCAAAGTTTCAAAAATAAAAAGGAAGAGTAGGGAAGAGGAATAGATTAAGCATACAAAGATTATTTTAAATTGCAACATGAATTTTAACTGAGTAATGACGAACGATAATAATACTATTATGCATGAAGTATATTGTAATCTCACTCACTGATTTAAGAACAGATCTTGAATTATGGGATCTGATTTCTGAAACTGAAAAGCTATCCCTTGACGTAGATTATCGATCCTCTAATTTAGATTTGATTCTTAGAAAATAGTTGTTGAAGTCGTTGAATTAGCCTTTGATTCTCTACTTGAATTCTAACGAAGAACTTGAGCAGCATAACCCCGTCTTTGATTTATTTTGATATGATTTAGGGAAAAGTATAGGCATAATGAAGATGTGTAGAGAAAACTGTAGCCTTAAGAGTATTTATATAGGTGCTCAAGACCTTATCGTACACGCAGCGCTGAGTCAGCATTGAACCCAGTTAAGAAAATAGTCCAGGTTCGCAGATGAATCTAGCTAAATTTTATCGTACACGTAGCGCTGAGTCAGCATTGGGCCCCGTAAGCCGTTTTGGCGCAGAAATTCGAATTTCGAATGTTTGAATTGTTTTGGTGTAGAAATTTGATTTTTGAACTTTTGAATTTCTAGAATTTATTTAACTGTTTTATTCACATGAAATATTCTTATATGTATACAATTACTCTACCGACCATTTTACGCGTATATATATACGCACAATTTTCGTTTTATTTTCAAAATTCAAACGATGTTGCACCGTTATTTGATTCTTGCCATATTTCATTGACTGTAGCCTTATCTTGAATATTATCTTTTGTATACATATATTTATGCATATATATATATATATATATTCTCATATATATACATATATTTTCTTTATTTCCTTATATGTACGTTCTTACCCTTTCAAATTTTAAATTTGTATACATACATATATTTGCATGTTCAGTTGGCCCTCTCTAAAACAAAGATAAAAAATATGCCATCGCTGGGATTCGAACCCCCTACCTCCATGTTACAAATCCAATGTCTTAACTAACTGAGCTATGAAGTCTTTTTTTTAATAAGTCTTAGAACAATGATAATGATTGTTCTCTCCTTACTTCTCTTTTTCATGTTAGTTACAATACTTAAATTAAACCATTGCATGAATCTTTTTCTTTTAATGTTAATGCATTATGTTTGCAAATCAATGCATGCAACATATTTACATTGCATGCAACCAATCCTTTCTTTCTTTTAATGCATGCATTACATTTTTTTTCAGTGCATGTATTTATTACATGCAATCCTTATTTTATTCTTTATCTTATATTTTAATTTGTTTGTATATATATATATATTTATACATATATATATATTTCTCTTGTGCATATACAAACTTCTAGGCTTAATAATTTCTTCACATAATGTCTGTTTTACGCAAACCAAGTGTCTATCTTGACCAGAATTCCAAGACGAACGCAATGGTGATGTCCGTTTTACTTAATTCCTGATATTTAAATTAAGTATTTCTATTTTCTTATCTCTTTGATTACACACATTGTTATCGCATTAATTTCCTTACTCTTCAATGTATGAATTAATTTTTCATTATACATCATCATTTTTTACCTATATGTGCATATATACATATTTGTACATTTTTATTTATATTAAAAATGTGGGGTGTTACATTCTCCCACCCTTAAAGAATTTTGTCCCCGAAATTCGATAAGAGTAAAATAGATAATCCCTTGCAATATCCATCCATCCAGTGTGCATCCAATTGTTGCAAACATTGTGCACATGTGCAAAGTGAGATACATCATAGTAAAGTATGTATGCCTAATTTGGATGCACCTATATGTATGCAAATTTTAAAAACCCTTTCAAAACATGATGCTCACATCCTAAATATACTTGCAGTTCTATATGAATGCAATATTCTTGAAAAATCAAAATATTTTTCATCCAAGTTTTCCCATACTCTTATAGAATAAGAGCATGGTTCACCCAATTGTCGCATCCAAAACCCTACCGACCATCATTAAATTCGAAATTTAGAAAAATCTAATTTTCTAAATTTGATTTCTTATGTTACAAAAAGATTTAAAATGGAAGAATTTACATTTTCCGTTGTACCTTTTATAATTGCACTCGGATTTTTATATAACTATTCTATAAAAACTTCCTACTTTCCTATCCAAGCACAACCACATAAGAAAACTTTCCTTTCTCTTTCATCTTATCTTGGAATAATTTCATATTTATTCATCTTTTTCTTAAGATTTCCATTTTCTTTTCCCGTCACATTTGCTGCCTTACTGAATTTATTGTCTCTTGTTAGCTTAGGCTTTTCTCTTTCGTAGCTTATTTGACTTAATCCAATTACTTAAGTTTATTATTTCAAATAAGCCTTTTCTGTTTTCAACTCAAACAGCATCCTACACAGCTACTACTATGGGCCAAGAATCTTAGGACTTTGTCATCTCAGACAATAACAACAGGATCTACCCACTTACTTGCCCTTTACTACTTAGTAGTCACTACTAGTCTTTGCTGTGCATTACTAGCCTATACTTTTTCTCTCTTTCTCAAGCAACAAACCTAGGTTTCTCAATGCTTATACATTCAACGGGAATTTTCCATTAGTTTAATACTAGCTAATCCCTGACTGTAAATTGGCAAGAGAGTAACTCCCTAAATATCAACCCCGAAGAACGAAATAAACATCAGATTGACACTCAAGAATCACTCAACTCAACCAATCTCTAGTTGGTTCCAATTGTTTAATTCATAGCTTTAACTTTCTCTCGTCCTTTTCTAGGCACTAATCCTTACCTACTCCATTCTTTTTAAAACATGGTTTGGCCTCCTTTCTTTTCATTACAATTTTCTTTCAAAAATTAAAAGTGTTAAAACTTTGTTTTCTTCTCCAAAACTTGTTTTCGCCAAACCATAAAAACATGTTACAGAATAAAATGAAAAACATTTTTTTTTTCAAATCACAAAACTGGAGTAGACAAGGACAACTATCGGGCTTACATTATTTCTAATTACAATGTTAATTTAACTACTCGCTATAAGGTGAAGACATCTATTCTATTCCTTCAACTTATTTTGTCCACCCAACAAAATTTCTTCGTAAATCAATAATCAAAATTTATTGTTAACAGAATAGAATTTTATTTTACAAAATGCAACATTTTCTTTTCAATCCTTTCATATATTATAATATGAAAACTAGCGAGCTATATATGCTCTATATTATGCACTTTTTAATGAGAGAGTTCTTTTAAAACAAGAAATCATTGTTTTACCAAAGTATACACCACATTACTTTAAAAACCCAACATGCACTGAATATGTCCTTTATGTATTTTTCTTAAACATCAAAAATACTTTTAAGATTAAAACTTGAAAAACACCACAAACTCTTTTACAAATTCAAGTTCTTAAAAGTTTATTATTGGGTTAGACTCAAAGTGGGTCTTTCAACTCAACTAGGCTTTCCTAGGCACTTTCCAAACCAATTCTCTCAACTATATATATTCCTAATCCATTTTCCACATTTTAACCCTTTTCTAACTTATAAGGTTTCACTTCTAAACCCACTACTCTGAAATAACAACATTTCAGTTTTAATTCTTACGGGATACTTTCTTTCTCCAATACCAAATCATATTGTACACTTTCCAACCAAACCACCTAAGGGTCTTAAAATTTCTAGGTTCATTCCTTTAGTGTACAAAATAGCTATCCCAAATCTTTCCATTCCTAGTGGGCTACTTTATAGATTTAGGTTTATATATATAATATATTTATATTTTAGAAAATAAAATACGTTCACTCATTATCTCCCGAAGATCACTAAACCGAATCTCTGAACAACCCGGATTCTGACAGACCGATTTTTTTTCAAAAACCCAATCTATCGAAACCCGAGTTGGGCGCTCTGGTATCCTGCAGAAAAAGACAAAGATAAAGAAAACATGTCAGAATTCGTAAGCATCTTACAGCGGAAGGAATTCAAAGTATAATATACTTTAAATATAGCATTACCTTATAAAACATACTGCCTAACCAGTATCCAAAGCTTATACCATCTTTGTCATGAACCTAACCTGGAAGTATGTAATGAGGAGGGGTCAGAACATAAGTTCTGTGTGAGTGGACTTAGAATAAACTTCTGTATAGTCCTACATGTACCGTTCAGTTTTTTTTTTTTGCTTATTAGGTTATTCGCGATATTAGCTCTCTAGGCTATACTCATGTCCCACTAGTAGATTAACCTTACACAACGTATATGTAGATACCCCCAACTCGTATAATCCTTTCCTTGTATAAATACAGCCCCTTGCTGTATGTCGTACGGGCATCATCCTGTAAATCTATACTACTTTAGTGTAGTGCCACCATTCTCGAAATCGTTTGGATTACCACTCTTGATCTTGCTAGATTCCGTTTATTACCTAGATCTAATCTAGGGTTTTCTATCCAGTGCTTCCTAGATTCAACCAGGGTTTACGCTACCCAGGGCCACTGGGGTTTATGCTACCTATTGAACGCTTACTAGATCCGACCAGGGTTTATGCTACCAAGGGCCACTAGGGTTTATGCTACCTATCGAACAATGCCCCCTAGTCTAGGACACAATACCCAGAGCGATATATGTTCCTAGACTTTACGTCCCAATCGTGTCGTTAAACGTGCTAGATATCTAGTTGCACATGTCCTCTATATGTGCGGCCCGAGTCCCGTGGCAGGGCTAATCAAGAAACACAGAACTTGGTCAGAGCTTTAAGTTATCTGCCGATGCAGATGCTAAGGTCTGTTTTATCTGTATGTGGCTATGGTCCCGCTTGACCCCTCCCTCAACTAATGAATGACACCCAAGAAAATCAAGAATGAGAACTGTACGCAGGCCCTTTATGCCCCCACAAACCTATTGGCCACCCTCACCCATAACTAGATAGCAAAGTATATGGTCTTTTGGAGTTCTCCGCCTTTCCGCTTGCGTATCACGATTGACTCAAGATGGTAGGTAGACGACGACGTGCTATCACAGGGCTAAACAAGATATCTCCGCCTTACGCTGACCCATCCTAATCCTTAGGTTGCTTATATTGCAACCAAGGCATACCCTTGGCTCTTCTAACGTAGACCTTAACCTCTGTGAGCCCAAGAGGATCATCTGCAACCTCACAGAGGGATACCAAGAGTACCCTCACGTCCCCTCCAAGCCACGTGCTTCGTAACCCAGTTCGTTGGAGCCTTCTTCATGATCAGATTGACGTTTGCTCCTCCTCGTGGTCTACTTGGCTTTCTTGACTAAGGTTTACTACTTAGTTCTCTTAACTATGGTTTACTACTTAGTTTCCTGAATCGTTAGCTTTCTTAACTAATGTAACAACCCCGATTCCGACAGACCGTATTTTTTTCAAAAACCCAATTTATGTTCATGCTTATAATCCCGTTAATAGGCTATACCAATTATTCTAGTTTCCCATACATGTGTTCCTAACAGGTTGCTATCATTCCTCATATGTTAGTTAAGCTTATTCATATGTCAAGTGCTACTTAACCCATTTCTACTTTGCTTACACAACCATTCGTGTAATAATCATTTTACCCAAATTGCCTAATTCATCGATTAAATCTCAAGCTCTTCCCAAATAACTATAATTTACACGCTGTTAACCTTGGCTCGAAGGTAGCCAAAGTTTCAAAAATAAAAAGGAAGAATAGGGAAGAGGAATAGATTAAGCATACAAAGATTATTTTAAATTGCAACATGAATTTCAACTGAGGAATGACGAACGATAATAATACTATTATGCATGAAGTGTATTGTAATCCCACTCACTGATTTAAGAACGGATCTTGAATTCTGGGATCTGATTTCTGAAACTGAAAAGCTATCCCTTGACGTAGATTACCTCTAATTTAGATTTGATTCTTAGAAAATAGATGTTGAAGTCGTTGAATTAGCCTTTGATTATCTACTTGAATTCTAACGAAGAACTTGAGCAGCATAACCCCGTCTTTGATTTATTTTGATATGATTTAGGGAAGAGTATAGGCATAATGAAGACGTGTAGAGAAAATTGTAGCCTTAGGGGTGTTTATATAGGTGCTCAAGACATTATCGTACACGCAGCGCTAAGTCAGCATTGAACCTAGTTAAGAAAATCGTCTAGGTTCGCAGATGAATCTAGCCAAATTTTATCGTACACGCAGCACTGAGTCAGCATTGGGTCCCGCAAGCTGTTTTGGCGTAGAAATTCGAATTTCGAATGTTTGAATTATTTTGGCGTAGAAATTTGATTTTTGAACTTTTGATTTTCTGGAATTTATTTAACTGTTTTATTCACATGAAATATTCTTTTATGTATACAATTACTCTACCGACCATTTTACGCGTATATATATACGCACAATTTTCGTTTTATTTTCAAAATTCAAACGATGTTGCATCGTTATTTGATTCTTGCCATATTTCATTGACTGTAGCCTTATCTTGAATTTTATCTTTTGTATACATATATTTATGCATATATATATCCTCATATATATACATATATTTTCTTTATTTCCTTATATGTACGTTCTTATCCTTTCAAATTTTGAATTTGTATATGTACATATATTTGCATGTTCAGTTGGCCCTCTCTAAAACAAAGATAGAAATTATGCCATTGCCGAGGTTCAAACCCCCGACCTCCATGTTACAAATCCAATGTCTTAACCAACTGGGCTATGAAGTCTTTTGTTAGTAAGTCTTAGAACAATGATAATTATTGTTCTCTCCTTACTTCTCTTTTTCATGTTAGTTACAATACTTAAATTAAACTATTGCATGAATCTTTTTCTTTTAATGTTAATGCATTATGTTTGCAAATCAATGCATGCAACATATTTACATTGCATGCAACCAATCCTTTCTTTCTTTTAATGCATGCATTACATTTTTTTTCAGTGCATGTATTTATTACATGCAATCCTTATTTTATTCTTTATTTTATATTTTAATTTTTTTGTATATATATATATTTAAACATATATATATATATATTTCTCTTATGCATATACAAACTTCTAGGCTTAATAACTTCATCATATGATGTCCGTTTTACGCAAACCAGGTGTCTATCTTGACCAGAATTCCAAGACGGATGCAATGATGATGTCCGTTTAACTTAATTCCTGATATTTAAATTAAGTATTTTTATTTTCTCATATCTTCGATTACACACATTGTTATCGCATTAATTTCCTTACTATTCAATGTATAAATTAATTTTTCAAAATACATCACCATTATTTACCTATCTATGCATATATACATATTTGTACATTTTTAATTATATTAAAAATGTGAGGTGTTACATTAATATTCTCGGTTTTCAATTTAAATATGAATAAAATCAATACAGAATTCCGTTCGAGTTAACATATCGTTTTCTACTTAACTCGGCTTTATATATTTTTATATTTTCATGTCCATCCAAAACGGACATCAAAATCAACTTCAAATTTCACTGAATATTACATTGTAAAAATATTCATGTTTATTCCGAATTGGAATAAAATCTCAATCAAAATCCATATAAATAAATTTATATGGGTTACATTCATCATTTACATCCAACGATAGTTGCAAGCAACTATCAATATCCAAAATGACATCCAATGTGCATTTTATTTTTCATGTGAGCTTCAATCAAATAATTGACGCTTACATAAATCCATCAATCAACCGGTTAACCGTAAATTCACAAAAGGAAGATGTGTGAGTCAAAATCATCCCAAGACCCGTGTGGGGTTTTCAACCAACAGCAATAAATTTAAATCAATCACTGGCATACAATGCACACACCGTAGTCAAAAATAAATAAATACTCAACTATCAAATGCCATTCAAGGCGCCACAAGTGTCCATCCACGTCGCATGAAATGCGAGTGTCACATATTCATACAACGCTTCTAATGCAAGGGATTTGTGAATAGTTCAAGTGTTGAACTCCAAAAAGGGGTAACATAACTACATGATGCAAATTCTAACTTGCAACTTAAAATGCATAACTAACTAGCTACTTTAATATACTAATTTAAGATAAATGTTCTCACATAAGATAAACCAAAAGCCACGACACTTCTAATGTAGAAATTCTTGTCGCGTGCACGCCATTTGTCGCTCTCCGCACTCGAATTCACCTTTCTGGCTCTAGAATTTGCATACGGCCTCCCGTCTTCACCAAACTTTATCACTAGCACAAACACGCCATTCCGGACAACTTTTTCCTAGTTGATTTTCTTCCCAAAACGCTTCAATTCGCCAAAAATCTTGAATCTTCGCTCCAGATCTACAAACTTCAAACGTGTTTTCCGTTCAACTCCGAACTCCAAAATTCGATTGTGATATATTAAAATTTTTCTCTACAAAAATGATATTTACAACTTTGGTCCTATGGAGTCTCGTCCAGAAATGCACGGATTGAAAGTTATTAAGGAAAGAAGGGCAGGGGGTTATTTGTAAAACAGGATTTTTGGAGAATGAGGAGATTTTTTGCCATGATGGGGCCCACGGTCGGAGGTGGAGGCCTGACAACGGCGCAAGGGTGTGCTGACGTGGCTGGGGCGGCGGCGGTGGTTACGGTTTGCAAAAAGGAAGAGAGAAAGAGGAGGAGAGAGAGGAGGAGAGAGAAAGGAGGAGGAGGAGAAGGAAGAGGAGAGGGGGCAGCGGCAGCGGTGGCCGGCAGGGGGTAGGGGAGTGGCGGCAGCATTTGGGAAGGAGGCCATTTTTGAAGAGGAGATGAAGAAAAAGAAGAAAATGAAGAGAGAAAGGGAGAAAAAGAGATTATATGCTCACATCTCTCCTATCGTCCAACTATAAACGATATTTGTTTGTCACAAATTTCGGACACTAGATGATACATATCAAGATTAATCCAACGAATAAAGTTTCGTCGAATTCCGGGTTCGTTTGACCTCCCGCCAAAATTCTCAAAGATGCTCAAATAAGCTGTAAAAATGTGATTTTAGCGTACCTTTTTCTTCTTGTACACCCAAACGCTTACTCCAAAAATTATGGCCTTTTGAATTTAACCATTATTTAACAATACGAATCCAGAAAAAAAAATGGAATTGAATTCTGAGATCATCTCAATAATGTTCCTTTGTAAACTAGTCGTCGGTTTTTGAACAAATGGTTTTGCCTCGCACGGCCACATACTGAGTTCATTCGACGTGCATTTTGAAACTCAACAATGATTTGTCATTATGAATCCAAAAAATTTTATCTTCTCAAATTCTGAGCAAAATTTCACTTTTTAAGGGCTATGTGATGATTTTAAAAATCGAATTTTTAAAATTTTCAAAAACAAAGCTTACAAATCAATTTAATAATTTTACTGTGTTTACTTTAAGTCAAATAAAATATAAAAACTAGTTTTAAAATTATTCTCAAAATTTATTTAGCAAAGATAACCAATTTATATTCACAAATTCCTTAAAATATCTTAAATCAAAAATTTAAATTGGTTCTGAAAATACGGGTTGTTACAGTTCTGCTACTTAAAAGCCTTCAAACTAAGGTTATGATCCTTCTTCTAGATTAGGGAAGTTTCTCAAACTCCTTACATTTAACTTGCTATTATTCATGTAAAACATAGATGATAATCATATATCAAGTAAATAAGCATCCCATTTACAAGTTAATTTACAAGGCAATACTCTTAGCTATTCAAAAGAAAGTCAGACAATTAAAGATACTTAATACATTCACCTAAAGCTCCCTGCTCTCAGACAAAGGAGAAGTGGTAACATGATGAATTGCAATACATAAAAGTTCATTGATCTTCTGCCACTTTTCCATAATTCTGCGCGGGTCATCTAAGGGCTTGGGTTGTAATTTCAAAGCTCGGTTATAGGCCCTACCCATGGCACATAGATTTTTATTTTCCCTCTCTAAACTAAAGGCATTCTTTAGTAAAGCATGTTTTTCCTTTCGTAACTGCTTAACTTTGGAGGTGTAAAAGTCAATATGCCGGAGCGTGTCCTCATTATACTTTCTATCATAAACACTTTTCATGTCGGCCTTAACTTTTCGGTACCACCTATTAACAAGAGAATCGTCTAACTCTAGGGAAAAGTTCCTCATGTGATGACTTATTTCAAACTCCGTTGAGACTCACAGAGAATCATGCGCGGAGGTTTCGGTGGTGCATCCAAAAACAGATCCCCAAGCTTTGCATTCTGTTAATGCATTGTCACGTTCGACTTCTAAATCAACAAGTTGACGATGTAACTCGTCCTTTTCTTGGTCAAAGTCAATGGAGGGATTCGTCTTTATCTCTCTCTTTAGCTCAGGGATAGTTTTATCCTTCTGCCTTAGCAGATCCTCTAAAACACTTACTTGTTCATTTAAATGCTCCATAGACAATTTCTCAAACAAAACGGATCCATCATTAGTATCAATAGGATGGCCCTTTAAAATGTTTTTCAAACTCGTGGTTAGTCGTGTGTCCTTCTCGGTAGAAGGGCGTCCTCAATCAAATTTTCCTATTTTATAAACATATAAGATGCTGCTTATAAGAACTATTTTTGGAAAATAGATAACAATAGTAAACCATAGAACTATTTGTTCAAAAGGGATTAATACAGATGTCATCCAACATCCATACAAATGAGCATTAATTACAAAAATCTTAGCAGTTTAGTTATTCCTTCCAGCACATTCTTTGTTCATGTTGCATATAAACTTTGCGTGGTGTGCCCTAAGTTTCTTTAGTATCATCCCCCTATCGTCTCCCAAGAAGTTTAAAAAGGGATGGGGGTACTTCATATAGATAAGCTTAAGTTATTTCGAAATGCATTCCCTACTGGACTTTTAGGGAGATTCTATAAGAAATTCCCTCCTCAACCTAGATAAAAAATGCAAGTCGTCCTTGGAAATAGTGTCATTAGTAAAAATAGGGTTTTGTCATAATAATGATAAGTAATAAGAGATCAATTCTTAAGGTATTAAGTCATGCCATGATGTTTGTTAGATATCAGTAATTTTCAAAACAAAGCAAACTAACCCAATGCAGGAAAGGAAGTGACTCAAGAGCAAAAATTTATACCTGAGGAATAGGGGAGATAAGTTTCCTTTCATCGGGTTTTGAGAAAACAATCTCTTTAGTAGGCACATCATCACCATATAGAGTAATTGGGGCACATGAAGAATCAATGTTCATATCCCCAAGGCCCAAGGCGTCGCCAACAGACAAAGAAAATATGCTGTCAGCTTTGCTATTCTGCCAGCCTTCGCACTCGGAGTTAGGTTCATTATTGTGGTCGTCTCTATCACCACCACCAACATCAAAAACTAATTCTTCCTCATCATCAGATTCTGAGTTTTCTGGCAATTCCTTAATGAATAGGAGATCCTTAGGCTTTACCTTGTTTTTCTTAGGAATGTCAGTATGTTGTTTGGTCAAGTTTATTCTTTCCATAACTCTGCTTCGAATAGAAGGGTGAATAAAAGGGAAGTTCATATCCGGAAACTTTTTGAAATTATCACAATAAGCTAGGAAAAGAGCCTTCTGATAATACTCTTTCACCACATCTAGAAGATATGCTTTCAAAAATAAAGAAATCATATCCTAAGCCTTATAGATTACTCATTTAGCGGTAGAAAGCACTTTTTCCTTTACCCCAAGTTCTCTGCATGCTCATCCAATATATCCACCCGTTCGCTTTTAAAAACCGAAACTTTGGCAACCAAGGCATGGTTGTTTTCCCTTTCTTTTTCAAGAGATATTCTCAGCTACTCACATATGCTCTTCGCCATAGTTAGGTCATGGAACATGGATTCTAATGCAGCATTTTCTTCTTTAAGCTTACTCATCTCAAGAGATGATGAAGAAATCATCATTCGAGTAATATGCCAACCTTTGGATATCTAGAAAAGAATAAGGTAACGTCAACCCTTATACAAAAAAGACTAGAAAGAAATTAAAGAGAGCAAAAGGTAAACCGAAAGTTGTTGCTTAATGAGGTGAAGGTAGAAGTCCGACCAGTACGAAAGGGTAGACCCTGGCATATTGGAAACATCAACAGAAGGAAGAATAGATTTAACAATACCACAAACGTCAGAAGTTGACAAAGGAGGGTTCAAAGGATCATCATAACGACAAGAGGGGTGTAAGGTTGGCTTGTGTTCTCTCGAATCCGAAACCTTCTGAGATCCAGATATTAAAAAGCCTACAATGAAGTCACTTTCTATCATCTCAATTGGAGAAGAATCCTCGTTTGGGGTATTGTTGAAAGAAGGGACAATAAGACTAAATAATGGTTGACCACCAGGCAAAGCAATAGTTCTTTAGCCAGAGGAATAGGATACAAAATATGCATCTTTAGGTCTCTTAGAGGGACCATCATCGACAGGCGAAGCTGGCCTTTTCTCAGACGGATAACTAGAATTAGCAGAGAAGGCTGGAACAATGTGTGCATTGGCACTCGAGGTAACTGGGTCATCTGAACTCGAGAATAAGGTAGATGAGATACTAAAGTCATCAGAACTAGGAGACAAGCTTGTAGAACCCGGAAAATGGATTGGAGGTTGCCCAAGAATCTTTTGACCAGGAGGCAAGAATGCATGTTTACAGAAGTTATCCAAAGTCAATAGAATAGAACGTTGCCTCAATCCCTCAGAAACTCTGCTAAGGGCCTCAACGACTTGGACTCTCTTTCCTCAAGCTCCACCTTTTTGGGAATGAAGGCTAAAAAAAGTAACAGCCGATAAGAGATAAAAAAAGAGAGAAGAAAGAAAAGGATCACTTACCAGGGTCGGTGAAAGTCCCTGATATGCTGGGGGAACCTGATGTAGAAAAACTAGTTTCTCCAATCTTTATACTTACTAATGGGGTCACTGACCCATTTCCTTGCAGGACTAGGACGAAGAATGAGCGAGTCCGACACTTTTGATTAACGAAGTAAGAATCGCAGGAGATTAACATTAAGAGAAGTTTGGCATGACTCAAGCGCTAAGATCTCTATGCATAAAAGAAGAGTTTACGTATTCAGTGAGAGCTGAATGCGGGCAACCCCTAAGTAACGCAGAAACCTAAGTACAAAATGCGGAAAAGAGAAGAAACCTCCATCCCAGATATGAATGGCAGTAAAGGCAAAGTACCCTTCCGATAGATTCTGAATAGTATCTTGTGCGGAAGAAGGAATGGCGTCAATATTAGTCATAACAAAACTCTTGGGTATTGACGAAAGAACGTTGAGGAATGGGTACCTTCTTTGGGCAAAGTTTGATAGATTTGCATGGCTTGGAGCTACCAAGTTTTTTAGCTTTATACATAATTCTGCATGGTGATATCATACCATAACATATGTCTTAGTCCCATTTTCTTTTAATAAAAGTACATGCGAATCACACGTAGGTAGGCAAGTGACATAGAAGCTTACTAATGTTCAAGATTTGATCCATTAAACACCGAAACTGACTGTGAGAGTCAATATTGACAAGGCGTGTGCATAAAACACTTATGTTGGAGGACAACTAAACCTTTGGTACAAAAAAATTAGTTGGATCATTGCCAAAAATCTAGTTCATCTCAAATGCCAATACAAGTGGACTCCAAGCCAAAATGTTTTATTTAAAAGCTTTGAATTTTGCCGGCACTGGGACCAGGAGGAAACAAAGCTTGTGATAGCGTTTCCATCACTAAACTGACATCCATTGGGTCAGAAGCCTAATAAACACGAACCTTGGTGTCGGCAAAATTGAAAGCTAATTAAATAAACAACAGAGATGTGGGGGTTCACTCGTACCGACAACCTAGTATGTTGTTTATTGATAAAAAAAAGTTATCTACATATAATTTTGCATTTTAGACCCCAATAATGTGTGGGGAAAAGATATAGTTATTTGATTTGCCATTGGGCGCTATCCCAATTGTCATCAAGAATTAAACTACATTAGATACTTCAAATTCTGATTGATTTTCTAAAACAGGTTAAAGGCATGATGCAAACTTACACCAATGATTGGATTAAAAATACTTACAGTGAATCGAGTTTAAAACCCTAAAAAAGCATGAGAAATTTTAAGGAACAGTAACCTCAATTGAACAATGTGATATGCAGGAAAGAAGAAGAAGTAGGAGAAACTTCTGACAAAAAGAAGCTCTTTTAATCTCAACTACGCAGGTAGGATCGAATTAGCGAGTCGAATCTGTCTTGAAAGGTGAAAAGTAGAAACCCTGCATACTTAGAACCGTACAGCACCAAGATCGAGGGAATTTGACTTGAAAAGTCGAAATTACCCCTTTACAAGGGGGGGGGACAAATGTTACTACCAAAATTAACTTCGAAGAAAGGCTATCGGTTAAGGGGTAGCAGACCGCCGCAAACATAAAAGAATATTCCGTAAGCAAAAGCCAAGCACAAGGCCAAACCGAGAGCATAAGGGAATAACCAGAAAGCCAGGCAACCGACACCATCACTAGAGAAAAAAACTCAAAACCAATACAAAGAAAGAATACCGGCAGGGTAAGTCCAGCACGATGGGTAGATAATGGAAGATCGTCTAAAGCCGAAAGCTGATGAAGAAAAAGACCAAAGATCCTACAGGTTGAGACCCGAAAGGACGGAAGGGCTATTGGTATTAACTTGCTTAGTACGTATACATCGAGAGACGAGAGCATCAAATATACATAGTTTAAAATATATGGGAATCATATGGGAACCAGTTACCGAGACCCTTGCTGGATGATCACCGAGAGGCTACTTCAGTAAACCACTAATCAAGCATCAGAAGCAACCCTCCAGAAATCTGAGATACATTTCAGGAATCTATAGAAAGACAAACCGGAACCTCGAAGAGAAACAAGCTATCCACACTAATTTTCTTAGTGTTAATACCGATATGGGAGGCGAATCCGGTAACCATCCACTTGAATCATAAGAGCAAGCTCCACAAAGTGTTAATAGCAAGACTGAGAGCTCATGACCAGAAGCCTACATCCGGAAGCCTGAAAGCCGCCCTAAAGCTATCCATACCGACCGGCTTGGTATTGATACAAAGAGGACAGGAGGAACTCCAAAGAAAAGCTCTAGGGCCCGAGACCATTCCTTCGAGAGTTAAGACCGGCACCCTAAAAAGCAATAAGCAAGGCCAAAAGAGTGGATGAGAGCCAAAGCAACTGAAACCAAAGGGAAAAGCGACCGATAGGGGCTTCTGCTGGCCCAATAGCAAAAGGGGCCCCGATTTGTCTATAAATAAGACCCTAGGGGTCATATTTTCGGGACCAATTTCTCATTTCTCATTCTTGTACTCTTTTTCTCTAGAGTAAACCCTAATCTCTACATCAATTTGGGGATTTCTATTGTAATCACTTATGTACTCCAAATCAAAGATCAATAAAGAGAGGATTGACACTTAGCCTGTTTTCTTATGAGTTTCTTATGTGATTTCTTAGCTATCTCCTATGCGACACACTATATGATCTCTACACAATCACGGGTTTCTACTTAATCTTAGACCCTTCCGCAGAGTTCTTGCAAAACCCCTTCCTACAAGCCATTTAGCCTCTTTATCAAGAGTTGTGTTTAGGGAACCCTTGTCCCAAGATAACTGTTGGTTCTTGAGTCCCTTAAGCCTGATGCTCGGCCCATTGAGGGAAGAGTAACTAATCGTTTGGGATCTAAACCTTGGTATCTAGGAAACGGTGAACTAACTCAGACTTGTGAAAGCTAAATATCCCCATTTTCCCCTTAGGTCCACTTCCGTTGACCTATTTCCTGTGTTGACGAAAAATATCGTTAACAAAGGTTGAATGTGATAAAATGTATGCTTCTACTTATAAGGTTTCTACTAGAGTTAAAATAATCTCTACACTTATAAAATCCCTGTAAACTCGCGACTCCCACTCCCAACTCTTCTAATCCTACGCTCAAAACTCTACACTGATCTTTTTCCCCAAGATCAGATTTTCCCAAATTACAAATATGTAACACATAAACCCTAACTATAAATCCTATAGCTAGATACCCTAGTTTACAGAAAACTAGAAAATTGTAAATTGGCTTACAAAAGAAACAAACAACTTAAAGTAAAAATATAAACCAAAAACCCTTTTCAAAATCTAAGTAAAATGGTCGGTCCCCTTTTATTTTCCTTTGTCACTTTTATACAGCTTCTCTCCTCCTTCTGATGGTTGACCTAATAAAAATTAGGTCTTTGGTTTTCTAGCACCAAATCACAACTTCTGGTTTTTGATGTAATTCGATTCAGTGACGCTTCGATGCTTGTAGATCTCGGTCGATCGATTTGGCCTTGGATGTAGATCGAAACTTCTAAAAATGTTGTGAGTATTTTGATTTTAATTTCTTTTGCTCGCGAATTTGTTGCTTGGTTTCGATGATAGCTGATGATGAATTGTGTCTTATTTATAGGGTTATAAAACCCTTAATCTCTGATTTCGTTTGCGTTGATTTTGGTCTTGATTTTTCCGTGTCTATTCATTTGATTTCTGGAAGGTTTTGTTAAATTTCTTGGCTCTAAAAATACTCATGCAATTTTATTTGGAAAGATTTGAAATGTGTAATCATTCATTGCTGAAAACAAACCTTTGAATATGTTTGATAAATCTTTGACAGATTTTCATTGATGTATTTGACCAGGTTTTAGCTCATTGTTCATTTTGAGAAATTTATGGATATTCTTGCATGGCATTCCTGATTTGAATTCATTGCATGTTTTTGAAATTGTGAATACATTCTTTCCAAATAATTCACCATGATTTGCTATGATGTTTTCATAGAAATTAAGAGTTTTGATCTTAATACTCTACCTTGGTTTCTTCCTGAACCCGATATTGCAGTTGACATGCTTCATGACTGTACACCCATGAATACATACATATATACATATATATACATATACACTAGTACATATATACATACACACACAGTTATGTGTGTATATATGTATGTCTTGCTTGTGTATATGCCACTGTCCCTTCTTGGTTCTTGTTGCTAACACCTGATCCTTGCATGTTGATGTTTCTGTGTTTGTGCACTATGCTATTAAACTTGTTCTTTAACCTGGGCTTGGGACTGTTGTATGTGAACATGTTTTAGTGCTTTGGTTTTGTGTATACTTGCTGTATCCAAAATTTCCTTTGTACTTGTTACTGGTGTACTTTGTCTTTTTCTACTGGTCATGTACATATATATATGTATATATATACACACAGTTATGTGTGTGCATATATATATATATATGTTATTATTGTGCTTGCTTCTTCATTTGTCGGTCCCTTGTGACTTGTTTATCCCAGTTTTCCTGAACTTGAAATGATATTGATCATTGTTTGGCTTGAACCTTGGTGCTAATGCCCTATTCATTGTTGAGCTTGGATCAACCTGTTCCATTTTCGTGTGGATGGTCTTGTTATCCTTGTTTTGTGTCCATGGCCTTGTGATGCTTGGCTGGTGCATTGTATTTGTGCCATGACCATGATGTGCTGCATCACTTGAGCATGATGCACCTACTTGCTGCACCAAATTTGAACCATGGTTGTTGTAATTCATAGCTGCATGCTACCCATGTGTGTTGATGCTTGCACATACATTTTTGTTGACTTGGCCATGAACCTGAGAGTGAACCATTTTGTTCTCTGGCTTAAAATTGTTTGCATGTGCACAATATATGTATACAAAAGTGCACATTGTTATGCTTAGTGTACATGCATGCTGCACTATATTGATTCATTTTGTGGTACCCATGTGTGTGAATACTTGCTTGCCGCTGTCTTTGTACTTGGTCTTGTGCAACCGCTATATATTCTTGTACTTTGCCATGTACATGTCCGCACCTGTTCACTTGTATGCATCTATGTATATACATACATTCATGTATGCATATACGTGTGAGTTGAACCATTGTGCATGCTGCACAATTTTGCTTGTGGTACTTTGTGCATTACTCCATTTAGCCACACCCAGTTTGACTTGAACTGTGCACTCACTAATGTTTGACCATATTTCCCCTGCACAATAATAAATATATGTGTATATACACACACATATATGTGTATATACATACACATATATGTGTATACATGTATTATGCATGTGCAATTATATTTTTATTTACATCAGCCGACCACTATACGATAAGTCGTAGCTGATCAAGATCAGCAGACCATAATTGTAAGCTGAGGCTGGTCTTGATCAACAGACCACTATAGCTGCGTTGAGGCTGATCTGCAGGCACAAGTTATATAGTCTAACTTGTGGTATTTACAGCGAACCACTATGAATATCACAAGCAGTCTAGACACAAATATATGTATATGCATATCAGATCAATTCAAGAAATATGATGAGAAACACACCGAAATTTTGAGGCAAATAAAATTTAAAATAATTTTATATCTTCTAGAATTTAAATCTATTTTGTTCCACTTTACTCTATGTGTTTCTATGATAGGTATACAGGTGACTAGATTGAATCTGAAGTAGACTGAAGAAAAGTGAGTCATTGTATGAGTGAATGAAATTGTATGTGTCTGTACTTGAGAGAGTGATTGTAACTGAGAGAATATGAACAAAGTGGAATGAGTGAACTATAGTAAGGAACCAAGGTATATGAAATTGAATGTATTATATCAGTGGAATGTACAATAGTGAAGTTAGAAGTATGTACTATTCAAATGTTAAAATAAAATATTTATATTTGAAGAATATTTAAATTCTTATGCAGTAATATTCTATTCAAATATTTTTTTTTATTTCTGTATGTGATATAGTATAGAATAGAACAGTTACAAACACATTTATATCGTAATATATATGTCTGTTATCATCAAATAAAAGTCATATTGTTATAATATACAACAATCTCCCCCTTTTGATGATGACAAACATATATTAAGATTTTGAATACAATAAATGTGTTTGACAGTGAAGTGTAGGACCCCCTTATATTTATACTTCCCCTGCGATAGAACTCTCCCTATATATGTGCATATGAGTGATAGAGAAGTGAATTTACAACAGAACTATCCCTATATATGTGCATATGAGTGATAGAGAAATGAGTTGAATTTCCAATATTTTCCAATATTAAAAAATATTCATGAAATATTCCCTCATTAATCAAATTCTTAACCATTCCCCCCTTTTGCTACCATTAAAAGGACATAGAAATCGAAGTACTGGTGAAATATATAGTAGAAAAATAAACTCAAAAACAAGAGAGAGAATGTATATCGTAAAGCTCATCTAATCAAACAAAAATCATAATATTCTTAAAACTAGAAGGCAAATTTCACATTTTAAAATGATGGATTTACGATAGATTTTATAAAATGGAGAGAGATATGAATTCTACTTATTTTTAGTTTAATTTTAATCACAAAATAGCAATGGAAATGGAGTATAAATATAATTTCAAAAAAAAAAAAAATCAATTATCGCAAATCCCAAAAACTAGCAACCAAAAAATCATAATTTATCATAAAATAGAAACACATTTCATAATTCAGAAAATGGATTGGTAGGTTGGTTTTTACATAACAAGGAGGATTTCATATATATAAATTTATTTTCTTTTCTTTTTCTTTATTTTTATTTTAAGAGCACACTAGCCACGCATAGCCTATAAGGACTTTTAAATGGGATCGGTTGCAACTTAAATTGTAAGTAATCTCTAACCATACTTGACCATATATAGGTTATTCAAATGAGATTAGAGAAACACTTATTATACAAAAATCTCCTCATTATATAAAACCAAAAAGAATGATAAAAATATGGTAGAAATAGGGATGGCCGTGAAATAAATTTCTAAATTAATAATATTTTGTAGTATGTTCAACCGCACTGGGATGTTTGAAAATTTTCAATTATCTCTTTTAATGAAAAATAATATGGTCACATTTTCATCACAAATTTTGAAACTGTGTATTCTTAAATGCAAAAAAATATAAACTCTCCATAATAAATAAAACCATGATGGATGACAGAAAGATGATAGGAAAAGAAGATGTTCGAGAAATAAGCCCCAATTCAAAGGTATTTTAAAATCTATTCAAACATCATGAGAGTTTAAATAAAATCTCCTCTTCTTGTGAGATATAATATAGTCACAAATCATCATAATTTCAAAAATATGATAATAATTTTGATGAGTTCCAAATATAGTTCAATTTGGTTAATAATTTCAGGTTTTGAATAAATAACCAAAAATGATTTTAAAATTGAAAATATCAATATCAAGAGGGATTCAAAAAGGAAGAAAAAAATCATTCAATTGAATGTGAAATACATCTAAGATAGATACCATGTATGACTCTGGAATGCCTACAGAAGTCAATGAAAACTATACACTGGTTTTTCAGAATAAATCACCAAGTCTAAGCAAACAAATCTTATTTATGAGAGTAGCAATCTTTCAATTTCAGAACAAGATTCTCAAGATATTTTTATAATATTTACATCAAGCCAAAGATATAATTCATGATTCAAGATTAAAAAATCATATGAAATAACTTGAAGAGATGTGTAAATTTCAAGATTCAATAAATCGGCCACATAAGATATCAATTTCAAATCCAAGAAGTGTGTGAGATTTAAGATATCAACAATTTAAGCTGCGTAGGAAAGGCCCAAAGCCAATCCCAGGGAACAGTGAAGCTTCATTGGGTCTTTCTGTCCAGGTGCAGGTAGTCCGCATCTTCACAGACATGTCTATTTCACCGAGCCTCTGTCCGAGACAGTGCCCAGATCGTTACGCCTTTCATGCAGGTCGGACAAACGATTTCGAAGAATCTAGGATCCAAGCCAAATGATTATGATTTAAAATTGAGTTTCAAGATGTAACACAATAATCCATGCCAAATGATTTTCAATTCAAAATGATCAAGCCCATCCAAAAATCAATGAAATGATCACAAATTAAAAAATAGTAATGTGTTGTAATGAGTGTAGTTTTTCAAGTCTTTCCAAAATAAATTAGAAGAAACAAAAAAACAAAAAAGATGTGTGAAATTTAAATAGCTTTCATATTATCAAAAAAATTAGAATTCTCAATAAAAATGTTTAAGATATGATAAGAATACTTCGACACTGTTAGAAATTTAGGAATCAGTCAAAAAATTAAACTTTAGAACAATTGCAGATATTTACAATTTTAAGTTTCTAAAAATCATCAAATCATGAGAGTTTAGATAAATGAATCTAATTTCCAGAAGAAAACAAGAATTTTGCAATTTGAAGTTAATAAGCTAAAGGAGTGAAAAAAATTGTGAGAGTGTCAAAGTGAATCAAAATAAACAAAAGGAAGAAGAATAGAAGAAAAACAAAATAGAAACAAAAAAAATATGAGTTCAGAGATCATACCTGATATTCAATATACGTTGTGGATCTCCAACTTAACAATCATGGCTAAGGAACACAGAAAATAATATGGAACAACATGAATGCTATCTCTCTTGAAGTTGTTCCTCAGCCACCTTCGGTACCTAACTGTTTATTGAATCGATTGGTCTAACAAAGATTGTTCTACCGCTCATAGCTTCGTTTACATGTTTTGGAACCCAAACCAGTTAGTATAATAATCCATCTGAATTTTCCTAATCCGTTTGATCTTATTCGAATTCATTTTGTTATCTTTTGGGATCCAATTTTATTTAAATGGATTGTTACAAAACAAGTTTTCCTTTCGTTTATGATTTAAAAATCCTTTGAAATTGTGACGACCGCCAATAATTCCTGCACTTAACGAGAGGAATAATATGTTGAAAGATGTTTCAGGCAGCTATAGATGATCACCGGGGTAGAATATCACAAGCAGTACGTGTTATAACTCACAACATAGGGATAAAGTATAATTGAGCATATACAACAGGCCTTAATAGTGAAGCATCATATAATAGAATCTCAAACTTTCATATCACCACGAAATATCCATACTTTAACTGGAATACATCAATAGAATTTGTACAATCAGTCTCACTACAAAGTCACTCAGAGTATCAACAATCATAACAGCAGAAACAACTAATAGCAGATAGTAGGAAATAATTCTCCTACTCGTCGTCGCTCAATAGCATTGTCCTTATAAAGATCTACTACCTGTTACCTACTACTCAGTCTTCCCATCCAATACATGGATGAACAACCCAAGGTAATAAAAGGGAGACATAAAACCTTGAGTCAGACAATAGTCTTAATGAGCGATAAACGACTATCAAACATCATCAATAAAGTTTATGAGAAATAGGCAGATTAATCATCTAATCTACTAACACATCAACATAGAAGAACCCCAACCCATCTCCTCCACATCCGACAATGAGAGCCTTTACAACAATCGACAGAGAAACAACAATAACATTCATAACAACTAATAATCAAGCGTAGACCATCCTAATCGAGCTCGACATCCCCTAAGCGCAATCCCCGAAGGCCTAAATCAACCCAAACAAGCATCCAAGAAATATCTCCCTTGATGTCGGATAATCCACACAAGACGATACAAACTATTGCATCCATGACTCTGGCTATCACCGCCTATCCTACCTTGAAACCATCGTTAATCGTATGACTGGCCACGACATGACATATATTAAGGGCTAATGGCAACCCCGGTTCTAGCAAAACTTCATACGCCATCATAACTCGTATGTTTGTCTTACTCACAAAGACAACTAGGCCCATCATGATTGCCCAAGGTACACGATCTTTATCTAATAAGATCCTAATGCGCGTCCCTATGATACCCCTGCTTTAAGCCTGCTTGAACCTCCAACTAACGACAATCCCTCGGCCTTCATAACTCTAGTCGTCATCACCGGCGACTATCCATAATCTCATAGCACCTTGAGAAAACATTATCCATGAACTCAAACACCCTTGATCGTCTTCTCATTCATTGCATAAGAATGGATTCTCCTCACAATGCTTCAAACATTCCACCTTGAATTCTCTTCGAAGCTACGTCCAACGTTGAACCAAAAATAAATATCCCTTGGTCGATATTCGATGGATCATTCACTGATCCATCACTGGACTGGTCGCCGATCCATCACTGGATTGGTCCACCATCCATCACTGGATTGGTTGCTGATCCATCACTGTAGAACCATCCAACTGCAGGTCCATCCAACCGCCGATCCATTCAACTGTAGATCCATCCAACTGCCGATCCATCCAACAACAGATCAGTCCAACTGCCAATCCATCCAACTTCTCATCCATCCCACTGTAGATCCATCCAACTGCCGAACCATCCAACTCCCGATGCATCCAACTGCCAATGCATTCAACAATAGACTTCTGTGCACGCAACTCGTCCAAATAACCAATTTCATACAAATAAACAACATTACACCAAATCAACCATCAACAAACATTAGCACATCAATAATCATCATACAATCATATAAATTTCACCAAATCATGACAAATGATGAACAAATCAATAAACAAATGTTAACTTGCAGAAACATATGAATTTACTATTATAATCTTACTAGGTTAGATCCTATGGTGATTCGAATTTAATATATACTTACCTCAATTAGATCTAGGTGAAAACAACTTGAGACGATGAAAATTTAGATCAAACAACCCATATACTTGATTGAATCCATGTGAGAGATGATTATCACTCAACAAATCCACAAAGTAGCATGAAAACGATGAATCTCTGATCCGGACAGTGAAGAACAACGAAGAAAGGCCTCCCGATCAATCACTTTGATGCGGTGTACCTTTCTTCGATGTTGATCTTCAATCTACTAATTTAGATCTATGAATTAAATGAAGTGGAGATGTATTTGGTGGAGTAAGGGAATCACAAACCCCAACCAAATGAGAAATGAATAAACTAAACAATTCTCCTTGCTTTTACCCTCCTATTTATGGCCAACGTCCCCTAGCCCTAATGAGCCTCACTAATCAGCCCACTAATGACTAATTAGTCTACCCAGAAAATGTGTAGCAATAAAACAGTGATTCCTTCCAAACCGTTGAACCAAATCTTTAATGCGACCACTCTATGGAATTGGAAACATCATTTCCTTTCCAGTAAAATCAATCTCAGCACCTGATTTGATTCCATTAAACAGTCATGCCCTATACAAAACTGATAAGGACAAAATGGTTACAAATTAAATTGATAAAAATTATGGACATGTCGCACATCCCATAAATAGCATATCAAAATATGAGAATGATCCGACCCTCTAGAAACTAATTAAAAATATTTTACGGTCCTTCGATATGTAAAATGCGGGTCGTTACATTCTTCCCCTCATTAGGAATTTTGTCCCCGAAATCCCCAAACAAAAACAAGCAACCAGAAATAATTCCGCATGCCTATCATCCACGAGCAGCCAATCTTTCATCCAAACTAGCATCCATAGACTTATCCTATCATGTAGAATTATAATAATAGCACAAGTTACAATGGTGTAAGATGACATGACATTAATGGGTTATACCAACGAAGAGTTCTAGATTGATCATCTTCATACTCTCTTCTGTTTCCCACGTATAATCGCCATCATCCTCACTCCATTGCACCTTGAATAGCTTAACCACCTTCCTCCTAAGCTGTTTCATGTCACTCCCCATAATGCGAAGCGGCTTATGTGGTTTCGTAACAAAGGGCTCGACTTTTAGGTCTTCGTACTGATCCGGAGATACCACTACATTCGAATCGTGTACACACTTCCGTAGAAAAGATACATGAAAAATATCGTGCACACTTGGCATCTTATCAGGTAAATCCAGTCTATCCGCGAGCTTTCCATTCGCTCGACTATCGGAAACGGTCCAACGAACCTTGGAGCAACTTACCCTCATTTCTGAACCGAACGACCTTCTTCATTAGTGAGATCTTCACAAGAACCCTATCACAAACGTCGAACTCCAAATCCTTTCGTCACTTATTGGCATAGCCCTTCTGATTATCTTGGGATGCCTTCATTCGTTGTTGAACGATCTCGATACAATTCGATGTTTCTCTTATCATCTCTGGCCCAAGTATCAACTTATCTCTAGTTTCTAACCAACATGCCGGAGAACTACACGGTCTACTATACAATGCTTCGTATGGTTCCATCCTAGTGCTCGATTGGTAACTTTTGTTCTATGCAAACTCAACTAAATCTAGATGGTCTTCACATGATCCCCCGAAGTCCAATACACAAGCCCTAAGGACATCTTCCAATACTCGGTTCACTCTTTCGGTTTGACCATTAGTTTGGGGATGATAAGCCGTACTCAACATAACTCAGTTCCCAAAGTCTCTTGCAAAATCTTCCAAAATCCACTTATAAACAATGGATCTCGATCACTCACTATGCTCTTCGGGGTACCATAGAATCGATATATCCAATTTATATATAGCTCAACCAACTTTGATGTTGTCTTAGTCGATCTGGCAAGAATAAACCTTGCGCTTTTGGTCAACCGATTCACTATGACCCAAATCCCTCCATTTCCTGCCCTAATTCTAGGTAGTCCATCAATAAAATCCATCGATATCTGCTTCCATTTCCACGTAGGAACTTCCAATGGCTGAAGCAATCCACTCGGCTTCTTCTATTCAGCTTTCGCAAGCTGATAGTTCGTGCATTTGCAAATAAACTTTCCAGCAACCCTCTTCATCCCTTCCCAGTAGTAAGCTCGCTTCATTTCCTGATACATCTTGTTACCACCTGGATGAATTGTCAACTTCGAGTGACGACACTTCCTCAAAACCTCATCTATCAATCCATCAATATCAGGAACAATCAATCGCCCTTTCCTACGAAGCCAACCTTTTCGATCGACTTCGAATTCCGTATCCTTTTCTGGTTCATCTCTCAGTTGATACTTTCGCAAGGTTTCCAAAAAAACTTGCAAGTGCGTCTTATGCTCTTCCTGATTCCGAGAATGAGCCAGGATATCATCCACGAGCACAAGCACAAACTTGTTCAACTGATCTCTGAAAACCCTGTTCATAAGATCCACGAAATATGCTAGACATTGGTTAATCCAAACAGCGTCACCAACCATTCAAAGAAACCAGATGGTGTCCTAAAAACAGTCTTCGACACACTATCCTTCGCCACTCTCAACTGGTGAAATCCCATCACCAAATCCATTTGGGAAAATACATTGGCCTCGTGGAGCTGATCGAACAAATCATCTATCCTCGACAATGGATATTTGTTCTTTTTGATCACCTTGTTCAGGTCACAGTAACCAACACGCAATATCAACGATCCATCAGCCTTGGTCGTAAACACAACTGGTGCACCCCATTCGGACACGCTTCTCCGAATGAATCATTTTCCCAAAAGTCACGTACGACACCTCTAACTCTCGTTGTTCCTCAGGAACCATTCGCCTAAGAGGCATGACGGTAGGTCTAGCACCTTCGAACAAATCGATTTTGAACTCAATCTTGCGATGCAACAATAACCCTTTGATCTCGTCAAAGAAATCATCAAACTCACTAGCGATCGGCATCGATGACAAATCTTCTCGTGGAATCACAAGAGAATATAAAAAGCTTACAAAGACCCTGTCTTCTGGCTTACATCAAATCACAACCATTCGCCTTTCCACATTCCGAACCGTTACCTCGAGCTTCTCGCAATCCACTTTTGCCGCATACCTCTTGAGCCAGTCCATACCCAAAATGATCCCAAACCCAGCGAAGTTCCAAACAAAGCAATCACTCACAAAGGAGAAACCATGACTTGACTACAATGGACCATGACAAATCATATACAAGTTGGACGAACCCCCTACTGGATTAGTCACAATCTAAGGTCTATCACAAATCTCGGGTTCCAAACTCAAGCGGCACATAAGCTCATTACGAATGAAAGAATGCGATGCTCTAGCATTAAACAACACTCTAACTTAAACACCTCTGATAGAAAGAGTACCTTGAACAACAATACTCTTCCCTTTCTCCTCCGCCGTAGGAGCCCTCAACGAAATGGACCAACTTCAAAAGCATATGCCTTCACTATCTTCTTACTCTTAGCTAGTTCCGGACAGTCCTTTTTGAGATGCCCAGGCTTGCAACAGTTGTGACACTTCCTCTCAACTTTCGGATTCTTTCAGTCCTTGGAAAATGACCCTTCTCCTGGCAGTTGTAGCAAGTCACTTCGCCCTTTTGCTTCTTCTGACCATCCTTCCCTTGTTGTTGTTGCTTCCTTTTCCCGTTAATCTTTTTGTTATTGCCTCCTTGTTGTGGCTTTGAGCCCTCTTTGGTTGCAACAACAGTTTCTTCCTTAGGAAACAACCTCTCATGCCTCAAAGCTTTCTCTAAAGTCTTCTCATAAGTATATTCTCATAGGTATCATCCAAATGATCAACCGACAGATTCCCAAGGTATTTGTCCATGCCCATGACAAACTTCTCATTCTTCTGGTAAGGAGTCTCAATATACGAACGAGCATACTTGGAAAAAGCTTCAAAGTCAGAAACATACTCCATCATTGGTCGACTATTCTACTTTAGCTCCACAAACTTCTTAAACAAAACTGATTCTGGGCGGTAGAAACGAACTTCGTTTCAAACTTGACTTGGAACTAATCCAAAGTAATCTCATTGTATGGTGTTTCTAACATGACAAAGTTCCACCAATCCATAGATCTGCGCTATAGCTGCCTTGATGCAAGCTTCCTCTTAATCGCATCCTTAATACCCAGATAACCTAAAATCCGAATGCAAGTATCAAGCCACCCTTGATCTCAACTGACGGCTCTGTCCCTTTAAACAGCTTCCTACCAAGGGCAATGAAGTCCTTGCATAGCTTTACGAAGACAACCATCCTCGGTACCTGCACCTGAACACCAACATATACCGCGGCTGCTCTTGAAGCGGGTACCATCCTCATGATCGATGTCACGATGGCCTTGAACATAGATGGGTAATATGGTATACCTCCATCTTCCCCTCCAGGAACAGTCTCCTCCCTAGGAGTATGTCTCGACGTTCGATGACTCATTCTAAATCTGAAATATAGAATGATTAGTCCACATATGAGAATAACTGCAAATGGGGTTCAAGTGCTATTATATTATACACTATAATATAGTATACATCCATTAGAAAATTCAAATATGTCTCTCATACGTTTTTATGACCACGAACTTTGGATAAAATTGCTTAGCCAAAGCTATGATACCAAATGTGATGACTGCCGATAACTACTGCACTTAACAAGGGAAATAATGCGCTGAAAGATATGCCAGGCAGCTATGGACGATCATCAGGGTAGAATAACACAAGTAGAACCTGTCGTGTAACTCACAGCGCAGGGCTAAAATATAATAAAACATATACAATTGGCCTTAATGGTAAAGCATCATATAACATAATCTCAAACTTTCGTATCACCACGAAATATCCATACATTAACTAGAATACATCAACATAACTTGTACAATCAGCCTCACTACAAAGTCACTCATAGTATCAGCAATCATAACAGCGGAAACAACTAATAGTAGATAGTAGGAAATAATACAACGGCCTCCTACTTGTCGTCGCTTAAAAACATCGTCCTCATAAAGACCTACTACTTGTTACCTGCTATTCTGTCCTCCTATCCAGCACATGGATGAACAACCCAAGGTAATAAGAGGGAGACATAAAAACTTGAGTCAGACAATAGTCTTAATGAGCGATAAACAGCTATCAAACATCATCAATAAAGTATATGAGAAATAGGCTGGTTAATCATCCAATCTACCAACACATCAACAGAAAAGAACCCCAACCCGTCTCCTCCACATGCGACAGTGATAGCCTTTACAACGAAACAACACTAACATTCATATTGACCAATAATTAAGTGTAGACCATCCTTATTGAGTTCGACATCCACCAAGCACATGCCCGAAGTCCTAAACCAATATCAGACAAGCACCCAAGAAATAAATCCATACGCCATCGTGACTTGTATGCTTGTTTTATTCATGAAGACAACTAGGCCCATCATGAATGCCCAAGGTACACGATCTTTATCGAATCAAAGCCTAATGGGCATCCCTACGATACCCCTGCTTTGAGCCCGCTAGAACCTCTGACTAATGATAATCCATTAGCCTTCATAACTCTAGTCGTCATCACTGGCGACTATCCATAATCTCAGATCATCTTAAGAAACTATTGTCCACGAACTCAAACGCCCTTGATCGTCTTCTCATTCGTTGCATTTCACCGATCAATGACCACATCACAACGCTTCGAACATTCCACCTTGAATTCTCCTCGAAGCTACATCGAACCAATCATCCCTTGGTCGATATTCGATGGATCATTCACAGATCCATTACTGGATTGGTCGCTGATCCATCATTGCAGATCCATCCAACAGTAGATTTATCCAGCTGCCGGTCCGTCCAACTGCAGATCCATCCAACTGCCGATCCATCCACCTGGCGATCCATCCAACTGTAGATCCATCCAACTGCCGATCCATCCAACTGTAGATCCATCCAGCCGTCGATCCATCTAACTACCAATCCATCCAGCTGCTAATACATCCAAATGCAGATCCATAATCCATGCAACTGCCAATCCACCTCACTGTAGATCCATTCAACTGCTGATCCATCCCACTGCAGATACATCCAACTGCTGATCCATCCAACTGCCGATCCATCCAACTGCCGATCCATCCAACTACAGACTTCTATGCACATAGCTCGTCCAAATCGACCATTTTCATCCAAACAAACAATATCACACCAAATCAACAATCAACAAACATTAATACATTAATAACCATCATACAATTATATGAATTTCACCAAATCATGATAAAACAATGAAAAAAAATCAATAAATGGATCTAAACTTGCATAAACATATGAATTAACATATGAATTTACCGTTATAATCTTACTAGATTGGATCCTATGGTTATTCGAACTGAATGGATACTTACTTCAATTAGATCTAGGTGAAAACTACCTGAAATGATGAAAATTAAAATCAAACAACCCATATACTTGATTAAATCTGTGTAAGATGCCTATCACTCACAAAATCCACAAAATAGCTTGAAAACGATGAATCTCTAATCCGAACATCGAAGAACAGTGAAGAATGGTCTCCAAATAAATCACTTTGATGCAATCTACCTTTCTTCGATGTTGATCTTCAATATACTAATCTAGATTTATGAATTAGATGAAGTGGAAGGTATTTGGTGGAGTTGGGAGAATCATGAACTCCAATCAAATAAGATATGAAGAAACTAAACAATTCTCCTAGCCTCTACACTCCTATTTATAGGCAACAACCCTTACCCTTAATGGGCCTCACTAATCAGCCCAATAGTGAAAAATTAGTCTGTTCAGAAAATGTGTAGCACTAAAACAACGATTCCTCCCAAACCGTTGAACCAAATCTTTAGTGTAACCACTCTACGGAATTGGAAACATCATTTCCATTCCGATCAAATTAATCTCAACACCTGATTCAATTCCAGCAAAAGTCATACCCTATAAAAAACCGATAGGGGATAAATGGTCACAAATAAAATTGATAAAAATTATGTACATTTCACACATACCCATAAACAACATATCAAAATTTGAGAATGATCCGGCCCTTAGGGAATTAAATAAAAATATTTTACGATCCTCCGATACGTAAAATGTGGGTCGTTACAGAAATTATTAGAGTTCAAATTCTCATAACGATCTCTTTTAAAGAAATTTGAAGGATTTCTAAATCATTAGAATTTAGCTTTTCAAAATCATTAATTTTCCCAAAGGCAAGACCATTTTCATTTCCAGAAGAAAATTGGTTTTTTAACAAAATATTCAACGATTTTTCTCTATTAGAAAATTTATCCAAAGTTGACTCAAGTCGTAGAATTTTACATTTAAGATCACTATTTTCTTTCATTAAATTTGAAAAATGATTTATAGCGTTTTTCCTTTTAGCATCAGATCATTTCAACCCAAATCTTCATTTTCAAGTAATTTAATGTGAAAATTAGGGACACATCCCTAAAAAGTATCAAAATACAAACGCCATCTAGTCCAATTTTGAAATGCAATCTGGGTCTTTATTTTGGCTAGTTACGCGTTTTTTTAAAGAAAAAAAAGCACTGCAATATTTTTTTAAAAAAAATGGTAAATATTCTCAGAAGAAATCTAAAGAAAAAAATTGCATACGTCTCTGCATAAATACTGAATATATGCATACAAGTGTTCATATATTCATTCAATGTCTTACATTGAAAGTATGGACCAATATATGCATACATGTATGCATACAAAGATGAACATTCATTGGCTATGAATTGTTTTAGAAATGTATGAATATATTATGTTTAAATGAAGAAATGCATGCATAAAAGTTAAAAAGGACGAAGGCTTACGGAAATGTGCATACATGTATGTATTTATTGACTATATATGCAGAATTATATGCATAAAAGGCGTATGCTTGAAAAAAACAGGCCACGATTGAATTAATGCATAAAAGGATGCATATATTGCAATTTAACTGCATACATTTCTGCATAAATAGTGCATTTTGATGCATAACTGCAATTTATGCGGAAATGTATGCATATATTGCAAATATATGCATTGTTTGATGCATAATACTGTTGTTTAGCTATTTTTTTCATTTTGGGTGCGTTTTTAGGTGGTTTTAACATCTGAATTTGATGATGATTAGTTTATGTATTTAATTAAGAATTTACGTGATTTTTTTAATGAATTTATGAAGAACAAAGATGTAATTTATATGAAAAGTTTGACTGGATGTAATGTGAATTTTGAAACTTATTAGGGACCTGAGACAAACTGACCCTAATTTAATTTTGTCCTTAGACTTAGAAATTTCAATTTCAAAACATTTTTGTTTTTTAGATTCAAGTTTATCAAATTTCTTGGCTTTCTCAATTTCTTTCTCGAACTCATTCAAAATTGGTTCGGTTTCCAGCAAATTTTATTTCTCAAAAGTTTTATTTTTGGAATTATTATTTGTTTTAAAATTAGCCAACTCCTTTTGCAAAGCATTGTTTGTACAGATTAGCTCATCCTCCTTTTCTTTTAAACTCATAATTTGTTTTTCAAGCTTTTGAAGATTTTCATTGAGATGAGCTAAATCATTTTTCAGATTGAAACAATTCTTGTAATCGGAATTTGAAATTTTCTTAACATTTCCAAATTTTAATTCCAAAATATTATTTTTAGTAATCAATTCAAGTTTTTCAGATTTCAGAGTTTTGTTTTTGGATTTGAGACTATCAACAACATTTGTTAACTCATTACAAAGATGAATTAAATCTTCATATGAAAAGTCTCCGTTGTCTGGATCATCTTCTGTTGAGTATCCATCATCTGTAAATCTTGTTAAGCATAATTTTTATTTTAAGTTGGACTTTGAGGGTTTGGAGCAGTTGTCTTTTCTTCCATACTTGACATTAAGAGTTTTCCAGATTTCCTGCGTTGTTAAACAATGAGAGATAAGTTTAAATTGATCAATACTAAGATAAGAAAAAATTATATGCATAGCACGAGCATTGACAACTTTATTCCTCTTGTCTAGCTATCTCCCATATTTTCAATTGTATTCCAAATATTCAGAATTAACAGATTTTAAATAGAATTCAAATTTTGATTTCCCATTTAAAAAATCTGTTCCACTGAAATAATTGGAATATTAACGGAATGAATCTCGCTAGACTGGCAACTATGGGAATTCATGATGCAAAAGTTAATAAAATACATACTTTGATACCACTTGTAGGATCTTGATTAACCCTAGAGGGGTGAAAAAGTTTAATTGTAGTATTGAGGAATATGAAAAATGTCACAGCACAGATTGCAGCAGAGTAAATAAATGCATAAAGCAAATGAAACAGATTTTACTTAGCTTCAGAAAACCCCTACCTACTGCTGCATTCCCCAAGGTTTATACTAGAATTAAAACAATATCTAGATTTACAAATTCTCTGTAAACTCGCGACACCCGCTCCCAACTGTTCTAATCCTATGCTTAAAACCCTGCACTGATCTTTATCTCCAAGATCAGATTTTCCCAAATTACGAATCCATAACTCATAAACCCTAACTATAAATCATATAGCTAGATACCCTAGTTTAAAGAAATCTAGAAAACTTTAAATTGGTTTACAAAAGAAACACACAACTTAAAATAAAAATATAAAATCAAAAACCCCTTTTCCAAATCTAAGTAAAAGGTCGACACCCTTTTATTTTCCTTTGTCACTTTTATACAGCTTCTCTCTTCCTTCTGATGGCCGACCTAATAAAAATTAGGGCTTTGGTTTCCAAGCTCCGAATCGCGACTTCTAGTTGTTGATGTAATTCGATTCAGTGATGCTTCGTGCTTGTAAATCTCAGTCGATCGATTTGGCCTTGGCTGTAGATTGAAACTCCTAAAAATGTTGTGAGCATCCTGATTTTAATTTCTTTTTCTCTCGAATTTGTTGCTTGGTTTCGATAATAACCAATGATGAATTGCGTGTTATTTATAGGGTTATAAAATACTTATTCTCTGATTTCGTTTGCGTTGATTTTGGTCTTGGTTTTGCCTTAACTATTCATTTGATTTCTGGAAGGTTTTACTGAATTTCTTGGCTCTAAGAATACTCGTGCAATTTTATCTGGAAAGATTTGAAACGTGTAATCGTTCATTGTCGAAAACAAACCTTTGAATACGTTGATAAACTTTTGCCATATTTTAATTGATGTATTTGACCAGGTTGCTCACTGTTCATTTTGAGATATTTATGGATATTCCTGCATGGCATTCCTGATTTGAATTCATTGCATCTTTCTGAAATTGTGACTACATTCCTTCCAAATAATTCACCATGATTTGCGGTGATGTTATCAAAGAAATTAAGAGTTTTGATCTTAATATTCTGCCATGGTTTCTTCCTGAACCTGATACTGCACGTGACATGCATCATGACCGTACACCCATGAATGTATATATAGACACACACACACACATATATATACATAAGTGTGTATATATATACACAGTTATGTGCGTATATATGTATGTCTTGCTTGTGTATATGACACTGTCCCTTCTTGGTTCTTGTTGCTAACACCTGATCCTTGCATATTGATGTTTCCGTGTTTATGCACTATGCTGTTCCACTTGTTCTTTAATGTGGGCTTGTGTCTGTTGTTTGTGAACAAGCTGTTGTGCTTTGGTTTTGTGTATACTTGTTGTTTCCAAAATTTCCTTTGTACTTGTTACTGGTGTACTTTGGCTTTAACTACTGGTATCTTGTGACCTGTGTGTGTGTGTATATATATATATATATGTATATATAGGTGTGTGTGTTTTCCTGCATCCACATATGTTAGACAACATAAATAATACCCATCCTGCTTCAAGGCAGGATATAGCGGTATAGAAGGTCATGCATTATATATATTGTGGGGCGCGTAGGGAAATCATTCGCTAACGGTACTGCGGGAATTATCCACTTACCAATTATTTATATTAAATCACCAAGCCTATGTATAACAATATATATATATACATACATACATATATATATATATATATACGTACATACATACATATATATATAATAGCCACAATAATATTTCAATACATCCAAACAACCAACAAACAACATATAACGTTATATTAAACAAATATTCATTTATAATAAATTATAAACGAATACAGAGAGTAAGTTTACTCACATTAATTTTATTTGTTGAATATCCAAATTTGAATTAAATCAAATACCATTCGATTTAAATTAAATTCCGGTCAGCTCTGATTGATTCCGAATAAATCCCAGATTGTAAGATCTGCAATTACGAATCTACTTTATGATTTCCCACCTTGTATAAATTAAGTACTTTGCATTAAGATTTTCGATCATATAAAAATTAAACGAATTAACTAAATCATCTAATTAATACCTTAATTCATGTCTTTACCTTAAGCACTCCCCTAACCGATCTTCTCCATTCAAAGGATCACGTTATAGTAAAAAGAAAACACCAAAGTCGGCTTCTTCCTTGTTTAAAATGCGAAAGCTGCTATGGAAAACCCCAACTCACCTTGTTGTTGACCAAACCTACCCACCATGTCGACCACCCAACTCCATCGCACATTCTTAACATCGCGTACCTCCCACGAATGCCTGCCACCACAGACCTCGGCTTGAACCACTTGCGAGCTCCAGGATTGAAATCACACCCTATTAGAGATAATCTCCATACTAAATTGAATTGATGATACCCAATAGCACTCGCGACTCCCTCACATCATCGATAACCTGTACACTAGCTTCGCTAGGAAATGTCGACCTTCCTAAAATGCGTCGGTCGGCATATTTGATCAAGCCCAAATTCGATAATTCCCGATTTTCCATCCGATGATTTCCAGACCAAAAACATACCCAACTTTAATCGTGACTAACTTAAATGATAACTGAACAAGGATTCGAGGGTTTTGGCTTTTGGAATAAAAGAAGGAAGCGGTTTCAATTTTGATTTCGATTTTTTATCTGGAACGAATTTGATTTGGATTTTGACAGAGGAAGCGAGAGGGAATGGCAAGGCTTTGATTTAAGCAGAAGGAAGAAATGAGTTGCGATTCGTAGAAGGAACATAGGAAGGTTGTTTTCATATAGTATTGAATAGGGTGGCTAATTCCAACGTAGGAATTTGCTGTTTTTAATTTCCCGCGCATCTTGAAGATATAGGGTAGTAGTAAATAACCTTTTATTAATTTGATGAGATAACTAAGGATTTTATTAAATCCTGATTAGGTTTCGTTTGATATTGACTAGATTTTATATAATATAATAACTTCAAAATATCTTATGGCCCTAAACTTGCAACCACGAACCCCTATTTAATCGTAATGACCAACGTTTCCAAGTAATATCGCTATTCAAACACAATGGAACAAATTTTTGAATATTAGTTTGAACGTTTTGTGGAATAATCATATTAATTTATCGTTTGTAAATAAACTTCGATATAAATATTTCTAGCATTTTATAACTGCACGATCAAATGATAAGCCCAGACGTTATGGAATTTGAAACATGAAAATAATACACTAATAGGGATTCGATAGAACTTTGGTTTCATTGAATTCTAAGACTGTTTGAAAATTGATTATTCTTAAGTTCCATATTATATTGATATAATATAAATTTAAATTCAAAACAACCAACTCCTCGATAATAAATTATTATTATCATTTATATTCCAAATAGAATCTATATTGATCATCCGAGTCATTTTGATTTCGTTTTAACTTTGAATTCGATTATTTATCGTTTTCGTATTACGATGATTTAATATAATCAAAATTAAGTCGAAATCCATAAAATCGAAAGAGAAAAATCTGTTTATATTATCAACTCAACTTTCAAAGCAATGTTAAATGTTCAAAAATAACTGACTAAAAATCCGGGTTGTTACATTCTTCACCCCTTAAAAGAATTTCGTCCTAGAAATTATTAAGGTGGGAAAAATGCTACAAACCCATTAACTTTTCAAAAACTCACTTATGTTGAAACTCAACTCTTCATATTTGTACAATTTTAGTTACAATAAAACTTTTGATTTTCATTCATATTGCACACCATATATGTTTACATTCATTGAATCTGAATGATTTACAACTAATATAATCACATCCAATTCATATTCCATTCAAATTCATTCAAATTGATTTTAATCAATTTATTCACTTTTGATCCATTTAACTTGCTTAAGTTAAATTTAAATTCCAACAATCAAATTCTTGGGTTTTCACTTCAAATTCTTTAGAAATTACATAAATGTATACGTATATTTACAACCGTCTCAAATTCAAAACTTTTGAATTTCCAAACCAACTTGTTTTCTTAACTAAATTTCCTTTGAAAATTTTACTATGGTAGCAATCAATCGCTTGGAAACTCGAAAATGAATACTGATGATGCTGCAGTCATTATCAGAATTATTTTCCAGCGACTGAAGTGAGTTTAGTGCTTTAACAATTTCATAATCGATTTCGAATATAAATTCACAAATCCCATTTACTCATCCAACGTCAAACTCGATCCAAAATTTGATTAACTAATTATTATTCTACTTACTTAGTTCTATTCAATAATTAAAAATATGGTTTTTTTAAAATCATTCCATTTACTTCACTAAAGTTCATATTTATTTTATAACTCAAGCCTGGATTTTTCTAATGGAAATCCAAATTCTGTTAACTTAAAATCCTTCGATTTTGTTTATTTAATCGTTATAATTAATAAACGATTATACCGCTGTTTTTCTAGAAATTTGATTTTGACATAACTCAAAATCTATAAGATGAAATTCAGATCTTTCTCTTCTATTAGAAAACTATTATTCAGCGGGTCTGGACAATTCTTGTTTCTTAGATTTTCAACTTAAATTGGCTTTTACATACTCAATTGAAGTTTGAAAACATCAAATAACGAATTACCATGCTGCGGCGAGCTCATTTTAATTATATCCAAATATAAACATTTAAAATTCGTTTATTAATAAATTTCAACTCCATTCTTCCATATTTTTAATATAAATTAAACCAGTTTTTCAAATCTAACTTAAACATTCTGATTATCCTAAATCGTTGATTATTTCATTACTCAGTTATACATTTATTTACCCCTCAATCTTCTATATCAAATTTCAATTATAAATTCCTAGGACTTATCTGAATTCAGTTTATACTCTGAATCCCAGAATAAAATCTATCGTTTCTTTTTCGAAAAGATTTCCAATTTCTCTTTTTAAATTCACATTTGAATTTACATTCCCCAAATTATCCAATGATAATTTATATCACTTCATTCATAAACATCGTTTATAATTCAACCACTTGTTTTTGTTACCCAAACAAGTTAATATTTCCTAGCCCATTCGAAATTCAAATTTGGAAAAATAAGTTTTCCTTTTTAAACTCAAATCCTTTTCTTTTCATTCAAATATATTTTTACGGTATTTTAAATACCAATACCTAAGGTCATTGTTATTCAAACATCGAAAACACACAATTATCAATCACAGGTTTTCTAACACATTATATATGATAATATATACGAAAACAAATAATAATAAATTTTGAGGAATCCAATTGGATCCCTCCTACCTATTTTTCTGCATCCACAAACATTAGACAACATAAATAACACCTACCCTGCTTCAAGGCAGGATATCGCGGTATAGAAAGTCATCCACTATATATATTGTGGGGGCTCATAGTGAAATCACCCGCTAATGGTAATGCGGGAAATATCCAATCACCAGTTATATATATATATATTCAATCACCAAGCCTAAGTATAACTAATATATATAATAGGCACAATAATATTTCAATGCATCCAAACAACCAACAAACAACACATAACATTATATTAAATAAATATTCATTTATAATAAATTATAAACGAATCCACAAAGTGAGTTTACTTATATTGATTTTATTTTTTGAATATACCAATTTAAATTAAATCGAGTACCATTCGATTTAAATTAAATTTCGGTTAGCTTTGATTGACTCTGAATAAATCCCAGATTATAAGAGCTGCAATTACGAATCCTACTTTACGATTTTGCACCTTGTATAAATTAAATACTTTGCATTAAGATTTTCAATCATATAAAAATTAAATGAATTAACTAAATTATTTAACTAATACCTTAATTCATTTCTTTACCTTAAGCAATCCCCTAACTGATATTCATCACTCAAAGGATCACGCTACAGTAAAAAGAAAACACCAAAGTCGGCTTCTTCCTTGTTTAAAATGCGAAAGCTGCCATGTGAAACCCTAACTCACCTTGTCGTTGGCCAAATTTGGCCACCATGTTGACCAACCAACTCCATCGCACATTCTTAAAATCGCGTGCCTCGCACGAAGGCGTGCTACCACAGACCTCAGCTTGAACCACTTGCGAGCTCCAGGATCGAAATCACACCCCATCCGAGCTACTCTTCATACGAATTCGAATCGATGATACCCAATAGCACTCGCGACTCCCTCACATCCTCGATAATATATATGTACCCTAGCTTCGCTAGTAAATGTCGACCTTCACAAAATGCAACAGTCGACCCTATATTTGATTTGAACCCAAATTTGATAATTTCCCATTCGCCATCCGATGATTTCCAGACCAAAAACATCCCCAAGTTTGATCGCAACTAACTTAAATGACAACCGAATATGTATTCGAGGGTTTTGAATTTTGGAATTAAAGAAGGAAGCGATTTCAATTTTGATTTGGATTGATTTTTTGTCTGGAACGAATTTGATTCTGATTTTGACTGAGGAACAGAGAGGGAATGGAAAGGCTTTGATTTAAGCAGAAGGAAGAAATGAGTTATAACAACCTGCATATTTGTAACAATTAAATAATTAAATAATGCATATAAGAAAAATAAAAATTTGAAGAGCTTCCATAATTTGGCCACGGGAGTAGCGTCATTACGTTAGTGGTGATTTTCTGGTCAATTTAGGCCGATGGATTACAGAAAACCGATTTAAGATGAAAGAGATACCTTTAAATGAAGCATTGCAGCAAAACATGAAAATAAGGTAAAAGAAGGAGAACAATGACTACCATTATTTCTAAACTTATTAACAAAAGACTTCTATTAGCCTACTTTGTGAACAGGCTACCTAAAGCCAAGGACTTGAGTATGAACTTACATTGATTGGAGATCACTTGGATGGAGTGATAGAAGGTTGGAAAACTTGAATTATACATGCAGATGTAACCGGATCGGATCCCCCCATTTGGATCGAATCAGATCCCCCATTCGGATCGGATCGGATCGGATCGGATCGGAGTGCCCCCCTATCCGATCCGCCCATTGCATGCTGCTCCATAGCATGGCCTATTTTCTAGCCTGCAAAAGAGGAGCTACCATCTCCCCTTCTCCCCACGTTCTCCACTCTCTTATAACCAACTCCAAAGCCTTCCAGATGTTGCCACGTGTACCCCTAACCACTCACCAATTCCAGCCTATAAATACATCATAATACAACAAATTAAGGGGACTTTGACCCTATGGAAACCCTATGTATTTCGGCCATGGCCGCCAACAGTGGAGAACCACCTTCCTCTTCAATAAAAATCAATGAATTCAGAGAGAATTATTCATGGTATTCGAGTGATTGAATGTCTATATTCATTGTAATTGTAATTTCTGAATGAACCGAGGAATCATGAAGTGGATGTAGGCTCACTAACGCCGAACCACTATAAATCTTGTGTGTTGATTGATTTTCTATGCTTTTTAATTATTCTTCTCGATTATTCTATACAAATCCTAGACAATTGGGTGTTAGTGCCATTTTTTGGTCTAACAACTTCATAGCTCAGTTGGTTAAGGCATTGGATATGTAACATAGAGGTCGGGGGTTCGAACCTCGACAACGACATAATTTTTTTATCTTTGTTTTAGCGAAGGCAAACTGAACATACAAATATATGTACGTATACAAATTCAAAATTTGAAAGGATAGGAATATACATATAAGAAAATAAAGAAAATATATGTATATATATAAGAGAATATATATGTATATGCATGAACATGAATAAAGGAAAAATAATGGTATTGTATAATTTAAATAAATTCATACATTGAAGAGGAGGAAAATTAATACAATTTTTAATGCATTAAGAAAGGTAAGAAATGAATGCAGTGCAATAAGTATACGCATTGAAAAAAAATGAATTAATAAATTTAATTGCATGCAAACAATGAAAATGAGAAAAGATGTATATACATGACAATTAAGAGTTTTAATGCATGCAAGATAAATGGAAAAGTTAAACAATTAAAGCTGCAGCAATAAATGAATGCATTAAGAGGCAAATTGGTCATATACGAAAACAAATGCATTCAATTAGAATAGAAATAAAGCAATTAATTAATTCATATTTGAAAAGTAAGGAATAATGACACATGGATAATAATAAAGTTACATGCAATATTTAAAAGAAGAATGAATGCGATGCAACGGAGATTGCATGACAACATTAAAGAGAAAAGAGAGGAAAGTATTGAATAAAAAACGAGAACGCATTAATGCAAATAAGAAGGCACATACAATTAAATAAAAAGGAGCAAGGAAAGCAATGTAAGTGCAAGTGAATACAATACATGAATTGAGAAATTAATGCAAAAAAGGGGAACGCTATAAAAATGTTCTTAATATAAAGAAAGAGCTATCAGTGCAAAACAATCAATAAAGAAACTTCATAAGAATTAAATGTATAAAGAAGGGAAGTTAGTGTAAATAACGCACAATGAAATTTAAGAAGAAATGCGCTACAAATGGAAGATAAATGCATTAATTAGAAATAAAAGCGGTTTAATAAGAAAGAGGTTTAATAAGAAAGCAGTTTAATAAGAAAGAAGTATAATAGGAAAGAAGTTTTAAAAGAGAGAAGTTACGAATTAATTGATCCAAGAAAGGTAAATTAGGAATAAAATAAAAAGTTGTTTGCGTTGAGAAGCTTCGTATACACATAAGGATTGCTTATGAATAAATATAATTCAAATAGAAGATTGTGCACAATATACAGCGCATCTGGACTTTATTTGAACGTTTAGTGACGTGGTCAGTTCTGATGGATTGTGATTCAAATCTAAAGGACCAGGTTTCTACGATATACATATAAATAAGTCTATAGAGATAACCCTAAATCTCATATTTTTGAGGCTATGCTGAAGCTCTGCCGTTCCTCTTCCTTAAGATCTCTTCAGAAATTTGGATTATTATTAGTTAGAATATTTAAATCAGAATCTGAAGGAAAGGAATTGACGCTAATAAAAGGTTGTTCAGAATCATGAAAAGTAAGGTGATTTTCTAGATCCAATCTATTCAAATTTCTTCCATTTTCCTTCCTTTCTCTTTTAATAAAAATAATCAATCCACGGTTATTAGGTTTTGGATCCAATTAAGGGAAAGACCATGGATACTAAAACTGGATCAGATCTAGAATTCGGAAGGCGTATGGGGTGAGTGGGTTTAAGCTATAGCATTTTAGATAATAATATAATATAATTTAGCATTACCCACTATGTATAATTGAAACATGATATGTTGAGATGTTAAACAAATGTTGATAATGACTAAAGTGACAAGTATGATATCTGAGAATAATTAATATGCTAAGATATTAATTTGTTATGTTAGAATATAAGATTGTCAAATCTTACATAACTATTACTGTTGTTTCAATTCCACGTTAATATGTGACAATTGTATACCTGAGCCATTAACGGTAGAAATTGATTACAATACATGTTAGTTTATGCGATTTGAGAAATTGCATGATTAAATGATTACAGGTTAGAATTAAATACATGAATATGGATTTGGGCACAAATCAAATTATGGATAAAGACCTTAATTTGGGCATATGGACATAATGAATATGACTTGGAAAAGGGGCATGAAAAACCTATAAAGAAATAGGAATAATGGTTAAAGAACGAATGTGCCTAGATTCACAGTAATTTGACCCTGTAACGCTCTTAGACACGAGGTTAGATTGCACTTGTGATAGAAGTCTGCTCGGAACCGCCCGACATATCCAACATTCACAAGTGGTAAATATAATGTAAGGGGTCTATGCATAATTAAAATGTAATGGTGCTAAGACCCGAGGTTAAGTCGACTTATGGTAGAAGTCTGCTTGGAACCGCCCGGCAAATCCAGCATCCACACATGCAGGCTTAATGTGAGAGGTCTAATGCAAAAATGAATACATATATAAATATATGTAAATAGAAGGAATGATAAACAACATTAATTGTAATTAATGGGAATAAATGGAATTGAAAGAAAGACACAACGGTAAAGAAAAATAAAAAGATTAGAATGGATGGGGAATGATAATAATCCACTGTAAATAATTTACATAGGCTTGTCCTAGGGACAAGTGGAAATTATAACTTACGTTATAATAAGTGACAAAAAAGGAATGGAATAACTTATGTAAGAAGATAAGTTATACTCAATTAAAAATTAAGTAAATTAGGGTAATAAGAATCTGAAATCTATGGATAAGGACAACATAAGTCATGTCTATAGAAAGATACTTATTAATGGACCTTAATTAAGAATTAAATTAATAAGTAAACAACGTTAAGTTGTAAAGACAACATAAGAGGGAATTATGATTAAATAAGAAAGAACGAGGTAACTCAGGAAATAAGGTAAGTTGTTTTTAATCATAAATGTTAAGGGACATGTTAAATAGAAAACATGTAAATTAAGATACACTTAATTACATATTAAGTAGAACACTTTATTGTAACCTTGAATTAAACAAGATTATAAAAGGATTGTGAATTACAGACCTTGGACTGCATTCTAGAGAATAACATGTTGTGGGCTTATTAACAAACTTAAATATGTTAAGTTATACTACTGAAAATAATAAGCAAGAGGAACTTGGTAACTTGATTAAGAATTCAATATGAATGGGAATAACCAAGTTAAATGGAAACCTGATAAGGTAAAGCAAGCGCATAAAAGAATTTTTAGACATAGGGTCTAATAACAAATTAAAGTAAGGCGCTTGGACAATTCCGCACGTTTGGAGGTGAATAACACAACGGAGTAGATCATCGTAGTGTTATAAGACATGAGGGGAGTGCACGTTAATCTGATTATTCTGTTGGCTCCGAAGGACTGGAAGTGGAAGCATGCGGGTTCCTCAGATTCGTAAGGTGCTCTTGGTAGTCTTCTGCATGGTGGCAGATGTTTAGGCTGTGCTCACAGAGGATGGGTCTGCGCGTAACTACCAGGTGGGTGGGCCTTGAGTGCAAAAGTAGCTTTGCAGTCAGAATGCTGTGACGCGATGACACTAGGGTGATTATGTGGTTGCCTCAACTGGGAGGCGAAGGGTCACTACTAACATGGATAGTAGATCATTGGATACCCGTCATCGACAGCCAGTGGGATGCAAAAAGACTAGAGCTAAAACCAATAGACCATTCTCCTTTCACTATCGAGGTACGGTGGTTGAGGGACGACGCCAACTGGATGTTTAGATTGTTTGTTACGGGCCATTCGTTTAGCTCTTGTAGTCTTTACTAGTTGAAGGAGGGGCCGAGGTGGGGCCATAGCCACCATGAAAACAAACCCTAGGAATATCTGTATATAGAGACTCTTAAAGACGGGCCTGTACAGATATGGAAAAGCTCCCGACCAAGTTCCCTGTTTCTTGTATAGCCCTGCCACGGAACTTGATGAACATTAGTGGACGTACGATTAAGTCATCGAGCTACAATTGACAATACGTATGTGGGACAGTCTTGATACATGCATATTAGCTCTGGGTGGTGTATTGTAGACTTGAGGGAATTACTCTGGTATGAAAACTAAATCAATAGACGGTGGCAGTCCGTACGCTTACGTAGCATAGTAATGACCAATATATGTGAAATGTAACATTGTTATGTAGAGATACATACGTCACCCCAGTGTAGGATGAGGGACTGCGTTCATTTCTGTGGTATTACGATGGAGACCATGCGAGTAGGGTACTATAGGGTGTACCTTAATATGGGGGGTAGCTATATATATATTATATTAGGTTAATCCAGGGGGTAAATGGGTATGACATGTGTGTAAACCTTGAGTGCTGTTAACCCAAGTAACCTGATAAATAAGAAAAATTTGATTGAACGACATATGTAGGATTATCCAAAGTGTATAATTTAAATCCAGTCACCAGAACTTGTGTTCTGACCCGCTCCTCATAACATACTCGCCGGTTAGATTCGTGACAGAGACATGATAGCCTTGGATACTGGTTAAGCAGTATTATTAATACGATAAGGCTATAGTTTGATTATATTATATTTTATCCTTTTCGCTGTGAGATATTTTCTGAGCTCTAACATATTTTATGTCTCTATCTTTTCTGTAGGATACTAGAGCAAACCAATCCGAGTTTCGACGGATTGGAATTTTGAATAAAAAATTCGGTTTTTCAGAATTCGGGTTATTACATATGGTATCAAAGCTTAGGTTTAGGAGTCCTGTATAGATAGTGAGTGAAGGTATTTGTATTTAAAAAAAGTAAATATAGTGTATATATATATACATAGATCCAAAGAGGAACCCACTTAATAGAAAGAGTATAATATGGTAAGAAATGGGATATTTGTTTTGTACACTGAAGGAATAAATATGAAAATTTGAGACCCTTAGGAAATTTGGGTGGGAAGTGTGCAATATATATCTTGTATAGAAGGAAGGTGAATCACATATGATGAGTATTTTAAGTTAGTGGGTTTGGTGTTAAAACCTTATAAATTGGAAAAGGTTAAAAAGGAAAAAATATGGATTAGGAATATATATAGTTGAGAGAATTGACCTTGTGGAAGTGTCTAAGAAAGCCTAGAAAATTTGAAAACCCGCTTTGAGTCTAACCCCATTATTAACTTTTAAGAACTTGAATTTATAAAAGTTTTGGAAAAATGGTTTATGGTGTTTTCAAGTTTAATCTTAAAAGTTATAGTTTTTAATATATAAAGTGCATATTGAGTTTTAAAGTAAAACGGGGTATATTTTGGAAAATAATGATTTCTTGTGAAGATTTTATCTTAAATCTCAGTAAAAAAGGTGCATACAATAGAGTATGCATAGCTAGCTAGTTTTTTTTATATATTATATGAAAGGGTTAAAAGTAAAACTTGGAAAATGTTGCATTTTGATTTTAGTAAAGAATGTTTTTGAAATCTCTATTCTTTTGACAATAAATTGGTTGATATTTCTTTGTCAGAGGTGGCATAGTCTTAAGATACTTGGTCTTTAGTAGTAGCTGTGTAGAGCGTTTGTTTCTTGTCTTATTTAGAAGGCTTATTTGAAAACTAAACTTAGGTCACTTGATTAAATTAAATAAGCTAAGAGAGGAAGATGGCATAACTAAAAGGAAACAATAAATTCAATGAAGCAACAAACATATGGTAAAGAAAAATGAAATTTTAAGAAAAGATGAATAAGGATGAAATTTTTCCAAGATAAATTGAAAAAGTTTCCTTATGTGGGTTGTGCTTGGATAGGAAAATAAGGAATTTTTGTATAATAGTTACATAAAATCCAAGTAAAAATAGAAAAGGTACATAAAAGAAAAAAGGAAGATGTAAAAATTTTCCATTTTATACTATTTTGTAACATAAGAAGTCGAATTTAGAAAATTATTTTTTTCTGAAATTTGAGAAATAAAGTTGGTTGGTAGGATTTTGGATGCAACAATTGGATGAACTACGCTCTTACTCAGTGAGAGTGTGGGAAAATTTGAATGAAAAAACATTTTGATTTTCAAAATATTGCATTCACATAGAACTGGCAGTATATTTAGGATGTAAGCATCATATATTAAAAGGATTTTTGAAAAATTTGCATACACGTAGGAGGTACCGCTTAGGCATACATGCATTATTATGTTGTATTTCACTTCGCACAAGTGCACAATGTTTGCAAAAATTGGATGCACACATGATGGATGTATATTATGCGAGGGGTTAATTGATTTTTACCCTTATCAAATTTCGGGGACGAAATTTCTTAAGGGCAGGAGAATGTAACACCTCGCATTTTTGTAACAATTAAATTATGCATATAAGAAAAAGAAAATTTTGAAGAGATTCCAAAATTTGGCCAAGGGAGTAGCATCATTACGTTCGTGGCGATTTTCTGGTCAATTTAGACCTATGGATTACAGAAAGCCGATTTAAGATGAAAGAGATACCTTTAAATTAAGCATTGTAGCAAAACATGAAAATAAGGTAAAAGAAGGAGAACAATGACTACCATTGTTTCTAAACTGAAACACCCCACCTCCGTTAAGGTCACTCGCTAAGGGAATGCCTTAACTTTGGTGGAGTATTATAGGTAGAAGATACTGAAAATTTACAAGATAGAAATATAAGCAGCAGAAAACAAACATTTAATTCATACGTGGTTCAATACAAAAACCATTACAATAAATTATCTCAAAATAACTTCCAAAACATTTCATCATAATCTCTGTCTTGATTAAAACATAAGAAGCATATAAATAAAACTGCATAAATCCCCAAGTCTAATGTGTCCAAAGCCATAACCAAGGATAATGGGTTCCAAGCCGTACATCACAGAGTCTTCAAGCTTGGAAAGGTGAACGGTCCAAATTAAGCTAAGCTACTCCCTCCCTTACTACCTAAGGGGAGGGGGGAATTGAAGAAAAGAAGACGACAGAAAAATGGGTCAGACATAAGTCTGAGTAAGTCCAGTGACTTTTCAGTGTGTGAATAAGGAAAAGGTCATGATAGGAATAAACTGAAAATAGGACAGTACTAGAACAACAAACTAACATAAAACTATATAAGGCAGGATAAACCGAATATACATCGCACCCATGTTTAATTCTCTGCACCTACTTATACTTGTCCAACTAGCACCACGTGTTCATGGTGAAATGATCCCCTTATATCGATCGACTCCTACTCGCATGCATTTATCACGTGTGTCATTCGGCCCCCGCTTGACTGTAGATACCTATGCTGGTCCCACCACGGGGTGTATCAAATCCTATGGTGGCAACCCGACACGATCCAAGATGCACAGTGTATGATTACTAATGCCTAGTGCCTGCTTTTTCTACTCCGGAGTACGTGCATGCCCATACTCCGTCGGAACCTACACTAACGCACCACTCGCCGATGTTTTGACCGCTTACAATTCAGCCCAGTAATCGTGCCCCACCCCGCCTAGTTCAGGGTCCTATGTTACACCTATGTAGGTTACTGCTGAAATGGGTCCCCGTTACTAGTTTTTTCTAGCCAACATGTTAAATTGGTTACGTGTCTTAACCCCACCCATCGGTTTAGTTAACATATTGAATTGGTTAAGTGTTTCCTTAATTGACTTAACCCTACCAATCTTGACTTAGCTTTATTAAAGCACCAACCACTCACATTAGACAGGTATTGTTGTGGTTACTAGATGTGCCGGTCGGTTCTAGGCAGTTTTACACCACAACTCAGTCTAACCCAGGTCCTTTTTGGGCTCAATGCACTAATTACCCACATTAGACAGGTATTGTTGTGGTCACTGGATGTGCCGGTCGGGTTCAGGCAGTTTTACATCACAACTCAGTCTAACCTCGGGTTAGGCATATTCGTCTTCTCTAAATTTACATATTTATCCTTTTATGCTTATATGTAAATTTGTCAACAATTTATTGTCATGGCCCACTTTCCTTCTAAATCAAATTCATAATTTTTGGTAAGTAAATTATACCATTTCAATGTCATAACAATTACATGGTTATGAGCCAAGTATGTTAATTACGTATGTTTCATGTTTTCCCCAACGTTACCCCCGTTGTAAGTTCGCGAAATTACATGGGATGTTAGGCTCGACATTTTAGCCTAACTAATAAACTAAAAGGGGAAAAAGAGGAACTCACAACATTCCAACATAATACAAAAATATGGATCTCACTACAGATGTGTCACATGAACTTGGTATAATATACTTTTAATTATGAACTTGCAAACCAGATCTATGCAACATGAGTCATAAAATAATAGTCTTATATAGAACTACCAAAACTTAATTAGACATGTAGTGGTGAACTTGCATAGGGGTTGAATCATGCTAATATGGATCTAACATAGAGGCATATGGATCTAACATATAAAGTGTAGATCTAAACATATAGGTTTACATAATCATGTTTTTAACCTATAAACTTACATGTATACATAACATGATAGCATCACTTAACTTGCATAAACATGACTTAATTTCTGAATTAACATACAACATATAGATGTCATCACCAAATTATACAAGGTCATAGATCTAAACATGTATGCAGAATGGATCTAAACAGTTAGGCATAGACGACATGATTTAGCCTAAAACTTGTATAATATCACCAAATGTACATATGATAATTTCATTCCCAAATTCCTATACGACATCATAGGTCTATTCACCAATTTCCACATAACATGATAGGTTCGATAGACCACAATAGTTCATAGGAATATATGATAGAATAGACATGAACAAACATAAATCAACATCACATACAACTAGATACAATTCTATTTTACAATTCATTACAAACCATGTCTTTAATTTATTCACATCTGAAAGATAACTACACTTACAACCAAAAAGGAATTCTTGAGTTCTGGGATATGTATTTTGAAACTGAATTGCTCGCCTTTGATGTAGATCTTTGAATTCTCTTAGTTGAATTAGATTAGATTTAATTTGATTTCGATATAGCTTTTATCTTGCCTTTGAGTTAAAAGAGATGACGGATATTCTAGGTTCACCATTGACGGCATGGCGGCTCTTGGTATGAATATTTTGTGATTTAGGGTTGAGAGTTTGATTGCTTTTATAGAGGTTTAATTAATTTAGAGCCATCAGATTAACCCTAGAAGTAATCAAGACCATCCAGTCAAGATAGGATAACACCGCAGCCCTAATGACTCAGCAGGGAGTCAGGATTCGTCATCTTTTCAGGTCTGCCCGGGGGGGGGGGGGGGGTGGAAGGTCGACCCCCAGGTCAACCCCCAGGTCGACCTGTAGGGCAGGTCGACACTAGGGTCGACCCCCTGGTCGACCTGGCCTGGGGCGGAAATTTTCCTGCCCTGCCCTCTTCTGTGTTTAAATTTGAATTTTGAAAATTCGAAACTTCCGAGGGCCATAACTTCTTCATACGAAGTCCAATTCACGCAAACTCGGGCTATGTCTCAACCAGTATTCCGAGATGAACGCAATGGAGTAACCCATTTCCCTTAATTCTCAAATTTAAAATTAATTATTCTTTAATTCGTAACTTTATGGTTTACAGAAAATACGGGGTGTTACATTCTCCCCTCCTTAAAGGATTTCGTCCCCGAAATCTCCAAGTCAAGAAGAACGTATATCCTATCATCCAATCGTCCATCTACTCAAACATCAAACACAAGCGTCCATTGTCCTTAAAAGACTTCTAATGCTTCATGATCATATGCACATTGTGTGTATATGTCCCTATCTAATGCAAAATCAGGCGGTCTACTGATTCAGTTGACCTCCTTAATGCAAGTCATGTCGGTGTCATGCGTCCATAATGTATGCAATCTTCCCTAATCATACTCTCTACATGAGTGCACAATCATTCATACAAATGCAATGTCCACATGATAACGCATCTAGTTTCAATCATATACAAGTGCATATATGCATATGCAATATGAAAGTGACTGAGCCGATCTAATACCTAAAGTGTGTGTATATGCATCCACGAGCAACCACTAGCAACCACTTGCAACCATCAATCATAACATGTTTCAAATATATGTTTACATCCATTGATTTCTACCTAAGGATCGAGAACAGCAATGAGGAAAATACTAAAAAGATAGATACGACCATGAACAAATATAATGAAAAAGAGATCAAAGATATACCCTAAAAAAGAAAAGGGTAGGCTGCACGTATCTTGACCTCAGTCTCCCAAGTCGCGTCTTCCTCATTGTCACTCCATTGAACTTTTACATGTTTGACTTCGCGGTTGCGTAACTTTTTGACTTCTGTACCCAAGATACGAGTTGGAACTCTTCTCACAGTCACCTCTCGTTCTACTTCTACGTCCTCTAATATGCTTGGTTCGACCACTTCCGCAGACTCATGTAGGCACTTTCGTAGGTGAGAAATGTGTAAGACATTATGAACTCCAGCCAATCTTTCGGGGAGCTCTACTCTATAAGCCATCTTCCCAATCCTTTCAATGATAGGAAACGACCCTACAAATCTTGGTGCCAACTTTCCTGCGGATCCGAAGCGAACAACGTTCCTCAAAGGAGATACTTTAAGGAAAACCCTGTCCCCAACCTCAAACTCAAGGTCGGTCCTTCTCTTATCTGCGTAGGACTTCTGTCTATCTTGGGTAGTCTTCATTCTTTTTCGTATTGAGTCCACTTTCTCTGAAGTTTCTCTAATCATATCTGGTCCAAGTATGAGCTTATCTGTAGACTCCCACCAACAAGTTGGTGATCGGCACGGTCTTCCATATAAAGCTTCGAAGGGTGCCATACCTATGGTGGCTTGGTAGCTATTGTTGTAGTCAAACTCCACCAAAGGAAGATGATCCTCCCATGTTCCTTCGAAGTCAAGAATGCATAATCTCAATAGGCCTTCTAACACTCTATTCACTCTTTCCGTCTGACTATTGGTTTGGGGGTTATAGGCCGTGCTTAAGCATAGCTGTGTGCCTACAGCCTCTTGCAAGCTCTTCCAAAACTCGCTTGTAAAGATAGGATCTCGGTCGCTAACAATGCTGGAGGGTACCCCATGGAGTCGGACTATCTCTTTAAGATATATGGATGCTAGAGATGAGGCAGTCCTTCTACTCTTGACGGGTATGAAGTGAGCGCTTTTTGTGAGCCTGTCCACTATTACACAAATACTGGTATTGCCTCTTCTTGACCTAGGCAGCCCATCAATAAAGTCCATTGAAATGCTATCCCATTTCCGCTGCGGGACTTCTAGAGGATGAAGCAAACACCCAGGCTTCTTTTGCTCCGCTTTGACTTGCTGGCATACTAAGCACGTCGAGATGAATTCAACCACATCCCTCTTCATGTCATCCAAAAAAAACACTTTTTACGTCTTTATACATCTTGTTTCCACTGGGATGTATGGTCAACTTGGAATAGTGCGCCTCTTCGAGAACTTTCTTCACCAAATCCCTTACTTGTGGGATGCATAGCCTTCCATCCCTCTTCAACCAACCCTTATCATCGATGGAGTATCTATTGAGGTGACTAGAAGTCTCACCCCTACTCAACTTATCTATCACATTAACTAGCTGAGGGTCTTCATGTTGTGAGGTCCCTATTGAGTCCAAAAGAGTAGGCCACATCTCTAGCGATGCTAACAAATCAGTGACATGATCGACAGAGGGTCTAAAATTAAAGTTGGCTATGTACTCCAAGCTTTGCCTTTCTACAAAGAGAGGGCTTAAGGTCAGCTTCTTCCTACTCAAGGCGTATGCTACTACATTGCCCTTGCCAGGGGTATAGGAAATCTCGAAATTGTAGGATGCCAAGAATTCCATCCACCTTTGTTGCCTCAAGTTAAGATCTTTCTGCGAGAAAAGGTACTTCAACGATTTATGGTCAGTATACAATTCAAATTTCTCACCTAGGAGATAATGGCGCCAAGACTTAAGTGCAAAGACGATGGCAGCTAACTCTAGGTCGTGGGTTGGGTAGTTTTTCTCATGTACTTTCAACTGCCTGCCTCCATAAGCTACTACCTTCCCTTCTTGTATTAAGACAACACCTAGTCCCATACCACATGCATCCGTGTATACGGTAAACATCTTGCTCCCATCCGGCAATGTCAGAACTGGGGCTGTTGTTAGAGCTCTTTTTAATCGTTGGAAAGCAATATCGCAATCCAAATCCCAAGTGAAATTTAAGTTCTTCTTTGTCAACTTTGTAAGTGGAGCTGAGATTTTCGCAAAGTCATTGATGAACTTCCGGTAAAACCCGCTAGCCCGAGAAAGCTTCGGACTTCGGTTGCATTCCATGGGACCTTCCAATCTTGCACCGCAACTACTTTTGCGGGGTCCACGGCTAACCCTTCCTTGGATACCACATGTCCAAGAAATCTTACTTCCCCTCTCCAGAAGTGACATTTGGAGAATTTGGCTTTCAATTGATGTGCATGAAGAGTATCCATGACTTCCCTTAGATGTTGGGCATGCTCTTCCTCACTCTTTCAGAAAATCAAAATGTCATCTACGAAGACCACTACAAATTTATTGAGGAACTCCCTAAACACCCTTCTCATCAAATCGACGAAATAAGCGGGTTCATTTGTCAAGACAAAAGGCATGACAAGCCACCCGAAGAAACCATCCGGAGTTCTGAACGCGGTCTTGTCAATGCTGTCTTCAGCCACTCTCAGCTGATGAAACCCAGTAGCTAAAACTAGTTGGGAGAAAACCGATGCACCTACAAGTTGATCGAACAAGTCGTCTATTCTTGGGAGTGGATGCCTATTCTTCTTGGTAAGCTTGTTTAGCTCCCTATAATCAACGCATAGCCGAAGCGAACCGTCTGCTTTAGCTGCGAACACGACTGGAGCACCCCATTTAGAAATACTCCGCCTTATAAATCCCTTCTCAAGCAATTCTTTAACTTGCTTGCTGAGTTCTTTTCTCTCCTTTGGAGCCATGTGTCTAACGGGTAGAGCGACGGGTTTTGCATTATCAACAAGGTATATGCGAAAGTCTATCTCCCGCTTCGGAGGTAACCCTTTAACCTCTTCAAAAGACATCCGAGTATTCATGGACTACTCTAACAGACTGCAAATCCTCAATAGACGCATCAAGAGATTCTAGATAGCTAAGCATAACAGAGTTCATGGGATTACAAGAAATTTCGAGAGTGTTACCAAGGAGAGTCATGAGTCTAACCACTCTACTTTCAAAATCGTGGATGGCACCACTACTGGATAGCCAATCCATGCCTAGAATAAACCCATAGCCCGTGAAGCCAAAAACATAGGCATTGCATCTAAACCCCACACTTAATATAGAAATTTCCAAATCCAAACAAATCATTGACAAATAAGTTGAGCCCCCAATTGGATTTGAAACAACCAAGGGATCCTCTACTAAACTGGTGTCTAGGTGCAGAGATTCAACTAAAGCAGTAGATATAAAAGAGTGCGATGCGCCAGAATTAAAGAGCGTACGAACAGGATGATCAAAAAGATAAACTAAACTCTCAACAGAAACATTTTTACCTTGTTCTTGCGGAGGTGCCATGAGGGCGTGAACCTGCCCTCCAGAAATAGGTCCAACTCTCTATCCTTGCCCTTGCTTTCTTGGGCAGTCCCTAGCCATGTGTCCTACTTCGCCGCAATGGAAACAACCACCCATCTTCCTTTTCTTCTTCCTGCAGTCCTTAACCAGATGTCCAGGAATGCCACAAAAATTACACTTCCTCTTGTCACGGGTTTTGTTGTTCTTCCCGCCTTTCTTGGAGTCTGTCTTCTTGCGTTGTGATCCTTCCCCTTTCTTATCCTGAGATACTTCCACCTTTGTCTCCTTCTTGCCAACCTTATTTTCTTCTTGTAACAGTGCCATGTCCACCAGTCTCTCATAAGTCGCACCCATAGGTATATGGGACATAGCTACGCTGTGTAGTGGCTCATTCAATCCTTTAACAAAGCGGAGAGCCTTCTTATGAGGAGTGTTCACTCACTCCAATCCGAACCTAGCCAGTTGATTAAATTTGTTAACGTACTCCTTGACCGACATACTTCCTTGTTTGAGAGCTAAGAACTTCTCCATCTGTAGGCTTCGTTCAGCTTGTGAGAGGAATTTCATTTCAAACCTCATTCTAAAATCCATCCAAGTTTCAATTAGTCTTTCAGCGTTAGTGAATTCCCACCAATAGGAAGCTTCGTCTTTGAGCAACCATACCGCCAACTGTATCTTCTGCCTATCATCCACTTCGAAGATATCGAACAAATCCTCAGTTTCTTTGAGCCAATTTCTTGCTTCCATGAAGGATTCATTTCCATTGAAGTTCTTTCCACCCATAGCTCGAAAGTCCCTACATATTTTTGAGAAAGCATTTGCACGAGGAGGAGGAACCGCTACAGCTGGGGGAGGAGGAATGTTTGTTGGGCCTGCGTCGTTGGCCCTAGCCTCTAGGTACCTCCTGAACCAGCCAGGTATCGGCATACCCTCTGGAAGGTTAAGATTTCCAGACATGCTGAAACGAAAAAGGGAAAGATTCAAAACAAAGGATAGAAAGATAGTGCATATGGCTTTGGGGGATTATGCCTTTTAAAGTAAAATAACACTTTTTCTTGAAAAATGCTTCTTTATACTTCTTTTTGAAAATAGTTTTCAAAAACTTTTATCTGATCTAGTAAAACTTTGCTCTGATACCAAGTAAAACACCCCACCTCCGTTAAGGTCACTCGCTAAGGGAATGCCTTAATTTTGGTGGAGTGTTATAGGTAAAAGACACAGAAAATTTACAAGACAGAAATATAAGCAGCGGAAAACAAACATTTAATTCATACGTGGTTCAATACAAAAACCATTACAATAAATTGTCTCAAAATAACTTCCAAAACATTTCATCATAATCTCTGTCTTGATTAAAACATAAGAAGCATATAAATTATACTGCATAAATCCCCAAGTCTAAGGTGTCCAAATCCATAGCCAATGATAATGGGTTCTAAGCCGTACATCACAAAGTCTTCAAGCTTGGAAAGATGAACGGTCCAAATTAAGCTGAGTTATTCCCTCCCTGACTACCTTAGGGGGGGAGGGGGGAAACGGAAGAAAAGAAGACGAAAGAAAAATGGGATAGACATAAGTCTGAGAAAGTCTAGTGACTTTTCAGTGTGTGAATAAGGAAAATGTCATGATAGGAATAAACTGAAAATAGGATAGTACCAGAACAACAAACTAATATAAAACTATATAAGGCAGGATAAACCGGATATACATCGCACCCATATTTAATTCTCTGCACCTACTTATACTTGTCCAACTAGCACCACGTGTTCATGGTGAAATGATCCCCTTATATCGATCAGCTCCTACTCGCATGCATTTATCACGTGTGTCATTCAGCCCCCGCTTGACTGTAGATACCTGTGCTAGTCCCACCACGGGGTGTATCAAATCCTATGGTGGCAACCCGACACGATTTAAGATGCACAGTGTATGACTACTGATGCCCAGTGCCTGCTTTTTCCACTCCGGAGTAGGTGCACGCCCATACTCCGTTGGAACCTACACTGACGCACCACTCGCCGATGTTTTGACCGCTTACAATTCAGCCCAGTAATCGTGCCCTACCCTGCCTAGCTCAGGGTCCTATAATACACCTATGTGGGTTACTGCTGAAATGGGTCCCCGTTACTAGGGTTTTCCAGCCAACATGTTAAATTGGTTAAGTGTCTTAACCCCAACCATCAATTTAGTTAACATATTGAATTGGTTATGTGTTTCCTTAATTGACTTAACCCTACCAATCTTGACTTAGCTTTATTAAAGCACTAACCACTCACATTAGACAGGTATTGCTGTGGTTACTGGATGTGCCGGTCGGTTCCGGGCAGTTTTACACCACAACTCAGTCTAACCTCGGGTCCTTTTTGGGCTCAATGCACTAACCACCCGCATTAGACTGGTATTGTTGTGGTCACTGGATGTGCTGGTTGGTTCTGGGCAGTTTTACACCACAACTCATTCTAACCTGGGGTTAGGAATATTCGTCTTTTCTAAATTTACATATTTATCCTTTTATGCTTATATGTAAATTTGTCAACAATTTATTGTCATGGACCACTTTCCTTCTAAATCGAATTCATAATTTTTGGTAAGTAAATTATACCATTTCAATGCCATACCAATTACATGGTTATGAGCCAACTATGTTAATTACGTATAGTTTCATGTTTTCCACAACGTTACCTCCGTTGTACGTTCATGAAATTACATGGGATGTTAGGCTCGACATTTTAGCCTAACTAATAAACTAAAAGGGAAAAAGAGGAACTCACAACATTCCAATATCATACAAAAATATGGATCTCACTACAGATGTGTCACATGAACTTGGCATAATACACTTTTAATTATGAACTTGCAAACTAGATCTATGCAACATGAGTCATAAAATAATAGTCTTACATAGAACTACCAAAACTTAATTAGACATGTAGTGGTGAACTTGCATAGGGGTTGAATCATGCTAATATGGATCTAACATAGAGGCATATGGATCTAACATATAAAGTGTAGATCTAAACATATAGGTTTACATAATCATGTTTTTAACCTATAAACTTGCATATATACATAACATGATAGCATCACTTAACTTGCATAAACATGACTTAATTTATGAATTGACATATAATATATAGATGTCATCACCAAATTATACAAGGTCATAGATCTAAACTTGTATGTAGAATGGATCTAAACAGTTAGGCATAAACGACATGATTTAGCCTAAAACTTGTATAATATCACCAAACGTACATATGATAATTTCATTCCCAAATTCCTATACGACATCATTGGTTTATTCACCAATTTCCACATAACATGATAGGTTCGATAGAACATAATAGTTCATAGGCATATATGATAGAATAGACATGAACAAACATAAATCAGCATCACATACAACTTGACACAATTCTATTTTACAATTCATTACAAACCATGACTTTAATTTATTCACATCTGAAAGATAACTACACTTACAACCAAAAAGGAATTCTTAAGTTCTGGGATCTGTATTCTGAAACTGAATTGCTCGCCTTTGATGTAGATCTTTGAATTCTCTTAGTTGAATTAGATTATATTTGATTTTGATGTAGCTTTTATCTTGCCTTTGAGTTGAAAGAGATGACGGCTATTCTAGGTTCACCATTGATGGCATGGCGGCTCTTGGTATGAATATTTTGCGATTTAGGGTTGAGAGTTAGATTGCTTTTATAGAGGTTTAATTAATTTAGAGGCGTCAGATTAACCCTAGAAGTAATCAAGACCATCCAGTCAAGATAGGATTACACCTCATCCCTAATGACTCAGCAGGGAGCCAGAATTCGTCATCTTTTCAGATCTGCCAGGGGGAGGGGGGTAGGTCGACCCCTAGGTCGACCTATAGGTTAGGTCGACACTAGGGTCGACCTGGGGCAGGAATTTTCCTGCCCTCTTCTGTGTTTAAATTTGAATTTTGAATTTTTGAAACTTCCGAGGGCCATAACTTCTTTATACGAAGTCCAACTCACGCAAACTCGGACTCTATCTCAACCAGAATTCCGAGACAAATGCAATGGCGTAACCTGTTTCCCTGAATTCTCACATTTAAAATTAATTATTTTTTAATTCGTTACTTTAAGGTTTACAGAAAATACGGGGTGTTACATAAACTTAATAACAAAAGACTTCGTAGCTCAGTTGGTTAAGGCATTGGACATGTAACATAGAGGTCGGGGGTTCGAAACTCGGCAGTGACATGATTTTTTAATCTTTGTTTTAGAGAGGGCTAACTGAACAAACAAATATATGTATGCATACAAATTTAAAATTTGAATGGATAGGAATGTACATATTAGAAAATAAAGAAAATATATGTATATATATAAGAGAATATATATTTATATGCATGATCATGAATAAAGGAAAAATAATGGTAATGTATAATTTAAATAAATTTATACATTGAAGAGGAGAAAAATTAGTATAATTTTTAATGCATTAAGAAAGGTAAGAAATAAATGCAGTGCAATAAGTATATGCATTTTAAAAAAATGAATTAATAAATTTAGTTGCATGCAAACAATGAAAATGAGAAAATATGTATATACATGACAATTAAGAGTTTTAATGCATGCAAGATAAATGGAAAAGTTAAAAAATTAAAGCTGCAACAATAAATGAATGCATTAAGAGGCAAATTGGTCATATACGAAAATGAAGGCATGCAATTAGAATAGACATAATGCAATTAATTAATGCATATTTGAAAAGTAAGGAATAATGTCACATGGATAATAATAAAGTTACATGTAATATTTTAAAAGAAGAATGAATGCGATGCAATGGAAATTGCATGATAATAATGAAGAGAAAAAAGAGGAATGTATTGAATAAAATATAAGAACGCATTAATGCAAATAAGAAGGCACATACAGTTAAATAAAAAAAGAGCAAGGAAAAGATTATATGTGCAAGTGAATACAATAAATGAATTGAGAAATTAATGCAAAAAAGGGGAATGCTATAAAAATGTTCTTAATATAAAGAAAGAGCTATGAGTGCAAAGCAATCAATTAAGAAACGTCATAAGAATTAAATGCATAAAGAAGGGAAGTTAGTGTGAATAACACACAATGAAATTTAAGAAGAAATGCGCTACAAATGGAAGATAAATGCATTAATTAGAAAGAAAATGGTTTAATAAGAAAGAGGTTTAATAAGAAAGCGGTTTAATAAGAAAGAGGTATAATAGGAAAGAAGTTTTAAAAGAGAGAAGTTAGGAACTAATTGATCCAAGAAAGGAAAATTAGGAACAAAATAAAAAGTTGATTGCATTGAGAAGCATTGTGTACGCTTAATGATTGCTTATGAATAAATATAATTCAAATAGAAGATTGTGCGCAATATACAGCGCACCTGGACTGTTTTTGAACATTTAGTGACGTGGTCGGTTCTGATGGATTGTGATTCAAATCTAAATGACCAGATTTCTCCGATACACCTATAAATAAGTCTGTAGAGCTAACCCTAAACCTCATATTTCTGAGGTTACGCTGAAGCTCTACCGTTCCTCTTCCTTAAGATCTCTTCCGAAATTTAGATTATTATTAGTTGGAAAATTTTAGTCAAGATCTGAAGAAAAGGAATTGATGCTAATAAAAGGTTGTTCAGAATCATTAAAAGTAAGGTGATTTTCTAGATCCAATCTATTCAAATTTCTTCCTCTTTCCTTCCTTTCTCTTTTAATAAAAACAATCAATCCATGGTTATTAGGTTTTGGATCCATTTAAGGGAAAAACCATGGATACTAAAACTGGATCAGATCCAGAATTGGGAAAGCATATGGGATGAGTGGGTATAAGCTATAGAATTTTAGATAATAATATAATATCATTTTGCATTCTCCACTATGTATAATTGAAACATGATATGTTAAGATGTTAAACAAATGTTGATAATGACTAAAGTGACAAGTATGATATGTAAGAGTAATTAATATGCTAAGATATTAATTTGTTATGTTGGAATATAAGCTTGTCAAATCTTATATAGCTATTACTGTTGTTTCAATTCCACTTTAATATGTGACAATTGTATACCCGAGCCATTAATGGTGGAAATTGAGTACAATACATGTTAGTTTATGTGATTTGAGAAATTACATGATTAAATGATTACTGATTAGAAATAAATACATGAATATGGATATGGGCATAAATCAAATTATGGATAAAGACCTTAATTTGGGCATATGGTACATAATGAATATGACTTGGGAAAGAGGCATGAAAACCCAATAATGAAATAGGAATAATGGTTAAAGAACGAACATGCCTAGGTTCACAGTAATTTGACCCTGTAACGCTCTTAGACACAAGGTTAGATTGCATTTGTGATATAAGTCTACCCGGATCCGCCCGGCATATCCAGCATCCACAAGTGGTAAATCTAATGTGGGGTCTAAGTGCATAATTAAAACATGTAATGGTGCTAAGACCCGAGGTTAAGTCGACTTTTGGTAGAAGTCTACCCGGAAACGCCCGACAAATTCAGCATCCACAAGTGTATGCTTAATGTGGGAGGTCTAGTGCATATATGAATACATATATAAATAAATGTAAATAGAAGGGATGATAAAAAAACATTAATTGTAATCTATGGGAATAAATGGAATTGAAAGAAAGGCACAATGGTAAAGAAAAATAAAAAGATTAGAATGAATGGAGAATGATAATAACCTACTATAAATAATTTACATAAGCTTGTCCTACGGACAAGTGGAAATTATAAATTACATTATAATAAGTGATAAAAAGGGAATGGAATAACTTATGTAAGAAGAAAAGTTACACTCAATTAAAAATTAAATAAACTAGGGGAACAAGAATCTAAAATCTATGGATAAGGACAACATAAGCAATGTCTATAGAAAGAATCTTATTAATGGACCTTGGTTGAGAACTAAATTAATAAGTAAAGAATGTTATGTTGTAAAGACAACATACGAGGGAATTATGATTAAATGAGAAAGAATGAGGTAACTCTTGAAATGAGGTAAGTTATATTTAATCATAAATGTTAAGGGACATGTTAAATAGAAAACATGTGAATTAAGATACACTTAATTACATATTAAGTAGAACATGTTATTGTAACCTTGAATCAAACAAGAATATAAAAGGATTGTGAATTAAAGACCTTGGACCACAATCTAGAGAATAACTTGTTGTGGGCTTATTAATAAATTTAAATGGGTTAAGTTATATAACTGAAAATAATAAGCAAGAGGAACTTGGTAACTTGATTAAGAATTCCATATGAATGGGAGTAACCAAGTTAAATGGAAACCTGATAAGGTAAATCAAGCGCGTAAAAGAATGTTTAGACATAGGGTCTAATAACATATTATAGTAAGGCGCTTGGACCAGTCCGCACGTTTGCGAGTGAATAATCCAATGGGGTAGATCATCGTAGTGTTATAAGACACAAGGGGAGCACACCTTAATCTGATTATTCTCTCGGCTCCGAAGGACCGGAAGGGGAAGCATGCGGCTTCCTGAGATTCGTAAGGTGCTCCTGGTAGTCCTCTGTGCGGTGGCAGATGTTTAGGCTGTGCTCGCAGAGGTTGGGTCTGTGCATAACTACTAGGTGGGTGGGCTTTGAATGCAAAAGTAGCTTTGTAGTCAGAATGCTGTGATACGGTGACACCATGATGATTCGGCGGTTGCCTCAACGGGGAGGCGAAGGGTCACGACCAATAAGGATAATAGGTCGTCGGGTACCTGTCATCGTCAACCAGTGGGATGCGAAAAGACTAGAGCTAAAACCAATAGACCATTCACCTTTCACTATTGAGGGACGGTGGTTAAGGGAAGACGCCAACTTGACGTTTAGATTGTTTGTTAGGGGCCAGTCGTTTAGCTCTTGTAGTCTTTACTAGTTAAAGGAGGGGCCGAGGTGGGGCCATAGCCACCATGAAAACAAACCCTAGGAATATATGTATATAGAGACTCTTAAAGACGGGCCTGTACAGATATGGAAAAGCTCCCGACCAAGTTCCCTATTTCTTGTATAGCCCTGCCACAGAACTCGATGAACATTAGTGGACGTACGGTTAAGTCATCGAGCTACAATTGACGATACGTATGTGAGTCAGTCTAGATACATGAATATTAGCTCTGGGTGGTGTATTGTAGACTTGTGGGCATTACTCCGGTATGAAAACTAATTCGATAGACGGGGTAGTCCGTACGCTTACGTAGCACAGCAATGACCGATATATGCTAAATGTAACATTGTTATGTAGAGATACATACGTCACCCCGGTGTAGGATGAGGAATGCGTTCATTTCTATGGTATTACGGTGGAGACCGTGCGAGTGGGGTACCATAGGGTGTATCTTAATATGGGGTATATATATATATTATATCAGGTTAGTCCACTGGGGGTAAATGGGTACAACATGTGTGTAAACCTTGAGTGCTGTTAACCCAAGTAACCTGATAAATAAGAAAAATATGATTGAACATTATATGTAGGATTATCCAAAGTGTATAATTTAAATACGGTCACCAGAACTTGTGTTCTGACCTCCTCCTCATAACATACTCGCAGGTTAGATTTGTGGCAGAGACATGTTAGCTTTGGATACTGTTTAGGCAGTATTATTAATACAGTAAGGCTGTACTTTGATTATATTATATTTTATCCTTTTCGCTGTGAGATATTTTCTGAGTTCTGACATATTTTATGTCTCTATCTTTTCTGTAGGATACCAGAGCAAACCAATCCGAGTTTTGATATATTGAATTTAAAAAAAAAACTGATCTATCAAAATTCGGGTTGTTACATGAGTTGTGATTTATAGAAGGAAAATAGGAAGGTCGTTTTCATATAGTACCGAATAGAGTGGCTTATTTCAACGTAGGCATGTGCTGTTTTTAATTTCCTGCGCGTCTTGAAGATTCAGGGTAGCAGTAAATCACCTTTTATTAATTTGATTAGATAACTAAGGATTTTATTAAATCTTTATTAGATTTTGTTAGATATTTATTAGATTTTATATAATATGATAACTTCAAAATATCTTGTGGCCACTAACTGGCAACCACGAACCCCTATTTAATCATAACGATCGACATTTCCAAGTTATATTGATATTTTAACTCAACAGAACATATTTTTGAATTTAAATTTGTACTTATATGCAAAATAACCATATTAATTTAACATTTTTAAATAAACTTTGATATAATTATTTCTCGCCATTTTATAACCACAAGATCATACGATAAGCCAAACGTTACGAAATTTGAAACCTGAAAATAATACACTATTATGGATTCGATAGAACTAGTTTTGTTGAATTACGAGACTGTATGAAAATTTATTATTCTTAAGTTCCATATTATATTGATATAATACAAATTTAAATTCAGAACAACCAAATCCTCAATAATAAATTATGAATATCGTTTATATTCCAAATAGAATCTATATTGATCATCTGAGTCATTTCAATTTAGTTTTAACTTTGAATTCAATTATTTATCATTTTTGTATTACGATGATTCGATGTAATCGAAATTCGTTTATTAAATTCATGAACTCGAGAAAAAATTTTGTTTATATTATCAACTCAACTTTCAAAACAATATTAAATGTTCAGAATTAATTGACTAAAATCTGGAACGTTGCATTCATCAACTATAAATAGATCCCTATCATTCTCTTTAAACATCACATCTTCTCTAAACTCTACTTCCATTCTTTCTCTTCTTCATTTTGTTTATTTCCAGATTAAGTCAGATTAGTTCTTCTTCCTCCTCTATTCTAATCCATTTCTACTTTCTCTATTATAATTTCTATCTAGAATTTCTAAAACTAGATTTGTATATGTAAATGATACTATATTGATTCCTATACATGTATAATATTTTAAAAGGAATTAGGGTACTTCTATTCGAGGTTGCAATCCAGAATTAGGCTTGTTCACAGTTGTCTTCTTTTGTTTGTACTGTGAGTGGGATTCTTTTAAGTTTATCTATTTTTTTTAATAATTATTAGTATGAATCGGGATTTATTATGATTATAGGGATTTCAGATTTTCATGAAAACAAAACATATATATAAATCCCCCAAATCTCTAATAAATCAAAAATCGTCAATCTAGTTTATTTATGTTTTGATTATTAATATAAATAAAGAGGGATGTTTGGTATTTTGGTGCATATGTAAATTTATCATCTAGTCTATTTTACTTTCTTCTATTTTTATTGTATATCAAACTAACACAAAATCATGAATTTGAGTATTGTAACCTATGTGTGTTTAAACCTCTATTTTATATCAAATTGATGTTTTGGACATAATAAAACATAAGTTATCAAAATACTTGTTTTCGTACAACCTCATAAGTGGTAGTAAAGCGTTACTACAAGGAATGTATATATAATATTGTTTATTTATCTTTCCCCTTTTTAATCATTGAGATAATCCTGGATTATAAGTTAACTTTTATTGTGTCATGTTTATTTCCCGTATATTGCTTCAAATTTGAAATGAAGAATTGTGCGTTATGTTGTGGAATCTAGGAAATATGACTTATACCTTACTACGAGTTAGGATTGAAATTTCAACGTTTAGTGTGCTATCTTTATGTGCGCCACTACTCATTCCCTCTATTATACATTTATATCTATTAGATAGTGTAATTCACGTATCATAAATGTGTATTAAATGCATTAAATTAGGAGATTCGTATTAAATGTCCATCTTAGGAAAATTTGTATGTATTGTATGTATTAATGGCCTTTTTGAAATAGTAAATGACATGTGGATGAGAGGTTAACCCCTTCTTGTAGTAGAAGTATGCCTAAGACAGTCTGGCAAATTCAGCAGCTACAAGAAGTCGGGTTAATGTGAGACGTCTAGTGCCATGACCATTTGTGCAAAGTAGACCTTCCACGAGAAGGTATTAAGTGGTTGGTCTTCTTTATTTGGGTATTAAGTGGTTAGGACTTGGTTCACTCCTGAGGGTTCTTCCCTTAGGTTAGCGCTAAAGTCATGGGACTCGCCCTTATTAGGTATTAAGTGGTCTTTGAGTCCTCCTTTCTCTAGTGATTATGAGGTATTAAGTGGTCTTAAATAAAATATTAAATGATATATTATGAGTGAGGTAGTTCTCCAAAAGTTGTCCACTTCTTATCAAGGGGCTATGTGAGGGCACACCTAAGGATGGGCTACTAAGAGTTTCATCAAGCATGGAAGGGGGACCGCTTGTCCAATGAAAGTATTAAGTGGCTAGAAGTTCACCTGTAATGATGGCTAGATAGTAACGCATGGATACGCGGGAGAGTCTTAAATGGCGAAGACTGTCTACTTAAACCCGATATTTAGTAGTTGATTACTATCTCTCGCATTACATTGATAAAATGTTTATATAACATAATCTACTAGGAAATGTGGTCTTAAGTGACCGAGGATCGCTAAGGGTATTAAGTGATAGTAGGAATCCTCTCATAGGGTATTAACCGATCGTAGGAATCCACCAATATTTATGATAGCCTTAAGTGACCAGAAAAGTTTCCATGTTTTCATTAAATGTAGAAATGTGTATATATGTAGTATACGCGTCTGTTATATTCTCCTTGACATAAATTTGACAAGTGTTTATTGCCAAGCATAGGTAATAGGTTTCCTTATAAATGTAAATAATTTTTATTCACTAGAACTCTTGTTCCGACCCGCTTCTCTTAATAATACAGGTTAGGTAGGATGGTAGAGCATGCTTGATGATGACATGGAAGAAGGATCTTGGCAATGGAGATCTTTATCTAGTTTATTATTATATCTAGTATATGATAGTATCTTTAAAGTAGTTATGAAGTATCGTGACTTGTTTATTATGACATTTAGTATCTTTTTTGATGTGTTCGTCATTTATGAGATTTTTATTGTATGGTATTTTGATTAACATATTTTGTCCATTTCGGTGTGAGATCTTATCTTGTTTTAGTTTGGCTCTGTTTTTTTATTTCTTACAAAATACAATGACTTTATTGTAATGGATCTAAGTTCCGATGGGCCTTTTTTGGGTTGGTATTTAAGCCAATCCAGGGTAGGCTATTATAGTAGGAGTCTCTCCCCTTTGGGTGTAACCCCTAAGGGGTCGATATCAACACCTCATGTAGGATCTGTACTGATCCTACACGTAGGGCACAACTTAGGCCTCACTTTATGGGTTAGGTCATGCCCCATTAATAGGTTCCGTTGCACGTTTTCCTTACGATCCCTGATCGTCTCACCTCTATAAATACACCTCCTAGGTGGAACAACCCAAATTCTAATGGGTCTAGATTTTTTGTAACATGCTAAAAACCAAGTCCACTAAATCCCGAGTTTGTTGTCTGATATCTGATGGAAAGCGAAAGATGAATATATCAGAGCTCAAATAAATATGTAACAATGGAACTGAATAGAATATGTTAATAAGCAAATACTTACCATAATAATGACTCTGACTAAACAAGAGTCTCTGAACTCAAAGATCTCTTGCATATATCTAACCTGCGGATTTGTTATAAGGAAGAGGTCAAAACTAAAATTTTGGTCAATGGACAACTTATAGTTTTCAAGAATAACACTATATATACCGTTCTATCTTTATTTTACTTTTCACTTTTTACTAGATCACTTGGATTTAAAATACTCTCGCTTCCGTGCGTAAGTCGTACTCATTTACTGTAACGTCACTTTAACGTCCCGCATTTTTATCAATATATGTTTGAATATTTAGTTTAAATATTGAATTCGTAAAATAAATGGATATTTTATATAAATTAAAATGAGTTTGAAACGTATAAATATATATATATTAAATATAAACGAGCTCGAAATGGCGCGGTATTTCGTAAATTACGATTTGAATTCAATTAGATGTACATGATCCATTATAAATCGGAATTCTGTGAATCAAGAAATATTCGAATCTGTTGAACTATAGTTTTGTAATGAAGGAGAAAAATCAGGATTTCGTATTTTATAATGAGAGTTTTGGCCAAACCAAATTTTGAAATAGTCGCCGTGAAATCATTTATAAACCGTAATGATTTATTTAACAAAATAAATAGATTTTAAATCAATTTAATATTTGTTTAACTGGAGAATATAATATCGAGATTTAAATTCATATTAGTTTATTCTGAAAGTTGTATAAATTCAGTCTGAAAATATATAGGATAATGAGAATTTATTTTCAGTAGATTGTTCATATTTGAGTCAATATAAATATTAATTGAATTTAATGTTAAATCATTAATTTAATTTAATATCTTCTATATATGGTCAAATTAGACCATGAAACACGTTCCAGTGCGTTCAGAATAGTGGTAGAACCCTGGGAATGTTGTTCGTTGCGTTCAAATAGGAGTTCGTAATCGTAGAATATTTTAATTTGAAGTCACCGGTTAAATAAATATAAATTAAATCAATAAAATAATAAAGTAATTATTTATAGGAGACGACCTAAATTAACTAGCGCACGCTATTCTGTCATATTTCAGCGTCTTCTCCCATCAAATTTCACATCTAAAATTTTCCTTCCACGCCAAGCTTCATAGCCATGGTACACTGTAATCTATGCCTATTCCTAAACCTTCTGATGTAACTTGTTCTTATCTCCTCCCATCGCTCAATATAAATAACCCCTCGCGTTCTTCTTCATTCCTCAAACCAGGAAAAAAAAACAAATTCCAAGTTCATCGATAAATAAATATAAAAATATACAGAAACGGAAATTTTGATTTACATTTATTGTAATTCAGAAGCCACGACAAAAGTCTGAAGATCTGAATCACGTTGGAACGCTCGTGAATTTGAAGAAGGATGAATCGCGATTTGAACTATGGAAAATTGGAAGCTCAACTCGAGATTAGAACTCACGAAGTAGGCGGGATAATGGAGTTCGATTGGGACTGTCAATATCAGGGATACATGATTGGATGCAGGTGGACGTCCGCGATTTCTGGAAGGCCGATGTACTGGGACAGAATGCGATAAACAGTGATGTTGTAGTGGAATTCATACTGGTGGGGTTCGAACGTGATGCCTGTGGAGGTTTGAAAATAAGTGAATGCTGAAGTTCGATTTGTGATTTTGGGATGCTGCGATATTGGAGATAGACAGGGAAGACAATGCCGACAATAAGGTTTTGCTGTGTATTTTTATTTAGGTAAGTAGGGGGAGTTTGTTATTTTTGACTACATTGATGATGAAGGAGTTCACAAGTAAGTTAAATAAAGATGGGAAGGTGCGATCTGTATTCTTGGTGATGGTATAGTGGTATGCGTGGTGACTCAAAATTGGGACAGCCGATTGAAGAGGGTGGAATGGACTGTATGGGACAGTTGCAGCAGTATGGATCAGACTAAGGAGTATTGGTCCAAAAGAGACGATGGTTGACTGCTAGGTGTTCGATGGAACTTTGAGGTGGTTGGTTTCAGTTTTAGAGCTGCCGGGATATGTTTTGCCGATCGTTCTAGTGAATTGCAGTGGCGATAAGGTAATTAGAAATTCAAATTTCATAGAAGTAATTTATTTGTTAAATAGTATAAATAAATAAATAAAAATTTAATCGTTAAATAAATAAATAGTTAACTGTTAAATAAAATTTTTAATTACCGTAGGTGCTAAATAAATTATTCCAGACGGGTCGAGTACGTGAGTGGCCAGGACGGTATGGGATTTTAAACAGGATATTCAGCACGACAAATCGAGGTGAGTTAAACTCGCTCAGTTAATTATTTGAACTATTTTTAATAGTTCAAATTTTATTTATTTCTTGAATGAATGGTAATTGATTGATATAAAGTGATTATATTAAATAATAATAATATATAAAAATAATATTGGTGATTGGATAATTCCCACAGTACCATCAGCGGATGCCTGCAGTACCATTAGCGGATGATTTCCCTATGCGCCCCACAATATATATAGTGGATGACCTTCTGTACCGCGATGTCCTGCCTCGAAGCACGATGGGTAATATTATTGTTGACTAACATCTATGGATGCAGGAAAATAGGTTGGAGGGATCCAACTGGATTCCTCAACAGTTATTTATTTGTTTTTCATGTATATATATGCTGATATATGATGTGTTTATAACCTGTGACTGTTAATGGCATACTTGAGTGTGTTAGTGACACTGATTGTTGATTTGGATATTTTAAATATCTTAAATAATAATATTTGAATTTCAAAACAGAAATTGAAATATAAAAAGAGTTTTAGGATATTTATTTCAAAATAGAAATGATTATTTAAAATCCAAATTAAATAGGGTTTAATATTAAATATTTTTTAAACAAATATTGTGAAGAGGTGATTTTATAAGCGACATTCTAAGTGAAATTATTTTTAATGAGGGATTTAAGGAAAATGTAAATTGTGTGAGATTTGAAATAGAAATGGAACTCGAATAATGAGCCGATATGGTAAAATAGATTTAGACTTTTCCAATTGCAAGGAAAATTGGAAAAGAGATTATATGAAATAAATTTATGATCACAAATTATAAATAGACTTTAAACTTGAAGTTACAAGTATGGATTCAGGTTGACTAAATAAGTCAAATATGAATTGTGTTGGGGAATAATATTCACGATTAAGGTGAATAAGGGTTAAAGCAAATTGTTTGAAAAAAATAGGGATTTATCAGAAAGTAAGTTAGGAAGGATTTTAGATTATAAGTTGAATTTAAGTCAAATTAATTTGAATAATGTATAATATAAAGAATTTTATATAAGATTTGTAGATAATAATTATGAATAGTAAGAATTGCCAAATGATATACAAATATTTTTATGGAATGAAGTTATTGGAATAAACCAAGATAAATTGTAGTAAAACTATAAAGGTGTATATAAAGAATATTTATGGAATATTCGATTATGGTTTTGTAAATCACATTTTTAAGTGAAACATTTGGAATGATAATGAATTTGAGAATGTGGAAAAATAATTTGAATGCGACTTTGGAAGAAAAATAGAAATCGGATTTTAAACCAATATTTTAGATTTAAATTTTCTAATTTGCAAAGGAAAATATAAAGGAGATTTTATAACTCAATAGAAGTTACAAATCCAAAACGTGAAGTTGCGAGTACGAAATCAAGTTGACTAATGAATCCAAGTATGGATTAGTATTGAGAAATATTATTCACGGGTGAGGTGAATAAGTGCTAAAACAAATAAGTGGAAATAGGAATTCGTTAGGAAAGGAGTTAGGGAAGGTTTGAGGTTATAAATTCTAATTGAATTTTAGATTGAACTAGCTCGAATAACAATATATAATTTATTAACGCAATTATATAAGATTTTATAAAGTAGATATTCATAATAAAGGAATTACAAATAATACTTATGTACATATAATTTAAATATAGTTGGCAGTTTATTGAATAAAGATGAAATGAGTTGTAATTAACATATAAAGATGTTTATGAAGAATATTCCTATAAACTTGGTTTTACAAAGGTTAAATCAAAATTTGAGTAGATTAATGAAATGATATTATTATAAGAAAATCCTTGTTCTAGTTTAGAAATAAATATATATTTAGCAAACGTTTTGTAAATCATATTTTTAAATAAAATATTGTATACTGGAAATAGTAAACGTGTTGAAATCATATTTGCAAGCAAATGTTTGAATGGTAATAAGTTGAGATAAATATCTCGTTTAAAGTGATAATGAATAAAATGAGAATTTTTTTCATCAGAAGATAAGAAAAGAAATTAAGAAAATTAGAAACTAACAGGAGATTAGTGAGTTGAACAGTTTTCTGGGTGTCGATCTGATGTTGGTTTCGGCCTTCGGGGTTGATATTTAGGGAATTATTCTCTTACTAGTTACGGTTAGAGACTAGTGACTAAGATGAGAAATACATGCTTAAAGGGATTTTAAAATTTAAGGTGATTTTGAATATTCTTATATATGTAGATATAAGAAGAGAAATGAGTATTCCAATTATTGGAAAATAGGGAAGTTTGAAATGACGAATGATTAATAAAAAGAGGCTAAGGTGATGATAAAGATTAAATCAACGAATTCAATTTTCTTTTATGGATGAATGAATGTTTTTATTTGATAGTTAAATAACCGACTATCAAATCTGGCCCATTACGATTGTTGGTACGGAATGACCGGGATCGAATTTATTTGAAAACCATTCTGAACTAACTAATACGAAAACGTAGAATATATGGATTGAAGATGGAGCAACGAAGACTGTAGATCTTCATAAGCGAAAGGACTATTGGTCGAATTCTCTGGAGTCGCGCCCGGAGATATTTTGATGGTGATCCTGTCATTGTTGAAATCGACGGATTGCAAGGACTACTCGCTACCGATTGATAGGGTGATTCCTAGGATGTGGTAGGAGAGTACCTTCGGTTTGTCCAGTCCGAGGACAACTCGTATGGACGAATGTATGACAGAGTATTTCCAACAGATCACGTACGTTGATTTCTTCAAACATACTATAGTTGATGGTGGAGAAAAGGTTTTTCTCTAGCCTAATAACTAGAGTATTTTTGTGGACGTCAATTAGTGATATTCATGGATCTGACGATGTGTCATTCAAAGTGAATGGTGGCCAGATGATCTAGAAATAAAAATTTAAACCTCAAGCCTCACAACCGGGAAATGACAAAAATCGCACAGGCAGCATGGCTACATGGGTCGCACCCAATAGGATGTATTGTCGCCATCTAGAGAATATTCATAGAAGTTCATTGATATCTTCTTTTTATAAAGCAAATCGACATCGATTCTTGAATGATCCACATCACTTCTGGTTCTATTGTAACAAAAGATTCCCTTTTTCTGTGGAAAAGACCCGTATCCAAAATGATTTATTTGTTACTTCTTTTCGCTTCTGTATCTCTCGGGAACGGTTATGTTGGATCCAACCGTAGGTGACAATATATTCGATACACTCAAGAGAAATGAGTGGTCGGTCATATGTGGGCCGGGTTGCAAGACGTTCTTGTTGAACCCAGTGTATTCCTCTCTAGAGATACACTATCGACAGGTGGTTCCATACCTTGTCATAGTCGGAATCCAATCTCCAATAAGCGCCCACGGTTTTGATTGTATACTATATACGTGGAGCGTGAGATGCAAGCGTTCTGCTAGATTGATATTTATTTGTATTTAGACACCATCATAATATCAGAATAAATATGATTTCCAAAATAGTTTGGGTTATCGTAAGGTAAAAACCGTCTATGTTTATGCGTGGGCTGGTCTTACAATTATCCTTTTCTTTCGAAATGATTTTTAACTTTAAAAATCAAGTTGGTTGCTACCAATAATGTAGTGATTTTTTCTCACGCTGGTTCACCGGACTGACCTTGGCGTTTGTAATGCTCGGGTCAGACCCAGCTGGGACAGACCGAGTTGTATAGGTTCAGGATAAGATGATCAAAATTTCAAGAGGCAAGATGGAGGAGTTCAGACGTATGATATATATATAGTATTCCGCTGTGTGTTGTAGATGAGGATAGACTGTTATAACTATCCAAATGAATCGAACGTCCAATGTACTCTGATAAATTATAAGTATTATTTCAAGTTTTCAATAAAGATTTATTTATGTATTATATTTTATTCCGCTGCGATGTGAGACTCTATGTATCGTATTTAATTCTTCTTCTTTTTCTTCTATTCTAATATTTCTTTCTTTCTTATCTCACCCTCTAACTTCTTTCTTTAACATTCTGGATTTTTGGCACTCGAGTTTGGACACGTGGTATATTTGTGTCGAAAATTCGAGCATCGAATTTTCTGGGACGTTGTAGTGGTATTAGAGCAATGGTTTAGGAATAACCTTGGCTCTGTTGCGTAACTCGATAGAGATGGGATTAGTAATATCCTAGATTGTGTTTGAGTGTATATATTCATGAGAGCGTATTTGTATATTTTTTAAAATGATTTGTATTGTGTCACTCGATCGGTTCAATTTTGAACTGGAAACTGATACAATATTGATTTGGTAAAGTGGTAAATGAAATAATTTGGCCCAATATTATTTTTATATAGAAAGGAAATAATTCTATCATATTATTACTGATATTTGATTGCTTGAATAATTTGAATGAAATTCAAATGGATATATGGAATTAAATTGGTTAAATATAACCAGAAGATGAAATAAATGATGTTTGAAATACAAATCAAAATTTGGAATATAAATTGAAATTTAAGGAAAACAAATTCCAATATAAAAGAATAGATTGAAACTTGGTTGATGGTAAGTTAAAAAGTTTGGATTGAAAATTTGGAACCATATTAAACTAAAATGAACAACAAATCAATATGGAATGAAATTGCTTGGATTCAAGTTGAAATAAATAAATTGAATGTTGGTAACCTAAATAAGCTCGGTGCATACAGTTTGAAGGTATCGAATGAAATAAGAAGTGAACTAAAATAAAATCCAATTTAAGTTAGGATTATTGAATATGGCTTAAAATATTATTCAATTGGGTTAGACTTTGATATGGAATCTGGAAATAGAAGTGAATATGTGGATATAGTTAATATAAACTCAGATTATTTAAACTTGAGTTGAATATAAAATGGATGAAGCATGAATCAATTAAAGTTTAATTGAACTTGGAGCTCAAGTGTAAATTTAATTGGACATGTAAATTAGAATTAAAATCCTAGAACTTGGATTATAAATGAAACTCGACTCGTTTTAATTAGGTATATACATATTTGAACATATCGGTTTAACTATCATGAGTTAATCCAGAAAACTAATAAATGGATAAATTGGGAAAGTGGATGGAAAAGTTAAAATGATCATGATTGAACATAAATGGAGATGTATATAATTATACAGGTTTATGGGATAGAAGCAAATGTGAAGAATAAATATGTGATGCCCGACAAAAAGGTACATGTTTAATTCAATATGGGATTTTATGCGCCGAATCGGCAAGCCACTTAGCTTTTTGATTTTCTTTTTGAATGATAAGGGCCTAGAGAGGCGAGTTGAGGTTTGAACTATTGACCCGTACAAGGGAGGTGCTGGCGAAATTTTTCAAAAATTTAGGGAGTTAGAATTTTTTTTCAACAGTTTTGAAAATTTTTGTTAACAAAAAGTTAATCGATGTTAAGGAATTTTGCAGTCAAAATGGAAACTAGAGAGTTGGTTGAATAGTAACGATGTTGAAGTGAGTGTTGAGTTGCATGAGTGAATTGGGAGAAGTTAATAGGATATAGCTACATTTCCTACTTAGTAATTTCGGGGACGAAATTCTTTTAAGGGGGAAGGAATGTAACATCCCGCATTTTTATCGATATATGTTTGAATATTTAAATTAGTTCAAATATTGAATTCATAATATAAATGGATTTTTTATATAAATTAAAACAAGTTTAAAACGTGTATATATATATATATATAATATAAACGAGCTCGAAATGGCGCGGTAGTTCGTAAATTACGATTTGAATTTCAATTGAGTGTACATGATCTGTTATAAATCAGAATTCTGTGAATCAAGAAATATTCGAATCTATTGAACTATAGATTTGTAATGAAAGAGAAAAATCAGGATTTCATATTTTATAATGAGAGTTTTGGCCAAACCAAATTTTGAAATAGTCGCTGTGAGATCATTTATAAACCGTAACGATTTATTTAACAAAATAAATTGATTTTAAATCAATTTAATATTGGTTAACTGGAGAATATAACATCGAGATTTAAATTTATATTAGTTTATTCTGAAAGTTGTATAAATTCAGTCTGAAAATATATAGGATAATGAGAATTTATTTTTAGTAGATTGTTCATATTTGAGTCAATAAAAATATTAATTGAATTTAACGTTAAATCATTAATTTAATTTAATATCTTCTATATATGGTCAAATTAGACCACGAAACACGTTCTAGTGCGTTCAAAATAGTGGTAGAACCTTGGGAATGTTGTTCTTTGCGTTCAAATAGGAGTTCGTAATCATAGAATATATTATTTTGAAGTCACTGGTTAAATAAATATAAATTAAATCAATAAAATAATAAAATAATTATTTATAGGTGACGACCTAAATTAACTAGCGCAGGCTATTCTATTTGATTTCAGCGTCTTCTCACATCAAATTTCACATCTAAAATTTTCCATCCATGCCAAGCTTCATAGCCATGGTACACTGTAATCTATGCCTATTCCTAAACCTTATGATGTAACTCGTTATTATCTCCTCCCATATCTTAATATAAATAACCCCCTGCGTTCTTCTTCATTCCTCAAACCAGGAAAAAAACAAATTCCAAGTTCATCGATAAATAAATATAAAGATATACGAAAATGAAAATTTCGATTTACATTCATCGTAATTCAGAAGCGATGGCAAAAGTCTGAAGATCAGAATCACGTTGAAACGCTCGTAAATTTGAAGAAGGATGAATCGCGATTTGAACCATGGAAAATTGGAAGTTCGACTCGAGATTAGAACTCATGAAGTAGGCGGGACAATGGAGTTCGATTGGGACTGTCAATATCAGGGACGCAAGATTGGATGAAGGTGGACGTCCGCGATTTCTGGAAGGCCGATGTACTGGGATAGAATGCGAAAAATAGTGATGTTGTAGTGGAATTCAAACTGATGGGGTTCGAGCGTGATGTCTGTGGAGGTTTGAAAATAAGTAAATGCTGAAGTTTGATTTATGATTTTGGGATGCTGTGATATTGGAGACAGACAGAGAAGACATTGTCGACAGTAAGGTTTTGCTATGTATTTTTATTTAGGGAAGCAGGGGGAGTTTTTTCTTTTTGACTATACTGATGATGAAGGAGTTCACCGGTAAGTTAAATAAATATGGGGAGGTGCGATCTGTATTTTTGGTGATGGTATAATGGTATGCGTGGTGACTCAAAATTGGGACAACCGATTGAAGAGGGTGGAATGGAATGTATGGGACAACTGTATCAGTATGGATCAGTCTGAGGAGTATTGGTCCAAAAGAGACGATGGTTGACTGCTAGGTGTTCGATGGAACACTGAGGTGGTTGGTTTCAGTTTTAGAGCTGCCGGGATATGTTTTATCGATCGTTCTAGTGAATTGCAGTGGCGATAAGGTAATTCGAAATACAAATTTCATAGAAGTAATTTATTTGTTAAATAGTATAAATAAATAAATATTTAATCATTAAATAAATAAATAGTTAATTGTTAAATAAAAATTTAATTACCGTAGGTGCTAAATAAATTATTCGAGACGGGTCGAGTACATGAGTAGCGGGGACGGTATGGGATTTTAAACAGGATATTCAGCATGACAGAGTGAGGTGAGTTAAACTCACTTAGTTAATTATTTGAACTATTTTTAATCGTTCAAATTTTATTTATTTCTTGATTGAATGGTAATTGATTCATATAAAGTGATTATATTATATAATAAAAATATATAAAAATAATATTGGTGATTGGATAATTCCCGCAGTACCATTAGCGGATGCCCGCAGTACCATTAGCGGACGATTTCCCTATGCGCCCCACAATATTTATAGTGGATGACCTTCTATACCGTGACGTCCTGCCTCGAAGCAGGATGGGTATTATTATTGTTGACTAACATCTGTGGATGTAGGTAAACAGGTTGGAGGGATCCAATAGAAATCCCTAACAGTTATTTATTTGTTTTTCGTATATATATATATATATATATATGCCGATATATGATGTGTTTATAACCTATGACAGTTCATGGTATACTTGGCTGTGTTAGTGACACTGATTGTTGATTTGGATATTTTAAATATCTTAAATAATAATATTTGAATTTCAAAACAGAAATTGAAATATAAAAAGAGTTTTAGGATATTTATTTCCAAATAGAAATGATTATTTAAAATCCAAATTAAATAGGGTTTAATATTAAATATTTTTTAAACAAATATTGTGAAGAGGTGATTTTATAAGCGACATTCTAAGTGAAATTATTTTTAATGAGGGATTTAAGGAAAATGTAAATTGTGTGAGATTTGAAATAGAAATGGAACTCGAATAATGAGCCGATATGGTAAAATAGATTTAGACTTTTCCAATTGCAAGGAAAATTGGAAAAGAGATTATATGAAATAAATTTATGATTATAAATTATAAATAGACTTTAACGTGAAGTTACAAGTATGGATTCAGGTTGACTAAATAAGTCAAATATGAAGTGTGTTGGGGAATAATATTCACGATTAAGGTGAATAAGGGTTTGTGACGATCCCAAAATCCGTGTGACGGTATTAAGGATAATCATTGGAATATAACACATCAATCATCATAGCAGAGAACAGATAATAGCAAAACAATAAATAGAATAATTTTACATGGATATGACAGAGGATTCATAACATGTAACAGCATCAGAATAGCACAACATAGGATATAACTTAGTAAATAACAAGGAAATGATCAGTCACCATCGCCAGAGGCGGAATATATACATGCAGTGAGACATAATAAGGGTATCAGTCTACATCGCCGAAGGCGGTACATATACATACGATAATAAGTACTGGAAGTAAAACAGTCTGCATCGCCTGTGGCAGAATCATAATATAGATACAATAATGGCGGAAAATGTCAAAGTCATCTCGGTGAAGTCAGCCTCGCCATGAGCCAAAATGCACTCCATACTACAGTGCTGAGCCAAAACAACCTGTCACGTGTGAACTAGGCTGCCCGTGTGAAAATAAGGGCACCCGCGTTTGCAAAGTGAAACAAACAACGAGTCAGTCATGGGGACTCGTATGAGAAATCTACTTAACAGTTTAAACAATAGTAATAAGCAAATCATAGGACCACCCCACTTTCGCGGAACGGGTTTACTCCAGTGATTGCTGGTGCATTTAAAACAAAGTAAATTCTTTGAAAACAACGCAATGCTTTTAAAAAGAATGAAGCCACTATAAGACTCAAGTCCCATCATACAATGCAATGCAAGCCGAAGGATAGAGTTTTACCTTATAATGGCCAAATATGCTTGATACGTGTAAAGCAAAATCATTTGATATTATTACTAGTGCATATATGTTTCAAAAACGAATAGCATCATAAATATCAATCATAGACGGCATAAGTGCCCCATACCACTATGTCGCCATACTAGTTCTACAATCAAATCCGTTATTTCGTATTGGAAATTGGATTTCCGTCATGAGTCGAGGCAAGGGGCAAGCTCCTCACCGCGTCGAGACATTCTAGCAAATGCCTCAGGACTACACACTCTGGGTAACCCTTGGATCGGCTGGGCCGGTCCTCTCTTACGTTTGAGGATTGGCAATTCCTAAACACACGTTTCCCGGTCTTTACAGACCTATAATCGAGGCGCCTCGCATTCCAACAACCACAAAGGTGAAAAGTAGATATAAATGTCAGGGCTGGTAGGTCACTGACACCACTATAGCTAGAAAGAAACGTCGTGTCCTCCCAACGGTCCGTATCCCGTTTTTAACTCATACCGAGGTGTGAGACTCGCGAATCCACGCTATACACAAAGCCAGGCTACGTAGGCCGTGCTTTGATCATAAAACACAAGACTTTGCTTTGCAACAGAAGCCTTGATCACAGCATCTTGGCATGCCACATAGGCAATCCACTCCATACGACTGATTTCCATCGATATATAACCTCTGAGCTCGTACGTCTCAGAGAAGGGCGTTAAGCAAAAGAATAAATTCTCCGCCGCCAAACAGATATGTATTTAACAGAGATCAATCAGTACAGAACAAAATCCAATGTCATACACACAGTCCATTTACAAGTCCGTTCTGGGTCTGAACAAAACCGGAGGCGTCAATTCCTCGTATATCCGTACAATCAACACATACGTTCAGACGGCTACTACTTCCGTTCCTTCACGGTAGCTACTCCAATCAGGAACCTCAGCAGCGCCCATCCAACCGATACGAAGATCGTCGGTCTTGAATCGTCTTTGTATTTTCCAATTCGAATCGTTCGATCAATTATTTGAAATGAGGGTTAGCTCGGCCTTTTCAAATAATTCACGTAATTAGAATTCAAATCAATTCTTTCCATGGTTATATTATTCGACATTCATATTTCAGTTCTTTAGTGTTATTTTCGTGTCAAACACATACAACCATCAAATATCAAACAGATCAAACCAAATTGGTTTATTTCCAATCTATGTTGCTTATAATATTTTATAACGATTTTTCGCCATTTTTATTTATTTTAAAATGGCCATATTTAATTAAACGACGTTTCAGGTCATGCCGTGGCACTGGGGCTGTTTTTCCCTAATTTGTTTTACACATATCGGAAAATCTAACTGTTGGATTTCTACAAAGTCTATATCAGTGGGAAGATATTCCCAAAGCGAACCCAACGGTTCCAGTTTCGTGAAAATCCGACGGTCGGATCTTCCACACTAGTCGTTTGAAGTTACGGTTTCAAAATTCGAACTGCAGCATCGTTATTCGATTTAATTTAATTATATTTATATTTATATATAAATATAAACGATTCTGGCGCTGTTTTTCTTCTAATTTGAATTAAACATTCCAGACAATCCAACCGTTGGATTTTTACAAGGTTGGTGCCGTTGGAAAGATATTTCCAAGGCGAGCCCAGCGGTTGCGGTTTTGGGAAAATCCGATGGTCGGATTTCTCGTACTAATCGATTCAAATTACGATTCCAAAACACGAACTGCACGGCTTCGATTCCTTTCAATTCTATTTATATTTATATATATAAATATAGTTCATTCCTTTATTTCAAATATAGTTCATTCATTTATTTCGACATCGTTCATTCATTTATTTCAACATCGTTCATTCATTTATTTCAACATCGTTTTCACTTCAAATATTTCACTAATGCCTTAATATTTCAAAAAATTTCGCCATAACCTCCTTTGTACGGGAAGGGGTTTGGAAATTTATTGGGCCGTGTTAGGTACCCAATAAATCCTATAAAGCATCCACATATTTATAGTGATATATTCTGGTGTTCACAGGGGAGCGTGTATAGATAATAACTCCAGAGAATAAATTCTCGTCACCCTGTCAAGCCTGAGGGAGCGTGTATTTTTAATTACATCCAGAGGATAAATCCTCGTCACCTCGTCCCGTGTGGGAATAAATAGTCCATTTGCCGTATCAAATGACTAGAGAGACGTGATTATTGTCAACTCCAGACCCGTGTGGGGTTTTTATTAATCTGGCAATTTATTGTTATATTTTATATAGTCCATATCAGTCATCAGTTCAACCTGTAGTATATAATCATTGCCATACAAGCCTCTCGCTCGTATGGTAAATCTTCAACCTCGTCACACAAGCTCCAAATGCTTATGTGGAATATGATGAAGTATGCCTATCGTCAAGGAGTATGCCATGTAGTGTAGTTCAAAATTAATTGTTACTATCCTATGGCGATGTTTATTATTTCACACAGAATAACCAGCACTCCGCATCCAATGACATTCACAGGAGTTGATATAAAAATAAAATTGCGCAGCCAACTCATCAAGGCTTACCTATTTGTCGGGCACGCAAATAATTTCTTTACTCTACAGCTAATCCATTTTCCCTGTTCAACACATGTATATATATGCAGAACAAATCTAATAATAATATTCCTAGCAAACTAATATTTATTTCAACACGTGTGTATTTTTATCAAAGCGTATACATGATAAAAGAAATATTTTTATCATCAAAAATATTTATTCAACACGTGAATGTTTTTAACACTTCATATTCACAATAAAAATGTAGTTTTTGTTGTATATTCATTTTATTTTAAAATACGATAACATTCAACACATGAATTTCAATTCAACGAATGAATTTCAATTCAACGAATGAATTTCAATCCAATACATGAATATTCTCTATAGTTTGTATATATATAAAAATGTGATTTTTATCGTTAAATCTATTTGTTTAAAATTCGAATAATATTCAACACATGAATTTCAAATCGACGAACGAATTTCAATTCAACACATGAATATTCTCTATAGTTTGTATATATATATAAATGTGATTTTTATCGCTAAATTTATTGGTTTAAAATTCGAATAATATTCAACACATGAATTTCAACTCAACGAATGAATTTCAATTCAACACATGAATATTCTCTATAGTTTGTATATATATAAAAATGTGATTTTTATCGTTAAATCTATTTGTTTAAAATTCGAATAATATTCAACACATGAATTTCAACTCGACGAACGAATTTCAATTCAACACATGAATATTCTCTATAGTTTGTATATATATAAAAATGTGATTTTTATCGCTAAATCTATTTGTTTAAAATTTGAGTAATATTCAACACATGAATTTCAACTAAACTAATGAATTTCAATTCAACACATGAATATTCTCTATAGTTTGTATATATATAAAAATGTGATTTTTATCGTTAAATCTATTTGTTTAAAATTCGAATAATATTCAACACATGAATTTCAACTCGACGAACGAATTTCAATTCAACACATGAATATTCTCTATCGTTTGTATATATATAAAAATGTGATTTTTATCGCTAAATCTATTTGTTTAAAATTCAAATAATATTCAACACATGAATTTCAACTCAACGAATGAATTTCAATTCAACACATGAATATTGGTTTCAACATATGTAATTAATTTCAACAAATGAAAATTATTCTAACACATGAATATTTCAGAAAATTTCGATAGCATAACGGCAGGGTAGTTAAAACCGGGACCGTCCATAGTACGGCTCCTCGCTCTACCTTAAAACCTCTCGGTTTTTGACAATGGGGATCATGCATCTAGTTCGCATGCAGGCGGCATGTTTTATTTTCATTTCCACAATCCTATTCTAATTTGTTTCAACCACAAGAGGGTATTTTTCAACCACAAAGGTATTTTTCAACCACAATATCAACCACAAACAATTATTTCCAACCATTCATCATACCATATAATATCACGCCAATCACAAGCAATAAATATCGTCCATGGTCTATGGACGAGGGGAGTATATATATATATATATTATTTCTGTAATTCACTTGCATTTCATCACAATTCAAAGCATATATGTTTCATACAACGCTTGTATAATTTATACATCGCTAATATAACTTATACAACACATGTACATGAGGTATACAATGCGTATATAATTTACACTTCGCTTATATAATTTATACAACACGATTCCATTCACACAGTTTAGTTTAGATTCCTCACATTGGTTTTTGAAGTGCTAAAAATCGTAGGAAGATCAGAAAAATCCGCGGCTTCTACTAGATGGTAGAGAGCCCCCCCTGCGGTCCCGATGTTTCCTGTTTCATCGAATTTCGTTAACACACTAAAAAGATATGATTTTTCAAAGTTTTGCAACACTTAAAAGTGTTATTTTCAATTCAAAAATTTCAAAGCAGAGTGCTTTTCGAACCTTCAAAACTAGGTTTTGAATTTAAATCAAAACCGTAGCTCGATGTCCAGATCATACCCTACGACGTCGAAGAGCTACGAACAGGCTTCCTATCGACGGTGGTGGCGGCGAACTCGGTGGCTCCAGCGACGATCGGCGGCGGCGGAAAGATGTGAACTTCCTCGACAAAATTCGACGTCGATCGGTGATGGTTTCTGACGAGGCTGGGTTTGATTTGAAGAGGGGAGGAAGGCGATCGGAATTGTCAACTGGAGGCGGCGGCGAAATTGACTGTGGCGGCGACGATCGAGGTGGGAAGGTTTGAACGATTATCGTCGTTCGTTTCTGAGGGGTTGACCAGATTTTTGATGTGAGAGAAAATGGTAGATATTTTCTAATATATTATATTTTTAAATTCCTATAATATCCTTTCTAGCCAACGTACACCAATTTCAACCCAACGACGGTCGCCCCTAGCTAAATACCCCTATTCCGAACACAATGGGATATGTTTCGTTGGCCAATTCGACTGTTACAGTCAGTTATTTTTCAAATTAAAGTATAAAACATTTTATATTCAATTTGAACGTACATTTCAATTTGCCAGGGCCACAAACTAAATCGAAAAATTCCAGAAAAACAAATCTAGCTTTGTTTTGACGATATTGTCCCAACAAGACCAGTTTCGTCGAATTCTGAGCTCATATGCAAAATGTCCATTTTCAGGTCGATCCATTTTAACAGAAATTGACCAATCACATTTTCTTTTGCCCCGCTCACATACTAGCTTCAAAAATTATGAAATTTGAGACCTAGCAATAATTTGACATCCTGGACCCAACAAAAGTGGTTTCGTCGAATTCCGAGGTCGTATGCAAAATACCTATTTTCAAGGGCTATATATGCTATATAGCGACCTTTCTGAAAATTCATTTGGCCATAACTTTTGATTCCCGTTATGAAACTCCGATTTTTCAGATTCGTTAGAAAGGTATTCATAAACAGATTTAAATATTTTTGGTTTCGCTAAAATCTGTTATATTTTCCACTCGGTACAGTTAGACAAAGTTTGTATTCAAAATTTCAAACTGCCTTACTATTCCCAATTCATTATTTTATTGAAATATGCTATTTCAATTGTTCAAATTCTTTGACAATAACCAATTTTAAAAATTTTAAATTGGTTCACATTTTCCGGGTTATTACAATCTCCCCCAGTTAAAACTTTTCGTCCTCGAAAAGGAAATAAAAGCAAAGTAGGAAACAAAATGTAAATGCAAAGTATTGTAAAGGTACCTTGCACCGGAGTTAGTCAGAGATGTCTACTCTGCATTTGGGGTAGGCTTGTTTAATGCTTTCCTCAGTCTCCCAAGTACAGTCTCTAGGATCACTACTCCACTGCACTTTGACTAAATGAATCTTTTTGCTCCTTAGCTCTCTAGTTTCTTTGCCAACAATCTTTAATGGCTCTCTTCTGACTGCTAATTCTGGAGTTATGTCTATATCCTGTTGCGCTGCTTCTTCTACAACAAGATCCGGATCATGCACATGTTTTCTGAGTTGAGACACGTGGAACACATCATGTACACCAGGCAACCAATCAGGTAATGAAACCCTATATGCCAAAGTTCCAATCCGTTCAAGTATAGGAAAGGGACCAATAAATCTCGGTGCCAACTTCCCAGTTTTTCCAAATCTGATTACTCCTCGCATCGGAGAAACTCTTAAATAAACATAATCGCCAACGGCAAATGATAAGTCTCTTCTTCTCGCATCAGCATAACTTTTCTGTCGGCTTTGTGCGGTTTTCAATCGCTTTTTAATGAAATCGACTTTATCTGATGCTTCTCGAATCATATCGGGCCCTAACACAAGTCTGTTGCCAGGTTCTACCCAACATGCGGGAGATCTGCACGGTCTACCGTATAATGCTTCAAATGGAGACATTCCCAAACTTGCTTGATAGCTATTGTTATAAGAGAATTCGGCCAAATGTAAGTGATCTTCCCATGAGCCTCCAAAATCAATAACGCAAGCCCGTAGTAAATCTTCTAAAATTCTATTCACCCGCTCAGTTTGGCCATCTGTCTGAGGGTGATAAGCGGTGCTTAGATTCAATTTGGTTCCCAATTCTGTCTGGAATGCTTCCCAGAATTTGCTAGTAAATAGGGGATCTCTATCACTGACTATATTGAGCGGCACTCCATGCAGTTTAACTATTTCTTTGAAGTAAATCTGTGCTAAACTTTGAGCCGTTATGTTGGATCGGACAGGTATGAAATGGGCAGTCTTCGTGAAGTGATCTACGATCACCCATATACTGTCGTTTCCCTTCTTAGTTCGAGGCAAGCCATCAATGAAGTCCATCGAAATTTGATCCCACTTCCATCCTGGGATTTCTAATGGTTGCAATAGTCCAGCCCATTTCTGCTGATCGCTCTTAACTAGCTGACAAGTGGGGCATCTGCTAACATATAATGAAATATCTCTTTTCATCGCCTTCCACCAAAAGGTGCGTTTGAGGTCGTTATACATTTTTCTCACATCGGGATGGATATTGAGTTTGGACCTGTGACATTCATCTAGCACATCCCTCTTTAGCTCAAAGATGTCAGGAACACAAATTCTTCCTTTTAATCTTAGAACTCCCTCACTATCCACTTGGAAGCTGGAGTCTATGCCTTCATTGATTCTTTTGACCATCTCCTTTGCAAAATTATCTTCTTTTTGAAGGGTCGAGATCCTGTCAATTAATGAAGACGTAATGATAAAACTGGCAATGATTTCATTCTTTCTGCTGAGCGCATCTGCTACAACATTGGCTTTTCCCGGAGTGTATAGAATCTCAAAATCATATGCTGCTAGGAATTCTAACCAACGCTGTTGTCTTAAGTTTAGATCTTTCTGAGTGAATAGATACTTCAATGATTGATGATCAGTAAACAGCTCGAACTTCTCTCCTAATAAATATGCCTCTAGATTCTTAAAGCAAACACGATAGCTAATAACTCAAGATCATGAGTTGCATAGTTTCTTTCATGCGGCTTCAGCTGACGGCTGACATAAGCGACCACTTGGCCCTTTTGCATTAATACTGCGCCTAGCCCCCTAATAGAAGCATCTGTCCATACAGTCAAGTCCTGGTTGCCTTCTATAATTGTCAATACTGGAGCAGTTGTCAATTTCAGTTTCAGCTCCTGGAAAGCTTCTTCACATTCGGGAGTCCATTTGAATTTCTCATGCTTCTTCGTAAGCTTTGTCAATACAACAGATATCTTTGAAAAATCCTGAACGAATTTCCGATAGTAACTAGCCAATCCAAGGAAACTTCGAACTTCTATGGGGGTAGCAGGCTGTTTCCAGTTCTGAATCGCTGTAATTTTGCTTGGATCTACAGCAATCCCATCCTTTGATACGACATGGCCTAGGAACTTAACTTCATCCTGCCAGAAGACACACTTAGAAAATTTAGCTTTCAAGATATTTCTCCTCAGAATTTTCAACACTTGTTCTAAATGTTTTGCATGTTCGCCTTCCGACTTGGAGTAGATTTAAATGTCAACGATGAAGACTAGAACAAATTTATTCAATACACCACGGAACACTCTGTTCATAAGATCGACGAAGTATGCCGGAGCGTTACACAAGCCGAACGGCATCACTAACCATTCGTAGAATAAATCGGGACCCCTGAAGGCTGTCAAAGGAACACAGTCTTCTGCTATACGTAATTGGTGGAAACCTATATCTAGGTCCATTCTGGAGAATACTGTTGCCCCATTTAATTGATCTAACAGATCGTCTATACGTGGCAAGGGATATTTGTTCTTCAGTGTCTGCTTATTGAGATCTCGGTAATCAAAACAAAGTCTTATAGTACCGTCTGATTTCGGGACAAATACTACTGCTGCTCCCCAAGCTGAAAAGCTCGGTCTGATCAGACCTTTCCAAAGCAATTCTCAAGTTTGACTACCTAACTCTTCTTTTTCTTTCGGGGCCATTCTTCTAATTGGATGTATTACTGGTCGGGCGTTAGGAATTAGATCTATTCTGAATTCAATTTCTCTTTGCGGCGGTAAGTTTTCTACTTCTTCAAACACATCCGCATAGTTTTTAACGACCGGTATCTTTTCTAATGAAGGGGGAGTAACTTCCAAAGAAGACCAAAATTCTGTTCTATTAATTTCTGAGCCATGGCATGGTATACACATAGGTCCAAGCTTCGTTTCGAATTTAACTATTCTTTCGGCACATCTAACTTCAGCCTTATATTTTGTCAACCAATCAAGTCCCAGAATAATATCGAATTCGGAAAGGTCCATGACAATCGAATCAAAAGGAAATCGGTATCGAGAAAAGGAAATAGGTAATCTACAATATGTACTGAGACTAACAGAACCTCCTATCGGGTTTTGAACTTTAATTGGTTCTTTAAGCTTTCTTTGTTTCAATTTTAACTTGTGAACAGTGTTTCCAGACATGAAGCTACGTGATGCACCAGTATCAAAAAGTACAGAAACTGGAATATTTTTAATGGTAAGGGTACCTCCCAAGACGTCGGGTTTACCTGATCCATCGGTGATAGCTGGCGAGGTCTCCCCGTCATACACATGAGCCACTTGTGCATTCTGCTTCAGAGGACAGTTCCTGCTATAGTGCCCTTTCTTATGGCAGTTGTAGCATTCTGCTGAGCTGTGGTCTGGATTTGCCTTCAGCTTCTTTGGGGCTTTATATACATTAGAAAAATGTCCTGTCTTCCTGCAGTTGTAGCAACTCCCTTTCGGTATCTTTCCAGATTTCTGAGTAGCGGCCGCTGTAATGCTGGACTCTGGCTGATCTGCTGAAGCTTTGCGCTTATTTCCAGCTTGGCTTTTGGCGCGGTCTTGGTTGGAGTGTCTTCCATCCATATCTTCATAATTGCAGGCCATTTCTACTAATTCTGAGAATGAGAGTTTGATGTTGCTCATTGCTCTATCATGGTACTTGCGCCGTAGCCCAAATATAAACCTCTTGTTCTTAGCTTTGTTTGTCATAATTAGCTCTGGAGTGTAGCGCGACAACTGAGTGAATTTATTGAGGTAATCTTGGATAGAGAGATCTCCCTGCTGGAGATTAGCAAACTGCTCTCGCATCCGCTCTAAGGCCTGCTCAGGTACAAACTTCTCGTTGAACATGGTTTTGAATTGCTCCCAGGTCCTAACAGTACCTGCCACATCTTCTGAGGTGATGGCATCCCACCACAACTCTGCTTCTTCTTGTAAGAGCCAAATACCTAAACGTGCTTTGTTGTTGGTCCCCAATCCCATGCCTTCAAAAATCTTTTCACAGGTCTTCAACCAAGCAATAGCCTCTGTCACTGTACCAAGGCCAGAAAAGGGTTTTCCCCCCAGGTTCCTATACCTCTTCGCTACTCTGTCTAGCTCAAAGTCCTGGGGTGCTGGTGGCTGTATAATAGGGCCCTCCTCAACTACGGGGATATTCCCCCGTCCTCCTGCTATGCCTGCTCGGCCTCCACGGCCACCTCTGGCTGCTGCTGCTCGTGTAGCCATCAGATAGAGTACTGTATAAGCAAGAAAAGAGTCAAGCTCACAGAATTGATAACTTTCATATATGATAAAGCAGGGGAACATAAGGAAAGGTAATGATGTACTGATCAAATTGTTTTGCTAATCTGCTTAGCTCATTCTAGGACATTGCTAATCCTATCTCTAATGAGCTACTCGCCCTAGAACCCTACTGATTCTATTCTGACGAGGTGTTTAATGTGTTAGACTCCGGAACTAAGGTTAACCAAAGCTCTGATACCAGCTGTGATGATCCCAAAATCCGTGTGATGGTATTAAGGATAATCATTGGAATATAACACATCAATCATCATAGCAGAGAACAGATAATAGCAAAACAATAAATAGAATAATTTTACATGGATATGACAGCGGATTCATAACATGTAACAACATCAGAATAGCACAACGTAGGATATAACTTAGTAAATAACAGGGAAATGATCAGTCACCATCGCCAGAGGCGGAATATATACATGCAGTGAGACATAATAAGGGTATCAGTCTACATCACCGAAGGCGGTACATATACATACGATAATAAGTACTGGAAGTAAAACAGTCTGCATCGCCTGTGGCGGAATCATAATATAGATACAATAATGGCGGAAAATGTCAAAGTCATCTCGGTGAAGTCAGCCTCGCCATGAGCCAAAATGCACTCCATACTACAGTGCTGAGCCAAAACAACCTGTCACCTGTGAACTAGGCTGCCCGTGTGAAAATAAGGGCACCCGCGTTTGCAAAGTGAAACAAACAACGAGTCAGTCATGGGGACTGGTATGAGAAATCTACTTAACAGTTTAAACAATAGTAATAAGCAAATCATAGGACCACGCCACTTTCGCGGAACGGGTTTACTCCAGTGATTGCTGGTGCATTTAACACAAAGTAAATTCTTTGAAAACAACGCAATGCTTTTAAAAAGAATGAAGCCACTATATGACTCAAGTCCCATCATACAATGCAACGCAAGCCGGAGGATAGAGTTTTACCTTATAATGGCCAAATATGCTTGATACGTGTAAAGCAAAATCATTTGATATTATTACTAGTGCATATATGTTTCAAAAACGAATAGCATCATAAATATCAATCACAGACGGCATAAGTGCCCCATACCACTATGTCGCCATACTAGTTCTACAATCAAATCCGTTATTTCGTATTGGAAATTGGATTTCCGTCATGAGTCGAGGCAAGGGGCAAGCTCCTCTCCGCTTCGAGACATTCTAGCAAATGCCTCAGGACTACACACTCTGGGTAACCCTTGGATCGGCTGGGCCGGTCCTCTCCTACGTTTGAGGATTGGCAATTCCTAAACACACGTTTCCCGGTCCTTATAGACCTATAATCGAGGCGCCTCGCATTCCAACAACCACAAAGGTGAAAACTAGATATAAATGTCAGGGCTGGTAGGTCACTGACACCACCATAGCTAGAAAGAAACGTCGTGTCCTCCCAGCGGTCCGTATCCCGTTTTTAACTCATACCGAGGTGTGAAGCTCGCGAATCCACGCTATACACAAAGCCAGGCTACGTAGGCCGTGCTTTGATCATCAAACACAAGACTTTGCTTTGCAACAGAAGCCTTGATCACAGCATCTTGGCATGCCACATAGGCAATCCACTCCATACGACTGATTTCCATCGATATATAACCTCTAAGCTCGTACGTCTCAGAGAAGGGCGTTAAGCAAAAGAATGAATTCTCCGCCGCCAAACAGATATGTATTTAACAGAGATCAATCAGTATAGAACAAAATCCAATGTCAGACACACAATCCATTTACAAGTCCGTTCTGGGTCTGAACAAAACCGGAGGCGTCAATTCCTCGTATATCCGTACAATCAACACATACGTTCAGACGGCTACTACTTCCGTTCCTTCACGGTAGCTACTCCAATCAGGAACCTCAGCAGCGCCCATCCAACCGATACGAAGATCGTCGGTCTTGAATTGTCTTTGTATTTTCCAATTCGAATCGTTCGATCAATTATTTGAAATGAGGGTTAGCTCGGCCTTTTCAAATAATTCACGTAATTAGAATTCAAATCAATTCTTTCCATGGTTATATTATTCGACATTCATATTTCAGTTCTTTAGTGTTATTTTCGTGTCAAACACATACAACCATCAAATATCAAACAGATTAAGCCAAATTGGTTTATTTCCAATCTATGTTGCTTATAATATTTTATAACGATTTTTCGCCATTTTTATTTATTTAAAAATGGTCATATTTAATTAAACGACGTTTCAGGTCGTGCCGTGGCACTGGCGCTGTTTTTCCCCTAATTTGTTTTACACATATCGGAAAATCTAACCGTTGGATTTCTACAAAGTCTATATCAGTGGGAAGATATTCCCAAAGCGAACCCAACGGTTCCAGTTTCGTGAAAATCCGACGGTCGGATCTTCCACACTAGTCGTTTGAAGTTACGGTTTCAAAATTCGAACTGCAGCGTCGTTATTCGATTTAATTTAATTATATTTATATTTATATATAAATATAAACGATTCTGGCGCTGTTTTTCTTCTAATTTGAATTAAACATTCCAGACCATCCAACCGTTGGATTTTTACAAGGTTGGTGCCGTTGGAAAGATATTTCCAAGGCGAGCCCAGCGGTTGCGGTTTCGGGAAAATCCGATGGTCGGATTTCTCGTACTAATCGATTCAAATTACGATTCCAAAACACGAACTGCACGGCTTCGATTCCTTTCAATTCTATTTATATATATATATATATATAAATATAGTTCATTCCTTACTTTCAAATATAGTTCATTCATTTATTTCGACATCGTTCATTCATTTATTTCAACATCGTTCATTCATTTATTTCAACATCGTTTTCACTTCAAATATTTCACTAACGCCTTAATATTTCGAAAATTTTCTCCATAACCTCCTTTGTACGGGAAGGGGTTGACCAGATTTTTGATGTGAGAGAAAATGGTAGATATTTTCTAATATATTATATTTTTAAATTCCTATAATATCCTTTCTAGCCAACGTACACCAATTTCAACCCAACGACTGTCGCCCCTAGCTAAATACCCCCATTCCGGACACAATGGGATATGTTTCTTTGGCCAATTCGACTGTTACAGTCAGTTATTTTTCAAATTAAAGTATAAAACATTTTATATTCAATTTGAACGTACATTTCAATTTGCCAAGGCCACAAACTGAATCGAAAAATTCCAAAAAATAAATCTAGCTTTGTTTTGACGATACGGTCCCAACAAGACCAGTTTCGTCGAATTCTGAGCTCATATGCAAAATGTCCATTTTCAGGTCGATCCATTTTAACAGAAATTGACCAATCACATTTTCTTTTGCCCCGCTCACATACTAGCTTCAAAAATTATGAAATTTGAAATCTAGCAATAATTTGACATCCCGGACCCAACAATAGTGGATTCGTCGAATTCCGAGGTCGTATGCAAAATATCTATTTTCAAGGGCTACATATGCTATCGACCTTTCTGAAAATTCATCTGGCCATAACTTTTGATTCCCGTTATGAAACTTCGATTTTTCAGATTCGTTAGAAAGGTATTCATAAACAGATTTAAATATTTTTGGTTTCGCTAAAATCTGTTATATTTTCCACTCGGTACAGTCAGACAAAGTTTGTATTCAAATTTTCAAACTTCCTTACTGTTCCCAATTCATTATTTTATTGAAATATGCTATTTTAATTGTTCAAATTCTTTGACAATAACCAATTTTAAAAATTTTAAATTGGTTCACATTTTCCGGGTTATTACAGGGTTAAAGCAAATTGTTTGAAAAAAATATGGATTTATCAGAAAGTAAGTTAGGAAGGATTTTAGATTATAAGTTGAATTTAAGTCAAATTAGTTTGAATAATATATAATATAAAGAATTTTATATAAGATTTATAGATAATAATCATGAATAGTAAGAACTGGCAAATGATATACGAATATTTTTATGGAATGAAGTTATTGGAATAAACCAAGATAAATTGTAGTAAAACTATAAAGGCGTGTATAAAGAATATTTATGAAATATTCGATTATGGTTTTGTAAATCATATTTTTAAGTGAAACACTTGGAATGATAATGAATTTGAGAATGTGGAAAAATAATTTGAATGCGACTTTGGAAGAAAAATAGAAATCGGATTTTAAACCAATATTTTAGATTTAAATTTTCTAATTTGCAAAGGAAAATATAAAGGAGATTTTATAACTCAATAGAAGTTATAAAACCAAAACGTGAAGTTGAAAGTACGAAATCAAGTTGACTAATGAATCCAAGTATGGATTAGTATTAAGAAATATTATTCACGGGTGAGGTGAATAAGTGCTAAAACAAATAAGTGGAAATAGGAATTCGTTAGGAAAGGAGTTAGGGAAGGTTTGAGGTTATAAATTCTAACTGAAATTTAGATTGAACTAGCTCGAATAACAATATATAATTTATTAAAGCAATTATATAAGATTTTATAAAGTAGATATTCATAGTTAAGGATTTACAAATAATATTTATATACATATAATTTAAATATAGTTGGTAGTTTATTGAATAAAGATGAAATGAGTTGTAATTAACATATAAAGATGTTTATGAAGAATATTCGTATAAACTTGGTTTTACAAAGGTTAAATCAAAATTTGAGTTGATTAATGAAATGATATTATTATAAGAAAATCCTTGTTCCATTTTAGAAATAAATATATATTTAGCAAACGTTTTGTAAATCATATTTTTAAATAAAATATTGTATATTGGAAATAGTAAACGTGTTGAAATCATATTTGTAAGCAAATGTTTGAATGGTAATAAGTTGAGATAAATATCTCGTTTAAAGAGATAATGAATAAAATGAGAATTTTTATTTATTAGAAGATAAGAAATGAAATTAAGAAAATTAGAAACTAACTGGGGATTAGTGAGTTAAACAGTTTTTGAGTGTCGATTTGATGTTGGTTTCGGCCTTCGGGGTTGATAGGGAATTACTCCTTTACTTGTTATGGTTAGAGACTAGTGACAGAGATGAGAAATACATGCTTAAAGGGATTTTAAAATGAAAGGGGATTTTGAATATTCTTATATATGTAAATATAAGAAGAGAAATGAGTATTCCAATTATTGGAAAATAGAGAAGTTTTAAGATGACGAATGATTAATCAAAAGAGGCTAAGGTGATGATAAAGATTAAATCAACGAATTCAATTTTCTTTTATGGATGAATGGATGTTTTTATTTGATAGTTAAATAACCGACTATCAAATTTGGCCAAATACGATTGTTGGTACGGAAAGACCGGGATTGAATTTGTTCGAAAACCATTCCGAAATAACTAATACGAAAACGTAGAATATACGGATTGAAGATGGAGCAACGAAGATTGTAGATCTTCATAAGCGAAAGAACTACTGGTCGAATTCTCTGGAGTCGCGCCCGGAGATATTTTGATGGTGATCCCGTCGTGGTTAAAATCGACGGATTGCAAGGACTACTCGCTACTGATTGATAGGGTGATTCCTAGGATGCGGTAGAAGAGTACCTTCGATTTGTCAGTCCCAGGACAACTCGTATAGACGAATGTCTGACAGAGTATTTCCAACAGATCACGTGCGTTGATTTCTTCAAACATGCCATAGTTGATGGCAGAGAAAGGGTTTTTCTCTAGCCTAATAACTAGAGTAATTTTGTGGACCGCAATTAGTGATATTTGATGGATCTGACGATGTGACATTCAAAGTGAATGGTGGCCAGATGATCTAGAAATAAAATTTTAAACCTCAAGCCTCACAACCGGGAAATAACAAAAATCGGACAGGCAGCATGGCTATGTGGGTCGCACCCATTAGGATGTATTTCCACCATCTAGAGAATATTCATATTTGTTACTTCTTTTTGCTTTTGTATCTCCCGGGAACGGTTATGTTGGATCCATCCGTAGGTGACAATATATTCGATACACTCAAGAGAAATGAGTGGTCGGTCATCTGTGGGCCGGGTTGCAAGACATTCTTGTTGAACCCAGTGTATTCCTCACTAGAGATACACTATCGACAGGTGGTTCCATACTTTGTCATAGTCGGAATCCAATCTCCAATAAGCGCCCGCGGTTTTGATTGTATACTATATATGTGGAGGGTGAGATGCAAATGTTCCGCTAGATTGATATTTATTTATATTTAGACACTATCATAATATCAGAATAATTATGATTTCCAAAATAGTTTGGGTTATCGTAAGGTAAAAACCGCCCATGTTTATGTGTGGGCTGGTCTTACGATTATCCTTTTCTTTCGAAATGATTTTTAACTTTAAAAATCAAGTTGGATGCTACCAATAATTTAGTGAGTTTTTCTCATGCTGGTTCACCGGACTGACCTTGGCGTTTGTAATGCTCAGGTCAGACCCAGCTGGGTCAGACCGAGTTGTACAGGTTCAGGATAAGATGATCAAAATTTCAGGGGCAAGATGGAGGAGTTCAGACATATGATATATGTATAGTATTCCGCTGTGTGTTGTAGATGAAGACAGATTGTTATAACTGTCCAAATGAATCGAATGCCCGCTGTACTCTGATAAATTTTAAGTATTATTTCAAGTTTTCAGTAAAGATTTATTTATGTATTATATTTTATTCCGCTGCGATGCTCTGTGTATTGTATTTAGTTCTTCTTCTTTTTCTTCCATTCTAATATTTCTTTCTTTCTTATCCCATCCTCTAACTTCTTTCTTTAACATTCTGGATTTTCGGTACTCGAGTTTGGACACATGGTATATTTGTGTCGAAAATTCGAGCATCGAATTTTCTAGGTCGTTACAGCCCCACTTTTCAATACAATTTGAGCCAACATTTAATGCCACCGTCAGCCCAATTACACAGAAAAGCAGAATGTTAAGAGAAAGAAATTAGAGGATGAGAGAGAAAGAAATATTAAAATAGAAGAAAGAAGAAAAACATCAGAATCTCACAGCGGAACGAAACAAAATATATAATATAACAACATCTCTTTATACAAATGAAAATCTTGCATACATACCAATAATCAGAGTACAACATGAATCAGATACAGTGGAACAACTTGAAAATAACTAACGGTGAAGCCTCCTGCTTCCAGCTTCTGAAACTCCAAACGAAAGCTAACCTGTCAAATATGTTCGGTCTGACCCAAGCACATTTTGATGCAAAGCAAAAACACCTGGATCAATCTGAAATACTTTCAGTGCTAAATTCACATCAAACAATTGGCTTAACTTTAGAAATCCTTTTTGAAAGAAAGGATAATAGTAAGACCAGCCCACATATAAATACAAACGGTTTTTACCTTACTGTAACTCAAAACATTTTTGGAAACAATATTTTTCTGAAATTATAATAGTGTCTATCAAATCACAAATGAATAGCAATCTAGTGGAACGCTTGCATCTCACGCCCCACATATATAGTATACAATTAAAATTGTGGGCACTTATTGGAAATTGGATTCCGACTATGACAAGGTATGGAACCACCTGCCGATAGTGTATCTCTAGAGGCGAATACACTGGGTTCAACAAGAACGTCTTGCAACCCGGCCCACACATAACCGACCACTCATTTCGCTTGAGTGTATCAAATGTATATCTCCAACGGTTGGGATCAGCAACCGTTTCCCGAAAAGGGAGAGCATCGAAATAGATTAAAGAAGGAAATGGAATTTCTCTAGATATGTGATTATACACCCTAATGGGAGCGACCCACATAGCCATGCTGCCTGCCCTATTTTTGTCATTTCCCGGTTGATGAGGCTAGAGGTTAAAATCGACTTTTGGAACATCCGGCCATAATTCACTTTGAATGTTACATTGTTAGATCCGCAAGAATTCACTAATTGACGTCCACAAAAATACACTAATCAATAAGCTAAGAGAAGGTGTCTTCTCCGCTACCAAACAGTAATACGTTTGAGGAAATCAACGTATGTGATTCCATTGGAAATACTCTGTCAAACACTCGTCCATACAAGTCATCCAGGAACAGGATGAACCGAAGGCACCCACCCCAGTAGATCAATAGCGAGTAGTCCTTGTAAATCCGTATATCTCAATCACGACAGAACCACAGTATATCTTTGGCTGCAGACCAGAGATTATAAGTAGTTCTTCCGTTATGAACATCAACGGTCTTCAATTGCTCCATCTTTATCCCTTGCAAGTTAGCTTCGTACGTAACGTTGATTCGAAGTAGTTTTGGGTGCAGTTCCCATCACCGTCACTTCGAAACAACCCGTCAAAAGGTCTAATAATATTTTATTGATAGTTGGTGTTTTAACCATCAATCTCAACAAAACAGTCATCTAATCAGATTGGTTAAACAGTACAATCAAGTATGTTGGCAGCTCAAGTTCTCATTAGTTAAAATCGTTCCTTTAAAACTCTTTATCAAATCATTTAAAATCATTCCGTAGATTTGAAGTCGGTTCCATTGACATATCTTGACAACCCATCCTTTGTTTCGCTATTTGGAAACGATACCTCTCGTTTATTCTTACTTAGCTTTATTCTTCTTAAATTCTAAAAATATTGCTATATTTTCATTAACCATTTATTTCCTAAAGTCTGGAAATGTCCATATATTAATATATTGTTAATTCACTAATATAATCCCATTTCCAATTCTTATGCTGTAAAAACCCTATTAATCGACACATGCTTTCTTTTTAAAACTCAATGGCTTTAACTACTTAAAATCCAAATATTTATTACTGTTCCAAAATGAATATTGTTAGCCTACTTTGTGAACTAGGCTACACAAAGAGCAAATAGTGAAAAAAGACACTAACCGGATTGCATCGGAGGAAAATAGCGCAGGAGGTAAGTAACGATCAAGAATTCAGAGATTACATCGGATCGGATTGGAAGAGTATGGCATCAAAATCATAAAGCAGGTGGCTTCGGCGGTTCGGATCGGAGGAACACTTCAACGGCATCAGAAGAAAGCAAGCAATCCTAACGGTTCAGATCAGATGAGTACGTCAGCAGCATCAAGGGACAGCAAGCTGAATCACCGGATCAGATCGGAGGACCCGATCCGAACCCTTTCTCCCATTTGAACCTGCAGCTGTTCCTGCGCACATCTCCTGAAGACTCGGACAAGATCTGACCATTTCTCCCACGATTTCCTACTAAATCAATGCGCTGTAGCCATCTTGGAGCTACCAAACCCGACTCTCAAGGGATGGATGCCACGCAATTCCTAACCGGAGCCACTTCGAGGAGATTTTTCACCTATAAATACACCATTTAGAGGCATTTGAAAGGATCTTTTGGAAAATTCTCAGTCTATACTTCCTCCATAGCCGAATTCTACAATCATATTCAGATCGAAGTCATCTCTTAAAGTCCATTTTTGAGAGATTTGAGCGAGTTTATGCATTGTAATTGTGAGGTTGAGTGAGAATCATTGCTATATTTGTATTCAAATCATCAATCAAAAGAAAAAAAGTGGACGTAGGCTCGTTAACGCCGAACCACTATAAATCGTGTGTTCTTTACTGCTTTTTGATTCTATTTCATTGAAATCATAACTAGTTTGGGTGTTAGAACCAATTTTTGGTCTAACAAATATAAACCTTCCATAATTATTTAAATATTTTAAATAAATATACTTTACTCATATTATTACCATTTTCTAGAAAATTGTGTCATATAAATAACCTATAGATATAATTAAAACTATACATCTCAACTTGGCTAAACAGTGTTCATTTACACTGTTTAATTTAAAACTTATTGTATTAAATTCCATTTCAAACCTTACAAATGGATTGCAAATGTTTTACGAGAATAATAACTCCTTTCCAAACTCCTTTACCATTACCAACTAATACCATTCCTCGATAATAGTGAAGTCGGTCAAGTTGGTGTATTTTATTTACCTCTCAGACCTTAATCGACAATGTTCTTATCTCAGAGTAGACATAAGTTCATTACTTAAAACACACGTTCTTATAATATCGATTAGATCTTAATTCCTATATTTTTTAAACATGGTTTATAATCCATATCTTTTCTTTTTGAAATTCTCGATTTACCATCACCATTTTACTTAATATATTATAAAGTAAATCATTTACCCAAATATTAACCATTTGCTCCAAAACTTCTATATAGTATTTATAACTTGGATTATATTACACTAATCCATTCGCTAATATCTTTCCAAAACCCTTTCCATTATATAATCTAAACTTTTGGATTTATAACCATAAATCCCTTTTTCAATTTCTTTTATTCAAAAAATAAACTATCCTTTTTACCTTTCAAATTTCACTTTGATTATGCCATTTACTTAATTTAGTTCTAAAGTAAAATGTTTATTTACAGCCCTTGCCTTAATTTAGACTTCAAATCCATTTTTCTGATAAACTTGGATTCGTTTACAAATACTTTATCCAAAACTCTTAGCATCATTAAAAAAAATGGTGGAACTTTATAACCCAAACCCTTATTAAACTTCTTTACTCTAACCGATAAGTTCTTCCATTTACATGTTTTATAATTCTTCTCTTTTATTTCCAATTCGAATAGAATCTTTATTTTATACTCCAAAATTCCTTTTATACCTCGTTTATGAAATTCGGATTATAAAATCCCTTTTCATTAGTTTCTTTCAAATTTTATAATCTTGTTACATCTTAAATGAAACCTATTCAAGATGTTATTAAATAATTAACTCAATCGTTAACTTAATCATTTGTTGGACTAAAAGTGTATTACTTCACTATTAACTAACAACAGGTTAGTTAATATGATAAATTTTATAAATAACAAACTATTTAATATTTTCTTTAATAAAGTCGAACTGAAAGTTTGATTAGTTCTTAAAACAAATTGTTAAGTTAAAAATAATAAATCTTACTTAATTGTTTCCCTTGGAGATAATTATCCAGATCATCAACTTCTTGTAAATATATCACTTTCTTATGTATTTAAACATTAGTTGTTACTATAAAATCATTTCAATATTTCTGTATAAAACCAAGTGATACCTATCAATTTGTTTGAAAACTTTCTATTTAAATAAAGTTAAAACTTTAATTTGGTTATAAAAATAAATTTTATAAATTGAAAATACGTTAATTCGTCTGAGGTGAATTACTGTTTCAAAACGATGGATTTTGACCATCAACTGCTAATTACTTAACCAATACTGCATACTGATTAAAACACCACAATTTGTTTTCAACAATCAACATTCATTATATCATCTATAAATTGAAATAAACAACAAATAATATACCATTTATTTGAGGAATCCGGTTGGATTCCTCCAACCTGTCCTTCTCTGCACAACAATTTATAATATGGTTTATCACTAATAAATGAAATGAGGATTATAGTATAACACAGACAAACAATCAACCAATAATAACCATAAATCATCCATAGCACCCATTCAACCAAATTTATGATAAATATTAATAATATGAATTTAACACATCACGGTATTTCAGAAGTGTGAGAATTAGCTCACCATTTTAGTTTCCAACGAGGTTACGCTGTTTACATAGTTTCAAACTGACGTTTAAAACTACATAAAATTCCCATGGCCTCAGAATAACTCTATTTCAGCTTGTACATGTCGGCACCGTGATTACGAACCCATCGGTTCTAGTTTCGCCCAATTCTGTTCACGGACGTGAAAGTTATATGACTTACACTATTTAACTTTAAATTGAATTTAATGAATTAACTAAAATCATTAATATTAATTAATTATTAATTAGCGTTGACTAATCAAGTCCATTAATTACCTTTTTTCCTGTACAAATTCCGATGCCCTTCTTCCATATTAAACTCGATACCCTTTGAAGCCTTATCGACGCCAACCCCAGCCACCGGACACCGCGCCATCCCACCAGAACTACCTACTTTGACCATGCTTCCCCTTCTAACCAGCGACGACCATTCGGTGCCCTTTAGCTCGTCCCCAAACCCAAATAATTGAACCCAGATCCACAAATCAACACTAGAACTACCCTTCGTTAAACTCGCCTGACCGCCGACAACTGATCACCGGACCCCCTCCTACCACCAATGCGCCTTCCGCCGTGCCTCAGAATTCCTCCTCGACCAAACCCGGCCTGCTCTTGTAATCCACATCTCCGTCACGACCCAGAAAACCGAACCCAACAATGAACAACAACTTCCTACGTTCAACCCCTTAACGCCGACACCCCAAGCCACCTAAAAATGCCACATCACCACCAAATGACTCTCCAGACCTCCACTTTCCACCACCCGAACCAACTTCCCCCATTGCTCAAACTGGTTCAACCCAGATCGACTAAAGTTCACGGGAAATCAAGGCAAAACTGATGTGGTTGATAAAAGAATTGGAACTCCAAATAAAGATCGCACAAAACAATTCCTATACCAAATTAATGCATAAGATAGCAGCAATTCGAACATATAATTTTTCTAAATTTATCGAGATTTAATGGGATTGTTGTAGAGTTTGATATGTGGAAGTATTACTGAAAGTTCTTCTTTTAAAGCAAGAAAGGAGAACGGGAAAGTAAAGAATGAATTTTTGGCATAGAGAAAGAGCACGGCAGGTTTATTTTATAGAAGAAAAATACAATATTTCATTTTATTATTTTATTTTTGATTTGACCGAAGATTTTTATTGATATGACTAGCGATTTTTATTCATACCTATCGCATTTTCCAAACACTGTTTATTGATTACTGCGATCACACACGAACTCCAATCGTAACGAGAATGGACTGCATCGTATAATTCGACGATACGGTCCAAATGAATCTTGTTTCGTCGAATTCCGAGTCCGCTTGTGAAAATAGTGTTCGTTCAAATCAAAATGGTCGATTTATTTACATTTTATTTTTCCACACTCACAAAATAACTCCGTTTGGTGTGCAACTTGAAATATAACAATAATTTGCTATTACGGTCTTAATAAAATTTGTTTCGCTGAAAACGGAGATCGTTTGAATAAAGTCCCTTTTAAAAGGTCCAGATTTAATTAAAATAAACCAATTTTAAAATATTATAATTGGCCATCCTTAAGCAGAATCTCATATATTTTCAAAATAAGATAATCCAGGTTGAATTTTAAACCAAAACGATATTAAATAAATTAAAAACCCTTTATTTTTATATAACAAATCGATATATTATATAAAAGAATTCCATAGCGACTATTTGAAAATTTAATTTGGCCACAAAAAAATCTACACTATGAAAACTTGATTTTTGTGCTTCATTAGAAAGGTATTATCAAATGGGTTCGGACGTTTCTTGTTTCGAAGAAATCCTACTTGTTTTGGATCCTGTATACCCAATTGAAGCTCAAAACGCAATATTACGAACTACCGCACCACTGTAGTTCGTTATATAATTAAAATTATAATTTAAAAGTTCAAACAGCGTTTATAATCGAAATTTTAAATAAAAATCAAATATAAACTTTTATATAAATCCTCTTACGTTACCAAATCATATAACAACGCAAATTTAGCTAATTTCGACTATTTGGAAATTAAATTATTATTTATATTATTTAAACAAATAAATTATTCAAATCATTTGTTTCAAACCATTTAAAGTTCAAATCAATATTTAAAACAAAATTAAATATTAAATTAAATGGTTAAAAATCTGGGTCGTTACATTCCTTCCCCCTTAAAATAATTTCATCCCCGAAATTGCTAAGGTAAGAAGAATGCTGCAAACCTATTATGTTTCAAAAATCTATTTTAGTTAAAACTCCTCAGTTTCTAAATTTTAAATTAAAAACTAATCCAACTAATTTCAATCGAAAAATAATTTCACTTCTTGTTAACAAAAATTTCCAAAAATATAAGAAAATTTTCTAACATCTTAAATTTTGGCAGAGTCTCCCATATACGAAGGGACATCTGCAATATTGCAGGAACAATAATTATATATACCTCGACCAACATGTTCGAAAAAAGAAAAGATCCAATTCAAAACCCAAATGAGAACCAAAAATTGTATTTTGTGTAGGCGTACCTTTTAGAGCGTTATTATGCGATAAGCGAGAAATAATTAGCGAGCCTGCTCAATTACTATGCGGCTCCAATCAGATTGGATTCGGTTAACTGCAGAATATTCTTGGATATGTTTTAAAGATAAATTAGCTCTTCTACACCCGTTCTCAACTTTAATGAACTTCATTAGTTTCAAAACAATGCCAGATAAATTCAAATATACATACCATCCTGGATTTAAATCAATAAATTAATTCTATTCAAGACTGGTTTCAATTAGATTCATCCAACTTTAAATCCATATCAATGCAATCAATCTAAACCATATAATCCCAAAATATTCCATTTGGATATCTCTATTTCTCAACTCAAGTCAAATTAGTGTTGACTTAAAGTTATATTTTATTTCAATATTCCAGTTCAAATTTAATTAATACTATTTATTTAAACCAATATGAGTTAAATCTCCATATTTCACATTTCAAATTTTAAATGTCCTTTGGTTGATCCAATCCAACTTCATAATCAAACACATTCCAATCAATCAAAGAAATACACGTTTCAAACATCTAGTCAACAAATTAAGATAATTATTTCTTTTATCCCATTTACCAAAAATAATTTAAAAATAATTTTATATTCAAATTACAAATACGCGCACTCATATATATACACTCAAAACTCAATCTAGGGTATTACTAACCCCATCTCTATCGAGCTACGCCATAGAGCCAAGGTTATCACTAAACCAATAGCTCTGATACCAAGTTGTAACGTCCTACTTTTCAATACAATTTGAACCGACATTTAACTGTCACCGTCAACCCAAATTACACAGAAAAGCAGAATGTTAAGAAAAAGAAATTAGAGGATGAGAGAGAAAGAAAGAAATATTAGAACAAAAGAAAGAAGAAGAACATCAGAATCTCACAGCGGAACGAAACAAAATATATAATATAACAACATCTCTTTATACAAATGAAAATCTTGTATACATACCAATAATCAGAGTACAACATGAATCAGATACAACGGAACAACTTGAAAATAATTAACGGTGAAGCCTCCTGCTTCCACCTTCTGAAACTCCAAGCGAAAACTACCCTGTCGAATATGTTCGGTCTGACCCAAGCACATTTTGAAGCAAAGCAAAAACACCCGGATCAGTCTGAAATACTTTCAGTGCTAAATTCACATCAAATAAGCGACTTAACTTTAGAAATCCCTTTTGAAAGAAAGGATAATAGTAAGACCAACCCACATATAAATTCGGACGGTTTTTACCTTACTATAACCCAAACCATTTTTGGAAACAATATTTTTCTGATATTATAATAGTGTATATCAAATCACAAATAAATAGCAATCTAGTGGAACGCTTGCATCTCACACTCCACGTATATAGTATACAATTAAAATCGTGGATGCTTAATGGAAATTGGATTCCGACTATGATAAGGTATGGAACCACCTGCCGATAGTGTATCTCTAGAGGCGAATACACCGGGTTCAACAAGAACGTCTTGCAACCTGGCCCACACATGACGACCACTCATTTCGCTTGAGTGTATCGAATGTATATCTCCAACGGTTGGGATCAGTAACTGTTTCCCGAAAAGGGATAGCATCGAAATAGATTAAAGACGGAAATGGAATTTATCTTGATAGGCGATTATACACCCTAATGGGAGCGACCCACATAGCCATGCTGCCTGCCCGATTTTTGTCATTTCCCAGTTGATGAGGCTTGAGGTTAAAATTCACTTTTGGAACATCCGGCCATAAGTCACTTTGAATGTTACATTGTCAGATCCGCCAGAATTCACTAATTGTCATCCAAAAAAATACACTAATCAATAAGCTAAGAGAAGGTGTCTTCTCTGCTACCAACAGTAATACGTTTGAGGAAATCAACGTATGTGATTACATTGGAAATACTCTATCAAACACTTGTCCATACAAGTCATCCAGGAACAGGATGAACCGTAGGCACCATCCTACTACATCAAAGGAATCATCCTATAGATCAGTAGCGAGTAGTCCTTATAAATCCGTATATCTCAATCACGATAGAACCACAGTATATCTTTGGCTGCAGACCAGAGGTTATAAGTAGTTCTTCTGTTATGAATATCAACGGTCTTCAATTTCTCCATCTTTATCCCTTGTAAGTTAGCTTCATACGTAACGTTGATTTGAAGTAGTTTTTGGTCCACTTCCTATCCCGGTCTCTTCGAAACAACACGTAAAAGGTCTAATAATATTATATTGATAGTTGGTGTTTTAACTATCAATCTCAACAAGACAATCATCTAATCAGATTGGTTAAACAGTATGATCAAGTATGTTGGCAGCTCAAGTTCTCATTAGTTAAATTCATTCCTTGAAAATTCTTTATCGAATCATTTAAAATCATTCCATAGATTTAAAGTCGGTTCCATTTACATATCTTGACAACCCATCCTTTGTTCCGCTATTTGGAAACGATACCTCTCGTTTATTCTTACTTAGCTTTATTCTTCTTAAATTCTGAAAATATTGCTATATTTTCATTAACCATTTATTTCCTAAATTCTGGAAATGTCCATATATTAATATATTGTTAATTTACTAATATAATCCCATTTCCAATTCTTATGCTAAAAAATCCCTATTAATCGACACATGCTTTCTTTTTAAAACTCAATGGTTTTAACTACTTAACTTCCAAATATTTATTTCTGTTCCAAAATGAATATAAACCATCCATAATTATTTAATTATTTTAAATAAATATACTTTACTCATATTATTACCATTTTCTAGAAAATTTTGTTATATAAATAACCTATAGGTATAATTAAAACTATATATCTCAACTTGGCTAAACAGTGCTCATTTACACTGTTTAATTTAAAACTTATTGTATTAGATTCCATTTCAAACCTTACAAATGGATTGCAAATGTTTTACGAGAATAATAACTCCTTTCCAAACTCCTTTACCGTTACCAACTAATACCATTCCTCGATAATAGTGAAGTCATTCAAGTTGGGGTGTTTTACTTACCTCTCAGGCCTTAATCGACAACGTTCTTATCTCAGAGTAGATAGAAGTTCATAACTTAAAACACATGTTCTTATAATATCGATCAGATCTTACTTCCTATATTATTTTAAACATGGTTTATAATCTATATCTTTTCTTTTTGAACATCTCGATTGACCATCACCATTTTACTTAATATATTATAAAGTAAATCATTTACCCAAATGTTAACCATTTGCTCCAAAACTTCTGTTTAGTATTTATAACTTGGATTATATTACACTAATCCATTCACCAATATCTTTCCAAAACCCTTTACATTATATAATCTAAACTTTTGGATTTATAACCATAAATCCCTTTTTCAATTTCTTTTATTCAAAACATAAACTATCCTTTTTTACCTTTCAAATTTCACTTTGATTATGCCATTTACTTAATATGTTTCTTAAGTAAAATGTTAATTTAAATCCCTTGCCTTAGTTTAAACTTCAAATCCATTTTTCTGATAAACTTGGATTCGTTTACAAATACTTTATCCAAAACTCTTAACATCATTAAAACAAATTGTGACGACCCCAAACCCCATACGACGGTGGCAAGGGTAATCTTTGGAATATAACACATAAACAAATAACAACAGAACAGAAATAACTAAATACACCAGATAATTTACAATAGAATACACTGGATAAACATAATCATCAGAGTTACATAGTATATAGGATCATACTTAGTACATAATACAGTTCAGCTATACATAAATGTCTACAGCGGAAAACAAAACATAATATGTACAATAGGAGTTGAACAACATAAAAAGAGATAAATGATAGAATCCATCTTCAACTCCAGCAATCCAGAAGGAGCCTGCTAAAACCTGAATACAAGGCTGCCTGTATAGAAGAAGGGGCACCTGAGTTTGCAAGTGAAACAAACTACGACTCAGTTATGTGACCGGTACGAGAAATCTACTTAACTTTAATATATGGCCAATCACAGGACCGCACCACTTTCACGGAACGGGTTTACTCCATTGGATTACCAGTGCTTTAAAACAAGTAGATCTTTTAAACATCGCAATGCTTTTTGTAAAACTGAAGCCATTATAAGACTCAGTTCCCATCACACAATGCAACACAAACCAGAGGATAGAGTTTTACCTTATAATGGCCAAAATATGCTTGATACGAATAAAACAAAAGCATTTGATATTATTACTAATGTTTATATGTTTCAAAATCAATTTCAATCATAAGTATCAATCATAGACGGCATAGGTACCATATATCATGTCGCCATATATATATATATATATATATATATATATATACAATCAAAACCGCACGATGTCGTATTTGTAAATTGGATTTCCAGTATGAACCAAGGCAAGGGATCGTCCTTACCGAATTCGAGACGCTCAAGCCCACCCCTCAGGACCCAGACTCAGGTGGGTCCTTGGATCGTCAGGGCCGGTCCACTCGATGCGTATTAAAATGCCTGAACACTGTGTTTCCCCGCCCTATGGGGCGTCACTGGTCATATCCGACCAAATCATCGGCACCGAAGAGACCGAACTAACCGAAGCCTCGCTTTCCATCATCCACATAAGTAAAATACCCGGGCGTGCAAAACCCAAAGCACCACTCCTAGCTAGAAGGAAACGCATGTTCTCCATGAGGTCCTTCTCCCGTTTCTGGCTCATACCGGGGTGTGAGGCTCGCGAAACAACGCTATACACAAAGGTATGCCACACAGGCCGCGCTTTGATCATCAACCACAAGACTTTGCTTTTCAACAGAAGCCTTGATCATCTGCCACTTAGGCGTGCCACACAGGCAATTCACTCCACGCGACTGATTTCTATCGATATAAAACCTCTGAGCTCGTACGTCTCAGAGAAGGGCGTTAAGCAAGAGAATAAATTCTCCGCCGCCAAATGGATATATATTTAATAGAGATCAATCAGCATAGAACAAAATCCAATGTCAGACACACAGTCCATTTACAAGTTCGTTCTGGATCTGAATGAAACTGGAAGCACTTAATACCTCGCACATCTATACAATCAACAAGTACGTCCGGACGGCTACCACTTCAGCCCCTTCAAGGTAGCTACTCCTATCATGAGCATCAGTAGCACTCCTCCATTCGACGTGGAGATCATCGGTCTTGCACCGTCTTCATATCTTCGATTTTAAATCGTCGATCAATTATTTGAAATGAGAATCAACTCGGCCTTTTCAAATAATTCACGTATATTTAGAATTTCAAATCAATTCATTTCAATGGTTAAATTATTCGATATCACTAATTCTGTTTTTTAATGTAATTTTCACGCCAAACACATTCAACCATCAAATATCAAATAAACCGAGAAAATTCAGTTTATTTCCATTCCATATCGTTTATAATATTTTATCACGATTTATCGCTATTTTTATTTATTTAAAAATAGCCAATTCATTCAAACGACGCTTCAGGCCATAACGTGGTCGTGGCGCTGTTTTTCTTCATATTTGATTTACTCATATCTGAAAATCTAACCATTGGATCTTCACAAATTCTATATCATTAGAAAGATCTTTTCAAAACGAATCCAACGGTTTCAGTTTTGGGAAAATCCGACGGTCGGATCTCCCGGTACAATCGTTTGAAGTTACGATTTCAAAATACGAACTGCAGCGTCGTTATTCGATTTATTTTAATTATATTTATATATATAATCGATTCTGGCACTGGTTTTCTTCAGATTTGAATTAAACATTCCAGACAATCCAATCGTTGGATCTTTACAAAGTTGGTGTCGTTGGAAAGATATTTCCAAAGCGAACCCTACGGTTTCGGTTTCGGGAAAATCCAATGGTCGGATCTCCCGCAATAATCGTTTGAAATTACGGTTTCAAAACACGAACTGCAGCTTCATTATTCGATTTATTTTAATTATATATATATAAATATAATTCATTCTTCGATTTCAAAACCATATTCACTTCATATATTTGATAAAAATGATATTTTTATCCAACAGATGTTTATTTCCCCACATCACTATTTTTTTTACAATTCATATATATATATATATATATGTAAAAGTGATTTTTATTGTTAAAACAATTTATTTCAAAACAAGATTATTTTATAGAGTTCATACATAAGGTAAGAATGTTATTTTTATCTTTCAAAGAATTTGTTCAACACATGAATTTTTATTCAACACATGAATACGATTTAAACACATGAATGTTTTCTATAGTTTATATATATAATAAAAATGCGATTTTTATTGTTAAAACAATTTATTTTAAAACACGAATAATTTATATAGTCTGTATATGTGATAAAACGTTATTTTCATCTTTCAAAAAAAATTATTCAACACATTAATTTCTATTCAACACATGAATATGGTTTCAACGCATGAATACGGTTTCAACACATGAAAATAATTCTAACACATGAATATTATTTAAAATTTTGGTAGCATAACGATAGGGTAGTTAAAACCGGCACCGTCCCTAGTACGGCTCCTCGCTCTACCTTAAAGCCTCGCAGCTTTTGACAATGGGGATTTTCAATATCTAGTTCATACGCAGACGAATTTTCCCATATACTAATCCTATTGGGATTTCAAACACAATCAATCATTTCAAATCAATCATTCATGATATTCACCAAATTTCACATCAACCAATAATCCAAACAATATCACAACCAATATATATCGTCCATGGTCTGTAGACGAGGGGAGTGTATATATATACGTATATAAGTATATTACGATTTCATTTCAATATCATTTCAATTTATTTCAACGTGTATATCACTTTCACAACGCATATATAACTTATACATCGAACATACAACTTATACAATGCTTATACATGTGGTATACAACGCTTATTTAACTCATACACTGACTATATAATTTATACATCATTGTTTCCATATCGTTTATAATTCAGAAATCTCACATTGGGTTCCACTCCTCCAAAAATTGTAGAAGGCTCAGAAAAATATCCGGTCTCTTCTAGAATGTAGAAGATGTCCGCACGAGTCCTCTGTCTCTTGTTTCACTGGATTTCGACAACAAACGAGAAAGATATGATTTTTATTGTAAAATCATAAACCGTAGCGCTTTAAAGTGTTATAAACAATAAAATAAAATAAAGGCCGTTACCTTTCTGATTTGTTTGAAACTAGGTTTCGATTTTTCATGAGATCCATGCAACGATTTGTCGACCAGCCTTCACCACGGGAAAGAGGGAGGAGTAGCGCCTGAACGGAGGGTGGAGGCGGCCAGTTCGACGGCGGGACCCAGGCACAGCGGCAGTTCGAAGTTCCGGTCTTTGAGCGGCTGGATCTAGACGATGGAGCAACGATACGAGGTGCTCCTTATATGGATTTGAAGCTCTCGTGATGCTCTTCAAAATCTTCAACTGGGTCGAAGGCTATCGGTGCGTGGATTGATCGGAAAGTGGCCGGGAAGTGGTGAATAGCTTCCGTCGTCGATCGTGTTAAGGGGGGTTGATTTTTTTTATATTTTTAATTTACGAAAGAAATTATTTGATTGGCCCGTGATTTATATATTTCATAAATTAGGGTATTCTCCAAACGAGCTCTAATCCAAACCCAACGACTGTCATCTCTAGCTAAATACCCCATTCCGAACATAATGGGATATGTTTCGTAGGCCTATTTGACTGTTTCAGTCAGTTTTTCTTCAAATTAAAATAGAAAACATTCAATATTCAATTTGAACGTACATTTCAATTTGCCGGGGCCACATACTGATCCCAAAAATTCGAGAAAAATAAATCTAGTTATGTTTTGACGATATGGTCCCAACAAAACTAGTTTCATCGAATTCTGAGACCGTTTGAAAAATGGTCCTTTTCTGGTCGATCCAATTTAACTGAAATCAACCAAACACATTTTCTTTCGCCACGCTCACATACTAACTTCAAAAATTATGGAATTTGAAACCTAGAAATAATTTGACATCCCGGATCTAACAAAAGCGGTTTCGTCGAATTCTGAGGTCGTTTGCAAAATGTCTATTTTCACGGGCTAAATAAATTCTATAGCGACCTTTCTGAAAATTCATTTGGCCATATCTTTTTATTCCCGCTACGAAACTTCGATTTTCCAGATTCATTAGAAAGATATTCATAAACAGATTTAAACATTTTTGGTTTCACTAAAATCCGTTTTATTTTACACCCGGTACAGTCAGTCAAAGTTTGAATTCCAATTTTGAAACTACCGCGCCATTTCAGGCCTTGTTTATAATTTAAAATAAATTTATTTATTTTCAAACATCGATTCAAACATACTTTTCATCGTTATTATTTATAATAATTTATTTTGAATATTTAAAATCCACTAAAATAGCCAAATTAAAAATTTTAAGTTGGCTCAGATTTTCCGGGTTGTTACAATCTCCCCCACTTAAAACTATTCGTCCCCGAAAAGGAACGAAGTCGAAATTTGTTTAATTAACCAACTCAACTTTCATTCTTCAACTTTTCAGTTTCTAAGAATTTTCAAATTCTTCAAAAATTTGGCTAACACCCTAAATTTTCGAAAAATTTCGCCATAACCTCCTTTGTACGGGGAGGGGTTTGGAAATTTATTGGGTCGTATTAGGTACCCAATAAATCCTAATAAGCATGCATATATTTATAGTGATATATTTCAGTGTCCACAGGGGAGTGTGTATAGATCATAACTCCAGAGAATAAATTCTCATCACCCTATAAATTGTTTTTGTGCCTTAATGACCAGAGAGACGTGTTTATTGTCATCGCCAGACCCGTGTGGTGTTTTTATTAGTCTTGCAATTTACCGTTACATTTTATATGGTCCATATCAGTCATCAGTTCAACTTGTAACATATAGTCATCGCCGTACAAGCCTCTCGCTTATATGGTAAATCTTCAACCTCGTCACACAAGCTCCAAATGCTTATGTGGTATATGATGAAGTATGCCTATCTTCGTGAAGTATGCCATGTAGTGTAGTTCAAAATTAATTGTTACTATCCTATGGCGACGTTTATTATTACACACAGAACAACCAGCACTCCGCATCCAATGGCATTCACAGGAGTTGATATAATAATAAAATTGCGCATCCAACTCATTAAGGTTTACCTATTTGTCGGGCACGCAAATAAATTCTTTACTCAACAGCTAATCCATTTAACTGTTCAAACATATATAATGCACATGTATATACTTCTATCTATTTTTAAATCAGTTCAATACTTGATTTAATTGCATAGATTTAACTTCATTCTCTTATTGATTAAATTAACTATCATTCTAATAATTTTATTAATCAAATCCACAATCATACAACACAAAAAATGATCAATTTGTTTTTATCTTTCAAAAACATACTAATTAATTCATATACTCCTTTAAAATCATTCAGACTATATAATTAAAAGTTTACATCCATGAAAAGAAAACAACAACAAAGTAGAGAACAAAATGGTAATGCAAAGTATGGTAAATGTACCTTGCACCAGAGTCAATCAGAGATATCCACCCTGCACTTAGGATAGGCTTTCTTAATACTCTCCTCAGTTTCCCAAGTACAATCTCCCGGATCTCCACTCCATTGCATTTTGACTAAGTGAACCTTCTTGTCCCTCAGTTCTTTGGTTTCTTTGCCAATAATCTTTAGCGGCTCTCTTCTCACAGCCAATTCTGAAGTAATTTCTATATCCCATTGCGCTGCTTCTTCCACGATCAAGTCTGGATCATGAACGTGCTTTCGAAGTTGAGATACGTGAAATACATTATGTACTCCAGGCAACCAATCAGGCAATTGAACCCTATAAGCTAGAGTTCCAACCCGTTCCAGAATAGGAAACATGCCAATAAATTTGGGTGCCAATTTCCTTGTTTTACCGAACCGAATTACTCCTCTCATCAGAGATACCTTCAAATACACGTGGTCGCCAACGGCAAATGATATATCTCTTCCTCTCTTATCTTCATAGCTTTTCTGTTGGCTTTGAGCGGCTAGTAATCGTTTCTTAATGAAATTGACTTTGTCCGCAGCTTCGCGAATCATATCGGGTCCCAATACAAGTCTATTACCAGGTTCTACCCAACAAGCAGGAGATCGACACAGTCTACCATACAATGCTTCGAATGGTGACATTGTCAGGCTCGCTTGGTAGCTGTTGCTGTATGAGAACTCGGCCAAATGCAAATGGTCTTCCCATGATCCGCCAAAATCAATAACACAAGCCCGCAATAAATCTTCTAGAATACGATTCACCCTCTCAGTTTGACCATTTGTTTGAGGATGATATGCGGTGCTCAAGTTCAGTTTCGTTCCCAATTCTTCTTGGAATGCTTCCCAGAATTTACTAGCAAAAATCGGGCCACGATCGCTAACGATACTCATGGGAACTCCATGAAGTTTAACAATTTCTCTAAAATAAATCTGCGCCAGACTCTGAGCAGTTCTATTCGATCTGATAGGTATGAAATGGGCGGTCTTCGTGAAACGATCTACGATCACCCAAATACTGTCATTTCCCTTCCTGGTTCCGGGCAAACCGTCTATGAAATCCATAAAAATATGTTCCCACTTTCCACCTGGAACATCCAACGGTTGCAACAACCCAGCGAGCTTCTGCTGATCGCTTTTGACTTGTTGATAAGTAGGACACCAGCTAACGTATAAAGAAATGTCCCTTTTCATAGATTTCCACCAGAAAGTGCATTTGATATCATTATACATCTTTCTCACTCCTGGATGGATACTAAGCTTGGCTTTGTGACATTCATCTAATACTTCTCTCCGGAGTTCAGAAATGTTCGGAACACAAATCCGACCCTTTAACCTCAGAATCCCATCGTTATCGATCTGAAAACTTGAGGGCCTTCCTTTCTGAATTCTCTCTCTGATCTTCTGAATGAAGTGATCATCCTTCTGAAGACCAGATATGTTATCAATCAATGAAGGCGTGATGATAAGACTGGCGATAATTACATTCTTTCTGCTGAGAGCATCAACCACGACATTAGCTTTCCCCGGAGTATATAAGATATCAAGATCATATGTCACTAGAAATTATAACCAATGCTGCTATCTCATATTCAGATCCTTCTGGGTGAATAAATACTTCAATGATTGATGATCAGTATATAATTCGAACTTCTCACCCAATAGATAATGTCTCCAGATTTTCATAGCAAACACGATGGATAACAATTCAAGATTGTGAGTTGCATAATTCTTCTCGTGTGGCTTTAATTGACGGCTAGCATAAACAACTACCTGGCATCTTTGCATTAACACTGCGCCAAGGCCTTCTTTAGAAGCATCAGTCCAGACTTTTAAATCCTGATTGCCATCAATTATTGTTAGCACTGGAGCAGTCGTCAGTTTTAACTTCAGCTTCTGGAAAGCTGCCTCACATTCTGGAGTCCAGTTGAATCTCGAATGTTTCTTAGTAAGCTTTGTTAAGGAACTAGATGTCTTCGCAAAATCCTTAATGAATTTCCGATAATAACTGGCTAATTTGAGAAAACTTCGGACTTCTGTGGGTGTATGAGGCTGTTTCCAGTTCTGAATAGCAGTGATTTTACTGGGATCCACTGAAATTTCTTCCTTTGACACGACGTGGCCAAGAAATTTGACTTCTTCTTGCCAGAATATACATTTGGAAAATTTTGCTTTTAAAACATTCTTTCTGAGAATTTCTAACACTTGTTCCAAATGTTTTTCATGCTCTCTTTCTGACTTATAGAAGATTAGGATATCATCAATGAAAACCAGAACAAATTTATTCAATACTTCTCTGAACACCCGGTTCATTAGATCGACAAAATAAGCTGGAGCGTTACATAAGCCGGACGACATTACTAACCACTCGTAGAATAAGTCTAGACCTCTGAATGCTGTCAAAGGAACACACTCTTCGGCAATACGAAGCTGATGGAAACCTGTAGCAAGGTCCATTCGTGAAAACACTTGTGCTCCATTCAATCGATCCAACAAATCATCAATCCGCGACAATGGATATTTGTTTTCCAATGTCTGCTTATTCAAGTCACGATAATCCACACATAGTCTGAGAGTACCGTCTGACTTTGGGACAAATACCACTGCTTCTCCCCAATCAGAGAAACTAGGCCTGATTAGACCCTTCCATACTAGCTGTCGAGTTTGATTGTCTAACTCTTCTTTTTCCTTCAAGGTCATTCTTCGAATAGCGTGAACTACTGGCCTTGCATTCGGAACTAAAGAGATTTTAAAATCAATTTCTCTCTACAGAGGTAAGCTAACAACTTCTTCGAACACATTCGCATAGTTCTTGACAACTGGAATGTTTTCAATGTCGACCGGAATATTCTCCGGAACGACAGGAACATGTTCTATTTGAGCAGGAGAAACATCTAAAGCTGCCCAGAAGTCTTTTCTATTAGAATTCTGACCTTCACAAGGAATGGTTATATAGTCACCTGATTTAATCTTCACCTTAACGACTCTGTCGGCGCATTTAACCTCAGCTTCATATTTGGTTAACCAGTCTAACCCCAAGATAAGATCAAATTCTGTAAAATTCATGACGATCGCGATAGTGGGGAACCGATAACGGGAAAAGAGACAGGCACTCCACATACCGAACTATGATCGAGGGAACCCCCAACCGGATTATGGACTGTCATGGGTGTTTTGAGCTTTCTCTTATTCAAATCCAGTTTCTTAACCGCTTTCTTTGCAACAAAGCTTCGCGATGCGCTAGTATCAAATAATACCTTTACCGGAATATCTTTGACCATAAGCGTGCCTTCTAAAACATCTAGCCTTTCCTGACTAGCTGAGGGTTTAGAAGTTTCTGCTGCTTTATTTACCTGAACCACTTCAGATATTTTTGATAGTCGAAAACTTTTAGAAATGTGACCAGCTTGGTGGCACTTATAGCATCCCCTTTTCTCTACAAGTTTTTTCTTGGATTCAGATTTATCCTTCTTTCGTTTGTTGCAAGATTTGCAATTTATCGCCAAATGTCCTTGCTTATTGCAGCTCGAGCATATGGCAGTCGTTTCTGGCACTTTCTCTGATTTAACCTTTTCCCGATTGAACCTAGGCTTCTTTCTGACTCCAGACGTCGTTCTTGACTCTGACTGTGTACTTGTCTCTAGGCTATCAGTTTCAGTTTTCCTTTTGTTGCTCGAACTGACTTCCTCTTCGTCGTCAAAAAGGCCTCGCTTATCTAGATCTTCATACTGATAAGCCATGTATATCATTTCAGAAAAAGGAAGCTTCACATGCCCCATCACACTGTTCTGGTATTTTCTTTGAAGACCATTAATAAACCTCAGATTCTTCCTCTTTGGATCTTGGATTAGATGAGGGGCAAAATGAGAAAGTTCATTGAATTTCTTATGATATTCTGGAATGCTCATATCTCCTTGTATCAGATAATAGAATTCATCACATAACCTCACAGTTGCTTCTGGAGGAATAAATCTTTCGCCGAAAATTTCTTTAAATCTATCCCGGGTAATATTACCTTCTGGATTATCCTTAATAATCGAATCCCACTAGAACAAAGCTTCGTCTTTGAGTTCCCAAGATGCCAATAATCTCTTTTGGTCATCTCTTAGCTTTAAACCTTCAAAGATTTTCTTAGTAGAACGAATCAAGCTTGTGTTTTAATAATAGATTCTTCGCCCAAGAATGGTACTTCACCCATATTTCTATATTTCTTAAGTAGAGCTTCAACATCTGGTTCCAACCTACCTCTTATACTTCTGCCACTCATTTTTCAATGTCTGCAAATAGCAGAAAAAGTGTTAGGCTAACTGAAAAGGTAATTTTAAAACATAGAGACATATACTTAAATGTAAATGTGCCTATCAGGGTGTATTTCATTCTGCTTCACTCATTCTAGGATATTACTTATCCTATCTGAAATGAGCGATCCGTATTAGAACACTACTGGTTCTATTTCTGATAAGTTCGTTAATATGTTATATTCCAGAACTAAGCTTAACCAAAGCTCTGATACCACGTTTGTGACGACCCCAAACCCCGTACGACGGTGGCAAGGGTATCTTTGGAATATAACACATAAACAAATAACAGCAGAATAGAAATAATTAAATACACTAGATAATGTACAATAGAATACACTGGATAAACATAATCATCGGACTTACACAGTATACAAGATCATACTTAGTACATAATACAGTTCAGCTATACATAAATGTCTACAGCGGAAAACAAAACAAAATATGTACAATAAGAGCTGAACAGCATAAAAAGAGATAAATGATAGAATCCATCTTCAGCTCCAGCTATCCAGAAAGAGCCTGCTAAAACCTGAATACAAGGCTACCTGTATAGAAAAAGGGGCACCCGAGTTTGCAAGAGAAACAAACTACGAGTCAGTCATGGGACTGGTATGAGATATCTACTTAACTTACTTTAATATATGGCCAATCACAGGACCATGCCACTTTCGCGGAACGGGTTTACTCCATTGGATTGCCAGTGCTTTAAAATAAGTAAATCTTTTAAACATTGCAATTCTTTTTATAAAAATGAAGCCATTATAAGCTCAGTTCCCATCACGCAATGCAACACAAGCCGGAGGATAGAGTTTTACCTTATAATGGCCCAAATATGCTTGATACGAATAAAACAAAAGCATTTGATATTATTACTAGTGTTTATATGTTTCAAAAACAATTTCAATCATAAGTACCAATCATAGACGGCATGGGTACCATATATCATGTCGCCATATATATATATATATATATATACACACACACAAAATCAAAACCGCACGATGTCGTATTTGGAAATTGGATTTCCATAATGAACCAAGGCAAGGGATCGTCCTTACCGAATTCGAGACGCTCTAGTCCGCACCTCAGAACCCAGACTCAGGTGGGCCCTTGGATCGTCAGGGCCGGTCCACTCGATGCGGATTAAAATGCCTGAACACTGCGTTTCCCCGCCCAATGAGGCGTCACTGGTCATATCCGACCAAATCATCGGCTCCGAAGAGACCGAACTAACCGAGGCCTCACTTTCCATCATCCACATAAGTAAAATACCCGGGCGTGCAAAACCCAAAGCACCACTCCTAGCTAGAAGGAAACGCATGTTCTCCCTGAGGTCCTTCTCCCGTTTTTGGCTCATACCGGGGTGTGAGGCTCGCGAAACAACGCTATACACAAAGCTATGCCACATAGGACGCACTTTGATCATCAACCACAAGACTTTTCTTTTCAATAGAAGCCTTGATCATCTGCCACTTAGGCATGCCACAAGCGCAATTCACTCCACGCGATTGATTTCTATCGATATATAACCTTTGAGCTCGTACGTCTCAGAGAAGGGTGTTAAGCAAGAGAATAAATTCTCCGCCGCCAAACAGATATATATTTAATAGAGATCAATCAGCACATAACAAAATCCAATGTCAGACACACATTCCATTTACAAGTTCGTTCTGGGTCTGAACGAAACCGTAGGCACTTAATACCTCGCACATCCATACAATCAATAAGTATGTCCGAATGGCTACCACTTCAGCCCCTTCAAGGTAGCTACTCCTATCATGAGCATCAGTAGTTCCCCCCCATTCGACTTGAAGATCATCGGTCTTGCACCGTCTTCATATCTTCGACTTTCAACCGTCGATCAATTATTTGAAATGAGAATCAGCTCGGCCTTTTCAAATAATTTATGTATATTTAGAATTTCAAATCAATTCATTTCAATGGTTAAATTATTCGATATCACTAATTCTGTTCTTTAATGTAATTTTCACGCCAAACACATTCAACCATCAAATATCAAATAAACCGAGCAAATTCAGTTAATTTCCATTCCATATCGTTTATAATATTTTATCACGATTTATCACTATTTTTATTTATTTAAAAATAGCCAATTCATTCAAACGACGCATCAGGCTATAACGCGGCCGTGGCGCTGTTTTTCTTTAGATTTGATTTACACATATATGAAAATCTAACCATTGGATCTTCAAAAAATTTATATCATTAGAAAGATCTTTTCAAAACGAATCCAATGGTTTCAGTTTTGGGAAAATCCGATGGTTGGATCTCCCGGTGCAATCGTTTGAAGTTACGATTTCAAAATACGAACTACAGCGTCGTTATTCGATTTATTTTAATTATATTTATATATATAAATTATCGATTTTGGCGCTGTTTTTCTTCAGATTTGAATTAAACATTCCAGACAATCCAATAGTTGGATCTTTACAAAGTTGGTGTCGTTGGAAAGATATTTACAAAGCGAACCCGGTGGTTTTGGTTTCGGGAAAATCCGATGGTCGGATCTCCCGCAATAATCGTTTGAAATCATGGTTTCAAAACATGAACTGCAGCTTCGTTATTCGATTTATTTTAATTATATTTATATATAAATATAATTCATTCTTCGATTTCAAAACCATATCCACTTCATATGTTTGATAAAAATGATATTTTTATCCAACAGATATTTATTTCCCCACATCACTATTTTTTTACAATTCATATATATATATATATATAAGTGACTTTTATTGTTAAAACAATTTATTTCAAAACACGATTATTTTATAGAGTTCATATATAAGGTAAAAATGTTAATTTTATCTTTCAAAGAATTCATTCAACACATGATTTTCTATTCAACACATGAATACGGTTTCAACACATGAAAGTTTTCTATAGTTTATGTATATAATAAAAATGTGATTTTTATTGTTAAAACAATTTATTTTAAAACACGAACAATTTATATAGTCTATATATGTGATAAAATGTTATTTTTATCTTTAAAAAAATTTTATTCAACACATGAATACGGTTTCAACACATGAAAATAGTTCTAACACATGAATATTATTTAAAATTTCGGCAGCATAACGGTAGGGTAGTTAAAACCGGCACCGTCCCTAGCAAGGCTCCTCACTCTACCTTAAAGCCTCGCAGCTTTTGACAATGGGGATTTTCAATATCTAGTTCGTATGCAGACGAATTTTCCCATATACTATTCCTATTGGGATTTCAACCACAATCAATCATTTCAAATCAATCATTCGTGATATTCACCAAATTTCACATCAACCAATAATCCAAACAATATCACAACCAATATATATCGTCCATGGTCTGTGGACGAGGGGAGTATATATATATAGATATACGTATAAAACTATATTACGATTTCATTTCAATATCATTTCAATTTATTTCAATGCATATATCACTTTCACAACGCATATATAACTTATACATCGAATATACAACTTATACAATGCTTATACATGTGCTGTACAACGCTTATATAACTCATACATCGACTATGTAATTTATACATCGTTGTTTCCATATCGTTTATAATTCAGAAATCTCACATTGGGTTCCTCTCCTCCGAAAATTGTAGAAGGCTCAGAAAAATATCCGGTCTCTTCTAGAATATAGAAGACGTCTGCACGAGTCAACTGTCTCTTGTTTCACTGGATTTCGACAACAAACGAGAAAGTTATGATTTTTATTGTAAAATCATAAACCGTAGCGCTTTAAAGTGTTATAAACAATAAAATAAAATAAAGGCCGTTACCTTTCTGATTTGTTCGAAACTAGGTTTCGATTTTTCACGAGATCCGTGAAGCGATTCGTCGATCAGCCTTCACCACGAGAAAGAGGGAGGAGAGGCGCCTGAACGGAGGGTGGAGGCGGCCAGTTCGACAGCGGGACCCAGGCACAGCGGCGGTTCGAATTTCCGGTCTTTGAGAGGCTGGATCTAGACGATGGAGCAACGATATGAGGTGCTCCTTATATGGATTTGAAGCTCTCGTGATGCTCTTCAAAATCATCAACTGGGTCGATGGATATCGGTGCGTGGATTGATCGGAAAGTGGCCAGGAAGTGGTGAATAGCTTCCGTCGTCGATCGTGTTAATGTGGGGGTTTGATTTTTTTATATATTTAATTTATGAAAGAAATTATTTGATTGCCCGGTGATTTATATATTTCAAAAATTAGGGTATTCTCCAAACAAGCACCAATCCAAACCCAACAACTGTCGTTGCTAGCTAAATACCCCCATTCCGAACACAATGGGATATGTTTCGTAGGCCCATTTGACTGTTTCAGTCAGTTTTTCTTCAAATTAAAATAGAAAACATTCAATGTTCAATTTGAACGTACATTTCATTTTGCCGGGGCCACATACTAATCCCAAAAATTCCAGAAAAATAAATATATCTATGTTTTGATGATATGGTCCCAATAAAACTAGTTTCGTCGGATTCTGAGACCATTTGAAAAATGGCCCTTTTCTGGTCGATCCAATTTAACTGATATAACCAAACACATTTTCTTTCGCCATGCATTCAAAAATTATGGAATTTGAAACCTAGCAATAATTTGACATCCCGGATCCAACAAAAGTGGTTTCATCGAATTCTGAGGTCGTTTGCAAAATGTCTATTTTCATGGGCTATATAAATTCCATAGCGACCTTTCTGAAAATTCATTTGGGTATAACTTTTGATTCCCGCTACGAAACTTCGATTTTCCAGATTCGTTAGAAAGATATTCATAAACAGATTAAAACATTTTTGGTTTCACTAAAATCCGTTATATTTTGCACCCAGTACAGTCAGTCAAAGTTCGAATTCCAATTTTGAAACTACCGCGCCATTTTAGGCCATGTTTATAATTTAAAATAAATATATTTATTTTCAAACATTGATTCAAAAATACTTTTCGTCGTTATTATTTAAAATAATTTATTTTAAATATTTAAAATCCACTAAAATAGCCAAATTAAAATTTTTAAATTGGCTTAGATTTTCCGGGTTGTTACACAAATGGTGGAACTTTATAACCAAAAGCCTTATTAAACTTCTTTATTATAATCGATAAGCACTTCCATTTACATGTTTTACAATTCTTCCCTTTTATTTCCAATTCGAATAGAATCTTTATTTTATACTCAAATTCCTTTTATACCTCGTTTATGAAATTCGGATTATAAAATCCCTTTTCATTAGTTTCTTTCAAATTTTATAATCTCGTTACATCTTAAATGAAATTTATTCAAGATATTATTACTTAAATTAATAATTAACTCAATCGTTAACTTAATCATTTGTTGGACTAAAAGTGTATTACTTCACTATTAACTAACAACAGGTTAGTTAATATAATAAATTTTATAAATAACAAACTATTTAATAATTTCTTTAATAAAGTCGAACTAAAAGATTTTTTAGTTCTTAAAAAAATCATAAAGTTAAAAATAATAAATCTTACTTAATTGTTTCCCTTGGAGATAATTATCCAGATCATCAACTTCTTGTAAATATATCACTTTCTTATGTATTTAAACATAAATTGTTACTATAAAATCGTTTTAATATTTCTGTATAAAACCAAGTGATACCTATCAATTTGTTTGAAAACTTTCTATTTAAATAAAGTTAAAACTTTAATTTGGTTATAAAAATAAATTTTATAAATTGAAAATACTTTAATTCGTCTGAGGTGAATTACTGTTTCAAAACGATGGATTTTGACCATCAACTGCCAATTACATAACTAATACTTGATATTGATTAAAACACCACAATTTTTTCTCAACAACCAACATTCATTAAATCATCGATATCTAAACATGATATAAATTGAAATAAACAACAAATAATATACCATTTATTTGAGGAATCCGGTTGGATTCCCCTAACCTGTCCTTCTCTGCACAATAATTTATAATATGGTTTATCACTAACAAATGAAATGAGGATTATAGTATAACACAGACAAACAATCAACCAATAGCAACCATAAATCATCCATAGCATCCATTCAACCAAATTTATGATAAATATTAATAATATGAATTTAACACATCATGGTATTTCAGAAGTGTGAGGATTAACTCACCATTTTAGTTTCTGATGAGGTTGCGCTGTTTACATAGTTTCAAACTGACGTTTAAAACAACATAAAATTCCCTTGGCCTCAGAATCACTCCATTTCAGCTTGTACATGTCGGCACCGTGATTACGAACCCATCGGTTTTAGTTTCGTCCAATTCTGTTCACGAACGTGAAAGTTATACGACTTACACTATTTAACTTTAAATTGAATTTAATGAATTAACTAAAATCATTAATATTAATTAATTAGTAATTAGCATTGACTAATCAAGTCCGTTAATTACCTTTCTTCCTGTACAAATTCTGATGCCCTTCTTCCATATTAAACTCGAGACACTTTGAAGCCTTATTGACGCCAACCCTAGCCACCAGACACCACGCCATCCCACCAGAACCACCTCCTTTCACCGTGCTTCCCCTTCTGACCAGCGATGACCCCTCTGGTGCCCTCTAGCTCGTCCCCAATCCCAAATAATTGAACCCAGATCCACAAATCAACACTGGAACTACCCTTCGTTAAACTCGCCTGACCGTCGACAACTAATCACCGGACCCCCTCCTACCACCACTACGACTTCCGCCGTGCCTTAGGATTCCTCCTCGACCAAACCTGGCCTGCTCTGGTGATCTACAGCTCCTTCACGACCCATAAAACAAAACCAACAAAGAACAAAAACTTCCTCTGTTCAACCCCTTAACGTTGACACCCCAAGCTACCTGAAAATGCCACACCACCACCACATGGCTCCCCAGACCTCTACTTTCCATCACCCGAACCAACTTCCCTCACTTCCTAAACTGGTTCAACCTAGATCGACCAAAGTTCATGGGAAATCAAGGCAAAACTGATGTGGTTGATAAAAGAATTGGAACCCCAAATAACAATCGCACAAAACAATTCCTATACCAAATTAGTGCTTAAGATAGCAGCAATTCGAACATATAATTTTTCTGAACTTATCGAGATTTAATGGGATTGTTGTAGAGTTTGATATGTGGAAGAATTACTAAAAGTTCTTCTTTTGAAGCAAGAAAGGAGAACAGGAAAGTAAAGAATGAATTTTTGGCATAGAGAAAGAGCACGGTAGGTTTATTTTATAGAAGAAAGAAAGTAAAGAATGAATTTTTGGCATAGAGAAAGAGCGCAGTAGGTTTATTTTATAGAAGAAAAATACAATATTTTATTTCTGATTTGTCCGAAGATTTTTATTGATATGACTAGCGATTTTTACTCGTACCTATCGCAATTTCCAAACACTATTTATTGATTACTGCGATCACACACGAACTCCAATCGTAACGAGAACGGACTGCATCGTATAATTCGACGATACAGTCTAAATGAATCTTGTTTCGTCGAATTCCGAGTACGCTTGTGAAAATAGTGTTCATTCGAATCAAAACGGTCGATTTATTTACATTTTATTATGCCACGCTCACAGAATAACTTCGTTTGGTGTGCAACTTGAAATATAACAATAATTTGCTATTGTGGTCTTGATAAAATTTGTTTCGCTGAAAACGGAGATCGTTTGAATAAAGTCCCTTTTAAAAGTTCCAGATTTAATTAAAATAAACCAATTTTAAAATACTTCAATATAATAATATTAAAATATTATAATTGGCCATCCCTAAGCAGAATCTCATATATTTTCAAAATAAGATAATCCAGGTTGAATTTTAAACCAAAACGATATTAAATAAATTAAAAACCCTTTATTTTTATATAATAAATCGCTATATTAAATAAACAAATTCCATAACGACTATTTGAAAATTTGATTTGGCCATAAAACAAAATCTACACTATGAAAACTTGATTTTTCTGCTTCATTAGAAAGGTATTATCAAATGGGTTCGGGCGTTTCTTGTTTCGAAGAAATCTGACTTGTTTTGGATGCTGTATACCCATTTGAAGCTCAAAACGCTATATTACGAACTTCCGCGCCGCTGCAATTCGTTATATAATTAAAATTATAATTTAAAAGTTCTAACAGCATTTATAGTCGAAATTGTAAATAAAAATCAAATATAAACTTTTATATAAATCCTCTTACGTTACCAAATCATATAACATCGCAAATTTAGCCAATTTCGACTATTTCGAAATTAAATTATTATTTATATTATTTAAACAAATAAATTACTCAAAATCATTAGTTTCAAACCATTTAAAGTTCAAATCAATATTTAAAACAAAATTAAATATTAAATTAAATGGTTAAAAATCTGGGTCGTTACATTTACTCACCAATAGACCAAACCTAATAATATATGTAGCTACATGCCCAATATATCCAGGTACTACCCATAGTACCCTCTTCGACGTATCTCCATCGTCTCCCTATAAAATAGTGCTTCTACTACATCAAATATGGATTACTGCACAAATCCTACAATAAAAATGTTCCATCATCTGCTAAGAAAAAGATGCAAATGTGTCTGTATCAGACTACACCAATACTTGGATATTCAGGATGTAACACCCAGTGCATACATTGAGGATCTACACGTAATCGTTCTGTCTGTACTCTAAATTATGATACTAAACGCACGACTAAGGCATACTACAGAACTCAGTAAGGTATTTTCTACGATATGCGATAGGGAACTACTATGGCCTATAGATGTTAAACTAGGTATGTCTCTTCTATCGTGGCTATGGTCACACGCAACCACCCCTCTAATAGTGGAAGACACTTTAATGGGATAAGGCCTTGCCCTAAAACAAACAAGCTAAGTAAACAATTGGCATTGCCACATTAATAGTGTCTCGATAGTGAAAGACCATCGCCATATTGGTTTATCCCACATTTTTCTGTACTCGCTATTAGCTGACGATAATAGGCATTCGACGGTAACTATCCATCTATTGATTATGACCCTTAAAACCATAATATCCTAAAGTCACCCATCATCCTTCTAACTTCTCTCAACATAAATGCAGTTAAGGCATACCTCTTGATGGAAACTACAGATATGCCTCCAATGGATCGCCTAAAATGTTGCCTACATTGGAGGGCCATCCTTGGGGTATCCTCGTTTTGAAGTCTATGCTTCATGTCTTCAGCATTACTAGTCCATATCTTCCTGAGATCATTGGTCCTCGACTGATTGGGAATACGACTGTAAACACGCCTTGTGAGATAGATGTACTGTGATGAATCTGTTATAGTCTGCATTGCCAGACATACCTTCATATTCACTTCTGGACTCCTCCAAATGCATCTCACATTTTTTATTAGATCTATGTCTAATCTTTTCTTACACATTTAATTTCATTTATCTTTCTTAATCTTCTCTTGTTCTTTTGTTATGATACTATTCTTATCTTTTCTTACTAACTTATTTTTATTACAATCTTAATCTGGAACTATAATATCTTGTCATAGTTTTATTATCATAATAATCTCTTTCCTTCTATTAACTATACTATACAAATTACTCTTCTACACTTTATTTGTTCTTTTCTGGGCTATCAAATGTTTGCATTGATTCGTTAATCTTTTATTTTTATAACATCCTTCAGTTATATTATTCTTTTTCTTACCTTCTTTGTAAGTTCTATCCTTAGGAAGTTATTATTTATTTTAATTGGTTGGTTATTGAATATTTACAAAAAATTGTTTCCATGATTTAATATAAAATCAAACTATAAACAGAAATCTGTAATTGCAAAACATATCTTACTTACTTTTGAACCACTAGATAGTGCAAAATAAGGTTAAATCCCTATTTTGCACTAATCGATCTTCTTTCACTTTTGTTCTTGCAATCACGTTTGTTGCCTTTCTTACAAATCAAACTATGGAAATTGTTGACGTGAAAAATTGGCAACTCTCGCATGCCAAACCCCAAGTGTAAATTAAGTAGCAAATTTGCAATCCAAATATCCGAAGTACGAGAAATGTAAAGGGACACATAACTTTTATAATGGTTTGGCACTAAATCCTACGTCCACTTCATAGTAATCATTCATTATAGTTTCGTCAATTACAATGTTTATCCAAGTTCAGACAATTTGATTGTACAAGGTTGTACAATAGAATAACAAATATCTTATTAATCCATAACTTTAACCAAAATGCCCTTCTTCTTCTTTGTTGAGACAAAGTGTGTTAGCACGATCAACAATGTCCAGAGAGAAGCTACAATGTTCAAGGGTATCCATAAATGTCCAAGAGATGTCCAAAAGTCCAAGTGAATGCCAAAATGTTTTAGCCAAACTTCTATGTGAAGTTTACAAGTGCAAGACGAAGTTCAAAGCCATGGGAATCACCATGGAAGTTATTAATGAGCTCCAAAGAGAGCAATCCCACTGCTCAAATGATAGCCAAAGTCTAAAAGTGTCTGTCCCTTTGAATTCTAAGCAAGGAGGTATTTATAGGTGAGGTTTGTAGGCTACATAAATTTCGTATCTCTGGAGATGCAAAATTCACATCCTCTGGACTTAGCCCAAAAACGATATATTCTTGCAAAATTTTGAATCTTGGGTTGTGCACAAGAAAATAGGTAATCGGTGCGTGCCGATCAATAGAATAGTGATAATCTATATGAAGCCAACCATTCCATGGCAAGCCTCCATATTTTGCATCCCCAAGTCAAGATGAATTTGTATCCTTGCCCTGTCGAGTTTTCGTGATGATCTATACGAAGTGATCAGGATTTTTGGGACTTTTTCTCGTAGGATAAAAAATCAACTTCGTATCCCAGGGATACGAAGTTTTCACTTGATCGCCTTGGCTCAATTCGAGTATTATTGGGTGCCAGTTATGAAGTAACATGCCAGATCCGGAAGACGCCAAGAATGAGGCGATCCCTTATTTTCTAGTGATCACTCCAATATGCTCACACATTTTGAGTTCGTCAGAAATCATATGAAATGTATCCCTGTTGACGATATCCCTATAGGGATACGAAAATATAGTATTCTGTATCCTCGAGGGATATAAAATTTGTATTTCGTATCCCAAAGAGATACGAAATATCTAAAAACTTTCCAAAGTAAGGCACTTTCCAGGGCCGGTGTGGAGCAAGGATTTCAAGTGAGCATGTTGTATTGATCACGGTTTTAGCCAATCCCAAACCAAGGATTTGTCGAAATGCCATATCCTGACATTGTTGAGTTGCGCAAGGGTTTTTTTTTGATCGCGTTGAGTCACGCACGAGATCGTGGAGTTACGAACTATGAATTCACTCAAGTGGCTGATCCGAAGCCTGTGAGTTTGCACAAGAAATTTTAGGTGATCAACGTGGGGTGCTCAAGCCTTTTTGAGTGATCGACACATGCTTTACACATGTGATTAAGTCGATGATGATTCCAAGAATGAAATATATTCTAACTCGATTCCTAGCGCATTGCTAGCCATAAACTTGACATGTGACTACTTGACCAAAAAGAGGGTCAACACTTTTCCCCCTAAAATATATTGATTAAAGGAAGATGTGCTTTGCGAGTAGTCCCGAAATCTGTAAGTCAGTGAGCCGAGATCTAAGAGAAGTATGACGATCACATGAACGCGGGACTGGGGTCTGTTTATACTTGACTGATCAAGTGGGGACTAGAGTTTGAATTTTATACTTTACTGGTCAAGTGGGTATATGAGTTCGGATTTTATACTTGACTGATCAAGTAGGGACCTAAGTCTGAATTTTATACTTGATTGATCAAGTGGGGGCCCAAGTCCGAATTTTATACTTGACTGATCAAGTGGGGACCTAGTCCAAAATTTATATTTGCTGGTCAAGTGTGGACCTAGGTCCAAATTTTATATTTAACTGATCAAGTGGGGACTTGAGTCCGAATTTTATACTTAACTGATCAAGTGGGGAACAGATTTCGAATTTTATACTTAACTGATCAAGCGGGGACTGGAGTCCTAATTTTACACTTAGCGGACCAATTGGGGATCGGAGTCCTAAATTTATACTTGGTAGATCAAGTGGGGGCAAGAGTCCTAATTTTATATTTGGGGAGACCCGAGTTCGAGTGTAGTAATTTATTAACACCAAGAGGTACAATGGTCAATAGTCCAACTTAGAGCACGACTGGAGACCACAGGCCGGTTCCGTGCGTGTATGAGCCGACGTAGCTGCTTTGATTACAAGTTGCATAAACCAAAAAGTGAAAGATCACAAACAAAGAAATAACGTAAGTAATGGATTAGAGTCCAAAAAGATCTGTAATGTTGGATAAATTGACTATGATGCCACGGTGGTCGCGTTCCGACCTGCCTCTATCCTGAGATATAGTAGGGGGAAGGCTATTGTCATATTCCTGACATATTGTGGTAGCTCGCCATGCCTGATGAGCGTCTCGATCAGATCGTGAAGCTACATGCAATGATAGGTGTCATGACCAACCAGTTTTTTGGAATAGACAGTACTTATCAGAGCTCGCTTGTCTTTTAGTCGTTTTCCTCTTGGGAGGCTTTTAGAACGGTGCAGTGCCATAAATGTTGAGATAAATCCTTTCCAAGTCATGAGTGAGTTCAGTGCATGCCAAGAACTTTGGCTCGATGTTAGGTCATGCGTTTTGATCATCCAAAGATTTATCCTTTCCTTTTCCGAGGGAAGATGGTCCTCCTCCAATTGTAGAGTTGACTTGATGCATAGGTTTTTCATCATGGGAGTCTTCCTCCCTCAGAATTCTTTCTGCCTTGAAGTAGAATTCAGAGAGGTCCCTTGGCTGGTGCTATCGCAGTGAGATTTTGAAATCAGATTTGTAAAGAATGCTGAAGATGGCGACCACTAGAACCATGGATGGATCTGGCCTATCAATAGAGGTCATTGCCACGTTGAATCTTTCCAAGAACTTGCGTAATGCCTTGCCCGTCCTTTGCTTTACATTAGTCAAAGTCATAACATTCTTAGGCTGAGCAATGTGAACCCCAAACTTCTCGACAAACCTTCCAACTAATATGTTCTTACCTTTGATAGATTCAGTTTCCAACTGCTGAACCACAAGGCATCGAAGTCGTGAGATAAAGCAAGAAGCACTTCACCATAATGTTGTCTGAAACCAAAAGTACTTCCATATGGTTCATGTAGCGCATCAGATGAATCGTAGGATCCTTCCTACCATCGAAAGCTTTAATACCGACAATTTGATGTCCGATGGGCTTTGAAAATTTATGATATCCTGAGAGAAGGGCTTGCGAGTAATACAATCAAAACTTGACCCGCCAAGTATGGCGTTGAATAACATCGGCGACTTGACTTTCATTTCCAATACCAAGAAGCTGAGTCAAATTATTTAAAACGATGTTGGTACCCTCTGCGTCAAGCACAACATTAGAGAATTGTCGAGTGCCAACCAAAACATCGGGCTCGATTCTAATCTTAGGTGCCTTGACTGGCACGAATCCAACATTCAGAACTATGGGAGTTCCTTCATCAAAAGCTGCGCGCACCGGTGCTTGAGTGATATTGCCAACCCCTGAACCAAAAACCTGATTAACCAAAACTTTGAGCTGAACTTTGTATGGGATCAGGGGTGGTGCCCCCGAGCTAAGCCGATCCGGTTGATTTATGTGGATTGGTGTCGACATGGGGTTGTTCTTCAGAAATTGCCCCTAAGTCTCGAGCCAATCCTTACAAAACACTAACATTTGTACCAATCATGTTAATTTCTCCTGTTGGCCTCGAGATTCCTTCGAGTCGAGAAAGAAGAGTGTTCATAGTAGCTTCTTGCCTATGCAAATGTTTTTCCTGGTTTTCCAAGCGAGAAGTGAGATACTTAGTTAAATCTTTGATGACTCCGTCAATGTCATCGCCAGTAACGTAGTTCGATGGATGTCCAATTGACGAAATTAACTGACTTTCCTTAATACCTTCTCCTTTCAAGCGAGATAAGCTTATTTTGTTTCCTTTTAACCACGACGAAGAGTGAGCGAGATCTGTTTCCAAAACAAACTCGAAGTTGAAATCCAAAATATGAAGACAAAAGTCGAGAACTATGTTAGAGAACCAAAGTCGAGAATTAAGTTAGAGAACCAAAGTCGAGAACTAAGGTCGACAACCAAGACTAAAGCCGAAGTCAAAGTTTTTGCGCTCCCTACATGGTATGCCAAAATGTTGATGTGGAAAAGTGGAAACTCTCAGATGCCAACCCCCAAGTGTAATTTAAGTAATAAATTCGCCATCCAAATATTCAAATTACGAGAAATGCAAAGGGACACACAACTTTTATAGTGGTTTGGCACTAACGCCTAGTCCACTTCATAGTAGTCATTCATCATAGTTTTTTCGACTACAATGCTTATCAAAGTTCGAACAATTTGAATGTACAAGTTTGTGCAATAGAATAACAAATATCTTGTTAATTCATAACTTTGACCAAAATGCCCTTCTTCTTCTTCTTCGTTGAGCCAAAGTGTGTTGTAATGAACAGCAATGTCCAAAGAGATGCTTCAATGTTCAAGGGTATCCATGAATGTCCATGGGATGTTCAAAAGTCCAAGTGAATGCTAAAAGGTTCTAGGCAAACTTCTATGTGAAGTTTACAAGTCCAAGATGAAGTCCAAAGCCTTGGGAATCGCCATGGAAGCCATTAACGAGCTCTAAAGAGAGAAATCGCACAACCCAAATGATATCCAAAGTCCGAAAGTGCTATCCACTTTGAATGCTAAGCAAAGGGTGTTTATAGGTGAGGTTTGTAGGCTACAATAGAAATTTCATATCCTGGGGGATGTGAAATACGCATCCTTGGGACTTTGCCAAAAAAATGACGTATTTTAGCAAAATTTCAAATCCTGGGTTGTGCACAAGAAAATAGGTGATCGGTGCGTGTCGATCACTAGAAAAGAGGGGATTTATATAAAGCTAACCTTGCTATGGAAAACATACGTATTCCACATCCCCAAGTAAAAATGAATTCGTATCCTTGCCTCAGCCGAGATTTCATGGTGATCGATACAAAGCGATCAGGAATATTAGGACTTTGTATCCTAGGATACGAAATCGACTTTGTATCCAAAGGATATGAAATTTCCCCCTGATCATCTCGGCTCGATCTGAGTTTTCTTAGGTGCCTGGTGTGAAGTATCGTGCCAGATCCGAAAGATGCCAAGCCTGAGGCAATCCCATTTTTCTAGTGATCATTCCGATGTGATCACACATTTTGAGTTTCCCAAAAATCATATGAAACATACCCCCTGGAGGGATACGATTTCATATCCCTGTAGGGATATGAAAATACATTATTTATTATCCTCTTAAGGATACGAAATCTGTATTTCGTGTCCCAAAGGGATACAAAATATCTGAAAACTTGCCAAAGTGGGGCGCGTGCCGGGGACGATGTGTAGCAAGGATTTCAAATGAGCGCGCTGTGTTGATCGTTGGTTTTGCCAATGTCAAACCAAGGTTTTTTCAAAGGGCCCAATCCCAACATTATTGAATTGCGCAATGGTTTTTACTTGATTGTTCTAAGTCGCCCATGAGTTCTTGGAGTGTCGAGCTATGAATTCGCACAAGTGGTTGACCTGAAGCTTCTGATTTTACACAGTCAATTTTTGATGATCGACTTGAGGTGCTCAAGCCTTTTTTAGTGATCGACACATGTTTGCCACGTGTTACTGAGTCAATGCTGATTCTAAGAACGAAATATATTCTAACTCGATTATGAGTGCTTTGCTAGCCATAAATTTGATGTGTGACTACTAGACAAAAAAGCGGGTCAACCAAAATATCGCTTTTTCTTAGCCAACCAAACTAGATCATTCCAAACTTCCCGTTTAGTTAGTATATTTCAATTCCTGTTCTTAGTTTATTTCCTAAATTTTGACATAATCACAGTAAATTTACAATAATTGGGATTATGTCATATTCTGCAATGATTTTATCTCAATAATATTTATATGTGTTCAAGTTTAATTCTAAAAAAATAACATCTATATATGAATATAAATTTCTCAAATTTACAGTTAAATATAAATTTATTGAAAATAATTATAAATAAGCTATGAAAAATTTAACTAATCACGGTAGGAACTTAACTACTGCAAATAATTCTAATTAAACTATGCCACATAGTAATTTGAAATAACGTAACATCCCGCCCGGAATAGGCCTAAATTATGACCAAAAAAAGGCTCATCGAAACTTAGAACCATTCTAAATGTATTATTGGTTCCTATAAGGAAATACTAAAACAGATATAACAAAGCAATCTAAACTAAATCAGTGTCTCACACAACAAAAGGGATAAAATTTAATATCTCAAAATAGATGTACCATAAAGTTAAACGACCTTAAATGTCAGATACAATGAGTCTCAATAGACAAAAGGTACATACAAAATTATCCAAATAACATAATGATAACAATAACAATGCACCTCCAAGCATCACTAATCATCAGTGATCCAGTGTCCTTACCTAGTAACCCGGTTATGTTAAGATGAGGGAGGTCAGAACATAAAGTTTTGGTGAATGAAATGCATATAAGTTTAGGAATGATTGTTTCCTATATTTGGCCGTGTAAATTCTTCATGCTATGTCTATGCAAACAAATATACATAACTAAACATATGAGGAGGACATTCCTACAGTCACTTAAGGCGTACATGTTGATATAAGGGTGGACATCCTTATAGTCACTTAATACCCCACGAGGAGGATACTACCTGTCACTTAAGGCCATTACCTAATTTATTAAAGGCAGATTCCTATTCACGCTTAATACCCAATGGAGGGCCCCTAGCCACTTAAGCCTCCTACCTAACATCAACGTTATTAAATATATACTCTTCTTATAGGTCGAGAGATAGTAAACTGCCACTTAGTATTAGGTTTAGGTAGGAACACAACTTTTTTTAAGACCGTCCTAGTGGACCACCTTGTTACCATCTAGTTGTTCCTATGGGTGAACTCCTAGCCACTTAATACTTCCCTTATACGGTGCTTCCTTTAGTCCATTTATATTAAACGTCCCTAGGTCAGCCCTCACCAAGCTCTTAGACAAGAAGCGAACATTGGAGAACTACCCTCACTAATATGCTATCATTTATTAGGATCATTTAATACCTTATAAGAGAAAGGCAGACCTAATGACCCCTTAAGACCTAATAGGAACCAAGGAGATAACTTCAGGAACAAACATAATTCTAACCACTTAATTCCCATCAAGGAAGGTTTGCCACTTAATATCCTCTCAAGCCAGGCCTACTTCATATTAAATACACACACACACACAAACACACACTAGACATCCTACATTAAACCGACCACATGTAGATGTTGGATTTGCCGGACGGTTCCGGGGAGACTTCTACTACAAGTTGGACTTAATCTCCGTCTTAGTGTAATAATTACAAATGGCCCATGACACCAAGGTCTCTCATTAACCAGTCTTACTTGTAGATGTTGGATATGTCGGTCGGTATAGGGAAAGCTTCTACTACAAGTAATGGTTAACCTTATTTTTATGTGTCAATAATTATAATTAATGTCATTACCTCACACACGTACAAATGCACATACAAATTCCTATTGGGGACATTCAAATTATATTCTAATTTAAACGTATCTAGTACGCCGAAAAATACGCATTAATATTACGTTTAATAATGCTATAAATATATAAATAAATTGATGTAAGTTTAGCGCACGAGAATAATGATGTAACATGTTTAAAATGTCAATTTTAACAATCACAATTAAGATATACAAGTTAGTTTCCCTATCAATTAACATGGTCCAATATGCGTATTCTCATTTAATGATAAAAAGGGAAATAATAATATATAAAATAAAACTTGCAACCTAGAATTGGATAATTATTTAAATAATAAAAGTGCAGGCAAGGTGTAATAAATCCAATTACATATGAAAAAACCTTGCTTTTGGCGCTGCTTCAATTTTTAATTAATATTGCATCTAAAAACTTAAGATAATATATTGTAAATAATACGTTCAAACGAATATGTTTAAAACATTTGTTTAAACCTATTAATTTACAATACACAAATCTTACTTTTTTAGTACACAAACATGTATGAACACTAAAAATAAGAATCTAGGGAATCAGAACAAAAAACTAAGAATTTCACAACACTCTAAGCCTAACTTCCATTATTCAAATAACACAAACACAAATATATTACTTTTGATTGACCATTTAATCGATAAACAAAATATAGGAGTTGGAGGATTATAGCATTTTATTTTCGTTTAATTCAAATACCATACAGTCATAATAATCTAAATCTAAACTACAAAAGATACAAAATAGCAACTTATAGGGTTACCACTCACAGTGATTTGAGAAGTAATAATAATAGGATTTGTGTAGCATGATATCTGGATTCAACCTTCGAAATCGTACTCTAATCCTTCTAATAACACACACACACACACATATACATAAGTATCAAATCTTAGAATCTCATATATATCAACTAAATTAAATAATATAAATCTAGGTTAAAAAGGATAAAATGGAGGTTAGAGAAATAGAAGAAAATCCTTACCTTTCTCTGGAATTAGTAATGGCAGGACAGTTTGATGGCGCAAAATGAAATTAGACTAGGTTTAGAGTGAGGCTAGGGGCTATATTTATAGTTGCAAGTATGCGTATAGACCGTTGGATTAGTTTGATTTATTCTGGATGGTCTATTTGATGCAAAACTATATATAAACCCCTGTAAAAATCAAGTCTTCCCTACCCTTATTCACCAACAGAGGTCGACCTCCTAACTAGAAGGGCGATTGACCCTTAGGTCGACCCCCCTTAAGGGTAGGGATCAACACCCTGGGGTCGAATTTACCCAGGAGTTTATTCTTCTGGTTTCTTTCCTATTTTATTAATTGTTCATTAATTAGACTAATTATCTTTCGTTTGTTGTCCCCTTTGCATATAAATATATACACACAAATTCAAATCCTCATGGAATATTCTTTTATGCCAATTTATAATTAATTATATTTCCAGATTTATATTTATTCGATTTGAATTTCGAACCTTGTGTAAACAATTTATGTGTAACTTGTTTTATTAATATTTTCTTCATACGGACTCCGTTTTTAGCAAATAAAATATGGAAATAGATCGAAATCTCGCCATAAACGTAATAGTAATAAGTTCACGGCCTAATTCCCAATTATCTAAAATTCTTATTTTAATCCCATTAATATTTTATTAAATTTTTATTTTTTATATTTAATTTAATTACCCATGTCTATTTAGGGTATACTTTATAGGGTGTTACATTCCTCCTCCTTAAAAGAGATTTCGTCCCGAAATCTTTCCGAGGGGGAAAATACACAATTCGCTCTAACAAACATGTTATACATCCAAGTTATTTATTAAACATCCATAAAACATGCATGACTCAATGTGATTATGCACTGCAGACTTGCTAGAATAAACCCAGTCCTAATGTGAAATTGTGATATGTGATGCTGTACGTATACAAAACTCCCTAACATGCGTATAAGTTTTATATGAGTGCACTGTGCATTTGTGTTGCAACTATCTCCTACCATCCAATCTAGCAACCACAATGCAACCGTAAAATCGTAAATTTTCGAGGAAGGCTACAAAATTTTAAAATTTGCATGCCTTCCATCAAAATTTTCTCAATAAGGCACTTGAACCCGTCTATCTAAATATTGTAGAGTCTTGTAATCCTGCGCTCCACAGTATTTATGGGGGCACGACATTTCCATGGTTCCTTTTTTGTCCTTATCCTTTGATTAAGCCCTACCAAAAATTTACCGTACACGAAGGTATCTAATCAAATATAAAACATCATGGGCTTATATCATTAACAATATCATTTATCTCCCTAACTTTGTAAAAGCCCAAATTATAATACCAACTCTCTACCCCTCACAAGATGCCTAATCAAATTTGACTTTTCTCAAAGTCTAATCATAATTTGGTTCGAGTAGAAATTTGTCAATTGTTACCCCATCAACACTTCGGTATTTTAGACGGGCTCCTTAAAATTCTTCAAGAGCACCAACTAATTACCAAGAAGATAATCACGCTACACCAATAAAGATAAATGCTCTTCCTATTGTCTAGGAGATCCAAGATGCAGTTTTTCCTCTCATTCCCAAAGCTCTGGCTGCCCTCAGTTTGTCCTTAAGTCCTCAAACGAGGTGTGACCCAAAATTTTTAAAAATTTCTAAACCAAAATTTTCTAAATCTAACTAATCAATGTTCTAGTCTATATTGATAACTAGAATATTTTCCTATGTTCTAAATTGTTGGAATTTAAATCACATTAAGGTAGTTTGTTATACTTTCCATAAATTTGCTTAAATAATAACATTGACATAATTAAAATGACAAGGAATGGGTATTGTATTATTTTGAGTGGATAGTATAATCTTTGTGCAACCATGAAAATTAAACATCATATCCTTTACATTTTATTTATATTCCTTATTATTTCAAATATATCCCTTTCTGTAAAAAAGGACAAAAGGGCTAATTTATAAAATTAAACAAGTATCCTTATGCAAACCAAAATATATTTATACTATAAAGGCTAATACAGATCCAATATTTAAGTCTGTTCCTTAATCTCGTGCTTTAAGTTCTCATTCTTAAGGATGACATTTTTTTCTTTCAAATTAAACTTCTTCTTTTCCAAAAATCACAAGACCAACACACTTCCCCCTCGTAGGCCACAAGTCTATTTTTGCTATTAACTTGCAAATCCCGTATATGGTAGATCGCTAAGCTAAGTGTCCCCATGAAATTTTCTCTTATTCCTTTATCTTAAAATTTAATAAGGGTTTTAAATCCCGACATCATAGACATAAACTAGAATTCATTACTTATGTCACTTCATACCCTCATCCAATCAATATGGGGGACCACTAGTGATCACAACCTAAAAATCTTCCTTGGAAGTTTCCTCCTACAATTAAGTGGTTTAAATACTGCTGAGGTCTTAGTACTTTTATTCTAATTCACTAAGATGCTTATCCATTCCTTTAAAATTTTCCATCTTCGCCTTCCTCATAAATGTGGCCTGTTCATCATTAAAATCGGACCACTCTATGGATACTAACTTAATTCCTTCAAGCTCCTACAAGCTTGAAAATATGTCCATTTTCTCCAAATTTGCCTTTCTAAATCAGTCCCCAAAATCTTCTTGTGATCTTATTAATTACAAATTTATTGGCCACTAACTTTGCAATTAATATCCATGAATATTTTTCTAAAATCACCAATCATAGTAAGTCACATTATACTATTTATATATATACTCGTTGCTAGACACAGATATAAATGCACTAATTCCTAGTCTAAACTATTTAGGGAAACCTAGTTCACACCCTTGATTCTGAAAATACAATACCGCACCATCTTTTTAAATAGAAACCTTTTGGACTGACAATAAAATTTCTAGATTAGTTTGTGCAATTTATCCTTACTTGTTCCTAGAAGCTAATCCTAACTTACTTAATTTGCTACCCCTACTTACTCCAGAGTTATTTCTTTTTATAAGGTGCAATTTTTGTATTTACACAAAATATGTTCTTCTGGATATTGTTATATCCTTATTATTTCTCAAACCTACACAAATTCAAAATAGGTATTTAATATTTTATTAAAACCTGAAATGTAAATTTTTGCGGAGACTTTGATGCTCACTGAACTAAATGTCAATACAAGTTTTGTTTTAATAAAGCATCTTTTATTAAGAATTTACTTCAAAATGTTATAGTAAGGATTTAGATGCCTCTTTTCAAATGTTTACTAAATATTTTTGAAATAGGAGCAGAAAAACTTTTCTTTTTAAACAATTATCTTTGTTAACTATTTGTATGTCATCCATTAACATTTTTTTTTCAAAATGATCAATAAAAACCTTTTAACGCCTAGTAAAGCAAATGATCACTCTATTTTAGAAAATAGAGTCTTAATTAGATATCTATAATTTAATTAGGTGACAATTTAGGCTCTTAAAATGTAGAATGACGTGTATTAATGTTCCATTACAAAAAATACCCCAGTTAAAATTTATTATGCTTTGTAAACATCTATTAAATGCTCATGAATCCTGAAATCAAGAGAAAAATAGCCTCTCCTATAATAAAGCTTTTCTTTTATTTGCATCTTAGATATCAGTCTTTTAATACCCTTTAAAACGAAATATGTTTTAAAATAAATGCTTGTTTTTATTTGGAAACAAAACCCTAAAGAATTAAGTAGCAATCAAGTATTTAATGCATTCATTTCTATATTCTCAATTTATGTGGTTGCTTCCCAAAAATATGTTTTAAGGCAATAGTCTGAGACTGTATTCATTTTAGAAATAACATTTTAAACTTGTACTGCCTTGTACGTATACTCTTACAAAATTTTCATATTAATGTACATTTGCATTTCCTTAACTGTATATGCATATATATTTTTTATCAAAATCATGACTGTTCATTTACTTACAAAGTGAGGGGTACTTTACAAAATTTAATTTAATGGCTGTAAATTAGTTATAATTTATTGAAATAAATATTGAAGTAGTCATTCACTATTTGTTCTACTCCTAGTATCATTAATTCCTTATATACTCTTTATTATATGAGAAATTTATTATTTCAATTCTACCCAAATTTTAGTAAAAAATTACTATCCACTCTCTTTCAAATGAGTATATTTATGACGTTTATCCTACCAAACTTTTATATGTCTTTTTTTCCTTTCTGTTTTTATTTCTAATTAAATGTCAATTTTATTGTCATAATTTGTACAAGATTTTGAACAAAGGAATCTTTTCAAATTCATTTAAATTTAAAAATGTAATGACCCGCATTGGCAGAGGTATTATAATTAATTTATTTAATTCTATAAATAGTGATATAGTGAATTAAATGGTGGTTTAATTAAATAATGGTGAATATTTAATTAAAATAATAATAGAATAATATATTTAATTCAGAAATAATCAAAAATAGTGGAATTCTCAATATAGTGTGAATTGGATTATTTAAAATATATAGTTCAGCTTAGAGTTGAATTATATAAACAAATATATTCAATCGACGACAGTTGAACGTAGAATTATGATATAATTATAATCGAGCTCAAAATGGCACTGCAGTTCGTAAATTGACGATTCGAACTTCAACTGAATGTACATGGTTCATTTTAAGCCGGATTTCTGTGAAACAAGAAACGTGTGGAGCTGGTGGAGTATATCTTTCTAGTGGAAGAGAAAAATCGGGATTTCATTGTGTAGATTTTGATTTACATCCAAATCAAATTTTAGAAAAGTCGCTGTGGAATTCCTTTATAATTTATAAAGGAATTATTTATATTTTAAAAAAGAATTTTAATATAAATCGAATATCGGGTTGACCCAAATTTGAAATATCAAGTTAGAAATTCATATAGGAATATTCTAGAGCTGTATGGTATTCCACTGTGAATATATACAATAATATTTATTTATTAATATTATATTTAATTATATTTAAATATATTTATATATTTAAATGGTCTATTCAGCGCTTTAAAAATAGCCACTTTGCAAACGAAGTCAGAATTCGACGAAACTAATTTTGTTGGATCTGCAATGTCAAATAGTTGTTAGATTTCCAGTTTCGTGATTTTTAGAGTCAGTGTGTGGCCGTACGGATTTTTAGAGTGAGAAACAGTCAGTATTTTGACAGTTAAAAATACGCTGTGTGAACATACGGAGTCGGAATTCGACGAAACCAGTTTCGTTGGGACCGTAATGTCGAATTCTAGCTACATGTCCTGTTTGGTGATTTTTGGATATCGTATGCGATCGCAGTGATTTTTAAGGACCAAGAACGAATATAAACAGATAAATAAAATATAAAATAAAAACATAAAAATATCCTAAATATTTTCTCTGGTAACAAAAAGGCCACGCGCCCTTTCGTCTCAGCCACTACTTAGAAATGGCAACCACACTTCCACGTTTCAAATTCAAACCCTATAAAACACAAGAACGCAAAAAGTAAATACAAAAGAAAAATCAAATAAAAATCCAACTCAAATCCTAAAATCTAAATAAATATACATTTGAGTTCCCCTTGGTATGCGCTTCGGATGGGTGGTAATTTTGCCGAGTTCGACCTCACTTCGGTGACTCCAGAATTTGCTACGGCTGCTAGGGTTAAACATTTCAAGAGATTCAAGCATCGAGTTGTGAATTGATGGGTATATTCGAACTTAGATGTTGAATTCGAGCTCGTCTGCAAGTTTTTGAAGGATTCGAAGCACAAAAATTTCGGTACTGGAATAGTACCAGTCGACGTCGCGATGAGATAACGATGAGCGAGGTGGGTGATTGTGGTACGATGTGATGGAGATTGGTTTGAGGAGTTCAAGGGTGTTGTCAGTTTGTAAATCGATGGTGAAACAAAGCAGGAATGGCGATTGAAGGAGGCTGAAATGGTGTGTACAGGAGGAGGACGCATCGCAAGTTTTAATTAGGGAAGAAGCGGTTAGCGGGTTTGTTTTCTCGTTGAGCCAGGAGTTGGGCCAAGTTTAGAAAGGAGATGGTAAGGCCTTATAGTAAATAAACCAAGTTATTTAATTTTAAAACATATACGTAACTTGTAAAATGTGTATCTATTTCATACATGATCAGAATTTCGAACGGTTGGATCCGTTGGGATCGTGGGGATGGTGGCTACACCATGGAACTGACGGGGAGTGAAACGAGGCTTGTTACAATTTATAGTGAAATCTATTGTCAGAATCAAATCAAGAGACAATTATTTTAACGACCTGGCTTTTTGGCCGCTCCAAATCGGTAACTAAACCAACTCGAACCGTTCAAAACAACATATTGTTATTGCTTATGAAGTTGAAATATAAATTATCACAGAATCATATACACAGAACACATAATATCTCACAGCGGAAGTAAAAATTTATAAAATATTACATAACTTTAACTTTACAGAATATCAGAGTATAGAATAAATATGGATATAGCGGAAGAAGGAATATAGAACCATACTAATATTTGGCAATAAGCCAAGATGAGCATAACTGCATGACATAGAAGATGGTTGACTAGATCTCCAACAAAACTCAAGCTCTAATAGATAGATCGTCAATCTGCAATACTCGGTCTGACCCGGGCATTTTGCAAGAAATAAAACAAACAAAATACTCGAGTCAGGACTAACAGTCTCATATAAGTGAATTAACTCAAATGAAGTGTCCACTGAAATGTACAATAACTTAAAGGATGTTTGGGATTTCCATCATCTAAGGATCCACGAAACTAATATCTATATAATAGTACGCTATTATTGTAATGTCTATTCAGTAAAGTAAATGTAATGAAAATAGCGTAAGCGGAATTACATTTTTACCCTTACACCGTTTATAATACCGTATTCTATACAGTACCGTAAACCCAACCTAACACGGATGGCATCAGAGGGCACTCTATAGGTACGATACAAATCAAAATTGTATGGGCTCGCTAGGGTAAATGACAAGGCACTCAAGGCAATACCAGGGTAGGATTCTACCAATTGCACTCCCGGACCGCTGGTAACGCATAGCAGCCACTACCGCCCACCTCGGAACACACTCCCATAATCAAAAAGGGCGCCAAAATCATCAACATAGTCATAGAAATGGTATCGAAGAAGTGCGTCCGATCAAAGGTGCTACCTCAATTAGTCACGGTATAGCTCCTGTTTTAGTCATTTCAATTATGACCCGAAGGTCAAGGCCATTTCGTTATCGTTCGCCTTCTTCAATCCAGTAATCACCTCCAAGTCATCATGCTTCATTCCGGATACGTCATCACGTACACAGTTGTTAAAGTGGCCTCGACACTGACAGAGAGTATGCCACTTGCCGACTCCGGTCTCTTTAACAACCAAACGTTTACATTTTCACACCGTGGCCATTAGCTTTGAAATCATATTTTGAGTACCGCAAATCAATTTATTTCGAATATTGCCCCAAAATCAATTCCTCAAATAGTTGGTTCGATTAAGGTTGCAAATTCTACTATTAAAAATTCCTTTGTCGACCACTGGTTTCAAAGTTTTCAACTTCCTCGAAATATCACTATTGCTCGAATTTCTTTATCTCACCCTTTGGATTACTAGACTGGATTGGACATAGCTTTTTTTCGGATTATAAAATAATTTTTAGAAGAATTAAGTTTTGAAAAATAGTATAGTTATATTAAATTTGAAAATAATGTATATGCATATATATACATGTAGTAGGAACTATTATACGGTGTATATAGTTAAAGTAATCGAATTTATTTTATAAAAGAATACTTACAAAATCAAATAATGCGGAAAAATTGCCTTTATAAAATTTATAGTGCTATTAAAAATATTAATCCAATCCAACCTAAATCCAAGTTTCACAATTTCCTTTCTCATCAAAATTTCACCTTTAGATCAAATTCCCTTTTTGTTTAGTTCAAATTCAATGCTTCATGATTCGCGATTTCAAATCATTGTTTGCTTTGGATTACATATCCATTTTTCTTTTATAATAAACCCCAAACAACTTTAACATTAGTTGTAAATCAAAATATGATCCATTAAATTATAACTTGTTAACTAAACCCATATTCACCATGATTTAGATAATCATATTCTTTCATACTTGAACTTAAACACTTCCATTCCGACAAACTTCGTCTTACATTCACGTGGCGAAAATTCATTTGACAAATCATATATTAAAATAAGCTTTGAACATTTCCCAAGTCTTTGCAAATCTTTACATTAAATTATTCAACTCAAAATTTATCATATCATAACGTAAAGTTATGAAAATTCATCTAGATAGATAAAAGTTAAAGTGTTAACTTGAAACCCTCTTTAAAACTTATTTCATATAAATTGGATCCCTTTATAAAAATTCAAGAAAAATTTGCACAAAATTTCTTTTAACTTTTCTTTATGATGTATAGAAAATTTCCTTAAAATTTCAACTTGCCAAAATCGATAAATTATTTAAAATAATTTTATTGATCACGGTGTCCGTATAAAATTTTCTATCCTATGGTCAAGTGATACGGATATTTATCATTTCAATCCGTTCTTTAAAATATTCGAATCTCGGGTATGTATCATTTCAACCCGCATCCCAAATCGATTCGAATATACAGGGGTTCGGGTATGTATCATTTCAACCCGTAATGGTTTCTAATCTAAAGGGGGACTTGCATGATGAGAAAAATAAACCTAACATGTCAAACATACATCCATATCGTGTCATATGATATAATAGTGTGTGTCGCACGTGCACAATCACGAAGCAAACAATTCTAGAGCAACTAACATTTCATTCAACATTTCAATCTTTAATTCACTTAAAAGAAAATGTTAGTCTGTGAGTGAGTAGAAACTCACCTCTCAAGGCTTGGAGACGAATAGGAAACCGACAATGAAACGGAAATGAATGTGATATCCAACACAACGGCTTAAATCGGTTTATATACACATGCACGTAGGTACATGTGTACATAATAAAGTTTGAAATCTTCAAGCATGACGAGACCTGACTCGACTACAAACACTCAAACGACACGGCAATAATTTCCTACATCAAACCCAAGGTAATTTATATTTACCTCCTAATCATTATTATTTTTAAAGGCTGGAACAAGACAAGGTAAAAGAAGAGAAATATATATACCAGAGTTCGCTTAGCATTACATAGTGCAACTGTCTTGCCTCATCCCACTGAAAACTTCCTCTCAGACATTCTGTCGAGCACCTAGAGTGCACACTGAAATGGATACACCTTCGAACCGATTACATTGATGTACTTTGCAGGTGATGAACGAGCTGAGGCTCCTTGGATAGCGGCCAACATGGCGGCTACTGGTGCCTAACAATGCCCGATTTTGGGTGGATGGCAGGCTCTGGTGGGTCTCGAGTTCTCCAGCGTCGAAGCGAAGGGGGAGTCCGAACTATCGATGGCCATGGGAAAGACGGGTTCGCGGTTGCACTGTGGAGGCCTAGAGGTGGCATCCGAAATTGAGGATGAGGTGCTGGTGCTTGGAATAACGACAAGGAGGAATCGATTTCAAATTTTGGGGAGAGGTTCAACCATTTTCGATTTTAGGTTTTATTTTAATTTTTTCCTTTTCTGAATGAAGAGAGAATGAATAAAGGAAGAGAAGAGAGGAAAGGGGACGCGTGGGATCAAGGGAAAAGGAACAACGAGAGTAGCATCCAGGAAATAAGGCAACGTGGAAGAGTTTCCTTAAGCAAGATGGCACGCGTTGGTTTCCATTATAAATAAGTGTCCAAGAAGCTCTTATTTTAATTACACGTATTTATTTACTTTAATATTTTGTTTATATATTTGTCTCCACCCAAGAATATTAAGGTAAGAGGACGAATTGTAGAATATGGGCAAATTTTGAAATGACGACAACCAACTGTTGTATGTATTTTATTTTGGCCAAAATAATTATTCGGTACAACGAACGATCTAATTTCTGAAAACGAAATATGTCGTACTACTTAGAATTCTAATTAATGTTTTCAAGAGAAGTTCGCCGAATTTCAAGGACCATTCCGGTTCGCAAATATTTATTAAATATCTAATTAAAGTAACTGGAATCCATACAATCTTGCCTATTTCCTATGAAATTATTTCATTCACTACGTCCTGCTAGACGCATCTCAAATGTAAAGTTTCATGATTAAATTTACATTTTAAAAAATTTAATATTATTAGCGATATCTCAAATACTGCTACGCAAATCGACCGTAAAATTGATCTGAACAGCGGGAAACTAGAGCGCTTCATTCTACAATTATTTATATTCATACCAAGTAAAATATTCTATTTAAGAGTCAACGTTTTATAACTTAACAATTTTACATTTGTTTCAATCGACAAATTCTAAATTAGTTATCATTTTAAATTCTAAATTGCACTACAACATACATATTGAATTTAAATCTAGAATTCAAATTCATATCTTATAACATAATTCAAGTTTTTTTTTCTAACTCAAATCCTAATTAACTTCGAGATTAAAGACGTCGAAATTATCGGTTCGTTACATTCTCCCCCACTTAGCGCTTTTCGTCCTCGAAAAGGAACGTCGTATGGGTTTACATATATAACATATATAGCTATACATATACCTAGTTCAAAATGTATTTAGAAAGAAAATTAAGTTATAGAAATTTAAAACTCAAAATTTTTCTAACACTCGGATTTACGGAAAATTTCGTCAGCACCTCCTTTGTACGGAGTGCCCGGAAAACTTTACAAATTCAATATATGTCAATATACATCTCATCCACACGATGAGGCATCCCAATATAGAGGAAACAAAGTAAAAGAAACCCAAATGCGATATGTAAACCGAAATGCGTACCTTATTTGGCATTTTAAAGCGTATTTGCATATTTTTATTAGCATTTTGGCGCAAAAGCGGACTCCACGGACAAACCACGCCATTGCAACCTACTAAAACCTCAACAAACAAATGAGAAACATGAAAATATATAATATACATAACCATAGGCAACATATAACATAAATTTACATGACATGGCAATAACAATGAAAATGAAACAAATCGGTTACCATACCAATTCACTACATTCTCATACATAAACTTTTGCATTCTATTTGCATTTCATTCCTTGTTATTTACGTTATTTATATTATGCTTACTAAGTTTATTCTCATTTCAATTCACAAATCTATTGTTAACATCCAAATGCATGTTAATCACTTTTTTTTTCCAACTTTTTACATCTAATTTGTTTGTCATTTATGTTGTTTGAACTTTAATATTTAATTACATATTTATTTATCATTCTAGTTGTTTAGATTTTTAATTTGCTAAACCTTCATTTATTCATTTGTTTAATTACGCAATCAAATGTCATTTCTATGACTAGCGAAATGAAACCACCGAGCATTTCATCCTTGGATGTCGTTATGTGTATGACATTTGGGCAAACACTTTAAGACGGTTCAACTTACATAATTGGTTTAGCGATAACCATTCTGAATGGGAGTCCATCATTTTGCTAACATCTCACAAAACCAATACAGGTAGAGTTCTCTCTTGCACTATCAAAATATTTACAAGTATTATGTGAAAGAAAAAGAACATCATGTTAGCGAATACAAGAATGAGCAGAAGCATATCTTATCAAAAGGAATAAAACATCAAATAATACACAGCATAAACCTGCAGTCAGCTGCATATTCCCCTTAATGATGCCTTTTTTTCCATGCTTTCATTTTTTTTTTGAATTTGCACTGCTTATATTTTCTTTATTGCCCCTTTTTTTCTAATGTCAGCTGCATATTCCCCTTAATGACAGCAGCTGCATTTTTTTTCCTGCTGCTGCACTGCAGCATCCTATATGTTCATTGTTGCTGCCTTACGGCAGCAGCCCCCTCTCTAGCAGTGTCTGTGGCAGCAGCATCTGCTGCCACTCTCTCTCTTTTTTTTCAAGTACAAAATATATTTATTTGAGCTTCACCCAAAAATAAAAGCTGGCAATAAAGTGTGCCTGTTATTCTTCCTTTATTTGTTTACATGGAGAGATTAACCTGTCATCTGGTAGTGTTAATTTGTGGGAGGGAATTAGATGTGTGATGTACATTATGAGTGGTATGTTTTAAGATGTGTAATTGATACTTCAGAGTAGAGAATCAAAGTATACCATCATATGTAAGGGAAAAACTTTTAAATGCTAAAGTTATAAGAAGGTTTGCCTGCTACTTGAAGTTGGCAGTCATTTCAAAATTAAACTTCATTTATTATTCCCAAATCCCTGTTTGCTTTTGCAAAACAATCATGCAATAATCTCCTTCTTCATATTACTAAGTATTACAATAATGTTAATTTTAACATTGTCATTCTTGAAATAACTTGGTTACTGGCAGAATTTCATTTTGTAATACCTATGAATTCAATGAATTCATTTGTACAAATTTTATTTAAATTCTTTCAGATAGCAAAAATTAAATTCAGAACATATATGTTTGTCTTAAAGTAAGTTCACCACTTTAGTTAACATCCCAAAATTGAAATATTTCTCTTCCTAAATCCATGTCAAATTTATACAAAATTTCTATTTCTCTTTCGTTTCGGCAAAATAATTTTATTCGCTCTTAGCACCCAACCTGCTTGTAAAGTACATTTTAATTCTATTATCTTATAAATCTAATTCGTATCACTTCTAAGATTCAATTACTTCTACAAAATATAGGAGGCATAGGTTGCTTTAATTATAGCTATAAAATCCCATAAATCTCATAGGTTCGGAATATATAAACTTTTATGCATATGCTAATTTATTTTATTTATTCAAATCCAAATTTTTATTTCTAACTAAAATTTCACATTATTTCAAAATAATGTTTCAATTATAAATTCGACGTCTTAACTGAAATTATTTATTCATCCCACTTTCGAAACTGGAAAAATAAATTCAAATGATGCTGTAGTCATCACAAGATTTATTCCCAAGAATCTAGAGTGAAATTTTATACCTATCTAGTACGTATAGGACTTTGTATATAGGTTAGCTAGGCGTATATCCCAAAATTCTTCACGTACTCAATAGTCCGATTTTTGGCATCACTGCATATTTGAACCACTTCTCCTTAAAGTAAAGGCATATTGGAATTCCTATTTAAAATTTTCTAGTTATACACCGAAATGGTATATTTCAAACATATCTTGTTATATCAATTACAAGCAGGGAATTTATTTATTTTCTCACTTATTTGTTTTGTCATATTTTGATTACAGTTTCTTTTAGCATTTTAGGTTTCAAATACACATTATTTCCAAAGCCTTAAAGTTCAGTGTTTGTTTTATTCTTATGTGACCCTATATAATTTACACAAGTCGCTATCCTCTATTCTTATAATATCAAATTGCTGCTTTCCAATTTAGAACAAAGTTTAGGATTTTCACTATGACTTTATTATTTTCATGGTCATTTTAGAATTTAACCAAGTCATCATTTTTTTTCAATTCACAAATCCCACATGTATAAAATTTTCCTTAATATAGCTTCATGGGTTCACATATGTTCTGATCAAGGAAATTTCATTAATATAGGGGTATAAATTCACATATAACACAATGCATTGTATTTCCAATTCAACTAAGAAATTAACACTTAGTTGTTTATCCCAGTTTATTTATATTCTCAATCCGTAATCTAATTCGCTTCGACCAAGTTAGATTATAATTTAGGAGCTGCACAAACGGACGAATCCAATCAATAGGATTTGTCCAGGATCGATTAGAAATATTAAGGAAGTTTCAAGATCTAGGAACAACCGACTCCAGATTCCTAAGATGGGACAAATACGATCGAGACTCGGATTCGGAAAATTCTAACTTAGGAAGGATCCCGCAGAAGGACGAGTTCAAAGGAACGGGATTTAAACAAGGATATATATATAAAACAAGGCTAAATTTTCAAATTATTCTTATAAAAAAATCCTTTTAAAAAAATCCTTTTTAAATCATTTAAAATATTTTCTATTTTCCAAAATACGCTCTCTTGGTAGGATTCCAAGATGATTTCACTCATCCTAGAGTATTTCTACTCTATCTCTAACGAGTGTTTCAACCCCATAAGCTAAGCTTTGTATAACCAAAGCTCTGATACCACGTTTTAACGACCTGGCTTTTTGACCGCTCCAAATCGGTAACTAAACCAACTTGAACCGTTCAAAACGACATATTGTTATTGCTTATGAAGTTGAAATATAAATCATCACAGAATCATATACACAGAACACATAATATCTCACAGCAGAAGTAAAAATTTATAAAATATTACATAACTTTAACTTTACAGAATATCAGAGTATAGAATAAATATGGATACAGCGGAAGAAGGAATATAGAACCATACTAATATTTGGCAATAAGCCAAGATGAGCATAACTGCATGACAAAGAAGATGGTTGACTGGATCTCCAACAAAACTCAAGCTCTAACAGATAGATCGTCAATCTGCAACACTCGGTCTGACCCGGGCATTTTGCAAGAAATAAAACAAACAAAATACTCGAGTCAGGACTAACAGTCTCATATAAGTGAATTAACTCAAATGAAGTGTCCACTGAAATGTACAATAACTTAAAGGATGTTTGGGATTTCCATCCTCTAAGGATCCGCGAAACTAATATCTATATAATAGTACGCTATTATTGTAATATCTATTCAGTAAAGTAAATGTAATGAAAATAGCGTAAGCGGAATTACATTTTTACCCTTACACCGTTTATAATACCGTATTCTATACAGTACCGTAAACCTAACCTAACACGGATGGCATCAGAGGGCACTCCATAGGTACGATACAAATCAAAATTGTATGGGCTCGCTAGGGTAAATGACAAGGCACTCGAGGCAATACTAGGGTAGGATTCTACCAATTGCACTCCCGGACCGGTGGTAACGCATAGCAGCCACTACCGCCCACCTCGGAACACACTCCCATAATCAAAAAGGGCGCCCAAATCATCAACATAGTCATAGAAATGGTATTGAAGAAGTGCGTCCGATCAAAGGTGCTACCTCAATTAGTCACGGTATAGCTCCTGTTTTAGTCATTTCAATTATGACCTGAAGGTCAAGGCCATTTCGTTATCGTTCGCCTTCTTCAATCCAGTAATCACCTCCAAGTCATCATGCTTCATTCCGGATACGTCATCACGTACACAATTGTTAAAGTGGCATCGGCACTGACAGAGTGTATGCCACTTGCCGACTCCGGTCTCTTTAACAACCAAACGTTTACATTTTCACACCATGGCCATTAGCTTTGAAATCATATTTCGAGTACCGAAAATCAATTTATTTCGAATATTGCCCCAAAATCAATTCCTCAAATAGTTGGTTCGATTAAGGTTGCAAATTCTACTATTAAAAATTCCTTTGTCGACCATTGGTTTCAAAGTTTTCAACTTCCTCGAAATATCACTATTGCTCGAATTTCTTTATTTCACCCTTTGGATTACTAGACTGGATTGGACATAGCTTTTATTCGGATTATAAAATAATTTTTAGAAGAATTAAGTTTTGAAAAATAGTATAGTTATATTAAATTTGAAAATAATGTATATGCATATATATACATGTAGTAGGAACTATTATACGGTGTATATAGTTAAAGTAATCGAATTTATTTTATAAAAGAATACTTACAAAATCAAATAATGCGGAAAAATTGCCTTTATAAAATTTATAGTGCTATTAAAAATATTAATCCAATCCAACCTAAATCCAAGTTTCACAATTTCCTTTCTCATCAAAATTTCACCTTTAGATCAAATTCCCTTTTTGTTTAGTTCAAATTCAATGCTTCATGATTCGCGATTTCAAATCATTGTTTGCCTTGGATTACATATCCATTTTTCTTTTATAATAAACCCCAAACAACTTTAACATTAGTTGTAAATCAAAATATGATCCATTAAATTATAACTTGTTAACTAAACCCATATTCACCATGATTTAGATAATCATATTCTTTCATACTTGAACTTAAACACTTCCATTCCGACAAACTTCGTCTTACATTCACGTGGCGAAAATTCATTTGACAAATCATATATTAAAATAAGCTTTGAACATTTACCAAGTCTTTGCAAATCTTTACATTAAATTATTCAACTCAAAATTTATCATATCATAACGTAAAGTTATGAAAATTCATCTAGATAGATAAAAGTTAAAGTGTTAACTTGAAACCCTCTTTAAAACTTATTTCATATAAATTGGATCCCTTTATAAAAATTCAAGAAAAATTTGCACAAAATTTCTTTTAACTTTTCTTTATGATGTACAGAAAATTTCCTTAAAATTTCAACTTGCCAAAATCGATAAATTATTTAAAATAATTTTATTGATCACGGTGTCCGTATAAAATTTTCTATCCTATGGTCAAGTGATACGGATATTTATCATTTCAATCCGTTCTTTAAAATATTCGAATCTCGGGTATGTATCATTTCAACCCGCATCCCAAATCGATTCGAATATACAGGGGTTCGGGTATGTATCATTTCAACCCGTAATGGTTTCTAATCTAAAGGGGGACTTGCATGATGAGAAAAATAAACCTAACATGTCAAACATACATCCATATCGTGTCATATGATATAATAGTGTGTGTCGCACGTGCACAATCACGAAGCAAACAATTCTAGAGCAACTAACATTTCATTCAACATTTCAATCTTTAATTCACTTAAAAGAAAATGTTAGTCTGTGAGTGAGTAGAAACTCACCTCTCAAGGCTTGGAGACGAACAGGAAACCGACAATGAAACGGAAATGAATGTGATATCCAACACAACGGCATAAATCGGTTTATATACACATGCACGTAGGTACATGTGTACATAATAAAGTTTGAAATCTTCAAGCATGACGAGACCCGACTCGACTACAAACGCTCAAACGACACGGCAATAATTTCCTACATCAAACCCAAGGTAATTTATATTTACTTCCTAATCATTATTATTTTTAAAGGCTGGAACAAGACAAGGTAAAAGAAGAGAAATATATATACCAGAGTTCGCTTAGCATTACATAGTGCAACTGTCTTGCCTCATCCCACTGAAAACTTCCTCTCAGACATTCTGTCGAGCACCTAGAGTGCACACTGAAATAGATACACCTTCGAACCGATTACATTGATGTACTTTGCAGGTGGTGAACAAGCTGAGGCTCCTTGGATAGCGGCCAACATGGCGACTACTGGTGCCTAACAATGCCCAATTTTGGGTGGATGGCAGGCTCTGGTGGGTCTCGAGTTCTCCAGCGTCGAAGCGAATGGGGAGTCCGAACTATCGATGGCCATGGGAAAGACGAGTTCACGGTGGCACTGTGGAGGCCTCGAGGTGGCATCCGAAATTGAGGATGAGGTTGTGGTGCTTGGAACGACGACAAGGAGGAATCGATTTCAAATTTTAGGGAGAGGTTCAACCATTTTCGATTTTAGGTTTTATTTTAATTTTTTCCTTTTCTGAATGAAGAGAGAATGAATAAAGGAAGAGAAGAGAGGAAAGGGGACGCGTGGGATCAAGGGAAAAGGAACAACAAGAGTAGCATCCAGGAAATAAGGCAACGTGGAAGAGTTTCCTTAAGCAAGATGGCACGCGTTGGTTTCCATTATAAACAAGTGTCCAAGAAGCTCTTATTTTAATTACACGTATTTATTTACTTTAATATTTTATTTATATATTTGTCTCCACCCAAGAATATTAAGGTAAGAGGATGAATTGTAGAATATGGGCAAATTTTGAAATGACGACAACCAAGTGTTGTATGTATTTTATTTTGGCCAAAATAATTATTCGGTACAACGAACGATCTAATTTCTGAAAACGAAATATGTCGTACTACTTAGAATTCTAATTAATGTTTTCAAGCGAAGTTCGCCGAATTTCAAGGACCATTCCGGTTCGCAAATATTTATTAAATATCTAATTAAAGTAACTGGAATCCATACAATCTTGCCTATTTCCTATGAAATTAATTCATTCACTACGTCCTGCTAGACGCATCTCAAATGTAAAGTTTCATGATTAAATTTACATTTTAAAAAAATTAATATTATTAGCGATATCTCAAATACTGCTACGCAAATCGACCGTAAAATTGATCTGAACAGCGGGAAACTAGAGCGCTTCATTCTACAATTATTTATATTCATACCAAGTAAAATATTCTATTTAAGAGTCAACGTTTTATAACTTAACAATTTTACATTTGTTTCAATCAACAAATTCTAAATTAGTTATCATTTTAAATTCTAAATTGCACTACAACATACATATTGAATTTAAATCTAGAATTCAAATTCATATCTTACAACATAATTTAAGTTTTTTTTCTAACTTAAATCCTAATTAACTTCGAGATTAAAGACGTCGAAATTATCGGTTCGTTACAATTATCGTTATTTAACGATGATAGTCCAATGTGAATAAAACTCACCAACTCTGATCAGTTCATATTCTTCTAATGTATATTTAGAACTGTTAAATGATGACCGATTGTTGTGTGATAACTGATTGGTTGAATTGTATGCGTATTGTTTGAAATCATAGATAATGATATATATATATATATATATATATATATTGTCAATCGAATATTGATTCTGTTTATCAGAATATTTTATACTAGTGTTGTTTAACATCTGGGAAGCAGGGAAACAAGTCGGAGGAATCCAACTAGATTCCTCAACATTTATTTTACTGTTATTCACGTATGTTAATATATGGTGTGATATATAATCTGCTGTTGATTTTGTGTGTTTGAACGATATTTATCATTGTGATATGGTAGGTTAAATACCATAAGAAATACCAGAATGTAGTAAGGGGATTTTTCAAAATTGATTTTGAAAATAGATTATTTATATAAAATCAATGGATTTTATATATAAAAGAAAAAGGATTTCATAAAAGAAAATAATTTGAAAATCAAAGGAATATATTTGTAAAAGAAAATAAAGAAATATATTCATATAAAAAATATAGAGGAAATATATTTGTCAAACAAATAGAGTAGAGATATTAAGGGAACGTTGTAGAACATTTACAATATAGATTAAATGATATTATTTATTTATTTAAGGAAAATAAATAGAATAAAGGATTTATTTATTTAAGGAATAAATAAATAGAATAAAGAAATATTTATTTAGAAAATATATAGAATTATAAAGGAATTATTTATTTAGAAAATAAATACGATATTATAAAATGAATTAGAGTTAATTAATTAGAGTTAATTAATTTGAGTTAATCAAAAGGAGTTAATCGAATATAATGTATTCGAATAGAGTTAGGGGAGTAAATCGAATATAGTTTATTCGAAAGAAGTTAAGTGAAACAGAGTTAATCAAATAGGGTTAATCAAATAGAGTTAAGAATATAGAGTAAACAGAAATTAGAAACTGACTAGAATTAGTAAGTTGAATGGTTTCCTGAGTATCGATCTGATGTCGGTTTCGGCCTTCGGGGTTTATACTTAGGAATTTGTTCTCTTGTTAGTTTATAGTTAGAATCTGATAGATGTGGAAGAATAGTGATACATAAATAAGTTATGGAAATGTTTTCCAGTGTTGACGTATATTTCCTAAACATAGAAAATAAGGAAATATGGATATATATATGTAGATATATATATATGATGGATGATTGATTGATAGAATTTCCAATTGGAAATAATATCATTGTTTGCACACATGTTTTTCTTTGATAGTTAAATCACAGACTATCGAAGTTTTGACCATTTTAACATTGTTAATATGGAGAGACCGGTTGGATTATTATCCAAAGAACCACTCTGTATTGGCATAAGCATTGCGAATAATATATGCCAAAGAAAATTGTAGACGGAGTAAAGTGCAAGGGCTATTGTATAAGTCTTAGATAACAGTGTCTAAGATGGATGTATTGAATAGTGCCTTCGGTTCATCCTGTTCCTGGATGACTTGTATGGACGGATGTCTGACAGAGTATTTCCAAACGATCACGTATATTGATTTCTCCAACCGTACCAAGAGTGGAAGCGGAGAAGGAAACTTCTTTTAGCTAACACATAATGTATGGTTGAGGACATCAATCGGTGATTTGATCAATTTGACGATGTGGCATTCAAAGTGAATCTGGTGTGATGATAAAGCGTAACCTCAAGCCTCATCAACCGGTAAATGAAAGAAATCGGGCAGGCATCATGGCTAAGTTGGTCGCTCCGAAGTAGGATGTATAATCACCTGATCTAGAGTTTCATTTACTTCTCAAAAATCTATTGTTGATGTTGTCCCATTCGGGAAACGGTTGCTGATCCCAACCGTTGGTGATATACATTCGATACACTCAAGCAAAATGAGTGGTCGGTCATGTGTGGCCGGGTTGCAAGATGTTCTTGTTGAACCCAGTGTATTCCTTTCTAGAGGTACACTAGTGAAAGGTGGTTCCATACCTTGTCATAGTTGGAAATCCATTACCCAATACGTGCTTGCAGTTTTGATTGTATACTATATATGTAGAACGTGAGATGAAAGCATTTCTGCTAGATGATTATTATATTGTGGTTGATAGACATTATTATAATATCAAAAGGTTTTGATATAAAGATATTTTGCATTCTCATAAGGGAAAAACCCGTTCCGTTATACGGCGTGGTCTTATGAGATATCGTTTAATGACTCAACTGTTTTTAAACTGTTTTACTCATACCAGTCCCATGACTGACCCGGAGTTTATTTTTTTTGTTTTCCCTAAACTCTTGGGTGCCCAATTTCGTACTGGCAGTCAAGTAGTCAGGAATTTACAGATACTTTAAGAACTGGAGCAGGAGGCTTCAGAATCATATAGCTATAGTTATTTCTGCTATGTTGTAAGTGTTGTACTTAGATAATGATGTATATTCAAGTACAGATGTATATTTCAAGTTATTATATATATATTATATGTTATTCATTTCGCTGTGTGGTTCGTGTTACTCTGATGTTGTGTTCTTCTTCTTCTATTCTAAGTTTCTATCATATCTTTCCTCACCCTCTAATTTCTTTCTATTAATTTCCCGATTTTCTGTTTAATTTGGGGTTGGACTTGTGTTTTTGGTCAGCTCAAATTGGACCGGATTTTCGGGTCATTACAGTTGGTATCAGAGCTTAAGTTAAGAATTTCCTTGGCTCTGTGGCGTGACTCAGTAGAGATGGGGTTAGAAATACCCTAGATTGAGTTGAGTGTATATATACAAGTGAACGTATTTGTTATTTTATATAAAAATTTGTTTTATATTGTGGAGATTCATGGGTTGAGTTGTTTATGGATTCTGGTCGATCAGTTTGATCCATTGTATCGGTAGGAGTTTATAAACACTCGAATACGATGGGTCGTCACGATATGTTTTGAAAAGAGGGTAAATTAAAATAAGTTTACCCAAGGTATATCTTGATATAGAGAAGATATATATATCAAAATTAGAATATAATGGATATACTGGTTGTTATTATAATCGAGTAAAGATTATAAATTAAATGGTTATGTAAATAACCAATCAAAATTCATATAAGTGAAATATGTGAAATCAGATGAGTTAAATCTGAAATTTTTACCAGAAATTGAATTAAAATTCTAGAGAATTGGATAAGTGTTTGTAAATGGATTTGGAAGGAAAATTTAAGATCCTGGGAGATTGTAAATTGTTTTACAAGCAGTATGAATAATATTTTGAAATGAATTTCAAAGTGGAAATGTTTAGAAATGGTTTTATAGTATTGAACTCACTTCGATCGCTGGAAAATAGATTTTGATGATGACAGCTACATCATCAGTATTCATTTTCGAGTTGTAAGTGACGAATTACTACCAGACATACTGTTTTGAAATTGTTTTGGGAAAGACAAGTTGTGTTGAATTTCAAAATGGGATTTATAATATAGATTTGAATATAGAATTTGAATAAAGAGAATTCAAATAGAATTGAATATAGGAATTCAACGGGAGTTTGAATATATGAAATTAAATGGAATTGAAATAGAGTTTGAACATAGAAATTCAAATGGAATTTGAATATAGAATTCAAATGGAATTCAAATATAGGATTTGAATATATAGAATTTGAATATAGAATTCAAATGGAATTTAAACTATAGAATTTGATATATAGAATTTGAATAATAGAATTTGATATATAGAATTTGAATATATAGAATTTGAATAAAATTTAAATAGAAATTGAATAGAATTAACTAAGTCGAAGAGGAATTAGTTAATCGAGTTTTGAATTTGAAGTTGAACTTTGAAAGGTGAATTGGATTTGTAAATGGATATTCGAAATCGAATATAGAACTTAAAATTGAATTTTGATTCAAATTAGTTAATAAGCAAGTTAAAATATATTTGAACATGTCATGTTCAAATATAAAAGTGAAATAGACTAAAGAGTTAATTAACAAATTAATTAATGAATTGAGTTAAAACGATCAGGTATAGTTAAAATAGATTGGGCAAGTATAAATATACTTGAGATATGTATGGATAAGGTATGAAGGTATATAAATAGAATGCTCGACAAAAAGGTATGTATTTAATTCATATATGAGATTTTATGCGCCGTATTGGCTAGCCGCTTGGCTTTTTCTTTTTCTTTTAGATTGGTGAGGGCCATGGGAGGCTATTTGAAATATCCCGATGCTCATGGTACAAAAGAGGTTATGGCGAATTTTTCGGGGAATTTAAGGAGTTAGAATATTTTTAAGATAACTTGATAGTTAGAAATCAACGTATCGATATATATAGAAGTCGATAAGGAAACGAACTTAGAAATAGTATAGTAAAATCAAAAAGGAAGACTAAGAATAAAATCTAGTAAGAATAGAAAGAGGAATCATATACGTGTTTAAAAGAGAATAAGTAGTTGTATGATATTGATTATTCGAGTAAGTAGCCATATCTGTTTTGACGTTATTAATGTTATTCAGTCAAGGTCTGAAAGGTAGTTATACCCCAGCTTGATTGATTTCATTATTAACAAATAAATAGTAAGATTTCAGGCTCGAAAATCAATGTTGAATAAGAGTTAGTTGAATATAGTATTTGGGTTGTCGTAACGTTGTTTTACACAACATCCGTTTTAACCCAAATAAGTGTAAGCTTGGAAATATAATAAAGAATATTTCCTAAGTATAGAAATAAACGAGATCGGAAAATAGATAAGTAATTGGAATATTTTCCAATTATAAATAGCATATATTTTCTAAAGTTTAGAAAATAAAGGAAGGCGATATTCGGAAATGTTTTCCAAATAACATAAAAGGCCAATATGGTTATTGAGAATATTTGGTTAACAAATATTGATAAAGAAAGGGAGAAGTGATTTAACTAATGGAATATTAATTAAGGGCTCAATGACATGTTCAAAAGGAAAATTTTGATTTTTGAAAAGAGTAAACTGTTTAAAAACTCTCAGGAAAGACTGTTTGAATTAAAAACAAATTTAACAGAAATTTGTGAAAGCAAATTTGAATTGAAGTAAAGCCAGTAAAGTGGTAACTGAGATTGAATTAAAATGATATCAAGACAAATTGGATTGTGATATTCAAATTTGAAGTGTAATGTGATAATCAAGTTGAGAGTTGGGGATCAAGAACGAAACTCGAGTTGAATTGGGATATGGCTTGGTTGAAAACGAATGGTTGTGTTGGAGATAAAACTGATTTGGAGTTTGATTGGCATGACATTGGTATATGCTGAATTGATAACAGGTGGAAAGGAGGTAATGATATGCCGACAAAAAGGTACAAGTTTATATTTCTATCGGATATAAGATTTATGAGCCGAATTGGCAACTCGCTTGGCTGTTTGATTTTCTTTTGGGATGGAGATTGCCTAGAGAGGCGAGTTGGAGTTTGACCTATTGACCAGTACAAAGGAGGTGCTGGCGAAATTTTTCGAAAAGTTAAGGAGTTAGAAAATTTTCAGGATTTTTGAAAAATTTCGTTGATACGAATTAATTAATAATTTAATTGAAATTAAATTTGGTTCAGTTGAAACTGAAGTTAAGAAGTGAACAAATATGTTCTAATCAGTCGATAGGGTCGTCCTCTACTTTTTAGCAATTTCGAGGACGAAATCATTTTAAGTGGGGAAGATTGTAATGACCCGCATTGGCAGAGGTTTTATAATTAATTTATTTAATTCTATAAATAGTGATATAGTAAATTAAATGGTGGTTTAATTAAATAATGGTGAATATTTAATTAAAATAATAATAGAATAATATATTTAATTTAGAAATAATAAAAAATAGTGGAATTCACAATATAGTGTGAATTGGATTATTTAAAATATATTGTTCAGCTTAGAGTTGAATTATATGAACAAATATATTCAATCGACGACAGTTGAACGTAGAATTGTGATATAATTATAATCGAGCTCAAAATGGCGCTGCAGTTCGTAAATTGACGATTCGAACTTCAACTGAATGTACATGATACGTTTTAAGCCGGATTTCTGTGAAACAAGAAACGTGTGGAGCTGGTGGAGTATATCTTTCTAGTGGAAGAGAAAAATCAGGATTTCGTCATGTAGATTTTGATTTACGTCCAAATCAAATTTTAGAAAAGTCGCTGTGGAATTCCTTTATAATTTATAAAGGAATTATTTATATTTTAAAAAGGAATTTCAATATAAATCGAATATCGGGTTGACCCAGATTTGAAATATCAAGTTAGAAATTCATAAAGGAATATTCTAGAGCTGTATGGTATTCCACTGTGAATATATACAATAATATTTATTTATTAATATTATATTTAATTATATTTAAATATATTTATATATTTAAATGGTCTATTCAGCGCTTTAAAAATAGCCACTTTTGCAAATGAAGTCGGAATTCGACGAAACTAATTTTGTCGGATCTGCAATGTCAAATAGTTGTTAGATTTCCAATTTCGTGATTTTTAGAGTCAGTGTGTGGTCATACGGATTTTTAGAGTGAGAAACAATCAGTATTTTGATAGTTAAAAATACGCTGTGTGAACATACGGAGTCGGAATTCGACGAAACCTGTTTCGTTGGGACCGTAATGTCGAACTCTAACTACATGTCCTGTTTGGTGATTTTTGGATATCGTATGCGGTCGCAGTGATTTTTAAGGACCAAGAACGAATATAAACAGATAAATAAAATATAAAATAAAAACATAAAAATATCCTAACTATTTTCTCTGGTAACAAACAGGCCACACGCCCTTTTGTCTCAGCCACTACTTAGAAATGGCAACCACACTTCCACGTTTCAAATTCAAACTCTATAAAACACAAGAATGCAGAAAGTAAATACAAAAGAAAAATCAAATAAAAATCCAACTCAAATCCTAAAATCGAAATAAATATACACCCGAGTTCCCCTTGGGTTGCGCTTCGGATGGGTGGTAATTTTGCCGAGTTCGACCTCACTTCGGTGACTCCAGTTTTTGCTGCGGCTTCTAGGGTTAAACATTTCAAGAGATTCAAGCATCAAGTTGTGAATTGATGGGTATATTCGAACTTAGATGTTGAAATCGAGCTCTCCTGCAAGTTTTTGAAGGATTCGAGGCACAAAAATTTCGGTACTGGAACAGTACCAGTCGACGTCGCGGTGAGATAACGATGAGCAAGGTGGGTGATTGTGGTACGATGTGATGGAGATTGGTTTGAGGAGTTCAAGGGTGTTGTCGGTTTGTAAATCGATGGTGAAATGAAGCAGGAATGGCCATGGAAGGAGGCTGAAATGGTGTGTACAGGAGGAGGACGGATCGCAAGTTTTAATTAGGGAAGAAGGGGTTAGCGGGTTTGTTTTCTCGTTGGGCCAGGAGTTCGGCCAAGTTTAGAAAGGAGATGGTAAGGCCTTATAGTAAATAAACCAAGTTATTTAATTTTAAAACATATACGTAACTTGTAAAATGTGTATCTATTTCATACATGATCAGAATTTCAAACGGTTGGATCCGTTGGGATCGAGGGGACGATGGCTACACCATGGAACCGACGGGGAGTGAAACGAGGCTTGTTTCAATTTATAGTGAAATCAATTTTTAGAATCAAATCAAGAGACAATTATCGTTATTTAACTATGATGGTCCAATGTGAGTAAAACTCACCACCTCTGATCAGTTCATATTCTTCTAACGTATATTTAGAACTATTAAATGATGACTGATTGTTGTGTGTTAACTGATTGGTTGAATTATATGCGTATTGTTTGAAATTATAGATAACGATATATATATATATATATTGTCAATCGAATATTGATTCTGTTTATTAGAATATTTTATACTAGTGTTGTTTAACATCTGTGATGCAGGGAAACAGGTCGGAGGAATCCAACTGGATTCCTCAACATTTATTTTACTGTTATTCACGTATGTTGATATATGGTGTGATATATAATCTGCTGTTGATTTTGTGTGTTTGGACGATATTTATCGTTGTGATATGGTATGTTAAATACCATAAGAAATACCAGAATGTAGTAAGGGGATTTTTCAAAGTTGATTTTGAAAATAGATTATTTATATAAAATCAATGGATTTTATATATAAAAGAAAAAGGATTTCATAGAAGAAAATAATTTGAAAATCAAAGGAATATATTTGTAAAAGAAAATAAAGGAATATATTCGTAAAACGAATATAGAGGAAATATATTTGTCAAACAAATAGAATAGAGATATAAAGGGAACATTGTAGAACATTTACAATATAGATTAAATGAGATTATTTATTTATTTAAGGAAAATAAATAGAATAAAGGATTTATTTATTTAGGGAATAAATAAATAGAATAAAGAAATATTTATTTAGAAAATATATTGAATTATAAAGGAAATATTTATTTAGAAAATAAATACGATATTATAAAAGGAATTAGAGTTGATTAATTAGAGTTAATTATTAGAGTTAATTAGTTAGAGTTAATCAAGGAGAGTTAATTAATCAGTTAGAGTTAATCAAAAGGAGTTAATCGAATATAATGTATTCGAATAGAGTTAGGGGAGTAAATCGAATATAGTTTATTCGAAAGAAGTTATGTGAAACAGAGTTAATCAAATAGGGTTAATCAAATAGAGTTAAGAATATAGAGTTAAATAGAAATTAGAAACTGACTAGAATTAGTAAGTTGAATGGTTTCCTGATTATCGATCTGATGTTGGTTTCAGCCTTCGGGGTTTATACTTAGGAAGTTGTTCTCTTGTTAGTTTATAGTTAGAATCTGATAGATGTGGAAGAATAGTGATACATAAATAAGTTATGGAAATGTTTTCCATTGTTAACGTATATTTCCTAAACATAGAAAATAAGGATATATATATATATATATGATTGATGATTGATTGATAGAATTTCCAATTGGAAATAATATCATTGTTTGCACACGTGTTTTTCTTTGATAGTTAAATCACAGACTATCGAAGTTTTGACCATTTTAACGTTGTTAATATGGAGAGACCGGTTGGATTATTATCCAAAGAACCACTCTGTATTGGCATAAGCGTTGCGAATCATATATGCCAAAGAAAATTGTAGACGGAGTAAAGTGCAAGGGCTATTGTATAAGTCTTAGATAACAGTGTCTAAGATGGATGTATTGAATAGTGCCTTCGGTTCATCCTGTTCCTGGATGACTTGTATGGACGGATGTCTGACAGAGTATTTCCAGACGATCACATATATTGATTTCTCCAACCGTACCAAGAGTGGAAGCGGAGAAGGAAACTTCTTTTAGCTAACCCATAATGTATGGTTGAGGATGTCAATCGGTGATTTGATGGATTTGACGATGTGGCATTCAAAGTGAATCTGGTGTGATGATAAAGCGTAACCTCAAGCCTCATCAACCGGTAAATGACAGAAATCGGGCAGGCAGCATGGCTAAGTCGGTCGCTCCGAAGTAGGGTGTATAATCACCTGATCTAGAGTTTCATTTACTTCTCAAAAATCTATTGTTGATGTTGTCCCATTCGGGAAACGGTTGCTGATCCCAACCGTTGGTGATATACATTCGATACACTCAAGCGAAATGAGTGGTCGGTCATGTGTGGCCGGGTTGCAAGATGTTCTTGTTGAACCCAGTGTATTCCTTTCTAGAGGTACACTAGCGAATGGTGGTTCCATACCTTGTCATAGTTGGAAAGCCATTACCCAATACGTGCTTGCGGTTTTGATTGTATACTATATATGTAGAACGTGAGATGAAAGCGTTTCTGCTAGATGATTATTATATTGTGGTTGATAGACATTATTATAATATCAAAAGGTTTTGATACAAAGATATTTTGGATTCTCATAAGGGAAAAACCCGTTTCGTTATACGGCGTGGTCTTATGAGATATCGTTTAATGACTCAACTGTTTTTAAACTGTTTTACTCATACCAGTCCCATGACTGACCCGGAGTTTATTTTGTTTGTTTTCCCTAAACTCTTGCGTTCCCAATTTCGTACGGGCAGTCAAGTAGTCAGGAATTTACAGATACTTGAAGAACTGGAGCAGGAGGCTTCAGAATCATATAGCTATAGTTATTTCCGCTGTGTTGTAAGTGTTGTACTTTGATAATGATGTATATTCAAGTACAGATGTATATGTTATATATATTACATGTTATTCGTTCCGCTGTGAGGTTCGTGTTACTCTGATGTTGTGTTCTTCTTCTTCTTCTATTCTAAGTTTCTATCTTATCTTTCCTCACCCTCTAATTTCTTTCTATTAATTTCCTGATTTTCAGTTTAATTTGGGGTTGGACTTGTATTTTTGGTCAGCTCAAATTGGACCAGATTTTCGGGTCATTACAGTTGGTATCAGAGCTTAAGTTAAGAATTTCCTTGGCTCTGTGGCATGACTCAGTGGAGATGGGGTTAGAAATACCCTAGATTGAGTTGAGTGTATATATACGAGTGAACGTATTTGTTATTTGATATAAAAATTTGTTTTATATTGTGGAGATTCATGGGTTGAGTTTTTTATGGATTCTGGTCGATCAGTTTGATCAACTGTATCGGTAGGAGTTTATAAACACTCGAATACGATGAGTCGTCACGATATGTTTTGAAAAGAGGGTAAATTAAAATAAGTTTACCCAACGTATATCTTGATATAGAGAAGATATATATATCAAAATTATAATATAATTGATATACTGGTTGTTATTATAATCGAGTAAAGATTATAAATTAAATGGTTATGTAAATAACCAATCAAAATTCATATAAGTGAAATACGTGAAATCAGATGAGTTAAATCTGAATTTTTTACCAGAAATTGAATTAAAATTCTGGAGTTGGATAAGTGTTTGTAAATGGATTTGGATTAAAAATAAGGAAAATTTAAGATCCTGGGAGATTGTAAATTGTTTTACAAGCAGTATGAATTATATTTTGAAATGAATTTCAAAGTGGAAATGTTTAGAAATGGTTTATAGTATTGAACTCACTTCGATCGCTGGAAAATAAATTTTGATGATGACAGCTGCATCATCAGTATTCATTTTCGAGTTGTAAGTGACGAATTACTACCAGAGATACTGTTTTGAATTTTTTTTTGGGAAAGACGAGTTGTGTTGAATTTCAAAATGGAATTTATAATATAGATTTGAATATAGAATTTGAATAAAGAGAATTCAAATAGAATTGAATATAGGAATTCAAAGGGAGTTTGAATATATGAAATTAAATGGAATTGAAATAGAGTTTGAATATAGAAATTCAAATGGAATTTGAATATAGAATTCAAATGGAATTCAAATATAGGATTTGACTATATAGAATTTGAATATAGAATTCAAATGGAATTTAAACTATAGAATTTGATATATAGAATTTGAATAATAGAATTTGATATATAGAATTTGAATATATAGAATTTGAATAAAATTTGAATAGAAATTGAATAGAATTAACTAAGTCGAAGAGGAATTAGTTAATCGAGTTTTGAATATGCAGTTGAACTTTGAAAGTTGAATTGGATTTGTAAATGGATATTCGAAATCGAATATAGAACTTAAATTTGAAATTTGGATTCAAATTAGTTAATAAGCAAGTTAAAATATATTTGAACATGTCATGTTCAAATATAAAAGTGAAATAGACTAAAGAGTTAATTAACAAATTAATTAACGAATTGAGTTAAAATGATCGGGTATAGTTAAAATAGATTGGGCAAGTATAAATATACATGAGATAGGTATGGATAAGGTATGAAGGTATATAAATAGAATGCTCGACAAAAAGGTATGTATTTAATTCATATATGAGATTTTATGCGCCGTATTGGCTAGCCGCTTAGCTTTTTCTTTTTCTTTTGGATTGGTGAGGGCCATGGGAGGCTATTTGAAATATCCCGATGCTCTTGGTACAAAGGAGGTTATGGCGAATTTTTACGGGAATTTAAGGACTTAGAATATTTTTAAGATAATTTGATAGTTAGAAATCAATGTATCGATATATGTAGAAGTCGATAAGGAAACGAACTTAGAAATAGTATAGTAAAATCAAAAAGGAAGACTAAGAATTAAATCTAGTAAGAATAGAAAGAGGAAGCATATACGTGTTTAAAAGTGAATAAGTAGTTGTATGATATTGATTATTCGAGTAAGTAGCCATATCTGTTTTGACGTTATAAATGTTATTCAGTCAAGGTCTGAGAGGTAGTTATACCCCAACTTGATTGATTTAATTATTAACAAATAAATAGTAAGATTTCAGGCTCGAAGATCAATGTTGAATAAGAGTTAGTTGAATATAGTATTTGGGTTGTCGTAACGATGTTTTACACAACATCCGTTTTAACCCAAATAAGTGTAAGCTTGGAAATATAATAAAGAATATTTCCTAAGTATAGAAATAAACGAGATCGGAAAAGAGATAAGTAATTGGAATATTTTCCAATTATAAATAGCATATATTTTCTAAAGTTTAGAAAATAAAGGAAGGCGATATTCGGAAATGTTTTCCAAATAACATAAAAGGCCAATATGGTTATTGAGAATATTTGGTTAACAAATATTGATAAAGAAATGGAGAAGTGATTTAACTAATGGAATGTTAATTAAGGGCTCAATGACATGTTCAAAAGGAAAATTTGATTTTTGAAAAGAGTAAACTGTTTAAAAACTCCCAGGAAAGACTGTTTGAATTAAAAACAAATTTAATAGAAATTTGTGAAAGAAAATTTGAATTGAAGTAAAGCCAGTAAAGTGGTAACTGAGATTGAATTAAAATGATATCAAGACAAATTGGATTGTGATATTCAAATTTGAAGTGTAATGTGATAATCAAGTTAAGAGTTGGGGATCAAGAATGAAACTCGAGTTGAAATGGGATTTGGCTTGGTTAAAAACGAATGGTTGTGTTGGAGATAAAACTGATTTGGAGTTTGATTGGCATGACATTGGTATATGCTGAATTGATAACAGGTGGAAAGGACGTAATGATATGCCGACAAAAAGGTACAAGTTTATATTTCTATCGGATATAAGATTTATGAGCCGAATTGGCAAGCCGCTTGGCTGTTTGATTTTCTTTTGGGATGGAGATGGCCCAGAGAGGCGAGTTGGAGTTTGACCTATTGACCAGTACAAAGGAGGTGCTGGCGAAATTTTTCGAAAAGTTAAGGAGTTAGAAAATTTTCAGGATTTTTGAAAATTTTTGTTGATACGAATTAATTAATAATTTAATTGAAAATAAATTTGGTTCAGCTGAAACTGAAGTTAAGAAGTGAACAAATATGTTCTAACCAGTCGATAGGGTCGTCCTCTACTTTTTAGCAATTTCGAGGACGAAATTATTTTAAGTGGGAAGACTGTAATGACCCGCATTAGTAGAGGTATTATAATTAATTTATTTAATTCTATAAATAGTGATATAGTGAATTAAATGGTGGTTTAATTAAATAATGGTGAATATTTAATTTAAATAATAATAGAATAATATATTTAATTCAGAAATAATAAAAAATAGTGGAATTCACAATATAGTGTGAACTGGATTATTTAAAATATATAGTTCAGCTTGGAGTTGAATTATATGAACAAATATATTCAATCGACGACAGTTGAACGTAGAATTATGATATAATTATAATCGAGCTCAAAATGGCGCTGCAGTTCGTAAATTGACGATTCGAACTTCAACTGAATGTACATGATTCGTTTTAAGCCAGATTTCTGTGAAACAAGAAACATGTGGAGCTGAGGGAGTATATCTTTCTAGTGGAAGAGAAAAATCGGGATTTCGTCGTGTAGATTTAGATTTACGTCCAAATCAAATTTTAGAAAAGTCGCTGTGGAATTCCTTTATAATTTATAAAGGAATTATTTATATTTTAAAAAGGAATTTCAATATAAATCGAATATCGGGTTGACCCAGATTTGAAATATCAAGTTAGAAATTCATATAGGAATATTCTAGAGCTGTATGGTATTCCACTATGAATATATACAATAATATTTATTTATTAATATTATATTTAATTATATTTATATATTTAAATGGTCTATTCAGCGCTTTAAAAATAGCCACTTTTGCAAACGAAGTCGGAATTCGACGAAACTAATTTTGTTGGATCCGCAATGTCAAATAGTTGTTAGATTTAGAGTCAGTGTATGGCCGTACGGATTTTTAGAGTGAGAAACAGTTAGTATTTTGACAGTTAAAAATACGCTGTGTGAATATACGAAGTCAGAATTCGACGAAACCAGTTTCGTTGGGACCGTAATGTCGAACTCTAGTTATATGTCGTGTTTGGTGATTTTTGGATATCGTATGCGGTCGCAGTGATTTTTAAGGACCAAGAACGAATATAAACAGATAAATAAAATATAAAATAAAAACATAAAAATATCCTAACTATTTTCTCTGGTAACAAACAGGCCACGCGCCCTTTCGTCTCAGCCACTACTTAGAAATGGCAACCACACTTCCACGTTTCAAATTCAAACTCTATAAAACACAAGAACGCAAAAAGTAAATACAAAAGAAAAATCAAATAAAAATCCAACTCAAATCCTAAAATCTAAATAAATATACATCCGAGTTCCCCTTGGGTTGCGCTTCGGATGGGTGGTAATTTTGCCGAGTTCGACCTCACTTCGGTGACTCTAGTTTTTGCTGCGGCTGCTAGGGCTAAACATTTCAAGAGATTCAAGCATCGAGTTGTGAATTGATGGGTATATTCAAACTTAGATGTTGAAATCGAGCTCTCCTGCAAGTTTTTGAAGGATTCGAAGAACAAAAATTTCGGTACTGGAACAGTACCAGTCGACGTCGCGGTGAGATAACGATGAGCGAGGTGGGTTATTGTGGTACAATGTGATGGAGATTGGTTATTCACATTAGCTATCTTTTTTTTTCGTATTCACCAAGTTACCCTTGCTTATTAATTCAATTTATACTTAACCTACTTAAGTCCATTAATAAGCCCACAATATGTTATTTTCCAATTTCATAAATTATTCCCTTTTTGGGTTACAACAGCATGTTATACTTAATTCATAGTTAAGTATCCTTATCCCATATACATACTCATTAGGAGAATAACCCTCTAAACACCAGCCCCGAAGACCGAAATCAACATCAGACTGGCACCCAGAGAATTACTCAACCCAACCAACATATATGATTTTAATTTACTTCTTTTCCACTCATATAACTTATATCATTTTTAAATTTCACATTTCTCCTTTCCAATCACTTAATTTAAGTATATCTTTACATATAAGTTATCTCATCTTCCTTATCGTTTCCTATAACTTATCTTGTCCCATAAGTTATAATTTCCACCTATTATCCTTTCTTGCCTTATTCAAGTTTATTCATAATAGGTTATTTATCATTCCCCATTTCTTGTCACAATTTTTAGATTTGACTTAACCCTTCCATTTACTTAACCCGTTACTTAAACTTTACCCAATTCAATTACTTTATGATACCGTTACGGGTCCCATTTGGTTAAGCATATCTAAATTTTGTTTCATACGTCACCCGTGTCCCACTTAACCCCCTTTATTATAGTTTCCATATCTTACACATGTCTTACTACGGTTAAGTCTACCTTAGTCATGTTTTACATCACATGTCTTACAACGGTTAAGTCCACATTAGTCATGCTTTACATATCATTTATATCACCCACTTAACCCTCTAACCATACCCATGTCACCCACATGTCTTATTATGGTTAGTATTTCTTAATTTATTTATAATGCCGTAATGATGTATGACCTCTCACATTAGACGTCCATTCGTGGCTGCTGGATTTGTCGGGCGGTTCCGGGCAGACTTATACCACAACGCGCCTAACCTCGTGTCATAAACCGTTACGCCTCTAGTTCTTGCTGTTGACCTCTCACATTAGACGCCCACTTGTGGTCGCTGGTTTTGTCGGGCGGTTCCGGGCAGTCTTACATCACAAACGTGCCTAACCTCGTGTCATAGGCGTTCATTAACAATCGTCTTTCACCCAAACCCCAAATTCATGTCATATGTTCCAAACTCAACTTAATTACATTTCATTTTTACGCCTATTTCCAATTTGTCATTCACTACACCAATTACATAATAGTTAGCAAAATTTCATATTGCCCAAATTTTCCAATTATAGCCAAATTCATCAATTCCATGTTATTCATACCCAAACATGCCAATTTCCAATATCCAATTATACCCCAATTTCATATAATCAATATTTTTCTAATATATATCCCAACATTCCCAAGTTCATACATATAATCTAATTCACCCTCTAGGCTTACTTTTCAAGCCACAAATAAATTTCACCAATCCATGTTATCCAATTACATGTTGTTAATATTGAATTATACCAATTCCATATCCAATAGTTCCAATTAAACTTACACAATTTCATGTTAACATCATAAATCAAAATTCATAGTTGCGCACTGTTCAGCATAGATTCATGTTCCCAAAGCATACCCAAAGATTCATTATTATGCTCCAAAATCCCCAATTCGACTTTATTTCATTGAATAATCCCAATGTACAATTCGCCAATTGTCCCAATATTTGCAATAATAATTGTTATGCCATAGTCCCCAAATTACAGGTAATATTCCTCGATTGCATAAGATAAATTATGCCCCAATATTCCCACATTTCAATCGGATGTATATATAATAAGATTTCGTCTAGGTTCGAGATAACCTAGATCCAAAAATAAAAGGGGAAAGATAAAAAGGAGAGAACTCAAACGTAGGCATAAATAAAATAACTGATCTTATTAAATTATCATCATATTCATCATGGGGAATGGTAAACGATAGAAGCAATATTATACAACAAATATAGTTCAAATCCACTCACTTTGACTGGATTGGAGAAATAAGTGATTAGTCGTTGATGTAGAACTGTGATTTAATCTTCTTATTTGATTATTGGTGAAGAGCATGAATTGTTGATGAAGAGCTTTGCTACTTGATTTGATTAAACTCCAAAGTTGATGAAGAACTTGAAAATTAATTTAGGGTTTTGAGGCGGCAACCATGTTTGGTTGATGTTTAGTGGCATGGAAGCGTCAGAAGGAATTGTTTATGAATTAGGTTAGGTCTAGGCACTATTTTATAGGTGTAGAGAGTGTTGTAGAGCCATTAGATCGCCCTAGAAGCCATCCCGTCCCTCTAGCACATCAAAAATCGTCACTGGCTAGATCTGGAAAAATCGAGGGGGGAGAGGTCGACACTAAGGTCGACCCCTAAGTCGACCTCCCTGGGTAGTTCGACCCCCAGGTCGACCTCCCTGGGTAGTCGACCCCCAAGTCGACCCCCAGGTCGACCTGCCTGGGTATTTTCCTATTGTAAATTCTAAATTTTTGTTGAATCTTCCGAAGGCCATAACTCTTTCATACGGAGTCCGATTTTCGAAAACTTGGACTCCATTCCAAGCAGAATTCCGAGACGAATGCAATGGTGATGTCCGTTTTTCTTAATTCCTGATATTTAAATTAAGTATCCTTATTTTATTGTCTTCTCTGTTACGTACACTGTTATCGAATTAATTAATTCTTCCTTCTCTTCCATATATTAATAAATTTTTCATTATACATCACCATTATTTACCTATCTATGCATATACACATATTTTTACATACTTTTAACTATATTTAAAATGCGGGATGTTACAAACCACCTAACGTGTCTCTAGTCTGCTCATTTAGGAGCACCCAGAATAATAAGAAGAGACAAAAAACTCTGGGTCAGACAAAAGTCTGGTATGAGTGATAGCAGCAAAATAAAACAATAACAGGTATAAATAATCATACCTGAACCTAGATCTGCAACCAAAGAGTTAACACAACAAAATGTACAGTACTCTAAGGTAATACTACATATAGTGTAAAAATGGGGGTATGTGTGTCATGGTAATAGCAAACATCAAACATAGCAATCATCCTCACGTCTCTCACTCAGTGCGTAAAGCGTACGATATCCAATGCTTTGATCACCAAATCTATTGGGGTCATGACGGCAACTTCGTACAACTATTGCTATGAACACACTTCCCTGATCTATAGTCAATAACCCTACCTAGTCAACACATACCTGGCTCTAGGTTAAGGGCCAACTAGTCCACACTCCTGGGCTCTGGTTCGTCTACATGCCCCCTCTCTTCAATGGTGAACTGAAGTTATAGATATCGATAACCCCTTTGCACATGTCTCGCAGCAAAGCCCAACTCTAGAAGTTAGCTCGTCGGTTCCCATCTGGATCCTGAGTAATAACTTCTCATTCGGACTTCCATTGCATCTCGAGTTTTGGTTGAATTGTAGTTAATCTTCAGAAGAGTTCACAATTGTCGTCGTGTGGCAGAAGTTTGAATTTGGTTCGTTTTGGAGTCATCATCTTGGTTCGGGTCGTAGTCATGGTCCTCATCAGGGTCGGTTCGTTACCTCTCCTTGGCTCATGACCCCTCCGTTCGTGACCCTCCTGGCTCTTGACATCCCCTCCGGCTCGTGACCCCATCCTCGGCTTGTGAGTCCTCAAATTAGAGCAGTTCATGACCATTATCTTAGAGCAGTTCATAACCATGATCTTAGAGCGGTTCATGACCATGATCTTGGAGTAGTTCGTGACCATGATCTTCGAGCGGTTCTGAGACATACCCCCTTCAAGAACCGAAGTCCACCTGGGCGGTTCGTGAGGCATACCCTTTTCAGGAACCGATTTTCTGCAGTTTTTCCAACAAGCAAATTTCGCTAAACGATGGCATTTTCAACCATTCTAATCTTACTATAAAGTCACAAAACATACCAAACAACCGTAGCAACATATAGAATGAATCAAAAACATTAAAACATCAACCATATGAGTTATCTTGGAACAAACATACCCAAAACCATGATTTTCCCCTTAATCCCCTTAACCATGTTTTAACTATAGAATTAGCAAACTTAATCCAAATTAACCTAAATTTTCACTAGTGATATAAAATAATATTTTAGAATTTCTACATATTTTTATGATGCATAATTTCGCTAATTATCACTGATCACCCCTAATTAGCCGTAATTAGTGATTAAAAGTGCAAATCACTCACCTTAGCCACAAATGAAATCTTAGATCTGAAAATTTACTGATATGGCATGGATCTCTATATAACGCAGCAGCTCTATCTCTAATTTGGTGCAAATTTCTCCTGATTTGATGTAGTTTTGGTTAATTAGTGATTAGAAAGCAATTAGAATGAGATTTGGAGGATGGAGGCCATTGTTAGGGTTCAAAGAAATGTTAGTGGCGGCTGGAAAAATGAAAAAGAATCATTCTCTAACTCTTTTCAGCCCTCCCATAATCATAATCCCTAAATGGGTTATGGGCCTAACCACTAATCACCTAACTAAACTCGGTTAAGCTATTTTCCATCTTTCAAACCTTATTTCAGCTATATCTCTGAAATGGTAAGTTGGTTTAATTAATGTGACCACTCTATGGAAAGGTCAACCACCATTCGAATCCAATGGAAGTGGTTTCATGTCAAAACTCATTGCCAATCAAAAGTTATAGGTGAAACAAGACATGCCAGGGGCAAAACAGTCATTTAAAATTCGGCAAAAATATTGAACATAGGAAATGACTCCAATAGTCGTTTCCCAAAGTTACATGACCATACGACTTTGTATGAAAATAAAATAAATATTCTACAATCCTCCGATACGTAGAATGTGGGTAGTTACACTTGGGTTGACCTAGTCTATATGTTTTTTCCTTCAATTTCTTGAATCTTCTTTTTGCGATAACTTTTTTAATTCTATTCTCTAAGAACTATATATGTAAATTGGTTAAAAAATAACTACAATGGTATAACTCCCATAGCCAAATTCTAAAAACTTTACAAACTTATATTATTTTTTAATTAATAAAATTGTGGGATGTTACAGTCTCCTACCCATTAGGAATTTTCATCCCCGAAATTCGGCAGGTTTAAAATTATGTAATTCCTTGCATTATTCACATCCATGACATGTATGTCCAATTTTGCAGCCATCCACGTACTTGTGTAAAGTGCAATACATCATAAAAATTTATGAATGTAATGAATTTCTAAGAGGTACCTCTTACATGAATGTTCTTTTCCTCAACAATCATTTAAAATTTTGATGCACGCATTGTAACGACCCGCATTCTATGCGTCAAAGAATCATTGAATATTTTTTTTTCTTTGTAAGTCGTATGGTCATGTACTTTTGGGAAACGACTAGTGGGGTCATTTCCCATGTTCATGATTTTTGTCGATTTTTAAATGACCATTTTGCCCCTAGCTGATCTTGTTTCGTTCATAACTTTTGATTGGTAAGGAGTTTTGACCTGAAACCACTTCCATTAGATCCGTTTGATGGTTTACCTTTCCATAGAGTGGTCAAACTAGTCAAACGGATTTACCGTTTGGGAGACATGGATGAATTAAGGTTTAGAGGGTGAAAAACAGCTTAATTGGGCTTAACCGGGTGATTAGTAGCTAGGCCCATTGGTGGATTTCGCGATTAGGAGTATATGAGGGCTGCTAGGGTTTAGAAAACATTCTTTTTCAGTATTTTTCAGCCGCCACTAACCTCCTTTGAACCCTAGTCATGGCCTCCACTTTTTAAATCTCTTCAAAACACCTCTAAATCACTTTCTTATCAAGGATTAAGCTAATCAACATCAAACCAAGCCGAGATAGCATCAAATCAGAGTTGGGGATGCTGCTAAGCATTGGGATTCAACCCAAAATAGAGGATATTTCAGATCTATAGTTTAATTTGTGGCAAAGGTGAGTGATTTGCATTGTTTTTCACTAATTATGGCTAATTAGGGTAATTAGCGAAGATTAGCGAAATTATAACTCAGAAAAATCCATAAAAATTTGTAAAATTCCATAATATCAATTTATGCCTCTGATATGAATTTGGGTTAATTTGGACTACTTTTGCTAATCCCGGAATTTAGGGGATTAAGGGGTGATTAGTGATAATTAGCTAAATTTTGCATCATTAAAATTTGTAAAATTCTAAAATATTGTTTTAGGGCTCTGATAGAAATTTGGGTTGATTTGGTTAAGTTTTACTAATCTTATCATTAGTTGTTGTTAAACATGCTTAAGGGGAAAATAAGGGATTTTGGGTATGTTTGATCCGTTTTGACATATCATATTGTTGTTTTGCTGTTTGTGAATGTTTATACATGTTATTATGGATGTATGGTATGCTTTGTGAATGTTTAGAACAGTTAGAATGGTCGAAAACGCCGCCGTGTGGCGTAAAACAGTCGCTGGAAAGAAGTGCAGGAAATTAACCGAACTGGATCGGATCGGAGAAGGGGAGCACGATCCGAACCGTGGAGCACCATGCAGCTCCGACCCGACCCGTTCTCCTGGAGTGTGACACGAAGTCACGATCTGACCCGCCTCCGAACCTGTGTACTCATTTGAAATGACCCGCTTGAGAGAAGGAGCCACGAGCTGCTCATGTGCCATGACCCGATCCGACGGAGGAAGCACGAACCGATCCGATGGAGGGCGAGCACCACGATCTGACCCGAACCCAATGGGTGCCCACAATCCGAACCAGAGGAGTTGACATGGATGAACCGATCTGAAGCAAAGTGAAGAGAGAAGACCGAACCGATCCGGAGATGATTAGAACCCAAGATGCAAAGGTAGTCCAAATGGGAAGTAGAACTCTGGATCCAGTTGGGAACCAACGAGTTAACTTTGTGGTTGGACTTTGCTACGGGACGTTTGCAAAGGGGTTGTCGGTATTCATAACTTAGGATCACCACTGAGGGACGGATAGTGGGCTTGTAGTGATAGTTGTACGGGGTTGAACTCAGTCAGGGCCCAAAGGATTAGGTGACCAAATAGTGGATACCGTATGCTTTACGCACTGAGTGAGAGATGTGAGGATGGTTGCTATGCTTGATCGTTTGCCATCACTATGACATGCACACCCCCTCCCCCGTATCTTTACACCATATGTTAGTGGCACCTTAGAGTATTGTACGGTGTGTAGTGCTAACTCTTTGGTTGTAGGTCCAGGTTCAGGTATGATTGGATTATACCTGTTGTTGTTCTGTTTTGTTGCTTATCGCTCATACCAGACTTTTGTCTGACCCAGAGTTTTATGTCTCTTCTTATTACTCTGGGTGCTCCTAAACGAGCAGACTAGAGACAGGTTAGGTGGTATGCACGAGTAGCTGTACTGGAGACGAGCAGGAGGCTCCCACGTATGATATATAGATATTATCCCTGTGTTGTTGAAGGTCACTGCTTGGGCATTTGTAGTGTACCTCCTTCTTTTACTTTCTTTTGCTTTAGAGACAGTTTTAAAGTTGTAATAATGATGTTGGATCATAAGCTGTATTTTGGATTTCCGCTGCTATGATGATGATGGTCTTAGTTTCAGCTTATCCACTGTCTCGCCTGTTTTATGTCAACTATGTTACTATTATATTTTATTCCATGCGCTGTGAGACATTCTACAAGTTTCTTTGTCAGTTCTTTCATCTTCTTTCCTTTCTTTGACGACCGTCCCGTGCTAGCGGACATGTGTACAGCGCACTTTCGGAGGAAATGTCGGTTAATGCAGGGCGGGCCGTCACACTTGGTATCAGAGCTCTAAGTTGCGTAGTTAACCTAGGGAAGTCATCAGGGAGAGATAGTACACGTATATGAGGGCGCGTATTTGTGATTATTTTGGTTTTCAAAAGCTGTATATATATATACTATTAGTACAGCTATGGATGAAGTTGCATTGCACTAGCACCACTATGGAGATGGTTAATCGTTTTCTCTTTAAAGACTGAACAATGAGCCGATATACAAGGGGTACTGGTAGAGGAGCCAATAATGGGAATGCTGCTGAGATGAGGACGATGTTTACTGGCCTCATGACAGAGATGCTTAGGGATGCTCGGGGAGCCGTTCCTAATGCTGCTAATGGTGGTGGTGCAGCAGTGCAGGCACCTAGGGTCGATTTTGCCAAGCTAAACAAGGATTACATTAGCCTTGGTGGGAAGTCGTTCCACGGAACGGAGTCGGCTACAGAAGTTCAAGATTGGCTAGATAGTTGTGAGCGCATCGTCGAAGATTTGGGAATCGAAGACGCAATGAAGAGGAAGCTAGCATCGCGTCAACTACAAGGACGAGCTATGAATTGGTGGAATGCTATTAAGGCAGCTACTCCTGAGGATCAAGTTACTTGAAATCAGTTTAAGACTCGCTTTTGTGATAAGTTTATTCCAGCTGCTCATAAATCAGAATTGTTCAGGAAGTTCTTGGAGATTAAGCAGAATGGTAGAGCAGTCTCGGAGTATATCGTTGAATTCGACACTTTATTGAAATATAGATTGTCCCTTATCGATACAGTCGAAAAGAAGAACGAAAAGTTCATAACTAGTTTAGATGGGTACTTGGGGGAAAGATTTATAAACCATATTGATGAGACATTCAAGTCTATTGTAGGAAAGGCATTAAGGTCAGAGAGCCTTTTCCCTAAGTCAAAGACCGAAGTTGCTATTGCATCTACAGAGGAACCAAAGCCACAAGCAGGCGGTGAAGGCAAGAAGAATTCTCAGAACAAGAGGAAGCAAAACCCGACCAAGGATGGTCAGAATAAGAAGAATAAGAATGGTGGCGAGTGCTTTAGTTGTGGCAAGAAGGGCCACTATGCCAGAGATTGTCGAGAAAAGCCTGGGGAAAGGAAGTGCTTTAACTGCAGCCAGGCGGGACACCATAAGAATGATTGTCCACAACCTCCTAGGGAGAAGCAGATTGTGAAAGCGTATGCTATCAACGATGTTCCTTCTTCGTCGAATGCTCCAACTGCGGCGCAGAAGGGAAAAGGCATCATTATCAAAGGTATGCTTTTTATTTAAGATGTTTCTGTTCGAGTATTGTTTGACAAACCCGAGATAGTCGATAGGCCTTTAGTAGTGATGAACCCGGTTGGTGGTTCGACTAGCCTTAGTATGATTTACCGTAATGTGGCCTTATCGAGTCATGGACGTATGTTTGTGATTGCTTTGTTTTGGGCTTTACTGGGTTTAGCATTATTTTGGGGAGTCGATCTACTTTGAAGGAATAGGGTGGTATTCTAGTGATGGCAATAGTAACTGGAGTTAAGGAAGCTGAGAGGTTATCGTTGTAATAAGTTCTAGTTGTCTCTGGGAGGCAAATGAGTGCTCCATTGTTTAGTTGTTTCGCTAGTATCACCTCACGTGGATTGTCCGAATTCGGAGGAGATATTTCTTGGGTGCTTGACTGATATTGGTTTAGGCCTTTGGGGCTTGTGCTTGGGGAATGTCGAGTTCGACTAGGATGGTTTGTGTGAGAGATAAATAGTTGTTGTGATTCTTCATTGAATGATATCTTGGTTTACTCGAGGAGTGAGGGGCAGCCGTGACATGATAAGACTGTCCAATGTTATAGACTGCCCCGAGTTAGACTCGATAGGGTTATGAGATGGCTCGACTGGGACTCGAGAAAGATGCAAAGTATTGGATTGTTTAGGACCCTATGCTGATGTTCTCTTTGGATAGTAGAACTTTGAAGAAATAGGATGTGTTCGTTGATCATGGTAGATGCAATGAAGATTAGGATGATTTAAGTTGGACTTGAACTCGTAAAAGAAAATGGGTGTTCGTTGATCTTGGAGATGCAACGAATAGGGAGACGACTCACGTTGGACTAGAGTTTGTCGGTAATGGATACTCAAGACTGGGTCTGAGTTATAGATTGACTTGAGTTGGACTTGAGAAGGCTGCAAGGAATTGGATTTGGTTCGAGTTGGACTCGAGAGGGCAACAAGATAATGAATAGACTTGGGTTGGACTCAAGTATTTTAGTCAGACTTAAAGCAGGGGTATCTGGGGATGCCCGTTACCTTGGATCCGTTGGACATGATCTAGTTATCCTTGGAGGATAAAACGTACATTGGACGTACGGTAGTCCATTTGGAGGCTGGGCTTCCATTAGCTCTTGATGTTGGTTGGACCAGACATACAAGAATCGACATATTGGGATTGGTTTGACCAGTCATGTAGGTGTCGACGTGTTCATGGCTTTAGCAGGTGATGGGTAGGACTTGTTTGATGAATGTTATGGTTGCTATGTTTGTCCCTATCTTTCTTCTCTTGAGTAGACTATCACCTGTAGGATTCTAGCGATGAGGAACAAAGAGATGGTAGTATAGACGGACATTAGGCTACGTATCAGTGCAACGGGGTAGTCATTACTCCATGGGGGCAGAGTGATCATAGCAAGGGTATGAGCCAGTGCAGTGAAGTTGTCATGACTTCATGGGGTAGAGTGGACATAACAAAGGATTTAGGTGCGGTAATAGTTGCATTGAGTAGGAGGCATGCCAGTCTAGAGGTTATGTTTCTGGGTTGGAAGCAACTAGAGTATATCACAGGATATGATTTCAGACCCAATAGTGAATTGGATTTAGAAACGCTAGTAAGCTTGACGATTAAATCAATTTCAATTGAGTGGATTGGTTCTAGTTAGAAGGACGATCCTAACCTATTGGAAATCATATCTAGGGTAGAGATGGGTATTGATGGAAAGAGAATGATCAAGCAAGGATTTGATCGAGAAGGATGGCTTTGAAAGAATGGGGGACTAGTTGTACCCAACGTAGACGGACTGAGAGATGAGGTGCTTAGAGCATATCATCACTCGAAACTGACTATACATCCCGGTGGTAACAAAATGTATTGAGACATGGATCAGACCTACCACTGGGAAAGGATAAATAAGGACGTTGGGAAGTTTATGTCCAAATGCATGAATTGCCAGTTAGTTAAAGCTGAGCAAAAGAAGCCTAGTGGGTTGTTACAACCATCAGAAATTCCTAAATGGAAATGGGAACAAGTCTCAATGGATTATATTGGTGGTTTACCAAGGACTAGGTCAGGTCATGATGGTATTTGAGTGAATCGTATACTAGAGGATCTTTTGAGAACTTATATATTGGATTTTGGAGGGTCATGGGATGGCCAATTGTATCTGGTTGAGTTATAGTTATTAGCCCAGTATTGGTGTGGTTCCAATTGAAACTTTGTACGGAAGACCGTGCAAGGCACCATCATGTTGGTTGGAGAATGGTGAGAAATTTGAGCTTAGACCAGAAATAATAAGAGGGACTCCAGGAAAGATCAAGGTTATCCAACAGAGAATGAAGACTACCTAAGATAGGCAGAAGACTTATGTCGATAAGAGACGAAGAGATTTGGAATTCTTCGTTAACGACTTGGTGTTCGTCAAGGTCTCTCCGGTGATGAATGTGATTCGTTTTGGTGGGAAAGGTAAGTTAGCACCAAGGTTTGTTGGTCCATTTTCAGTTCTCGAGCAAGATGGGAATTTGGCATACAAATTTGAGTTACCGTACAAGACGGCGGGAGTTCACAACGTATTTAATGTTTCCCAGTTAAGGAAGTTTGTGCAAGACCCTAATGTGGCTATTTCACTAGATTAGTTGGACGATATCGAGGTTGAACCCGAGGCGGTTGGGAACCGCAAGCCTATGTGTATTGTTGGGAATGACACGAAGCAGCTTCGAAGGAAGGTAGTGAAACTAGTCAAAGTTCAATGGGATGATGATGAGAACGGCTTCACTTGGGAAAAAGAGGAGGACATAAGGAAGAGGTATCCAGAACTCTTTGCCTGGTAAGGTTTTGGTAGTGATAGTTCTTCCCTTGTTAGTAAACCGCATGCCAGGATAGGCTTGTTGTTTTGTATGTTTTATTGTTTGAAAATGATTGATAGGCGTGCGGAATTCTTTGTATGTTTCGGTTAAGGAATTTCGGGGACGAAATTTCTTAAGGGGGGGAGAATGTAACGACCCGCATTCTATGCATCAGAGGATCATAGAATATTTTTTCCGCTGGTAAGTCGTATGGTCATGTACTTTTGGGAAACGACTAGTGGGGTCATTTCCCATATTCATGATTTTTGTCGATTTTTAAATGACCATTTTGCCCCTAACTGATCTTGTTTCGTTCATAACTTTTGATTGGTAAGAAGTTTTGACTTGAAACCACTTCCATTAGATCCGTTTGATGGTTTACCTTTCCGTAGACTGGTCACATTTGTCAAACGGATTTACCGTTGGGGAGATATGGCTGAATTAAGGTTTAGAGGGTGAAAAACAGCTTAATTGGGCTTAACCGGGTGATTAGTAGCTAGGCCCATTGGGGGATTTCGGGATTAGGAGTATATAAGGGCTGCTAGGGTTAGAAAACATTCTTTTTCAGTATTTTTCAGCCGCCACTAACCTCCTTTGAGCCCTAGTCATGGCCTCCACTTTCTAAATCTCTTCAAAACACCTCTAAATCACTTTCTTATCATGGATTAAGCTAATCAACATCAAACCAAGCCAAGATAGCCTCAAATCAGAGTTGGTGATGCTGCTAAGCATTGGGATTCAACCCAAAACAGAGGATATTTCAGATCTATAGTTTAATTTGTGGCAAAGGTGAGTGATTTGTATTGTTTTTCACTAATTATGGCTAATTACGGTAATTAGCGAAGATTAGCGAAATTATAACTCAGAAAAATCCAGAAAAATTTGTAAAATTCCAGAATATTATGTTATGCCTCTGATATGAATTTGGGTTAATTTGGACTAATTTTGCTAATCCCGGAATTTAGGGGATTAAGGGGTGTTTAGTGATAATTTGCGAAATTTTGCATCATTAAAAATCTGGAAAAATTTGTAAAATTCTAAAATATTATTTTAGGACTCTGATAGAAATTTGGGTTGATTTGGTTAAGTTTTACTAATCTTATCATTAGTTGTTGTTAAACATGCTTAAGGGGAAAATAAGGATTTGTAGGTATGTTCGATCCGTTTTGACATATCATATTATTGTTTTGTTGTTTGTGAATGTTTATACATGTTGTAATGGCTGTATGGTATGCTTTGTGAATGTTTAAAATAGTTAGAATGGTCGAAAACGCCGTCGTGTGGCGTAAAACAGTCGCTGGAAAGATGTGCAGGAAATTAGCCGAACCAGATCGGATCGGAGAAGGGGAGCACGATCCGAACAGTGGAGCACCATGCAGCTCCAACTCGACCCGTTATCTTGGAGTGCGCCACGAAGTCACGATCCGACCCGCCTCCGAACCTGTGTACTCATCTGAAACGATCCGCTTGAGTGGAGGAGCCACGAGCTGGTCATGTGCCACGACCTGATCCGACGGAGGAAGCACGAACCGATCCGATGGAGGGTGAGCACCACGATCCGACCCGAACCCAGTGGGTGCCCACGATCCAAACCTGACGAGTTGACATGGGCGAACCATTCCGAAGCAAAGTGAAGAGAGAAGACCGAACCGATCCGAAGACGACTAGAACCCGAGATGCAAAGGTAGTCCAAATGGGAAGTAGAACTCAGGATCCAATTAGGAACCAACGAGTTCACTTCATGGTTGGACTTTGTTGCGGGACGTGTGCAAAGGGGTTGTCGGTATTCATAACTTTGGTTCACCACTGAGAGACGGATATTGGGCTTGTAGTGATAGTTGTACGGGGTTGGACTCCGTCAGGGCCCAAAGGATTAGGTGACCAAATAGTGGATATCGTATGCTTTACGCATTGAGTGAGAGATGTGAGGATGGTTGCAATGCTTGATCGTTTTCCATCACTATGACATGCACACCCCCTCCCCCGTATCTTTACACCATATGTTAGTGGCACCTTAGAGTATTGTACGGTATGTAGTGCTAACTCTTAGGTTGCAGGTCCAGGTTCAGGTATGATTGGATTATACCTGTTATTGTTCTGTTTTGTTGCTTATCGCTCATACTAGACTTTTGTCTGACCCAGAGTTTTATGTCTCTTCTTATTACTCTGGGTGCTCCTAAACGAGCAGACTAAAGACAGTGTAACACCCCACCTCCGTTAAGGTCACTCACAAAGGGAATGCCTTAACTTTGGTGGAGCATTTTAGTAAACAGAACAGAAACTTACAAGATAGATAAAACAATACTTGAAATTTTTTAACTTTATTACAGCGAAAACAGAAATTAATATGGTTACATCCTTTCAAATCTCAGAATTCAAGTACAAAATATCAGTCTGGTACAAAAGCCTTCAAAATGCATGGTTTAAAGTCATAATCCCCATAGAACGGGAGCTATACAGAGCCAAGCCATACTTTAAGCACTTCAAGCAAAGAGAAATCCGGATCAAGCTAAAGTATTCCCGCCTTAGATAACCTGGGGGGAAACGGAAGAAAGGAGGCGAAACAATAAGGGTCAGACAAAAAGTCTGGCAAGTCCAGTGACTTTCAGCATATGAACAGATAATAATAATATGATATGAACATAAAACTGGATGTGAGATAACTGTAACAGGTGTAGCAGATATACCAGAAGAACAGAATGACATAAACTATTGCTTCACACTTCTCTGCACTAATACTAGTATAACATAATTAGGTGTCACCCTAATGTCTAAACTGAAACAGGAACGGGTACAGAATAATTTAACAGAAACAGAATGCTAATAATGGGCCTTTACTACCCGATCAGAAACAGACATAAGCAGAAACAGATTAATCCCTACGAAAACAGAATGTAGAATTAGGTGTACACTAGTAATGAACCTTTACCACCCGAACAGACGGTACCACGCAGAAACAGACAGGTGTTACCACCCAACAGAAACAGACGGTGCCAACAGAAACAGACAGAACTAAGTGTACCCTAAAACCCTACCCCAAGCGATCGGCTCCCAAATACATAAATATCCTGTGTCGGCCCCACAGTAGGGTGTATCACTCCCTAAAGTGACAACCAATCGGCACAGACCTATTTACAGATGTCACGGCGTCTTACATCCTCAGAGGCAGACCGGGATCCATGCACGCACATGACCCGGTTGGAACGCACCATCAACACCCCTCGCCATTATCAGAATGAACCACTTATAATTAGTTCAGTAAGCGTGCCCGGACCCTACCTACTGTTGGGTCAAAGTTTTGATACCAGAAAGGGTTACTGACTAATATGGGTCCCAAACAACAGGTGACACAAGTAATTCCCCTCCTAACCTTGTGTCCCCAGACTAACAGATCTCATGTTAACTTGTTTACAAGTTCAGACATACAGAATTCAGATTTACTAGTTCACTGATTAAGTTAACAAGTTTTCAGACTAACAGATCAGATGTACAGATTTTTCAGATTTATCTAACTTTGTATTGGGCCTACAGATTCATGGACGGGTTTACTACACCTATTAATCCAGTTGGTTTAACCCTATTTCCCCCAATACGTTTTAGACGCCATTCTTATCTTAGATTTGCATTAATTAATTATTAATGCCCAGACCTCTCACATTAGGTCGCTAGCTTGTGGCCGCTGGATGGGCCGGGCGGTTCCGGGCAGACTTCTGCCACAAGCCAGACCTAACCTCGTGTCTTAAGCAGGTTATGACTAACTTCTCACATTAGAACCTATTGTTTGCGGCCACTGGATGTGCCGGGCGGTTCCGGGCAGAATTACGCCGCAAACACATTCTAACCTCGAGTTGTCACGTTTTTCTTTGCGGCCAATTAATTAATAATTTACCGTTTATGCGCATGCCCAATATATATGCCAATTCAGATTATATCAATAACAGGATGATTATATCAACACAACAGGTAACAGATTTTTGCAGATAACAGATTTTCCAGATTATATGACTTAACAGATTTAGCAACTTAGCAGATTTTGGCATATAACAGGTTAGGCATTTCAACCGACAAATTTAACAGATTAGGCACTTCAATCTAATTAGCAGTCTAGGCAATATAACAAAACTAGCAGTTTAGGCGACTTGGCAAATTAGCAGATTTAGCAAATTTAATATTTCTAAAGGTTCTATTTACATGCCTTGCCTAATCATAAATTAGGCCTAAATTCATATGCCTACATAATTGTCATGATTCACAATATGAACATATACTCCATGTTTGCATAAATTTACATAGCGCAGAATATGGACATAATTTACCATATATCATATGTTCCAATTTTTTTGTTAAACTAGCATTTTACAGTAGATTCACATATAAATTATACCAAATATAACCGTTAATTACAATGCATGGCATATATCCAAAAATCCCTATTTAGGTGTAATCGCAATAATAGATATCCTAATTAATGTAAATCTTTACACCTAAGTTTCCATATCTTCTTCTTTTTAAGTCATGAATCATTATGCAAACTATACCCAACAATATAAATCTTTAAATCATATCTTCTAAAAATCAGATCTTGACTTTTATATGCATTTTGTCCAAAGTCTCAAATCTTATGTAATCTTACAATGGTTCCTCTCTTCTTTTATCACAGAATATGCATAGGTCTAAAACTAGTTTACAACATATGCTTATTTTTCTAATTAATTACAGATCTAAATAACATATGTTCATTTCTCTAATTAGTTACAGATCTAGATTACAACGTACACTATGCATACAACATATATAAATTACATGTTTACAGTCAAATTCATGCATCCAATCCCAAGTCATATGTCAATATATTTTATGCCTCAGATCTAAAGTCATACGTTCAATTCAGTCTTGTCAAATTTCGCATCATTCATTATTTGTCCCAAAATTTGCGTTCAAACGTTAATCTCTTATAAGATTAGGCACAGGCTCGTGGTAGCCTGGCTATAGAAACAGAAAGGAAGCAGAAAGGGATACAGAACAGTCACAGAAAAACATATCTGATAGATATACAATCTCAGATTCAGATTTAAAAGCATATCAGAATTATAATTAATGTTTATAGAAGAAAATAACTGTACTTGCCTTGATTGGATTAAAGAAAGAACTTTAGTTGTTACAGAATTGTTGCAGAAGCTTTTATCTCAAATTTGAATTTAGGATGATGTTGATTGGCTTCTAGTTTTGATTCTAGCAGAGTAGCGATGCCATTTTTATTTTTATTTAGAACAGAGGCAGAGAAGAAGCAGAATAGAATTGTGTGTAGAGAAGGCTGGGTTTTGGGTTGTTTAAATAGGTTTAGGCAGACGAATCTAGACAGAAAACGAGACCAGATACATCAGAACGCACCCAGGCAGATAAGCAAATTCGGGAGGCAGGTCGACCCCCAGGTCGACACTAGGGTCGAATCTAGGGTCGACCCCCCTGGGGGCAGGTCGACTCTAGGGTCGACCCCCTGGGGCAGGTTGACTCTAGGGTCGACCCCCCAGTCGACCTGGTCTGTGCTGTTTAATTTTTTTCTGAACTTTGGAAGGCCATAAATTGGTCATATGGACTCCGATTTACGAAATTTCGGACTCTATTTCGCGTATTTTTCCGAGACGAACGCAATGGCACAGCCCTTTTCCCTTGATTCTGATTTTATATTTTAATTATACTCAGATTTGTAATTCTTAAGTTCACAGAAAATACGGGGTGTTACATTCTCCCCTCCTTAAAGGATTTCGTCCCCGAAATCTTCAAGTTAAGAAGAATGTGTCCTACCATCCAATCACTCATCTGCTCAGTCATCATACACAAGCATCCATTGTCCTTAGAAATTTCTAGTGTTGTATGAACATTTGCAAAAGTGTGTGTATATGTTCCTTATCTAATGCAAAGATCAGGCAGTCTACTGATTCAGTTGACCTCCTTAATGCGAATTATGTCAGTGCCATGAGTCCAATATGTATGCAATTTTCCTATTTGATACATATCATTTCTATATGAGTGCACAACCATCCACTCATATGCAACATCCATGTGCTGATTCAACCATTTTGCATCCATAAAAATTTAAAATGCTCACACATCCATATGCAGTATGAGAGTGTTTTTGAGCCGATCTAGTGCCTAGTGTGTGTATATGCATCCACGGGCAACCACTAGCAACCACTTGCATCCACTTGCAACCATCAAACATAACATGTCTCAAACACATGTTTACACCCATTAGGATTCCTATCTATAAGTTGAACACTCGATCGATAGGATACAGTCGAGTGATGGAAGCGAGTACAGATAAAACAAAAACTTGATTCCTATCAGACATTGGTTGAGAAAATAATTCCCCTAAGTGTCAACCCCGAAGACCGAAATCAACATCAGATTGACACCCAGAGGGTTACCCTCTTTAGACAATGTCAAAACTGGAAATCTTATCAGAAGTATTCAGATATTTACAGACTACTGGTACAGATCAGGTTCCCTAATGATTCTTCGGAAGCTAAGCATGATAAAATCATATCCCACAAAAACTCAGAATATATGCGTCATGTTTGACGCCTAACACAGATATCCCTCAAACCTTAACTTAAAACAGATGAGTCATACCCTTTATGGGTCTGAGTCTACAGCAGAATCAGAAACAATGCTAGTATTCAAGTGCAGAGTATCAAGTACAGAATCAGAAAGAGTCTTAACTCCATAACCAGATAAGAAAATTAAACCTTCTACAGAAATTTTCCCTATTTCTATCCTATCCACTAGCCTTGAAAGTGTTTGCCTGCCCTCCAGAAGTTGGTCCTGTCCTCTGTCCTTGCCTTCGTTTCTTCGGGCAGTCCCTAGTAAAGTGCCCCATCTCACCACAGTTGAAGCAAGCACCCTCCCCTTCCTCTTTCGGTAATCCTTATTCAGATGAGTCGAGCTTCCATAAGTAAAACACTTTCCTCCTCCTTATCTTCAAACTTTCCTTCCTTCTTTTGTGTTTCCCTTTTGCCTCCATTGTGAACTAAGTCTATATGAGTTTCTCACCATTGGGTTGTGCTCCTTAGCCAAACCTCATCATTCTCATCTTTACTATCCTTGTGTAACATGTTGACCAATCCCTCGAAAGCTGCCTCCATCGCCCGGAAAAATCCTTCAAAGCTCTAAAGAAAACTAGCCGCAGGTGAAACTACTACAACTATCGATGGAAGTCGGGCACTACTTTGCCCTTCGACGAGGTTACCTCCCAGAAAGCCGGGAGTCCCAGAGACTCAAGAAAGGAGGAAACAAATATTCGAACAGAGGATCAAAAGATAGATATATGGCTTTTGGGGACTTTGTTTTTCAAAATAAGTTTTATCTTTGAAAATACATCCTTTTAAAACCTTTTTTTTGGAAATAGCTTTCAAAAACTTTTATCTAATCTGGTAACCTTTAGCTCTGATACCAAGTGTAACACCCCACCTCCGTTAAGGTCACTCACAAAGGGAATGCCTTAACTTTGGTGGAGCATTTTAGTAAACAGAACAGAAACTTACAAGACAGATAAAATAGTACTTGAAATTTTTTAACTTTATTACAGCGGAAACAGAAATTAATATGGTTACATCCTTTCAAATCTCAGAATTCAAGTACAAAATATCAGTCTTGTACAAAAGCCTTAAAAATGCATGGTTTAAAGTCATAATCCCCATAGAACGGGAGCTATACAGAGCCAAGCCATACTTTAAGCACTTCAAGCAAAGAGAAATCCGGATCAAACTAAAGTATTCCCTCCTTAGATAACCTGGGGGGGAAACGGAAGAAAGGAGGCGAAACAACAAGGGTCAGACAAAAAGTCTGGCAAGTCCAGTGACTTTCAACGTATGAACAGATAATAATAATATGATATGAACATAAAACTGGATGTGAGATAACTGTAACAGGTGTAGCAGATATAACAGAAGAACAGAATGACATAAACTATTGCTTCACACTTCTCTGCACTAATACTAGTATAACAGAATTAGGTGTCACCCTAATGTCTAAACTGAAACAGGAACGAGTACAAAATAATTTAACAGAAACAGAATGCTAATAATGGGCCTTTACTACCCGATCAGAAACAGACAGAAGCAGAAACAGATTAATCCCTACGGAAACAGAATGTAGAATTAGGTGTACACTAGTAATGGGCCTTTACCACCCGAACAGACGGTACCACGCAGAAACAGACAGGTGTTACCACCCAACAGAAACAGACGGTACCAACAGAAACAGACAGAACTAAGTGTACCCTAAAACCCTACCCCAAGCGATCGGCTCCCTAATACATAAATATCCTGTTTCGGCCCCACAGTAGGGTGTATCACTCCCTAAAGTGACAACCAATCGGCACAGACCTATTTACAGATGTCACGGCGTCTTACATCCTCAGAGGCAGACCGGGATCCATGCACGCACATGACCCGGTTGGAACGCACCATCAACACCCCTCGCCATTATCAGAATGAACCACTTATAATTAGTTCAGTAAGCGTGCCCGGACCCTACCTACTGTTGGGTCAAAGTTTTGATACCAGAAAGGGTTACTGACTAATATGGGTCCCAAACAACAGGTGACACAAGTAATTCCCCTCCTAACCTTGTGTCCCCAGACTAACAGATCTCATATTAACTTGTTTACAAGTTCAGACATACAGAATTCAGATTTACTAGTTCACAGATTAAGTTAACAAGTTTTCAGACTAACAGATCAGATGTACAGATTTTTCAGATTTGTCTAACTTTGTATTGGGCCTACAGATTCATGGACGGGTTTACTACACCTATTAATCCAGTTGGTTTAACCCTATTTCCCCCAATACGTTTTAGACGCCATTCTTATCTTAGATTTGCATTAATTAATTATTAATGCCCAGACCTCTCACATTAGGTCGCTAGCTTGTGGCCGCTGGATGGGCCGGGCGGTTCCGGGCAGACTTCTGCCACAAGCCAGACCTAACCTCGTGTCTTAAGCAGGTTATGACTAACTTATCACATTAGAACCTATTGTTGGCGGCCACTGGATGTGCCGGGCGGTTCCGGGCAGAATTACGCCGCAAACACATTCTAACCTCGAGTTAGTCACGTTTTTCTTTGCGGCCAATTAATTAATAATTTACCGTTTATGCGCACGTCCAATATATATGCCAATTCAGATTATATCAATAACAGGATGATTATATCAACACAACAGGTAACAGATTTTAGCAGATAACAGATTTTCCAGATTATATGACTTAACAGATTTAGCAACTTAGCAGATTTTGGCATATAACAGGTTAGGCATTTCAACCGACAAATTTAATAGATTAGGCACTTCAATCTAATTAGCAGTCTAGGCAATATAACAAAACTAGCAGTTTAGGCGACTTGGCAAATTAGCAGATTTAGCAAATTTAATATTTCTAAAGGTTCTATTTACATGCCTTGCCTAATCATAAATTAGGCCTAAATTCATATGCCTACATAATTGTCATGATTCACAATATGAACATATACTCCATGTTTGCATAAATTTACATAGCGCAGAATATGGACATAATTTACCATATATCATATGTTCCAATTTTTTTGTTAAACTAGCATTTTACAGTAGATTCACATATAAATTATACCAAATATAACCGTTAATTACAATGCATGGCATATATCCAAAAATCCCTATTTAGGTGTAATCGCAATAATAGATATCCTAATTAATGTAAATCTTTACACCTAAGTTTCCATATCTTCTTCTTTTTAAGTCATGAATCATTATGCAAACTATACCCAACAATATAAATCTTTAAATCATATCTTCTAAAAATCAGATCTTGACTTTTATATGCATTTTGTCCAAAGTCTCAAATCTTATGTAATCTTACAATGGTTCCTCTCTTCTTTTATCACATAATATGCATAGGTCTAAAACTAGTTTACAACATATGCTTATTTTTCTAATTAATTACAGATCTAAATAACATATGTTCATTTCTCTAATTAGTTACAGATCTAGATTACAACGTACACTATGCATACAACATATATAAATTACATGTTTACAGTCAAATTCATGCATCCAATCCCAAGTCATATGTCAATATATTTTATGCCTCAGATCTAAAGTCATACGTTCAATTCAGTCTTGTCAAATTTCGCATCATTCATTATTTGTCCCAAAATTTGCGTTCATACGTTAATCTCTTATGAGATTAGGCACAGGCTCGTGGTAGCCTGGCTATAGAAACAGAAAGGAAGCAGAAAGGGATACAGAATAGTCACAGAAAAATAGATCTGACAGATATACAATCTCAGATTCAGATTTAAAAGCATATCAGAATTATAATTAATGTTTATAGCAGAAAATAACTGTACTTGCCTTGATTGGATTAAAGAAAGAACTTTAGTTGTTACAGAATTGTTGCAGAAGCTTTTATCTCAAATTTGAATTTAGGATGATGTTGATTGGCTTCTAGTTTTGATTCTAGCAGAGTAGCGACGCCATTTTTATTTTTATTTAGAACAGAGAAGAAGTAGAATAGAATTGTGTGTAGAGAAGGCTGGGTTTGGGGCTGTTTAAATAGGTTTAGGCAGACGAATCTAGACAGAAAACGAGACCAGATACATTAGAACGCACCCAGGCAGAAAAGCAGATTCGGGAGGCAGGTCGACCCCCAGGTCGACACTAGGGTCGACTCTAGGGTCGACCCCCCTGGGAGCAGGTCGACTCTAGGGTCGACCCCCTTGGGCAGGTCGACTCTAGGGTCGACCCCCTGTGGGCAGGTCGACTCTAGGGTCGACTCCCCAGTCGACCTGGTCTGTGCTGTTTAATTTTTTTCTGAACTTTGGAAGGCCATAAATTGGTCATATGGACTCCGATTTACGAAATTTCGGACTCTATTTCGCGTATTTTTCCGAGACGAACGCAATGGCACAGCCCGTTTCCGTTGATTCTGATTTTATATTTTAATTATACTCAGATTTGTAATTCTTAAGTTCACAGAAAATACGGGGTGTTACAGACAGGTTAGGTGGAATGCACGAGTAGCTGTACTGGAGATGAGCAGGAGGCTCCCACGTATGATATATAGATATTCTCTCTGTGTTGTTGAAGGTCACTGCTTGGGCATTAGTAGTGTACCTCCTTCTTTTACTTTCTTTTTCTTTAGAGACAGTTTTAAAGTTGTAATAAAGATGTTGGATCATAAGCTGTATTTTGGATTTCCGCTGCTATGATGATGATGGTTTTAGTTTTCAGCTTATGCACTATCACGCCTGTTTTATGTCAAGTATGTTACTATTATATTTTATTCGATGCGCTGTGAGACATTCTACATGTTTCTTTGTTAGTTCTTTCATCTTCTTTCCTTTCTTTGACGACCGTCCCTTGCTAGCGGACATGTGTACATCACACTTTCTGAGGAAATGTCGGTTAATGCGAGGCGGGCCGTCACATGCATCCTAGATATACTTTAAATTTCAACATGAATGCAATTTTTTAAAAATCAAAATGTCCTTTCATCCGACTTTCCCACACCCTTATTGAATTGGGATGCAGTTCAACCAATTTTTTGCATCCAAACCCTACCAAACAACATTTAATTTTCAAATTTCAGAATAATCTAATTTTTTTAAACTTGTTTTCTTATGTTAGAAAATGGTAGGAAATGGAAAAATTCTGTATTTTCCACTTCACTCTTACACACATTTTCCCCTGTAGTTGGAACATTTATTAATTTAAAAAAACTCTATTTTATTTTCCAAGCACGACTTAAAGATGAAAATTTTCTCTTCAAACTTCCTTAACTTACTTGAGAGAATTTATTTCCTCTTACCGTTCTCATTATTGTAGTTGTCGTCTTTGTTGCTTTCTATAAATTTTGTTGTTTTTCTTTTCGGTATTCATATTTTTCTTTCCATTTTATTTTAATTACAATATCTTATGTCTTTTTTTCTTCGTACAAAAAAGAGAATGTCACGCTAAACAATTTTGTTTTTCAACAATGAAATAAATTCTATTCAGGAATTCAAATCCAAACTAAAAGAAAACAGGCTCTATAAAAATCAATATTGGGCAAAGGATATGACGGATAAACATGGCAATCACTAGGACTAGAAGGCCAAGGATCATGTCCCACCTGACATAAAGGGGACCGGATCACCGAATCTAGACAACTAAGGCACTCGTCCTACCATCTACTACATTCTCTGAGCTTATGTCATGTACCAACTAGTTCTTATGCTATATGTTGTTAGGAATGGGCCAACTCCAATTACCTACACAAAATATCCTCATGCTCTGTCACGACAAGGAATTTCACTCGATCCGAATCGATCGTTAAACCGACTAAGACCGTTCGAAACCCCTGATCGTTTTGAGAACAGGACAAATTGGAACGCAAACAGAAGAACATTTCATTGTTTATTACAACAATTCCATCAGATACAAGAATATACAGAGTATGAATAAATATACATTCTACAAATATCAGAGATTACAATAAATTACAAAGCAGCGGAAAATAATACAATACACAACTAGAAATAATACACGGATACAGAGCTTTCCGAGTATCGTTCCAGCTGTAAACCAGGTTCCTGTGAATATAAATCTGCAAAACCAAAACTACTAGCTGCCCGTGTGGAAAATAGGGGCACCCAGAGTTTAGGTTAAAACAATAAACTCCAGGTCAGTCATGGGACTGGTGTGAGAACTAAAACAGTTATTAATCTTTATTTTAAAGTTCGATATATCAAGGGACCACGCCGTATAACACGGAACGGGTTTCCTCCCAAGAATACCAGTGCATAAAACAAACAGCGCAATGCTAAATAAAGAAAAATGAAGCTGTTATAAGACCCAGGTCCCATCACACAATGCAACGCAAGCCGGAGGATAGGGTTTTTACCTTATAACAGCCAAAGCATGCTTGATACGTTAAAAACACATTATTTGATACTATAATAAGTGTATAGTGTCAAAACAATTTCAATCATAAATATCAATCATAGGCGGCATGAATGACCCATACCACTACGTCGCCATACTAGGTTCTACAAATAAAACCAAATTATCACGTATTGGAAATTGGATTCCATCATGAGTCGAGGCAAGGGGCAAGCTCCTCTTCGTTCGAGACACTCTAGAAAATGTCTCAGGACCCTACTTTGATCCTTGGAATCGGTTGGGTCGGTCCTCACCTAACTTTGGAGGATTGGCAATTCCTGAACACACGTTTCCCGATTCTAACAGACCTATATCCAAGGCGCCTCGCATTCCAACATCCACACAGGTAAAAAGTATATAAATGTCAGGGCTGGTAGGTCACTGACATCACCCATAGCTAGAAAGAAACGTCCTGTTCTCCCAACGGTCCGTATCCCGTTTTTGACTCATACCGAGGTGTGAGGCTCGCGAATCCACGTTATACACAAAGCTACGTCACACAGGCCATGCTTTGATCATCAACCACAAGACTTTGCTTTTCAACAGAAGCCCTGATCATCTGCCATTAGGTGTGCCACACTGGCAATTCACTCCATGCGACTGATGTCCATCGATATACAACCTCTGAGCTCGTACGTCTCAGAGAAGGGCGTTAAGCAAGAGAATAAATTCTCCGCCGCCAAACAAATGTATATTTAATAGAGATCAATCAACACAGAATAAAATCCAATGTCAGACACACAGTCCATTTACAAGTTCGTTCTGGGTCTGAACGAAACCGGAGGCACTTTCCTCGCATATCCATCGATATCCAAGTACATCTGGACGATCACCAACTGATTACCTCATCTTGGGTGTACAGCCCAATCAAGATCATCAGTAATCACCCAAACGATGTGAAGACTTCCGGTCTTCAACCACCGTCTTCATCTTCGACATCTCGTCGAATCGGTTATTCAGAATGGGTATAAACCCGGCCTTTCTGAATAACCCACGTATATGATAAACAAATAAAACACAAACACAACAAACGCCTCATTCCAATTCAGAATATTCTGTTATTCACAAAATCACATTCTTAGGGAATAGGTTCCCATTAATTTTATCAAAGATAAATTCTTCTAAATTTATTTTTTAATCTTCCTCTGGATATCATTTCAAACCATATTATGGTTTTCCAAACTAGTCGGGATTAGCGAACCACACCGAAGTAATTATTTATTTCATTTCCCGATCCCAACCTATTCATCCCATGGAGCAAAACTGATAATACTCCATATCTAACACCACGGTGTTATCGGTAAAGTTAATTACCATTTCACGTTCAAATCTAATTAAGGATTTAACTATCGCTTTGGAGCAAAACTGGTGATACTCCATTCTCGATCACTTTTCAGATTTGATAATTAAATTATCAATTCACTTTTCAATCTAATTAAAGATTCGTTAAAACTCCAATTAGTTTTAATCTTCTCAAAAATCAATATCCTGTCTTTAACCGGGTTAAAGAACCAATGTCATCTAAAACACGATTCACGACAAACCCAAATCACATTTGATATTAAATACAAGTCTCTGAATAGAAAATATACCGGCTTATATTCAATATCAAATTCTGAAACCAACAAATATCGTATTGGAAATAACGATATAAATATATCTTTCAAATTCCCATAACAATATCTGTAAAATCACGGAATCCAACATCAAAATATTCCAAAGACAATTTTGATTTAAATCCACTTCCACTTTATATATATTGGAAATTCTGGCTATTTTCAAAACCAATTCAAATTCAATTTATTTATTTCAAAAATAAATCGAATTTAATTCTAGTTCAAAACTAGTTCATTTCGATAAAAATCTATTTTTATCTTTTCTAATGTGGAATTTTTCATCCCAGTTCTTTTCAAATCATTCCTTATGATTTTACACTAATTATAGATATTTTTAATAATTTTATCAAGGCCCGTACAGTCGATTTCCATCAACGGCCATCGAACTGCACTTACAGCGACCTTTTCCAAATTTGATTTGGACATAACTCCAAATCCCACAGTTAGATTTCAAATTTCTAATATTCATTGGAAAGCTCTTTTCGATACGAACCCAACGGTTCCGGCTTTAGGAGAATCCGACGGTCGGATCTCCCGTAATGTCCGTTCGAAGTCAATGGTCGAAATTCAAGAACTGCCGCGGCGCGGCGCGTTCTATTCAGGCCATTATATATATAATATATATATATATTATATATATTTCATCGATTTCCTTTTTAAAACGTATTTTATAAATCGTTTTAAATTCGTTTTCAAAACCATTTCAACTCTATATTCAATTTCAAATCAAAATTGAATATTTCATATCATTACTATATAAATGATAATATTTTCAAAACGTTATATTTTGAAATCACTACCTTTTCTATATTCATTATAAAAACGAATATAATCGATATAAATATCGTTCACGTCAAAATAGCGCAACTCTAATCAACGCGGCTTTATATATTTCAATAAATTCGTTATTCTATTCAACAAATGAATATTTATTCTATTCAACACATGAATATTTATTCTATCAACACATGAGCACTGTCAACACACGACTATTTTTGTTATGTAATATATTTTATAAAATTATGGTATCTATCGTTTGATTTTTAAATCAGACTCCAACTTTAAAGTGGTTCTAATCTTAAATATGATAAGGATGTAAATTTTATTGTTAAAATATTTTACTCAACACATAAATAGTTTCAACACATGAATATTCTCAACACATGAGCATTTTTATATTCAACACATGAATTTTCTTTTATAATATTCATTATTTTCCCGATTGGAATGAGGCCCAATCAATTACCATATAACGTTAATTATATGGATTCCATGCAACACATGTATATAAATAGCAACGATAAATAATCAACAATCATCCAAAGTGCACCACACAACTGTATAAGCATCAAATATAAATAATCAACGCTTACACAGTCTGTCGACCAATCGATCGACATACAATTAAATAATTGGGATTAGTGTACCCAAATATCATCCCAACACCCATATGGGGTTTCAAATCAACAAACACAGATTTTTATTTGTGCAGTTGGGTGATGTGTAAAATTTATCATCCCAATCAATATCAGTCAAATCAGTGTATATATACAAATCGGCCGATTTGTTTATAAATATTTATTTATTCACATTCACGTTAAAAATTATATTTTTAACGATAATTAATTTATTTCAACCATCTACATTTTATTATCGATTTCACATCAACATCACAAACAAATTTCACAACACATCAAACAAGCATACAAGCCGTCCATGGTCTGTGGACGACGGGTGTCGGGTGCTGCTAAGCACCGTCTGCATCCTAGTATATATATAACTAGAAAAAAAAAATTAAAGTGAGAAGTTCTCACCGCCTAGCTAATCCAATACCACGACTCTTCTTATGTAGAAGCCATCGCTGTTCTCGCCTTTTGTCACTTTCGTTGCTCGAAAACACTACATATATAAAAATCACATTTTTATATTGTTGCCATGTATATAAAAATCATATTTTTATAATCACTCCATATGGATAAAAATTCTATTTTTACATTGTTACTATATAGATATAATTTCTATTTTTACATCGCTACTATATAGATAAAAATTCTATTTTTACATTGCTACTATATACATAAAAATTCTATTTTTACAACGATGTTCATATAATAAAGATTATATTTTTATCACGCTATTCTTCATATAAAGATTTCGCCTTTTCAAATATAAAGATTTCGCCTTTTCAAATATAAAGATTTCGCCTTTTCAAATATAAAGATTTCACCCTTTCAAATATAAAGATTTCGCCCTTTCAAATATAAAGATTTCGCCCTTTCAAATATAAAGATTTCGCCCTTTCAAATATAAAGATTTCTCCTTTTCAAATATAAAGATTTCGCCTTTTCAAATATAAAGATTTCACCTTTTCAAATATAAAGATTTCACCTTTTCAAATATAATGATTTCGCCTTTTCAAATATAAAGATTTCATTTTTATTCTCTCTTCATAAATAAAACCACTCCTTGATAGCTTTGAAAAATCGAGTCTTTATGCCATGAAAAATCATATCTTTTTATCATGAAAAATCATATCTTTCCATTATGAAAAATCGTATATTTCTATATTAAAAATCTAATTTTTTCTCTAAAGAAAAATCATATCTTTCCCCGTCTAAAAATCATGATCTTACTCGTCTAAAAATCATATCTTTAACCTCATAAAGATTACATTTTTTTTATTGACTCTAAACACATTTAAAGCTGAAATTAAAGTAAAACAAATGTAAATAAATATAAAAACTCACTTCTTTACGGATCTAGGTGTCGGGGGAGAGTCGTCGGGTGCTGCTGGTGCCGAGGAAGTCGCGGTGGTGGTCAGTGGAGGTATTAATCGCAAAACAATCATTAAAAATCAGGTTTTTAACAAGTAGGGGGACCCACAGTTGGCCAGAGGTGGCGGGGAGGTGCGTGGGGGTCGAGGATGGCACTGGTGGTCGGCGACTGGCCTGGGGTTGCTAGGGCTGGCGTTGGTTTCGAGGGGGAGGGTGTTGCGGTTCGTACAGAGGAGGAGGGGCGAGGGAAGAGGAAGGAGGAGAACGGAGGGCGGAGGAGGTTGCTGCCGTGGTGGGCGGCCGGCGCAAGGGTGGGGCGACGTTGGGCGTCGCCCTCTGGGAGGTGGCGGCGGTGATTTCAAGAAGCGATGGTGGGTTTTTTATTTTGATTCGATTTCGTTAACTGATGAGGGTAGGGGAGGGAGAGGGTTTTTTATAATTTTATACTATATTTATTAATTAATTTATTCTAAAAAGCAACTTTTATTTCCGACCTCGAAACGAGACCCACCGCCTGTCGTCCATAGCGTTTTACCCCCATTCCGAACACAATGGGATATGTATCGTAAGCTGATTCGACAGTTTCGATCAGTTTTCGTCAAAATCAACATATAACTCTATATATTGAATTTGAACGCGCATTTCAATTTACTGGGGTCGCATACAAACTCTAAAAATTCCCGAAAGATATTTTCTAGCTTCGTATTGACGATACAGTCCTAACAAAACAAGTTTCGTTGAATTCTGAGACCGTTTGTAAAATGGCTAATTTCTAGTCGATTAAAATAGACTGAAACTGGTCAAACGCGTTTTCCTTTACCACGCCCACATATTGATTCGAAAAATTATGAAAATTGGAATCTAGCAATAATTAGACATCCCGGATCCAACAAAAGAGGTTTCGTCAAAATCCGAGGTCATTTGCAAAATTTCTATTTTTAAGGGCCCGAATTCCATAGCGACTATTCTGAATTTTCAACTGGGCATAACTTTTGATTCCCGCTATGAAATTTTAATTTTTCGGATTCGTTGGAAAGATATTCTCAAATAGATCCTATTATTTTTGGTTTCACTAAAATCGGGTTTATTTTGCACCCGGTACATTCAATTGAAATTTGAAATCGAATTATCGAACTACCGCGCCATTTTCAATTCCTTATATAATTATAAATAATTATTTATATTCTAACGACGATCTATATAAATATATACATTCGAATCTACTCAAAGTAAATTTCTCGTCGATATCATTTAAAATAATTCATTTTAAATATTCAAAATTCACTAAAATCGCCAAAATAAAAAATTTAAACTGGCTCGCATTTCCGGGTTGTTACAATCTCCCCCAATTAAAACTTTTCATCCCCGAAAAGGAACGAAGCCGGAAGTTGTTTAACTAATCAACTCAACTTCCATTATTTTCGTTACGGCTTATGTTCTTCAACTTTTCAGTTTCTAAGAACTTTTCAAATTTTTCAAAAATTTGACTAACACCCTAAATTTTCGAATTTTTTTGCCATAACCTCCCCTGCACCGGGAGCATCGGGAAAATCCCTTAATTGCCATACAGGCCCTCTGATATCAAAAAGAAAAAGAAAAAGAAAAAGCCAATCGGCTCATAAAATCATCATCACCCAAACAAAACAGTAAATTATAGTAAATATGTATCTATTTGTCGGGCAAACAATTTTTATTCTTCTGCTCTAGCCTCCTTGCTATGACCTGTTCAATGTATGTACATGTATATGCAAGCAAATGCGACCAATTTTCAATATAATTCAATATTTGATTCTATTAGGCTAAATGGTTCAAAATTATTAAACAAATAAACAAACAACACAATCATCAATCAATTAGTGAATTAGAGTTTCAAATTCATAATTTTAATATATATATATAATCATGTTTTTGATGCCAAATCACAACAATAAACCTATCTAGTTTTGGTTCTCACACAAGTCTAATGGAAATATATAGATATCACACCTTCGAAACACGAACATAAATATTGATGATGCCATGGTCATTATCAACATCATCCCCGGGCGACTAGAGTGTGATTCTATATCTATCCAGTATATTAAAACTTCGAATATACGTTCATGACGCGTATATGCAAAACCTTTATATAAGAGATTGTCCAAATCAATATAAATAAATTATTCAAATACATATAAAAGGGTTTAAATTTTCAAAACAAAATTTTGTTTTCATTTGAAAAATATACTCTTCACACTCGTTCTAGGATACTACTGATCCTATCTCTAACGAGTCATCCTAATTGGATATTACTAATCCAATATCTGATGAATTCTTTCGTATGGTTCTAATGTGTCTTGTTCTCGAGCTCTGTAAACCAAAGCTCTGATACCAACTGTCACGACAAGGAATTTCGCTCGATCTGAATCGATCGTTAAACCGACTAAGACCGTTCGAAACCCCTGATCGTTTTGAGAACAGGACAAATTGGAACGCAAACAGAAGAACATTTCATTGTTTATTACAACAATTCCATCAAATACAAGAATATATAGAGTATGAATAAATATACATTCTACAAATATCAGAGATGACAATAAATTACAAAGCAGCGGAAAATAATACAATACACAACTAGAAATAATACACAGATAAAGAGCTTTCCGAGTATCGTTCCATTTGTAAACCAGGTTCCTGTGAATATAAATCTGCAAAACCAAAACTACTAGCTGCCCGTGTGGAAAATAGGGGCACCCAGAGTTTAGGTTAAAACAATAAACGTCAGTCATGGGACTGGTGTGAGAACTAAAACAGTTATTAATCTTTATTTTAAAGTTCGGTATATCAAGGGACCACGCCGTATAACACGGAGCGGGTTTCCTCCCAAGAATATCAGTGCATAAAACAAACAGCGCAATGCTAAATAAAGAAAAATGAAGCTGTTATAAGACCCAGGTCCCATCACACAATGCAACGCAAGCCGGAGGATAGGGTTTTTACCTTATAACAGCCAAAGCATGCTTGATACGTTAAAAACACATTATTTGATACTATAATAAGTGTATAGTGTCAAAACAATTTCAATCATAAATATCAATCATAGGTGGCATGAATGACCCATACCACTATGTCGCCATACTAGGTTCTACAAATAAAACCGAATTATCACGTATTGGAAATTGGATTCCATCATGAGTCGAGGCAAGGGGCAAGCTCCTCTCCATTCGAGACACTCTAGGAAATGTCTCAGGACCCCACTTTGGTCCTTGGAATCGGTTGGGCCGATCCTCACCTAACTTTGGAGGATTGGCAATTCCTGAACACACGTTTCCCGGTCCTAACAGACCTATATCCGAGGCGCCTCATATTCCAACATCCACACAGGTAAAAAGTATATAAATGTCAGGGCTGGTAGGTCACTGACATCACCCATAGCTAGAAAGAAACGACCTGTTCTCCCAACAGTCCGTATCCCGTTTTTGACTCATACCGAGGTGTGAGGCTCGCGAATCCACGTTATACACAAAGCTACGTCACACAGGCCATGCTTTGATCATCAACCACAAGAATTTGCTTTTCAACAAAAGCCCTGATCATCTGCCACTTAGGCGTGCCACACTGGCAATTCACTCCATGCGACTGATGTCCATCGATATACAACCTCTGAGCTCATACATCTCAGAGAAGGGCGTTAAGCAAGAGAATAAATTCTCCGCCGCCAAACAGATGTATATTTAATAGAGATCAATCAACATAGAATAAAATCCAATGTCAGACACACAGTCCATTTAGAAGTTCATTCCGGGTCTGAACGAAACCGGAGGCACTTTCCTCGCATATCCATCGATCTCCAAGTACGTCTGGACGATCACCAACTGATTCCCTCATCTTGGGTGTACAGCCCAATCAAGATCATCAGTAATCACCCAAACGATGTGAAGATGGGTATAAACCCGGCCTTTCTGAATAACCCACGTATATGATAAACAAATGTTACACAAACACAACAAACGCCTCATTCCAATTCAGAATATTCTGTTATTCACAAAATCACATTCTTAGGGAATAGGTTCCCATTAATTTTATCAAAGATAAATTCTTCTAAATTTATTCTTTAATCTTCCTTTGGATATCATTTCAAATCATATTATGGTTTTCCAAACTAGTCGGGATTAGCGAACCACACCGAAGTAATTATTTATTTTATTTCCCGATCCTAACCTATTCATCCCACGGAGTATCTAACACTACGGTGTTATCGGAAAAGTTAATTACCATTTCACGTTCAAATCTAATTAAGGATTTAACTATCGCTTTGGAGCAAAACTGGTGATACTCCATTCTCGATCACTTTTCAGATTTGATAATTTAACTTATCAATTCACTTTTCAATCTAATTAAAGATTCGTTAAAACTCCAATTAGTTTTAATCTTCTCAAAAATCAATATCCTGTCTTTAACTGGGTTAAAGAACCAATGTCATCTAAAACACGATTCACGACAAACCCAAATCACATTTGATATTAAATATAAGGTTCTGAATAGAAAATATACCGGCTTATATTCAATATCAAATTCTGAAACCAACAAATATCGTATTGGAAATAACGATATAAATATATCTTTCAAATTCCCAAAACAATATCTGTAAAATCACGGAATCCAACATCGAAATATTCCAAAGACAATTTCGATTCAAATCCACTTCCACTTTATATATATTGGAAATTCTGGTTATTTTCAAAACCAATTCAAATTCAATTTATTTATTTCAAAAATAAATCGATTTTAATTCTAGTTCAAAACTAGTTCATTTCGATAAAAATCTATTTTTATCTTTTCATATGTGGAATATTTCATCCCAGTTCTTTTCAAATCATTCCTTATGATTTTACACTAATTATTGATATTTTTAATAATTTTATCAAGGCCCGTACAGTCGATTTCCATCAACGGCCATCGAACTGCACTTACAGCGAACTTTTCCAAATTTGATTTGGACATAACTCCAAATCCAACCATTAGATTTCAAATTTCTAATTTTCATTGGAAAGCTCTTTTCGATACGAACCCAACGGTTCCGGTTTTAGGAGAATCCGACGGTTGGATCTCCCGTAATGTCCGTTCGAAGTCAATGGTCGAAATTCACGAACTGACGCGGCGCGGCGTGTTCTATTCATATATATATATATATATATATATATATATATATTTCGTCGATTTCCTTTTTAAAACATATTTTATAAATCGTTTTAAATTCGTTTTCAAAACCATTTCAACTCTATATTCAATTTCAAATCAAAATTGAATATTTCATATCATTACTATATAAATGATAATATTTTCAAAACGTTATATTTTGAAATCACTACCTTTTCTATATTCATTATAAAAACGAATATAATCGATATAAATATCGTTCACGTCAAAATAGCGCAACTCTAATCAACGCGGCTTTATATATTTCAATAAATTCGTTATTCTATTCAACAAATGAATATTTATTCTATTCAACACATGAATATTTATTCTATCAACACATGACTAATCTCAACACATGAGCACTGTCAACACACGACTATTTTTGTTATGTAATATATTTTATAAAATTATGGTATCTATCAATTGATTTTTAAATCAGACTCCAACTGTAAAGTGGTTCTAATCTTAAATATGATAAGGATGTAAATTTTATTGTTAAAATATTTTACTCAACACGTAAATAGTTTCAACACATGAATATTCTCAACACATGAGCATTTTTATATTCAACACATGAATTTTCTTTTATAATATTCATTATTTTCCCGATTGGAATGAGGCCCAATAAATTACCATATAACGTTAATTATATGGATTCCATACAACACATGTATATAAATGGCAACGATAAATAATCAACAATCATCCAAAGTGCACCACACAACTGCATAAGCATCAAATATAAATAATCAACACTTACACAGTCTGTCGACCAATCAATCGACATACAATTAAATAATTGGGATTAGTGTACCCAAATATTATCCCAACACCCGTGTGGGGTTTCAAATCAACAAACACAGATTTTTATTTGTGCAGTTGGGTGATGTGTAAAATTTATCATCCCAATCAATATCAGTCAAATCAGTGTATATAAACAAATCGGCCGATTTGTTTATAAGTATTTATTTATTCACATTCACGTTAAAAATTATATTTTTAACGATAATTAATTTATTTCAACCATCTACATTTTATTATCGATTTCACATCAACATCACAAAAAAAATTCACAACACATCAAACAAGCATACAAGCCGTCCATGGTCTGTGGACGACGGGTGTCGGATGCTGCTAAGCACCGTCTGCATCCTAGTATATATATAACTAGAAAAAGAAATTTAAAGTGAGAAGTTCTCACCGCCTAGCTAATACAATACCACGACTCTTCTTATGTAGAAGCCATCGCTATTCTCGCCTTTTGTCGCTTTCGTTGCCCGAAACCACTACATATATAAAAATCACATTTTTATATTGTTGCCATGTATATAAAAATCGTATTTTTATAATCACTCCATATGGATAAAAATTCTATTTTTACATCGTTACTATATAGATATAAATTCTATTTTTACATCGCTACTATATAGATAAAAATTCTATTTTTACATTGCTACTATATACATAAAAATTCTATTTTTACAACGATGTTCATATAATAAAGATTATATTTTTATCACGCTATTCTTCATATAAAGATTTCACCTTTTCAAATATAAAGATTTCGCCTTTTCAAATATAAAGATTTCGCCTTTTTAAATATAAAGATTTCGCCCTTTCAAATATAAAGATTTCGCCCTTTCAAATATAAAGATTTCGCCCTTTCAAATATAAAGATTTCGCCTTTTCAAATATAAAAAATATAAAGATTTCGCCTTTTCAAATATAAAGATTTCTCCTTTTCAAATATAAAGATTTCGCCTTTTCAAATATAAAGATTTCACCTTTTCAAATATAAAGATTTCGCCTTTTCAAATATAAAGATTTCATTTTTATTCTCTCTTCATAAATAAAACCACTCCTTGATAGCTTTGAAAAATCGAGTCTTTATGCCATGAAAAATCATATCTTTTTATCATGAAAAATCATATCTTTCCATTATGAAAAACATATATTTCTATATTAAAAATCTAAGTTTTTTCTCTAAAGAAAAATCATATCTTTCCCCATCTAAAAATCATGATCTTACTTGTCTAAAAATCATATCTTTAACCTCATAAAGATTACGTTTTTTTATTGACTCTAAACACATTTAAAGCTGAAATTAAAGTAAAACAAATGTAAATAAATATAAAAACTCACTTCTTTACGGATCTAGGCGTCGGGGGAGAGTCGTCGGGTGCTGCTGGTGCCGAGGAAGTCGCGGTGGTGGTCGGTGGAGGTATTAATCGCAAAACAATCATTAAAAATCGGGTTTTTAACAAGGAGGGGAACCCACAGTTGGCCAGAGGTGGCGGGGAGGTGCGTGGGGGTCGAGGATGGCACTGGTGGTCGGCGGCTGGCCTGGGGTGGCTAGGGCTGGCGTTGGTTTCGAGGGGATGGGTGTTGCAGTTCGTACAGAGGAGGAGGGGCGAGGGAAGAGGAAGGAGGAGAACGGAGGGCGGAGGAGGTTGCTGCCGTGGTGGGCGGCCGCCGCGAGGGTGGGGCGACGATGGGCGGCACCCTCTGGGAGGTGGCGGCGGTGATTTCAAGAAGCGACGGGTTTTTTTTTATTTTAATTCGATTTCGTTGACTGATGAGGGTAGGGGAGGGAGAGGGTTTTTATATAATTTTATACTATATTTATTAATTAATTTATTCTAAAAAGCAACTTTTATTTCCGACCTCGAAACGAGACCCACCGCCTGTCGTCCATAGCGTTTTAACCCCATTCCGAACACAATGGGATATGTATCGTAAGCTGATTCGACTGTTTCGATCAGTTTTCATCAAAATCAACATATAACTCTATATACTGAATTTGAATGCACATTTCAATTTACTGGGGTCGCATACTAACTCTAAAAATTCCTGAAAGATATCTAGCTTCGTATTGATGATACGGTCCTAACAAAACTAGTTTCGTCGAATTCTGAGACCGTTTGAAAAATGGCTAATTTCCAGTCGATTAAAATCAACTGAAACTGATCAAACGCGTTTTCCTTTGCCACGCCCAGATATTGATTCGAAAAATTATGAAAATTGGAATCTAGCAATAATTAGACATCCCGAGTCCAACAAAAGTGGTTTCGTCGAAATCCGAGGTCGTTTGCAAAATTTTTATTTTTAAGGGCCTGAATTCCATAGCGACTATTCTGAATTTTCTACTGGGCATAACTTTTGATTCCCGCTATGAAATTTCAATTTTTCGGATTCGTTGGAAACATATTCTCAAATAGATCCTATTATTTTTGGTTTCACTAAAATCCGGTTTATTTTGCACCCGGTACATTCAATTGAAATTTGAAATCAAATTATCGAACTACCGCGCCATTTTCAATTCCTTATATAATTATAAATAATTATTTATATTCTAACGACGATCTATATAAATATATACGTTCGAATCTACTCAAAGTAAATTTCTCGTCGATATCATTTAAAATAATTCATTTTAAATATTCAAAATTCACTTAAATCGCCAAAATAAAATTTTTAAACTGGCTCGCATTTCCGGGTTGTTACATGCTCACTGGTAAACTGCACCTAATACCTTATCAATCTAAATCTAACAACGCTTAATTTACTAAATAGCAATGTCGTATTCTTGAGCCTACTTTTTACTCTACCATGAAGTAAGACAACATACTGAACTTTTTAGTTCCTTAAGAAGAGCTAAAAAAGGATTTCCATTAAGTATAAACCATATCATAATTTTACTTATAAAAATCGCAGACTTTCTCTAACATTCCATTTACTCTTCAGTTCAATTATATAGATTTTAGGCCATTCCTTGAAAATTCAATCTTTTACCATTATATTATTGATTTACATGGGAGCTCAATTCTTATGCAAATTAACAAATCTTTTTTACTTAACTTGTACCCTATATTAAATTTTATTTATGTGAAATCACTTTCTATTTAACCTTTCCACGTGAAATATACAAGTTTTAAAATTACCTTTAATTTTTTCTCCATTAAAACAATAATCACCTGGAACTGGAAGACATGCTTCCAAAATTTCCTTTTTATTGATCCTTGTTTCCTATTCCAATACTTTTGTGTGTTGACCATTTCTCACGTTTAACTATCAATTCCTCCCAAAGACTTTTTATAATTACTACTCAACTTTTATGGACGATTGTGTTAGAACCTCCATTGTTGGACTAGATTTTGATTATGACAACTATATATCGACGATATTATTCATTAACATCTTTTATTGGAAAAAGAGAAGAATATACCCTAAACACATGAAGATTCGATAAGAAGATATATTGGGATATTTGTAATGAACTCAAGTATTTATTTAATTATTTTTACTATTAAAACCTCTGCTATTGTATATATATATAACAATTTTATATTCAAAAGGCTGAAATGCATGGGTATGAGCCATATGCATCTGCCGACTGAGTAGAAAGTTCGGCCAGCTGATTGCTGAATACTAAAACTCTTCAGTTTGAATATTCAACTGGCTAAATTTTCAATTCAGCTGGCTGAATATTGTGACTTGTGCACATGAACAAATATTTTTAAATACTAGCCATTTTCCAGCCAGCTGAATTAAAAATTTAGACAGTTGACTTGAGGCTTGCGACTTTTTAAAGAGTCATAATGCTTTAATCCAAGATTTATGACTATATCTTTTGATTAAACCTTTTCACGAATAAATGAAACTTTTTATTTACTATAAATATACTTCAGAATCACTTGTTTTAATCACCGAACTTTCCCGATTTCTATATTCTTTGATTTTGAAATATTTCCATACAATATTCACTTGTTCTGTCAAAGTTTTCAATATTCTGTTATAATAAATCACTTGCTTTCAAAAATATATATACAAAAGAGAAGACTACAGTAAGGGTGTACTTAATTGTGACTTATTCGTGTTATCAAGAACACATATACAGTCAAAAAAAACTTTTTGTATTTGCTGAAGTCCGGTTCCGCTGCTCAGGTAAGAAGTCCTCTTTGACTGCTGAGGAAAAATCAAATTCTACTGCTCAGGCCCTTTTCTACTGCTCAAATGTTATAATACATGTTCCTCCGGGTCAAGTGAGGGTGTTGATTACTTAAATTTCAGAAGGAGTCTTCGATTGGATGTAGGACGGTGCTTCGAACTAGTATAAAAATTCCTGATGTTATTTACTTTATTACTGCATTTATATTGCTTATCTGTGATATGATCTCTATGTATTTATCTTATTAAATATTCACTTGCATATATTAAGAATAATAAATCACCATATCTAAAGTTCTGCATATACACATATTTCCATATTACTAGATCCTACTCGTCTTTTCATTTGGTATTAGAGCTGGACATCTTATAACCGTAAAACGGTTATTTGATATCTTGATAATATAGAAAACAACACTAACACTAGTTTTACAAATGTCAATTGTGACTATCCAGAATTTTTAACCAATTTAAAACTGGGATTTTGATACTAAAACTATATTTTTATTATAAAATGAATTTAATTTGAATTAAATACAAATATGATATAAATATATAAGATAAAGCAATAATAATAAATATTTAATTTTGTCAAAATATAATCGTATAATTTCAATACGAATTTGTCAAGCTTTTGTTAGAACAAATTTATCGGTTTGTTTGTCAAATATGTATTTGATAAACTATTTTTGTAACATAATATTTTGTCAAAAATAAATGTGAATTTGGTTTAATATAGATATAATTTAAATAATAAAAATAGTAATTAGTTTTATCGAATATAACGATGTAATTTTGATGAAGATTTCTCAACTTTTGTCAAAACGTATTTGTCAAACTATTTTATTAATATGATCATTTATCAAAATTATTTTGTTAATAATATTTGTCGGATTTTATCGTGCTTGTCATCGGTTGTTGAAATGGTTATTCGGTAACATATAGGATGAAATTGCTAAGTAAAATCGTAAGTATCGAAACATAAATAGGTGTCGCTAATGCTGAAACACTTTAACAAGTGTTGCAAATGTGTAACAAAAATAAACAATGCCCATCACTCATGGATGTTTATAATGGTTACTATGGATGTTTATAATGGTTGTTGATGTTATTTCACACACATTATGATACTGCAATTATGGTATTTCATCAGTGATTAGTTAAATCTCCTTGATCGCCGAAAACATAAATAATATTATTTTTATATTGAAAATGGGTTTGAAATCTGAAATGGGTTGGAAATGTAGAGGAAATATGTATGAATGATTTTCATAAATAAGAATGTTTTATAAAAAGACCTTTTGACGTTAAATAAGGTTTTGTTTTAAAACGATGAAAACGGGTTTTGTTTTGAAAAAGTGAAGTTTGAAAATATTTTAACATGGTTTATATAAGTATATTATGGTTTTCTAAAGTAATTTGAAGTATTTTGGAATTATTTTTATATTAAGTTATATTACGGTCAAAATAGGACGTATCACGCAGCGGTAGTTCGTGTTTTTGACCACTAACTTTAAATGACCATAACTTGAGGAAGTTAAATCGAATTTTTCCTGAAATTGGGAATGTTTGGCCCTAAATTATATTATCTTTCAAGAAAATAAGAATTTTAGATTTCGATATAAAATTTTCAAGTTATGTTTAAAACGGTTTTGGAAAAGGTCGTTGTAAGTGCAGTTCGTCAACCATAACAGCAAATATTATTTTTAATGTTTTAAAAATATGGATTTTTTTTGTAAAATGTTATAAATTATTTAAAAGTGTTTTGAGGTTGAAAATTTAAGGTTTGGATAATATAAAGGTTATTTTGATCAAATTAGCCAATATCACTGTTTTGTAGCATTTTTATAACGCTTTTGGAATGTTGTTGTAATGCTTTCTTTGAAAACTATGTATTTTGAAGTTTTTAACTGGCAAACTATTTTATGAATTGTAAGTAATCATTTTTAAATGATTTGTAAAATGTTTCAAAGGTTTAAGATTTTCTTATTTAATATTGAATGGGCTTATTTAATATTAAAAAGGGTTTTCCAATTATAAATAAATTGGATATCGTTGGAGATATATTTTTGGATATTTGAAATTAATTTGGTAGATGATGACTCTTACTATTCGAGGAATTTAAAAAGGTAGTTTACCGTTATTCTACTTATAGTATGAGTTGGATACAGAGAGTAATATTGAGAACAAGTTGATGGTATTCCTATCCAGATCCAATATCAAGGGGTTTGATAAATTTTCGAACTAAGATAAGGATTTCCCAATTTGTTTGAGATAATTGGATAGAAATAATCTTCGGATATTTGATATTAATTTCGTGGTGTAAATGTATACTATTTAGGGAATTTGGAATCGTTATTTCGCTTATACTATTCATTGATTATGAGAATTGATATCGAATATAAGTAGATACAATTTCTGTGTAACTTATGTTCAACATCGATTGATTTGAGTTTCGTCCAAGATGGTATCTTCAATAATGCCATTCTTGAAACTTGATGAGATTAAGTTGCGAAAATTCATATCATAGTTTGAGATTTAATCAATTTTTTGATCTGAAGAGTTTAAAAACAAGAAATTTGTAAGGAATTGTAATCTTTTAATTAATATTAAAGAATTGAATGTTCGGAAATCGTTTTAAATGGAAACTACGTAACGATCCAGAAGTTTTAACCAATTTAAAATTGGAATTTTATTTACTTAATTTGAATTTAAATTTGAATTTGACATAAATATATATGGTTAAGAATATTTAATAATTTTGATAATTTAAATGATAGATTTTATTAGAATTATAAATGAGAATGATTATTAATAAGTTTAGATTTATTAAAACTATCTGTCGTTCGATCGGATTGGTCAAACCATAACATGAATTAGTAGCGTTAGAATTAAGTGTTGCCCTTAGTTTTCATAGCATTTTAAGGAAAGTGCTACCAAAACTTCACTTCCCTCCTTAAGACAAGTGTTAGAACACTTGTATTTTTGCATGCCTCTTTTCATACATGCCTTCCACTTGCCCCCTGATGTGTCATTACCTCCTTAACCCTCCATTCCTATATAAGGAGGCATTTTCTCCACTTTTTTTTACCATTCCACTCCATTTCCTCATTTTCACCTTCTTCTTAAAGCTTATGGCCATTCCATGGCATAAGTCTTCCTCTTTTCCACCACCACCTTGCCAAAGTTCATCGTCGTCATCTTCCTCCTCCTCTTATAATAGAGAGAAAGAATAGTATATATTATGTTATATATATTTTAGTGAAGAAAATGGTGCCCCGAAATACTGTCCGACGGTTCGCTCAACTAGGCTCGCCTATTGTGGCGATTGGAAACTTGTTTGGTGAGAAATCCTTAACCAAAATTTATATACTTAATTAGTAGTTAGACTAATTTATATATAGTAATGCGTTATTAGTGGTTAATGATGATTGTGATGATGGATGATGGATGCGTAGTTTAGATCAAACACACTATTAAACATTAGTGTTATAACGCTTGTGCACAATTATGATTTATTTAATTATGTTGGTGATTGCTGCTATGAATGTTTTATATTGGCTGTTAATGTTGTTTCACACACATTATGACACAGCAACTATGGTATCACATTGGAGATAGACAAATCTCCTTCGTAATTTGAAGCTATAATATTATTGAAATTGAAGGTTAATAATTGAAAAGATACACATGTACGAATTCATAAAGTTTTTTTAAAAGAATAAACAAACAGCAGAATGTTCTAGGTTGACAGAGAGAATAGTGTCTAGGCTTGGGTTTGGAAATTATAGTTTCCTGCTCTCTCTGGCTATCCCTAACTGATCCGACGGATGGGATAGTTAATTTAAAGTAATTTGAATTTAGAAATAAATCGGAGTTTAATTTATTAAGTGAAAAGTAAAGGTTGAATTTTAAACCTGGAATAATTTGGAAAGTTGATGTAAATTACTTTAAATGATCTTAAAAGGGTTATATAAGTATATAATGATTTTCTAAGTTATTTTCAAGTATTGAAGAATAATGTTTAATACGGTCAAAATAGAGCTTGTCACACAATGGCAATTCATGTATTTTAGTTACATACTTTAAATGCTTGTAACTTTTGCAATCTAAATCGGATTTCCATGAAGCGAAAAACTTTTGATATCCATTAACAAGATATTTCAAATGAGTGAAAGCAGATTTTAATTTCGAGTTATAATTTACAAGTTATGTATAAAACCATTTTGGAAAAGATCGTTGTAAGTGCAGTTCGTCGACCATAATTTAAATAGCCATTTTTTATATTTTAAAAATATGGAATTTTTTTGTAAAATCGTTATAAACTTTGTAAAAGTGTTTTGAATTGTAAAGTTAAGATTTGGCTAATAAAAATAGTATTTTGATCAAAGTAGTTAAGATAACTGTTTTTAACACTTCTGTGACACTTTTGTAACGCTTTCTTTGGAAACAATCTATTTTGAAGTTTATGACCTGCAAACTATTTTTCGTACTGTAAGTAATCATTTGTAAATGATTGATGGGATGTTTTCAAAGATTTAAAAGTGTTGAAAATGTTTTCTATGGAAATTAAATTGATTTATTTAATATCAAAATAGGTTTTTCAATTTTACATAATTGGATATGGTTGGAGATAAATCTTCGGATGTTTGACATTAATTCGGTAGATGATGACTCTTACTATTTGAGGAATTTAAAAGGTAGTTCATTGTTATTCCATTTATTGTGTGAGTTAGATACGAAGATTATTACTGAGCATTATTTGATGATATTTCTATCCAGATCTAATGTCAAAGAGTTGGATAAATCTTTTAATTAAGCTACGGGTTTCCCAATCTGATTGAGATAAGTTGGATATAAATAATCTTCAGTGGTATGAAATTCTGTGGTGTGAACGTATACTATCTGAGGAAATTGGAAGATATGATTATTATATCATTATTCTACTTATAGTATTTGTTGATTATGGGAATTGACATCTAATATAAGTAGATACAATTTCTGTTTAACTTATGTTCAATATCAATTGATTTGGGTTATGTCCTGAATCGTATCTTCAATAATACCATTCTTGAAACCCAATGATTTAAATGGCCGTTTTTTAGTTTTAAAAATATGGAAAAAATTCGCAAAATCATTATAAATTATGTAAAAGTGTTTTGAATTGTAAAGTATAAGTTTTTGCTAAGATAAACGATATTTTGATCAAAGTAGTTAAGATAACTGTTTTGTAACACTTTTGTGATGCTGTTGTAACGCTTTTTTCGGAAATAATATATTTTGAAGTTTATGTCCTGCAAACTATTTTCCGTACTATAAGTAATCATTTGTAAATGATTGGTGGAGTCTTATCAAAGATTTAAAAGTATTGAAAATGTTTTCTACCGAAATTAAGTTGATTTATTTAATATCAAAACGGGTTTTTCAATTTTAAATAATTGGATATGGTTGGAGATAAATCTTCGGATGTTTGACATTAATTCGGTAGATGATGACTCTTACTATTTGAGGAATTTAAAAGGTAGTTCACTATTATTCCGTTTATTTTGTAAGTTAGATACAAATATTAATACTGAGCATTAGTTGATGATATTTCTATCCAGATCTAATGTCAAAGTGTTGGATAAATCTTTTAATTAAGCTACAGGTTTCCCAATCTGATTGAGATAAGTTGGATACAAATAATCTTCGGATATTTGGTATGAAATTCTGTGGTGTGAACATATACTATTTGAGGAAATTGGAAGATATGGTTATTATATCGTTATTCCACTTATAGTATTCGTTGATTATGAGAATTGATATCGAATATAGGCTGATCAATTTCTGTGTAACTTATGTTCTATATCAATTGATTTTTATTTTGCCGTGAATCATATCTTCAATAATACAATTCTTGAAACCCAATGAGATTGAGTTGTGGGAATTCATATCGTAATTTGGGGGTTTAATCAAATATTTGATCGAGGAAATTAAAAGTAAGGAATTGGGACGAAATTATAATCTTTTAGTTAAGACTAAAGACTTTAATGTTGGGAAATCGTTAAGTGGAATCTATGGTCGAAATATGGATTAAAGGATTTTCAAAGGAAACTGGATTTCAATAACGAGTTATCAAACGGAGAATTAATTAAGGCTTTGAAACTAAATTACTTTTGATTTAAGGGATGTGTTTTAAGAAAGAAAGGTTAAATATGGATTTTGCTTTAATTTGAGAATGGATATAAAGAAGTTTAATTTAACAAAATGGAAGGAGAATTGATTGAAAGCCTGTGTGTTCCGTAATTGTGTTTTTTCAAATTGCGATTTTAAATGACCTGGATCAGATTTATGTCCAAAAACCATTCCAAGTTATAATACGACGTTGTGGAGAAATTGAAGACGGTATTGAAGACCGGGACCCTTCATATCGTAAGAACGACTTGCTGAATGTCTCAAATGGGTAGCTCCCATTTGCAGATGGATTTTATATCTACTAAGTGGAAAGAAACCCGAACGTATGTGAAGGAATTCCAAATTTGTGATTTTGTACAGACCCAGAACAGACTTGTATGGATTGTGTGTCTAACAATGTAATTGACTGCGTAACACCGATCTCTGTTAAATATATATCTGTTTGGTAGCAGAGAATTTATTCTCTTACTTAACACCCTTCTCTAAGACGTATAAGCTTAGAGGTTATATATTGATGGAAATTAGTGATGCATTGTGAATGGACGATGTGGCATACTTAAGTTATGTAGTGAGCTATGGATGATCAAAGCATGGCTTATTTAAGCATAGCTTTGTGTATATCGTGACCTCGACAAGCTTCACACCCTAATAACTTAGCCACTGTATAGGTGTGGGGTTTTGTTCCTCAAAAGGCCTCGGCGTTAGAAAGAGATCAGCTCTACTATATAAGTACTCACTTCACATAGGCTTCCACGATGTGGGACTTAGGGGTGTTACATCCTCCCCACCTACAGAGCCCAACGTCCCCGTTGGCTCATAAACACCTCACCCAGGCGCTGTGGTCCACACAGGAGCCACAATTCCGACTGGGTATTGGCTCTGATACCACTGTAACAGCCCGCATCTCCGTTCACGCAAGATATTGTCCCCAACTTAGCCACCGTATAGGTGTGGGGTTTTGTTCCTCAAAAGGCCTCGACGTTAGAAAGAGATGGGCTCTACTATATAAGTACCCACTTCACACAGGCTTCCACGATGTGGGACTTAGGGGTGTTACAACTATCTTCGCCACGAGCCCGTACGATTTTGATTGTATACCATATGTCAGTATAGTATATGGTACCTGTGCTGGCTATTTTAATCCATTTATTTTCGAAAGGTTTTTCACACTATATTATAATATTGAAAGAGGATTTTACCTATCAAAGGCGTTTTTGACTGCATAAGTAGAAGCCTCTCCCAAATGTGCGTTTGCATTGTGTGTGTGCCACGAGACCCTATATTAGTTTCATTTTTTCATAAAGTCATTGAATTTTTTTATGTATTGGTATTCACATGGAGTAAACCCGTTCCATATTAGTGGTGTGGTCCTGTGAATTACCTAACTTTAAAATAAACCTTGAAAACAACTATTTTGAGTTCTCACACCGGTCCCATGAATGACTTGGAGTTTATTGTTCCCAAACCTAAACTCTGGGTGCCCATAATTTTTGCATGGGCAAGCTAGTAGTTTGGTTCGCATATTTAGTCTTTTAGATGGTTAGAGTAGGATGCTGGTTTAGCTAGAGCTATTATATCTTGGAGCATGCACCTAGTAGTTGGGTTCGCAGATTTATTCTTAGAGTTGGTTAGAGCAGGATGCTGGTTTAGCTGGAGCTATTATATCTTGGAGCATGCATATTCTTCCGCTAAGTTTTGTATCTCTTCCTCTATGTAATATATGTACTCTGATGTGTCTGTCGTAACTCTGATGTAGTATTATTGTAATGATAATGGAAATTTTCTTTTTGCACGTGCAGCCTAGTAGTTTGGTTCGCAGATTTAGTCTTGGAGTTGGTTAGAGCAGGATGTTGGTTTAGCTGGAGCTATTATATCTTGGAGCATGATCCTAGTAGTTTGGTTCGCATATTTAATCTTGGAGTTGGTTAGTGCAGGATGCTGGTTTAGCTAGAGCTATTATATCTTGGAGCATGCATATTTTTCCGCTCAGTTTAGTATCTCTTCCGTTGTGTAATCGATGTACTCTAGTGTATCTCCCGTAACTCTGATGTAGTATTATTGTAATGAAATGGAAAATTTCTTTTTATTTTGTGCAAATGTGTAAGTACCCTTAACAATCCGTCTTTATGAACGGTTTAAGTTGGTTTAATTACCGGGGAAAATCGGGCAAAAAATTGTTTGGCATGAGGCAGCGTGATAGGGGGTTCTTGCTCTTGGTTTTTTGGTGAGCGGGGGACTCTTACCTCTACACGTCCCAAGAAGGGATATTTAGGCATGAGGTCGTGACAGTCGAGAGGCTGGCCATAAAACAAGGTGCTGGTGTACCATTGTAATGCCACGGTGGTGCATAGCCGTTGTCCGATGGTTGAAAAAGATCAGACCATTACAAAGTGGTATCAGAGCTTTGGTTTATGCAAAGCTATGTGGCGCGACATATTTGAACCAAAGGAAGGACTCATCAGAGTTATAATATCTCATTAGAGATAGGGTTAGTAATACCCTAGAATCATATTTTGGAGTACTACGTTCGAGAAAGCACTTTTCACGTATAATTAATCAAGTTTGGGATTATAATATATTAGAATTCATGTTAAGAGATAAACTTGGGTCAAAACTATTAAGTTAATTCTCTGATAAAGAAACTAATAAATATGGTTAGAAACCAAAATGAATAATAAGAGTTTTAGTATTTTATTCGATGTTGAGGTTGGACTATCGAGTATAAGAAGATTTTGAATATACGTATAGCAAACATATATGTGAAGACTTATGTATACTAGATAGATATAAAATCACACTCTTATCGCTTAAAGATGATTCTGTTGATGACTGCAGCATCATCGGTATGTATTTTTTGAGTTTCGAAAGTGGGATGACTATATGATTCTGATTAAAACATCAATATATACTCAAACCCATTTACATAAGTATTTGAAAATGTTTCATAAATTAATGTGAACTTGAATAAATAAGCAAGATCTTGAAATTTTGATGGGATTGTAAGAATTATACTAGGTAAATTTGTTAGTAAAGGATAAGCCAGTAAATTAAGTGGAGAGTAACCTAGACTTTTCAACAAAATTTCCTTATAGGAACAAAGATGGAGTTTGGTCTATCAGGTACTGAATGGTAAATGACCCGAAAACAAGCAAGAAAAGCTCATAACCGAAAAGAAAAGGAAGAAATCCTTAGATTGGGGAAACTCAAAGGTATCTATTATTAGATGTGGTTGAGAAGGACATTTTTCAGTTTTATGCCCATAAAGAATACAAAAGAAAAACCATTTGAGAAGACATAATTTGCTTCAAATGCAAGAAGAAAGGACATTTTATACGTAAGTGTCATAATATAAAGAAGAAACCCATGAACCCAACAAAATAAAAAAGTGTTATCAATGTAGAAAAGTAGGGCATATAGTCCGAGATTGTCATTTAAGACCAGCTAAAGCAACACCACCCCTAGTCATAAGTGAAGGAGAAGGAACGCAAGAATTATGCAAGCTCTTTGACCCCTAGGGAAGTATCTCTAAAATGTTGGATGCATGAATAAATGTATGTATATATGATGTTAATTAAAAAAACTTTTATCAATCTTTTTAATGTATTCTATCATGTATCCCAATAGATCCTATTGTATTGAAAATGTTATTGAATTTAATTAAGATATAGATAGAAAGATCGGAATTATCAACGATTTTGGACAATCGATAAGTTCTTAAGTATATTGTAGGAATAAAAGGAATTGTTTAAATAAGTATGAATACATTATGAATTAAGTTTCACAATTTGATTGAAAGATATTTGGCAAGCAGGAGTAGTAAGAAGAAACTATATAAACTGAAACGTTTAGGTAAGCTAAGTCCTGAGATGATCAAGTTTTTCATAATTTTGGGGAACTAAAAAGGGGTAAGTTTCATAACTTTTGTATTTGCAAGATAAGGTCTAAATTTATAACTCCGAATTGTTTTAAAAATAGTAAATGGTTGAGTATAAGTAATTGGCCCAATAAACAATGAATCAAGTATAATAGGTAATTGGAAATTTTTGTTGGAGGACATAGTAGATATGGTTGTCCATAAATATGTGTGTTAGAATATTCTACCCAGTATATTCATTATGAGAGCAGGGAGCCATGGTATAAAGAATTTTAATCTTGAGTTTGAAAATTTACAAAATATCGAATGGGCAACTATGATTCCCTTTCCTTTTCGAGGGCGAAAAGTTTTAAGGGGAGGGTGAATGTAACGATCCAAAATTTTTAACCAATTTAAAATTGGAATTTTTATTACTCAATTTGAATTTAAATTTTACGTAAATATATATGGTTAAGAATACTTAATAATTATGATATTTAAATGATAGATTTTATTTGAATTATTAATTTAACGAATGAGAATGATTATTAATAAGCTTGGATTTATTAATACTATTTGTCGTTTGATCGGATTTGTCAAACCATAACATCAATTAGTAGCGTTAGAATTAAGTGTTGCACTTAGTTTTCAAAGCATTTTAAGGGAAATGCTACCAAAAGTTAAATTCTCTCCTTGAGACAAGTGTAAGGACACTTTTATTTTCGGATGAAAACTTTCGTGCATGCCTTCCACTTGCCTCCTAAGGTGTCACACTCTCCTTACTCCATTTTTATATAAATACCACTCTTTCCTTTCACTTTTTTCATTCATTCTCAAATCTCTCTTTTCTCTCTTCTTCTTAAAGCTTAAAGCCATGGTTTCCATGACATAAATCTTCCTCTTTTCCACCATTTTTCCTTCACCACTACCTTGCCAAAGTTCGTCATCCTCCTCCTCCTCCTCCTTCTCTTATAATAGAGAGAGATTAATATATAGAGAGAGAGATTAATATATATTATATATATTTTGGGGAAGAAGACGGTGCACCGAAATACTGTTTGACGGTTCACTTAGGTAGGCTCGCCTACCGTAAAGATTGGAAAGCCACGTAGTGGGAACTCCTTAAACTTCTACACTAGTTTATGGTACACTAACTTGTGATGAATTAGTTATAACTTGGATAGTTAACTAGTGCAATCAATTTGAACCGGTTATGAATGGTTGATGCATGTTTGGTTGATTGTTGTATAGTTTAGAACACATACACCATAAAGCGTTAGTGTTATAACGCTTGTGCACAATTATTATTTATTTAATAATGTAGATGTCGGTTGCTATGGATGTTTATAATGATTACTGATGTTTCGCACACACTATGACACAAAAATTATGGTATTACATTGGTAATCAGCAAATCTCCTTCGAAATTGGAAACAATATTACTATTGAAATTGAAGGTTAATGGTTGGGAATAACACATATGTATGTATACATATACATCGATGAAATCTCTTTAAAAATAAAATACCGAAACGTTCTAAGATGACGGAGAGGATAGTGTCTAGGCTTTGGTTTGGAAAATATCATTTCCCACTCTCCTTGGCTATCCCTAACTGATCCGACGGATGGGATGGTTAATTTGACGTTATTTTAATTTAGAAATAAATTGGAATTTGATTTAAGTGATAAATAAAAGTTGAACTTTGAACCCGAAATAATTTGGAAAGTCAATGTAAATTACTTCAAATGATTTTAAATGGTTTACATGAGTATATAATGGTTTTCTAAGGTATTTCGAAGTATTGAAAAACAATTTTTATTGCGATCAAAATAGCGTTTGTCGCACAACGGCGATTCGCGTATTTTTCATTATAAATTTTAAACGCTTATAACTTTTGCAATCCAAATCGGATTTCCATGAAACAAAGAACGTTTGATTCATATTAACAAAGAGCTTTCATATGAGTGAAAGAAGATTTTAAATTCGACTTATGATTTTCAAGTTATGCTTAAAACCATTTCGAAAAAGGACGCAATAAGTGAAATTATCGACCGTAACTATAAATAGCCATTTTAGATGTTTCCAAAATATGAAGAAAAAAATTGTAAAATTATTACAAATTATGTAAAAGTGTTTTGAATCGAAAATTTTAAGTTTTGGCTAACATAGACGATATTTTGATCAAAATAGTCAAGATAACCATTTTGTAACACTTTTGCAACGCTTTTGAAATGCTATTGTTACATTTCTTTTGGAAACGTTCTATTTTGAAAGTTTTAGTCCATATATTATTTTCGTAGTTATAAGTAATCAATTTTAAATGGTTTATGGAATGTTTTCAAAGGTTTAGAAGTATATTTTATGGCATTTAAATTGGTATTAAAACGGGTTTTCCAATTTTAAATAATTGGATATGGTTGGAGATAAATCTTCGGATGTTTGATATTAATTCGGTTGATGATGACTCTTACTATTTGAGGAATTTAAAAGATAGTTCACCATTATTCCGCTTATAGCGTGAGTTGGATACAAAGATTAATATTGAGGATAAGTTGAGGGTATTTTATATCTAGATCTAATGTCAAAGAGTTGGATAAATCTATTAATTAAGATACGTGTAACACCCCACCTCCGCTAGGGTCACTCACAAAGGGAATGCACTAGTTTTGGAGGAGCGTTATCGAGGTAAGCAAACACAGAAATATTACAAGACAGAGCATAGATAAAACAGCGGAAGAATCAAAAGAAAATTTTCATTACTTTCAAGAAGAGTCAAAACCTTTTACATCAAATAGCCAAGTTCATTATTTTCCATTACAACAAATTTTGTCTTGCATAAATAAAGAAGCTTAAACTTAAAACATCAAAAGTAGCTTAATTCCTCAAAGGTAGCAAAAAATGCAGCCATAGCATAGCCCAAGATCAAACCGTACATGAGCTGAATCAAAAGCAAGCGAAATCCAAGCTAAGTGCTAGAGTTTCCTCCCTGAGAACCTGGGGGGGTAACGGAAGAAAAAGAGGCAAAAGAAAACGGGTCAGCCATAAAGACTGGTAAGTCCAAGTGACTTTCAGCATAAAAACAGATAATGGTAACATGACTTGTATAAACTGAAAGTAAACATAAGGATGTTGTCAAGATGGGCAAGATAGACTAAGATAACATGATAAATCAAGTATAAATCAAGTATAGCATCACATATTCAAGGTTCGCTGCATCAACTGTAATAGAATCCCAAACCCATGTCTTATATAAATCATGAAATAATCCCTTGGCCCAATATCATGAAATGACCCATTTCTAGGTCCAACGAAACGATCCACTAGTCGATCGGCTCCCTACAAGTTCTAGCTCGTCATGTGTCTGTGTCATACGGCCCTATCACGAATGTAGTCACCTGTGCTAGGTCCACTATAGGGTGTATTAGGCCCTAGGGTGCCAACACAGATAAACCTACTGATGCCCAATGCCTGCTTTTTCAACTCTGGACCACGTGCACGACCATAGCCAGCCTGAACCTACACTGGCGCATCAACACAGCCGTCGTTCTGGTCGCTTACAATCAGCCCAGTAATCGTGCCCCACCCTGCCTAGTCCCAGTGTACCATGATACATCTAGTGGGTTACTGCTGAAACGGACCGCGTAACTAGGGTTTCCGTCCAATAGGTTAAGTGTTGTCATTTAAATTCGTGACTTAACCCCTATCAATCTAGCATATCAAGTTGGTTAAGTGTTGTCATTCAAGTTCATGGCTTAACCCACCTGCGAATCATGTATCAAGTTGATTAAGTGTTATCTTACATGTTCATGACTTAACCCTATCATGTGGCATTAATTCATTAATGCACCCCAACCTCTCACATCAGACCAGTTGTTGTGGTCACTGGATATGCCGGGCGGTTCCGGGCAAATTTACACCATAACTCAGTCTGATCTGGGGTTTTCAAGTGCGATATGACTAACTACTCACATTGGATCCTATTGTTTGCAGTCACTGGATTTGCCGGGCGGTTCCGGGCAGATTTACACCGCAAACTCAACCCAACCTCGAGTTGGCCATTTTCAAGTTCATTATAGTATCATGTCCATGTTCATATTTTCAAGTCAAGTTCATGTCAAGTTTCAAGGATAAGTTTCATGGCAAGTTTCCTACAATTACCAATTTTTACCAACGTTACCCCGTCTAAATACTAGGCTAACAACCTTAGCCTAATTTTCCGTCCGCATGATTTTTGGCGTACAATATTAGGCTAAAAACTTAGCCTAATTTAACGTACACAAAATTGGCATAAAGCAATTCATTAACATAAACATGACATAGGTGTAAACTTGGCATTATCGGCATAGTCAATATGAACACCGTAGGTGTGTACTTGCAAAATAATCAACATGAATATCATAGGTGAAATCTTGTAACGTAGACTAAACCAACATACATATATGTGAATTTGCAACATAAACTAGATCAACTTACATATATGTGAACTTGCAAATCAATCACGAGCATATGAATAAGTGTGAACTTGAAATATGACATAGATTTAACATATACACATAAACATGTAGATCTAACATTTGGTCACATATGTGATATGATTTTACAACCTAAAACTTGCATAACATGATAAACTATACAACTATCATAACAGGTTATACTTCAAGTTCCTATGCATATGAATAGAGTTATTCATTAATTCCCAATTCAACATGATGATAGAATAGAGCCACATGCATAGATCAACATAATAAACATTGCTCTATTATCAATTTATTTCCAAGGAATGACCTAACTGAATAAATTGATTAAAACATTGCAGGCATAACATTATGAACATGAAAAGGTTTTAATTATAATAATCTAGATTCAAGAACACGGATAGATCTAACTTAATTAGAAAAATCCCCAAAATCAAGATCCAAGGACAAATAAAGAAAATATGTCTAAATAGAAAATCAAGGTTAGATCCAATTTCATGGTCATAATCCTTGGCAATGAATCATAGGTGATAACCACAATTGTCCTTGTCATAGTCATAGGCAATAGTCTTATTGTTCATAGTCATAGGCAGTCTTATGTTCACCGTCATAGTCATAGGCATAGTCATATTGTTCATAGTCATAGGCAGTCTTATGTTCACCGTCATAGTCATAGGCATAGTCATATTGTTCATAGTCATAGGCAGTCTTATGTTCACCGTCATAGTCATAGGCATAGTCCGATGTTCACCGTCATAGGCAATATTCCCAATAGTTAAGATCCAAGAAGAAACCAAAAATAGATATGAATCACACCTAAATCACTTCCAAAGTATACCGTGCACATATTAGATTTATAGTTTTTATCTAAAAGTAACTGGAACTTACAGATCATGGTCTAAGAAAGATGTAGAAGTCGAATCTATAAACTAGTCGTCGAATTGTTGAATCGTTGAATCTTGCTTTGATTGTAGAAGCAAATCCCTAATTCCTAGCCGTAGTCTTCAAGAAATAATCTTCGCGTTCTATTTTTAATTTAATTTAATTAAGGTGGAGGCAGCATAACATTGCAATGTTTTGGTGTGGAGAGAAAGCTAGGTTTAGGGGTGTTTAAATAGGTGAATAGGGTAATTTAGAGCCTTCAGATCAGTCCAGAAGTCATCAGAACCACCCAGCTCGAAGACAAGTCATCCAGCCACTCAGAAGAAGACACGTCATCACAGAACACTCCAGAATTCTGTGCTGGATCTGTATGGGCGCACTTGGAAGGTGCGCCAGTGTATTTTTGTACTGGCGCACTTCACAAGTGCGCCAGTGTATTCTGGCCTGTTTCCGGTTTTTCTGCCTAACTTCGTTCGTCCATATCTTCTTCATACGGTATCCGTTTTACGCAAACTCGGACTCTATCTCAAGAAAAATTTCGAGACGAACGCAATGGCGCAACCTATTTCCCTTGATTCTTATTTTAAAAATTAATTCTGCCTTGATTTATGGTTTTAACACGTTGTTAAAATTCGGGTTGTTACATTCTTCCCTCCTTAAAGGATTTCGTCCCCGAAATTTTCAAGTTAAGAAGAATGCATCCTACCATCCACTCAACCATCTACTCAACCATCATCCACAAGAAACCATTGTCCTTAAAAGATTTCTAATGCTATATGAACATATGCAGAAAGTGTGTGTATATGTTCCTTATCTAATGCAAATGATCAGGCCTGATTGATCTTCTTAATGCAAAATATGTTTAGTGCCATGAATCCAACATGTATGCAAATAGTCCTAGTCACATAAACACTATATGTGTGCACAAACATCCATCCATATGCAACATCCACATGATAGCACATTCAATTTCATCCATAAACAAGTATAAACATTCATGCGTATGCAATATGAAAATGTGTCTGAGCTGATCTAGTGCCTAATGTGTGTTATGCAACCACGAGTAACCACTTGCGACCACTTGCAACCATTTGCAAACATCAACCATAACATGTTTCAATCACATGTTTACATCCAAAAGGGTTCTACCTAAAGATATAGTCAAATGATAGAAGCGAGTAAAAACTTTGTGCCCATTAGGCAATGTCAAAACTGGAAATCTACATCACGTATATAGTGATTAGGAGAAGAACTCCCTAAGCACCTGCCCCGAAGACCGAAATCAACATCAGACTGATACCCAAAGAATTTCTTATCCCAACCAATACATATGTTTCTAGAAAACTAAGCACGATGGATTCTCTTCCTAAAAACCAACCTGTATCCTATAAAACCCAAAAAGTTTAGTCAACCCAACGGACACCCTCAAGCCCCAACATGTATTACTAATAGATGAGCCAAACTCCCTATGGGGTTTGCAACCGAAATAGGAATGAGAATAGGACCGAGAGGGTATACTTAAAAGATAGCATGCAAGTAAGTTTTATAGGAAAAGAGGGATCAAGGATATACTCTTAAAAAAGAGATATGATATGCATATCTAGTCTTCAATCTTCTAAGTCGCATTTCCTTGAGCTTAACTCCATTGCGCTCTTACCTTTTCCACCTTTGTGGATTAAGCCGTATCAACAAGTTTCTCATCCTTAGGCTCGTTGACAAGTTTCTCAAAACCTACCTACATCGCACGGCAACCCAACAAAGCTTGAAACAAGATTAGTCGCAGATGGAACTACTGCGGCTATAGAAAGGGAAAAGAAAGGAAAAGAGATTCAAACAAGGAAACAAAGGATAGTGCTAATAGCTTTTGGGGAATAGCCTTAAAAATAAAACAAGACTTTTGTTGAAAAATGCTTCTTTGTAAACGGTTTTGAAAATAGTTTTAGAAGGTTTTCTAAAAACTTTTGCCCAGTCTAGTAACCTTCTGCTCTGATACCAAATGTAACACCCCACCTCCGCTAGGGTCACTCTCAAAGGGAATGCACTAGTTTTGGAGGAGCGTTATCGAGGTAAGCAAACACAGAAATATTACAAGACAGAGCATAGATAAAGCAGTGGAAGAATCAAAAGAAAATTTTCATTACTTTCAAGAAGAGTCAAAACCTTTTACATCAAATAGCCAAGGTCATTATTTTCCATTACAACAAATTCTGTCTTGCATAAATAAAGAAGCATAAACTTAAAACATCAAAAGTAGCTTAATTCCCCAAAGGTAGCAGAAAATGCAGCCATAGCGTAGCCCAAGATCAAACCGTACATGAGCTGAATCAAAAGCAAGTGAAATCCAAGCTAAGTGCTAGAGTTTCCTCCCTGAGAACCTGAGGGGGAAACGGAAGAAAAAGAGGCGAAAGAAAACGGGTCAGTCATAAAGACTGGTAAGTCCAAGTGACTTTCAGCATAAAAACAGATAAAGGTAACATGACATGCATAAACTGAAAGTAAACATAAGGATGCTGTCAAGATGGGCAAGATAGACTAAGATAACATGATAAATCAAGTATAGCATCACATATTCAAGGTTCACTGCATTAACTGTAATAAAATCCCAAACCCATGTCTTATATAAATCATGAAATAATCACTTGGCCCAATATCATGAAATGACCCATTTCTAGGTCCAACGAAACGATCCACTAGTCGATCGGCTCCCTACAAGTTCTAGCTCGTCATGTGTCTGTGTCATACGGCCATATCACGAATGTAGTCACCTATGCTAGGTCCACCATAGGGTGTATCAGGCCCTAGGGTGCCAACCACCGACACGAATCAAGCATGCACAGATAAACCTACTGATGCTCAATGCCCGCTTTTTCAACTCCGGACCACGTGCACGACCATAGCCCGCCTGAACCTACACTGGCGCATCAACACAGCCGTCGTTCTGGTCGCTTATAATCAGCCCAGTAATCATGCCCCACCCTGCCTAGTCCCAGGGTACCATGATACTTCTAGTGGGTTACTGCTGAAACAGACCGCGTAACTATGGTTTCCGTCCAATAGGTTAAGTGTTGTCATTTAAATTCGTGACTTAACCCCTATCAGTCTAGCATGTCAAGTTGGTTAAGTGTTGTCATTCAAGTTCGTGACTTAACCCACCTATGAATCATGTATCAAGTTGGTTAAGTGTTGTCTTACATGTTCATGACTTAATCCTATCATGTGGCATTAATTCATTAATGCACCCTAACCTCTCACATCAGACCAGTTGTTGTGGTCACTGGATATGCCGGGCGGTTCCGGGCAGATTTACACCACAACTCAGTCTGACCTCGGATTTTCAAGTGCGATATGACCAACTACTCACACTGGATCCTATTGTTTGCAGTCACCGGATTTACCGGGCGGTTCCGGGCAGATTTACACTGCAAACTCAACCCAACCTCGAGTTGGCCATTTTCAAGTTCATTCTTGTGTCATGTCCATGTTCATATTTTCAAGTCAAGTTCGTGTCAAGTTTCAAGGATAAGTTTCATGCCAAGTTTCCTACAATTACCAATTTTTCCCAACGTTACCCCGTCTAAATATTAGGCTAACAACCTTAGCCTAATTTTCCGTCCGCATGATTTTTGGCGTATAATATTAGGCTAAAAACTTAGCCTAATTTAACGTACACAAAATTGGCATAAAGCAATTCATTAACATAAACATGACATAGGTGTAAACTTGGCATTATCGGCATAGTCAATATGAAAACCGTAGGTGTGTACTTGCAAAATAATCAACATGAATATCATAGGTGAAATCTTGCAACGTAGTCTAAACCAACATACATATATGTGAATTTGCAACATAGACTAGATCAACTTACATATATGTGAACTTGCAAATCAGTCACGAGCATATGAATTAGTGTGAACTTGAAATATGACATAGATTTAACATATACACATAAACATGTACATCTAACATTTGGTCACATATGTGATATGATTTTACAACCTAAAACTTGCATAACATGATAAACTACACAACTTGTCATAACAGGTTATACTTCAAGTTTCTATACATATGAATAGAGTTATTCATTAATTCCCAATTCAACATGATGATAGAATAGAGCCACATGCACAGATCAACGTAATAAACATTGCTCTATTATCAATTTATTTCCAAGGCATGACCTAACTGAATAAATTGATTAAAACATTGCAGGCATAACATTATGAACATGAAAAGGTTTGAATTATAATAATCTAGATTCAAGAACATGGATAGTCTAACTTAATTAGAAAAATCCCCAAAATCAAGATCCAAGGACAAATAAAGAAAATATTTCTGAATAGAAAATCAAGCTTAGATCCAATTTCATAGTCATAATCCAAGGCAATGAATCATAGGTGATAAACACAATTGTCCTTGTCATAGTCATAGGCAATAGTCTTATTATTCATAGTCATAGGCAGTCTTATGTTCACCGTCATAGTCATAGGCATAGTCATATTGTTCATAGTCATAGGCAGTCTTATGTTCACCGTCATAGTCATAGGCATAGTCATATTGTTCATAGTCATAGGCAGTCTTACGTTCACCGTCATAGTCATAGGCATAGTCTGATGTTCACCGTCATAGGCAATATTCCCAATCGTCAAGATCCAAGAAGAAACCAAAAATAGATATGAATCACACATAAATCACTTCCAAATTATACCATGCACATATTAGATTTATAGTTTTTTTCTAAAAGTAACTGGAACTTACAGATCGTGGTCTAAGAAAGATGTAGAAGTCGAATCTATAAACTAATCGTCGAATTGTTGAATCTTTGAATCTTGCTTTGATTGTAGAAGCAAATCCCCAATTCCTAGCCATAGTCTTCAAGAAATAATCTTCGCGTTCTATTTTTAATTTAATTAAGGTGGAGGCAGCATAACATTGCAATGTTTTGGTGTGGAGAAAAAGCTAGGTTTAGGGGTGTTTAAATAGGAGAATATGGTAATTTAGAGCCTTCAGATCAGTCCAGAAGTTATCAGAACCACCCAGCTCGAAGACAGGTCATCCAGCCACTCAGAAGAAGACACGTCATCACAGAACACTCTAGAATTCTGTGCTGGATCTGTATGGGCGCACTTGGCAGGTGTGCCAGTGTATTTTTATACTGGCGCACTTCACAAGTGCGCCAGTGTATTCTGGCCTGTTTCCGGGAAGGCTCTGGGAATCCCTCTTTTAGTTGGCAAGGTCAATCTAGCAGATGATAGGTCTAGAGAGAGCTGGCTTAAGGGGTTATAGGGCAAAAGCTATATCAGCTGGGAATAGGTCTGAGGTCACAATAATCGGTTTAAACTGCCTGGTCAACGCTCATCCCGCTTCGCACCTCTATTCTGAATAATAATAGACGACCAAGCGAGAACACAGTGGATAGAACACATCTTGATTGGCGGGAACAACTGGTAGCCCAGCTATTTCTAGTTTGCGTTTTTCATGATCACCTCTACCGGGCGATCATACAACTACTAAGAAAAACATGTTATCACTCTGGGATGAGCTAAGCTATCGGAGCTTTCTTCACGATCATTTTTCCCCTCGTTGTGCTTAGGGAAAAATATCCCTGAATGACCGAAAATTGGTCCCAAAAGGGCCTTCTTTCCTATCTCCAATCAGACGTTTTTGGTTTCGGTTGTTACCTGACCTGTTTGTCTAACCTGACCTGTTTGTTTAACCTAACCTGTTGAGTTTGATTGAGCCCGGATTTGAATTGAAAACTTCTTCTATTAGATAGGGGATGTTACCCAGACTTAGACCCTAAGTCATTCTTAGCGTAACGACCAATCATAAGAATGAGATACGGACCTCCCGTCTTTTTCAGTCTCCCTCATTTCCCTTCATTCTAAGTAAGTAGCGGAATTTAGTTAGAAGAAAGAGACTTCTCCTTCCCGACCGATCGAAGGGGGTAACAAGGGATAACTCCCAAAGAAGTAGTGTTTCAAAAGTATATTATGATCCCTTACAAATTATTCTTACCTCTGAAGCATTCCCTTCGAAATAATTCCATTCAAGAATAATAACAGGTTAAGGCTTCGTTGTGGGTTGAGGGGCTTCATTGATTAGTAAACCTACGGTGCTGGTAAGGTTGGGACCGTGGTCGAAGGATATAATTACTTCTGTTTGCCGGCCGATAAGATCACTGAGATTGACCAGCCAGCTGGGTTGGTTTGGCTATTCCTTTCTATTGAAATGAAAAGGAGTTAGGTTTCTTCTGAATCTTGCAGTCTTCTGGTAGAATAATGGGCGCTATGCACCTTCTTCTCTTTTACTGATTCGCAAGCACCTCTGGACCCTTGTGCCCCAGACTACCCGCCCTATGACCAAAAACGAAAAATGAGCCTTGCAACGAGACGCGGACATTCCTCATGCTGCGGTTCCCTTTCTAAGTAATAGGGAAGAGGACCGAAACATGCCACTGAAAGACTCTACTGAGACAAAAAGATGGGCTGTCAAGAACGTAGAGGAGGTAGGATGGGAAGTTGGTCGTTTTTTCTATTAGTTTAGTTGCGAACATTTACATGAGAATAGTTGAGTAGGCTTGCGTTATTTGTCTGCTATAAGATAGCTAGTTGTGGGGCTTTCGAAAAAGGGGGGCTTGGCTTCGCTATCGCTCATAACTTGTATTGTAGTCCTAGTCTTGCGAAGTATACTGCTCAAGATCAAAGCTATTATTGGAATATCACCCCGAAAGGCAGAAATCACTTCCTTTATTTTATTTGGCTTAGGCCTATAAGAATCAGTACTGAACATTCCTCCTGAAGGGCCTATCCAGGTTCCGGGGTCACTTCTTTTTGGTTCGTCGATTGAGAGAAAGAAGCCCCTCGCCTCACTCGTCAAATTTCGAAGGCCCTCATTAATATACCTCCCCAATGTTTATTCCGAACAGAAGAATTCAATCGGTGAATTGTGGCATGTCAGGTTTCCATAAGAAATGAGAACTAGGAGCTTCAATCTCCCCAGTTTAGTATTCTTTACTCAACTCAAAGACAAACAAAAAGTGTGGATCCGATTCTGAGACAACGAACAAGGGAGGTTTACAGTAGTTGCCACAAAGACAGCTTATCCTGTCGCTTGACAGCACCTATCTGCAGGTGCTTGCGCCTGTTGCGCCTAAGTCTGCCAGCCAATAGTTTCTCCGCCCTCCCCCAATTGATCGGGGTCGCCTATGTTTCAACCTGGTCTACGCTCCTCGAGACTTATGCAGATTCACTCCCAGATTGCTCAGAACTCCAAGGCTCTCTTGAAAGCTTCACAATCCTCTACCCCAGCTCAATAAGCAGTCGTCGGCGAAAAGAAGGTGAGTGGTGGGGTAGGCGAGAGGAGAAGGTCGGTAACCATATAAGGAAGCTTCCATCTGCCGTCTCTTAAGTTTAGTTCAAGGTGCGTAGCGATATGGAGATAAGGCTTTGTTTGCCCCAGCTTGGCGAATCGCATCCCCGCGCTGCCCATTACCGTTCTCGCGAAGTCTTTGTGCAATGGCTGGGAAACCAGTCTACGAAGCGAAGCCTATTGCCACGCCGACCATCAAATACGAGACCTTCGAAAATCTTTGATGGAATGGCATAATATGCACCTTCTCCCGGAGCTACGCTTCCTCCAACTACTTGAATGTGAAAATCATATCCTCAAGATCAAATTCTTTGCTGTTTTCCAGGATTTTAGGCATGAGCCGATTGACTTCCATTTTTTGGGAAGGGCTAAAACGCAAGCACCTTAGGAGAAATATTTATCCGACAGGCGCACCTCTCATTGGTATTTGTAGCAGATCTAGGCATCGAATCGACAACTTGCCCACGTGACGTTTCTAACTATTCCTTAAGAGACATGGATGAAGGAGTATTATATTAATAGTATAATCTCACGCTCAACCCTATGTTATGGACTGCCACCCCTAGTGAGCTTCAAGTATGCTCTTCTCTTTGATGAATTAAACCAGGATAGTATTTTGAGATGCGGGAAGCCAAGAGAGCTAGTTCTCTCGAGAGCGGAAGCGAGATGCCAAACCACCGCCCAAAGCTTAGCCGATCCTTCGCAAGTCAGGTGTGAATCTTTATTAGCATAACCTTAAAGAATCGGTACAAACAAGAAAGACTCGCGAGTAATATGATGAAAGATCTTGATAGAAATACAAAAACATATCACTTTGTTACTCTTTTACTTTTTTAGGACCACTGTTTAGCTTAGTTCTTCCCCCTCCACAGGTCCCGTGCAGAATCAGAGTTCCAGGCACCAGAAGTTTAGGCGACCTCTTCCAGAGGAGCGACTAATCGAATAGTATCCACAAATATCACCGAAAACATTGTTAAAATACTCCTACGAGAGGGTTTTGTTGAAAATGTTCGGAAACATCAGGAAAGTAATAAAAATTTCTTGGTTTCAACCTTGCATCTAAAAGAACTAGGAAAGGAATATATAAAACGATTTTAAAACGTATCAGTCGACCCGGTCTACGAATTTATTCCAACTATAAAAGAATTCCTAAGATTTTAGGTGGAATGGGAATTGTAATTCTTTCCACTTCTCGAGGCATAATGACAGATCGAGAAGCTAGACTAGAAAAAATTTGGGGAGAAATTTTGTGTTATATATGGTGATCCCCCTCTGGTATCCTATATATAGATTTAGGTTTGCTCCCGAATCCAGGTGATATTCCGCTAACGCTGCAAGGTGTAGCTGCATTGACACTCGGAACCTCAGCCTTTGGCCACTGGACCTCTCCTATGTTGATTCTGAATTCTCCGTCGCCCCTATTAATGTCAAAGTTCCCAAGGACTAGCAGAATCAAAATAGCGAAATTTCCTTAAGTCCCATAAGGTTTGGTGATCCCGTAAAATCTGACCCATTTTCTCATCGAGCGAGGGGTACGAAATAAATCAGATTGATTTTTCGATCAAAAAAAAGTATAATTCCGTGGTTTGCTGACCAAGCGGAAATGCAATTCTCGGGTGAGGAAAGGGTTGTCTCAGGTACGCCTGGGGCAGGATTGAATCCGTGGAGGAATGAGAGGTTCATAGATGTGGGTAATTACTGGCTAGAAAACATCTTATGGCCGATCTATAAAAGAACTATGAAAGAAAAATATTAACAAATGAGCAATAGATTAAACCAATGTTTAGTCAATATAACGACTGTATCATCAGAAGATGGAATCTCGTTTATATACGGTAATATTTATGCACTTGTCAAAGTAGGGTTTTGAAAAATAAACGTATTCGTTCTGTAGCAGATTTGTTACAAGATCAAATCGGATTGGCTCTTGTTCGTTTAGAAAATTCGATTCGAGGAACTATATGTGGAGCAATCCGACATAAATTGATACCGACTCCTCAAAATTTGGTAACTTCAACTTCATTAACAACCACTTATGAATCCTTTTTTGGCCTACACCCTTTATCTCAAGTTTTGGATCGAACTAATCCATTGACACAAATTTTTCATGGGCGAAAATTGAGTTATTTGGGTCCTGAATGAAACGCAGCCTCGGAACAGAATTATGCTGCTTGCTGGGCCCTGATGGTGGAACTGGCATTTTTGGGGGGAAGAAAGCGGCCCCCTTTTACGGCAGAGTGGGAAGCATCGCTTTCCCTCGTGTAGCTATGATGCCATTCAGAAACAAGACAATCAGAAGGCCATTTTTTGTTTATATTAATTACTTCGATTTATTCGGAAAAGAAGCTAAAGCCCTTCTTTTAAGTTCTTCCCAGATACATGGGTTACATACCCGGGCCCGGCTCAACATTCTATGAAAAAAATAGAATCTAGGCTTTAGCTAGGTTTGAAAGGACTTGGCCATTCAATCTTGTGAACTAATTAAGACCGAAATTGGAGTTGGAGATACGAACGGAGAGGAATAACCAATCGATGAAAGAACATGAAACCATTCTGTTTCAATAGAGGTACGAGAAAGGGTTGGGGGAACACCTTTTCTTTTAATAAAAAATAGGAAGAGGATTTGACTCCAATGTTTGTACTAGACTTGAGATCATCTCGAAGAGTATAGAGTCTGGCTCCTCTCATCAATATAAATCGCTTGCGCCCCTGCTCTAGCTTTCCCTCATATTTCTGTTCTTCTGATACCTGATCAAAAACAAATAATCCATACCGCGAGAGAGAATAGCTACTCGTTCGTTTGCTCATTCCAACGTCCTTTTATTTTATTAGTCTAAAGGGAGGTTGGTGAGAGTTCGGGGACAACCGGGACGAGCGATCCAAACTATTCCCGGACGGTGGAAGAGCCAGGGAGGCCGGGTCATTTGACGAAAATGGAAGGGCCACTTTTGTTGGGGATAATCTTGTCACTTGGAGAAGCAAGAAACAATCTGTTGTAGCCAGATCCAGTGCAGAAGCTGAATATCGATCTATGGCTTTAGCTGCTTGTGAATTGACGTGAGAAAGTACGAGAAATTGGTCCCGCTCCGCTTTCTTAAAAAAAAAGCAAGGTAGCGTAGCTGAGCGAAGAAAACGTTAGGATCGACGGGCTGGTCGAGCTAGCTCTCGCTTCCCGGGAGCTCCTTTGCTTTAAGAAAAAGTGATACCTTACTCGACTCGAATAGGGGCCACTCGACCAGGGTTTCTTAGGGGAGGTAGTTCCAGGGTTGGCATTCCATAATTTTGGGGAAAAGAGAATCTCTTCTTGAGACCCCCCAGCACCAGAATGAGATGATCTACCTCTAGCCCTTATCTACCAGTTCTCTACCAGTCTACTAGACCTTATTTGGCTCTCTTTACCCTTATTTGGTAGATTCTCTACTAGCTTAATTCTCAATAGATGCTCTATTCGATACATTGCCAAAGTTACATGAGCCTACGATAAAGCCGCCTGGGAGATACATTTGAATGACTAGGCGCCTAGTATACCAAGTCCAGTATATTAATTGGGCGGGGCTTCGATTTGTTCGGAAAAGAAGCTAAAGCCCTTCTTTTAAGTTCTTCCCAGATACATGGCTTACATACCCGGGCCCGGCTCAACATTCTTTGAAAAAAATTAGGCTTTCCAATGTGTAAACTAAAAGGGCATCTCTCTATAAGGTCCAGCATCGCTTTTCTGCCTAACTTCGTTCGTCCATATCTTCTTCATACGATATCCGTTTTACGTAAACTCGGACTCTATCTCAAGAAGAATTTCGAGACGAACGCAATGGCGCAACCCGTTTCCCTTGATTCCTATTTTAAAAATTAATTCTGCCTTGATTTATGGTTTTAACACGTTGTTAAAATTCGGGTTGTTACAATACGAGTTTCCTAATTTGATGGAGATAAGTTGTATAGAAATAATCTTCTGATATTTGATATGAAATTATGTGGTGTAAACGTATACTATTTGTGGAATTTGGAAGATATTATTATTATATTGTTATTCCACTTAAAATATTCGTTGATTGCGTGAATTGATATCAAATATAAGTAGATACAATTTCTATGTAACTCATGTTCAATATCAATTGATTTGAGTTTTGTAGTGAATAATATCTTCGATAATATCATTCTTGAAACCCAATGAGATTGAGTTGTGGAAATTCATATCGTATTTTGGGATTTAATCAAATCTTTAATTTGAAGAAATTAAAAATAACTAATTGGGAAGGAAGTATATTATTTTAGTTAAGATTAAAGAATTTAACGTTGGGAAATCGATTTACTTGGAAACTATGGTTGAAATGTAGATTAAGGATTTTCAAGGGAAGCTGGATTTCGATAATGAGTTACCAATGGAAAATTAATTTAGATTTTGCTGGTAAATTATCCTTGATTTTAGGGATGTGTTTTAAAAGAGAAAGGTTAAATACGGATTTTGTAATAATTTGAGATTGGAATTAAAGAAGTTTAATTTGACAAAATCCAAGATGGAAGGAGATTGGTTGAAAGCATGTGTATTTCGTGATTGAATTTTTAAAAAAATTGTGCTTATTATTTGAAAAGATCGGGATTATTTCTGAATACCATTCCAAGTAATAATACGACATTATGGAATAATTGGAGACAGTATTGAAGATCGGGATCCTTCATGTCATAAGGGTGACTTGCTGAATGTCTCGAATGGATGGCTCCCATTTGCAGATGGATTATATATATCAGTTAAGTGGCAAGAAGCCCGAAGTATGTGAAGGAATTCTGGATTGTTGTTTCGTTCAGACCTAGAACGGACACGTATGGATTGTGCGTCTGACATTGTAATTGACTGTTTAACACTGAACTTTGTTAATATATATCTGTTTGGTGGCGGAGAATTTATTCTCTTACCTAACACCCTTCTCTAAGACGTATGAGCTTAGAGGTTATATATTGATGTAAATCAGTGATGCGCAGTGAATGGACAATGTGGCATACTTAAGTTATGCGATGAGCTATGAATGATCAAAGCATGGCTTATTTAAGCTTAGCTATGTGTATATCGTGACCTCGACGAAACTCACACCACGGATTATGGTAAACTGGTGGTTAGATTTTTGTGTTCGTTTCATATGTTCAGTGCACCGGGATGTGATGATGAAAGGTTACCACAAAGTCCCCAGTCTAGGACGCTATTTGTTGGGTACTCTGATTCATGTATGGTGGGCTAGTATAACAGAGTCCGAGTCTGGACGTTATCCATGAGTACTAGGATGATGCGCGCAAGAAAGTTTGTGAGCCCACGAATGATCTTTCATATCAGGAACCATCATATTGGAAACTCAATCTCTACGACAAGGCCATAAGGTTTTGATTGTATAGCCTGCTGGTTACTGGCAGGATTACGTTAGTATAATGGGATGGGGCATTATGCTGGTTAGGATTAATACATTTATTTGCGAAAAGATTTTTCACACTATATAATAGTAGTAAAATAGGATTTTCACTTATGAAGGCATTTTTGGTTATCATAAGGCAAAACTCGCTCATCTGATGTGCGCTTGCATTATGTGATGTGGGACAAGCTTATGATAGCTTCATTTTTTTAAAAGTCATTACGAATTTTGATGCACGGGTATTCACATGGAGTAAACTCGTTCCGCGTTAGTGGCGTGATCTGGTGAATTTAAAATGAATTATAAATAACAACTATTTTGAGTTCTCACACCAGTCCCATGACTGACCTAGATTTTATTGTTCCCACACCTAAACTCTGGGTGCCCATAATTTTTACACAGACAACCTAGTAATTTGGTTCACAGATTTAGTCTTGGGATTGGTCGGAGCAGGATTTTGATTTTAGCTGGAGCTATTATGTCTTGGAGCATTCGCATTCTTTCGCCGAGTTTAGTATCTCTTCTGCTGTGTAATCGATGTACTCTGATGTAATATTATTGTAATGATAATGGAAAGTTCTTTTCATTTTGTGCAAATGTGTAAGTACCCTTAACAATCCATTTTTGTGAATGGTTTAAATTGGTTTAATTACCGGCGAAAAAAGGGTAAAAATCCAGGTCGTTACAAAGTGGTAAAAACTTAAACTTTACGATTCAAAACACTTTTACATAATTTATAATGATTTTACAATTTTTTCCATATTTTTAAAACATTTAAAATATCTCTTTACAGTTATGGTTGACAACTGCTCTTACAACGACCTTTTCCAAAACGGTTCTAAACATAACTTGAAAATATTAACTCGAAATTAAAATCTGCTTTCACTCATTTGAAAGCTCTTGTTAATGGAAATCAAATATTTTTCGTTTCGTGGAAATTCGATTTGAATTGCAAAATTTATAAGCGTTTAAAGTTTGTAACTAAAAACGCGAATTGGCTTCATGCGACAAACTCTATTTTGACCAAAATAAACATTATTCTTTAATACTTCGAAATACCTCAGAAAACCATTATATACTTATGTAAACCTTTTAAAATCATTTAAAGACTTTCCAATTATCTCGGGTTCAAAAATCCAACTATTATTTTTCACTTAAATCAAATTCCAATTTATTTCTAAATTCAAATAATTTCGAATTAAATTCCAAATTAAATTTTAAATTAACCATCCTGTTTTCCGGATCAGTTAGGGATAGCCAGGGAGAGCAGGAAACTATAGCTTCCAAACCCAAGCCTAGACATTATCCTCTCTATCATCCTAGAATGTTCTGGTATTTATTTAAAGAAACTTTATTAATATAACGTATTCATACATATGTGTCATTCCTAACCATTAAACTTCAATTTCAATAGTAATATTGTTTTCCAATTACGAAGGAGATTTGCCGATCATCAATGTGATGTCATAATTGTTGTGTCATAGTGTGTGCAAAACAACATCAACAATCATTATAAAACATCCATGATAACCATCATCAACATAATTAAATAATAATGACTGTGCACAAGCATTACAAACACTAATTCTTAATATTGTGTGTGTGTGTGTTTTAAGCTACGCATCCATCATCCCAGTCCTTGTTTGGCATGAGGCAGCGTGATAGGGGGTTCTCGCTCTTGGTTCGGTGGCGAGTGGGAGAATCTTACCTCTACACGTCCCAAGAGGGGTTGGTTAGGCATAAGGCCGCGACATTCGAAAGGCTGGCTGTAAAACAAGGTGTTGAGGTATCATTGTAATGCCATGGCGGAGTGTAGTCGTTGTCCGATGGTTGAAAAAGACCAGATCATTGCATTTAGTATCAGAGCTTCGGTTTATAAAAAGCTATGTATGGGATACGACATATTTGAACAAAAGGAAAAGACTCATCAGAGTTATAATATCTCATTAGAGATAGGGTTAATAATGCCCGAGAATGAGATTTTGGAGTATGATATTTGAGAGAGCGTATTTGAAAATATGAAGCGAGATTTGAAAAGTTATATTTTAAGAAGGAAGCATATTTTGAAAGTATACGGTTAATTATAACTTGGATAATTAATCAAACAATTAAGGTTAAGTTACATTTTGTGATTATAATTACACATAAAATACTTTTTATGGCATGGTAATTAAACCCCTTCCACTGATAAGGAAAATGATCCGAGTACAAATGCCTTTTGGATTTAATTTCACTATTGGGTAACATTTCGAAATATTGAGAAGATTATATAATATATCAATTTTTAAGGGATAAACTTGGGTCAAATTTGTTAAGATGATTCTCCTTTAAAGAAATTAATCAATATGGTTCGAAATCAAAATAAATTATAAACGTTTGAGTATTTTATTCGATGTTGAGGTTGGACTATCGAGCATAAGAAGATTTTGAATATACACCTAGTTAACGTATTACGAAGTCTTAAGTATAATAGATAGATATAGAATTACACTCTAGTTGCTTGAAGATGATTCTGTTGATGACTGTAGCATCATTAGTATATATTTTCAAGTTTCGAAAGTGGGATGACTATATGGTTCTGATTAAAACATCAATATATACTTAAACCCATTTAGATAAGTGTTTGAAAATGTTTGTTAAATTGATGTGAATTTGAATAAATAAGCAAGATCATGAAAATTTGATAGAATTGTAAGAATTATACTTGGTAAACCTATGGATAAGCCAGCAAACTAAGTATACAGTATATGAGAAAGTGTATTTGTGACTAAAAAACATTTGGTTTTGAAAAGATATATAGTTTGAAACACTACAAGAAAAAACTGATTTTGCAGTGGATGAATCTGTCGCTAAACATGTATTAGCGACGGATTTGTGATGGATATCATTGGCCGGTAAATTTCACGTTGGTATTTTAGTGACCATTTTGCGACGGAAATTAACGTCAATTCTCCGACACTTTACCATCATTTGTCAATATATTTAATTTTTAAAATTTTTACCGATGTTTTACCGACGGATATATATTTATTTAATATATATTTTTTAAAATTCCGTAGGAAATCCCTTGCTAAACAGCAAGGGATTAGAAACGGATAATTTCAACTTTTTCTTCACCTTAGATTTCTGTCGGTAATTCATCACAAATGCTAGACTATTGGTGACGGTAGTTTTTATTCCCGTCGGCAATCACACACAGATTTGCAAAACCCACTCGTATTCCCTTTCTATTCCGTCGGTAAATGTTACGACAATAAAATACTAATTTACATCTGAAGGATGCCAATGTTAATTAAGATACTTAGTTAATATGAACTCAAACATAACATCATTCATAATCAAATAACATAGAGTATCATTTAACATACAAGCACAATACATAATTAAATTGTTAATTTCAATACATAATCAATACTTTCATAATAACTATGGAATAACAAAAGACAACGTATATTTCATAGTGAAATTATATGAATACCGAATACAAAAACAAGAATAGCACACAGGAGCACAAAATTAACCCGTCAAAGAACGAAAATCGCCAATGGAGATGGTTCCCAACCTGGATTTACATGAAAAAAAAACTACTTTTAATGTATTTGATATAATAACAATATTTGCTAATTTCAACAACAATGATAACTGTTCTAATCTGAGTTGACTGACATATATAAATATAAAGAAATTTTTTTACCCATACAACGATTTCTTACCTTGCAATGGACGAAATTCTGTGCATTAATTTGAAGTTTCACCCTGCAATCTTCTTATCATGAACATATCTTTTTGTACGATTCGCATGTACAACAAAGAAAAAAGAAAATAAGTTAGACGATACATAATAGCTAATAAGAAAATTACTAGACAAAACTGGAAATTACAATGGTGTGCTTAATGTCCATGAGCATTATTCATGAGCAGGACAACTTGCAATATTGTAAGAAAACTTTGAGTAGATCATTAGAATCATTTGTGCAGACAGAGAAGATACAACCAAAGTCTTGCATACATATAGCTTTAAAATGAAAATATGGATTGTAATGGTACTAACACATGTGATACTAAGCATATACCTTAAAATGATACTAATACATGTGATGTGATAGTAATGGTGCTGTTACTCATGCGAAAATATAGGCGGGTTGCGATAGAAACTCATTTTTCACATGTAGGAACACTAAATATATGAAAGCACACCAGTACCAAAACATGAATGAAGTATGTGGGCTTATAATCCAAATCACAAATGCTTTTTATGGTCAATAGAATAATAGACGAAGTTGCTCTTTACATCAGGGTATAGGTTGAGAAAAAGTGCTTACTATTAGTTTAAATGAAACTAACATTCACAGCCAAACATTTAAGTGCAAAGGTGTTTATTTCTTTATCTTGCTTGCCATATGCTTCTATGTGTATAAAGTTTTATTTGATTCATTATTGAAATCTTGTAGCATGGAATATAGAATGACAACTCATATGTAGTTATAGCCTTAGCTTACTTTTTAACAAAAGAGAACTTGTTGTGCATCTACAAACAGGTTTGTCGTGCATATTAAAAGTGGTTTCCAGCCCACTTTAAATCAATGATGTCCATATATTAGTGCAAGAAAGTTGTTAGATTTTCCAAATCATGTTAGAAAATTTTATAGACTTTGTTCCCATAAATTTTTTCAAGTGGATTAAAGCCATATGCACAATTTTGTGTGCCTTGAGGCCATGTGTATGTGGCTGTGCTCATGGGTGCACAAGAGCATGCACACATGCCATTTTGCAATCAAAAATCCTTTGGCCAGCCATGTTGTCATGTGAAGGGAAGCATAATGCAGAACCATATCAACTATGATAATGATTGACACATATCAGTTATTGGTCAAGCAATGGTGTTATATCTATATATTATGTTTGGCAGTGGTGACTGTGGATGTAGAGTAAGGAATATCGTAATAAACCCCTTATCTTTGTGTCTGGTATTCCTCGAAAGTTGTCACATACCGATAATAAGAATTTGTAAGCCCAGCGATGACAATATAAACGTTGTTGTCGAACTGTTTGCTACTGGTAAGCACTTCGTTCACTGCATTTCTAAGTCGTCTTCCAGCCATTGTTGTAAATTCTGGAGATGCAATGAAGACAGATTAAAAACTTCACATGATGTATCAATTTTTTTTTGGAAGAAAAAAAAGGAAAATATAAAATGAAATGGAAATAGCCTGAGAAAGAGTTCTAACCTAAAGGTACACAAAGGATAACTACTTGCCTAATTCGAATTATTTTTATTGGAAGAATAGAAGGCTGAAACATTATGCAAAGTAACCGTTAAATGCAGTAAATAGATAAAGAATAAGCACCGCTAAATCTAATGTCACATTAGATAATAAACACATCACTGCATTCGAAGATAATCAAAAATTGTAACATACAAGCTGTTATGATTGGAATTGCCAACGAACACAATAATGTAAGGAATTCAAACTTATCACCTAATCATATGGCGTCTTCATTTCACCAGTATCAAGCAAAACTGGTTTTGGTGCTTTCTTTGCTTGGAGCTTTCAAAACATTCCTCACCAGTTTCCAAGAGGTGTTTCCCTAGCGTATAAAAGAGAGTTTGAAGGAAATAATTGAAGAACGTTAAAAGCATCCATGCAAGAAGGCCTATTGAACAAATCAAATAGACTCACTGTACTATCTACCTATTGGAAATCAAATGCTCCTGGACCATTAGTTGTTCCAGTAGCAAAACCAAATCCCATAGCCGTAGGACAAGTTTTGACGGTTTGCTTGGCTCCACTATTTGCGGTAACAGTCACTTCAAGCTGCGAGAGATCCAAGTAAGTATGTCGAGAATCAACCTTACCGTTTACTTTCTATGAGGCAGAAGTAAATAGCTCAACAACTTTATCGTATTGTTTATCACCAATTATATGTGTGCTTTAAAACTCACCAACGTAGCTGCACTCATGCTCCATGTTGTAATGTGTTTAAGGAGCAAATGCATTCAAATAATAATGGGTTGGTGCAAAATGGACTGTTGCATTTCACAAGTGCAGCTACCCCGATGAGTTTGAAATGCAAAAACTATTTTTTTACTCAAAAACTTTTTTTTATACTTACTTCTGCTGTTAACATTTTCAGCAGCAAAACCCGTACTTTTCTGAAGTAAACCAATCTTCTTTTTATTTACAAAGCATATTCAAATGAAGATAAAAATTTATTAAATATCCTTCCTTCACTTAAACCCAAATAATTATTCAGATTTCATATAACAAAATGTTAACTTATTTTATCTTCACAGCCATTTCATTTCAAATGCAAAATATAGCAATTGCATTTAACTTTTACACAAACCATGCAACGTAAGGTGCTGGACAAGTGAAAATCACTAAATTACTAAACAATTATGAATCCCAATTATACTATTAAATAACCAAGAAGGTAACCAACGTTCTCATGTAGTTGGTCCATAACCCCAAAAAATCATAAAACACAAAAGCTGTGAAATCAAGAAAAACTCCAACACCAACGACGATAGATCAATAGACGTAGAACCCAAAAAAGACCACCGGAATACAACCGCTAACAACAAAATTAAAAACCAGACAGTTACCTAGCTGTCAAGAACATGATCGACCGAACCAACAAATTTGCTGTAATTTGATATAGTCAAATTAATTAGTGAATGGAGTCCAATTTTATTATAAGTATAATATTTCTAATTATATGTTGTGCTCGAACTTTGTATATCAATAGAAAGCAAAAGCCCAAAAATCATGCATTAAAAAGTAATAAAATAGCATTAGTATACCTGAGCTTCGATTCCGATTTGAGAATAATTTCCGATTCGATGTTGCGTGAAGATATAGATTATTTCCCGCTTCGATTTGTCCTAAAAATTCATTCGTGGTTTTGGAAGAAAATGAATATGTCCAGAACCCATATTCGACAATAGCTGTAGGGAAGAAATTGAATATTTGATAAAGAAATGATTCCATCGACAAACTGTGAAATCATTGAGGCGAGGGATGCTGGATTAGGGATTTTGAATAAGAAGACCTAAAATAGAAAGGTAACTGGAGACGGGTTAACTTGTGCAATGTTAGCTAATATATACGCGGTCTAAATTAGCAATCCATGTCAATAATCAGCGATCCATGTGCAGCTTAATATGTGTAAAGTGTGGCCCAATCTCTTACCCAGCGATAATTTGATTTGTGTTTAATTTTATAAACTTTATGACTAATTTTAAATTTATTCAAGATGATTTCAAATTTTTAATTTTTTCGAAATATAAAATATAACTGTCAGGTATAATTATAAAATATAAGTATCAACTATAATGATCAACTATAATTATTAAATACAATTATTTAAAATTAATTATTAAATTCTAGATATCATTCCATAAGTATTATATTTTATTATAAATTATTAAATAATTATTATAATAAATTGATATTTTCATTATTTAGGGGAATAAATACAAAAGAACAATTTAAAATTTAGGGATTTAGCGTAAAATATACTGGCATACTATTAAATGAACTTTTTCAATATTTTAAAGTTTAGAAATTTTGGTTACTTCATGTCAAACAATAATTGGTTTTATAAATTTTACGATTTATTTAAAATTTATTCAAGATGATTTCAATTTTTTTATTTTTTTCGAAATATAAAATATAATTATCAACTATAATTATAAAATATAAGTATCAACTATAATTATCAATTGTAATTATTAAATAGAATTATATAAAATTAATTATTGAATACTAGATACCATTTCATAAGTATTAAATTTTATTATTAATTATTAAATACTTATTATAATAAACTAATATTTTCATCTCTTGCAAATCTGCTGGAATTCTGCTGCAAAATAGCTTCGATAAATATTTGTCGGTATTCTGCCTGTATTTGCAGCGGAAAATAGCGACTGAAATTTTCTATCGGTAATTCAACGCAATTTGCAATGGATTAGTGAGGAATGACAGAAGACGACGGTAATAAATAAAAGAAAAAAAATCTGGAAAATACAAAAAACTATCCCTTGCAAATCACACGGAAATCCGTCGTAAATTAACGACGGAAATTTTTGCTTCTAAATTTTTGACGCTAAACCAGTGTTTTCTTCTAGTGAAAACTCAAATCAAATTTTTGAGTAAGAATTGGCAATTACTTTGAAATTGGTTTTGAAAGAAAATATTTTGAACATAAAGGAGCAAGATCTTTGAAAATATTTGGGAATTTAAGACTTGAGCATGGACATCTTGTGATTTTAATTTCTTAGTTGATTAAAAGACGTTTATGTAAAGTTGTAATTTACATAAGCAATCCAAGTATAGAAAGTAGTTAGGGAAATGACTTAAAAGCTAAATTAGAATTAATCAATCAAGATATCTTGTAATTATTCCTCACTAACTAATTAAATTTAAAATACAAATATCATAAGAATTCAATATGACGATAAATGATTTGACGATATTTTGGTTAAAGACTACATGGGTTAAAGATGTTAATAAAAATTTATCTAAATGGTTTCTCTAAAGTTTGAAGGAAATAAGTTTCATAACCTTGAATTTGGAATAATTAATGAGGATTGCCAAACTTAAACAATATAAGGAATTAAAATCTAAAATTATTGGCGATTTTGGACGATAAGTTCAAAAGTATATTGTAGCAATAAAAGGAACCGTTTAAGTAAGCATGAATACCTTGTGAATTAAGTTTCACAATTTTATTAAAGGATATTTGGCAAGCGGGAATAGTAAAAGGAAACAACCTAAACTGAAATGTTTAGACAAGCCAAGTTCTGAGATGATCGAATTTTTTGTGTAAAGAATAATAGTAATTTTGGGGAACTGAAAGGGAGTAAGTTTCATAACCATTGTATTTGCAAGACAAGATCAGAGAGAATAATTTATAAATTTGAATTTTCTAGATAGTAGTAAATGGTTAAGTATAAGTAATTGGTCTAGAAAACGATGAATCGAATATAACGGGTAATTGGAAGTTATTGTTGGAGGACATGGTAAATATGATCATCCGTAAATATGAGTTAGAATATTCTACCTGGTATATTCATTATGAGAACAGGGAGTTTTGGTATAAAGAATTTTAATCTTGAGTATAAAAATCTACAAGATGTCGAATGAGTAGTTACGATTCCTTTTCCTTTTCGAGGACGAAAACTTTTAAGGGGGGTGAATGTAACGATCCAGAAACTTTAACCAATTTAAAATTAGAATTTTATTTACTTAAGTTGAATTTAAATTTGAATTTGACATAAATATATATGGTTAAGAATATTTAATAATTTTGATAAGTAAAATGATAGATTTTATTTGAATTATAAATGAGAATGATTATTAATAAATTTAGATTTATTGATATTATTTGTCATTCGATTAGATTGGTCAAACCATAATATGAATTAGTAACGTTAGAATTAAATGTTGCCCTTAATTTTCATAACATTTTAAGGAAAGTGCTACCAAAAGTTCACTTTCCCTCCTTAGACAAGTGTAAGGGCACTTGTATTTTTGCATGCCTCCTTTCATGCATGCCTCTCACTTGCCCCCTGATGTGTCATTACCTCTTTAACCCTCCATTCCTATATATGGAGGCATTTACTCCATTTTTTACCATTCCACTCCATTTCCTCCTTTCCACGTTCTTCTTAAAGCTTATGGTCATGGTTTCCATGGCATAAGTCTTCCTCTTTTCCACTACCACCTTGCCAAAGTTCTTCGTCGTCGTCTTCCCCCCTCCTCCTCATCTTATAATAGATAGAGAAGTAATAGTATATATTATATTGTATATTTTGGTGAAGAAAACGGTGTGCCGAAATACTGTCCAACGGTTCGCTCAACTAGGCTTGCCTACCGTGACGATTGGAAAGTTGTTTGGTGAGAACACTTTAACCACAATTTATATATTTAATTTGTAGTTTGACTAATTTATATATAGTAATGAGTTATAAGTGGTTAATGATGGTTGATGATTGTTATGATGGATGATGGATGCGTAGTTTAGAAAATACACACTATTAAGCGTTAGTGTTATAACGCTTGTGCATAGTTATGATTTATTTAATTATGTTGATGATAGTTTCTACGAATGTTAATAATGGTTTTTGATGTTGTTTCGCACACATTGTGACACATCAATTATGGTAACTGGCGATCAACAAATCTCCTTCGTAATTAGAAGCAATATTATTATTTAAATTGAAGGTTAATAATTGAAAAAGATACACACGTATGAATTCATAAAGTTTCTTTAAAAGAATAAATAAATACCGGAACGTTGTAGGATGACAGAGAGGATATTGTCTGTAACACCCCCACCTCCGCTAGGGTCACTCACAAAGGGAATGCCTAGTTTTGGAGGAGCGTTATCGAGGTAAACAAACACAGAAATATTACAAGACAGAACATAGGTAAAACAGCGGAAGAATCAAAAGATAAATTTCATTACTTTCAAAAAAAAGTCAAAACCTTTTACATCAAATAGCCAAGGTCATTATTTTCATTACAACAAATTTTGTCTTGCATAAATAAAGAAGCATAGACTTAAAACAACAAACGTAGCTTAATTCCCCAAAGGTAGCAGAAAATGCAGCCATAGCATAGCCCCAAGATCAAACCGTACATGAGCTGAATCAAAACAAGCGAAATCCAAGCTAAGTGCTAGAGTTTCCTCCCTGAGAACCTGAGGGGGGGGAACGAAAGAAAACGGATCAGTTATAAAGACTGGTAAGTCCAAGTGACTTTCAACATAAAAACAGATAAAGGTAACATGACATGTACAAACGGAAAGTAAACATACGGATGGTGATAAGAAAGGCAAGATAGACTAAGATAACATGATAAATCAAGTATAACATCACGTATTCAAGGTTCACCGCATCAGTTGTACTAGAATCCCAAACCCCTGTCTTATATTAATCATGAAATGACCCCCTTGGCCCAATATCATGAAATGACCCATTACTAGGTCAAAGGAAACGATCCACTAGTCGATCGGCTCCCTACAAGTTCTAGCTCGTCATGTGTCTGTGTCATACGGCCCTATCACGAATGTAGTCACCTGTGCTAGGTCCACCATAGGGTGTATCAAGCCCTATGGTGCCAACCACCAACATGAATCAAGAATGCACAGATAAACCTACTGATGCCCAATGCCTGCTTTTTCAACTCCGGACCATGTGCACGACCATAGCCCATCTGAACCTACACTTGCGCACCAACACAGCCGTCATTCTGGTCGCTTACAATCAGCCCAGTAATCGTGCCCCACCCTGCCTAGTTCCAGGATACCATGATACATCTAGTGGGTTACTGCTGAAATGGACCGCGTAACTAGGGTTTCCGTCCAATAGGTTAAGTGTTGTCATTTAAATTCGTGACTTAACCCCTATCAGTCTAGCATGTCAAGTTCATTAAGTGTTGTCATTCAAGTTCGTGACTTAACCTGCCTACGAATCATGTATCAAGTTGGTTAAGTGTTGTCTTTCATGTTCATGACTTAACCCTATCATGTGACATTAATTCATTAATGCACCCCAACCTCTCACATCAGACCTGTTGTTGTGGTCACTGGATATGCCGGGCGGTTCCGGGCAGAATTACACCACAACTCAGTTTGACCTCGGGTTTTCAAGTGCGATATGACCAACTACCCACATTGGATCCTATTGTTTGCAGTAAATGGATTTGTCGGGCGGTTCCGGGCAGAATTACACTGCAAATTCAACCCAACCCTGAGTTCGCCATTTTCAAGTTCATTCTAGTGTCATGTCCATGTTCAAGATTCATGTCAAGTTCGTGTCAAGTTTTCAAGGCAAGTTTCATGTCAAGTTTCCTATAATTACCAATTTTTCCCAACGTTACCCCGTCTAAATATTAGGCTAACAATCTTAGCCTAATTTTCCGTCCGCATGGTTTTTGACATATAATATTAGGCTAAAAACTTAGCCTAATTCAACGCACGCAAAATTGGCATAAAGCAATTCATTAACATAAGCATGACATAGGCGTAAACTTGGCATCATCGGCATAGTCAATATCAACATCATAGGTGTGATCTGACAAAATAATCAACATGAATATCATAGGTGTGATCTTGTAGCATAGAATGAACCAACATACATATATGTGAATTTGCAACATAGACTAAATCAACTTACATATATGTGAACTTGCAAATCAATCACGAACATATGAATAAGTGTGAACTTGAAATATGACATAGGTTTAACATATACACATAAACATGTAGATCTAACATTTGGTCACATATGTGATATGATTTTACAACCTAAAACTTGCATAACATGATAAACTACACAACTTATCATAACAGGTTATACTTCAAGTTCCTATACATATGAATAGATTTATTCCTTAATTCCCAATTCAACATGATAATAAAATAGAACCACAGGCATAGATCAATATCATTCAATAACATAATCAATCTATTTTCAAGGTATGACATAACTGAATAAATTGATTAAAACATCACAAGCATATAAATCTGGTAACATTACGAACATAAAAAGGTTTGAATACTAATATAGATTCAAGAACATGGATAGATCTAACTTAAATAGAAAAACCCCCAAAATCAAGATCTAAGGACAAATAAAGAAAATAGGTCTGAATAGAAAATCAAGCTTAGATCCAATTTCATAGTCATAATCCTAGGCAATGAATCATAGGTGATTAACCACAATTGTTCTTGTCATAGTCATAGGCAACAGTCTTATTGTTCATAGTCATAGGTAGTCTTATGTTCACCGTCATAGTCATAGGCATAGGCAAAATCTTATGTCCACAGTCATAGGCATAGTCATAGTCTTATGTCATTAACAATAGTTTCAACGTCGTAGGCAATATTCCCAATAGTCAAGATCCAAGAAGAAACCAAGAATAGATATGAATCACACATAAATCACTTCCAAATTATATCATGCACATATTAGATTTATAGTTTTTATCTAAAAGTAACTGGAACTTACAGATCGTGGTCTAAGAATTTTAGATGCAGAAGTCAAGTATAGAAATTTGTCGTTGAATTGTTGAATCGCTGAATCTTGCTTTGATTGTAGAAGCAAATTCCCAATAAGAAATTCCTAGCCGTAGTCTTCAAGAAATAATCTTCACGATTTAATTTAATTTAATTTAATTTAGAGGAAGAAGAAGAAGCCATGATCATCAAGAGTTTGAGCAGCATAAGGTTAGAGAAGAATGGTGTAAAGAGAATGAGGCTAGGAAGCTGTTTATATAGGGTTTCAAACTAATTAGAGCCGTTGATGAATCTAGAGTTAATCAAGGCCATCCATCTCAAGAGAAGCCAATCAGAAAGTGACAAGTTAGCCCTAGTGACACAGCAGAGCTCAGAAATTCGACCAGAACCCGACCAGGCCAGTCAGGGCCTGACCAGCAGGTTTCTGCTCGTCCTGGGCACACCTGCCAAGTGCGCCAATGAAAAATTGCATGGGCGCACTTCCCAAGTGCGCCAGTGCAATTTTGTTCTGGTGCACTTCCCAAGCGCGCCAGTGCATTCTGGCCCCTTTCTGGTTTTTCTGCCTAACTTCGTTCGTCCATATCTTCTTCGTATGGTATCCGTTTTACGCAAACTCAGATTCTATTTCAAGAAGAATTCCGAGACGAACGCAATGGCATAACCCGTTTCCCTTGATTCTTATTCTAAAAATTAATTCTGCCTTGATTTATAGTTTTAACATGTTACTAAAATTCGAGTTGTTACATTCTTCCCTCCTTAAAGGATTTCGTCCCCGAAATCTTCAAGTTAGGAAGAATGCATCCTATCATCCAATCATCCATCTACTCAAACATCATCCACAAGCAACCATTGTCCTTAAAAGATTTCTAATGCTATACGAACATATGCAGAAAGTGTGTGTATATGTCCCTTATCTAATGCAAACGATCAGGCCTGAATGATCTTCTTAATGCAAAATATGTTTAGTGCCATGAATCCAACAGGTATGCAAATAGTCCTAGTCACATAAACACTATATGTGTGCACAAACATCCATCCATATGCAACATCTACATGATAACACATTCAATTTCATCCATAAACAAGTATAAACACTCATGCATATGCAATATGAAAATGTGTCTGAGCCGATCTAGTGCCTAATGTGTGTTATGCAACCACGAGCAACCACTTGCGACCACTTGCAACCATTTGCAAACATCAACCATAACATGTTTCAATCACATGTTTACGTCCAAAAGGGTTCTACCTAAAGATATAGTCGAATGATAGAAGCGAGTAAAAACTTTGTGCCCATTAGGCAATGCCAAAACTGGAAATCTACATCACATATATACTGATTAGGAGAAGAACTCCCTAAGCACCTGCCTCGAAGACCGAAATCAACATCAGACTGATACCCAAAGAATTTCTTAACCCAACCAATACATATGTTTCTAGGAAACTAAGCACGATGGATTCTCTTCCTAAAAACCAACCCGTATCCTATAAACCCAAAAAGTTTAGTCAAACCAACGGACACCCTTAAGCCCCAACATGTATTACTAACAGATGAGTCAAACTCCCTATGAGGTTTGCAACCGAAATAGGAATGAGAATAGGACCGAGAGGCTATACTTAAAAGATAGCATGCTAGTAAGCTTTACAGGAAAAGAGGAATCAAGGATATACTCTTAAAAAGAGATATGATGCGCGTATCTAGTCTTCAATCTTCTAAGTCACATTTCCTTGAGCTTAACTCCATTGTGCTTTTACCTTTTCCTCCTTTGTGGATTAAGCCATATCAACAAGTTTCTTATCCTTAGGCTCGTTGACAAGTTTCTCGAAAGCTACCTCCATCGCACGGCAACCCAACAAAGCTTGAAATAAGATTAGTCGCAGATGGAACTACTGCGGCTACAGATGGAGAAAAGAAATGAAAAGGGATTCAAACAAGGAAATAAAGGATAATGCTAATGGATTATGGGGAATGGCCTTTTAAATAAAACAAGACTTTTCTTGAAAAATGCTTCTTTGTAAACGGTTTTGAAAATAGTTTCAGAAGGTTTTAAAAACTTTTGCTCAGTCTGGTAACCTTCTGCTCTGATACCAAATGTAACTCCCCACCTCCGCTAGGGTCACTCACAAAGGGAATGCACTAGTTTTGGAGGAGCGTTATTGAGGTAAACAAACACAGAAATATTACAAGACAGAACATAGGTAAAACAGCGGAAGAATCAAAAGATAAATTTCATTACTTTTAAAAAAAAGTCAAAACCTTTTACATCAAATAGCCAAGGTCATTATTTTCATTACAACAAATTCTGTCTTGCATAAATAAAGAAGCATAGACTTAAAACAACAAAAAGTAGCTTAATTCCCCAAAGGTAGCAGAAAATGCAGCCACAGCATAGCCCCAAGATCAAACCGTACATGAGCTGAATCAAAAGCAAGTGAAATCCAAGCTAAGTGCTAGAGTTTCCTCCCTGAGAACCTGGGGGGAAACGAAAGAAAAAGAGGCAAAAGAAAACAGATCAGTCATAAAGACTGGTAAGTCCAAGTGACTTTCAGCATAAAAACAGAAAAAGGTAACATGACATGTATAAACTGAAAGTAAACATATGGATGGTGACAAGATAGGCAAGATAGACTAAGATAACATGATAAATCAAGTATAAATCAAGTATAAATCAAGTATAGCATCACGTATTCAAGGTTCTCCGCATCAGCTGTACTAGAATCCCAAACCCATGTCTTATATTAATCATGAAATGATCCCCTTGGCCCAATATCATGAAATGACCCATTACTAGGTCCAACGAAATGATCCACTAGTCGATCGGCTCCCTACAAGTTCTAGCTCGTCATGTGTCTGTGTCATACGGCCCTATCACGAATGTAGTCACCTGTGCTAGGTCCACCATAGAGTGTATCAAGCACTTTGGTGCCAACCACCAACACGAATCAAGAACGCACAGATAAACTTACTGATGCCCAATGCCTGCTTTTTCAACTCCGGACCACGTGCACGACCATAGCCCGCCTGAACCTACACTGGCGCACCAACACAGCCGTCGTTCTAGTCGCTTACAATCAGCCCAGTAATCGTGCCCCACCCTGCCTAGTTCCAGGGTACCATGATACATCTAGTGGGTTACTTTTGAAATGGACCGCGTAACTAGGGTTTCCGTCCAATAGGTTAAGTGTTGTCATTTAAATTCGTGACTTAACCCCTATCAGTCTAGCATGTCAAGTTGGTTAAGTGTTGTCATTCAAGTTCGTGACTTAACCTGCCTACGAATCATGTATCAAGTTGGTTAAGTGTTGTCTTTCATGTTCATGACTTAACCCTATCATGTGGCATTAATTCATTAATGCAACCCAACCTCTCAAATCAGACATGTTGTTGTGGTCACTGGATATGCCGGGCGGTTCTGGGCAGAATTACACCACAACTCAGTCTAACCTCGGGTTTTCAAGTGCGATATGACAACTACCCACATTGGATCCTATTGTTTGTAGTAACTGGATTTGCCGGGCGGTTCCGGGCAGAATTACACTGCAAACTCAACCCAACCTTGAGTTCGCCATTTTCAAGTTCATTCTAGTGTCATGTCCATGTTCAAGATTCATGTCAAGTTCGTGTCAAGTTTTCAAGGCAAGTTTCATGTCAAGTTTCCTATAATTACCAATTTTTCCCAATGTTACCCCGTCTAAATATTAGGCTAACAATCTTAGCCTAATTTTCCGTCCGCATGGTTTTTGACATATAATATTAGGCTAAAAACTTAGCCTAATTCAACGCACGCAAAATTGGCATAAAGCAATTCATTAACATAAGCATGACATAGGTGTAAACTTGGCATCATCGGCATAGTCAATATGAGCATCATAGGTGTGATCTTACAAAATAATCAACATAAATATCATAGGTGTGATCTTGTAGCGTAGACTGAACCAACATACATATATGTAAATTTGCAACATATACTAAATCAAACTTACATATATGTGAACTTGCAAATCAATCACGAACATATGAATAAGTGTGAACTTGAAATATGACATAGGTTTAACATATACACATAAACATGTAGATCTAACATTTGGTCACATATGTGATATGATTTTACAACCTAAAACTTGCGTAACATGATAAACTACACAACTTATCATAACAGGTTATACTTCAAGTTCCTATACATATGAATAGACTTATTCATTAATTCCCAATTCAACATGATAATAAAATAGAACCACAGGCATAGATCAATATCATTCAATAACATAATCAATCTATTTTCAAGGTATGACATAACTGAATAAATTGATTAAAACATCACAAGCATATAAATCTAGTAACATTACGAACATAAAAAGTTTGAGTACTAATCTAGATTAAAGAACATGGATAGATCTAACTTAAATAGAAAAATCCCCAAAATCAAGATCCAAGGACAAATAAAGAAAATAGGCATGAATAGAAAATCTAGCTTAGATCCAATTTCATAGTCATAATCCTAGGTAATGAATCATAGGTGATTAACCACAATTGTCCTTGTCATAGTCATAGGCAATAGTCTTATTGTTCATAGTCATAGGCAGTCTTATGTTCACCGTCATAGTCATAGGCATAGGCAAATCTTATGTCCACAGTCATAGGCATAGTCATAGTCTTATGTCATTAACAATAGTTTCAACGTCGTAGGCAATATTCCCAATAGTCAAGATCCAAGAAGAAACCAAGAATAGATATGAATCACACATAAATCACTTCCAAATTATATCATGCACATATTAGATTTATAGTTTTTATCTAAAAGTAACTGGAACTTACAGATCGTGGTCTAAGAATTTTAGATGCAGAAGTCAAGTATAGAAATTTGCCGTTGAATTGTTGAATCGCTGAATCTTGCTTTGATTGTAGAAGCAAATTCCCAATAAGAAATTCCTAGCCGTAGTCTTCAAGAAATAATCTTCACGATTTAATTTAATTTAATTCAATTTAGAGGAAGAAGAAGAAGCCATGATCATCAAGAGTTTGAGCAGCATAAGGTTAGAGAAGAATGGTGTAAAGAGAATGAGGCTAGGAAGCTGTTTATATAGGGTTTCAAACTAATTAGAGCCGTTGATGAATCTAGAGTTAATCAAGGCCATCCATCTCAAGAGAAGCCAATCAGAAAGTGACAAGTTAGCCCTAGTGACACAGCAGAGCTCAGAAATTCGACTAGAACCCGACCAGGCCAGCCAGGGCCTGACCAGCAGGTTTTTGCTCATACTGGGTGCACCTGCCAAGTGCGCCAATGCAAAATTGCATGGGCGCACTTCCCAAGTGCGCCGGTGCAATTTTGTTCTGGTGCACTTCCCAAGTGCGCCAGTGCATTCTGGCCCGTTTCTAGTTTTTCTCCCTAACTTCATCCGTCCATATCTTCTTCGTACGTTATCCATTTTACGCAAACTCAGACTCTATTTATGGCAGAATTACGAGACGAACGCAATGGCATAACCCGTTTCCCTTGATTCTTATTTTAAAAATTAATTCTGCCTTGATTTATAGTTTTAACATGTTACTAAAATTCGGGTTGTTACATTGTCTAAGCTTGGGTTTGGAAATTATAGTTTTCTCTTCTCTCTGGCTATCCCTAACTGATCCGACGGATGGGATGGTTAATGTGAAGTTATTTGAATTTAGAAATAAATCGGAATTTAATTTATTAAGTCAAAAATAAAAGTTGAATTTTAAACCCGAAATAATTTGGAAAGTTGATGTAAATTACTTTAAATGATCTTAATAGAGTCATATAAGTAGATAATGGGTCTCTAAGGTATTTTGAAGTATTGAAGAATAATTAATACGGTCAAAATTGAGCTTGTCGCACAATGACAATTCGCGTATTTTAGTTACAAACTTTAAATGCTTATAACTTTTGCAATCTAAATCGGATTTCCATGAAACGAAAAACGTTTTATTTCCATTAAAAAGAGCTTTCAAATGAGTGGCAGTAGATTTTAATTTCGAGTTATAATTTTCAAGTTATGTTTAAAGCTGTTTTGGAAAAGGTCGCTGTAAGTGCGGTTCGTCGACCATAATTTAAATAGCCATTTTTTAATTTTAAAAATGTGGAAAAAATTCGTAAAATCATTATAAATTATGTAAAAGTGTTTTGAATTGTAAAGTATAAGTTTTTGCTACGATAAACGATATTTTGATCAAAGTAGTTAAGATAACTGTTTTGTAACACTTTTGTAACGCTGTTGTAACGTTTTTTTCGGAAATAATATATTTTGAAGTTTATGTCCTGCAAACTATTTTCCGTACTATAAGTAATCATTTGTAAATGATTGGTGGAATGTTTTCCAAGATTTAAAAGTACTGAAAATGTTTTCTATGGAAATTAAGTTGATTTATTTAATGTCAAAACGAGTTTTTCAATTTTAAATAATTGGATATGGTTGGAGACAAATCTTTGGATGTTTGATTTTAATTCGGTAGATGATGACTCTTACTATTTGAGGAATTTAAAAGGTAGTTCTTCGTTATTCCGCTTATAGTGTGAGTTGGATACGAAGATTAATGTTGAGCATTAGTTGATGATATTTTTGTCCAGATCTAATGTCAAAGAGTTGGATAAATCTTTTAATCAAGCTACGGGTTTCCCAATCTAATTGGGATAAGTTGGATAGAAATAATTTTCGGATATTTGATACGAAATTATGTGGTGTAAATGTATACTATTTGACGAATTTGGAAGGTATGATTATTATATCGTTATTCCACTTATAATATTCGTTGATTATGAGAATTGATATCGAATATAAGCAGATCAATTTCTGTGTAACTTATGTTCAATACCAATTAATTTTTATTTTGTATCTTCAATAATACAATTCTCGAAACCCAATGAGATTGAGTTGTGGGAATTCATATCGTAATTTGGGGATTTAATCAAATCTTTGATTGAGGAAATTAAAAGTAAGGAATAAGGAAAGAATTATAATATTTTAGTTAAGATTATAGACTTGAATGTTGGGAAATCGTTAAGTGGAATCTATGGTTGAAATATGGATTAATGGATTTTCAATGGAAACTGAATTTCGATAATGAGTTGTCAAACGGAGAATTAATTAAGGCTGGAATGACCGGGATCAGATTTATGTCCGAAAACCATACAAAGTAATAATATGATGTTGCGGAGCAATTGAAGACATTGAAGACGGTATTGAAGACTTCATATCGTAAGGATGACTTACTGAATGTCTCAAATGGGTGGCTCCCATTTGCAGATGGATATTATATCAGCTAAGTGGCAAGAAGCCCGAACATATGTGAAGGAATTCCAGATTTCTGATTTCGTTCAGACTCAGAACAGACTTGTATGGATTGTGTGTCTGCCATTATAATTGACTGCGTAGCATTGATCTCTATTAAATATATATCTGTTTGGTGGCGGAGAATTTATTCTCTTGCTTAACACCCTTCTCTAAGGCGTATGAGCTTAAAGGTTATATATTGATGGAAATCAGTGATGCGTTGTGAATGGACAATGTGACATACTTAGGTTATGTGGTGAGCTATGGAAGATCAAAGCATGGCTTAATTAAGCGTAGCTTTGTGTATATCGTGACCTCGGCAAGCCTCACACCCCGGTAAATAGCCAAAATAGGAAGAAATGCAGCAAGGTTATGGGGTGTTGTCTCCTTCTAGATAAATGGTGTATTATGGTATGGTTCCCAGGTATTAACCTATGTGGTAAAAACATTTACTTTTGTGGTTGTTGTTAGCGTACGCTCGGAAAGGTCGGTAATGATCGAGAGATGTCATACTCAGGCATACTCTAAGTTACCTAGTTACAGAGGTAACCCAATCATGTGTTGGCATGATGAGTATCACTGTTGATCCTCGTACATTCCTCTAGAGGTGTTCAAAATTCGGTTCAGAAGGAAGTTCCTTTGTCAGGTCATTGTTGGAAACCTAATCTCTGCTACGAGCCCGTACGATTTTGATTGTATACCATATGTCAGTATAGTATATGGTACCTGTGCTGGCTATTTTAATCCATTTATTTTCAAAAAGTTTTTCACACTATATTATAATATTGAAAGAGGATTTTGCCTATCAAAGGCGTCTTTGACTGCATAAGTAGAAGCCGCTCCCAAATGTGCGTTTGCATTGTATGTGTGCCACGAGACCTTATGTTAGTTTCATTTTTCAGAAAGTCATTGCGAATGGTATTCACATGGAGTTAACCCGTTCCACATTCGCGGCGTGGTTCGGTGAATTGCCAAACTTTAAAATAAACCTTAAAAACTATTGTTTTGAGTTCTCACACCAGTCGCATGACTGGCCTGGAGTTTATTGATCCCACACCTAAACTCTAGGCATCCATAACTTTTGCATGAGCATCCTAGTTGTTTGGTTCGCAGATTTAGTCTTGGAGTTGGTTAGTGTAGGATGTCAGTTTAGTTGGAGCTATTTTATCTTGGAGCATGCATATTCTCCCTATGAGTTTAGTATTGCTTTCGCTATGTAATCGATGTACTCCGATGTATATCCCTTAACTCTGATGTAGTATTATTATAATGATAATGGAAAATTTCTTTTTATTTTGTGCAAATGTGTAAGTGCCCCTAACAATCCGTCTTTATGAACGATTTAAGTTGGTTTGATTATCGGCGAAAACCGGGCAAAAAGCCAAGTCATTAGAAACTATGATTGAAATTACGAAATGTGGATTAGGATGTTCAAAAGAAGATGGATTTGGGTAACAATTTATCGAACGGAGAAGTTAATTGAGATTTTTGAAGCTACATTATCTTTTATTTAAAAGGTATGTTTTAAAGAGAAAAGTTACGAGATGAATTTTTGAAATGAGGATTTTTGTTAAAGATAAATTGAGAATGGGTTTAAAGAAATTTTAATTAACAAAATCCAAGATGGAAGGAGATTTGGTTGAAAGCCTGTGTGATCCATAATTGTATTTTTAAAATTGCGATTAATTTGGAAAGACCGGGATTAGATTTGTGTCCGAAAACCATTCCAAGGAATAATACGACGTAATGGAGCAACTGAAGACATTGAAGACGGTATTGAAGACCGGGACCCTTCATATCGGAAGGACTATTTGCTGAATGTCTCGAATAGGTAGCTCCCAATTGTAGATGGATTTTATATCAGTTAAGCAGCATATAAGTCCAGCCATATTTGGAGGAATTCCGGGTTTTAGTTCGTTCAGACCAAGTACGAACTTGTATGGATTATGTGTCTGACATTGTAATTGACTTCGTAGCACTGATCCCTATTAATATATATCTTCTTGGTGGCAGATAATTTATTCTCTTAGCTTAACACCCTTCTCTAAGAATATGAGCTCAGAGGTTATATACTAATCGATATCAGTGATATTTGGTGAATGGACAATGTGGCATACTTAAGTTAAATGATAATCTATGGATGATTAAAGAATGGCTTATTTAAGCGTAGCTTTGTGTATATCGTGACCTCGACAAGCCTCACACCTCGGTAAATGACTAAAACAGGAAGAAATGCAGCAGGGTTATGGGTGTATTGTCTCCTTCTAGATAAAAGGTGTACTATAATTCGGAGCTCAGGTATTAACCTATGTGGAAAACTACTTTTGTGGTTGTGTTAGCGCAGGTACCCGGTTAAAAGTTGGTTATGACTGGGAGGTGACACACTCAGGCGTACTCTAAGTTATCCAGTAAGGGATAACCCAGGCTTATGTGGCATGAGTAGCATACGTTGATCCTCAAACATCACTCTAGAGGTGCTCAAATTTGGTTCGCTAAGGAAGAACCTTTGAGTGGTCATTGTTGGAAACCCAATCTCCACTACGAGCCCGTACGGTTTTGATTGTTTAGCCTACTGGTTACTGGCAGGATTACATCAGTATAATGGGATGGGGAATTATGTTGGCTAGTTTAATATATTAACTTTCGAAAGGTTTTTCACACTATGCACTAATAATAATATGAAAAGGATTTTCCTATATTAAAAGCATTTTTGACTATCATAAGGAGAAACCTCGCCCATGTGTGCGTTTGCATTGTGTGTGCCGCGAGACCTTATGTTAGTTTCATTTTTCAAAAAGTCATGGCGAATTCTGTGCATGGGTACTCACATAGAGTAAACCCGTTCCGCATTAGCGGTGTAGTCCGATGAATTAACAACCTTTAAAATAAACCCTAAAACCAACTGTTTTGAGTTCTCATACCCATCCCATGACTGACCTTGAGTTTATTGTTCCTACACCTGAACTCTGGGTGCCCATAATTTTCCTCACGGACAGCTTAGTAGTTTGATTTGCAGATTTAGCCTTGGAGTTGGTTAGAGCAGGATTCTGGATTTAGCTGGAGCTATTATATCTTGGAGCATTCATATCCTTCCGCTGAGTATAATATATTTTCCGCTGTGTGATCGATGTACTTTAATATATCTCTTGTAACTCTGATTTAATATTATTGAGATATTAATAAAAGTTCATTTTTTTGTACAAATGTGTAAGTATCCCTAATAATCCGTCTTTATGAACGGTTTGAGTCGGTATAATTACTGGAGAAAATCGGACAAAACGGCGGTCGTTACAAAGTTGTATCAGAGCTTTGGTTTATATAAAGCTTTAGGGTACAAATCATTTGAACAAAGGAGAAAGGGCTCGTCAGAGTTGGCATTAGTATTATCCTATGAGGATGAACTCATTAGAGATTGGGTTAGTAATGACCTAAAATCAGTTTAAGAGTAGTATAGATGTGAAAGAGCATATTTTCACTTAAAAAATGGTTACACGTTTTGAAGATAAGAATAATTTGTTCAAAATATAAATAAGTATAGTCTGGATAATAAATTAGAAAGACAAAACTGTTAAAATACTTGTGATTTCCGTTAAAATAATTAGTTAAGATCGAATATGGATAAATGATGTTTAGTGTTTCTGGCAAAATTAACACCGAGACAGGGCTGGCGGTAAAGGGGCATCGGACCTTCACAAGCACGGAAGAACAGTCTGTATGCAAAGACTTGGTAAGGGATAAAGCTAAAAGCATAAGAGAACAATCCGATAGCAAGGTGACTGACACCATCATCCAAGAAGGAACCTCAAATCCGATATGAAGAAAGAATTACGAAAGGGTAGTTCTAGCATGAAGGGTAACCGACATGAAGTCATCCAAAACCAGAAGCTAATGAAGAGAAAGACCAAGGATTCTACAACCCGAGACTTAGAAGGACGAAACGACTATGGGCATTAACTTGCTTAATGCCGATACATTAAGAGACAAGAGCATCAGAAGAACAGAGTTCGAAACATAAGGAAATTGTCTGGAAGCCAGCTACCAAAACCCCAGTTGGATGATCACTAAAAGGCCACTGCAGCAAATAACTAGTAAAACATCGGAAGCACCCCTCTGGAAAAACGAAGCACACTCCAGGGATCTATCGAAAGGTAAGTCGGAGCCTCAAAGAGAAAAAAAGTATCCACACTAATCTACTTAGTGTTGATGTTGACAGGGGTGGTGGATCCAACCATACACTTGAAGCATGATGACAATTTTCATGAAGAATTAATGACAAGATCGAGAGCTCATAACTGGAAGCTAAAGCTATCCATACCAACAGGCTTGGAATCGATACAAGGAAGGGAGAGACAATGTTAAAGGAAAGTTCTAAAAACCGAGAATATCCTAACGAGAACCGAAGACCATCCTCCCGAGAGCCGAAACCGACACCATAAAAGCAAAGCTAAAAGAGCGGCCGAGAGCCAAAGCAATCAGAACCAAAGGGAAAAGCGACCGACCGGAGCTTCTGCTGGCCTAATGCCAAAAGGGACCCTGATTTTTCTACAAATAAGACCTCAGGGGTCTCATTTTCGAGACTTACTTCTCATTTCTCATTCTTGTACTCTTTTCTTCTAGACTAAACCATAATTTCTAAATCAATTTGGGGATTTCTATTGTAATCGCTTATGTATTCAGGATCAAAGATCATTAAAGAGAGGTCAATACTTAGCTTATTTCTTATGAGCTTCTTACGAGTTTTCGTAGTTACTCCCTATAAAACACACCATATGCTTTCGACATGCACTACACCAAGACAGGGAATTCCCAACGGGTGTAAGAGTTACAAATAATTTATATAACACTTTTAAGTGTTACCAATTGCCTGTGAGGAATTGGCCAGCCAAATTGGTGACACTTACAAGTGTTACTAATATAATAATTGCTAACACTTATAATGTTAGAACTATAAGACATTGTAACAATTATAAGTGTTACAAAAATATTCATTGCTAGCACTTATAAATGTTGGAACCATAGGATGTAGTAACACTAATAAATGTTACAAAAATATTCATTGCTATAACTTAAATGTTGGAACCATAAGATATAGTAACACTTATAAATGTCAGTATCATCACCCTACTAACACTTATAAATGTTGGAATACATAACTTGTTAACATTTATAAATGAGCATAACTTGTCTTCATGATTTCCAATCACATATATATTTCAACATATCAATTCAATATAAGATTTAGTACACTTCCATATTTCAAATTCAACAATGTCACATTCCCATAATGCTCAAATATTTGTTACATGCTTTCAATTTCAAAATACCATAATATCATGTTCAAATTATAAAAAACATTACAAAATTTTACTAAAGATACATAGAATTTTAGATACTGTCACGGTGAAACATGGGCCATATCACAAAGCCTCCATCCGAAAATTCACAAAGCTAGTAATGTCCGTTTTGAGGACCATTGTAAGTCGGTGCTTCCAGATATAAAACTTCTGTTATCCAAACAATTTTCTCAACACTTTGCACTATCTCTTTAAAATGACACATGGTTTGTGTTCCAATATAAGCTTTTCCTCCTCCACAGGTGCCTACAAATTATAAATGCACTCATTTTTACAAATAACAAATTGCAAAACTGATAAATAACAAGTGATAAATTACAAAATATAAGTTGCAATAAAAACTTTATTTTGGTCTAATTTTCTAGTAAAAGATAAAAGATACAAGTGTTGATAAAGTTCAAATTACTAAAGGGAGCTAGGTAGATCTTAATAAATCCTATTTTAATTCTTACAATATGAAGTAAGCTGAAGGTTAAAAAACATTATACATTTAAAGTTGAGATAATAATTAAAAATAATATTAACAGAAAAAAATGAAAACTAATGCTGACACAATATCAAGTTATAAGAAATAATTCAAACTAGAGATTTTAAGACCAGTAGCGATGAACCATTATAATTTTAAATGAATGATAAGTTTATAAGGGAAGGAAAAGGTTAAAAGCGTCAAAATATCTTGTGCCTGTAAGCCGTGAGAACTTAAACAGTTAAATTGTTAAATGAGTAGACGCAACTCAGTTCACGAAAACTGAGTTGCCGCAACTTAGTTTATCGTTGTGACTCAGTTTTCGCGAACTGAGTCGCCGTGACTCAGTTCGCCAACTGAGTCGCCGACTCAGTTCGTTACCTTTTTCAAAAGTTTTATTCAGTTGAAAGTTAAAATATATTTCTAGTTGAATAAATATTTGTTTATTAACTGTTTTCAGTTTTAAGAAAACATTTGTTTAATATTTTTATTTTCTCATTAGTTAGTTTTATGTCTGATCGACCGAAATATTTACACTTCAGAGCACTCTATGTGTGATCTCCTTACAACATGACTTTGCCTCTTAGTTTCCTAACACAATGGATTTTAATAAATTGTTGCCGAATAGTGACAAGCTAATTGGAGAAGGAAAAAACAAGTTTAGGAGTATGTCATAATCGAAGCACATCTTTAACTCGTCCTTGTGTGATAATAATTGAAATTACCATTTATATAGCAAAATAAAAAGTCTTAGACAATTAAAAGTGCACTAACGATTTCTTAAATTATAGCTTCTAAAATTCAAGTTATTATTGAACAATTTTGCATGGAACGATTTAAGTGTTGGCATAATGTATTTCTTATAGTGATTCTGGTTCTATCTCAATGGAATGGTTCATAGATATTAAAAAATCTGAACCTAGATTAAAAATATCTTACAAGAAATGACTTTAAAAGGACAACATAAAATGAGTGGAATGTGAAAGTTTTACATTCAAAGAAAGGACCAGCATCAACAATGCATTTAACTTCTGTATTTTATGGTATTAGTCCATTAAACTCATCATAGTGTAAAATGGTAGCTAAACCACAAGTAGAGCATCTAGAAAGAAGAGCATGCAGAAAATATGAAGGAAATAAACCAACACTTACGCAATATAGCCCATACAATTGAGAAGTTAAAGAAAATTACTTGACCAACATTATGCAGTCCTTATGACAGTAGAACATCCATTGCTCCTAACCACATGGATTGTGCTCAAAGGTAAAGGTTGCTTCCTGCATTGTGAATTTGAAAGGTCGTTAACCAATATCACAATTTTTGTCTTACTTCAGTGAATAAAGTACTTTAAAATATCATGTTTTTGAAACATGTTTAGAAGTTTACAAATAATTTGAGACTCCTTTGCTTCTTTGATTGCAATATCTTGTTTGTTATCCACTTTTGTATTGATTTTTTCTTTATCTGAATAGCTTCTTCTAGGCACTTCAAGTGGTTTGTCTATCCAATACATAAAAGAAGTCAGAATCTTGGAAAAATGGAACGATTAAAGCATATCAGATAAATTTACATTATTTCTAATCCAAACCATCGATCAAGCTGCATGGTATCCGAATTGTTGGCGCCTACAAAATCATGTCATTCGAATTATTATCGTGTCTCTCTTTTTCAGTAAATGCTAGGACTTTGTTCTGTCTTGGATCTCCTAACAAATTGTAACAACTAAAAAGAAGACAAAAATAATACAAAATTAAGCAAATAAAAAATCTAGAGATATTGTGCCCAGAATGAGAACAAACTTTATATTTAGCGGAAGCAGCTTGCTTGCAAAGCTGAAACTGCAGCATGCTTGCTTGCTCGCAAATGCAAGCATGTTTTCGCAAGCAAGCTTGCAAAGCTTGCATTTCTGAATTATATATAATTGTATGTATATACTATTCTGGATTACATATCTATCTAAAATCAAAGTTAATCAAGGTCATATACATGTACTTAAAATTAAACATATATACTTATGGAAAAAGACCTGAGTAAATTCACCTTAATGCGAAGGATATCCGCTTTTCTAGTGCTGCAGCTCAACCATAAAGATCCAGAGGGTGTTTTAGCAACAATGTCCAAGAACCACCTACACTATTCATCTGAAGGTATAAAATTGACCATTTCAAACATTTTCTTTGGGCCTACGTTCAATTTCTGTCTTTTTCTTTATATTCTTCTACTTCCTACAATTTTTGGTCTCATTTACACACCATATTGAAATTTTTGCAATGAAGTATAAAAAATTACCGCAATGTTCACTGAGTTTATCGTAGAAACCCGTGTGTGAAGTACGAGTTAACACTAGTATATTAAAATTAAAAGTAGTGATTCTCGCCAAGGTTTTCAAAATGGGATTTAAATCGTAAATCGTAAAGTTTATATCTTAAATCGAGATGGGTTTTAAATCGTAAGTCGTAGATTCAAAATATCATTATTTAAGGTTGCGTACCCTCTTTGAATTTGATTTAGATGTTTGAACTTCTACAATTAAACTTATAACTCAATTTTTTCCTCCAATTTCATTTTTATTTTGTTTTAAAAGCAATATAAAGGGAGCTGTAAACCTAAATAAGTATATTTTATGTTAGTATGAGTTGAATGTGTTTTTTTATTGCGGTTTAACTAAGTTTGAATCGTAACCTAAATTGAATCGTAAAGGGAAGGACCAATTTGGATCGGGACTCAAATCGTAAGATTTTAAGATTTTTGACAACAATAATTCTCGTAAATAAGAGTTTGTTCTTCTAACCAAGTTAGGCTTAGTTTTTCTAATCGAGCTGGGCCTGATTTGTACATGAGCATGCTCATTTATAGTTTATATCCGAGTTAAGTTCAGTTACAAAACTGAGCTTAAGCTCAATTTAAAACTAGTCTTAACTTCAATTTTAAGCTGTAGTGAATAATAATCGACATGTAAGGATATACAAGAGTTGCGAGATAGTAAATCACAAAATAATACAAAAGCAGAAAAGAACAAAAAGTTTCAAGATGAATTATAGTGAACATGTTAGGTTATAAAACACTTGCAATGTTAACCAAGAATTTGTTTTTTCCTTCCATAACATAGAACCATACAATAAAAGGGGTCCATTTTATTAAGCTTACTACCCTGCAATTCGGTTGCATTATAAATGGCTTTAAAAGAAAAAATAAAGAAAACAAAAGGAAAAAAAGGTGATAGAACAATCAAAAACTATTCAGCTTGATAACCGAGGTTAGCCTATTTTGTACATGAGCTTGCTCATTTATAGTTTATATCTGAGTTAAGCTCGGTTATAAAACTGAGCTTAAGCTCAACTAAAAACCGGTCTTAACCTCAGTGGTATGAATTAAACCCTTAGAATATATTAATATCTATAAGGATTTGAAATTCAAGTTCATATTCAAAGATAACACAGCATCATCTAAATACTATTGCAAAGAAATGCAGGCGACAAAGACATTTGCCAAAATAGAAATTTATCGAAATTGGACTGCCAACATATTTTTATTCATGGATAACAAAGCATCATATAAGTTTTATTCCAATGAATAATTTAGCGTTTTAAAGTAAGATGTTTCGACAGTAATATGGTAATGTAAAGTTGTTGCATTACATTATAATGAAGGCATCTTCAACAATATAATAAGAGCAATAATGACAAAAACAATAGTAATAAAAATAAGCAGTATATAATAGTAGTAACCCTGAGACACAAGCCGGAAAGGTGAACCATATATGAGGACCTATTTCTTTAAATACACAAGTAGCATCATAAATAAATTGGTAAAGGTAAATCCACTTTATGTAGAAAAGGAACCACAAACCGAACTAAGTAGACAATGACCTACTTCAGGATAGTGCATAAAATGGTGTCGTTCAATAGAAGAATTCAGAAACATACCTGAACTAATGGGATATGATGAACTGAAGCAGAATGCGAGTTTAAGCAAGTTGAACATGGATATTCTGGATTCAGGGTTGGTAGTTAGTAGTAAGATGAAATTTAGGGATTACGGCTGTATGACGGTATTTCAAGACATAGATTTTACATGTATTTCAATAAGTAGTAGATTATGAGCGCAGTTTGGAAAAAATCGATGGAGGTAGGAATTAGGAAATAAAGAGGTTAGTAGTTGGATTGAGGAGGATGAGAGAACGAAAGGGAAAAGGTAGGGGAATTTGGGGAAAGAGGGATGGAGTGACGTTGGAATTTATGTCATTATTGAGGTCACCTGGATGGGGAAGAATCATTGAGTTATCGATGTCGGCTGGCCTGGAGAAGAAGCACTTGAAACCCTATTATTAACAACTAGTGTGAACCCGTGCTTCGCACACGGGATGGACATAACCCTTGTAGAAAATCTTGATTACCTTTGTATGCATACATGATATGCACTAAGCTATTGAAATGTTTCCAAAAGTCCACACCCGCACTATGCAAGTGATATTGAGTGAGCTATGTATATTAAATGTTAATTATTCAAATACAAATATTTAAAGTAGCATTTTAAAAGTTATATTCACAAATAGCATATGGTCTAAGCTTATATGCCCTTTGTGCTGTAAAAAATAAATAGTGCATTTGAATAATTAACGTACGTATATTATAAAAAAAAAACATAAAAATCAAAAGAAAAAACCTTCACACGTAACAATAAATACATGACATCATTTACATGTTACAATTCATCTTTTGCATGTCATTTGGATATAAATATTGAGTGTAAATGTAATACATTACTGTAGGCATTGAATTATTTGGTGGTCCACCATTTCTCTTACAAATTGATCTGCCAAGCCAACCATGACACTTAAGCTGATACAAATCGCAAAAAGGAACAAATTTCAGTAATTACATATCATGCTAACGTTTATGAGAAGATCTAAGAAAAACGATAAGTAGCATACAAATTGACCTTTCAAAATCAAAAGGCATATCAAATATTTATGCTAATAGTGGAAGTACTCTGAGACTTACGCATCGCTCATATGAATTGTAAACTATTGAAATCCATTTTTAGAATTAGATTCTGATATAAATTTATTGCTATCATTAATGAAATATGAAGATAAAGTTTGTACACTTGTTAATATTGTGGACGACACATGTAATTTCTGATGTGTGAAGGTTTATGGTGTCAGGCTACCAAGTACAAATCTAAATAAAAAAATAGACATATAATAAGATAACAAAGATAAAGGTAATAACTCCTTTCTGGATCAAGTTGTCATAAAGTGATATGAACTTATAGCTTAAAAAAGTTTGCAAATCCTATTTTTCATCTCATGCTCAAAACACATCCACCTCTGCCTTGAGACCAAATAGATTTAAAAAAGTTAATTATGTAAAAATAATAAAAATCCTATCCATGTTTAAACATGTGAGCTTCCATTCAGAAAGATTCCATTTTTTAATTGACACCATTTTCACACAGTGGTGCACCTAGCCCTCAACCCCACTATAGATCTTCAAACAATACATAAAAGTTTTTCAATCTAAACTCATCATAAATTGAGATAGGAGAGAAACCAGATTGGATTGTCTCAAATTACAAATATTAATTAGCTGAAATGATGGTAAAATTACATGAAATTGTATTTTCAAGTTAATTCAAGGTACTGTTGTGAAAGCGTTGAATAAATTGTTTATAAGCATTGAATAAATTTATTAATAATTGAACAAATGTTATTTTAACAATATGGAAAAATCAATTATGTCGTTGAATGTAGGACATGTATTCGTCCAAAATCAAACGATGTAATATGCAAGCTTGTTTCGCGCGGCTTAGATTAACTTGGACCTACTTTCCATAGTTGAGGTTAATATGTACCATGTTTGTCAAAAACTAAATTTATCCAGTAGATAACTAATTCTCTAAACCTTCTTCAAGCCTAACCACATTGTTACATATAAAACCAAATTTAAGTATGGCACATCAATAATAAAAGATAAAATTATAACGACTAATAATATAATTGTATAGTTTAACAAAAGTATTAAATGTCAGCTCCTATGCATGCAAATTTATAATGACTAATAATACGATTATTAACTTTGAAAAAATATTAATGTCAATTCCGATACATGCTAGTGTCATTATCCAAAATTACATAAAAAGTAAAAACAGATATCCAAACATAGCAGCATTATATATTTCGCTACAGCGGTGTAAAAAGGATGGACTCATTTAATCAAGATATCAAATTAAATAGAAGAAAATCCTAGTTGATTTACATGCAAATTACTTATTTAATCAACATGTAGGACCAAACACAACACCACTTTATATCCTCAAATTTTAGATTTAAGCAGCAGCATTCTGTATAATTAGTTGCATTTCTTGTCAGTTTTCTTTATTGCCACAATTGTATATTATTTGTTTCATTCGAGGCGACTGAATCCTTCCTACCCATGCAGTTAATTGATTAAATTGGTGCTATGGGCATATCTTCAATTGCATTAGTTTTCCATCAATTAGAAAAAGTAATTCAAATATAGATAAATTAGACAAAAGTTACGGTTTGTTTCTGCACTTGTTTGCATGGAAAGATAATGTAGTTAGTTTAGGCCACTTTATCAAAGTAATTACACAAATAGGCTACTTTACAAACTATTTGCAAATATAAACCACTTCTGACTATATTAGTGCCACATTGATAAAAACATAATGTGAACATTTCCAATGCCAAGCAAATATATTTAAAATATTGGCGCATTTTGAAATATCACTAACAAAAAAACATATACTGGCGACGTTTGAATGTCACCACCAAAATATCACTACATTTTTGTCAGTGTGGCCCTTTCCCAATGGTCATAAGTGGCATATATTTGTAAATTGTTTCTAAAGTGACCTACTTAAGTAATTACTTGGATAAAATAGCTTAACTTTAAAAAATGTCCCTTTCCCAATGTGTACACAACAAAATTTCAAAAATGATCCTTTTTTACTTAGTTACTGGTGGATTTCATTTTAGGTCAGCCAGAAATATACTACGTCTGATCTAGAGAGTAACCAGAAAATAATGTAGAATAGTTTGGATGAGTTCTCAACAATGATGAATATTGTTCAAGTAAACAAAAATCTACATAATCTGAGGTGTAATTAATAAAATGTATCATTCTTAATTTTGTTTCTCGTAAACAGTGAAATATGTACATTTCGAGGAAAATAACATCTATGTACAAAAGCAAAACAATGACCAACTATATACTTAATGTTATGTTTTATCAAAGTTCTTGGACAAAAGTCCAGTTTCATATGCTTTTACCATTGGAAACCAATGTTACATATCTATTGTCCGCAATTGGTAACATATTTTTAGAAAAGGTAGGTAGATATTATATCATGTTCTTTAGTCCAAGTGGCTAGAAATAATAAAACAAAAGAGGAAATAAGAACATTTGTATTGACAAAACAAAATGAGGAATCAATTAAACTTCCAGCCAAATTAGATTGGGTGAGAAGTCAATCTTCGTTTCGAAAAGGAAACATAACATCCTGAAACAAAATCTTGACTAATTTTAACTTTCTTGTCGTACTAACCATTACTTTCTTTGGATTGTCTTCCTTGTAAAACATCACAGAATTTGTATAAGCTAAGAATTCCAATATCAGCAAAAAAGATATTAAAATAACCAGCGTTTAGTTTTTTACCATGTGTTTATGTCAAGCTGAAAACATTGTCTATTTTCAAGTGTAAAAAGCCAGAATAATGTGATTTAGGTGTCATCGACACAACACAAATATGATATGTAAATAATTTTAGAAATTTGAAACCATACAATAACTTCACTTTACTGTCCGTGTCACTTCTCTTATTTGTGATACCAAAATGAAAAAAAAATACTTCAAACACCTAGTATTATTGCTAACACAAAATATTCAAATTTTTACTGTTTTTACCAAGAATCTCTCATGTTTATTTATCAAATCATGCAATTTCTTATTTGCAGATAATCTTTGCAATATCTTCAATTATTATCGTTGAAAAAGATACTTCTACTGAGTTTGTCCACCATTCTAGTATATTAACATTTAGAATCATATAATTTATTCCAATTTTTTAATCAAATTTTAAATTGATAGAAATTTATAGAAAATTGATCAGAGCTAAAGGAAATTAAGTTCAAAGTTATTTCTTAAAGAGATAACTTTAGAGAGAAGGAAGAAAGAATGCTTTATCTCGTAGGAAAAATAAATAAGAAAATGAGATGTGGGTGAGTGTGAGAAGTATTTTACAAATTAATGGCGGGTGACAAAAAGTGGTGGGTGAGTGAAGGAGAAAGGTGGGTGTATAATCCTATAAAAAACATAAACATGAAATATAACATGCATTAAGAAATTACTATGACCTAAGTTATAAAAACCTAAGGCAGTCAAGATAAGAAAATGAACACTTCCAATTTATGGTAATCAAACAGTGAGGTATTTAGATGTTATTCTTCAAACATGAAAATAAACAAAAAGAAGTTTTAATCACGGTGGATGTTAGAGGTGCAAAATCCATCAAAACTGAAAGATTATTCAAACACATATGTAGGAGGACTCTACTTCTATCACAGTCGATCTCTCCACATATGGTAGTGTTCGCCTTCGCCATGATTTTGCAAACAGAATAGAAGAAGCTAAAGAGAACATTTGTATTATGATAACACCCCTTTAGATGGTGAATCCACGTAGAGACCACATGGGTCAACTGACTATCCACGAAGTAATTTGCTGCATCAGCAATTATGTACTTATTAGTATAAAGTGTTTTCTTATACCTAACATGCATGAACTTAACATCAGAGGAAAGAGAGCTGCCTTTTTTTCGATCAAAGACATATAATGTTTATTCTATATGATAAGTGACTTTTACAAATCTTTGAGATATTTCAATAACACATTTGATATAAGAAGAAGAAGAAAAATTAAATGTTATGCTTACGCAGTTACTCCGATTGCTGGAATTTGCTACATTTTAACAAAACCAATCGTTTTAGCAGTAAATGTTATGCTTATGCAGTTACTCCGATTGCTGAAAGTTGCAATATGTTATCAAAACCAATTTTAATGAAGTATAAACTTATCAATAACTGCATAACAAAAAGTACACTAATTTCAATGGAGACCTAAAAGCGAGGTCTCGTCCTAAAATCAAGAATTGGAACCCCAACTAAAACACAATTGATTTCCCAAGCATCATTTCACAATTTCCCCATCCTAAAACTTCCCACTCCCAAATGGTACACTGCAAAACACCTTGGTTCAATCATAAAGAACAGTAAACAGTTAGAAATTCTTACGAAAAACTCAAATGTTGTGCAAAACGGGGTATGTTATCATTTATGTTATTTCGACACCATTTCAAAGATAAATTAAATTGGAACTGCTTTTATGAACTTGATAAACATTCATACTAAAGGTTCATGATGGCTATTAACTGAAGTTTAAATGGTAAAAGTTTATCTAATATGTAGTGAATTAGTGATCAGACATGCAAATAATTTGTGAATATAAAACTTGAGCACGTGACTATTACTATATAAATCCAAAAATATCATTAATTTAATACTCATGGTACACAGCCTAACATTTGTCGTGACCAAATTATGTTAAATAGTGTAAATGCAACACATACTTGTACAGGTTTGGAATATTTTTTTTGTTATGGTTGTGAAAAAAAAGGTTGGACATGAATAGGGAAAACAGTGCTTATAATGGCAATGAAGTACAAAATATGCGAATTATTAGAACACAAAGGATAAATGCTGATTAAAGGGAAAAAATTATAGAACAATCTCATTGCAAAGAACATTTCAGTGCCATATGCACTTCTTATATTTCTTTAATTACACTGATGTCACTATTATTAATCATAATTCATTTTCTACATGTTACTATTCCATCCAAAGGGAGAGATATTGCATAGATTATAATGTCTACCTCCAATACATAATGACTGACTTTTTTCTAAAGGTGCTGCTGCTACATTACAATTTAAATCAATAGTTGTGTTTAATATCCATGTGGTTAATTTATGTTTTTTATAGACGAATACCTAAACTATGTCTTGTACGATTTGAGTGAGTATATACCCATGGTTGTCGGGCATTGCCAGAATCATTGCAAGGAATACCAAATAAATGTTTTAATGTAAGAATAATACATACTAATTTATATTAAATTAATCATATAGATAAGTTCATGATATACCTTGTATTATTGTAAATATGAGTGAACATACAAAGAATCATATGACAACAAAATGTCATTTAACTACAGTTGCAAGCAAAGTAGAACCTTACGGCACTAAGAAAATATTTCAAAGCTCGTATACCTAGCTATATATAATTTGCCACTTGATTATTTCTAAATATTTCTTTTTTTTTTTAAAATGGGTAAACCGCCTCATTAAAAACCTATATTAGTACTCAGCATAAGTACTAAACAGGAAAAAAGAGTGCGGCGTTTTATTGATAACTCACCAATAAAAATGTACAAGTACAATTGGCAAACATTCAACGCATATACGTTTGCCCTTTACCCAAGAAAAGAAAAAAGAAATGTTACCCAGGATACAACAACATAACTAAAGGGCGAACAAAAAAACAATGTTCACGAAAGAAGCACAGCCCACATCAAGCCCAACGCGAGGCCCAAACTGGTAACAGGAAACCCGCTCATTAATTAATACCACAAGCCACTTCCAACTTCTACTTTCCCAAAATAAACTCAGAACCCTAATAATGTTATCCGCAATCAACGCTTGTTCCAAGCTTGCATCGCTGACGGAAAACCAGATCTTAGCCTTCGTCTAGTAATTCAACCCCCCAGAGCTCCACGATCTTCCGCTCCTCATCAGAGATACCCTTCCTTCTTCTAGATTTTTGAAGTAAGTATTTTATCTCCATCTCGATAATCTTCCATTTCTGAAACTTATCACTTCTTGTATTACCATGAACTCTCGCGTTACGCTCTTTCCGGATATGATAGACAGTGGTGACTAAGCTACAAAAAGCAATATCTTGTATGAAGTTCCTCGAATTAAAAGCAGATTTTAGGCAATTTATTTCATCTTCAAGAACCGACGAGTCCAACAAAGGCAACTTTCCTAGCTTGAGCTTACACCGAGTCCAGAGGTATGAGGAGTACGGACAAAGAAAAAACAGGTGATCCCTATTTTCATGTTGTTCATTACATAGCACACAGACTGGATTAACTTCGTATCCCCACTCAATCATGCTGTCTTTAGTGCTTAGTCTATTTAGAATAGCCTTATAGGTACAAAGTGACATTTTCGGGCTGTTGATGTAGTGCCAAGTGACTTTACACCAATCTAGTTCCGGTAAATGATCCCTGGACAGTTCCCATGCAGACTGAAATGAAGACCCATTTCGTTTATTATTCCAGCTCCAGAAGTCATTATCGCTTGACTGCAAAATAGGAACCTCAATAATCTTTTCTGAAACTATTCTAGTTGCAGCTAAACAACTAGGATTAAAACACCCATTTTGTATGATGCTGTCCACATTTAAGCTATCTCCTCCATAAATGCTTAAGAAATCCCATCCCAACAGCTTTACCAGAATATCACTATTAATCCACGGGTCAAACCAGAGTTTTGAGTCAAGTCCGTTGACAATACACCTATTAATACATTGCAGTCCCTTTTATCTATGTCCGAGGATAGATTTCCACGTACATGAGCTATTAACATCAATATCTTTAACCCAGAAATTACCTTCTCCACAGTATCTACTTGACATCCACAATTTCCATAAGCTATTTCCGTTAACAAAATGCCACAGAAGTTTAAGGGCAGCAGCCGATTTAATATCTCTAAAACTTCTTAAGCCTACTCCGCCTTCATTTTTTGGAGTACACATCGTCTCCCAGGCAATTTTATGCTTTTTACCAGCCCAAACAAAATTAGCACACAGTTTGTTTATTTTCGCTATAGTCGCCGATGACAGTTGATAGGTCAACATCCAATACATCACCATTGGGGTTATTACTGATCTTATCAATTCTATTCTTCCAGCCATGGATAGAAGACAACAATCCCATCTATCTATACGTCCTCTGATCTTGTCGAACAGATCACCACAGTCTGTAAAATTAAGATAATTAGTTGATAACGGAATACCCAAATATTTAATAGGGAGTTTTCCATCTTTCATTGCTAAAATATTCAGAATCTGCACTTTATTCCCTGCTCCTCTACTAAAAAACGCTTTGGATTTCATGTTGTTTAACTTCAGGCCAGCCAACTCTTGCAGCTTATCCAAAATGTTCTTTATTTCAGTAGCCGCAATTAATTTTGCTTTTGAGAAAATCATCAAATCGTCGGCGTAAATAAGATGCGTAACTATAGGTTCATTTTTGAAAATTGGTTCGACCAATTTATGAACAGAAGCCTTATACATCAGAATAGAAAAATACTCCATAGCGACACAAAAAAGATACGGTGATAGTGGGTCCCCCTGTCTTAATCCCCTATTACTTTTGATGAAACCTTTTGGACTACCCTTGATCAAAATAGAAAAGGTAGGAGATGTAATACAAGCTTTAATAGCCCGAACAATTTTATTAGGAAATCCCATCATATTTAACATGTGGCAAATGAATTCCCTATTTATCATATCATACGCTTTCTGTAAGTCTATTTTAATGCACATTTTCCCGCTACCTTTTCTATTGAACTGTCTGATTTGTTCGTGTGCAAGAAGAATATTTTCAGCGATATACCTACCCGGAATAAATGCTGATTGATTTGCTGAAATTAGATGCATAAGATAAGGTTTGATCCTATTGCACAAAACCTTTGAAATAATTTTATAAATCACGTTGCAACAAGATATAGGCCTGAAATCCGACATACTCGTCGGTTTATCTACTTTAGGAATTAGACTGATAAATGTGTGATTTACTCCCTTGGCAATTTTACCAGTCGATAAAACCTCTTGAACTATATCAAGGATATATTCTTTTAATTCTTCCCAATGAATTTTAAAGAATTTTGCTAAAAAACCATCTGGCCCTGGACTTTCATCATCAGGAATAGAAAAAACGGCCTTTTTAATTTCTTCCAATCTGATATTCGAAGACAAATGATTGTGACCCCTTTCATTAAATGATAACCATGCAGTTAATCTTCTGGAAATTCATAATATGATGGTCTGACACAAAAATACTTGTGAAATAATTTATAGCATCTCTTTCAATATCTTCGTCATTCTGGCAGAAATCTCCATTATCCTTAAACATATTACACCAGTTGTTAATATGCTTCCTAAGGGACATTTTTGCGTGAAAGAATTTAGTGCAAGAATCACCATCTGTTAACCAATTGATTTTAGACTTTTGTCGCACATTTATAAACTCAATAAGATTTTGATATTTCCAATCCATATAAGCTGAGCTAAGATTATCAAAAAGGGAGGAGTCTGTGGGATTATCATCATTCGCTTTCAAGTTTTCCTTATATCGCTCTTCAACCCTTTTAATTGCATCTTCGTCCTTCTGTCTATAACTGTTCCATCTTTTCAGAAGCACCTTACATTCTTTTAAAAATTGTTGAAAGCAAAAAAGCTTTTTACCTTTCCATTCTGAAAACATGAATTTATCCAAAGCTGTATAGAAACACTCAAGATATCCTTCATTTAAGTGCCAAGAGTTTACATATTTGAACGGAATATTTTTCTTCAACAAGGTACCTGTTTTGAAGCTAATACAAATGGGAACATGATCACTTAAGGGGTTCGCCACACCAACAGCTTGTAATTCCGGAAATTTATTTAAAAACCGGTGGTTACAAAACACTTTATCAATTTTTGTGGCTACTCCTCGTTTTCTCCAAGTATATTTAAAATTCGAAATAGGTATCTCCATGAGTCCGGAACTTGTAATACATTCTATAAGTCCACAAATATATCTAAAGGGACGTGAGTCCCCCCTTTTTTATCCTTCAAAGAAGTGATATTATTAAAATCTCCTAAAACTAACCAGGGCAGATTTACCTGAGCTGATTCACTAGAAATCTCCTCCCACAGTTTCTCCCTGTCAAGTAGGAAATTGCTTGCATAAACATAAGTCAATCTACATTTCAATCCTCCAACATTTTCCGCGATAAGAGAGATATGTTGATATGTCTTGTTCACCACTTGAGTAGTCCAAACTTTGGAGTCCCAAAGGATAAAAATACGCCCTCTGCATCCACAATCATTATTATCTACACCAGACCAGTTTACTTGCACCTTAGATTTAACTTTATCTATATTCTCTACATTCAACTTATTTTCTAACAGACCAACAATAGAGGGTCTGAACTTGTTAAGGAACTTAGACATTTCAAATAATTTATTCGGAGCGTTTAGTCCCCTAACATTCCATGCAACAATATTCATTTTATTTTACTTTGGCTCCTTGTCGCAACTTTAGGAGGAGCATAAGTGTTATTTTTTTGTTTTTTCTTTTGATTTTTTTCTGCTTCTAAATCATCAAAGAATTGTTTGTTCTTCTCCACATTTGCTGATACGTCATCTTCTATTGCAGGTGGGATCGGGTCCTTATCATTGATTCCAATGTGACCGGCAATTTCCTCTTCCTCAGAGTCAAACAAATTGTCTACTAGGCCATCCTCCCCTTCATCCTCATTATCAATATCATGAGGACCGCCAACTGTTGTCACTGCCAATATTTCCTTCATTGAATTACTTTTGCTAAACTGTGTTCTTACATTATGTAATGAATTGGTAGTTCCGTTAATAGCTCCACTCTGGTTTGCCGATATGTCTGTATTATTATGATGTACTGAACATTCCATGTTATTTTTCTCTTGAACATTGTTATTCATCTGCTGAACATTCATTGAAAATTCCTCATTACTTTTTCCACTGAAATTTGTATTATTTGAAGTGTCATTCTTATCAGGACCCAGTCCATCCTCTGTATTGGCATTTTCTTCAGTAGTCAAGTGTTTTGAAACTCCCTCCTGATCTTGAACTTGTATATCCTCCTGTGACTCATTTTCGTCAACGTCTATATGGACTACATTAACGTCATTCTCTGCAATGTCATTAGTGTTATCCTCTTCATTATTCTCATCTTCTACATCATTTCTACCATTAATTTGTTGATCACTTCCAGTTGATACGTTTTCAATACCTTCAGCATCTTGATTTTTTGGAACCCACACCTCGTCCGGTTTAGATTTACACTGGTCTGTTGAGTGTCCGAAGACCCTACACTTTTTACAACAAATCGGTTTATATAAATATTCTACTGACACCTTCAATTCCTCTACATTATGAAACATAACGTCTATATCTTTCGGAAAGTCAGCCCAAGCATCCATTTCTACCAGAATTTTGCAAACGCCACTCTGGACTCATCTGCCGTTATCTTATCCATTTTGATTGGCTTCCCCAACACACTTGCAATAGCACTTAATGCTTCTTTATCCCACATCTCTAATTCCAGATTAGTAAGATTGAACCACAGAGGCATTGACGACAGCAATTCTTTCTTAAATCTCATGCCCGCTTTCCATTTTCTCAGAATAATAATTTTATTATCAAACAAATACGGACCCCCTTTCAAAATGTTTTCACAATCTGTTACCTTTTCAAACCGAATTATAAAAAAACCGTTTTCCTTAGATAGGAGAGCAAAATTTCCAGTCGGTTTCCACACACGTTGAATGTAACTCTTTAGATGGGTATGGTACGGTCTCATTCCATAAACATAAAAAATTATAGAGTTTCTCCATTTGTCAGCAGCCCTCCCCGAGGCTAATGCTGAAATACAAGCTTTCTTTCTGTTATTTATTATAGTTGGTTCTATATAGGTCAAATCCACAAGCTCCTCTCTAATTTGTCCTACCCCTCCAGAAGCTGCTTGCGTCCAAGACATGGAACCACCAGATCTGATTTGCTCATCCACTGATTTCCAGTTCAGATCATAAAATTTAGATCTTGGTCTCATCGCATGTTGAACCATTGTTACGGCAGATCCAGATCGAACATTCGTTCCCCCCCAGATTAGCCGAACTAGGCTGACGCACTGCTACTCTCGCAGTATTGTGGGATACTTCCCCGTCAAACCCATGGTCAACACCGCGATGATTCCCACTTGAAGCCCTAGGTCGCAGATTTGAGGAACGCATCTGACCCATACGTGATGATTCAACTGGCCCCAAATTTAAAGGATCCTTTCCTGCTCTCCGATCTGGAGGGCGACCTTCATCGTTGGAATTCGCTGATCTGAAAGCGTCGGCCATTAATTTGGAAGCCATTAAATTAACTAACTGGAAATCTTTTATTTCTAAATATTTCTATGAATATAAAAAATTGGAATTAAATAAGAAACACGAAGGATCAAATCTCACAAGAGCAAAACGACAACTAATAGAAAACAGTATATTATAAAAAGTTGGACACATGACATAAGATTAATGTTAGAAGCCTAAAAGGTTAAAACTGCAAATATAATAGTTTACCGCTTGTGTGCTTGCTCTCTTGAGTTGTAATGTTTTGCAAGCAAAATGGATCTCATGGTCCTCCATCATTATCTAGTGAGAAAGAGGAAACAAAATCAAAGTAAAAATACTGAAATTCACCTACCTATGTCTTAATTGACCATTTGTCATCTAATTGATGTGAAACCAATTGTGGTGGTGCAAGTATATGTATAACTCATTGCAATGTTTTGTAATTGCATCTAAAATGTTGTTGGAAGACACATAGCGTGCTTTAGAGCCACAACAAAAATATTTTTAGTCTTAACATATGTACTAATCAGATAGACGTGTACATTCATATGAACATGAAATATTCATATGGTTAACTATTATTTACATTATCCATGGAAAAAACTAGTGGTAATAGAATATAATGTGGTCGTTACCACATTGTTATGGAGTAATTAAAGTTGGTTAGGAATTGAATTTTCTAATCCTGACACCATAATTTAAGACAATAAATGCAGTGCCAATATAACATGGGTTTTTTTATATAGTTACCTTTCGAATAACATAATTAATGACAAAAATTGTTGCAAACTGAGTATAATAACGGTCCCTATTACATGATTATTACGGAATAGTTCAAATGATTAATTATGCATACCGGAATTATACATAATCACTTGATGTTGTTCCTGTTAAACACCAAGTCCAAATAAAGTAAAATTCCCATTTTTAAAAGATTTTGTTGTGTTATTGTTCAATGGGTAAACAATCGAAAACATTCAAGTTAACAATATTATGTGACTAAATGGCCTAAATGTAGATGTTTGATGCCAATTTTTATGTTTTGAAAGCAGAAACGGTCAAATTGAAAAGGAGAAAGAAAACGGGTCTAAATAGAATATAATCAGCAAAAACTGACATAGAAATAGTATATAATCAAGCAACATGCAATAAGAAAAATAGGATTGGCACAGGTGGTGGAAATCAGTAAGCCATAACTTGTAATCAATAACCAATAAAATATAAAGCGCCTTATTAAGCCGTAAAATGTAAATTGTAATCGACATGTAAGGGAAAAAACATGATACAAATCATACGATTATTTATAAATCATGCAAGAACAGGGCAAGATGAGGAGGAATTTAAAAAAAAAATGAAAGAGGGAAAGAGGAAAAAAGAATAAGCTACCTGTTTCATTCATAGAACGCACGACCTGGGCTGTCGAGAATGCAGGAATGTGACAGTTGGAATGGGGATCCAATCAGATATAATGTTGCGTCTAAGAGGGGAAAGGAGAATGTCAAGGAGAAGAAAATCATGGGATTAGGGTTTTACAGGGAAAGTCTAGGACCATTTTTTCATCGCGTCTATCCCGGAGATTGACTTATTTCGATGGATTAAGCGATTTGTTTTCCTCTATTGTGAAGGACGATTCAATTCGATGACCAAGAAGTGGTTGAAAAAAAAATAAGGAAGAAAACGAAAGGGGAAAGAAAATGGAAGAACGTGTTGAAGGCAAAAGATGAAAGGCAGGTAGGGAAAAAACGCATTAACGCATAGAAGGGAATCGACAGACAAAAGGGCAGCGTTAGATTTCATCTTGATTTTTTTGAGAGAACTGGATCCGAAGGGTCTTCGGAGGAAGATTGTGCTTTCATATAATATAATAGATTATGCGGCCAGAAAGGTAATAGGAATGTGGAAGCATTTGCTGAATTATTTACATTTCAGCCAAACGTTATAACACTTATTTGTGTTCCCTGAATTAACTGATATGTTGGAATATTTATACAAAAGAATATTTTGTTTTTACAAACACTTTTCACGTACGCTAACACTTTTTTGTTATTGCCGCTTTATAACATTTACAAGTGTTAGAAGTTGACAATTATAAAATGTTACTAATTGACTGATTTGGTGTAGTGATGGTTCAGGTTTCCTACCTGAAATCAAACCCTTCTGCAAATTTATAGAAAATCCCCTTCCTACAATCCATTTAGCCTTCTACCGAGGGTCGTGCTTAGGAAACCCTTGTCTCAAGATAACTGTTGGTTCTTATGTAGTTTAGGTGTGATGCTCACCCCTTTGAGGGAAGAGTAACTAATCTTTCGGACATTAGACCTTGATATATAGGAAACGGTTAACTAACTCAATCTTGTAAAACCTAAATAATCCCTTTTTCCGTTACATCCACTTCCGTAGACCTATCTCTGGTGTTGTCGAAAAATATCGTTAATGTTTTGGCGCTTGAAGGAAGGCTTGAACCTCCGACCTTTTGGTTAACCTTACCTCATATCTAACTGCATTGTTCCATCCCGGATTGGACTAAGCTTTGAAGAAGCAAGAATATGGGAAAAGGGTCCTAACAAGAATCTTCTGGATCTCAAATGGCTATGCCAGGTACTACTGACCCAAGAGTGGTGGAAGAACAAAGGTTAAGAATAGACCCCTGCGAATACTCAAGTGGAAAAGAGGAGTAGAACAATACAATCTTGATTATTGGAGCGACAACCCTTCCTACATAGGACAAGCACCAACCTTTCCTCTATATGGTTCTACGTCAAAGGAGAATAACCCTTCTCTCGTATAAGAAAGACAATTCTTGAACAAACCAAAGGAATGGTATTCGAACAAGGAATAATGAAGGATTTTAACCACTTTGCTTCCAAATGGACTAAAAGGATAGCGCTCCAATCTCAACATACATTGAAAAGAAGAAACAAGGATAAGAGTGAGACAACAAGGTTTGGTAACAAAAGGGCTAGGTTCCAACAAAAAGAAAAGGAGTTTATACCAAGATCACCCAAAGGATACTACGTTACCACTTTTATGGAAAATATCTATTTCCTAATCAAACACGAACTCAATTATTGGCCAGTTGCAAGAAGATGCCTAAGTACGAAAGGGAATCGGGAGGGCCTTATTGCCACTATCATATGATAAATGGACATGAAACTAACAACTGCAGAGTTCTCGAAGAAATGATCATCAAGTTCCTTAATCAAGGCCAATTACAAGACTTTGTAAAAGGATCAAGCTGAATCTAATAAATGTCCTTAAGAAAATAATCATTCACATGACTAAGGGTGTAGAAACCCTCTCAAAACTCGAGATAAACCAATGTAGGCCAAATCACAAATTGATGAAAACCCTTGTCACCGCCGAGTTGGCCAGGGCAAGGCACCCCCCGGAAGGCGGTGGTGTGTAAGCCTTTCTCCGTGCCCAAATCAGAAAGGGTTAGGTTAAAGCATCGAAAGCGTAAGCCTCCGACCCAAACCAGAAATGGTCGTAACAGAGCACCTAATTAGCACGCCCTGCCTCTGCTCATAAAAGAGTACGCCCTGCCTCTGCTATGAACTAAGCACGTTACAACCTCTGCTCATGTTCTGCGTTACCCATAAATGGGAACACAAACCCTTTTCATCACATATGATGGCCGAGGTAAGGCACCCTTAGAAGGGGGTGGAGTGTAAGTCTTTATCACCGCCTACGGTGGCCAGGGTAGAACATCGAAAGAGTAAGCCTTAATTCCGCGTCTGACCCAGTTTAAGCGTCTATGACCTTATCATCGCCTACAATGGTCAGGATAAGGCGCCTCTTAGAGGGAAGTCGGGTAAAACCTTGGGCCCTGCACGTGGATAAGCAAGCCAAGCGCACCAGACGCACATACCCAAAGAGTGGCCAACAAAGCACGTACATCCTTTGCTTTGACAATAATAGGCCAGAGAGTGGCTAAAGAAGAACATACATCCTCTATTTCCTGAATCAAACCAAAAAGGGGTAGCGAAACTAATTACCAGAAAAAGGTTTCTGGTCTCTCATTCTAATACCCGAATCTGGGTCGGTTAGGGATTTCTATCATTACCAGAAAAAGGTTTCCAGTCTCTCATTTTAAATACCCGAAGCTAGGTTGGTTTGGATTTCAACTATTACCAGAAAAAGTGTTTCTGGTCCCTTATTCTTAATAACCTGAATCTGGGTTAGTTCAGGACCTTTACTACGGTCAAAAGTGAATTTCTGGTCTCCTACTGAATATCCAAATCTGGGTTGGTTCGGAATTTCACTAATTACTAGAAAAGGGTTTCTGGTCTCTCCTTTAAATACCGAATCTGGGTCGCTTCGGGACTTTTATTACGCTAGAAAGGGATTTCTGGTCTTCTAAATAACCTAAATCTGGGTTACGGTTAAGATTCCTAAATGCCAGAAGCATATTTCCAGTCTCATACCCTTAAAGTCGGGACTTAAAATGGTTCAAGGCTTCTGTCATGATCGAAGGGAATTTCTGGAATGCTATCTTTAGTACCCTAATCTTGGTCGCAAGATCAATTTTTTATCCCAAAGGAAGGGATCAACTACCAATACTCAGGATGATGGCATGGTTCTAATATTCAAAAGCCTTCAAACGAAGATAATGGTCCTTCATCTTTCTCAAGGAGATTTCTTTAACTCATATATACACACACACACACACATATCAAGTCCTTATTTACTATGTCAGAATGCATACATAATACGAATAGGCACATTACACTAGGATAGTATCTTAGGAAAGAGCTCCAACAAGTTCCTGCTTCACTAATTGAACCACACGATAAAGGTTACAATTTTCCCAAATGATTCACAAAGGGAAAACCCTTGGGGATCTTTTACTAAATAGGGTTGCCTTCTTTACCTACGAAAAACAGAGAATCCATCATGCACATCCCATAAGAATTAACATAAAATCATATGTGTTGAGTTTGTACAGAATAGCATGATAGGATACTAGAAAGAGAATATCTTCGCCATAATCTATGGCTATGCGTTAGGTAACACCTCTGCAAGTCATAGCTTCATTCATAAGCATTATCACTGCAAATCATTACATATGAAGTACAATACACCGAATACCTTACATTCTGCATAATTATTTGCAAAAGAATTTTACTACAAGTATATCTCCAATATGAGAAAACTATAATACTATGGTTTATATGTAAACATAATCTAGTGCTCAAAAGTGCCACTACATGAGGTTAGTATAATTCTCAGGGTGAAAAGCGATCCTCCTTACATTATCAAAGGTATTAGAATAAAAATTAAGTGAGGAATCGAATGGAATTCCAAATCCATCAGGTGTATAAACCAGAGGACACTTGTGATATTCCTATTCTCAGTAGGTAGACTATCATAACCTCGAGTCAGCTTCATCCGGTATGTGCGGATCTCTCTTAAGACTTGATCCTTTTCTCCGCCAAGGAAATCAAGGTGGGTCTGAGGATAGTGAGAGTAACCTTCTCAAGGTCCCTTAGGAAGCAATACTATGCTAATGAGGAAGACTTAATAAGAAAAGATTTCTCCCGATATTCTCTTTTCAACTTAACGTAATTTCCTAAGAAATACTTAGAAAGCAAACTTGAAGTAGAGGATTGACTCTGAAGAAAATATTAAAAGAATTAGAAGAAAGACAATACATTACATCGTAAGCTAAGCAAGTACATTCATTTCAGATAGCCCTCCTGCTCATACAATTGATCTCTTAAAAGTCTCAAATACAAATTGATGCTTATTAAACTTAAGTTTGTCTAAAGGCAACTCTTTGGGCATAGTGGTAACTCGGGGAAGGTTCCAGCATTCACACGGGTGGATATCCATACCATGTTCATCTAGGCACCTTTTATGGAGATGTCTAAGCAAGTCCCCACTATGATCACTTAAAAAGGAAAAATCCACTATTCTATATCTACTGTAAATTTGGTACAAATTGTTTACTAATGTGTCCCGGTCTTCAATTAACATCCATAACAAAGTCTTGAGCTTGACAATTTCTTTTAAAAGCCTCTAGCATTGCACTCGGCAAGTTCTCAACCTAGGGTAGACTTCCCTCTCTTTAAAAAGCAATAGTTTTGCAGCACTTTTATCGAGGAGATGGTATCTATTGGATAAGGTATCATATTCATTTGTTTGTTTGTTTAGCTCCCTAGTTAGATGAATTGCATCCAACTGAGCTTTTTTAAGAATGGAACACCAAAACTTGATTTTCTCCTTTTAACCTATGCGAAAAGGGGTAGAGACCAATTATTGAAAGAAAGAAAGATAAAGGTGTATATATATCATAGAAGCTATTATACCTCAGAAACAGGAGCAGAAACCTGAGAAGTCTCAACAGAAGAAGCACTCTTGAAGCTTTGGTCTTCCCTCACCTTTCATGCTCTAGAAGGATTGGAAGGTTCAATCAAAACAAGATCACCTCCAGAAATTTCAGAATCCTTGCCACATGCTTCATCTCGAATGTTAAAGGCCTGAAAGTTACAACCAACACCAACAGAATAGCCGATATGTTCTACTCCCTCCTCTGCAGCATTTATGAACTTGAGATTATCATCGTTAGCAAAAGCAACCTGTGGCACCTCAATGAGATCTCTTTCATCATCAGCATGCGGCTCCACAAAAGGAATATCTTCAATAAACAAAAGCTCATCAACGTCAGTCTCCTTCCTCGCAGGAACTTCTTCTCTCTTTCTCATAAGGATATCTGAAACGTAAATCTTTCCACCAAAGATGGGTCAAGGGAAGAAAAGTTAAGTCCGAGCATCTGTCCATATTATCCGCATAAAGAAGAAGGAAAACATCCCTAAAAGAATTAACCATAATTTCGTCCAAGGTGGTTTGGAGAAAACAAGAGATGCTCCGTTTAGTATCGTTCACCACTCCGGCAGACTTGGCCAACAAGGCTTCCTTCCTACTATGCTCGATCTTGAAAGAATCATTCTCTTTTTACAGAAGAGAACTTTGTCTCTGTAAAGAGGAACAACGAGAATCAAGCATGACAATCTCTTCTTTGGATTTTTCCAAGATCCCCTTTAAAGCCTTGGCTTCTTCAGCTAAAGCCAGGTGGGATTCTTTTTCCGTGACAATTGAGTTTTTTGCCTCTGCCAGAATAGACTCCAGCTTATCTCACTCCATAACTAAACCTTCTTTAACGTGAATAAGAGCATCATTTTCCTTCCTTAAAGACATTTTTCTTCTCTAAGCCTCAACAACTCAGAAGAAGGTTCAGAAGCATTATCTTGCGTCAAAAACCACCGATTAATAGCCTATTAAGGACACAATAGTCATGTATAAGACAATCGGAAGAAGGATAGGAAAACGAGAGAGGTAAAAACTCATACCAAGAGTAGTTGTTCAACCATAGCTTGGCAACCCCCAGGGAAGTCAAATGAAAAATCAACATTGGGAAAAGTAGAAGAAGAAATAATTTGTCCGACTAATTCATCGAAGCTATCACCATTAGGGCACTACTACAAAAATGGGCATATTCGACACTAATTTGTGTGCGTTGCATGAAAAGTGTGGCGAAAGCTATGATTCCTTTGATATTCTACAACAACATTCATATGTTGTTGTATTAGATATGAATGCAGTGTTGCGGTTGGAATTCTTGTGCTGTGACGTGCAACACCAATTCAAAGTGTTGCTTTACATAAATACATGCCAAGTCAGTGATCCGCGTTATCAGTTTAAACAAATAAATAACTGTAGATGTTTGAGTAATCCAAAGGTTTAAATGTATCCCTGCTTTAGTTTAGTGAAAATTTGGCACGATCTTTTCCCCATTCACGAAATACTTCCCCCCAAAACAAATTTCTCCCATACTCCTCCTTCTATCTGTTTCTCTCTCCACGAAATCCATCCAGGAAGACCTCCGATTGCTACTCTACCACCGTTACAAACTATAAACCTCCGATTACACCTATTTTACAAACTTTACACCTCTGATTTGGGTCATTTAGGACAATTACAGGTAGTTAGGCTTCATCATTTTGGTTTTATTTAGATGATTTCATCTCTAAATTGTTTTGGTCTACGTTCAAAGTCTCTGGGTGATTTGGGTATACCGATTGCCTTAAATTAGGGTTTTTATACTTGAAGTGTTGTATTTATATGTTTGCATATGTTAAAATTGTGCAAGTTCAATATTTTTATGTTTGCCAAACCATTGATGTATTAGTAAATAATGCTTATTTTGACAGGTGGAAATAAAATTTAGAGGACAAAAGGAATCCAATTTAAATGTTTAAATGTCTATTTCTGTTTGTAGTTAAAAAATTTCTATTTCTCTTCCTACATCATATGACTACGAAGATACCCTAAGCATGGGTGATCTACGACTGTCAAACCCATCATCATCAGAAAGTCCTTTTGATTTTTATATAGAGATGCAAGAAAGGCACTACAATGATTTTCTTGAGTATGAACTAGAGCAAGAAGAACTCCGAAGACAATGGCGAGAAGAAGAACGACGTGAAGAAAGGGCGATGCGACGTGCTGCCTTGTGTCGTCAGCATCAAAACAGCCAAGTGGTAAATGAACAACAAGTTGACTCACCAATCATAATGTGTGATTGTGGGTATGCCTCTGTAGAAGATGTTATTTCGATTGGACTCAACATTGTTCGTCATCATTTTAGATGTCGAGTTTATCCCACAGGGTGTACCTTTTGGCAGTGGATTGACCAACAATTTCCAAGTCGAGCCGCTGAGTACACAAATGAATTACAACATCAACTTACAACGCTGTAAAATCGAGTTATTGGTTTCCGAACTGACGTTAGTAGACTTAACGACCAACTCAAGGGCTAAACATTAGAAGACAAAATTAAATTATTGCATCGTTCTTTGTATTAGGTACAATTTTATCGTCTTTGTATCACTTGTATAGTCTTTGTATCTATACTGTTTTGTTTTGATGCAGTCATGTAGTGTTATGAATTTGTGTTCAGTAACCTTAGTTGCTTATTTTATGTATTCTCCTGATAACTCAGTTCCAAAAGTTAGTGATAATTCATATCAAAACAATCGTCTTTGTATCATCACACTGATTATGTATATTTGTAAATTATTAACTTGTTTTGTTTTTATTTCTAATTTAGTCAATCCTTACAGGGTAGCCCTTGTTCGTGTTGAAACTATTAGTGGTATCAAAGTTGGTCTTACTAGGTCGTGGTTAGATTGTGGCAATAGAAAAGTGAAAGAGAACGTGTCATGGGTGTTAAAAAAGCTAGGTGAAGCCAACCCGGATCTTAATTTAGACGTCGGAGACTTTTGTGTCAACACAATAAGTGATGAAGATGACATTGTTACCTCTGTAACCCCGGCAACTGACTGAAGTATTTGGATGGTATGTGTTAGCACTTGTGATATATTCTGTTCTTTTAAATTATGGCACCTATGGTATGTGTTCGTGATGGCACTTGTGGTATGTTTGGATGATGGCACTTGTGGTATGTGTTGGTGACGACACTTGTGAGTTGGTATATATAATTGGTTGGTCTGATTGTGGTTATGAATGTTTCGAGAGGATTTATTGTACGAATATTTTGGTATATATGTACGAATGTGGTAAAATGTTTTGGATTGAATATATGTATTGCAGAATTTGTAATTATAGGGTTGTATTACAGTTGCATTTGATTTTTTTACCATTGCAGTTTATTTTCTACTGTTGCAGTACAGTATTGTGGTGTCGCATTAGATTGGTACTATGGTGTTGCATTAGATTGCTATGGTGTTGCATTAGACTGTGCTATGGTGTTGCATTAAGTGTAATATTATTAATTCCACAATGGTACGGCACGTGGGCCCCACAGCTTATGTGATGCCACGTGGATAGCTGACATGGCATGTGACACATGTGCAGCTGACGTGGAGAGATAATGTGGCATATGACACGTTGGCAGCTGACGTGGAAAGTCCATGTGGACCCCACTACAATGACCTGGAAGCCAGGCTTTGGCTTCTACTTAAGGCAACGCTGTATGTTGTTGCATTACATGCATATACTGTTGCAATAGGGTTATAATGCAACACTTTCTTTCCGTGGCCGTAGCTGGGCAAAAGCGTTGCCTTAGATGGCTAATGCAACGGCCGCGGATGCCATGCCCCTTGGTGTTGCCTATTTGAAAAAATGACCTACGACAACGCTTTTTGATCTACGGCCACAAAAAAATAGTGTCGAATATGCCCACTTTTGTAGTAGTGGGGAATGGTAAAGTCAGGAAGGGAAATGTCCTCGGAAGAGGAAGAAAATCCCATCGCATAATGCAATTCATTAGAGACTTCGGAAGACCTGGCAAGACGAATGTTCGAATATGGGACCTTCTTTTCCGGGGCATCAGAGACCACATCAGAACAAAGAGTTAGACCTGCCACATCCTTAGACCTTTTCAGCGGAGGTTCTTCTAAGCTCCATTCCATAAGCTTCCTTTTAACATTTTCCCCAGACTTTAACAATGCATCCTTAAGAGAAGAAACTCCAGCTCTTGGAATCAGGGAAGTGGAACCGATTTTACTAGACTCAGTGCGAACGACTCCTAACATATGATGAAAAGTAGCTGAATGAAATTCTAGTTTCGACCCCATTTTAAGATTATCACGTAAAGAGTATACCAGGATTTTCAAGAAATAAAGGAGAGTTGGGAAGAAAAGGAGCATTTCATTCCAATAACAAGGAAAGAGTCCCTTTACTAAATAAGATAAAAGGTGGATGCCCGATAAAGGATTGACCGGCTGGCAAAAGGGAATGCCTTCGAAGAATAAAAGAGGTGAGTAGCGAACTATGCCAAACTTCTCTAAAGAAGCGCCAAGGAGATCAATTATATCCTTATCCAAAAAACCCAGCAGTTTGGGAGCATCATCTACAAAAAAAAACGAAGGGTAAGATAAACATCTATGATAAAAATGAGAAAAAATGTATTTGGGTTTGAATAGTTGGGTATGGAAGCTACCGGAAATGCCGGAAGAGCATCGTACAAAGAAAAATTGAGTTTCCAAGTATTTGAATCTTGTCGTTCCTTTAGATAACAATTTCTTCGTGGGGTTTGCACGGAAAATTTGAGGGTTCATATCGCTAAGTTTGGAAGGAAAAACCAAGTAATCAAGAGTAGAAGGGCTTAAAGAACAATTACCCGATTCTAAGGATTAGAGTTCTAATCCTAACAGGTAGGTGTAAGTGTTGGGAGAAAGTTGGATGGGAACAATTCCCAAATATTGCAGGTACCGGCGAAGGAAATCAGGAAAGGGAATAAAAACCCCATGCCAGATGCGAATAGCAGAGTAGTCAATGTAGCCTTCCATGGGAGAGGAGATGGTGTCCATTTCATGTAAGGGAATGGTTTCAACGCCAGAAATGCTGAAATCTTGAAGAATAGCATTAACTTGCTCTTGCGATGAAATCAGAGAATGCTTTTTGACGGCACCAACCTTCTTCGAAGTAGAAAGGTCATTAGGCAAATAACAATCCTATCAAGTTTAAAGGCAATATGCTTCTTTCCTATGCTGCCAGGTACAATATGCACAATTTACTTAGCAAGGTTAAAAAAATGACGCTCGAAGAGGTAGGATCCTTATTCTCCTAAAAACGTCTTAATAGTGACAAGAGGGTATCCCTCGGACATATTTAGGAAAATGAATCCAAATAAAAACGTTAATTGAATTTATCGAGTAAATTTGGAATTGGCTGCTGAGAATTAATAATTAGAAAACTAAAATCAGTTTATGACATGCAAATCCGATAGTTACTGTAGCTCGAGATTAGCTAACAACACTTTAATTGTAAAATCGAGTATGAATGGCTTATAGGAGATGCTTACGTAAAGATTGCTAATGCTTCTCTAAGATAAATTTTGAATTCAGGAAATGATGAGGAAGAGAAGGAGCTAATAAAGTGAAATAAGGAGGTATATATATAGGAAGAAAGAAGCGGTTAATTCATCCAAAGTTTGACTTGAAAAGTCGAAAATACCCCTTCACTGGGGGAGGAAAATGTTACTACCAAAATTAACACTGAGACAGGCTGACGGTGAAGGGGTATCGGACCGTCACAAACACGAAAGAACAGTCCGTATGCAAAGACTAGGTAGGGGATAAAGCCGAAAGCATAAGAGAACAATCCGAAAGCAAGGTAGCCAAAACCATCATCAAAAAAGGAACCTCAAATCCAATATGAAGAAAGAATACCAGAAGGGTAGTTCTGACATGAAGGGTAACCGACAAGAAGTCATCCAGAACCAGAAGTTAATGAAAAGAAAGACCAAGGATTCTACAACCAGAGACTCAGAAGGACGAAAGGGCTATCGACATTAACTTGCTTAATGCCTATACATCAAGAGCATCAGAAGCACAGAGTTGAAACATAATGAAATTGTCCAGAAGCCAGCTATCGAGACCCAGTGGGATGATCACCGAAAGGCCACTCCAGCAAATAACCAATAAAACACCAAAAGCACCCCTCCGAAAAGACGAAGCATAATCCAGCGATCTACCAAAAGGAAAGTCAGAGCCTCGAAGAGAAAAATTCTATCCACAGTAATCTACTTAGTGTTGATGCCGACAGCGATGGTGGATCCATAACCATACACTTGAAGCATAAAGACAAGTTTCATGAAGAACTAATGACAAGATTGAAAGCTTGTAACTGGAAGCCAAAGCTATCTACACCAACAAGCTTGGTATCGATACAAGGTAGGGAGAGACAACGTTAAAGAAAAGTTCTAAAAACTGAGACCATCCTTCCTAGAACCGAACACCATCCTCCCGAGAGCCGAAACCAGCACCCTAAAAGCAATATGCAAAGCTAGAAGAGCGGCCGAGAGCCAAAGCAACTAAAACCAAAGGTAAAAGTGACCGACAGGGGCTTCTGTTGGCCCAATGACAAAAGAGGCCCCGATTTGTCTATGAATAAGAACCCAAGGGTCTCATTTTCGGGACCGTTTCGCATTTCTCATTCTTGTACTCTTTTCTTCTAGAGTAAACCCTAATTTCTAAATCAATTTGGGGATTTCTATTGTAATCACTTACGTATTCAGAATCAAAGATCAATAAAGAGCGGATCAACACTTAGCATATTTCTTATGAGCTTCTTACGAGTTTTCTTAGTTACTCCCTATACAACACATCATATGCTTTCGATATGGTTCCGGTTTCCTACCCGAAGTTAAACCCTTCTACAAAGTTATAGCAAAATCCCCTTCCTATAAGCCATTTAGCCTTCTACCAAGGGTTGTGCTTAGGTAACCCTTGTCCCAATATAAATGTTGGTTCTTAAGTCACTTAGGCGTGATGCTCAACCCTTTAAGGGAAGAGTAAATAATCTTTCGGACTTAAAACCTTGATATCTAGGAAATGGTGAACTAACTCAAGCTCGTAGAAACTAAATAATCCTATTTTCCCCTTAGGTCCACTTCCTTAGACCTATCTCCGGTGTTGACGAAAAAAATCGTTAACAATTAGAATTTCACCATTTAACTAAAATAAAGTCATAATTAAGATAAATAATTCAATTTCAAATACCTTGTGAATTCAATTTCACGATTTGGCTATAAGGTATTTGATGATATAAGATTTAGAAATTTAATAACTATGTCGATTATTAAGGGACAAGTCGATGGGAAGTAATCTAGATTTTCCAACAAAGAATTCCTTCTTAGAAAAGGTTGAAAAGTTTGAATAACCCATGGAATTGAAAACTATATTTTGGGAATCTCTATACGGTAATCAAGTAAAAAAAAAAACTCGCAAGTCCAGGATCAAAAACTGTTAGGTAAGAAAATAAAGCATTTAATTAATTACGAATACCCATAAACTAGTTTCACAATTTATTTGAAGGATAATTGGCAAGTAGGAATAGTTAGAAAGAAGAAACTACCTAAGCTAGAGTGTTTAGACAAGATGAGTTATGAGATGATCGAGATTTTTGTGTAAAGATTAATAGTAATTTTGGAAACTGAAAAGAAAAACCTTTATATTCAGACTGATTAGCAAGATAAGACCTAAGAAAATGATTTCTAACTCAAAATTTTCTCATAGAGCGGTAAATTGTTGAGTGTTAGGCAGTATTTGGCCTAGTAGATGATGGGTCGAACATGAAAGTTGATCAGATAACCAGAGGTCATTGTTTTAGGGATATAATATATAGTTGCTTGGACTTATATGTGTAAGAGCATTCTATCCGACATTTCCATCATGAGGACGGAAGTTTGGTATAAAGAATATTTAATCTTGAATTTCAAAACCCACAAAGGAGAGAAAATCTTATTTAATCCAGTTTCCTTTTGGAGGACGAAAAGTATTTACGGGGGGTGAATATGACGATCCAGAATTTTTAACAAATATAAAACTAGGATTTTGAAATTAAAACTAGAATTTGTTATTATAAAATAAATTTAATTTGAATTAAATACGATTTTGATATAAATATATGTGATTAAACAATAATACTAAATATTTAATTTTGTCAAAATGTAACCATATAATTTCAATAAGAATTTGTCAAGCTTTTGTTACAACAAATTTTTCTAATTGTTTGTCAAATATGTGTTTGATAAACTATTTTTGTAACATAATCTTTTGTCAAAAACAAATGTAAATTTTGTTTAATATAAATATAGTTTAAATAATAAAGATGGTAATTGGTTTTTTCGAATATAACAATGTAATTTTGATGAAGATTTCTCAGCTTTTATCAAAACGTATTTGTCAAATTATTTTTTTAACATGATCTTTTATCCAAATTAATTTGTTAATAATATTTATCGGGTTTTGTCGTGCTTGTCATCGGTTATTGAAATGGTTATTCGGTAGCATGTAGGTTGAAATTGCTAAGTAAAATCCTAAGTATTGAAACATATAAGGGTGTCGTTAATGTTGAACCACTTTTTGCAAATGTGTAACAAAAAAAAGCCATGTCCATGACTTACGGTTTCTAAAGAAGAAGATGGTTTTTAAAAGGTGGATATACACATGTATGTATGCATGTAAGAGAGGCTTCCTTAAGGGACAAGTGTCCCTTGATATGTCACTCAGCTTCCCCTTTTCCTATATAGCACCATTTTCCTCCTTTTTCATTCATTCTTACTTCCTCCTCCTTTATCTCTTAAGCCTCTTCCATGGCTTCCTCCTTCCTCTCTTATCTCCCTCCTTTTCCCCTCTTCCTCCTCTTTCCAACTCATCCCTTGTAATGACCCAAATTTTTGGTCGATTAATTTTAAACATTTAATATTGTTTTAACTGTTGAGTTGATAATATATATGGATTTCAATATCAAGTTTAACGATTTAATAATCGAATATGATTTAATTTCGAGTATATTGAATTATCGAAATACAAAAACGGAAATATAATTCAATTTTAAGTTAAAACTGAATTGAAACAATTCAGATAGTCAATATGAATTCTATTTGAAATATAAACAACAGCAACAACAATAATAACAATAACAATAATAATAATGAAGAGTCGATTGTTTTGAATTTAAATCATGTTTTATCGATTTAATTTGGTACGTGAAAATAGTTAATTTTCAAACGGCCTCGATTTTCGACGAAACCAATTTAATTGGGTCCGTAACGTCAAACCATTTGTGGTCATTTGAGCGTGTTACTTGACGCGTAAGTTTCGTTGGTTTATTATATTATTAAAATCAAATTTAAAACTATTTAAATTTTATTGGATAAGCTAGAAATCAAATCAAATTAAATTCAAAATCAGATCACTTTGCAGTTAAATCGCATTAAATTTAATATCAAATTGAATTAAAAACTCATGTAATTAAACTACCCTGACCTTTGTACCGAATGTAGACCTATACTCCTCTTCATTTATATTTATACGCGATCCCTCCCCCTTGTTATACTTTCCTCTTCAGAAACAAAAATCGCCAAAAGCTTTAAATTAAAAATGGTCGTTGCTTTCTTAAAACCACCTATCTCTTTTTATTCATTTCTTCAGCAAACAAATAGAAAAGCCGATTGCTTCGCTTTCTTCTTCTTATGAAGTCCGTAATCGAAAAAAATCGCGATCTTATCATCGCGAGTCCAAGAACAGTTGCAAGGAAGGAGCAGACGAACGATAGAGTGACTATGATCATTAGTGGCGGTTGCGTAATAATTTCTGGAGCTCGACAGTTTTGAATGCAACTAAGGTTGGGGATTAAGGTCATTACGTCCATCATTGGTTTATTTCAATGTTAGCGTGCCATTCAAGGGATAGAGGGGCACCAATGGCCAGTTTTGGGTATCATACAGTCATTGATCGCTAGAAGGGAGGGTAGCTTGGGAGTTAAGGCGGCAAGGAGCTATTGCTGTGAAATTTCTGAGGGATTCGTTCCCAAAAATTATCGCACACGTGTTCATATAGTGCCATGTCGCGACTGCGGTTGTAAGCCCGAGCATGGATATATGGTGGAGGATAAGTACGGCTCATGGAGATGAAGGTATTAGCAGTGAGGAGGAGAGGTAGAATTGGGCATAGTGGAATCAGACCTTAAGAAAGTGAGTAGTGTTTGGATACAGGGGTCCTTGTTTTGTTCGAATTAAGGGAAGCAGATCATAATGTTGGTCAATGGTTCGAAGGAGGAGGCTGGCCGATGAGCTAATGAGGTACAAGACCCAACTGTAACGAAACAAGCAGCATCGAGATCGTATCGTCAAATTATACAAGCTGGAATGGGTTAGGGATTTTTCGGGATCAACGATGAATTTTAAGTTAAATCGAATGTCGTTTCAATGTGAGCAAACTCACTCCCTGGATTCATTTATAATTTTATTATAAACGAAATTTATTTTAAAGTAATTTTTATATGTTATTTGCTGACTATTTGGATGCATTAAATAATTGCTAATGAAATGTGGTTATTATATATTAGTTATATTTAGGCTTGGTGGTTATGGCTATTATATATATATAATTGGTGATTGGATCTTTCCCGTTGTACCATTAGCGAATGACCCTATGTGCCCCCATAATATATATAGTGGATGACCTTCTGTACCGCGATATCCTTCCTTGAAGCAGGATGGGTATCATTTATGTTAAATAATATCTGTGGATACTGGAAAAACAGGTTGGAGAGATCCATCTGCATTCCTTAAATTTATTTATTGTTTGTTTCCATATATAGTATGTTAGATGATGTGTTATAAAATCTATGATTGATGATTGTGTATTTTGTATGTTACAATATCATTGACCCTAAATATTGATAAATAAAAAAATAGTGAAGCGGAATTTGAAATTTTTAAAAGAAAATTTTATTTTTCCAAAATATAATTTGAATTTCGAATGGGCTAGGAAATATTAACATGTTTGAATAATAAAAACAAATAATGTTTATAAATGGAATGGAATAATTATAATTTTATAAATTGGGAATTTAAATTCAAATGTGAATTGGGAATCTCATTTCAAAAAGGAAACAATGAAATTATCCCGATGTTTGGAATGTAAATACAATATGGATTTATGATTTGAATTCGACCATATCGAATTTATAAGAAAATAAATTATTTCCAGAAAGGATATTAGAATTGTATTAGAAAGAAACTAAAATTTAAAATATGAAAATAGATTCAATTTATATATATATATATATAAGTTATAGAAATAAAACATTCCACGGGTTTCAAATAAATTTTTAAAAAGGGAAAGTTGTTTTAATTTATAAAACAAGGAGGTTAATTTATAAACGATTTTTATAATTGTAGTGAATCAATTATCGTTGAATAATTAGGAAGTTTAAATTCAACTTTGAATTAAAAAAAAATAGAATTGGAAATCGTTTCGAAAAAAGAACGATAGATTTTATTTTGGAATTCATAATATAAACTGAATTGAAATAAATCCAAGGGATTTATAATTGGAATTTGATTCCATCGAATTTTATAAAATAATTTAATTCTAAGGGAATTGGAATTTAATATAGAAGATTAAGTGGTATATAAATTTGTAACTAAGTTATGAAATAATCGATGATTCAGGATAATCAGAATGTTTGAGTTAGATTTGGAAAACTAGTTTAATTTATATTAAAATATGGAAAAATGGAGTTGAAATTTATAAATAAATGAAGTTTAAACATTTTTATTTAAATTTAATTAAAACAAGCTTGCCGCAATGCGGTAGTTCATAATTTGACGTTTCGAACTTCAATTGAGTATATAGAACTCAATATAAGTTGGAATTATCTGAAACTAGAATCGTCCGGACTTATTAGTAATAATTTTCTAATGGAAGAGAAAAATATGGATTTCATTTTATTGATTTTGAGTCATGTAAAAATCAATTTTTTAGAAAAACAATGCTGTAATAGTTTAAAACCCATAACGGTTAATTTAATAAAATAAAAGGATTTTGAGTGAATGAAAATCCAGATTTCAATTAGAAAAATCCAGACTTAAGATAAAAAATAAACATGAACTCAAGTGAAGTAAATGGAATCATTCTTGAAACAAAAATAATATTTTAATAATTAAATAGAATTAACTAAGCAGAAGAATAATTAGATAATCGAGTTTTGGATCGAAATAAGACTTTGAAAAGTAATTAGATTTGTGAATTCATATTCAAAATCGAATATGAAACTTCAGTTGAAAATAGAATTTGATTGGTTTATAAGAAAATTAAAAATACATATGAACGTGAAATGTTCAAATAAAAAGTGAAATAGGAAAAAGAACTAACTAGAGAATTAATTAATGAATTGAGTTAAAACGATTGGATTGAGTAGGAATAAATTGGGAATGATTGGATATAAATTAAGCAGGCATGGAATGAAGCTAATGGAAGGAATTTATGGAAATGCTCGACGAAGAGGTACATATTTAATTAAATATGAGAATTTATGAGCCAATTTGGCAAACCTCTTGGATTTTTGATTTTTTTTGAATGGAAAGAACCTAAAGAGGCGATTTGTAGTTGTACCTGCACTAGCGAATTTTTTTGGAAATTTAAGGAGATAGATTTTTTTTAAAGTTTGATAATTAGAAATCGACTTATCAATTATATATGGAATTTAATAAGAGAATAAACTTATAATGGAATTTTATACGTAAAAAGGGAAATTTGAACCTGTTGTACTTTGGTTGAGTCGAGTAACTTTCGAGGTGTCAATCTGATGTTGGATTCGGCCTTCGAGGTTGTATACTTAGAGACTTATTCACTTACCAATTTGCAATGAAGTTAATAAAGTAGAAGTGGAATGATAATTTAATATTCTTATATTGGAATGAGGAAATGACAAAAATGAGAAATTAATTTAAAGATGCTTAATGTTGTTTGATGCTTGATCTATAGAATTTACATTTTGAAATAGGATTGTTGGTTATATGGATGTTTTCCTTTGATAGTTAAATAACCGACTATCAAAGTATTAGCTAACTTTATATTTTCATTGTTAATACAGAGAGCCAGAATCAGATTTATAATCCAAAAACCACTCCATAAAGGCATAAGCATTGCGAATCAAATATGTTGAAGATAATTGAAGATGGAGTAAAATGCAAGGGTTGTTTTGTTAATCGTACGCAGAAATTACCTAAGATGGGTTGATGAAATAGTGCCTTCGGTTTGTCCAATCCCAGGACAACTTGTATGGATGAATGTATGATAGAGTATGCCTAACAGATCATCTATATTGATATCTTCAAACGTATCTACGCTGGTGGCGGAGGAATTCATTTCTCTTAGGTTTATGCCCATGATATTTTTGGGGAAATCAATAAATGATTTAGGGGTTTTGACGATGTTTTATTCAAACTGATTGATATTGTGGTATTCAAAAAGTAAGACGTAGCCTCAGGACTCACAATTGGGAAATGGTAAAATTGGGTCGGTTGCATGGCTAAGTGGGTCGCTCCCACTTACGATGTATTGTCACCTGATCTAGAGAAATTTCATTTGATTCTTTATTCTGTGCCTGATGTATACTTTCGGTAATGGTTGCTGATCCCAAACATTGGTGATAATACATTCAGAACAATCAAGCGAAGTGAGTGGTCAGTCATGTTTAGCCTGAGTTGCAAAATGTTCTTGTTGAACCTGATGCATTCCTCTCTAGAGGTACACTGCCGGAAGGTGGTCTCATACCTTGCTATAGTTGGAATCCATTATCCAATAAGAGCCCGTGGTTTTGATTGTATACTATGTACGCAGAGTGTGAGATGCAAGCATTCTGCTAGATTGCTACGTATTTGATTTAGACACTATTATAATATTGGAATAGTATTGATTTTAAAGAATATTTTGGGTTATCGTAAGGTAAAACCATTCGTATTTATGTGTGGATCGGTCTTACGATTATCCTGTCTTTTAAAAGGATTTTTAGAAGTTAAACCAAGTGGTTGTAGTTTACTAACAACAGTACCATGACTGACCCAGAGTTTATTTTTTTTCATCCTAAACACTTGGGTGCCCAAATTTTTATGGGTAGTCAAGTAGTTCTGGTATTTACAGATACCCTTGGAGGAGCTTGGAGTAGGAGGCTTCAGCATTTAGTTATACAGCTGTTATTATTTCTGTTGTGTTGTAAGTAGTTTACTCTGATAATGATATGTTTATACAGGTAAAATTTTGTATTCCAAGAGATGTTATATATTTTATATTTTATTCCGTTGCAATGTGAGATTCTGTGTTGTTATTTTTGTCCTTCTATCTTTTTCTTCTTTAACCCATAATGACTTGTATTTTTGTGCAATTTGGGTTGGACGTGTGGTGTATTTAGTCAACTCAAAGAGTATGGAAATTTTGGTCATTGCAGCCCTCGCCCTCCTCTTGTAAAAAAAGAAAAGATTAATATATTAAAATTTACATATATTTTGATATTGTCCGATGGTTCATTTGCAGTCAGCTAGGCTCGCCTACAATGAAAAATTGGAAAGCTACATTGGTGAGAACTCTTTAAATTTATACACTAGTTAATGTGCACTAACTAAAAAATATTAACTAGTAATAATTTGGATGGTTAACTAGTGTCGTTAATTTAAACCGATTGAGGATGTTTAATGGTTGATGTTTGTTTGTGATGGATGATGGTTGCGCAGATTAGAACACACAAATGCACTATTAAGTGTTAGTGTTTTTGTAATGACCCGAAAATCTAGTCCAATTTGAGCTGACTAAAAACACAAGTCCAACCCCAAATTAAACTGAAAATCAGGAAATTAATAGAAAGAAACTAGAGGGTGAGGAAAGATAAGATAGAAACTTAGAATAGAAGAAGAACACAATATCAGAGTAACACGAATCTCACAGCGGAACGAATAAATATATTTCATAACATAACTTTGAAATACAAATCTGTACTTGAATATACATATCATTGTCAAAGTACAGCACTTACAACACAGCGGAAATAACTATAACTATTTGATCCTGAAGCCTCCTGCTCCAAGCTCTTCTAGTATATCTATAAATCCCGACTACTTGACTGCCCGTGCAAAATTGGGCACCCAAGAGTTTAGGGAAAACAAAACAAAATAAACTCCGGGTCAGTCATGGGACTGGTATGAGTAAAACGGTTTAAAACAGTTCAAGCAGGTAAATGATATCTCATAAGACCACGCCATATAACGGAACGGGTTTTTCCTTATGAGAATCCAAAATATCTTTATATCAAAAACCTTTTGATATTATAATAATGTCTATCAACCACAACTATAATAATCATCTAGCAGAAACGCTTTCATCTCGCGTTCTACATATATAGTATAACATCAAAACCGCAAGCATGTATTGGGAAATGGATTTCCAACTATGACAAGGTATGGAACCACCTTTCGCCAGTGTATCTCTAGAAAGGAATACACAGGGTTCAACAAGAACATCTTGCAACCCGGCCACACATGACCGACCACTCATTTCGCTTGAGTGTATCGAATGTATATCACCAACGGTTGGGATCAGCAACCGTTTCCCGAATGGGACAGCATCAACAATAGATTTTTAGAAGTAAATGAAACTCTAGATCAGGTGATTATACACCCTACTTCGGTGCGACCGACTTAGCCATGCTGCCTGCCCGATTTCTGTCATCTACCGGATGTGAGGCTAGAATTTACGCTTTATCATCACACCAGATTCACTTTGAATGCCACATCGTCAAATCCATCAAATCACCGTTTGACGTCCTCAACCATACATTATGTGTTAGCTAAAAGAAGTTTCCTTCTCCGCTTCCACTCTTGGTACGGTTGGAGAAATCAATATACGTGATCGTCTGGAAATACTCTGTCAGACATCCGTCCATACAAGTCATCCAGGAACAGGATGAACCGAAGGCACTATTCTGTAAACAGGATATCCCTTGCATAACTCCGTCTTCAATTTCCTTTGGCATATATGATTCGCAATGCTTATGCCAATACAGAGTGGTTCTTTGGATAATAATCCAACCGGTCTCTCCATATTAACAACATTAAAATGGTCAAAACTTCGATAGTCTGTGATTTAACTATCGAAGAAAAACAGGTGTGCAAACAACGATATTATTTCCAAACGGAAATTTATATCGATCAAACATCATTCAACATTTATCTCTTTATTTCATAAATTTACTTATCTCCTGTTTCCCTATATTCAATATTTCTTATTTTCTAAATTGGGAATATATACGTTATTAACAATGGAAAACATTTCCATTTCTTGTTTTCTTTATTAGAAAACATTTCTGGTTTCTTATTTGGAAAACATTTCCAAAGCTTCTTCATTGGACTTAGACAGATGTTTAAACAAACCATCGCGATGCCAACTCAAACCATTTCCTTTAATTACTAAATTCACTTAACCATCCTTTACTATCGAACCTTAACCATTCCTTAGTTAAAAATGAAGTCAATCAAGTTGGGGTAATACTACCTCTCAGACCTTAACTGAACAACGTTTCTAACCTTGAAATAGACAAAGTTCACCCTTCTAATTCTTTAACAAACTTCCTTACGTAACTCTCTTTCAAATCTTTTTTATTCGATAATTCTTTCCTTCGATAAGGTATATTCGATAACTCTATTCAATTTATTCTATTCACTTAACTCTTTTGGTTTAACTCTAACTCTATTCACTTAACTCCTATCGAATAAACTATATTCGATAACTCTTTTAATTCTATTTGAATAAACTATATATTCGATTAACTCCTTTATTCTATTTGAATAAACTATATTCGATTAACTCCTTTTACTATTCGAATAAACTATATTCGATTAACCCCTTTTACTTTCTATTCGAATAAACTGTATATTCGATTAACTCATTTGCTTTAACTCTAATCGATTAAACTAACATCGATTAACTCCTTTCGATTAAACTAACATCGATTAACTCCCTTTTACTATTCGAATAAACTATATTCGATTAACTCCTTTTACTATTCAAATAAACTATATTCGATTAACTCCTTTTACTATACGAATAAACTATATTCATTAACTCCTTTCGATTAAACTAACATCGATTAACTCCCTTTTGCTATTCGAATAAACTATATTCGATTAACTCCTTTTACTATTCGAATAAACTCTATTCGATTAACTCCTTTTACTTTCTATTCGAATAAACTATATATTCGATTAACTCATTTTAACTCGATTAAACTAACATCGTTTAACTCCTTTTACTATTCGAATAAACTATATATTCGATTAACTCATTTTAACTCGATTAAACTAACATCGTTTAACTCCTTTTACTATTCGAATAAACTATATATTCGATTAACTCATTTTAACTCGATTAAACTATTTTTTTATAAAGATTTACTTTTAGTAACGGTTCTTCACTTTACAAATGATTTCCCTTTTAATTCTATTGTAAATGGTTTTACAAATATCTCCTTTTCGATTTAATTTGTAAAGGTTTTTCAAATATTCCTCTTTCTGATTGATTTGTAAATGGTTTACAAACCTTTCTTGTTCTAATCTATTTGCAAATGGTTTGCAAATAATTCCTTTAGGGTTTCATTTCTAAGTATTTTCTATTTGTAAATAATCCATTTATAAATAAATTTCTATTTATAAATATTCCATTTATAAATAATTCCTTTCATAAAATCTTCTTTGATTGTTATAAATATTATCTCTTTTATAAAATCCTTTGATTTTATGAATAGTCTATTTTCAATATTCCTTTTGAAAATTCCCTTTTCACCATTCCGGTATGTTATGGTATTTAACACATCAAATCACGATGACCAATATCGTTCAAACACATATAATCGACAACAGATTATACATCACATCATATATTACAATATATGAATCACAGTAAAATAAACGTTGAGGAATCCAGTTGGATTCCTCCAACCTGTTTCCCTGCATCACAGATGTTATACAATGTAAAATCATCATCACTTTCAGTTCCATATGATATATTCTGTTAAACAGAATCAATATAGAAATTCAACTAACTGACTAGCAGTTCAATCAAACAGTCAACACACAGTCAATCAACCAACATTTAACAGTTCTAAAAATACAACATGAAATTATAACTGTTCAGAGTTAGTGAGATTTACTCACATTGGACGATCATCGTTAATAACGATTTACGATTGTCGATTCTGATCAGACAATTTATTTTGCAATAAATTCCAACAATCTTCAAACCATACCAAACCAATTTGTAGATGTAGTATTTTCCGTTATGAATCCAACGCACCTGACCGTTCGTTGATTCGACGTCGTATGAGCTAGTTATGGCATTTTAAAGTTAATACAATTATTAAGAATGGACTAAATTAAAACTAGGCTATTAAATACAAACCGGGCCTCACCATCCTATTAAATGTCGGCCCATCTTCCACTTGAAAGCCCAGACCGCACCTAATCTCTTCTTCCCCAAATCCACCAACTCCAGGAAATCAAAACAACCGAAAATGGCAGACCATTGACCGCCATTCTCTCCTTGTATACTCCATGAACTTGCACATCGAATACACCATTGAAATCCTTAAACCAATCTCCATCTTCCCAAAATCAGAACCCGAACCTCGCTCGCCATTCCTCGGTCACCATCTCGAGCAGCTACAGGGACCCGCGACAACAATGACCACCGAATCCATCCAAAACCTCACCGCAAGTGCGGATTGAACCCACAAACCCAAATTCATCATCCATTCGAGATAAACCCCGTTGTGGTGGGATCGAACCCCAACCCTAATCGATGCTGAGCAAAACCCCAATTCCAAGACCGACGTCGAGTTCAACACAATGTACATCAACGTGAAGCTTTTCAGTTGCTGAGTGCATGTACATAGGTGTTACGATTTATATGATTTTCCACGAATTGTTTGGGATTTTAGAAGGAGGATTTTTTTATTGTCTGAAGAAAACAAAGAGAGCGGCGGAAAAAAAATGTCGTTGACTAGAATGAAATAAAATTTAGGGTTTAAGGGATATGTGGTCTATATATAGAAGATTTTAAATATTTTAAAATTGATTATTTTATTTAATTTTAATCACTCGCTATATTCATTTGTTGTTAAAAATTTCTAAAATCACATACGATACCCAAAAATCACGAAACTGGACACGTAGCTAGAGTTCGACATTACGGTCCCAACGAAATTGGTTTCGTCGAATTCCGACTCCGTATGCTCACACAGCGTATTTATAAAGGTCAATTTATCGATTGTTTCTCACATTAAAAATCGGTACGGCCACATACTGACTCTAAAAATCACAGAACTTGGAATCTAGCAAAAATTTGATGTTGCGGATCCAACAAAATTAGTTTCGCCGAATTCCGACTTCGTTTGCAAAACTGGCTATTTTTAAAGCTCTGGATGACCCATTTAAATATATAAATATATTTAAATATAATTAAATTAAATATAAATAAATATTATCGTCCATATTTACAGTGGAATACCATACAGCTCTAGAATATTCCTATATGAATTTCTAACTCGATATTTCAATCTGGATCAACCCGATATTCGATTTATATTGAAATTCCTTTTTAAAATATAAATAATTCCTTTATAAATTATAATGGAATTCCACAACGACTTTTCTAAAATTTGATTTGGACGTAAATCAAATCTACACGATGAAATCCCGATTTTCCTCTTCCACTAGAAAGATATACTCCACCAGCTCCACACGTTTCTTGTTTCACAGAAATCCGATTTAAAACAAACCCTGTATATCCAGTTGAAGTTCAAATCGCCAAATAGCGAATTGCTGCGTCGTTACGCGCTCTATTTTAATTATATTAAAATTCTACATTTAAACTGACGTCGACTGAATATATTCGTTATTCAAATTCAATCCCAAGCCGAATTAAATATCACAGATGATCCGGTTCACACCATATCGTCATTTCAGCCAATTTTGATTATTTCAGAATTAAATATATTATTTAATTTATTATTTTAATTAAATATTCCCAGCTGTTTAATTCTACGACCATTAAATTCACTATATCACTATTTATATAATTAAATAAATTAATTATAATACCTCTGCCAATGCGGGTCACTACAGTTTTAGCGCTTGTGCACAGTAATTATTTATGTTGATGTTGGTTGCTATGGATGTTTATAATGTTTGTTGATGTTATTTCACAAACACTATGACACTGCAATTATCGTATTGCATCGTGATTGGTTAAATATCTTTCATCATCGAAAACATAAATAATACTATTTTAATGTTGAAAATAGGTTTGAAAATTTTATTTCCAAATTTGAAATTTGAAATGGGTTGGAAATGTAGAGGAAATATATACGAACGATTTTCATAAAGAAGAACGTTTTGTTAAATGAGTTTTTGAGTTAAATAAGGTTTTGTTATAAAACGATGAAAATAGGTTTTGTTTTGAAAAAGTGAAGTTTGAAAATATTTTAAAATGGTTTATATAAATATATAATGGTTTTCTAAAGTAATTTGAGGTATTTTGGAATTAATTTTATATTAAGTTATATTACGTCAAAATAGGACGTGTTGCGCAGCGGTAGTTAGCATTTTTGACCGCTAACTTTAAACACCTGTAACTTAATCAAATTAAATCGCATTTTCCTGAAAACGAAAACATTTGGTCCTAAATTATATTAGCTTTCAAGAAAAAAAAATATTCAGATTTCGATATGAAATTTTCAAGTTATGTTTAGAATGGTTTTAGAAAAGGTCGCTGTAGTTCGTCAACTATAATTGCAAACAGCTATTTTTAATGTTTTAAAAAATGATTTTTTTTGTAATATCATTATAAACTTTTTTAAAGTGTTTTGAATTAGAAATTTTAAGGTTTAGATGATATAAAGGTTATTTTGATCAAATTAACCAATATCATTGTTTTATAACACTTTTATAATGCTTTTGGAACGTTGTTGTGACACTTTCTTTGAAAACAATCTATTTTGAAGTTTTTAACCCGCAAATTGTTTTCTATAATATAAGTAATCATTTTTAAATGATTTGTGAAATATTTCAAAGGTTTAAGATTTTTTATTGAATATTAAATAGACTTATTTAATATTAAAAAGGGTTTTCCAATTGTAAATATATTGGATATGGCTAGAGATAAATCTTCAGATATTTTATATTTATTCAGTAGATGACGAATCTTACATTTCAAGAAATTTAAAAAGCAGTTTACTGTTATTCCGCTTATAGTAAGAGTTGGATACGGAGATTAATATTGAGGATAAGTTGATGGTAATTCTACCCAGATCCAATTTAAAGGTGTTTGATAAAATTTTGAACTGAGATAAAGATTTCGCGACTTGTTTGAGATAAGATGGATAGAATATAAAAAATTCTGTGGTGTAAACGTATACTATTTGGGGAATTTGGAAGATATTTATGTCATTATTCCACATATTGTATTCGTTGATTATGAGAATTGATATCGAATATACGTACATACAATTTTTATATAACTTATGTTCAATATCGATTGATTTGAGTTTTTCGTGATTGGTATCTTCAATAATATCGTTCTTGAAACTTAATGAAATTGAGTCGTGGAAATTCATATCATAGTTTAGGATTTAATCAAATCAATGATTCGAAGAATTTGAAAACAAGGAATTTGGAAAGAACTGTAATCTTTTAATAAAGATTAATGAATTGAATGTTGGGAAATCATTTCGAATGGAAAATATGGTTGAAGTTATGACATGTAGATTAAGGATGTTCAAAAGAAACTGGATTTGGGTAACAAGTTATCTAATGGAAAAGTCAATTGAGATTTTTGAAGCTAAATTTTCTTCGATTTTTAAAGATATGTTTTAAAGAGAAAAGTTATGAGATGAATTTTTGAAATGAGGATTTTTGTTAAAGATAAATTGAGAATGGGTTTAAAGAAGTTTGAATAACAAAATCTAAGTTTGAAGGAAATTTGGCTGAAATCCATTTGATCCATAATTGTGTTATAAAAAATGCGCTTATTATTTGGAAAGACCGGGATTCAATTTATGTCCGAAAACTATTCCAAGTAATAATATGACGTTGAGCAATTGAAGACATTAAAGACGGTATTGAAGACCGGGACCCTTCATATCGGAATGATTGTTTGCTGAATGTCTTGAATGGGTAGCATAAAATCCATCTGCAATTGGGAGCTACATAAAGAAAGGTTTAGGGAATATTACACATACATCCTCGTAGTAACTGTTTTGATTTTCATTTAGTTTTAAAAATCCTAAGCTCTTTAATGGAAGATTGGGAAAGAAAGGTGATGGCAATCGAAGAAGCTACTGATCTCTCAACCATGAAACCAAAAGAGTTATTAGGAAATCTAACGTTATATGATGTGAATTTGCAGGCAAAAAGGGTTCATGCACATGATAAAACGAATTTAGCCTTTAATATAGAAAAAGAAGAATCAGATTCAGATGAAGAAGATCTAGATGTCATTGCCAAAAACTTTAAAAAAATTTAAAATATAAGAAAGGAAACTGAAACAATGGAAAGAAGAACTTCAATAACAACAAACCATCTTCAACGGTAATTGAATGCTTTAGTTGTCACAAGAAAGGATATCTTCAAAAAGACTATCCGAAACAGAAGAGAGAATATCACATTAAAAAAAGAATCCAAGGAAAGGGCATTTTTTTGTAACATGGGATGGTTCAGATTCCTCATTTCCTGAAAGTGATAGTGAAACTGATACCGAACAAATTAACATATGCTTAATCGCCAAAGATAACGAGGTTAGTGATTTTACTTTTGAAGATAAGGTAGAAATAAATACGAAATTATTAAAATCTAGGAATAATTTTAAAAGAACATATAAACAATCTAATAAGGATCAGAGAAAGAAAGAACCAGAAAGAGATACATTGAAATATGAAAAAGGGATATTATAAGAAGAAATTAGAAAACTTCAAGAATGTCTTTCTATGCTAACTCTCAACTTTTGTAATGGCCGGCAAATCCGTACTATCTGAGTTGACTAATAACACCACACATCCAACCCAAATTGCACAGAAATACGAATGATTATTAGAAAGAAGTTAGAGGATGAGAAATAGAAAGAAAGAAATATTAGAATAGAAGAAAACAAAGATCACAAACTCACAGCGGAACGAATAAGATATATTAGGTAACATAAACTTTGAAATACAATTCGGTAACTTTATATACATACCATCATCAGAGCACAGCAGTTATTTCTGAAATAGTTATAAACACCTGTTTCCAGATATAAACATGGTATACAGCGGAATATATGATAGGCTTTAGCAAACTGGTGAAGCCTCCTGCTTCAAACTCCTCCAAGTGAATCTATAAAATCTCGACTACTTGACTGCCCGTACAAATTTGGGCACCCAAGAGTTTAGGGAAAACAAACAAAATAAACACTGGGTCAGTCATGGGACCGGTGTGAGTAAATTCCAACCATTTGTTTTACTTTCAAAATCCTTTCAAAAGAAAGGATAATAGTAAGACCAGCCCACACATAAACATGGATGGTTTTTACCTTACTATAACCCAAAACACTTTTATACGAAAATCCAGTGATATTATAATAGCTAAATCAACTAAATAACAATCTAGCGGAACGCTTGCATCTCACGCTCCATATATATTATAAAATCAAAAACCGTAGGGCGCTTATTGGAGATTGGATTCTAACTATGACAAGGTATGGAACCACCTGCCGATAGTGTATCTCTAGAGGGGAATACACTGGGTTCAACAAGAACATCTTGCAACCCGGCCTACACATTACCGACCACTCATTTCGCTTGAGTGTATCGAATGTATATCACCAACGGTTGGGATCAGCAACCATTTCCCAAATGGGACAACATCGAATAGAATAAGGAATTAAATGAATTTCTCTAGATAGGTGATAATACACCTTAATGGAAGCTACCCACATAGCCATGCTACCTTCCCGATTTTTGTCATTTCCCGGTTGTTGAGGCCTGAGGCTACGATTTCTTATCATTCATTGATAGCATAATCACTTTGAATGCCACATTGTCAGATCCGTAAATCATTAATTGATTTGCACAAATATATTCTGGATATTATGCTAAGAGAATAAATTCTCCGCCACCATATATATCTATACAGACCAACATATGCGATCATTGGAAATACTCTGTCAGACATTCGTCCATATACGTTCGTTCTGGGATTGAACGAAACCGAAGGAACAATTTCTATTAATAGAAAAAGTCCTTTCACTTTACTCCATCTTTGATTATCTTCATATAATCTGATTCGCAACGCTGCTGCCAATACGGAGTGGTTCTCGGATAATAATCCAACCGGTCTCTCCATGTTGACAACGACATTGGCAAATACTTCGATAGTCGGTTATTTAACTATCGAAGAAAACAAGCATCCATTCAAAACATCAAACAATCACTTGGCCCCTTTTGATTAATATTTCATTAATTAAAACACTTCTCAATTTCCTTATCCATATTCGTTAACACAATATTTTCAATATTTCTCTTGGCCTCTTACGCTATTTGGAAAACATTTCCATATCTCGCCTTCCTTTATTTTCTACACTAAAAAAATATTTTCTATTTATAATTGGAGAACATTCCAATTATTTATTTATTTCCCGACTCATTTAATTCTATACTCGGGAAATATTTACTTTTATATTTCCAAAATTCCACTTATTTGGGTTAAAATGAATGTTGTGTAAAACATTGTTACGACAACCCAAAATACTGTATTCAACTAAATCTTATTCAAATATTGATCATCGAGATTGAATCTTGATATTTATCAGTTAGTAATGAAAACAATTGAGTTGGGGTAAAATTACCTCTCAGACCTTGACTGGAAACATCTTTAACTTCAAAACAGACAAAACCATTATTCCCGAAAAATCAACACCATACAAACCAATTATTCATTTTTAAACATATATATGTTTCTTTTTCTATTACCAGATTATCGATTTCCTTTTTGTTTATAATATTCTATTTTAATTCGTTTCCTTATCGAATTCAATATATATTGATATATAAATTTCTAATTATCAAATTATCTTAAAAATATTCTAACTCCTTAAATTTCCGAAAATTTTCGCCATAACCTCCTTTGTAACGGTCGATAGTTCAAACCTCAACTCACCTCTCTAGGCCCTTTCCATTCAAAAAGAAAATCAAAAAGCCAAATGGCTTGCCGATTCGGCGCATAAAACCTCATATGGAATTTAAACATGTACCTTTTTGTCGGGCACTAAATTTATATCTATTCATATACTTCATTCCAAACCTACTTAACACGTATCCAAATATTCCTATTTGGTTTCAAGTCAATCCATTCGTCTTAACCCAATTCGCTAATTTATTTTCTAATTAGCTATTTTGCCTATTTCACTTCTTTGTTTTAACAAACATGTTCAAAAATATATTTAATTTGCTTATAACCAAATTGAATTCCAATTTCAATTCAAGTTTCCTTTTCGATTTCGAATATAAATTTCCAAATCGAGCTCACTTATTCGAAGCCCAATATCAATTCAAAATCTCATTAACTAATTACAATTCAAATTAGTTAATTCTATTCAACAATTAAAAATCTGATTTCTGTTTCAAAAATCAATCCATTAGTCCACTTGAGTTCACATATATTTTACAACTCAAATATGAAATTTTCTAAATAGAAATTCGGATTTTTTTCACTTAAAATCCTTTTATAAAATTAAATAAACCGTTATGGTTTTTAAATGGTTATGGCGCTGTTTTTATAAAAATTTGATTTTGAAATAACTCAAAACATATACGATGGAATTCAAAATTCTCTATTCCATTAGAAAACTATTATTAAATCGGTCCTGACGATTCTTGTTTCACAGGATTCCGACTTAAATTGAATCCTGTATACTCAATTGAAGTTCGAAACGCCAATTTACCAACTACCGCGCTGCGGCGAGTTCGTTTTAATTATAATTAAATATAAAATTTAAACTTTGTTGATAAATGAATTTCAACTCCCTTCTAAAATATTTTAATCTATTTTAAACCAATTTCCCAATCTTACTCAATAGTTCTGATTATCCCTAATCTTCAGTTATTTCATAATTCAGTTATAAATTTATTTATAACTCGATCTGGTGTATTAACTTCTAATCCCTTTATAAATAATTTATTTATAAAATTCAATATAATCAAATTCTGGTTATAAACCCTTTGGATTTTTCTCACTTCAATTTATATTCCGAAATCCAGAATAAAATTTATCGTTCTATTTCAAACCGTTTTCCAATTTACTTTTCAATTCATAATTGAAATATAAACTTCTAAACTATCCGACGATAATTTATCTCCCTATTTTTATAAACATTGTTTATAAATTAATTTTTTTTTCTTGTTTTAAAAATTAAAAAAGGCTTTCCTTCAAATATCTATTTGAACCCCAATTCCTTTTATATTTTGAATTCCGGTATAAAAACTATCACTCCCTTTTTCGAAATGATTTCAAATTATACTTTTAAATTCATACTTGAATTTAATGTTTCAAATTTATCTCTTAATAATTAATTCATCATATTTATAAATACCTTTTATAAATTTTCTTATTTTATATATTTAAACAAGTTCCAATTCGAAATCTATTTAAAACCAAAATCTCATTTTAGAATATTTTATTTATTTTAACTTATCTATATAAATATAGAATCTATTTCCATATTTTGATTTAATATAATCCTAATATATTTTTCTGAAAATATATTTATTTAAATACATTCGATCTAATCGAATTCAAATCATAAATCCATACAGATTTATTTTAAGTTCACTTTACATTCTGAATATCAGAATACACTTCGTCATTTTCCTAACACGACTCTCAATCCTCACTTTAAATTCGTATTTGAACTCAAATATTAAATTATCCAAATGGTAATTTTTCCATTTCATTTATAAACACTGTTTATAAATTTACTTCAATTCCTTGATTATCCAATGAAAATCATTCATTTCATTTATAAACACCGTTTATAAATTCACTTCAATTTCTTGTATTATTTAATTTCTAAACATCGTTTATAAATTCAATACTTGTTTTATTTATTTTCAAAACAAGTAAATATCTTTATCCCATTCTAAATTCAAATTCTATTTTACAAAAAAGATTTTTCCTTTTTAAAACTCAAATATCATTTTCATGATATTTTTATATATCAACATTTTGGCCCTCAGTGATATTTAAACAATCAAATCAACCATTTCAATCAACACATCATATGTGATAGTATATATATGAAAACAAACAAATGATGAATTTTGAGGAATCCAGTTGGATTCCTCCAACCTGTTTTCCTACATCCACAGACATTAGCCAACATAAATAATACCCGTCCTGCTTCGAGGTAGGATATCGCGGTATGAAGGTCATCCACTATCATAGCGCAGGGCGTATAGGGTCATCCGCTAATGAAACTGCGACATCCACTAATGGTACTGCGGGAACTATCCAATCACCAATATATATACATATATATAATAACCACAAACACCAATCCTAAATAACTAATATATATTTTAAATAGCCACAAAAATATTTGGCACATCCAAACAACCAACAACAAGTATTTTTAACAAATAAAAATATTTCTAAATAAAAACGGAGTGAGATTTACTCAACGTGGTTTTATCTGCTGAATAACCATTCCATTTTCTGAATTTAAATCGATTGTTCGGATTATACTAAAAATCTAGCTGACTTCGAGGCAAATCACTTTTTATCGTACAACATTCATCACCATGATTTTTAGCACACTTCGCTTTGCCAAAAACTGTTATCGTTTGAGATAATTAACTATGTTTCAAGTTTGATATAATTTAAATGGCCATTAACTTGTAAATTAGAATTTAATTATATAACTAACATTTCCTTAATTTCCCATTTTAATAAAGACTGCTCTCTGCAAATTCGAACTGGTAACCGACCTTGAGCCTCCTTCACAATTGCCTTGGTCAACGGCTCTTACTACAACCCTATCTTATTGTTTGAGCTTCCCCAAAAACCATCAGTGCGCACCTTCTTCCAAAAACACTACCTTTGCAACTTCAACTCCTCCTTTTTCAAATCTGTCGATCCCCCAAAAGTTGTAGTCCCCAACAGACCTCATTTTTCAAACTGTCGCAACCTTCCAGTATACCCAGTTCGTACTCCCCTATACACAAATCGCACCTCGAACCACCGGTTTATTCAACTGTCACACTCCTCAATGCATCAAACTATTTACTGAAGTCAGAATTCCTTTTCGCGATCTCCAACAAACCCATAAAAACCCCCATCGCACCCAAAACAACATTGATACTCCACTAACAAACTCAGAACCAGGATCGAACCCCTGTTCTATTCGCAAATCAACATCAGTGGCACGGCTTCTTCCTTGTCTGTTACGCGAGTGATGCCAGTGATGTCGAGCTCAATCAGCGCAATGACAGATGGAATCGCGATTAACGATTTCCAGTTGTGAACTCTTTTTTTTTCTTTACTTGAAATGACCCAAACTTCCCAGTAAAGGAAAGGCTGGATTGCTTTGAGAACAACACACATCAGAACACAAACTGAAGAACATTTTATTGCTGATTACAACAATTACATCAGAGTACAAGAATATAACAGAGTATGAACTTATGATATACATTGGAAATACAATAATATCAGAGTTTAAATTACATTTAAATAGCAGCGGAAAAATAATACAAATATACAACTGAAAGGAATACACGGATACAGAGCTTTCCGAATTCTGCTTCAGCTGTAAGCCAGGATCCTGTAAATATATCTGCAAAAAGCTACTCGACTGCCCGTGTGAAAAATATGGGCACCCGAGTTTTCCAGTGAAACAAACTACAGGTCAGTCATGGGACTGGTATGAGAAATCTTAACTTAACTTATCTAATAATAAGGCTAATCACAGGACCACGCCGCTAACGTGGAACGGGTTTACTCCATTGGATTGCCAGTGCATAAAATAAAGTAAAACGTTAAACGACGCAATGCTTTTTAGAAAAATGAAACCATTATAAGACCCAAGTCCCATCACACAATGCAACGCAAACCGGAGGATAGGGTTTTACCTTATAATGGTCAAAAGATGCTTGATACGATAAAATGGATTTAATATTAGTGTGTATTTCTATGAGTAAATATATTTCAAAAAAAAAAAAATTCAATCATAATGTATTAATCATAGACGGCATAGTACCCCATCCTACTATGTCGCTGTACTAGTTCTACAATCAAAACCGCAAGGTCGTATTGAAAGTTGGATTTCCATCATGAGTCGAGGTTAGGGTCAAGCTCCTCTTCGATTCGAGACACCTTAGCAAATGCCTCAGGATCCCCCGCAGTGAACCCTTGGATCTTCAGGGTCGGTCCCCGCCTATCGGCAGTGATTGGTTATGCCTGAACACACGTTTCCCGGTTCCTTTGAACCTATAATATGACCACTATCGGCCTATAAAAATCTGAGGCGCCTAAAAATCCATCATCCACATAAGTAAAATGCCAGGCCGTGTCAAAGCACTGACACTACCACTAGCTAGAAAGAAACGTGTGCACTCCCTGCAGTCCATATCCCGTTTTTGACTCATACCGGGGTGTGAGGCTCGCGAAGTCACGATATACAAAAAGCTATGTCGTAATAGGCTATGCTTTGATCATCCCACAAGGCCCTACTTTTCAACAAAAGCCTTGATCAATTGCATCTTGGCGTGCCACATTGACAATTCACGCCATGCGATCAATCACTATTAATATATACCAGGGTGTTAAGTAGAGAATAAATCCTCTACCACCAAACAGACATACATTAACAGAAATCGATTAAATTCACATGGAACGAAATCCAATGTCAGACACGCATCCATTTACTAGCTTATGCTCTGGGTCTGAGCGAAAACCAAATCCGAACAATCAACAATAGTCCGGACGGCCACCACTAAAGCCCCTTCAAGGTTGCTACTCCCATCAGGGTCTCTGTAGCAACACATCCATTCGATGTGAAGATCGTCGGTCTTCAACACCGTCTTCATCTTCGACTCTTCATCGTCGTAGTAATTATTCGAAATGGGTTAAACCCGGTATTTCCGAATAACTCGCGTATTTTATAATAAAAATCAAGTACTATAAAACACATCCAACATCTCCTTCCAATTTAGAATATTCTTTTAAATAAAATATTCAAATTATTCTATCAAAGATAAATTCTTAAACTTTGCACTTAAATCTTTCTTTTAAAAAGGTTTATTAAAATCTAAATTTGATTTTAGATATTAAAAATCATTATTCAATGATTATTTAAATCCAAGAAATTAATCTTATCTTTAACTGGTTTAAAGAACTAATGTCATTTAAAAACATAGTTCACGTTAAACCCAAAATAATCTTCCATGAAATATGGAATCTTCACAGAAATCAAATCAATATATAATCGTTATAAATTTCTGTATCCGACCCATAGTATAAATGGAATAACAGCAAAGCCTTTTAAATTCCATATGTAGTATCGGTCTTCCTTTACAGAAGCTTATCTCGGTTATAACTAATTCGAATCCTATTCAATTCTCATTTAATGTATTAAATTGGAAAACTTTACCTTTGGAAAATTTCCATTTAAATCTTAATAAAAGATTTATAAATTCCAAATCATACTTTCGCTGTCAGTTGGGTTAAAGAACAAATGTCGCTTAGAAACACAGTTCACAATAAACCCGACTCACACTTCATCTTATTTCAATAACTAAATGAAAACTTTAATAATCTAAATTAAAGGATTATTCTTTTCATATGAGGTTTAAGAATAGTGTTATTTAAGACGCTATTCACGACAACCCAAAATCTAATTTATTTAATTTAACTTCAATTAAATCTTAATAAATTGGAAAACTCATTAAATATAAATTTTATGATTTATTCTAATTAATAACTAGTTTATTTCAATAAAAATATAATTTCTCAAAATATATTCTTTTTCTAAAATATTCTTTTCAAAAGTATATTTTCTAAAATATTCTTCTCCTAGAATATTCTTTATTGGAATGTGACTCAACCAGCAACCATATATTTTGTATGGAATCGACAATCATGATAAATAATTATCAAACATCCAAATGACGACCAAAGTGGAATCTATAACTGTGTGAGCATAAAAGTAAAGAAATGATGCTCATCACAGACTGTCAATCCAACGATTGACAGATAATTTAACATTGGGATTAGTGTGTATCCAATATCATCCCAATACCCGTGTGGGGTTTCATCCATCAAGCAATTAATAATTCATTTGTGCACTTGGGCGATGTGTGAAAATTATCGTCCCAATCACATAAACAAGTCGGGTAACTTGTAAATGTATGTGTAATATTCAATTTTGAACACACAACATTTATCTTTAGTATATCGAATACTTCTATACAACAACCATATATTTCAAACCATCTCTAATATCATATTTAAATGATTAATTCTTCTCAATGAAACTATTTTACATTGAAAATGTATTTTCTAATGTTCACTCTTGTTGTTGAAATCAAATGGCCATAAAGCCATGATTTCAATTCTACTTATTTTATTACAACTTTTATTACATTGAAAAAAAATGTAGCGTTCTACTCAATCTTACATTGAAAAATGTAGTGTTTTATTCAATCTTTTATTATATTGAAAAATGTAATTCTCTTTTTACTGTCATTCTTTAATTACATAGAAAAATGTAATTTCTATTTAATCTTTTATTTACATTGAAAAATGTAAATTCTTTACTTCCTTTTATTTACATGGGAAAAATGTAAATTCTTTAATTCCTTTCATATAAACAAAAATGTTCATTTCTAACTCATTCTTTCTAATGTATAAAAATATACATTCTTAACTCATTACTTTAAAATGTATACAAACATACATTTTTAATTCATTTCAAAAGTAACGGATTTTAATCCAATAAACATTCTATAACAAAAATGTTATTTTATGTCTAGTGTAACATTTCATAACAAAAATGTTATTTTGTCCTTAATAATCTAATTCACAGAAATGTAAATTTTGTTTATAAAACTTTTGATGCAAACCAAAATGTGAATTCTGTTTATAAGCTTTTAATGCAAACAAAAATGTAAATTTTGCTTATAAACTTTTAATGTAAACAAAAGTGTCAATTCTGTTTATAAGCTTTTAATGTTAAATAAAATGTATATTCTAACTAATCCTTTTAATGTTAACGAAATATGCATTCTTTATTTCTATAATAATTCTTTCACAAAAATGTGATCTTTATTTCTAATTTTACACTTCCATATGGTAAACAATATTAAAATAAAAACATAATTCCTCTTTATAGAGAAAGGATGTTTAAGAAAATCTATTCTTTTTAATGTATAAAAATGTTCATTTAATCTCTCTAACATGTTTAATACAAAATGATATTTCATTTCTCTAACATGTTTTTAACAAAAATGCTATTTTATTTCATTCTTCTAAATATGACAAAATTGCACATTTTGCTTCATTCTATTTATTTTAACATACACGAACATTTTTATCTATAACCTTCTTATAATAATCTTTCTATTTTAATAGGCAAAGATGTTATTTTCATAACCAATTTCTAATCAAAATGATATTTTGATTTGCAAAGAATATTTCAAATAAAAAGGTTGTTTTTATTTCTATAATCAATTTCTAACATTTGATTCAAAATGGCAAAAAAATATAGACTTTTATTTCAACACTTTTACTGTATAAAATGTATATTTTCGTTTAATCTTTTTTTGTACAAAAATGCTGATTTTGTCTAATTCACTTTTAATATACAAAAATGCGATACTTTCGTCAAAACTTTTCAATGTAACAAAATATGATTATTTTGTCTGATCTTTGTAATGTAACAAAATGTGATAATTGTGTTTTAACTCTACTTTAATGTTCAAATTGTGATAATTCTGTCAAATTCTTTTCAATAGACAAAATATGCATTTCTAGTTCATACTTCTTAATGTACAAAAATATTCATTTTTGTAAAATTCCCTTTTAATGTACAAAATATTAAATTTTATATAATTTCTTTTTAATGCACAAAATATTCAATTCTCAAATCATACCTTTTAATGAATAGAAACATACATTCTCAAATCATAAAAATGTTTATTTTATATGCATAATATATTTTCAACTAAAATGTTAATTTTAATAAAATGTCACATTTTACAATGAAAATGTTCATCTTTTAATATCACCATTTACATAAAAATGTAAGTTCTAATTTTAATATCACTTTTGCATAAAATGTAAATTTTATTTCTAGTGCCATATTTACATAAAATGTAAATTCTATTTTTAATGTCGTACTTTACAAAAAATGTAAATTCTATTCTTAATGTCAAAATTTACATAAAATGTAAATTCTAGTCAAAAATGTCATTTTATTTTTCTAACAAATTTCCTTTTAAAAATGCCATCTTTATTTATAATATGACATTTTCTGGCCAAATGTTATTTTAATTTTCTATGTAACATTTTGTATCAAACTGTTATTTTAATACTAATACCACATTTTATAAACCAAAACGTTTAATCTATTTTAACAGAACATGAACATTACAATTCGTCATAACAACAAACAGATTCTTACAGTACATTCCACACAGAACAATCACGAACAATAACAAACAGAAAATAACTGTAGATTTGTGATAACAAATTCATAATTATTTTCAAATAATAAATAGATAAATAAATAAATAAATAAATAAAATAGATTTCTCACATTGATTTGTCTGAAGTGTTCAGATCTGAATTTTCCTGAATTTTCAACATGCTCGGTTTCAACTCTAGTCAGCTCCATGTCGTAGATCTCATCAATAGGATTCCAACGTTTCTGAAATCGTTCGATTTCGTTACTGTTTGAAGAAGATATGAACGTTTATATATTAATGCCCTTAATAAAATAATTAAATATTAATTTAAAATTCTTGTTTACATTACAAAGGGGTAAATCCTTTCTTCCTCTTTCTTCTTTACACGCTCTGACTATCGAACCCAACATCGAAGTCTAGGGCTCGAAATTACCCTTCATCCGTCGCGTCGGAATATGATCGGATGTCCCCACCCGAACGCCCATCGCGCCGCCTCACTGCTGCCACCATCGAGGTGAACTCGCACCACCCAGGGCTGCGAAAATTGAGCCCAAACCCGACCACTTTCCCTCTTGAAATCGGCCCCCTCGGTTGATGATAAACGATCATGACCTTATAAAATTGTAGATCGGAACATTCTCTTTGATTTTAGTTTTGAGATGATGCAGAAATTTGAAATGGATTAGAAACGAATAAGGAACTAAAATCGAACAGAGCTGGCCATCGGTTCTTGAAGGTGGCGGCTGGTCAAACAAGAATTAGGGTTTCATATAGGTAGCGTATTTGACCCGTATTTATATGGTATTTCTAATTTATTTAAAATCGAAAAATACCTTTTAGTTCATACGAACTCCAATTGAAACCCAATGAGTGTCGCCCCTAGCTAATAACCCCCATCCCGGACATAATGGAACATGTTTCGTAACCCAATTCGGCTGTTACGATATGTTTTTCTCAGAATTAAAATATAAATCAATTTATATTAAATTTAAACGTATATTTTAAATTACCGGGGCCACATACGGACTCTAAAAATTATAGAAAAATTATTTCTAGTTATGTTTTGACGATACAGTTCTAACAAGACTGATTTCGTCGAATTCTGAGACCGTTTGAAAAATGGCCATTTTTAAGTTGATTAAATTTGACCTAAACTGACAAAACACGTTTTCCTTTGCCACGCTCACATATTAATTCAAAAAATTATGAAAATTGAAATCTAGCAATAATTTGACATTCCGGTTCCAACAAAAGTGGTTTCGTCGAAAACCGAGGTCGTTTGAAAAATGACTATTTTTAAGGCCAATATATTTAATATTAAAAATACATTTTTAAACAAATAAACTCCGAAACTCAAAATATATAAGTGTTTACTGTTTTTCAATGCAAGAACGTCATTCCGAACTCAATGGAAGTGGTTTCGAGTCGAAATTCCTTCATATGTGAAAAGTAGCTTTTCGGGCCCTATATAATATATATATAAATTCTACAGCGACCTTCCTAAAAATTGAATTGGCCATAACTTTTGATTTTTAAAACGAAATTTCAGTTTTTTAGATTTGTTGGAAAGATATGATTAAACAGATTTAAATATTTCTGGTTTCGTTCAATTCTGATTTATTTTGAATCCGGTACGGTCAGTCAAAGTTCAAATTCAAAATTTCAAACTACAACGCTGTTTTAAACTCCTTTTATAATTAAATTGAATTTATTCGTTTTAAAGTAAATTTTTAGTCGTTATTATTTAAAATAGATTATTTTAAACATTAAAATCCATTAAAATTGCTAAAATAAAAATTTTAAATTGGCCCCAAAATTCCGGGTCGTTACAATCGCCCCCACTAAAAATCTTTTCGTCCTCGAAAAGCAACGAAGCTAAGAAGTTGTTCAATTAACAAACTCAACTAAATTTTATTTATTGGTTTTAATTAGTTATCATTCTAGTATTTTAACTAGTGAAACTAATTATCAAACATCACAACCAGCAATCAATTAGGTGATTAACTTTCCAAATATATAATCTTTATATATATAGTCAAAAATCATTTTTTTAGTGCAAATCACAGCAATGTGTCCTAACTAAGTTTTGCTTCTCATACCAGTCAATGGAGATATATAGAAATTCCACTTTCGAAATTCGAACATAAATACTGGTGATGGTGCACCGATCATCAGAATTATCTCCGGGTTACTAGAGTGTGATTCTATATCTATCTAGTATATTAAAACTTCGAATATCCGTTAATTACTCGTATATTCGAAATCCTTATATACTCGATTGTCCACATTAAAAATATAATATACTTAAATACGTATTTAAAGATAAAAAAAATTCAAAACTAAATTTGTTTTTACTTTTATTTTTAAAGAAAATAATACTCTTCACACTCGTTCTAGGATGCTACTGATCCCATCTGTAACGAGTTATTCTTATTGGATATTACTAATCCAATCTCTGATGAATTCTTTCGTTCGGTTCTAATGTGTTTTGTTCTCGAGCTCTGTAAACCAAGGCTCTGATACCAACTGAAACGACCCAAACTTCCTAGTAAAGGAAAGGCTGGATTGCTTTGAGAACAACACACATCAGAACACAAACTGAAGAACATTTTATTGTTGATTACAACAATTACATCAGAGTATAAGAATATAATAGAGTATGAACTTATGATATACATTGGAAATACAATAATATCAGAGTTTAAATTACATTTAAATAGCAGCGGAAAAATAATACAAATATACAACTAAAAGGAATACACGGATACAGAGCTTTCCGAATAATTCTTCAGTTGTAAGCCAGGATCCTGTAAATATATCTACAAAAAGCTACTCGACTGCCCGTGTGAAAAATATGGGCACCCGAGTTTGCCAGTGAAACAAACTACAGGTCAGTCATGGGACTGGTATGAGAAATCTTAACTTAACTTATCTAATAATAAGGCTAATCACAGGACCACGCCGCTAACGCGGAACGGGTTTACTCCATTGGATTGCCAGTGCATAAAATAAAGTAAAACGTTAAACGACGCAATGCTTTTTAGAAAAATGAAACCATTATAAGACCCAAGTCCCATCACACAATGCAACGCAAACCGGAGGATAGGGTTTTACCTTATAATGGTCAAAAGATGCTTGATACGATAAAATGGATTTAATATTAGTGTGTATTTCTATGAGTAAATATATTTCAAAAAAAAATCAGTCATAATGTATTAATCATAGATGGCATAGTACCCCATCCTACTATGTCGCTGTACTAGTTCTACAATCAAAACCGCAAGGTCGTATTGAAAGTTGGATTTCCATCATGAGTCGAGGCTAGGGGCAAGCTCCTCTCCGATTTGAGACACTCTAGCAAATGCCTCAGGATCCCCCACAGTGAACCCTTGGATCTTCAGGGCCGGTCCCCGCCTATCGGCAGTGGATTGGTTATGCCTGAACACACGTTTCCCGGTTCCTTTGAACCTATAATATGACCACTATCGGCCTATAAAAATCCGAGGCGCCTCAAAATCCATCATCCACATAAGTAAAATGTCAGGCCGTGTCAAAGCACTGACACTACCACTAGCTAGAAAGAAACGTGGCACTCCCTGCAGTCCATATCCCGTTTTTGACTCATACCGGGGTGTAAGGCTCGCGAAGTCACGATATACACAAAGCTATGTCGTAATAGGCTATGCTTTGATCATCCCACAAGGCCCTGCTTTTCAACAAAAGCCTTGATCAATTGCATCTTGGCGTGCCACATTGACAATTCACGCCATGCGATCAATCACTATTAATATATACCAGGGTGTTAAGTAGAGAATAAATCCTCTACCACCAAACATACATACAATAACAAAAATCGATTAAATTCACATGGAACGAAATCCAATGTCAGACACGCATCCATTTACTAGCTTATGCTCTGGGTCTGAGCGAAAACCAAATCCGAACAATCAACAATAGTCCGGACGGCCACCACTGAAGCCCCTTCAAGGTAGCTACTCCCATCAGGGTCTCTGTAGCAACACATCCATTCGATGTGAAGATCGTCGGTCTTCAACACCGTCTTCATCTTCGACTCTTCATCGTCGTAGTAATTATTCGGAATGGGTTAAACCCGGTCTTTCCGAATAACTCGCGTATTTTATAATAAAAATCAAGTACTATAAAACACATCCAACGTCTCCTTCCAATTCAGAATATTCTTTTAAATAAAATATTCAAATTATTCTATCAAAGATAAATTCTTTAACTTTGCACTTAAATCTTTCTTTTAAAAAGGTTTATTAAAATCTCAATTTGATTTTAGATATTAAAAATCATTATTCAATGATTATTTAAATCCAAGAAATTAATCTTATCTTTAACTGGGTTAAAGAACTAATGTCATTTAAAAACATAGTTCACGTTAAACCCAAAATAATCTTCCATGAAATATGGAATCTTCACAGAAATCAAATCAATATATAATCGTTATAAATTTCTGTATCCGACCCATAGTATAAATGGAATAACGGCAAAGCCTTTTAAATTCCATATGTAGTATCGGTCGTCCTTTACAGAAGCTTATCTCGGTTATAACTAATTCGAATCCTATTCAATTCCCATTTAATGTATTAAATTGGAAAACTTTACCTTTGGAAAATTTCCATTTAAATCTTAATAAAAGATTTATAAATTCCAAATCATACTTTTGCTGTCAGTTGGGTTAAAGAACAAATGTCGCTTAGAAACACAGTTCACAATAAACCCGTCTCACACTTCATCTTATTTCAATTACTAAATGAAAACTTTAATAATCTAAATTAAAGGATTATTCTTTTCATATGAGGTTTAAGAACAGTGTTATTTAAGACGCTATTCACGACAACCCAAAATCTAATTTATTTAATTTAACTTCAATTAAATCTTAACAAATTGGAAAACTCATTAAATCTAAATTTTATGATTTATTCTAATTAATAACTAGTTTATTTCAATAAAAATATAATTTCTCAAAATATATTCTTTTTCTAAAATATTCTTTTCAAAAGTATAGTTTCTAAAATATTCTTCTCCTAGAATATTCTTTATTGGAATGTGACTCAACCAACAACCATATATTTTGTATGGAATCGACAATCATGATAAATAATTACAAACATCCAAATGACGACCAAAGTGGAATCTATAACTGTGTGAGCATAAAAGTAAAGAACTGACGCTCATCACAGACTGTCAATCCATCGATTGACAGATAATTTAACATTGGGATTAGTGTGTATCCAATATCATCCCAATACCCGTGTGGGGTTTCATCCATCAAGCAATTAATAATTCATTTGTGCACTTGGGCGATGTGTGAAAATTATCGTCCCAATCACATAAACAAGTCGGGTAACTTGTAAATGTATGTGTAATATTCAATTTTGAACACACAACATTTATCTTTAGTATATCGAATACTTTTGTACAACAACCATATATTTCAAACCATCTCTAATATCATATTTAAATGATTAATTCTTCTCAATGAAACTATTTTACATTGAAAATGTATTTTCTAATGTTCACTCTTGTTGTTGAAATCAAATGGCCATAAAGCCTTGATTTCAATTCTACTTATTTTATTACAACTTTTATTACATCGGAAAAAAAATGTAGCGTTCTACTCAATCTTACATTGAAAAATGTAGTGTTTTATTCAATCTTTTATTATATTGAAAAATGTAATTCTCTTTTTACTGTCATTCTTTAATTACATAGAAAAATGTAATTTCTATTTAATCTTTTATTTACATTGAAAAATGTAAATTCTTTACTTCCTTTTATTTACATGGGAAAAATGTAAATTCTTTAATTCCTTTCATATAAACAAAAATGTTCATTTCTAACTCATTCTTTCTAATGTATAAAAATATACATTCTTAACTCATTCCTTTAAAATGTATACAAACATACATTTTTAATTCATTTCAAAAGTAACGGATTTTAATCCAATAAACATTCTATAACAAAAATGTTATTTTATGTCTAGTGTAACATTTCATAACAAAAATGTTATTTTGTCCTTATTAATCTAATTCACAGAAATGTAAATTTTGTTTATAAAACTTTTGATGCAAACCAAAATGTGAATTCTGTTTATAAGCTTTTAATGCAAACAAAAATGTAAATTTTGCTTATAAACTTTTAATGTAAACAAAAGTGTCAATTCTGTTTATAAGCTTTTAATGTTAAATAAAATGTATATTCTAACTAATCCTTTTAATGTTAACAAAATATGCATTCTTTATTTCTATAATAATTCTTTAACAAAAATGTGATCTTTATTTCTAATTTTAAACTTCCATATGGTAAACAATATAAAAATAAAAACATAATTCCTCTTTATAGAGAAAGGACGTTTAAGAAAATCTATTCTTTTTAATGTATAAAAATGTTCATTTAATCTCTCTAACATGTTTAATACAAAATGATATTTCATTTCTCTAACATGTTTTTAACAAAAATGCTATTTTATTTCATTCTTCTAAATATGTCAAAATTGCACATTTTGCTTCATTCTATTTATTTTAACATATACGAACATTTTTATCTATAACCTTCTTATAATAATCTTTCTATTTTAATGGGCAAAGATGTTATTTTCATAACCAATTTCTAATCAAAATGATATTTTGATTTGCAAAGAATATTTCGAATAAAAAGGTTGTTTTTATTTCTATAATCAATTTCTTACATTTGATTCAAAATGGCAAAAAAATATAGTCTTTTATTTCAACACTTTTACTGTATAAAATGTATATTTTTGTTTAATCTTTTTATGTACAAAAATGCTGATTTTGTCTAATTCACTTTTAATATACAAAAATGTGATACTTTCGTCAAAACTTTTCAATGTAACAAAATATTATTATTTTGTCTGATCTTTGTAATGTAACAAAATGTGATAATTTTGTTTTAACTCTTCTTTAATGTTCAAATTGTGATAATTCTGTCAAATTCTTTTCAGTAGACAAAATATGCATTTCTAGTTCATACTTCTTAATGTACAAAAATATTCATTTTTGTAAAATTCCCTTTTAATGTACAAAATATTAAATTTTATATAATTTCTTTTTAATGTACAAAATATTCAATTCTCAAATCATACCTTTTAATGAATAGAAACATACATTCTCAAATCATAAAAATGTTCATTTTATATGCATAATATATTTTCAACTAAAATGTTAATTTTACTAAAATGTCACATTTTACAATGAAAATGTTCATCTTTTAATATCACCATTTACATAAAAATGTAAGTTCTAATTTTAATATCACTTTTGCATAAAATGTAAATTTTATTTCTAGTGCCATATTTACATAAAATGTAAATTCTATTTTTAATGTCGTACTTTACAAAAAATGTAAATTCTATTCTTAATGTCAAAATTTACATAAAATGTAAATTCTAGTCAAAAATGTCATTTTATTTTTCTAACAAAATTCCTTTTAAAAATGCCATCTTTATTTATGATATGACATTTTCTGGCCAAATGTTATTTTAATTTTCTATGTAACATTTTGTATCAAACTGTTATTTTAATACTGATACCACATTTTATAAACCAAAACGTTTAATCTATTTTAATAGAACATGAACATTACAATTCATCATAACAACAAACAGTTTCTTACAGTACATTCCACACAGAACAATCACGAACAATAACAAACAGAAAATAACTGTAGATTTTTGATAACAAATTCATAATTATTTTCAAATAATAAATAGATAAATAAATAAATAAATAAAATAGATTTCTCACATTGATTTATCTGAATTGTTCAGATCTGAATTTTCCTGAATTTTTAACACGCTCGATTTCAACTCTAGTCAGCTCCATGTCGTAGATCTCATCAATAGGATTCCAACGTTTCTAAAATCGTTCGATTTCGTTACTGTTTGAAGAAGATATGAACGTTTATATATTAATGCCCTTAATAAAATAATTAAATATTAATTTAAAATTCTTGTTTACATTACAAAGGGGTAAATCCTTTCTTCCTTTTTCTGCTTTACACGCTCTGACCATCGAACCCAACAACGAAGTCTAGGGCTCGAAATTAACCTTCATCCGTCGCGTCGGAACATGATCGGACGTCCCCACCCGAACGCCCATCGCGCCGCCTCCCTGCTGCCACCGTCGAGGTGAACTCGCACCACCTAGGGCTGCGAAAATTGAGCCCAAACCCGACCACTTTCCCTCTTGAAATCGGCCTTCTCGGTTGATGATAAACGATCATGACCTTATAAAACTGTAGATCGGAACATTCTCTTTGATTTTAGTTTTGAGATGATGCAGAAATTTGAAATGGATTAGAAATGAATAAGGAACTAAAATCGAACAGAGCTGGCTATCGGTTCTTAAAGGTGGCGGCTGGTCAAACAAGAATTTGGGTTTCGTATAGGTAGCGTATTTGACCCGTATTTATATGGTATTTCTAATTTATCTAATTTATTTAAAATCGAAAAATACCCTTTAGTTCATACGAACTCCAGTTGAAACCCAACGAGTGTCGCCCCCAGCTAATAACCCCCATCCCGGACACATTGGAACATGTTTCGTAACCCAATTCGGCTGTTATGATATGTTTTTCTCAAAATTAAAATATAAATCAATTTATATTAAATTTAAACTTATATTTTAAATTACCGGGGCCACATACGGACTCTAAAAATTTCAGAAAATTTATTTCTAGTTATGTTTTGACGATACGGTTCTAACAAGACTAATTTCGTCGAATTCTGAGACCGTGTGAAAAATGGCCATTTTTAAGCTGATTAAATTTGACCGAAACTGACAAAACACATTTTCCTTTGCCACATTCACATATTAATTCGAAAAATTATGAAAATTGAAATCTAGCAATAATTTGACATTTCGGTTCCAACAAAAGTGGTTTCGTCGAAAACCAAGGTCGTTTGAAAAATGACTATTTTTAAGGCCAATATATTTAATATTAAAAATACATTTTTAAACAAATAAACTCCGAAACTCAAAATATATAAGTGTTTACTATTTTTCAATGCAGGAACGTCATTTCGAACTCAATGGAAGTGGTTTCGAGTTGAAATTCCTTCATATGTGTAAAGTAGCCTTTCGGGCCCTATATAATATATATATAAATTCTACAGCGACCTTCCTAAAAATTGAATTGGCCATAACTTTTGATTTTTAAAACGAAATTTCAGTTTTTCAAATTCGTTGGAAAGATATGATTAAACAGATTTAAATATTTTTGGTTTCGTTCAATTCTGATTTACTTTGAATCCAGTACGGTCAGTCAAAGTTCAAATTCAAATTTTCGAACTACAGCGCTGTTTTAAACTCCTTTTATAATTAAATTGAATTTATTCATTTTAGAGTAAATTTTTAGTCGTTCTTATTTAAAATAGATTATTTTAAACATTAAAATTGCTAAAATAAAAATTTTAAATTGGCCCCAAAATTCCGGGTCGTTACATTACTATGGAATGATAAATTCGCAATTTGGTAAAAGGAAGAAAAAGGCTCGAATGAATTCTTTGGTTTTAGAAATTGGGAGAAACTGGACGGTTTGGATTTGATTTATAGTTGCAAGGCAGACACAAGGTACATGGCCTTTACAATTCATGTTTTACTTCATAGTGAAGTAAGGGAACCATACGTACATGAAATGAAAGGAAAGTAGACGGCTATAGTTAGGTTTACAGTGTACTAATTCCTTAGGAGCTAAGACATTGGTTTTATAATAATTTATTTTATTTTAATTTGAACTTGTATGATTTTAACCCTTTTTAAAATATCATGTGTTGTCGAACTCCTATTTAAACATAACAACCGACATCCCTAGGGTTATACCACTATTCTGAACATACTGGGACAGGTTTCGAAGTCCAGTTCGATCATATGGGGAAGATATTAATTTAAAACATTATAAATTTAATTCAAAACAATTTATTCTTCGATAATAAATTAATATTATTATTCTAATTCAAACTAAATTTTGTATTGATCATCTGAACTGTTTTGATTCACTTTTTAACTTCGATTTCAATTATTCTAGATTCTCGTATTACGATAATTATATTCTTGAAATTAAAACGTATTTGATTATTAAAGCGATAACTCCATATAAATATCCATTTATATTATCAATTCACATTTAATATATTAAAAAATATTAAATATTCAAAATTAATCGATTAGAAAAATCTGGGTCGTTACATTCTTCCCCTCTTAAAAGAATTTCGTCCCCGAAATTACTAAGACAAAAAAATGCTGTGAACCCATTTACTTTTCAAAATACACTTATGTTGAAACTGAACTATTCAAATTTCAACAAATTTTTAATCCTCATAAAACTTTTGGTTTTAATTCATATTGCACATCACATTTGCTTACATTCATTTTAGCTGAATGATTTACAACTAATATATTCATATCCAATTCATATAACATTCATATCCATTCAATCTTATTCAAATTGATTTTAATCAATATATTTATCTGGATCCATTTAACTTGCTTAAGTTAAATTTAAATTCCAGAATTCAAATACCCGGGTTTCTATTTCAAATCATTTTAAATCCCATAAATGTGTGTATATATATATATTTATTTATAACCATTTCAAATTCAAATCGTTTGAATTTTCCAAAACAACTTGTTTTCTTTCAACTCAGTTTTCATCAAAACTTTTCTAAGGTAGCAATTTATCACTTAGAAACTCGAAAATAAACACTGATGATGCTACAGTCATCATCAGAATTATTTTCCGGCCAATGAAGTGAGTTCAGTGCTTTATATTTCAAAATCCACTCAAAAATATTTTTATTTAGAATCCTTCAAACACAAAGCTATAATGTTCTAATATACTTCAGAAATTTTTTTCAAACTTCCCAGGATTTAAATTCCAAAATCTGGTTTGAATTCAATTTTAATTCATATACAAATTCTATTTGGTTATATATAACCATTTCAATTTTTTTATAATCTAATTTGATTATAATATTAACATCCAACACATCCATATATTATAATAATTCTAGAAAATTATTCCTTTTCTATCAAAATAGAATTTTGAGTTAAATTATTACATTTACCCACTTAAAACAATATTGTGTCAAATTTTTCTGTTCAAGTGTTTAGAAATTCCTATCGACTTCGTAGAGTCCCACGATTCGATCAGAATTCATAAACCACTCAACAGACAAGCCAACATAATATAAATCAATTTTTATATCGATTTACAAATACGCGCTCTCGTATATATACACTTAACTCATTTTAGGGTGCTACTGACCCTATCTCTAATGGGCACATCCCGCAAAAGCCTAGGTATTCGCTCAACCTAAGCTCTGATACTAAATGTAATGGCCCGCAAATCCGTACTATCTGAGTCGACTAATAAAACCACACGTCTAACCCAAATTGCACAGAAATACGACGTATTATTAGAAAGAAGTTAAAGGATGAGAAATAGAAAGAAAGAAATATTAGAATAGAAGAAAACGAAGATCACAAACTCACAGTGGAACGAATAAAATATATTAGGTAACATAAACTTTGAAATACAATTCGGTAACTTTATATACATACCATCATCAGAGCACAACAGCTATTTTTGGAACAGTTATAAACACCTATTTCCAGATACAAACATGGTACACAGCGGAATATATAATAGTCTATAGCTAACTGGTGAAGCCTCCTGCTTCAAACACTTTCCAAGTGAATCTGTAAAACCCCAACTACTTGACTGCCCGTACAAATTTGGGCACCCAAGAGTTTAGGGAAAAAAAACAAAATAAACTCTGGGTCAGTCATGGCACTGGTGTGAGTAAACTCCAAACATTAGTTTAATTTTCAAAATCCTTTCGAAAGAGAGGATAATAGTAAGACCAGCCCGCACATAAACATGGACGGTTTTTACCTTACTATAACCCAAAACACTTTGATATGAAAATCCAGTGATATTATAATAGTGTCTAAATCAACTAAATGACAATCTAGCGGAACGCTTGCATCCCACGCTCCATATATAATATAAAATCAAAAACCGCAGGGCGCTTATTGGAGATTGGATTCTAACTATGACAAGGTATGGAACCACCTGCCGATAGTGTATCTCTAGAGGGGAACACACTAGGTTCAACAAGAACATCTTGCAACCCGGCCCACACATGACCGACCACTCATTTCGCTTGAGTGTATCGAATGTATATCACCAACGGTTGGGATTAGCAATCGTTTCCCGAATGGGAAAGCATCGAATAGAATAAGGAATTAAATGAATTTCTCTAGATAGGTGATAATACACCCTAATGGAAGCTACCCACATAGCCATGCTGCCTACCCGATTTTTGTCATTTCCCGGTTGTTGAGGCCTGAGGCAACGATTTCTTATCATTCATTGATAACATAATCACTTTGAATGCTACATTGTCAGATCCGTAAATCATTAATTGATTTGCACAAATTTGAAAAAGGTTGTTATGGATGCAGTTCGGTGGCCGTTATTGGAAACCGACTATACGGGCCTTGATAAAATTATTAAAAATATTGAAAAATTATGTAAAATCATAATAAATGATTTGGAAAGATTTTAGATGAAAAATTCCAAGTTTGAAAAGATTAAAATATATTTTTATTGAAATGAACTAGTTATTAACTAGAATAATAATCCAATGTTTTTAAACAAATAAATAAATCGGATTTGTAAATGGTTTTAACATAACCAGAATTTTCCAAAGTATGAATTGGAATGGAAATTATCTTCGAAATATTTCGATATTGGATTCCGTGATTATACGAATATTGTTGAGGAATTTGGAAGATATAAATATCGTTATTCCTAATATGATATTTGTTGGTTTCAGGATTCGATATTGAATATAAGCCGATATAATTTCTATTTAGAGCCTTTTATTTAATGTCAAATTGGATTTTGGGTTTGTCGTGAATGGTGCCTTAAATAACACTGTTCTTAAACCCATTTGAGAAAAGAATAAACCTTTTTAATTAAGATTTAGTGAAGTTTTCCAATTATATAATATTTAATTGGAATTGAATAAAAGAACTGGATTTTGGGTTTGTCATGAATGGTGTCTTTAATAACATTGTTCTTAAACTCCACGTGAAAAGAATAAATCTTTTAATTAAGATTATTAGAGTTTCCAATTATATTTAGTAATTGGAATAAAATGAAATGTGAATTGGGTTTATTGTAAACTGTGTTTTTAATGACATCCTTTCTTTAACCCAATTAACAGTGAAAATATAATTTGGAATTATAATTTTTTTTATTAAGATTTAATGGAAATTTTCCAAAGTAAAGTTTTCCAATTTAATATATTAAACTGGAATTGAATGGAATTCGATTCGGTAATAATCGAGATAAGCTTCTGTGAATGAAGACCGTTACTATATATGGAATATTAAAGGCTTTGCCGCTATTCCATTTATATTATTAGTCAGACACGAAAATTTATATCGATTATGTATTGTTATGATTTCCATGTAGATTCCATTTTGATGGAAAACGATTTTGGGTTTTTCGTGAACTGTGTTTCAAATGACATTGGTTCTTTAACCAGTTAAAGATAAGACTAATTTCTTAAAGTAATAATTTTTGGTATTAACACCAAATTGGGGTTTTAATGAATATTTAATTAGATTGAAATGGGAATGAGATAATTAAATTTATCAAATTCTTGAAATGATCGGGAATTGAGTACCACAAGTTTTACTCTAGGCGATAGTTAAATCTTTAATTAGATTCGAACGTGAAATGGTAATTAATTTTACCAATAACACATTAGGTGTTAGATAAGGAGTCCTACCAGTTTTGCTCCATGGGAAGAATAGGTTAGGATTGGGATTAATAAATAAATGATTACTGCAGTAAGGTTCGCTAATCCCGACTAGTTAATAAACCTTAATTTGGTTTAGAATTGATAAAGGATAAAATCAAATCTTTTGAAATGAGATCCAAAGGAAGATTTAAGAATAAATCTAAAAGAATTTATCTTTGATAAAATTAACGGGAACCTTTCCCTAATAATGTGAATATTTTATTAAAAGAATATTCTGAATTGGAATGAGACGTATGATGTGTTTTTATAGCAGTTGATTATTGATTATAAAATACGCGAGTTATTTGGAAATACTGGGTTTAACCCATTCTGAATAATCACTACGACGAATGAAAGTCGACTATGAAGACGGTGGTTGAAGACCGGAGATCTTCACATCATTTGGATGATTACTGATGTCTTGATTGGGTTGTACACCTAAGATAAGGTAATAAGTTGTGATCGTCCAGACGTACGTGGAGATCGACGGATATGCAAGGACCTCTCTCCTATATTGGACATTTCAGACAAGGAATAAGGTGGCTCTGGTTTCATTCAGACCCAGAACGGACTTGTAAATGGATGTGTGTCTGACATTGGATTTCATTCTGTATTGATTGATTTCTATTAAATATATATCTGTTTGGTGGCAGAGAATTTATTCTCTTGCTTAACACCCTTCTCTGAGACGTACGAGCTTCGAGGTTATATATTGATAGTCATCAGTTGTATGGTGTGAATTGTCACTGTGGCATGCCAAGATGCAAATGATCAAGGCTTTTGTTGAAAAGCAGAGTCTTACGGTTGATGATCAAAGCACATCTTTAATTAGCATAGCTTTGTGTATAGCATTAAATCGCGAGCCTCACACCCCAGTATGAACCAGAAACGGGAGAGGATGGCAGAGAGGATATGTGTTTCTTTCTAGCTAGGAGTGGTGTCATGGTATAAAAGCTCAGAAATTTTACTTATGTGGTTGTTGGAAAGCGAGGTACCTCGGATTTGAGTCCCTAGTGGCTCTTGATTTACGCCCCATAGGGAGGGGAAACGTATTGTTTAGGAATAACTAATCCACTAATGTAAGTGTGGACCGGCCTTGCTGCTCCTAGGTGCAGTTGCGGCAGTTTCCTAAGGCTCGGGCTAGAGAATTTCGAATTCAGTAAGGACGATCCCGTGCCTTGGTTCATGATGGAAATCCAACTTGCAACACAACGTCATGCGGTTTTGATTATAGAACTAGTATGGGGACATGATATAGATACCCATGTCGTCTATGATTGATACATTTATATTTGAAGTTGTTTTTAAATACTATGCACTTAAAGTATCAAAATGATTTGTTTTAAAACATACCAAGCATATTTGGCTATTATAAGGTAAAACTCTATCCTCCCGCTTGCGTTTCATTGTGTGATGAGACCTGAGTCTTATAATAGCTTCATTTTTCAAAAAGCATTAAGTTGTTTTATTTTAAACTAAGATTCATGTGGAGGAAACCCGTTCCGTGTTATACGGCATGGTCCCATGATTTCCCCACGTTTAAAGTAAAGATTTAATAACTATTTTAATTCTCACACCAGTCCGATGACTGACTCGGAGTTTATTGTTTTAACCTAAACTCTAGGTGCCCATATTTTCCACACGGGCAGCTTGCAGCTTTGGTTTTTCGCAGATATTTCTTTCCACATGATCCTGGGTTACAACTGGAGCTATATTCAGAAAGCTTTGTATCCGTGTATTTCATTCAGTTGTACTAGTTGATGTACTTCCGCTACGCATTGTATTTATACATTTTATTTCCGCTGCTATGTAATTTTAAATCTCTGATATTGTATTTCCAATATGTAATAAGTATTCATACTCTGGAATATTCTTGTACTCTGATGTAAATTGTTGTAATAACAATGAAATGTTCTATTACTTGTGTTCTAATGCGTCATGTTCTCAACACAATCCAGGCTTTCTCATAAGGGAAAGTTTGGGTTGTTCCATCAATAGTGGTTGCTCAAAACATATGAAAAGAGAGAAAGAAATATTGACAAATATTATTTACTCAAAAGGAGGAACAATAACTTTTGGAATAATTCTTAGGGATACATCATCGGTAAAGGTGATGTGAGCAATGACCGTATACCTAATTTACCTCTTATTACCGTTGCTTTGGTAGTTAAAAAATTAAAACATAATTTGCTTAGTATTAGTCAATTGTGTGATAAGGGTTTTAAATTTTATTTTTTTTAGAAAATAAGTGTAGTATTTAAAAATCAAAATCTTATTTTTGTGGAAAACAGAGATAAAAATATTAATATTCTAAATATGAAAATAAATAAAAATCCAAATTTGTGTTTGTTAGCTAAAGAAAATATTCCTTGACAATGGCACAAAAAATATTGTCATACAAATTTTAAAACAATAAATAAAATTTTGAAAAATGAAGTAGTAAAAATTTTACCAAAAAATGAAATTTAAAGTGAATCATCTTTGTGATGCTTGTCAACTAGGAAAACTGACAAAATCTTCACTTAAATCTAGAAAGGTCATTTCAACACTACAACCATTAGAATTAGTACATATGGATATGTTTGGGCCAACCCAAGTTCATTCTATAAATCATAGTACAAAAATGTTTATAATTGTTGATAATTTTTCTACATATACTTGCACAATTTTCATGAAAAATAAAAGCGATACTTTTGAACATTTTAAAAATTTTGTTAAACAAATTTTGTAACACCCCGCATTTTTAAGATAATAAAATATAAGTAGCTTAATTAAATAATGAGAACTAAGTAAAACGGACTATGCCATTGCGTCCATCTTGGAATTCTGGTCACTATAGACACCTGATTTGCATAGAACGGACATCGTATGAAAAAGTTATTGAGCCTAGAAGTTTGTATATGCGCAAGAGAATTATATATATACAAACAAATAAAAAAATTCAAACCAGTGAAGCGGAACCGACGAATTCTGGGGGTCAGCCGCTGGGTTGACCCAGAGGTCGACCCTGGGGTCGACACCCAAAGGGGAGGTAGACCCCATACAGATCTGGGCAGAATTCAGTTTTTGAACGTTGACTCGTTTCTTGACCAAATAGTTGCTGAACACCTATAAATAAGCCTTTAGAGCCTACCTTAATCTCATATTTCTGAGACAACGCAGAAGCTCTGCCATCCCTCTTCCTCCTCAAATCTCTTCAGAAAATTTAGATTATTAGTTTAGGAAAATTCTGGATCTAGATCTGGAGGAAAAGAATGAAAATCAATTAGAAGGTGTTCAGATCTCTTATTGAAGTGAGGTAATTTTCTAGATCTGGTCTGTTTCAATTCTCATCTCTTTCCTTTTTCTTATAGTAAAAATTATGAATCCATGGTTGTCAGGTTATGAATCCAATTAGGGGAAAAACCATGGAATGATAGATCTGGACCAGATCCACGATTTCTAAAGCATATGAGGTGAGTGGATTTAAGTTATATCATTTTAGTTAATGATATATTATTGTTTAACATTCCTCATTATTGTACAATGTGAATTGGATAGAATAATTAAAAGTATTGAAATGTTATTATGACAAGTTTAAATATGATATGTTGAAATGTTTAAACATATGTTAAAGAATTAAAGTGATGAATATGACATGATGGAATCTTAATATACTAAGATATTAATATATTGGAAAATTTGCTAAAATATGTGTAACAGTTACTGTTGTTTCAATTCCATGTTAATTTGTGACATTCATGTACGTGGACCATTAACGATAGAAATTGAGAAAATTACATGTTAATTTAGAATAATTACATGATTTGGTGATCACATGTTACTGTTAAATTTGAATAATTATATGATTTATTGATTACATGTCAGAATAGAACTGATTATATCTTAGAAAAACCATGTGACATAGAATAGGCATAATATGACATGAAAAATATAGATTTCAGTGAAAATTGAAAGAATGGACATGCCTAGATTATATAGAATATTTACAGTAAATGAGAAACTGTAACCGCGCTTAGACACGAGGTTAGATTACACTTGTGGTAGAAGTCTGCCCGGAACCGCCCGGCATATCCAGCATCCACAAGTGGTAAATGTAACATGAGAAGTCTAAGCGCATAAATAAAACATGTAACAATACTAAGACACGAGGTTAATTCAACTTGTGGAAGAAGTCTGCCCGGAACTGCCCAACAAATCCAGCATCCACAAGTGTAGGCTCAATGTGAGAGGTCTAGTACATATACATATATATATATATATATGTATGTATATGTAAATGGCAGGACTGATAAACATCATTAATTGTAATTAATGGAATTGAATGAAAGATAATTACAACAGTAAAAAGGAATGGAATGAACGGAGAATGATAATAACCTATTATAAATAAATTACATTGAGGAGAATGTTGTATAATAGGTAGACTTGTCCTAGGGACAAGTGAAGATTACAACTTAGATTATAATAAGCTAGTAAGGACATGAGATAACTGGTGACATGAGATAAGTGCCACTTAATTTTAAATTAAGTAATTAGTAAATGGGGGTAAACTGAAACCAATTGTTTGTAGTAAGTAGAGAAAAGAGGGAAGTTTATGAAATGCAAGAAGTTGTACTTAATTATAAATTAAGTAATCTGTAAACTTGGAAGTATGAAATCTGCTAATAAGAATAACATGTTTAGGCTTGTCCTAAGGACAAGTGGAAATTATAACTTAGGTTATAATAAACGATAAAGGGAATAGAATAACTTATGTAAGGGGATAAATTGCACTTAATTGTAAATTAAGTCATTTACAAGAACAAGAATATTAAATCTACGGATGAGGACAACATAAGTTATATTTATGGAAAGGGAAACTTATTAGTGGACCTTAGTTAAGAGAACTAAGTTAATAAGTAAACAATGATAAGTTTTAATGACAATGGAAAATGGAATTATGATTAAATAGGAAAGGGTGAAGCAAACTCAAATGAAATAAGTTATATTTAATCATAAATGATAAGTAACATGTTAAGTAGAAAACATATGAATTGAGATGTACAAAATTAAAGATTAAGTAGGACATGTTTTTGTAACCTTGAATCAAACAAAAATATAAAAGGAATTATGGATTATATAATGTTGGACAACAATCTAGAGAATAACATGTTGTGGGCTTACTAATAAACTTAAATAGACTAAGTTATATGACTGAAATTACTAAGCAAGAGAAATTTGGTAACTTAAATAAGAAGTCAATGTGAATGAGGATAACCAAGTTAAATGGAAACATGGTGAGGTAAAGCAAGCGCGTAAAAGAATGTTTAGACATAGGGTCTAATGACACATTAAAATGAGACGCTTGGACCAGTCCGTACGTTTGAGGGTGAATGACCCTACAGGGTAGACCATCGTGGTGTCATAAGGCACGAGGGGAGCGCACATTCATCTAATTATTCTGTCAGCTTCGAAGGATTGGAAGGGGAAGCATGCGGCTTCCTGAGGTACGTAAGGTGCTCCTGGTAGTCCTCTTTGTGGTGGCATATGTTTAGGCTGTGCTCTCAGAGGTTGGGTCTGCGCGTAACTACCAGGTGCATAGGCCTTGAAAGCAGAAGTAGCTTTGCAGTCAGAATGCTATGACGAGGTGACAATAGGGTGATTCGGCGGTCGCCTCAACGGGGAGGGTCACGACCAATAAGGATAGTAGATCGTCAGATGCCCTCATCGGCAGCTAGTGGGATGCAAAAAGACTAGAGCTAAAACCAATAGACCATTCACCTTTCACTATCGAGGTACGGTGGTTGAGGGAAGATGCCAATTGGATGTTTAGATTGTTTGTTAGGGGCAAGTCATTTAGCTCTTGTAGTCTTTACTAGTTGAGGGGGGCCGGGGTGGGGCCATAGTCACCACGAAAACAGACCCTAGGAATATCTGAATTTAGAGTCTCTTAAAGATAGGCCTGTACAGACATGAAAAAGCTTCAAACCGAGTTCCGTGTTTCTTGTATAGCCCTGCCACGGAACCTGGTGCATAGTATGTGCAGTTAAGGCATCGAATACGATTGGCGATATGTACGTGGGATAGTCTAGAAACATGCAAGTCAACTATGGGTGGTGTATCTTAGACTTGAGGGCATTACTCCGGTATGAAATCTGATTCGATTGACGGTGGCAGTCCGTACGCTTACGTAGAGTAGTAATGATAGATATATGTAGAACGTAACATTGTTATGTAGATATTCGTACGTCACTCGGGAATAGGATGAGGGACTACGTTCATTTCTATGGCATTGCGGTGGAGACTGTGCGAGTGGGGTACCATGGGTTGTACCTCAATATTGAGGGGTAGCTACATATATACTGTATTAGGTTAATCACTGGGAAGTAAATGGGTACGACGTGTGTGTAAGCCTTCAGTGCTGTTAACCCAAGTAACCTAATAAATAAGAAAATGTGATTAAATGGTATATGTAGGATTATCCAAAGTGTATAGTTTAAATCCAGTCACCAGAACTTGTGTTCTGACCTCCTCCTCATAACATACTCGCAGGTTAGATTTGTGGCAGAGACATGATAGCTTTGGATGTTAATTAGCCAGTATTATTAATACGTAAGGCTATATTTTGATTACATTATATTTTATCCATTCTGCTGTGAGATATTTTCTGAGCTCTAATGTGAGGACCCGTAACTTCCCCGGTAAGGAAAGCCCGGATACTTCGAGAACAACACACAAAAGAACGCAGACAGAAGAACATTTCATTGTTAATTACAACAATTCCATCAGAATACAAGAATATACAGAGTACGAATAAATATTACACAACAGATTATCAGAGGTTACAATACATTACATAACAGCGGAAAAATAATACAATACACAACTAGAAGTAATACACGGATACAGAGCTTTCCGAGTATCGTTCCGGCTGTATACCAGGATCCTATGAATATAAATATGCAAAACCAAAATTACTAGCTGCCCGTGCGGAAAATAAAGGCACCCAGAGTTTAGGTTAAAACAATAAACTCCAGGTCAGTCATGTGACTGGTGTGAGAACTAAAACAGTTATTAATCTTTATTTTAAAGTTAGGTAAATCAAGGGACCATGCTGTATAACACGGAACGGGTTTCCTCCCAAGAATACCAGTGCATAAAACAACAGCGCAGTGATAAATAAAGAATAATGAAGCTATTATAAGATCCAGGTCCCATCACAAAATGCAACACAAGCCGGAGGATAGGGTTTTACCTTATAATAGCCAAAGAATGCTTGATACACTAAATTTCATCTTTTATTATTACTATAAGTGTATAGTGTCAAAACAATTTCAATCATAAGTATCAATCCTAGACGGCATGGGTACCATATATCATCTCGCCATACTAGTTCTACAATTAAAACCGCAAAATCACGTATTTGGAAGTTGGAATTCCATCTGTGAACCGAGGCAAGGGATCGTCCTCTACCGAATTTTAGACGCTCTAGCCCGTGTCTCAGGAACAGCCGCAACTGCCCCTTGGATTGTCAGGGTCGGTCCACCGATATGGATTATAATGCCTGAACACTGCGTTTCCCGACACTATGGGGTGTCAATGAGTCAACAAATGCCTTCATCGGCTCCATATAGTCACCGATATATCCGAGGCGCCCCGCAACAGCAACAACCACATAAGCCAAACTCGTCAGGGCGTGTAAAACCACTGACGCCACTTCTAGCTAGAAAGAAACGCATGTCCCCCCTGAGGTCCTTCTCCCGTTTCTGGTTCACAACCAGGGTGTGAGGCTCGCGAATCCACGCTACACAAAGCTATGCCACACAGGCCGTGCTTTGATCTTCAACCACAAGACTCTGCTTTTCAACAGAAGCCTCATTTGCGTCTTAGCATGCCACACAGGCAAACCACTCCATGCAACCGATATCCATCAATCACACAGAATGATATCCACTGTCAGACACACAGTCCATTTACAAGTCCGTTCTGGGTCTGAACGAAACCAGAGGCACCTTGTACCTCGCATATCCATCGATCTCCAAGTACGTCTGGATGATCACTAACTGATTCCCTCCTCTTGGGTGTACGGCCTAATCAAGATCATCAGTAATTATCGAAACGACGTGAAGACCTCCGGTCTTCAACCACCGTCTTCACCTTCGACTTATCGTCGTATTAGTTATTCAGAATGGGATAAACCCGGTCTTTCCGAATAACTTGCGTATATAATAAACAAGTGTTCACAAACACAACATACGCCTCATTCCAATTCATCAATCACTAACCGTAAATTAGCAAGAGAATAATTCCCAAACATTAATCCTGAAGGCCGAAACCAACATCAGATCAATACCCAGGAAACCATTCTTCTTAGCTAACCTACAGTTAGTTTCTAAATTTCACATTCTTAGGGAAAGGTTCCCATTAATTTTATCAAAGGTAAATTCTTTAAAATTTATTCTTTAATCTTCCTTTGAATATCACTTCAAACTAGTCGGGATTAACGAACCACACCGAAGTAATTATTTATTTTATTTCCCAATCCCAACCTATTCATCCCAAGGAGCAAAACTGGTAATACTCCCTATCTAACACGATGGTGTTATCGGTAAAGTTAATTACCATTTCACGTTCAAAGATTTAACTATCGCCTGGAGCAAAACTAGTGATACTCCATCCTCGATCTTTTCAATCTAATTAAAGATTCATTAAAACTCCACTTGGTTTTAATCCTCCTGTCTTTAACTGGGTTAAAGAATCAACGTCTTTTAAAACACGGTTCACGATAAACCCAAAATAACATTCCATTCTATCAACCTTAAACCGTTAAATAGCAAGTGAGCAATTTCCTAAGTATTAACCCCGAAGGCCGAAACCAACATCAGATTAATACCCAAGAAACCATTCAACTTAACTAATCTCCAGTTAGTTCCTGATTTTCTTAACTCAGTTGGGTCTAAGAACATTATTATTGAAGATACCGTTCAAGACAACCCAAAATCACATTCCATTAATTATCGGGTTAAAGAATAAGTGTTATTTAAAACACCATTCACGATAAACCCAAAAATCAATTCAAATTCAAATTCAATTCCAATTAAATACCATTTAATTGGTACACTTCATTAAATCTAAATAAAAGATTTAATATTCTTCTCAACTGGGCTTAAGAACAGTGTTAATGAAGGCACTATTCACGACAAACCCAAATCACATTTGATATTAAATACAAGGCTCTGAATAGAAAATATATCGGCTTATTTTCAATATCAAATTCTACGACCAACAAATATCGTATTGGAAATAACGATATAAATATATCTTTCAAATTTACAGAACAATATCTGTATAATCACGAAATCCAACATCGAAATATTCCAAAGACAATTTCGATTCAAATCCATTCCAATTCAATTATTGGAAATCCTAGTTACTTTTAAAACTATTTCAAATCCGCTTTATTTATTTTAAAAATAAATGGAATTATAATTCTAGTTCAAAACTAGTTCATTTCGATAAAAATCTATTTTTATCCTTCCAAATATGGAAATTTCATACCAATTCTTCACAAATCATTACTTATGATTCTACACAAATTATTACTATTTTTAATAATTTTATCAAGGCCCGTACAGTCGATTTCCATCAACGGCCATCGAACTGCACTTACACCGATCTTTTTCAAATTTGATTTGGACATAATTCCAAATCCAACCGTTAGATTTCAAATCTCTAATATTCGTTAGAAAGCTCTTTTCGATACGAACCCAACGGTTCCTGTTTTAGGAGAATCCGACGGTCCGATCTCCCGCAACGTCAATTCAAAGTCAATGGTCGAAATTCGCGAACTGCCTTAGCGCGGCGCGTTCTATTTAGGCCATTATATTATATATATAATATATACTTCGTCGATTTTCTTTTAAAACGTATTTTATAAATCGTTTTAAATTCGTTTTCAAAACGATTTCAACTTCATATTCAATTTCTAATCAAAATTGAATATTCCTCATCATCGATATACAAATGATAATATTTTCAAAACGTTAAATTTTGAAATCACTTTCTTTTCTATATTTATTATAAAAACGAATATAATCGATATAAATATCGTTTGCGTCAAAATGGCGCATATCTAACCAACACGGCTTTATATATTTCAATAACTTCGTTATTCTATTCAACAAATGAATATTTATTCTATTCAACACATGAATTCATTTTCTAAATTGGAATGAAGCCCAATCAATTACCATGTAACGTTTATTATATGGATTCCATACAACACATGTATATAATAGCAATGATAAATAATCAACCATCATCCAGAGTGCACCACACAACTGCATAAGCACTAAATATAAATAATTAACGCTTACACAGTCTGTCAACCCATCGATTCACATACAACTAAACAATCGGGATTAGTGTACGTCAGATATCATCCCAATACATGTGTTGGGTTTCAAATCAACAAACACAGATTTTATTGGTGCAGTTGGGCGATGTGTAAATTTTTTCGTCCCAATCAATATCAGTCAAATCAGTGTATATAAACAAATCGTCCGTTTTGTTTATAAATATTTATTTTATATACACGTTAAAAATTATGTTTTTAACTATAAAATATTTTCCATTATAAAATATTTTATTTCATTCACCATCACACACTCAAATTTCACAACACAGCAATCAAACAAACAAGTCATCCATGGTCTGTGGACGACGGTTGTCGGGTGCTGCTAAGCACCGTCTGCATCCTAGCATATATTTCAAACTAGAAATAAATTAAAGGTGAGGAGTTCTCACCGACTAGATAAACCAATTCACCGCGACTCCTCGTATGTAGGAAATCTTCACCGTGCTTCCAACTAGATCTGTTTAACACCGTTTGTGTTAAAAATTATATTTCTAACAACGTTACTCCCTATGTAAAGATTATATTTTTAATATCTCTACAATATAAAAATCACATTCTTATCTTCACTTTATATATATAAAAATTGAATTTTTATCTTCAATTCACATATATAAAAATCGAATTTTTATCTTCACTTCATATATATAAAAATCGAATTTTTATCTTCACTTCATATATATAAAAATCGAATTTTTATTATCATACCTATACAAAAACCATATTTTTATTACTCTACCTTAATAAAAATCATATTTTTATTATTTTAAAACTATAAAAATCATATTTTTATTACTCTAGTATATGTATAAATATCACTTCTTTGATTATATAAAAATCACATCTTTCTTTGTTATAAAAATCTAACATTTCTTCGTATAAAAATATAACCTTTCTTTGTACATAAATATCGCCTTTCCCTATATAAAAATATCGCCATTCTCTACATAAAAATATCGCCTTTCTCTATATAAAAATCGAAACTTTCTCTATATAAAAATCAAACCTTTCACTTACGTAAAAAAATCGAACCTTTCACTTATGTAAAAATCGAACCTTTCACTTATGTAAAAATTGAACCTTTCACTTATGTAAAAATCATTTCTTCACGTTATTAAAAATCTAAATTTTACCTAAGGAAAAATCTAGTCTTTAGTTAATAAAAATATAATCTTTCTTGTTAACAAAAAATCAAATCTCTGTCCAACTAAAAATCTAAACTTTTAAAATAAAAAATCAGTTTTAATGTAGGAGTCAAAATCAGTTTTAACGTATAAATCAAAATCAGTTTTAATGTAAAAATCGAAATCATAGAAGCTCACCGTGTTCATTGGAGGAGGGGGGCGTTTGCTCGCTGCGTTGGAGGTGGAGGGAGGCCGCACGGGGTCTGGTGGCGCTCAGTTGGGTGGTTGCGTGGGTAGGAGGCCGGAGCGGTGGGATTGGGTGGAAATGGGTTGGGGGGATGCGGTTTTCAGAAGGGAGAAGAGGAGGTCGCGCGAGGGGGATGCAGAGCTTGGGGGAGGGGGGTCCAGCGGCGGCCACCCGGAAGGCGGCGACGATCAAGGGCTTCTGCGTTTTTTTTCTTTCTTTTTTCATTTGCATTCTGAATGGGTAAGGGAGGAAGGGAAAAGAAAGAAGGGGGTCCTATATGTAAATATATATATTTTATTATATTATTAATTTCAAACAGTACCTTTTTATTTTGAACTCAAAATTAAACCCACCGACTGTCGTCCCTAGCTAATTACCCTCATTCTAACACAATGGGATATGTAGCGTAAGCTAATTCGATCGTTTCGATCAGTTTTTGTCAAAATCAAAATTTAACTCTATATGTTGAATGTGAACGCGCATTTCAATTTACTGGGGTCACATACAAACTCTAAAAATTCCCAAAAAAAATTTCTAGCTTCGTATTGATGGTATGGTCCTAACAAAACTAATTTCGTCTAATTCTGAGACCGTTTGAAAAATGGCCATTTTCCAGTTGATTAAAATCAACTGAAACGGGTCAAACACGTTTTCCTTTGCCACGCTCACATATTGATTCAAAAAATTACGAATTTTGGAATCTAGCAATATCTTGACATTGCAGATCCAACAAAAGTGGTTTCGTCAAAAACTGAGGTCGTTTGCAAAATTTCCATTTTTAAGGGCCGAAATTCCATAGCAACTATTCTGAATTTTCAACTAGACATAACTTTTTATTTCCGCTATGAAATGTTGATTTTTCGGATTCGTTGGAAAGATATTCTCAATTAGATTCAAATATTTTTGGTTTCGCTAAATTCCGGTTTATTTTGCACCCGGTACACACATTTGAACTTTGAAATCGAATTATCGAACTACCGCGCCATTTTCAATTCCTTTTATAATTTAAAATAAATATTTATATTCTAACGACGATTCAAATAAATATATACATTCGAATTCAATTCAAAATAAATTTCTCGTCGTTAATATTTAAAATAATTCATTTTAAATAATCAAAATTCATTAAAATTGCCAAAATAAAAATTTTAAATTGGCTCAGAATTACCGGGTTATTACAATCTCCCGCACTTAAAACTTTTGGTCCCCGAAAAGGAACAAAGCCGAGAGTTGTTTAACAAATCAACTCAACTTCCAATATTTTCATTACGGCTTAAGTTATTCAACTTTTCAGTTTCTAAGAACTTTTCAAATTTTTCAAAAATTTGGCTAACACCCTAAATTTTCGAAAAAATTCGCCATAACCTCCCTTGCACCGGGGACTTCGGGATATTTCATATAGCCTCCCATGGCCTTCTTCAATCCAAAAGAAAAAGAAAAAGCCAAGAGGCTAGCCAATCGGCTCATAAAATCATCCAAACCCAAAGAAATACAATAAACATGTACCTATTTGTCGGGCAAACAATTTTATTCCTCTTCTCTAGCCTCCTTGCAATGACCTGTTCAATAGATATACATGTATATGCATGCATTTGTAATCATTTTTTAATACAGTTCAATATTCGGTTCAATTTGGCCTAAATGGTTAAAAATATCAAACCAATAAACAAACTACACAACCATTAATCAATTAGTTGATTAGCTTTTCAAATTCATAATTTTGATATATATACAAAAAATCATGTTTTTGATGCCAAATCACCACAATAGCCCTATCTAGTTTTGGTTCTCACACCAGTCTATGGAAATATATAGAAATCTCACTTTCGAAACTCGAACATACACTACTGATGCTATATAGTCATCAGTAGAATTATCTTCGGGCGACTAGAGTGTGATTCTATATCTATCTAGTATATTAAAACTTCGAATATACGTTCATGATGCGTATATGCAAAATCTTTATATACTCGATTGTCCAAATTCAATACAAATAAAATATTCAAATACGTACAAAATGGTTTAAATTTTCAAAACAATATTGTTTTCATTTGAAAAATATACTCTTTACACTCGTTCTAGGATACTACTGATCCCATCTCTAACGAGTTATTCTTACTGGATATTACAAATCCAATCTCTGATGAATTCTTTCGTTCGGTTCTAATGTGTCTTGTTCTCGAGCTCTGTAAACCAAAGCTCTGATACCAACTGTGAGGACCCGTAACTTCCCCGGTAAGGAAAGCCCGGATACTTCGAGGACAACACACAAAAGAACGCAGACAGAAGAACATTTCATTGTTAATTACAACAATTCCATCAGAATACAAGAATATACAGAGTACAAATAAATATTACACAACAGATTATCAGACGTTACAATAAATTACATAGTAGCGGAAAAATAGTACAATACACAACTAGAAGTAATACACGGATACAGAGCTTTCCGAGTATCGTTCCAGCTATAAACTAGGATCCTATGAATATAAATCTGCAAAACCAAAACTACTAGCTGCCCGTGCGGAAAATAAAGGCACCCAGAGTTTAGGTTAAAACAATAAACTCCAGGTCAGTCATGTGACTGGTGTGAGAACTAAAACAGTTATTAATCTTTATTTTAAAGTTAGGTAAATCAAGGGACCACGCCGTATAACACAGAACGGGTTTCCTCCCAAGAATACCAGTGCATAAAACAACAACGCAATGCTAAATAAAGAACAATGAAGCTATTATAAGACCCAGGTACCATCACACAATGCAACACAAGCCGGAGGATAGAGTTTTACCTTATAATAGCCAAAGAATGCTTGATACGCTAAATTTCATCTTTTATTATTACTATATGTGTATAGTGTCAAAACAATTTCAATCATAAGTATCAATCCTAGACGACATGGGTACCATATATCATGTCGACATACTAGTTCTACAATTAAAAGCGCAAAATCACGTATTTGGAAGTTGGAATTCCATCTGTGAACCGAGGCAAGGGATCGTCCTCTACCGAATTCGAGACGCTCTAGCCCGTGTCTCAGGAACAGCCGCAACTGCCCCTTGGATTGTCAGGGCCGGTCTACCGATGTGGATTATAATGCCCGAACATTGCGTTTCCCCACCCTATGGGGTGTCAATGAGTCAACAAATGACTCCATCGGCTCCACATAGTCACCGATATATCTGAGGCGCCTCGCAACAGCAACAACCACATAAGTCAAACTCGTCAGGGCGTGTAAAACCACTGAAGCCACTTCTAGCTAGAAAGAAACGCATGTCCCCCCAGAGGTCCTTCTCCCGTTTCTGGTTAACAACCGGGGTGTGAGGCTCGCGAATCCACGCTACACAAAGCTATGCTACACTGGCCGTGCTTTGATCTTCAACCAAAGACTCTGCTTTTCAATAGAAGCCTTGATCATTTGCATCTTAGCATGCCATACAGGCAAACCACTCTATGCAACCAATATCCATCAATCACACAGAATGATATCCAATGTCAGACACACAGTCCATTTACAAGTCCGTTCTGGGTCTGAACGAAACCGGAGGCACCTTGTACCTCGCATATCCATCGATCTCCAAGTACGTCGGGACGACCACTAACTGATTCCCTCCTCTTAGGTGTACAGCCCAATCAAGATCATCAGTAATTATCCAAACGACGTGAAGACCTCCGGTCTTCAACCACCGTATTCACCTTCGACTTATCGTCGTATCAGTTATTCAGAATGGGATAAACCCGGTCTTTCCGAATAACTCGCGTATATAATAAAAAAGTGTTCACAAACACAACATACGCCTCATTCCAATTCATCAATCACTAACCGTAAATTAGCAAGAGAATAATTCCCCAAACATTAATCATGAAGGCTGAAACCAACATCAGATCAATACCCAGGAAACTATTCTTCTTTGCTAACCTACAGTTAGTTTCTAAATTTCACATTCTTAGGGAAAGGTTCCCATTAATTTTATCAAAGGTAAATTCTTTAAAATTTATTCTTTAATCTTCCTTTGAATATCACTTCAAACTAGTCGGGATTAACGAACCACGCTGAAGTAATTATTTATTTTATTTCCCAATCCCAACCTATTCATCCCAAGGAGCAAAACTGGTAATACTCCCTATCTAACACCACGGTGTTATCGGTAAAGTTAATTACCATTTCACGTTCAAATCTAATTAAAGATTTAACTATCGCCTGGAGCAAAACTGGTGATACTCCATCCTCGATCTTTTCAATCTAATTAAAGATTCATTAAAACTCCACTTGGTTTTAATCTTCCTGTCTTTAATTGGATTAAAGAATCAATGTCTTTTAAAACACGGTTCGTGATAAACCCAAAATCACATTCCATTCTATCAGCCTTTAACCGTAAAATAGCAAGTGAGCAATTCCCTAAGTATTAACCCCGAAGGCCGAAACCAACATCAGATCAATACCCAAAAAACCATTCAACTTAACTAATCTCCAGTTAGTTTCTGATTTTCTTAACTCAGTTGGGTCTTAGAACAGTATTATTGAAGATACCGTTCACGACAACCCAAAATCACATTCCATTAATTATCGGGTTAAAGAACAAGTGTTATTTAAAACACCGTTCACGATAAACCCAAAAATCAATTCAAATTCAATTCCAATTAAATACCATTTAATTGGTACACTTCATTAAATCTAAATCAAAAGATTTAATCTTCTTCTCAACTGGGTTTAAGAACAGTGTTAATGAAGACACTATTCACGACAAACCCAAATCACATTTGATATTAAATACGAGGCTCTGAATAGAAAATATATCGGCTTATTTTCAATATCAAATTCTACGACCAACAAATATCGTATTGGAAATAACGATATAAATATATCTTTCAAATTTTCAGAACAACATTTGTATAATCACGAAATCCAACATTGAAATATTCCAAAGACAATTTCGATTCAAATCCATTCCAATTCAATTATTGGAATTCCTGGTTACTTTTAAAACCATTTCAAATCCTCTTTATTTATTTTAAAAATAAATGGAATTATAATTCTAGTTCAAAACTAGTTCATTTCGATAAAAATCTATTTTTATCCTTTCAAATATGGAAATTTTCATCCTAATTCTTCACAAATCATTTCTTATGATTTTACACAAATTATTACTATTTTTAATAATTTTATCAAGGCCCGTACAGTCGATTTCCATCAACGGCCATCGAACTGCACTTACAGCGACCTTTTCCAAATTTGATTTGGACATAATTCCAAATCCAACCATTAGATTTAAAATCTCTAATATTCGTTAGAAAGCTCTTTTCGATATGAACCCAACGGTTCGGTTTTAGGAGAATCCGACGGTCGGATCTCCCGCAACGTCAATTCAAAGTCAATGGTCGAAATTCGCGAACTACCGCAGCGCATTCTATTCAGGCCATTATATTATATATATAATATATATAATATGTATTTCGTCGATTTCCTTTTAAAACGTATTTTATAAATCGTTTTAAATTCGTTTTCAAAACGATTTCAACTTCATATTCAATTTCTAATCAAAATTGAATATTCCACATCATCGATATACAAATGATAATATTTTCAAAACGTTAAATTTTGAAATCACTTTCTTTTCTATATTCATTATAAAAACGAATATAATCGAAAACCGAGGTCATTTGCAAAATTTCCATTTTTAAGGGCCGAAATTCCATAGCGACTATTCTGAATTTTCAACTTGACATAACTTTTTATTCCCGCTATGAAATTTTGATTTTTCGTATTCGTTGGAAAGATATTCTCAATTAGATTCAAATATTTTTGGTTTCGCTAAATTCCAGTTTATTTTGCACCCGGTACATTCATTTGAACTTTGAAATCGAATTATCGAACTACCGCGCCATTTTCAATTCCTTTTATAATTTAAAATAAATATTTATATTCTAATGATGTTTCAAATAAATATATACGTTTGAATTCTATTCAAAATAAATTTCTCGTCGTTAATATTTAAAATAATTCATTTAAAATAATCAAAATTCATTAAAATTGCCAAAATAAAATTTTCAAATTGGCTCAGAATTTCCGGGTTATTACATCTAACATGTTTTATGTCTCTGTCTTTTCTGCAGGTGTAACGACCCGGATTTTCGGCGACTTTGGTTATCGACATAAACACGATGTCGATAACCAAAACATCGAAAAATCCTGGTAATTAGTGAAAGAAATTAGAGGGTGAGGAAAGATAAGATAGAAACTTAGAATAGAAGAAGAAGAAGAACACAACATCAGAGTATCACGAATCTCACAGCGGAACGAATAAATATATTTCATAACATAACTTTGAAGTACAAACTTGGTACTTGAATATACATATCATTATCAGAGTACAGCACTTACAACACAGCGGAAATAACTATAGCTATACGATCCTGAAGCCTCCTGCTCCAGCTCTTCCAGTATATCTGTAAATCCCAACTACTTGACTGCCCATACAAATTTAGGCACCCAAAAGTTTAGGGGAAACAACAAAATAAACTCCGGGTCAGTCATGGGACTGGTATGAGTAAAACAGTTTAAAAACAGTTGAACAAGTAAATGATATCTCATAAGACCACGCCGCATAACGGAACGGGTTTTTCCCTTATGAGAATCCAAAATATCTTTATATCAAAAACCTTTTGATATTATAATAATGTCTATCAACCACAGTATATATATAATCATCTAGCAGAAACGCTTTCATCTCACGTTCTACATATATAGTATACAATCAAAACCGCAAGCACGTATTGGGTAATGGATTTCCAACTATGACAAGGTATGGAATCACCTTTCGCTCGTGTACCTCTAGAGAGGAATACACTGGGTTCAACAAGAACATCTTGCAACCCGGCCACACATGACCGACCACTCATTTCGCTTGAGTGTATCGAATGTATATCACCAACAGTTGGGATCAGCAACCGTTTCCCGAATGGGACAGCATCAACAATAGATTTTTAGAAATGAATGAAACTCTAGATCAGGTGATTATACAACCTACTTCGGTGCGACCGACTTAGCCATGCTGCCTGCCCGATTTCTGTCATTTACCGATTTGATGAGGCTAGAAGCTACGCTTTAACATCACATCAGATTCACTTTGAATGCCACATCGTCAAATCCATCCAATCACCGATTGACGTCTACAACAATACATTATGTGTTAGCTAAAAGAAGTTTCCTCCTCCGCTTCCACTCTTGGTACGGTTGGAGGAATCAATATACGTGATCGTCTGGAAATACTCTGTCAGACATCCCTCCATACAAGTCATCCAGGAACAGGATGAACCGAAGGCACTATTCTGTAAACAGGATAGCCCTTGCATAACTCCGTCTTCAATTTCCTTTGGCATATATGATTCGCAATGCTTATGCCAATACAGAGTGGTTCTTTGGATAATAATCCAACCGGTCTCTCCATATTAACAACGTTAAAATGGTCAAAACTTCGATAGTCTGTGATTTAACTATCGAATAAAAACAAGTGTGCAAACAACGATATTATTCCCAAATGGAAATTATATCCATCAAACATCATTTAACATTTATATCCTTATTTCATAAATCTACTTATCTCCTGTTTCCCTATATTCAATATTTCTTATTTTCTACATTTAGAAAATATACGTTATTAACAATGGAAAACATTTCCATTTCTTGTCTTCTTTATTAGAAAACATTTCTGGTTTCTTGTTTGGAAAACATTTCCAAAGCTTCTTCATTGGACTTAGACAGATGTTTAGTCAAACCATCGCGATGCCAACTCAAACAATTTCCTTTACTGCCGAACCTTAACTATTCCTTAGTTAAAAACGAAGCCAATCAAGTTGGGGTAGAACTACCTCTCAGACCTTAACTGAACAACATTTCTAACTTTGAAATAGACAAAGTTCACTTTATATCCCTTTACTAACTTCCTTACTTAACTCTCGTTCGAATAAATATATTCGATTGACTCTTTTTACTTTCTTCGAATAAACTATATTCGATTAACTCATTTGCTTCTATTCGAATAACTATATTCGATTAACTCTATTTGCTTCTATTCGAATAACTATATTCGATTAACTCTATTTGCTTTAATTCGAATAACTATATTCGATTAACTCTTTCGATTAACTCATTTGCTTTAACACTAATCGATTAAACTAACATCGATTAACTTCTTTTTAACTTTATTCTCTAATCGATTAACTAACATTGATTAACTTCTTTTTAACTTTAACACTAATCGATTAACTAACATCGATTAACTTCTTTTTAACTTTAACACTAATCGATTAACTAACATCGATTAACTTCTTTTTAACTTTATTCTCTAATCGATTAACTAACATCGATTAACTTCTTTTACTTTATTCTCTAATCGATTAACTAACATCGATTAACTTCTTTTTAACTTTATTCTCTAATCGATTAACTAATATCGATTAACTTCTTTTAATAAACTACGTTTTCCGTTACAACTATTTCCTTTTTATAACGTTTACTTACCGTTACAAATATTTCCTATTTATAACTTCTATTTACCGTTACAAATATTTCCTATTTAACTTCTATTTACTGTTACAAATATTTCCTATTTAACTTCTATTTACCGTTACAAATATTTCCTATTTATAACTTCTATTTATCTTCTAAATAAATATTCCTTTTACTTTTTCTGTTTATTTTCTAAATAAATATCCCTTTTATAAAACCGTGTTCGTTTTATAAATAATTCCTTTTATAAAATCCTGTGATTTTATAAAATTCCTTTATTTCAATATACATTGAAATACTTCTTTTTTTTTTCATCCCAGGGTTTCTTATGATATTTAAGATATCGAATAACAATGATCAATATCATTCCAACACCCATAATCCATAACAGATTATATAACACATCATATATCACAATATATGAAAACAGTAAAATAAATGTTGAGGAATCCAGTCGGATTCCTCCAACCTGTTTCCCTGCATCACAGATGTTAAACAATATAGATAACATCACTTTTCAGTTCTATATGATATATTCTGTTAAACAGAATCAATATAGAAAATTTAACTAACTGACTAGCAGTTCAATCAAACAGTCAACATACAGTAAATCAACCAATATCTAACAGTTCTAAAAATACAACATGAAATTATAAACTGTTCCGAGTTAGTGAGATTTACTCACATTGGCGCGTTAACCGTTAAATAACGGTTTGCGTTATTTGATTCAGTCGGACAATTTATTTCGCCATAAATTGTAACGAGCTCCGATGGACTTCCAGTCAGTTCCATCGTGTAGTGTCCGTCCATACGATCCCAACGCAACCTACGGTTCGTCAATCTGATATCGTATGTAGAAGATATGTACTATACAAGTTAATACACTATTTTAAACTTTGAAATAAAAACTCGATTATTTAAATGGGCTTAACTTAAAATCTCCGTCCCATTCACAAACAAATCCAACCCGCTCCCTTATATCCACGTCTTCCCCAAATCCACCGAACAAGCTCCAGACTTCCACGCTTCTCCTCCATTCCACAGCCATTAACCGAACTTTGCTCCACCACACTTCCTTCATCTCCCCATTACAGTCCAAACCGACTACATCGATGGATTCACCACCCGAAGAACTTCGCAACCAACTCCTAGAACCCAAGCTCGAACCCCACTCGTAGGTCGCGACTCCGTGGACTTCACGGACAAAACCTCACATGACATCGACACTTTCAACATCGAACTCCACATAAAAACCCACAACCGAATCTCCTCCCTTAAACAAACACTGCGCTACCCTTTTAATCGCCAACAAATGACTACACTTACCACAAGTCGAAGCCCTAGTTTTAACTGTACAAGTCTCGCCCTTCAGGAATCAGCATCGCACTGTACACAACTGCCAAAATCTTGAAGCACTCCATTATAGGATGCTAAAAATGAGTACCTTTATTTAAAGAATTTTATTGGATTTGTATTTGATTTTAGAACTTTGGTCGGTTTCATATTTTTAGCTGGAGAAATAATTTGGTGGAGGCGTGACTTCCGTTGACCAAAGGAGAATAGAATCAGGGTTATGCAAATGATGGTATTATATAGGGTTCATATATGTATTCGTGGAGAAGCTTGTTAACACCAGTGTATCTGGTGGTATACTCAGCCCCACGATAGGTGATAATTTAGGAGAAAATATATGCCTTTACATCCTTTATTTTGCACTACTCTATTAAATGTTGTCTGCCATTCTCTCGATTCATGAGTTCTACACTTTAGACCTAGTCTCATTTTGTTTTACAATCAATAGGCCCATAGGGCCATGTGAGTAACGTTTTGAGCTGGTCTCACAAACAAACTATAGTTTTGTTTACTAATATATGGAGAAAACATACTTGGAGTATCATTAAGAAGGAATCGCTTGCCTTGAAAGCCAAGAATATAACCATATAACAATTTGTTGACCCTACTTTAGCGATCGTTCACCACATAATGTTGCTATGAACCACATTCGATTACCACGAACTTTATTTATTTACCGACTGCTATGGACAAAAATAAAAATACGTATGCGTAGAGAAATGGCCCACGATCCCAAAAATATAATAATAACGGTAGATTAACTCATATTGTGGAACCCCAAAATGTTGATTACAGGGTGCAAAATACTCCAAATAAAAAGTTGCTTATTTAATTAATTAAACATTACAATAAAATTATAAAAATTAAATTATCGTTATGTCTCAAAAGAACCTTGTCTAAATTCAAACCCGATATTCAAATATTTTTAAATAACCGTTATGGCCACGAACGATTATACTGCTGTTTTTCTGAATATTTGATTTGGACATAAATCAAAATCTACACGATGAAATCCCGATTTTTCTCTTCCACTAGAAAAATATACTCCACCAGCTCCACACATTTCTTGTTTCACAGAAATCCGGCTTTAAACGAATCCTGTACATTCAGTTGAAGTTCAAATTGCCTAATTACGAACTACAACGCCATTTCAAGCTCTATTTTAATTATAATATAATTATACGTTCAAACTATCGTTCAAATAATATATTCGTTATTCTACTCAAATTCTAAACTGAATAAAATATCACAGATGATCCAGTTCACATCATATCGCCATTTCAACCAATTCTGATTATTTCAGAATTAAATATATTATTTTAAATTATTATTTTAATTAAGTATTCACCATTATTTAATTCCACGACCATTAAATTCTTTAAACCACCATTGATATAATTAAATAAATTAATCATAATACCCCTGCCAATGCGGGTCATTACAGCAGGATACCAGAGCAAACCAACGCGAGTTTAGATAGATTAGAATTTTGAAAAAATCGGTCTGTCGGAATTCGGGTTGTTACAAATTCCAAATTTAAAAGGATTTAAAATAAAAAAATATAAGAAATGATCACGGAGGAGAATTCGAAAATGAAATATTTGATCAATATTGTAAGAAAAAGGGTATTTTTCATAATTTTTCGTTCCCTAGTCCACAACAAAATGGAGTTATAGAACAAAAAAACAGAACTTCATAGGAATGTGCCAGAAGGTCATCAAACAGAAGCATGTTACCAAAATAATTTTTGGGTGGATGTTGTTCGAACAGCCTGTTATGTTTTGAATCGTATTTCTATCCAGCCATTTACGAAAAATACTCCATATGTTAGCCTACTTTGTAAACTAGGCTACACAAAGTCAAAAAGTTAGAAGATCAAGTAGACAAAAGACACTCTGTTATGCATCCGGTTCGGATCAGAATTACAGGAGTAGAAACAAAAACAAGACAAAGGAGGAAGGAAAGTATTCGGATCGGATCAGAGGTAGTAGGGCCGATCCGAACCCTATCTGCTAGCCTATCCGATCTGAACCCAGTGCATCCTGCTACTCTGCTCCACGATATCCTGGATATTCGGGGCAGTTACACCCACTTTCTACCCACGATGGCCACTAACTAGATGTGTTGTCCTCGCCAGAACTCACCCGATCCCGAAAGTGACGGGATGGAAACCACGTATACCCGATCCGATCCGGATCCAGGAGGAATTCTCACCTATAAATACCCCATCAAGAGGCATTTAGAAGGATCTTTTGGCACTCTAAGAGTTTGAGTATCTTTGAGAACCGAATTCCAGCACTCCCAAACAATCCAAATCATCATTCAAAGTGTATTTGAGATAATTGAGTGGATGTACATGAAAAATGAGTGAAATTGAGTGAATATCTTATTGTATTTTCATCTACATCATCAAGCAAAGTGATATAAAGTGGACGTAGGCTCTTTAACGCCGAACCGCTATAAATCCTGTGTCTCTTTTCTGTTTTTGATCTCATTTTATTGTAATTTTAGTCAATTTGGGTGTTAGAACCACTTTTTGGTCTAACATTTTGGTGCTTTCACTGAGAACAATTTGAATTCTCTGTTTTTCTGGATTATCGTTCTACTTTTTGGACCGTTGAGTTCAAAGAAGTTAATCCCTAATTTCCGACGCTTTTAAATACTTGTTGGTTGATTGTTGAAGAATTATGGCCAAAGGAAAAGGCAAGGAAGTTCAAACCAGTCGAGGGAACGAAGTTGGTGAAGATCAGCAAAACCTAGTCGTGACGAGGTCTCGTGGGCAAAGCTCGGGAGCGGATCGGACTGGTTCAGGAAATCCGAACCGAACGCAGAGGGAGAGCTCCGATCCGAACCGAGTAGAAGATGTTAAAGAGGTGCGCTCCCCCAATCCGAAACGATCCGGCCAGGTCACTTTCTCCGATCCGATCCGACTCTAGGTGATGCTGGAACCTCTACTCGAGCCCCTCCAAATGCTCCGACTCCAGCCACCAGGACCAATGACCAGATTAATCCATCTGCGCCTGTCACCTAAGGAGATTTTTCGCGCCTTCTCGTCATGCTTGAGAGCACTAGGGAGGCTATGAGAATCCCCGAGCGCACCAACCTTATGATGCAAGAGAATATGAGAATCATGAGTAGGGAAATTGGCGAGCTTCGCAGGTAGAGAACCCCTTCCCCAATCCATCACACTGCAATGGATTAATCTTCTTCTTCTGAGGAAGAACGGCCTCGTGAAAGAAGGCTGCTCGAACGACCTCAGAATTTGGAACAAATGACTTTCGGATCTCTGGGATCCTGCGAAGACGCTGCACGCATGCTAGGTACCGATGACCAGAGTTTGAGAGAGCCTATGCTATTACCAATGCGAGGATCCCATGTTCTGCCTAGAGATCCCAACCTTACCAACCCCACTCAGGGACAAATGCTTCAGCCCCTTCCTCCCGAAATCGATCGAGAACGTAGGGAGAAAAACAGAGCAGAAGCCGCTAGAAGAAGGAGATTGTCCCCGAATCAGGAGCCTAGAGGAAACCCGAACATCAGAGCCAGGGAGGCTGAACGGCCCTTGACCAATGCTGATGTATGGGCCATGGTACGCCAGATCATGTCTGAGAGTCGAAATTACACCAATGAAGATTATGGTATTGAGCGAAGCCATACTCCCTTTACTGATGGCATTCTTGACTTTCAGTTCCCCCGACGTTTTAATTTTCCGCAGATGGACAGATGTAACGGGAGAACTGACCCGGGACAACATCTGATGCGATACGCATGGCTTATGAATGCTGCAGCTGCTCCTGACGCTGTGAAGTGTAAAGCTTTCCCGATTTACTTAGAAGACATAGCAATACTATGGTTTACCCGACTTCCTCCTTGATCGATATCGAATTTCAAAGAACTAAGTGAACGTTTTATGAATCAATTCCGACTTCACGCCCGAAAGTCTAAGACTATTATCGAATTGTCAAGAATTAAGCAAGCGGCGGGTGAGTACTTGAAGTCGTATCTAGACCATTTCAATTTAGCTGTAACAGAAGTCAGCGACCCTCATGAGCCTACCATCTTGATGGCCTTAATGGAGGGAGTTGATCCTGATTCAGAGTTTGGAGATTATCTTTCTGGGAAGCCGCCTCCCACAAGAGAGTTGTTTTATGAGAAGGCCAATATTCAGTTAAGACAGGAGGAAGCAAGGGCAAACAGAAAAAGGAAGTCCGGAGCGGCCTCAAAAGAAGCTGTTCAGAGTAATGTTACTGTAAAGCAGTTTGGAGAAAGCTCTGGGAAAGTCGAAGTGAATGTTGGAAACAAGAATGGAAACAATAATAATGGAAACGGGGGCAACAACAACTGTAATGCGAATGGTGATAGGAGAAACAGGAACCGAGGAAGTAATTCTGACAAAAGACCCCGGTTCCAGACCTTTGAAAATTATTCACCGTTGAATGACACTTTGGAGAACATTTATTTGGACACGTACAATGTTTTGCAATACAAAAAAACGCCGCCGCGAGATTCGACAGAAAAAGAAATTGCTACCGGAAAATTTTGTTTATTTCACGAAACCCACAGACATTCAACGAACGAATGTCGACACTTGAGAGATGTGGTTGAGAAGTTGTTGCGTGAAGGTTAGTTGGATGAGTATAAGGCCGCCCTGAGGGACAAGGGGCAAGGAGGACAGGCCCCAAACCAGAATCAGTCTGCCCCCAAGCCTACAGCGCAACAAAAAGACAAAGGGATTGCCATTAACACCGTAGTAGTTGGAATCCATCCAGCTATCCATAGTTTCAGAGCAATGGACCAATACGTTAATGCAGTTAAGCACATAGATGTGGACGAGTGCAGTGATTTGGAAGATATCACCCCTGTGAAACAGTAGAGGACAATGTTCGCTGATGTGGTGTTCCGTAGCAGAGACGACACCGGAATCCAATCACCAACCGAAGATCCGTTGGTTATTACCACTACTATTGGGCCGGCACTGGTTCATAAGGTACTAGTGGACAATGGAAGCTCTGTCAACATTTTGTTTAAGAAGTTGTTTGAACAAATGAGACTCGAGTCTGGAGATTTGAAGTCATGTGAAGGTTGGATCCGAGGCTTCAATGGGGCATCGACGGCTCTAATGAGGTATATAGAATTACCCATAACATTGGGACAAGGGGATCGTCGAAGAGTATGAATGCTTCAGTTCGTAGTGCTAGATATAGACTCGCCCTACAACGCATTTTTAGGAAGGCATGCCCTTGCAGAGTTCAGGGCTTGTATTGCACCATGGTGCTTATTGCTAAAGTTCCCAACTGAAGAGAACAGGAGTATTGAGGGGAGACCAAGTCTCCGGACGAGCTTGTTATATTGCTGAATTAAAGATGCTGATGAAGGGACTCAACATTGAGACTAAAAGTACCTCACCTCCTCCAAGGGAGGGTTCGGCGTAGCAATTAGAGGGATCAGCCCCGAAGGAGTTTCCCAAGGGAATGCCTGAAGACCTGGATCCCAGAGAAGATGAGGAACCTGAGGATAGAAAAGCAACTCCTAACGAAACGACAGTGGATGTACCCATTGATGAAGCTGATCCAGCAAAAGTTTTAAAGATTGGATCCCAGTTGGATTCGCACCGAGCCAAAGAACTGGCTAACTTTCTGAAGGCAAACCTGGATGTGTTTGCCTAGACCCACGCTGACATGTGTGGGATATCACCATCCATCATGAGTCATTTGCTGAGTATAAACCCAAAACACCCACCTATAAAGCAAAAGAGACGTATGTTGGGCCCAGAGAGGTCGGCAGCTCTGAAAGAGAAAGTGGAGAAGCTGAAAGAGAACGGATTTATTAGAGATTCGACATATCACGACTGGATATCGAATCCCATTTTGGTAAAGAAGTCAAACGGAAAGTGGTGGACGTGTATTGATTTTTCAGACTTGAACAAAGCCTGCCCGAAAGATAGCTTCCCACTCCCCAGAATAGACCAGCTGGTGGACTCGACAGCGAGACATGAACTTCTTTATTTTATGGACGCATATTCCGGATACAACCAGATTCCCATGCATGTGCCCGATCAAGAGCACACGAGCTTCATTACAAATTTGGGGTTGTACTGCTATGTGGTCATGCCTTTCGGATTGAAAAATGCTGGAGCTACCTACCAACGCTTGGTGAACAGGATCTTTTATAACCAAATAGGGAAGACTATGGAGGTTTATGTGGACGATATGCTTGTCAAATCGAGACAGTCCTCTAGCCATGCGCAAGACTTGGCAGAGATGTTCGGTATCCTGCGAAAGTATTGGATGAAGCTTAATCCTTTGAAGTGCTCGTTTGGGGTGGCATCTGGAAAGTTTCTAGGTTTCAACGTGAGCTCTCGAGGAAATGAAATTAATCCCAGCCAAATAGCAGCGATAAGGAACATTGAGGAACCACGAAGAATCAAAGATGTCCAAAGTCTTGCAGGGAAAGTAGCTGCGTTGAGTAAATTTATCTCCAAAGCAATAGAAAAATGCGTCCCGTTTTTTGACTTAATAAAAAGGGGAAAGAAAAATTTTGAATGGACTCCGGACTGTGTTGAGGCCTTTCAAAATCTATTGGACTTACTAGAGAGACCACCGATTTTGTCAAAGCCAGTTTATCATGAAGAGCTATTTGTCTATCTAGCAGTATCGGCTCACGCCGTTAGCACCGCTTTGGTCCGGGAAGAAGACAAGGTGCAAAGGCTGGTATATTACGTAAGTAAGAAATTGGCAGCTGTAGAACGTAACTACCCAAGGATTGAGAAGCTTGCTTGCAGCCTTCTGATCGCCTCCTGAAAACTTCGCCATTATTTTCAAGCTCACCCAATAACCATATACACTGATCAGCCTCTGAGACAGGTGTTGCAAAGACCCGAAGCATCAGGACGGTTGATCAAGTGGAATATTGAATTAAGTCAGTTTGATTTAAACTTTCAGTCGCAGAGATCGATCAGGGGGCAAGCTCTAGCTGACTTTATAGCAGAGTTCACAATTCCGGAGGAAGAGACGATTGATAACAAGGTGGTCAAATCAGAGGAGGAATTAAAATTAGATCCATGGAAGTTGTACACAGACGGAGCCAAGAACGACCGAAGGTCTGGAGCTGGAGTCGTCTTAGTTACTCCTAAAGGACGATCTTTATATTATGCTCTGCGACTAGAATTTTCAGCGACCAATAATGACTCTGAATATGAAGCCCTGACTGCCGGGCTGAAACTTGCTAAGGAATTCGGAATAAAGGCATTGGATATATTATGCGATTCCAAAATAGTCGTCTGCCAAGTGCGAAAGGAGTTTGTGGCCCGGGGACCTCGACTTATTACCTATCTCGGAAAAGTGGAGGAGATATTGAGCAACTTGGAACGGTATAACATAATGCATATCCCAAGAGCTGAAAACCAAAAGGCAGACCGGCTAGCGAAGCTGGCTAGTTCCGACAATCCGGAGGAAACCGAAATGGTTCCAATTGAGACGTTGGGATCGCCAAGCTTTGAGTTAATGGAAATTGAATTAGCTTTCGAAGCAGAACCGGAGAGGGAGTCGTGGATGACCCCAATCAAGAATTTCCTTAGAAATGGAGTGCTCCCGCCAAAGAAGAGTGAGAGGCGAGCCATAGTTCGCAAAGCTACCAGATACATTCTTCAAGATGATACCCTTTATCGACAAGGATTTTCTATGCCCCTGTTACGATGTATAGCGCACGACGACATCAAGCGTGTACTAAGGGAAGTACACGAAGGTGAGTGTGGAGATCATACGGGGGGTCAGACTTTAGCAAAAAAGGTATTGCGGTATGGGTATTTCTGGCCCACTATTAATAAAGATGCAGCTGATTACTCACGACGCTGCGACAAATGCCAGAGGTTCGCCAAGATCCCCAGAGCACCACCGACCCAGCTCAAGTCGATGGTGAGTCCGTGGCTGTTTGCCATGTGGGGAATTGACATCATCGGAGTTCTACCGATTGCCAAAGGAGGAGCGAAGTATGCAATAGTCGCCGTTGACTATTTTACGAAGTGGGTGGAAGCTGAGCCCTTAACCAAAATCACAGCGAGAAATGTGATAAGTTTTGTGGTTAGAAATACCATATGCCGATATGGGATTACAAGGACCATAATAACCGATAATGGAACCCAGTTCGATGGTGCCGAATTCAGAAATTTCTGCCAGAAATACAAGATCGACAAGCGGTACACTGCAGTCGCCCATCCACAGTCGAATGGGCAAGTAGAAGCAATAAATAAAGTCATAAAGTCCATCCTAAAGAAGCGGTTGGAACGTGCAAAAGCAAAATGGGTGGATGAATTGCCCTTGGCTCTGTGGGCATATCGAACAACATTTATGACAGCGACCGGCCATACTCCTTTCTCTCTCTCATTTGGTTCAGAAGCGGTAATCCCGGTAGAGCTTGAAGTTCCCTCTCACAGGGTGACATATTATGACCCGATGACGAATCGGGCACTCATCCTCGAGTCCCTTGATGAGGTCGAAGAGAAAAGGAACGAGGCCGACTTGCATGCGTCGAGACATCAACGTCAGATGGCACGCTATTATGACAAGAAAGTTCATTTTAGAACCTTTGAACCAGGAGATTTGGTGCTAAAGCGAGTTTTTCCATCCCTTCCTCATCTCGGTCCAAAGTGGGAACGACCATTCGTCGTCCAACGGAAACTTGAGACAGGAGCCTTCAAGTTAACGACCGTAGATGGTGAAGAAGTGCCTAGGGCTTGGAATTCCCAACACTTGATGCGATACTTGAATTAGGGATGTTGTATTTTCTTTTGTTTTTTCTTATGAACCCTGTAAAAAGGCACGACTTGCCTTAGAAAAGTCTGTTGATGAGAACAAAGGACTATAAAGTGGATGTAGGCTACGACTTAGCCGAACCACTATAAAAATATCGTGTGCCATTTACTTTCCTGCATTATTTATATCTTCAACTATTATTCTATTGTGACTGTGGAATACGAGATGTTAAATTAAAATCTAGAAAGTTGGAGATGGCTTATATGCAGGAACAAACACAACGACTGTCTATACAATAAGACATAAAAGAATGGGAAGATGACACTCTTAACTCTAACTCTCAAGAATTGAGAGAGAGTATAAAGGACGGGAAGACGACGTCCTCTGAGGCGTGAAGGTGCACCCAGATGAAAGACCGCCTCAGCAAGAACTCTAACCTGAATATAAGATAGGAGAGTATAAAAGATGCCAGAAAAGAACAGGCGTCAATGACGAAAGGAATGCGACCCCCGTCAGAGAATCAGGGAGATTCAGACTTTTTAATTTAATCTTGAATAGTTTTTCAAGATTGACTGGGGGCATACATGTACACACATATTCCCCCACTATGACTCCATTACACAACTTTAGTAGGACATGCATTTGCATTTTTACATAAGTACTAAATTGACGACTAACAGGCATTGCAGGAAATGAATTATTTTTATTTACAAACGTATGAGTTTGTACTGGAAAACAGGCAAAAATAAGATGCGAGGGCCACACTCGCTGCAACAATTGTGGGCCAATTAAATGCTAAAATAAAGCAAAACACTTCACCACTTAGACTTTGAAGTGGACTTGGATTTTTTAGCAGCCTTCTGAGCATCCTTCGCCTCTCTTTCAGCATCAGTTAAAATGCGCCTTGGTTTTTTCTTCCCTGAGACTGAAGTGCTGGAATCAGTTGATTTTTTCCCGGGAGTCGGAACACTGGAATCAAGAGAAGCCTTTTAGCAAGTTCTTCTGTAATAGATCTAGTCGAAAGCTTAACAACTAACCTTGATCCAGCATCCACTACTGCGAGAGGCTTAAGGTTTTCGGGGTCTAGGTCTTCAACTTTAAGCTGCATACGTTTGTCTTGTTCGGCTTTCAACGCAGCTAAAGTGATGTCATCAGCGCTCCTTGATTCCCTAACTATAGCCACCTCAGGGTCTTCCTCATGCTCCTCGCCACCGCCATCATCTTTCAAGGCGGCTATCATCTCATCATCATGGGGAGCATCAGCCTTATCTTTCTCTCCTTCGGTCTTCTCTATGGATTCTGTTCTGGTGGTGGTCCCCTGAGGCATGTCTCTCTTCTCAGATGGTTCAGCACCTGCGGAATGAGAAGCAACAGTTATCAACTCGGGAGAAAATAAAGGGTCCTTCATCTATTGCCTGACTATGCAATGGAAAGTGGAGACAGCTTTGACGAATTGGGATGAAAAGGTAGAAATACCTTCCGATGATTTCTCAGCTGGAGTAGCTGCCGTCTCTGAAACCGACTCAGGAATAGGAGATAAAAGAGATGCCTGAGGGATCGCCGGGTTTTCGCGGTCATATCCCTCTACTTCAGAAGTTTCAGCAGTAGTCGAAGAAGAACCAGCCTCCAAAATGTTCTTTTGTTTAGCCTTCCGCTTTTCCTCCTCCATGGCAGCAGCAATCAGGCGACGCCCTTCATCCAAACTTGCCGGCTCGTCATCTCTTAGATATTTTTCCAGGAGTTTGTCCTCGTCGATGGAATCTACCTTGAGTTCTTTCTCCCATTCAACAATTTGGCTCCACACATGGACCAAGGTAGTCGGATAATCATCGATCCAAGAGATGTTTCGGTGATGGATTATATGTGCAAAAAATTCGATCAGTAATTCACCAAAGCCCTGTACATCCTCCTGGGCCTCTTCCAACTGCTTGCGGGATTCTTCGGCCGACTTGATGACACTTTCAACATTACCCTCCGCCAGGGCAGCCCTGTTCTCGGCCTCCATCAACTTGGAAGCTAAGTCAGCGTTTTTCTTCTCCAATTCGGCGTTCTTCTTCGCTAACTCGGCCTTTTCTCGCTCAAGGACAGCGTAAGCAAGTTGCATTTTGGCAGTATCTGACTTGGCATCCTCTGCTTGCTTTTTCAGCTCCGAACGCTCTTGAGTATGGGACTCGAGCAAGTCATGATAACGTTTTTGTAGATCTTCAAATTGTTGCTTGAAGCTAGCAGCATCCCGTTGAGCGATAGCAAGTTGGGCCTGTGTATCCTCAAGGTCTTTCCCTAAATTTTCAAGGCCTTTGCGTCATCTTCTTCGGTCTTCTGCGTTGAGTTAGTATTCGTGATTAGATTTCAGATGATTCTGGAAAGGTTACGCGAATACTTAAACATCTCTGAATATTGTTTCTCGACTGCATCAATTTTTGCTTTGGCCTCGTCTGCCCACCTCGAGGAAATAGGCTCAAGAGCAGGCAAGAAAGTCAAGTTTTCAAAGTAGTGTTCGGGAAACTGCTCCTCCAGATACACCCGCTTAACTGCAGTTTCAGCGTCCAATGGTGGAGGTGCAGGGAATGTCAGCTCGGTATCCTTATGTGTGGAGGGCTCAATGGCCTCCTCACCCTTTCTAGGCCGCTTAGCAGGAACCTTGTGTTTGCTTTGCGAGTCGGTATCTCTCGGTGGGCTCCTTTCCCTACTACTTTTTTCTTGAGAAGAGATTTGGTCTTTTGACTGCGACGTGTCATCTCCTCGACGACCTTGGTAGCCCTTATATCGCTCTGAATCTGACCGAATGGGAGAGCGAGAGCGCGAAGACCGCGACTGATAAGAATCATAGGGCCTCCTATCCTCCCTACCGCGGCTTTCGCGACGATCATGCTTAACATCATGAGGGGGTCTGGTCATGCTGCGGCGTAGTTTCCTGATGTCATAGTGAGCACGAGACATTGTACCTGCACAACAATGTAAGTGGAATTCAGAATCAGTATTCTTGTAAGAAGTAAGTGCTGTGAAGTTGGGTGCTATTGTGTTAAGTGCATCCTAAGTGGTGTCCCCCCTCCGACAAACCAAAGTCTGAAGCCGAGCCAGTGCGAGTGGGCTCTTTGGCCTTAACAGGAGTGGCCTCCTCCGAAGAGGTAAAAACTAAAGGATTTGTGCCAAAATCCTCGGAAGTGTAAATAGTGTCAGGAAGGGGGAGATCTCCCAAGCCCTGAAATGTAGGATCATCAACAGTAGGGGCATCTCTTTGGGAAGCGCCTGTTGGATGTTCTTTAGGAGATGGCGATTTCTCAGGAGAAATAACATCCCCAGGAGTGATGTACCCTTCTCGGTGCTTTTCAGGTATGTTGGCCAACTCATCATCTTGAGTTGAACATGGAGAAGGTGAAGTTCGAAGTGGCATGGTGGGGCCTTTCGAGCTCTCACCCATTTCTGAATTATATCCACCGGTGGAATGTATACGTATGGACCTGACCCATGACCTATGCTACGGGTAATGGACAGTAGCCCGTGGTGATGGAGATATTTGTCTTTGAGGACCTCGTCAATAGTTAGAAATTTTTGGTCACCGTTGAGGAGTTGATGCATCCGATCAAAATACACTTGACCCGATATTTGCTTTGGATTGTCAACTGCAAACAAAACGAAAACGGATTAATGTGGTGGCGTGGACATTCAGAGTTGAGGTTTAGAAAACCAGTGCCTTACTCGATTTTGTCCATCTCTTAGCACACCCCGGCTGTTGCCTTATATAAAACCATTCCAGCTTGGAATCGCCGGCCTTGCTGCTGAACGGTGCTGAAATTATTTTCCTTTATGGGACAGACTCGAAGTAAGAGAAAGAAGGAGTTTCTCGAGTCCAATGCTTGAAATTATAAAAGAAATGAACGTCATCACAAGTGAGCTCTGTGCCTAAGATCTCGCGATATGCTACATATAAGGTATACAAGTAAGCGTAGGAGTTGGGATGCAGCTGCATGGGGGCAATCCGCATCTGTCTTAGAAAGTCGACGACAAAAGGATAAAACGGTGGAATAGCTCCAACCATGCACATCAATCGGGTGATTGCCATAAATCCCTCCGGAGGATTATGAGGACGGTCAGTCTTCGACGGCACCAGGGTATCCTTTTTCAGTATCCTGTGCTTTAAGCGTATTCGAGTAAGTCTGTCGTTGTCAATCGTCGATTCAACAGAATCTTGAGGTGATTCCAATATGATGGCAGATTCAAATTCGTCAGGAGCTCGGGTATCTCCAACCCCTCCTTCCTCTTCATAGCCCAGGGAAACTTCACTGTCAGAAGGCGTTTCGCTGTTATGCGCCTCTACTTCATAATCTGATTCCTCGTCATCCCATTCAGGGTCTGAGGAAGAAGATATGTCGTTAAGAGTGACTTTAGTGGATGTCTCTGGGACCTCTTTCTTTTCTGCCAGTCTAGAAGAATGTCTTTCAGCCATGATCACTAAACTATCGAAGAAGTAATAATAGAAGTTAGAGTAAATTAGCCCGTGTCCCCCTGTGCACATGTGTGAACTAAAGTGTGTACGGTGTGTGGAGGAGATGTAAAGTGAACACTTGAAAGCGTAATGTAAAGTTCTGACGAAGCGATGATGTTCAGAACAGTTCTCGACGTTTGTTTATGATTCGTAAGGCACTATCCTAACTGTCCATTAAGTCGGAAGATCGTGTCAAGAATTGAATAGGCTGGTTAAGCAAGTTCTTAAGTGTTAAATTGGATTGTTTTCTTCGGTTCGGTTCAGATGTGTGCTTTGGGATAGGATCGGAGGGTAAGGCCTCGTCTTAGCTGAGAATCAGTGTTGGTGTCCAGGGATCAAAATCGGATCGGTTCGGAGGAGGACTTCTGAAACGGTCCGGATCGGATTAAGCAGCCATCCCCTTTTACTTCCTTTGTTTCAATTCCCGATCCGATCCGGTAAGGCGATTCCTGTCCTCCTCCTTGTTTACAAGTCCGACCCGATCCGATTGAGTAAGCCCAGATTCTCTCCATGATTCTTTACTCCGACCCGATCCGATTTTGTGAACTTCTATTCCCTTTCTTCTTCTCCATGATCCACACTCCATCACCCGAACCGATCCCCTGCAACCTCCTTCTTCTTCCTCTTTTTCAAACCTAGAACCTAATTTTGTATTCATGGCTCCAATCAAGATCAAGTTTTCATTGGTTTTATCCCTTATGGCGAGTCCTAATTCCATCTTCCCAACGCCTCGAAGTGGCGACTGAGCCACCAACGACGATGGTGAGGGAAAAGGAGGCTGTACTAGCAAACCGAACTAAAGCCATGCCCAAATCGATCAAACCAACTGTAAATCATAATCGAAACCGATCATAACCAAGAAAATCAAGTTTAAAACCCACTTACGAGAGAGATTTTATGATTAATAAAGAGGAGTTTGGAGTTTCAGAAGGTTAGGGTTTCTGTGTTCAATCGGCTGAGAAAAAAGCAAATAAAAAGAAAGAGAGGAAGAAAGAAAAGGATGATAAGCTTATATAAATCGATGGTGACTACTCGTATTCCTACCCGCTTTTCTCGTTCGGACCGCGGTGAAAGCCAACAAGCATATTCTGGCCTATTGGCCTAATACCAAGACAAAACAAAAGGGAATTTGACTGGATCGATCCGAACCAAATTAGATTAAAAACAATGACTCGGCAGACAAATTAAAGAGCAAAAAGAGAAATAAGGAAAGGAATTACCTGGAGGGACAGCTGGAAATCAAGAAGAATCTTCAAACTTGTTAAAAATGAAGAAAGTAATCTACACGCTATGTGATATATATATATATAAACGTCAAGAGATGCGACTGTCTGAAGCAGTATATCCCTATACATCAACGGAAACAACTTCTCAGCGACACATATTCAAAGACCAATGAATAGATAACATCAAAGCATGCTTCATCTCCAACAGAAGCATCCTTTGAGGGGGCAAAATATTAGCCTACTTTGTAAACTAGGTTACACAAAGTCAAAAAGTTAGAAGATCAAGTAGACAAAAGACACTCTGTTATGCATCCGGTTCGGATCAGAATTACAGGAGTAGAAACAAAAACAAGACAAAGGAGGAAGGAAAGTATTCGGATCGGATCGGAGGTAGTAGGGCCGATCTGAACCCTATCTGCTAGCCTATCTGATCTGAACCCAGTGCATCCTGCTACTCCGCTCCACATTCTCCTGGATATTCAGGGCAGTTACACCCACTTTCTACCCACGATGGCAACTAACTAGATGTGTTGTCCTTGCCAGAACTCACATGATCCCGAAAGTGACGGGATGGAAGCCACGTATAACCGATCCGATCCGGATCCAGGAGGAATTCTCACCTTTAAATACCCCATCAAGAGGCATTTAGAAGGATCTTTTGGCACTCTAAGAGTTTGAGTATCTTTGAGAACCGAATTCCAGCACTCCCAATGAATCCAAATCATCATTCAAAGTGTATTTGAGATAATTGAGTGGATGTACATGAAAAGTGAGTGAAATTGAGTGAATGTCTTATTGTATTTTCATCTACATCATCAAGCAAAGTGATATAAAGTGGACGTTGGCTCTTTAACGCCGAACCACTATAAATCCTATGTCTCTTTTCTGTTTTTGATCTCATTTTATTGTAATTTTAGTCAATTTGGGTGTTAGAACCACTTTTTGGTCTAACACCATACAAACTATTTAATGGAATAAAACCAAATCTTTCATATTTTAAATTTTTTCGTTCAAAATGTTTTATTTTAATCATTAAAGACTAGCTTGGAAAATTCGATTCATAATCTAATAATGGAATATTCCTAGGATATTCCAATCGAAGCAAATCTTATCGTATTATTAATAAAAAAACAAGCAAAGTTGAAGAAACATTTCGCGTATCTTTTGACGAAAATTTTAATCAAAATTCGTATAATAATGAAATTTTGGCAAGTAAAAATTCTAGACAAGATAAAAACTTTATTTACAATTGAGAGAAGATGGAAACGTTATTTATAATAACAAGAATGAAAATATCATTTCTAACAACATAGAAAATGAAAATATTAGACAAAATATGAATGAAAATAATGTTCAAGATGAAAATACCAATCAAAATACTAGAGAAGATGAAAACATTATTCATAATACTAGACAAGATGAAAATATTGTTCAAAATAATAAGGAATTAAGATCTCCATCAAATATATTACGAGATTATCCAGTTTAAATATTATTGGAGATATTAATTCAAATGTAAGAACTAGAAGTCAATTAAATTTAATAAGTCACGTAGGGTTTCTATCTAACATAGACCCAAATGCAAAAGAAGCTTCTACCAATGACAGTTGGATTATAGCTATGCAAGAAGTGCTTAACCAATTTGAACGCAATGAAGTTTGGGAATTAGTTTCTAGACCAAGTGATCAAGTAGTCATTAGAAAGAAATGGGTATATATAAAAAAGATGACGAATTAGGAAATATAACTAGAAATAAAGATAGATAAGTTGAATAAGGACATAATCAAGAAGAAGGAATAGACTACGAAGAAACATTTGCTCTAGTTGCCAGATTAGAAGCAATTTGTATTCTACTTGCATATGCATGTTTTCGTAATTTTAAACTATATCAAATGGACGTAAAAATTTCTTCCCTAAACAAATATATAAAATAAACTATTTACATTAAACAACCACCTTTATTTACACATGAAAAATACCATGATTATGTACATAAGTTGAAAAAGGCTTTATATGGTTTAAAACAAGCACCCCATGCTTGATTTGAACGTCTTAAAAAATACCTTATAAGTTCAAGTTTTCAAATAGGAAAGGTTGATCAAACACTATTTATAAAACAATCTAAAAAGGATATTTTAATAATGCAAATATACGTAGACAACATTATATTTGGTTCTATTAACAAAAATAAATATGTAAAAAATTCGTTGAAATTATGACTAAAGAATTTGAAATGTCCAATATGGGAGATTATCTTATTTTCTTGGTCTACAAATTAAAAAATTATCTAACAGTATCTTTATAAATCAAGAAAAATATTGTAATAATCCAATAAAATAATTTGGAATGGAAAACACTTCAGCTAAACCAATTCCTATGAGTGCAACAACACGTCTCGATAGAGAAGAAAATGGTAAAAGTGTTGACCAAAAATTATATAGCAGCATGATAGTATCCTTATTATATTTAACAACAATAGACATGATATAATGATGAGTGTTTGTTTATGTGCACGATTTCAAGCTAATCCAAAGGGATCACACTTACTAGCAGTAAAATGTATATTACATTATCTAAGCAATACCAAGGACTTTGAACTTTTCTATCTGAAAAACTGTTCCTTTAAATTATTATTCTTTAGTGATTCTGATTTCGGAGGATCATGGACGGACCGAAAAAGTAAAAGTGATACATGTCACTTTATTGAAAAATCACTAGTCTCTTGGTTTAGCAAGAAACAAAATTGTATTTCACTATCTACGTGTGAAGCTGAATATATATCAGTAGCTTTAGCTTGTGCTAAGGTTATATACATTCAACAAACACTTAAAGATTTTAATATAAATTTATCAAAATCAACTATTTATTATGATAACACTAGTGCGATAAATTTATCTAAAAATCCAGTTAATCAATCTCGACTGAACATATAGATATTCGACATCATTTTTTATAAGATAATATAGAAAAAGAAGTAATAAATTTAGAATTTGTATCATCTGAAAATCAAATAACATATATTTTCACAAAAACGTTACTTGAAAATATATTTATAAAATTAAGAAGAGAACTAAGTATCCTATCGTTTAAAGATTTATAAAATTTTCAAAGAATTTTTGCCTAAAACAAAAAAAACATTTTCTATAAAAAAAATGCATAAACCGGGAGTCGTACCCTGGTGGCCAGAATATTAGTTAAATAGCCTTTCCGTTTGGCTACTAGGTTCTTCTTGTCCATTCAAAATGTCATAAAATAGTTATGTTTAAACATACCTATTGAAGTATTTTTAACCACTAATATTAAATTTTGATTTTTAGAACAAATAACTGGTTCATGTTCTCTCGATTCTAAAAGCCACATAATTCATTCCTAAAATATAGAGAAATTTCAGATGTAAATTGAGATTAAAACATTTCAAGCTTTTACAAACGAAAGTAAAATCTCGAATTCCTATAAAAACTCAAAAAAAAACGTGTTTGCACTCAAATTCATCGACTCATCGCCATCGTCACCTCCAATTCAAATTACAACTCCAAAATAGGACATGGTTTATAAGTGGTCATCGTATCATACTGGTTATACATCGAAAAATAAGAAATCTAAATGAGAACTAGCTATCTCACTATTAACAAAAGAGAAGATAAATGATATCCATCATTTTCAATAGCAACAACTCGATCTTCAATGTGAGTTATATTTTAAACAAAGGTTACGGCAAGAAGATTAACCTTTTTAGAACAAATAGCTTTAAGAGTCTACGGAACCATCAAGTGGGATGTTCAAGATCCGTCATCCTCATATAATCCTTTATATCCAACTCTGCAACAACCTCCGTATACTCCAAATTCTTAGGATAGGAATTTTGCAGAAAATGAAGAGGCAAAGAAGAAAATATCTCCAAAAAAAATCTTCTTCCTCGGCCTCTGAATAAGATCTCAAGATTTTTTTATATATAAAGTCAAGCTTATTTCATTTTCAGAATAATATCGGTAATCAATAATGTATATTTAAATTTGAATAGATATTTATTACTGATTTTTTTTAACAAACATAGTTTATTTACTTCATTAATAAATATACTTATATATATATATTTCACATTCTAAGAAAAACAAAATAATAACGTTAAAATTTATAAAATTTGAAAACAAGAAGTTCATAATTCAGAAAAACTCAGATTCAGCCAACTTAATCCGATATTCGGATGTCTGAGTGTTTATGATATCCAAAAAAATTACCTAGATTTCAACTATCTAAATTCAACAAAGCAGCCGACTGAAAATGATGCTTGCTCTCGGGTTCTAATTTTTCTTATCTCAGCCAACTAAATTATGAAATCAGTCGGCTGAATCATAGCAGATCCATCATTTTTACGGTTTTATACCCGAAACCAGTTTAATTCATGTACCTATATCATAAATAAACATGTCCATTCTTTTAAAACTAAAACCGAAATCCACTCGAAATTATCAAATTCCTAAATTCCCCATTCTCAAATTCACTCAAAATATCATGCCTCCTCGTACTAAGAAACTTAAATAAATAGTCAAAGGCCTAAGTAATGATAAGATCAAGTAATGGTTACACAACTATGTATGTATTCAAAGATTCAAGACCATGAAAGATTCTAAGTTCTATCCTAGCTATTTCATCAAGTTTTCTGAATTCACAGGATATCAGATTCTGTAGATAGCAAGGTCCACACATTTTGAATCCTTAATAGATTATGATGCTAATAATAAGAAATCAGGTCATCTTCTTATTAATTTATTTCTGGCTAATCTTAGCCTGGATTTTGAATAACCCGAAGATAGAAAAAAAATGTGATTTGATCTAAGGTTTGCGGAATTTCTGTGTTTATCCTCATTACTCGTCTAGGCCATATACTACATTGTGCGTTCGAAGGAACTAATATTGATGTGGATATGGTTGAAAGGGATGAAGTCTCACATAGATTTCTATTTGATAGCTTAGTCGATATGTTGAAATTGAAATTAAGTGCGTTATGAGTCTAAGCTCGTATTTTACACCGGCCCTTGATTCGATCACTCCAACCTCGCACCGGTAGCTATGAGAAAGTGCATAAGAGGGATTTTCGAGCTTTATATGCCATCTACCACAATGTTAAAGTAAATTGGACCAAGATTATAATCGACGAGTTTCTCTACATAACATATAAACAAAAATATAAAGCTACCCATTATGATGCTTGTAACATGTGTATTCTTCTTGACTTGGAGGTTAACCTTAACGAATCCATGACATCTTCAATAGGAGAAATTGGTGAAAAGATCTTCGTCTTGATGTGTATTCCCACAAGGCCACTAACTCTAAACATTATCTCCTTTGAGCAATGGAAAATAAACATTCCAAATAGAACAACCCACCGAGTCTACAACCTTAAAAAGGCCATCTTCTTCTATGACACTAGATGATGAGGAAGTATAAATATTGTTAGTCCGGAAGAAGATCCTAAGAAAGCTCTTTCTACTATTTCCAACAATCAATTAAAACTCCAAAAACAAATGACTAAATTGCAAGATAGGATGAAGAGGCGTTTTAATTCGATCAAGGGCTTTCTTTCAAAGATTTCGAATAAAATAGCTTGCACCGATACATCTTCTTCCGTGGTTTACGAACCTACTATCTTTAAATGGTTGACTAAGGAAAAAGTCGATAACAATGAAGAGGAGGATGATGATGGCAATAAGGATGAAGGTGGCGAAGAATGAACGCTTTTAAGTTTAATATATTTTGGTTTGTATAAATAATTCCTTTTGGCATTAAAACTCTATGCTCTATGCTTGTGTATGTTGATACTTGATGTTGAACATATCTTATGTTTATGTTGGTTTCTTGTGTTAAATCTTATATTATAATCAACTTATATTATGTTATGCTATGTCATTTGGTTTAAATATATGTTTAACATGTATGTGAAGATAAGTACTATTCTTGGATGCATATATACATGTATAGTTTATTTAATAAAATAATTCATTCTCGTTTTTAATTAATTCTGTTTATAAACTATATATTTTAGTTCCCTATAGACTGTTATTTCTTTTTTCGATGACAAAGAGGGAGATAAATACATAGAGAGCATATACACAGAGAGTAATATATTCAAGGGGAGCACAAGTACAATTTTTTTTAATTTACTTCATATATAGCATATATATATATCTTAACTCATATATAATTGTCATCATAAAAAAGGGGGATATTGTTAGAACCTCCATTTTAGGACTAGATTTTGATTACGGTGACTATATATCGACGGTATTATTCATTAACATATTTTACAGTAAAAAGGAGAATAATATAGCCTAAACACACGAAGATTCGAAAAATAGATATATTGGTATATTTTTAATGAATTCGAGTCTGTATTTAGTTAGTTTTTGTTGTCAAGATCTCTCCTATAGTATACCTATATATATTTTATATTTAAAAGGTTAAAATACATGGGTATGAGTCATATGCATCAGCCAGTTGAATTGAAAATTCAGCAGCTAATTGTTGAATAATCAAACTCTTGAATTTGAATATTCAGCTGGCTAAATATTGTGACTTGTATACATTCACACATATTTTTAAATACTAGCCATTTTTCAGCAAGTTGAATTAAAAATTCAGATGGCTGACCTAAAGGGTTGTGACTTTATAAAGAGTTATAACTCTTTAATCCAAGAGTTATGACTATCTCTCTTGATTAAATCTTTTCACGAATAAATGCAACCTTTTATTTACTTTAAATATACTTCAGAATCACTTGTTTTAATCAGCAAACTTTCATGATTTCTATATTTTTTGATTTCTAAATATTTCTGTACAATATTCACTTGTGCTCTCAAATTTTCAATATTTTGTGATTATAAATCACTTTCCTTCTTTATTCTTCACTTGCTTCCAAAATATATGCACAAAGGAGAAGATTATATGAAGGGTGTACTGAATTGTGACTTGTCTGTGTTATTAAGAATACATATACAGTCAAAACAACTTTTTGTATTTGTTGAAGTCCTATTCTACTGCTTAGGCAAGAAGTCCTCTTCGGTTGCTGAGGCGAAATCATGTTCTGCTGCTCAGGTCCCTGTTCTGCTGCTCATATGTTGTAATACCTTCTCCATTGAGTTAAGTGAGGTTGCTGATTAGTTAAATTCCAAAAGAAGTCTGGAACTGACGTAGAACGATGCTCCAAACCAGTATAAAAATTCATGGCGTTCTTTACTTCATTTACTTATATTGCTTATCTGTGATATAATCTCTAAGTATCTATCTTGTTAAATATTTACATGCATATATCAAGAATAACATATCACCTTATAAAAACTTCTGTATATACACATATTTCCATATTACTCGATCCTACTCGTCTTTTCAGATTCCCATACTAAAATAATTCCTCTAGGAACCTCCTAGTGTTCCATCCACATTATTGGAATTATTCACTACCATTAGCTTTACCACATGCTAATATCAATCTTTAATTCTCTAAAATTTATCTTCTCAAAATCTTTCTCAAACATTGAAAACTGGGGAAAGTAGGATTGATTACTTCTATTCATTCACCGTGGTTTCTTCGTTTTAAAGGGTTATGCACTTTAACTTAGTTGGGGCTACTTATTTATTTTAATACGTGTTTCTTTTCAAGAGGAACTATTAAGATCAAGTTTCTATGAATCTTTCCAAATAAGGACTTTTCCTTCTTGCGTAAAGTAACCAGAAAACTTCATTATTTTAATATTTTTCATTTCTTAGTTGAAATAGGTAGCACAATATATGATGCTTCACTTATATATTTTGTACACCTTTTTCACTGCACATTTCGTAGTTACTTTAACTAAACACAATTACATGCAAAATTATTGACTCATAAAATCTATCATATAATTCTTTTTGTTCCAATGAGTTTAAGTGTCACAACCCATCCTTTATGAAAACTCCTATATTTTCTTGCATAGTAAATCCATGTAGACATTTTAAGGCTTTAAGTACGGTACTCCAGTTCTTCTTCTATAAAGTACTTACTCTATTCCAACTCCTTTCAAATTTATCAAAATAGAGTTTATCTCAAATTACCTTCAAAATTTCCAGCATTGTTTTACGCTTATTTTGTTTATCCCTATGTAACACATATTTAAAATAAAAAACCTGTTGTCTCTATCTTTTTCAAAAATTATTTTAATGGAACTCTCTGTATTTAAACTATTAAATTTTCAAAAACTTGTAGCTTTTAAATTTAAACTTGAAAAATCTCCCAAAACATTTTTTAAGTCTTTAAATTTTTTAATTATGGGGCTATACTCAAAGTTGGTTTCTTAACTTCCATTTTCAAATAGTTATTTTATTCAAGATTGTCTATTTGTGTACAGAAATCTGCCACTTTTACATCCATACTCAACATATATATGCCTAAATCATTTATATTTACATCTTTCCTTAACCACTTATGTCGCTTAACCCCACAACTTGCTTACACACTTTAATTTTAAAAACAAATCTGCACACTTTTCTCAAAGATTATTTTGATTCTAATCTCAGTATTTCAAACTGGTAAATTTATGAAAACTTGAAAATTCTTCTAGAAATCTTTTTTCTCTATATATATTTTTCAAATTCTTTTAAAAGTTTAATTATGTGGATAAGAATAAAGCAGTTCCTTAATTTTCATTCTCCAAATCTTTTGCTCGAAATTCTTCATCCAAATTCTATTCTTCCCAAATCCCTTCATTGCTATGTCTTAACGAAAACTGTGCTTAGCGCCACCTTTCCGCTAAGTGTGTGTGTGTGTGTGTTTGTTTTCCTAGTCTATTTCTCTTCATAGACTTTCTTATATTTTAAAGCTTTACTGCCCTACCCACTAATCTAAAATATTGAAATTTTCATATACTACCACATGGAATTTTCCTTTTTATTTCAAAATTATTGTACACTTTATATTCTAGCCACTCTATGGTATACTATTCTTAAATTTTCGTAACTGTTATCTTAGAGTAACAAACTTATATTCCAATTTTTTTCATATGTCGTTTCTCTTTCCAAGTGGGTTTCCCTATGGATCTAAGTATATATAACAAAATATATTTATATTTTAAAAATATAAATAAGTTGACTTGATATCTACTTAGGAATCCTGATCCTAATCTTTGATACTAAATGCAACAAACCAAATTCCAATAACAGGGATTTTTTGCAAAATGATAAAAAAAAACAAGTCTACTAAAACCCGAGTTAGTTGTCTGGTATCCTATGGAAAGAAAAAGATAAATATATCATGGCTCAAATAAATATCTCACAACAGAACTGAATAAAATATGATTATAAGTAAATACTTACCATAATAATGACATTGACTAAAGAGGCGTCTCTAAACTGAAAGATCTCAGTTATCTATCTAACCTATGGGTTTGATATATAGAGAGGGATAAAACTTTAGTTCTAGTTAATTGAAAAATTATACTTTTGAAGAATAACACTACATACATCGTTCTTTCTTGAATTTATTACGTTATTAGGATTAATAATACTCTTAACTCCATGCATAAGTCGTACCCATGTACTCCTAGTAAACCAAACCTAGTAATATATATGTAGCTATATGCCCAGCATATTCAGGTACTACTTATAGTACCTCATCGATAGGTCTCCATTGTCTCTCTACAAAATAATGTTGCTACTAATCTATTAAGGATTACTCCATAAATGATATTATACAGATGTTCCATTGTCTATTAAGAAAACGTGAAACAACGTCCGTAACGGACTACACCAATACTTTGACATCCAAGATGTACCACATAATATGTGTACATTGAGGATCTACACATAATCGTCCTGTCTATACTCTGAGTTTCTATACTAAGTGCAAGGCTGGGGCTCAATACAAAACTCAATAGGGGGTTTTCTACAATCTGCAAAAGGGAACTACTAGGGCCCATATAAGTTAAACTAGGTCTATCTCTTCTATCATGGCTATGGTCAGACACAACCATCCCTCTACTAATGGAAGATACTATAATGGGATAAGGCCTTGCTCTAAAACAAACAAACTAAGTAAACAATTGGAATTTCCACCTCAATAGCATCCTGATAGTGAAATACCATTGTCTTGTTGGTTTAACCCACATCTTTTCCTACTCGCTATTAGCTGACGATAATAGGCATCCAACGGTTACTATCCTTCTATTAGTCATAACAACTAAAATCGTCATATCCTGAAGTCACCCATCGACCTTCTGATTGCTCCCAACATGAATGTAGTCAAGGCATACCATCTTGATTGAAACTACAGACCTTCCTCCAATGGATCGCCTAAATTGCTGCATATGTTTGAGGGTCATCCTCTGGATATCCTCGGTTTGAAGTCTACCTTTTTGTCTTTAGCATGGCTGGTCGTGATCTTCCTGATCTCATCTCAGTCCAAGACTGACTTGGAATGATGCTATAAACACACCTCGTGAGATCAACATATTCTGATGGATCCGTTGTGGTCTGCATCGCTAGGCATACCTTCATATTCGCTTTTGGACACCTTCAAATGCATCTCACGTTTCTTATTAGACCTATGTCTAAATTTTTTACACATTTAAATTCTTTTATCTTATCTTTCTTAATCTGCTCTTGTTATTTTATTATGACACCATTCTCGTCATTTCCTACTAAGTCAATTTTTATGACAATCTTAGTTTGGAACCATATTATCTTATCATTATTCTTTTATCATAATGATCTCTTTCCTTCTATTAATTATACTATAATAATTACTTTAATCATACATTTTATTTATTCTTTTCTAGGTTATCAAGTTTCTAACTTGATTCCTTACTCTTTTTCTTTTTATGACGTCTTTCAATTATATTACACTTTTACTTACCGCTTTGTAAGTTCTATCTTTAGGAAGTTATTATTTATTTCAATTTGTTAATTACTAAAAATTTACTAAAATTTATTTCCATAATTTAACATAAAACCACCCTACTAATAGAAATCCATAATTACAAGACATTTCGTTTACTTACTGTTGAACTACTGGATAGTGTTCAAAATACGACTAAATCCCTATTTTACACTAATCCATCTTCTTTCATTTTTGTACTCTCAATTACAATTTGTTGTCTTTCTTACCAATCTAACTATGGAAATATATGTGTTTTTCTTAAACAACCAATCTAGTTCATTCCTAACCTCCTATTTAATTAGTTTGTTTTAATTCCCATTCTTAGTTTATTTCCTAAAATTTGACATAATCAGTGTATATTTACAATAATTGGGCTTATGCCTTATTCTGCAATTATTTTATCTAAATAATACTTATATTTGTTTGAGTATAATTGTAAACAAATAACTTCTACATATAAGTATAAATTTCCTAAATTTTTAGTTTAAATACAGATTTATTGTAAATAACTCTAAATAAGCTATGTTAAATTTAACTAGTTATAGTAGGAACTTAACTACTTAAATAATTCTGATTAAACTATTCCTAGTAGTAATAGGAAACAGACTAGTGTGAATAATTCTAAATTAAACTATGCTAATTATAACAGGCATTGAATGACGCTATGTACCATTATTTAAAAAGTATAACCCATAGTCTTAAGATCTTTCTCTGTGGCTGATGCAGATCCCATCTTTTAATAGGATTATATAAATATTTTATTTTATAAATCCATTCCCCAGAAAAATTTAGGTCAGGTCTGTCTCGAGAAAGGAGAGCCCAGAGGGCAAAGATTGTGTTGTAAATGAAGTGTTAGGTCTAGAGCTCTATTTATAATGTAGCATAGGGATCTCAGACTATTGGATTTCAAGATTAAATTCAAGATAGCCACATATGCCACTCAACCAATCAAAATATGCCATGCCATCTCAAATTGCTAATACAATCAATAGAAACCAACTAAGTCGACAAAAATAATTAAATAACATCACATATTCATACCTAGGCAAAATTACGCCCAGACACTAAGTTCGGTCAACCTGACCCTTATGCAGGTCGACCCTAAGGTAGACCTAGCCTATATGTTTTCCTTCTTCAATTTCCTCAATCTTCTTTCTACAATAACTACTTCGTTCTAACTCCGTTTTCTACAAACTATGTATGTAACTTTATGAAAAAATCTCCGTAGACGGAATGGTATAACTCTCATAGTCAAATTATGAAAAATTTACAAACTTATCTTATTATTTAATTATTAAAAATGTGGGGTGTTACACTCTGAGGGTTCTGAAAAAAGGATCATCTCTTATCGACGTGAAAGCTCTACACACCTTGGAGACAACTTCAATATCTTCTCTCTCCTTTTGTACAACAAATAACTTTACTTGTAATCAAGTAGTATAAATAATATATTATGCTAAATTGACATAAAACAATGTTTTATGGACCATTATAAAATTTTGTGTGTTCATTTACTTTTCTATACTCTATGGTATTATTATTACTTTCATTATTATTCCTCAATTATTTTGTGAGTGTGAGTGTGACCTGTTCTACGAATTGCAGATGAATTGGGTGTTGCACTCCGCTAATCAAAATCAAGTGTTATCATTTTAGCACACCAGGTAGGGGCTACTACTTGAACTAAAGGAAACCTATCTGCTTAGGAAACTATGGTAAAGAAGAAAACTACAGATAAACAACCAGAAGGTACAACAACACGAGGAGGGAGTCATAAGGCTTCTTCCGAAGGGAATCCTTCCTTATATCTAACAAATGAGAACACTGATGAGTTGGTGAACAACCTATAAAACCACCTCGAGCATCAAGAGATCTTACTAAAGCAACAAGAGGAAATGATGGCAAAGTTCCTTAATCAAGTTGGACAATCAGGAAGATTTGAAAACTCGAATACAACTACTGGAGTTGCACCCGGTAATAGACATCAACTAGGGCTAGAACTAGGGGCAAATACCTCCACAACAAGAGATGTCGAAACCGACTCCAATGCAGGGGTTGGTACCAATCCCATTAATGTAGGGGCCAACCACCCTACGACATTGGTTTGGCATTCAATGCTCCTAGATTTCACAATTTTGTCTTAGGCGACATAAATCAAGCGTGCTTAGGCTTAGTCAATGGATTGGATACTCATAACACAAATGCCATGGGTGTTGGACTAGGAGACTGGCATCAACTGCTGAATGACGACAATCAAACCATGAACATGACCATGCGGGCTTCGGGAGGCAAACTATCTTGATCAAACTTGGATTGTGTCAATCGTATCCCTTTCACTCAAGCTTTCACAAACTATTGTAATCCACCACACTTTAGTTTGTTGGTCTTGGAAGCTTATGGTGATAGGAAGCATCCTATAATTCACCTTATTTGATACATTCTCCATATGGAAGTACTGGTGGCATCTGACATTGGCATGGCTAAGTGCTTCCCTCTTTATTTCTAGCATTGTTCCTATGTGGTTTAAGCAACTGGAATCAGGCTCAATTAGATATTAAACAATTCCAGATTCATATTGCTATACCCAAAAAAGTAATGACACTAACACCAATCAAGCAGTGGAATGGATATAATCTACATGAATTCTTTGAATGATTCGATGCTACTAGGTCTTCAGTGGATCGACCAGATTCATCATTAGCTCTAATGGTTGTAGTTTCTTGTGTCTTGGATAATAGTGAATTCAAGGTATCTTTATAAAGGGATCCCTCACTGGATCTTGGTGAATTCTACTTTAAAACTAACATGTTTATAAGGAAGAAAGATGCAAAAGCAGACAAGGAGGCTCTTGAAGTTGATAATGTTAAGGATGGAGGACCGTCTAACTTTGGGAACAACAAAGGAAAGTGTAATGATAATGGAAATTCTAGCTAACTATACTGAATAAAAAGAGGTTCAAAATATGAATTGCATACAAAGTTGAATTCGAATTCTGATCAAATTTACATGGACATCAAAGATTGCCTTCCGACGAGAAGGCAACTAGAAGGGAGCTTACGGAGCAAGGGATAGCTTCTAGAAATTTTTGCTTGTTCCTTGAGATAACTTGGCATGAAACAAATGAATTCAAACACATGCAGGGTACCACATTGAGGAGAAAGTGAGGAATGGACAATTATGGCAATGTGTCCAAAATTGAGTCGCAGCTAAAAAATAGGAACAACCGTTAGCTGCAAGGAATAGAGGAGAGCCAAGCTTGCAATAGGGCAATATCATCAATTGACAATTGGAATCAAACAATAATGCTGGCTAAATTTCCTACCCATGTACAAGAACTTGTGAGATCCCTAGGTATGCTCTTGGATGATGATGAACTATTAATTATATTTTTTTAATCAATTTGTAATAAAAGGATAAATTGTTTACTCTTGTACAGGAACCGATGAGATACCACCCAAGCTATGGATGGTGAAAAACCTATCAGTTTTCTGCAATAAAGTTTACATTTGTTTACTCTAGTAAAGCTATTTAGCAAGTATGGCTAATGCTCGTTGAATATGTATTTTTTTTCATTTTATTACTTTAATAAGACCACTTGACAAGTATGGATGATGCTCATCAGATGTGAAATCTACAATTAGATAACTCTAATAACACCATTCTTTGAGCATGATTGATTCTCATCAGATGTAAAATATGATCTCAAACTGCTTTAATAAAACAATTTGTTGAGTATGGATGATAGTCACTTAGTATGAAACTTTTTAATCCAATGGATCATCATGTATTGATGATGCATGGCAAAAGCCCGACAATGCTATGGATCGTCGAGTATGAATGATGCTTGGTAAGAGCGTAGAGAGGCTAAAGACTATCAAGCACGGCGAATGTTTGGTAGAACGCGAACAAAAAAGTGCACCATCAAGTATGTTGATTCACGGAGGGAATCCAAACCTTAGGTAGTTAAGTATGGTTAATGCTTGGTTGTCCAACCTCCAACCAAGCCTTGAGCCGTCGGGTATGACTAATGCTTGGCGGGGATTAACTAAACTACTAAACTCTAAGTATGGTTGATACTCAGCGAAAGGTCGGCGAGGCTCCAAACCATCATGTATTGCTGATACGTAACAAAAATCCAATTAGATTATGAAGCAATGAGGATGGTTGATGCTTGAATAAATCCGCGGTGGCTTGGATCACTAGTTGTGGCTCACGATTAGTGCGGAGAAGACTTGGATAGTCAAGTGTGGAAGTTACTTGGCAAGGAATTGAACTAGCATGGTCACAAACGCTAAGCATAAATCTGAGAGGTTGTGGAATCTAACATAGGGTCGACGAAGCCATTGGAACTAGCTCAGAAAAGACTATTGGACAAATGAATGATACAAAAAGATCATGGACATTAATTACGACCCTGAATGACTGTGGATTTAGAACTAATCCAAAGAGGCTACGCACACAGGACTTATACAAAACATGTCTTCCATAAAAAGACATGTTTTGCAGGGCGAGGGTTAACCCATCATTTTACAAGACTATTACGTTTTTGATTTGGACACTTGGATTGCTTAGTATCGAGTATGAATCTTTACATGTACTTTCAAGCAGTTGGATTCATTGAAGCAATGCTTTGGGACAAGTCGGAAAAATACTTAGAATTTGACTAAGTGTGGGATTGGTTTGACTACGAATGAGGGATCGGCTAGACTTCAAGGCAAAACTAGTTGGAAATATGGCTAAGTATCAAATCGGTTCGTATCCAATACATGCAATTTTAGAACTTAACTACCTGATTAGAACTTGATCGATAAGTCAAGCATAAATGATCAGATCAACATTCAGCCGACTCGACAAGCAAGATAGCAAACTAAGGGACCCACCCTAAGGGTCACACCTCTTGGAATGCAACCCCTAAGAGTCGGTACTGGTCCCTCATGTAGGTCACATTGTATCCCTTAGTGGGTCCCCTTACGTGATTTCCTACCAATCCCTGCTAATCTCTCCTTTATAAATACACCTCTTGGGGTTTCAAAAAAAGGATCTTCTCGACGCAAAAGCTCTACTACACCTTGAATACAACTTCAATTTCTTCTCTCTTCATCCATAAAACAAATAATTGTGATTGGAATTAGCAGTATGAATAATAGATTAATCTAAGTGGACATAGGCCAACATTTGCCACTATAAAATTTTGTGTGTTGTAACAACCTGGAATTTTGACAATAAATATTTATTTAATTAGATTCTCAAAAATAGGAATTTCTGCAAATAATTGAATTTGACCATGAAACTTTAACCAATGCGTTCGTCTAGAAATTCTGGTTAACTTTCATGTTTGTAGTTCCGCGAGCGGAGTCCGTATGAAAAAGTTACGGACGAAATATGAAAAACGGACGGAAATAGATAGGATAATTAATATTAATCTTTCCTTCTTTGACCAGCCCAGTGACGACAAATTTTTGAGGGGCAATTTCATTATATTATATAATATAAATGAACGGATGTTTATTTGAGTAAATCTGACGGTTCATGGACAATTCCACTCCTATAAATAAGGGGGTAAGGCCTCGTTCTTTTCCACACAAATCTGTAGGCAACAGCAAAGATCTGTCATTTCCCTTTATCTTCCAATTAAATTTTTTAATCAAAATTATATTCATATACAATCAATCAAATGTAAATGATATAGAATTGAAAGGGATTATCAGATCTAAATGAAAAAGAACATGAACTGACGGCTAAGCTATTCGACATCAAATACTCCCCTCATTTTCTATTTTCTTGCATATCTACAGATCTCAAGGTATCCCCTTTTCAACTTTATTGTAGGTTTATAAGAATTTGGGAATTGTAGGCCCAAAAGGTTATTTAGATATCAGATTTGGATGCTTTCAGCCCTTCAGGTGAGTGGAAAATTTACATACAAAGTTATAATAGCCTATTTATCTTGTTGAATTAGATCTCAAAATATATGCCTATTATCATCAGATCTGTTCATAATATTATTGAATTTGAATTGGCACATATCAGATCTGTGAATAAATATCGTCAAAACATGAAAATTCTGAATTGTTGTTAGTAATAATATAAATTGCAGGTTTACTTAAAGTGTTTATACATATTGCCTACAATTATGTTGGAAATTATATTATGGTTGTTGTAAAACATTGAAGATTTGGAAATCAGTCCGAATAACCTTGTTTATATGTAGTTTTCTTCCCAATCTCTAGTTTCAGTCTTAAAAAGATAAATTATGTGATTTTGATTTTAATGATGCAATGTTGAATTATGTGATTTTAATTAAAAAACATACATACCTATTTTTGTTCAATGTTGTTGAGGTTTTGGTTTAATTATTATAAATATGTCGTTTTCCTCTTTTTGCACAAAAAGACGTTACTTTCAATTCACAAGAGATATGACAAAAATACTGAAAAAGGGAAAATTGGTGCGAATGTACGTATAAATAAAAATATACATATTTATACATAGTTTGCATCAACTATTCAAAATATACATAAACACACATATATTTCTTGTGGTTTTGAAATATGTCTACTCCATTAACCAGGCATAATTTACAATGATTATAACTAACGGTCTTTTTGTAAGATTTGAAATCTTATGGCAAGATTGGATACAAAAAGGAATGTTTGGTTATTTATTAGACCAAATTACTAAATTTTAAAATATATAATAATAAAGAAAGATAACTACGTTGATCGTGCAAAAGTATAAATATAAATATAAATATATATTTATCATCCGTCTGAATACATGTAAACAATGAAATATATATACAAAAATGAATGTTTGAACGACATTCATTTTATGGAAACATACACATGAATGTAATCAAGATTAAATGAATACATTGTGGTGACCATTGTAGCAATTAATATAATTTACTGATATAAATATGCCGCAAATAAACAAAATAACAATTGTAATCGACGTTGATTAGGGAACGGTGAATTTGACAAAGTAATGGTTACAATTCCTAAATTGATTAGGATTAATGTTGTAAATCCTAATTACGAAAATTGAATTATAACCGCATTAAGGCATGAGGTTAAGTCCAACTTGTGGTAGAAGTCTGCCCGGAACCGTCTGGCGAATCCAACATCCACAGGTGGTCATCTTAATGTGAGTGGTCTAATGCGTAAATATAACTGTACTAAGACACGAGGTTAAGTTAAACTTGTGGTAGAAGTCTGCCCAGAATCGACCAGCAAATCCAGCATCCATAAGTGTTCAACTTAATGTGAGAGGTCTGGTGAACAAATATATGCATATATATAATAGGAAACAAATAACTGAGTAAATAATAGTAATGTCTATTTGGGTATAACAAATAGATACTTCGGGGCTGACAAGATAGGGTATTTATTGTTAATTAATTTCTTAAGAAAATTGTGGCCGTTAGGCTCATAAATGATGTTAATTGAAATCAATGACAATAAAAGGAAATTAAAGATAAACTTTTGCCTTAGGAAAATATGAGTGTTATGGTCATAAAGGGAAATAAACATATGAACAGAGGATGAAATAAAAAAGGGATAAATGGGTATTGATTGTAGTTCAAATACTAAGTCCAATTAGGGAAATAATCAAATAAATTTCCTAGGGTAAAGAGGATAAAATTTTTCCTATTTATACTAGTTAACAAAGAACTTATAATTAAAAGTTAGACTTGGGCTTAGTTAGTTAATGATGTGAAACATTATTAATCATAGGAACCCGTGATGAAAATTAATCGTGTACGTGTAGTATTTCCGTAAAGTGAAACTAAACAGGAATGACTTAGTAATGTAGCCCACTTCATTCTCATAAATAAAGGCTAATAGGGCAATAAATTAATAATCTTCGCGTTTATCAGCTTCCTTGTGTAACGAACCGGATTTTCGACCCAGAAAATCAACATATAACCCATGTCAATTATTCAGGCATCAAACATTCCTGATCATTAATAGAAAGAAGTTAGAGGGTGAGAATCGATAAGATAAAAAATTAGAATAGCAAAAGGAGAAGAAAATAACAACAGAATGAGAGTAACACGAATCTCACAGCAGAATGAATAAATATATTATATAATATAACTTTGAAATAAAAACCAGTATATGTATAAAATACCATTATAGGAGTACAACTGTAACAACCCGAATTCCGACAGACCGATTTTTTTCTTCAAAATTCCAATATATCGAAACTCAAGTGATTGTGCTCTGGTATCCTGCAGAAAAGACAGAGACATAAAGTATGTCAGAGCTCAGAAAACATCTCACAGCGGAATGGATAAAGTATAATATAATCAAAGTATAGCCTCACCATATTAATAATACTGCCCAACCAGAATCCAAAGCTATCATGTCTCTGCCACAAATCTAACCTGCGAGTATGTTGTGAGGTGGGGGTCAGAGCACAAGTTCTGGTGACTAGATTTAAATTATACACTTTGGATAATCCTACATATACCATTCAAACATATTTTCTTATTTATTAGGTTACTTGGGTTAACAGCACTCAAGGCTTACACACACGTCGTACCCATTTACTTCCCAGTGGATTAACCTAATATAGTATATATGTAGCTACCCCTCAACACTGAGGTACACCCTATGGTACCCCACTCGAACGGTGTCTGCTGTAATGCGACAGAAATGAACGCAGTCCCTCATCCTATGCTGGAGTGACATACGGATCTCTAAATAATAATATTACGTTACGCATATATCTGTCATTACTACGCTGCGTAAGCATATGGACTGCCATCGTCGATCGAATCATATTTCACACCGGAGTAATGCCCTCAAGTCTACGATACACTACTCAGAGCCGACATGCATGTATCTGGATTATCCTACATATGTATCGTCAATTGTAGCTCGATGCCTTAACTGCACGTCCTCTAATGTGCATCGAGTTCCATGGCAAGGCTATACATTAAACACAAAACTCGATCGGGAGCTTTTTCTTATCTGTATTGGCCCGTCTTTAAGAGCCTATATATACAGATATTCCTAGGGTCTGTTTTCATGGTGGTTATGGCCCCACATCGGCACCTCTCTCAACTGGCAAAGAATACAAGAGCTAAACGACTGCCACTAAAAAAACAATCTAAACATCCATTTGGCGTCTTTCCTCAACCATCGTACCCTGATAGTGAAAGGTGAATGGTCTATTGGTTTCAGCTCTAGTCTTTTCGCATCCCACTAGCTGCCGATGACGGGTATCCGGTGATCTACTATGCTTGTTGGTCGTGACCCTTCGCCTACGCGTTGAGGCGACCACCGAATCATCCTGGTGTCACCGCGTCACAACATTCTGACTACATTGCTACTTTTGCAGTCTAGGTCCACTCTACTAGTAGTTACGCGCAGACCCAACCTCTGCGAGCACAGCCTACACATCTTCCACTACACAGAGGACTACTAGGGGCACCTTATGTATCTCAGGAAGCCGTGTGCTTTCCCTTGTAGTCCTTCGGAATCGTCAGAATAATCATATGAATGTGCGCTTCCCTCGTGCCTAATAACACCACGATGATCTACCCCGTTTGGTTATTCACCTTCAAAAGTGCAAAATGGTCCAGCGCTTCACTTTAATACGTTGTTAGCCCTATGTCTAAACATTCTTTTACGCGCTTGCCTTACCTCATCAGATTTCCATTTAACTTGGTTATTCTTATTCATATTGAATTCTTAATCAAGTTACCAAGTTCCTCTTGCTTATTAATTTTGGTTATATAACTTAACCCATTTAAGTTTATTAATAAGCCCACAATATGTTATTCTCTAGATTGTGGCCCAAGGTCTGTAATCCACAATCCCTTTATATTCTTGTTTGATTTTATCGTTACAATAACATGTTCTACTTAATATGAAATTAAGTATATCCCAATTCACATGTTTTTTGTTTAACATGTCAGTCATTATTTATGACTAAATATAACTTATTTCATATGTTTTCCTCATTCTTTCTCATTTGATCACAATTCCATTTTACACCATTACTACAACTTATCATTGTTTACTTATTAACTTAGCTCTCTTAACTAAGGTCCATTAATAAGTTTCTCTACCCATTTATTATAACCTACGTTATAATTTCCTTTTATCCCCAGGACAAGTCCAAACATGTTATTCTTATCAGCGGGCTTCAGATTTCCATGTTTATAGATTACTTAATTTATAATTAAGTACAACTTCTTATATTTCATATATTTTCCCCCTTTTCTCAACTGGTTTCCGGCATTCCCCATTTACTGATTACTTAAATAGCAATTAAGTGTCCCTTATCTCATTTCACCAGTTATCCATTACCTTACTAGTTTATTATAATCTAAGTTATAATCTTCACTTGTCCCTAGGACAAGTCTACGCATTATACAACATTTCCATTAATGTTATTTATTTATAATAGGTTATTATCATTCCCCGTTTAAACCATTTACTGTTGTAATCCATTATTCTTCATTCACTGCAATATATGTTCCTTATTTTAATTAAGGAAAACACTTCATGCACCTTATCAGTTTGATGTATAGAAGGATTCAGTGATTCATTTTCATAACGTATTCCCATCTAAATCTGTGGTGGCAAGTAATTTCTTTCCTTTTTCTACTTTATCCACTGTTCTTACTTGCAACCACGCTCTTAGAAATAGGTCATTTAGGGAAATACATCACTTTTCCTTCACATCGCACTAACTCAGTCCATTACATCCCTTCCTTTCTTATTTTCTGAGTTAGAAATTTAATTACCATCATTGTCATTTATTCATATCTTGTTATATATATATGCACTAGACCTCTCACATTAAGCCTACACTTGTGGACGCTGGATTTTCCGGGCGGGTCTAGGCATACTTATACCACAAGTTGACTTAACCTCATGTCTTAGTACCATTACATGTTTTATTTATGCACTCAGACCCCTCACATTTGATTTACCACTTGTGAATGTTGGATATGCAGGGCGGTTCCGGGTAGACTTCTATCACAAGTATAATCTAACCTCGTGTCTAAGTGCGTTACAGTGTCAAATTACTGTGAATCTAGGCATTTTCGTCTTTAACAATTATTCCTATTCCATTAAATTTTAGGCATATTATCTTTTTTTTACTATAATCTAGTTTACAATAATCTAATTTACATGTCGTCTAATTATGCCTATATTTTGTCGCATGTCCTTTTTAACATATGTTTAATTCTATTTTGACATGTAAACATTTAATCGGGTAATCATTCAAATCCAACAAGTTAAACATGTCATTTACTTAATAATATGCCACAAGTTAATCAAATAATTATAACAACCGTAGTCATTGCCCATATTCTAACAAGTTTGTTTAACATGTAATCATTCCAACACTTTAACTGATTCAGCGTATGACTTATTCATATTAACATCTCAACTTGTTATAACAATAATTTATAATTAATTTGGAAATTTCACAATAAGTAAAAAGGGGAATGCTAAAGAATAACATGTTATTATCTAAAGGCTATAGCTTAAACCCACTCACCTCGTATGCTTTCCCAATTCTAGATCTGATCCAGTTTTAGCATCCATGGTTTTCCCCTAATCGGATTCAAAATCTAACAACCATGGATTGATTATTTTTATTAAAATAGAAAGGAAAGGAAGAGGAAGGAATTTGAAAAGATCGGATCTAGAAGTCACCTTACTTCGTTTAGAGATATGAACACCTATTTACAAGCATTTGTTCCTTTCCTCCAGATTTGGATTCAGAATCTTTCATAACTAATAATTTATATTTTCTTAAGAGATCTTTAAGGGAGGAGGAACAATAGAGCTTCAACGTAGCCTAAAAAATATGAGGTTTAGGGTTAGCTCTAGAGTCTTATTTATACGTGTATCAGAGAAACCAAGACCCTCAGATTTGATTAAAAACCATTAGAAACGTCCACATTTCAAAAAACCCTAATCTGCCAAAATCTGTCGCAGGGGGGTCGACCCATAGGTCGACCTACCCCTTAGGGGGTCGACCTAGGGGTTGGTACCCCTGGGAGGGAAATCTGCCGCCATCCCAAAATTTGAATTTTTAATCGATTTTTCAATTTTTGAACATATTTTTGATTTTTTGAACCTAATACATACATATATATATATATTCTTCTTGCGTGTATACAAACTTCGAACCTTAGTAACTTCTCTATACGATGTCCGATTTATGCAAACTAGGTGTCTATCATGACAAAAATTTCGAGACGGACACAATGGGGCAGTCCGTTTTACTTAACTCTGAATATTTAATTAAATTATTCTTATTTTATTATCTTAAGTTAAAAATGTGAGGTATTACAACAACACTTACAACACAGCGGAAATCGTACCGACCAACTTTATTTTTCGAATTTCAGAAAAAACTAATTTTCTAAATTCAATTTCTTATGTTACAAAAGGGTAGAAAGTGGAAAATTTCGCATCTTCCATTTTTTTTTCAACCTTTTTCTAACCGTACTTGGATTTGATGTAACTATTTATAAAGATTCCCCTATTTTTCCTATCCAAGCACAGCCTACATATGAAAATTTTCTTTTGTTACTGATTTTCTTTTTCATCTTATCTTGGAAATTTTTGTGTTTATACATGCTTTCTCATAATTTTCCTTTTTTGTTGCTTTACTGAATTTTTTGTTCCCTTTTTAGCTGTACCATTTCTCTTTTCTTAACTTATTTAATCATCCGATCTAAGTTTAAATTTAAATAAGCCTTCTAGTCTTTCAACTAAATCAGGAGAACAGACACCTTACACAGCTACTACTAAGGGCCAAGAATCTCGGGACTATGTCCCCTTCAGATAGAAAAGTCCAAACTACAGGATCCACGATAGGTTTTGGTGTTACCCTAACTACCCAACAAGAACAAAATAATGGAACGATCCCAACAGAAATGTAGTGACGGGTTTTACCCCTTACATGGAAATTAACAGCAGGATCTAAACACTTACTTGCCCTTTCCTATCTAGTAGTCACTACTAATTCTAGATGTGTACCAACAATTGTATTAAGCAACACCCTAGGCTTTTCAATGCTTACACATTATACGGGAACATAATATTATTCCAAGATAATTCTCGCTACTTACTTCATAGCCTCACAACTTTTCCCGTCCTTCATGGACACTAATCCTTACCTACTCCATACTAACATGGTTTGGCCCTTTCCATTAAAAATTTTCTTCCAAAAATTCAAAAGTGTCAAACTTTATTTTCCGCATTAAAACTTACTTTTGCCAAACCATAAAACATGTCATAAAAAAATGTATATATTTTTTTTCAAATCACAAAAACTGGAGTAGGTAAGGACAATAATTTCTCAATCAGGTTTATGACTTTACTTATAAGGTTTATTCAGTCCCTTACTACAAGGTGCTAACATCTACTCTATTCTTAATTTCTATGGCTTATTTTGTCCACGCAACAAAATTTTCTCTTTTAAACAATTTATCAAAAATGATTGTCAAAAGAATAGAGACTTCAAAAGTTTCTTTATTAAAGATTCTTGTATGAAATATGACAAGAAAACTAGGGAGCTATACATGCTCTATAATATGCACCTTTTTCTGAGAGAATTTTACTTCAGACAAAGTTTTCACAAGAAATCACTATTTACAAAATATACCACATTTTACTTCAAAACCTAATATGTACTTCTTTACATATTTTAAAACTATAACTTTTAAGATTAAAACTTGAAAACACCATAAACCATTTTCCAAAACTTATATAATTTCAAGTTCCTAAAAGTTAACAATGGGTTTAGACTCAAAACGTGTTTCCAATTTTCTAGGCTTTCCTAGAAACTCCCCAAGGTTAATTCTCTCAACTGTCTATATTCCTAATCCATTTTTCTCTCTTCAACCTTTTCCAATGTATAAGGTTTTACCGCCAAGCCCACTAATCCGAAGTACTAACATATGGGATCCTCCTTTCTTTATTTCAAAATATATTGTACACTTTCCCACCCAAATTTCCTAAGGGTCTCAAATTTCCACATTCATTCCTTTAGTGTATAAAACAAACATCCCATTTCTTACCATATTATACTCTTTCTATTTAGTGGGTTCCTCTATGGATCTAGGTATATATATAATATATTTATATTTTTAAAAATACAAATACGTTCACTCACTATTTATATAGGAATCCTAAACCTAAGCTCTAATACCAGATGTAACAACCCGAATTTTGACAAACCGATTTTTTTTAAAATTCCAGTCTATCGAAACTCAAGTTGTTGTGCTCTGGTATCCTGTAGAAAAGACAAAGACATAAAATATGTCAGAGCTCAGAATACTTCTCACAGCGGAATGGATAAAGTGTAATATAATCAAAGTACAACCTTACCATATTAATAATACTACCTAACTAGTATCCAAAACTATCATGTCTCTGCCACAAAAAAAACTTGCGAAAATGTTATGAGGAGGGGGTCAGGACACAAGTTCTGGTGACCATATTTAAATTATACACTTTGGATAATACTACATATACCATTCAATCATATTTTGTTATTTATTAGGTTACATGGGTTAACAACACTCAAGGCTTACACACAAGTCGTACCCATTTACTTTCCAGTGGATTAACCTAATATAGTATATATGTAGCTACCCCTTAGTACCGGGTACAACCCATGGTACCCGACTCGCACGGTCTCCACTGTAATGCCTGTAAAATGAACACAGTCCCTCATCCTACGCCGGAGTGACGTACGAATCTCAACATAACAATGTTACGTTCTACATATATCTGTCATTACTACGCTACGTAAGCGTACGGACTGCTATCGTCGATCGAATCAGATTTCATACCGGATGTATCTAGACTGTCCCACATACGTATCATCAATTGTAGCTCGATGCCTTAACCGCACGTCCTCTAATGTGCACCAAGTTCCGTAGCAGGGCGATACAAGAAACACGGAACTCGGTCGGGAGCTTTTCCATATATTTACTAGCTTGTCTTTAAGAGCTTCTACATACAGATGTTCCTAGGGTCTGTTCTCACGGTAGCTATGGCCCACCTCGGCCCCTCCCTCAACTTGTAAAGACTATAAGAGCTAAATGACTACCCCTAGAAAAAACAATCTAAACATCCATTTGGCGTCTTCCCTCAACCACCGTACCCCGATAGTGAAAGGTGAATGGTCTATTGGTTTTAGCACTAGTCTTTTCGCATCCCACTGGCTGCCAATGACGGGTATCCGACGATCAACTATCCTTATTGGTTGTGACCCTTCGCCTCCCCATTGAGGCGATCACCGAATCACCCTGGTGTCACCACATCACAACATTCTGACTACATAGCTACTTTTGCAGTCAAGGCCCACCAACCTAGTAGTTACGTGCAGACCCAACCTCTGCGAGCACAGCCTAAACATCTGCCACCGCACAGAGGACTACTAGGAGCACCTTACGTATCTCAGGAAGCCGCGTGCTTCCCCTTCCAGTCCTTAGGAGCCGTATGAATAATCAGATGAATGTGCGCTCCCCTTGTGCCTTATAATACCACGATGATCTACCTCGTTGGGTTATTCACCTTCAAACATGCAGACTGGTCCAAGCGCTTCACTTTAATATGTTGTTAGACCCTATGTCTAAACATTCTTTTACGCACTTGCCTTACCTCATCAGGTTTCCATTTAACTTGGTTATTCTCATTCATATTGAATTCTTAATCAAGTTACCAAGTTCCTCTTGCTTATTAATTTTGGTTATATAATTTAACCCATTTAATTTTATTAATAAGCCCACATCATGTTATTCTCTAGATTGTGGCCCAAGGTCAGTAATCCACAATCCCTTTATATTCTTGTTTGATTTTATCATTACAATAACATGTTCTACTTAATATGAAATTAGGTATATCCCAATTCACATGTTTTCTATTTAACATGTCAGTCACTATTTATGATTAAATATAACTTATTTCATAAGTTTTCCTCATTCTTTCTCATTTAATTATAATTCCATTTTACACCGTACTATAACTTATCGTTGTTTACTTATTAACTTAGTTCTCTAAACTAAGGTCCATTAATAGGTTTCTCTACCCATTTATTATAACCTATGTTATAATTTCCTCTTGTCCCTAGGACAAGTACAAACATGTTATTCTTATCAACAGGTTTCAGGCATCCAAGTTTACAGATTACTTAATTTATAATTAAGTACAAATTCTTATATTTCATACATTTCCCCCCTTTTCTCAACTGGTTTCCCCATTTACTGATTACTTAATTTACAATTAAGTGTCCCTTATTTCATTTCACCAGTTATCCATTTTCTTACTAGTTTATTATAACCTAAGTTATAATCTTCACTTGTCCCTAGGACAAGTATACCTATTATACAACATTTTCATTAATGTTATTTATTTATAATACGTTATTTCCATTTCCTTTTAAACCATTTAATATTGTAATCCATTATTCTTCATTCATTGCAATATATGTTCCTTATTCTAATTAAGGAAAACAGTTCATGCACCTTATTACTTTGATGTATAAAAAGAATAAGTGGTTTATTTTCATAACGTATTCCCGTCTAAATCCGTGATGGAAAGTAATTTCTTTCCTTTTTCTACTTTATTCACCGCGGCTTACTTGCAACCATGTTCTAAAAAATAGGTCATTTAGGGAAATACATCACTTTTCCTTCGCATCGCACTAACTCAGTCCATTACATCCCTTCCTTTCTTATTTTCTGATTTAGACATTTAATTATCATCATTGCCATTTATTCATATCTTGTTATATATATATATAGTGAAAATTCGGCACACATCCCTAAAAGAAAACTTAATTAGGCTCACGTTCGGTCATAAACTTATTATAAATTAGGTCCCTATTTTTCAAAAATTTATGAAATAATAATTAAATTTTTTTGTAAATTAATATTAAAATAAATTATGCATTCTACAAAAAATTCAGTACAAAAAATAACAAAAAACACGCAAAAATAAAAAAACAGAAGAAAGTTAAATGCATAATATTATGCACATATTTGATTTTGTTGCATGCATATGTGCATGTATTCAAGTTCTTCCATCCGCCTTGATTTATTTGCATATTTCTGTGCAAATATTTCATATTTCTTGCATAGAAGTATGCAATAGTTCGTAACAGTCCAAGTTAGTTTATTTTTATTTGCATTCAAGTGTGCAAATAAAACTGAAAACATGCACACATGTGTGCAACATATCTACAGGCAAAAACGTTAACTGAACTCCCTTTATGCAATAGTTGCATACATGTATGCAACTATAGGCAATAGTTGTATACATGTATGCAACTTTTTTTTTTATTGGCGTGGATCTCTGGGATTATTTTATGATTTTAGAAGAAAAAAATTATGCAGTGCCGCATTGTTTTCTTGCAAGAAATGGAGGAGGCGGAAGGGAATAAAGGAGGAGGCGGAAGTTTCAAAATGTGTCAAGCGGAACAAATTATAGGGACCTGGTATGAAGAAATAATATGGGAGGGACGTGATTTTAATTTCAAATCTTAATAGGGACCTCTAAAAATGCACCCATATATATATATATATATATAAGCACTAGACCTCTCACATTAAGCCTACACCGATGGAGGCTGGATTTACCGGGCGGATCCGGACAGACTTCTACCACAAGTTGACTTAACCTCGTGTCTTAGCACCATTGCATGTTTAACTCAGACCCCTCGCATTAGATTTACCCCTTGTGAATGACAGATATGCAGGCGGTTCCGGGAAGACTTCTATCACAAGTGTAATCTAACCTCGTGTCTAAGCGCGCTACAGTGTCAAATTACTGTGAATCTAGGCATGTTCTTTTTTAATAATTATTCCTATTCCATTAAATTTTAGGCATATTATCCTTTTTACTGTAATGTAGTTTACAGTAATCTAATTTACATGTCGTCCAATTATGCCTATATTTTGTCGTATGTCCTTTTTAACATATGTTTAATTCTATTTTGACATGTAAACATTTAATGGGGTAATCATTCAAATCCAACAAGTTAAACATGTCATTTACTCAATAACATGCCACAAGTGAATCATATTGTAACACCCCGTATTTTCTGTGAATATTAAAATTAACAAATCTAAGAACACTTAATTTTTAGAAGAAGAATTAAGGGAAACGGGTTATGCCATTGCGTTCGTCTCGGAATCTTGCTTGAGATAGAGTCCGAGTTTGCGTGAATCGGACTCCGTATGAAAAATTTATGGAGGTTAGAAGATTTCTAATGTAAACAAAAAAATAATAGTTAAATAACAAATTCAGTTTGAAATTCGAAATTTGACCAGAACAGCTAGGAGGGAAGTTTCATGCCTAGGGGTGTCGACCCCCCAGGGGGTGTCCATCCCCAAGTTAGCCTAACCTCCATCATCTCCAAATTATAAATCAAGTTAGAAAGCTCCAAAATAAAAATCCAAACTAGAGAATCAAACGTCTACATCAAAGGATAGCTTAACAAATTCAGAAATCAGATCCCATAATACAAGATTCGTCCTTTTTCTGTAAGTTCAGTTATTATTCCGATTTAAACACCTAATAGAAATCATGACTGTAATAATCGGATCTAGAATTATGCCTAATTCTGATTCATGCCTATCCTTTTGTCAAATCTGAATTGCCCACGCCTATGAGACTATTATGATTGACATAATGAAACCTATCATGCCTATGAGACTGTTGCGATTGACATAATGGAACCTATCATACCTATGAGACTATTGTGAATGACATAATGGAACCTATCATGTTGTACATCCTATGCCTATGGGACTATTGTAATTGATATAATGAGACTTACCATGTTGTATCTTAAAATTAGTGATTCTCTTAAGCCCAGTTTTATCTAATATTTATACCTATGGTGTAAATTGCTTAGCTTGTCCACACTTATTGTTAATGTACAACATTGAAACATGATTCTTGAATTGGGTATACCTTTACATGCCTATTTTTCCATATGTCAATTCTCATGCTCTTTCTCTATTTTTTCCTTTTCTATTTTCTTTTATGAATACTAAGTTCATTCAGAACTTAGATTGAATCTCGTTGTACATGCGATTATAACGCGGGGAAATTGCGTATAACTTAATTGAGTATATTTTGGGCACAAAAAGTGAATGTGGCATAAAACTTGTACTATCTACACTTGGGGAATATTGACATAAAACTTGGACATATATGACAAATATGTAAATTGGCTAAAGATGAACTTGCCTAACCCGAGGTTAGATTGAGTTGCAGTCTAAGACTGCCCGGAACCACCCGGCACATCCAGCGACCGCAACAATATAGATCTAATTTGAGAGGTTATCGCATTAAGCCCAAAAACCCGAGGTTAGATTGAGTTGCGGTGTAAGGATACCCGGAACCGCCCAGCACATCCAGCGATCGCAACAATATAGATCTAATGTGAGATGTTGGTGCTTTAATGAATGAGTTAAAGCTAAGGAACAGACAGGCAAAGAGTGGTAGGGCAAAGTTAATTAAGGCAACACTTAACCAATACAACATGTTAGTTAAACAGATGGGTGGGTTAGGTTAATTTGAGAACACTTAACCATTATAACATGTTGATTTGGAAACCCTAGTAACGGGGACCCATTTCAGCAGTAACCCACATAGATGTATCACGGTACCCTAAACTAGGCAGGGTGGGGCATGATTACTGGGATGATTATAAGCGGTCAAAATAGCGCCGGGTGGTGTAGCAGTGTAGGTTCCGGCGGAGTATGGGCGTGCACGTACTCTGGAGTGGATAAATCCGGCACTGGGCATCAGTAGTATACACTGTGCATCTAGAATTTGTGTCGGGTTGCCACCATAGGAATTGATACATCCTATGGTGGGACCAGTACAGGTATCTACAATCAAGCGGGGCCGAATGACACAAGTAATAAATGCATGCGAGTAGAAGCCGATTGGATATGGGATTAATTTGTTATGAACACATGACGGTAGTTGAAACATCCGTTAGTCGGTGCGGAGAAATGGAAATGAGTGCAATAGTATATTCAGTTTATCTTGCCTTATCTTATGATATCTTATTGCTATGGTATTGTCCTATGTTCAGTTTATTCATGTCATGATCCTTTTACCTGTTTACATGTTGAATAATCACTGGACTTACTAGCCTTATGTCTGACCCGTTTTCTTTCCCCTTCTTTTCTTCCGTTCCCCCCTCAGGTCCGCAGGGAGGGAATACTTTAGCTTAGTGCGGACCTTTTCCAGCTTGAAGAGAGTAGATGTATTGCTTGGATTCTCTTTTCTAGGGCTATGGCTATGGTTACACTTTTATTGGGGATTTATGCTGCTTTACTACTGTTTTATGCTTCTTTATATACTTGGAGTTTTAAATCAAGACAAATGTTTTATTGTAATAATTTAGAAGTTGGTTTTTGAGACAATGCTTGTAGTGTTTTGACTGAACCACGCTATTTATGAAATAATTTCCATTTTCCGCTATTTATATGTCTACCTTGTAAATTGTCTATGCCTTTTACCTAAAATGCTTCACCAAAGTTAATGCATTCCCTTTGTGAGTGACCTTAACGGAGGTGGGATGTTTCAACGACTTAAAAGGGCTCTAACAACAGCCCCAGTTCTGACATTGCCTGATAGGAGTAAGATGTTTACAGTATACACAGACGCATGTGGTACAAGATTGGGCATTGTCTTGATGCAAGAGGGCAAGGTAGTTTTTTATGGGGGAAGGCAGTTGAAGGTGCATGAGAAAAACTACCCAACTCATGATTTAGAACTAGCTGCTATTGTTTTCGCTCTTAAGTCATGGCGTCATTACCTACTAGGAGAAAGGTTTGAATTATTTACTGACCATAAATAATCAAAGTACCTTTTCTCACAAAAAGATCTTAACTTAAAGACAACAAAGGTGGATGGAGTTTCTTGCCTCATACGATTTTGAGATTATTTATACCCCTGGCAAGGGCAATGTGGTAGCAGACGCCTTAAGTAAGAAAAAGCTGACCTTAAGTCCTTCTTTGTAGAAAGGAAAAGCTTAGAGCACATAGCAAACTTTGGCTTTAGACCCTCCTTTGAATTTTACCTGATTTGTTAGCATCGCTAGAGGTGCGACCTACTCTTTAGGACTCAATAGGAACCGTGCAACGTGAAGACCCTCGGCTAGTTGATGTAATGGATAAGCTAACTAGAGTTGAGACTTCTAGTCACCGCAATAAATAGTCCATCGATGATAAGGGTTGGTTGAGAGATGGAAGACTATGCATCCCACAAACAAGGGATTTGGTGAAAACCGTCCTTGAAGAAGCGCACCATTCTAAGCTGACCATACACCCAGGTGGGGACAAGATGTATAAAGACATAAAAAGGGTTTTATTCTGGAATGGCATGAAGAAGGATGTAGCGGAGTTTGTCTCTAAATGCTTGATATGCCAGCAAGTCAAGGCAGAACAGAAGAAGCCTAGTGGTCTGCTTCATCCTCTAGAGGTACCACAGTGGAAATGGGATATCATATCGATGGACTTTATTGATGGGTTGTCTAGGTCAAGAAGGGGAAACACCAGTATTTGGGTAATAGTGGACATGCTCACTAAAAGCGTTCACTTTATACCTGTTAAGAGTAGAAGGGCTGCCTCATTGTTAGCATCTATTTATCTTAAAGGGGTGGTTTGACTGCATGGAATACCCTCTAGCATAGTAAGTGATCGAGACCCTATCTTTACGAGCGAGTTTTGGAAGAGTTTGTAAGAGGCTGTAGGCACACAACTATGCTTAAGCACTGCCTGTCACCCTCAAATCGATGGTCAGACGGAAAGGGTGAACAGAGTATTAGAAGATCTTTTGAGATCGTGCATTCTTGATTTTGGGGGAACATGGGAGGATCACCTTCCTTTGGTAGAGTTCGCCTACGACAATAGCTACCAAGCCACCATACGCATGGCACCCTTTGAGGCTTTATATGGAAGACCGTGTCGATCACCAACTTGTTGGTGGGAGTCTACAGACAAGCTTATACTTGGGCCTGACACGATCAGTGAAACTTCAGAGAAGGTGGACTTGATATGAAGACGAATGAAGTCCGCACAAGATAGACAGAAGTCCTACGCTGATAAATGAAGGACTGACCTTGAGTTTGAGGTTGGAGACAGAGTTTTTCTTAAAGTATCTCCTTTAAAGAATTTCGTTCGCTTTGGGTCAGTAGGAAAATTGGCACCAAGATTTGTAGGGCCTTTTCCAATCATTGAGAGGATTGGGATGATGGCTTCTAAAGTAGAGCTGCCTGAAAGATTAGCTGGAATACATAATGTCTTTCATGTCTCTCATCTACGAAAGTGCTTACATGAGTCTGCCGAAGTTGCGGAGTCAAGCATACTAGAGGAAATAAAAGTGGAACGAGAAGCAACGGTGAGAAGAGTTCCAACTCGTATCTTGGGTACAGAATTAAAAAGTTACACTATCGTGAAGTCAAGCTGGTTAAAGTACAATGGAGTGATGTTGAGGAAGATGCGACTTGGGAGACTGAGAACAAGATATGTGCAGCCTACCCTTATCTTTTTGAGGGTACATCCTTGATCTCTTTTTCCATAAGTTTATGCGTGCTTGTATCTATCTCTTAAGTATATCTCCTCGGTCCTATTTCTTAATCCTTAAGTAGAAACCGATGGATGTAAACATGTATTTAAAAACATGTTGATTGATGGTTGCAAGTGGTTGCTAGTGGTTGCTCGTGGATGCATATACACACACTAGGTACTAGATCGACTCAGTCACTTTCATATTGCATATGCATACATGTATTTATATATGGATTGAAACTTGATGTGTTATCACGTGGACGTTGCATTTGTATGAATGATTGTGCACTCATGTAGAAGTTACAAAATACGATTAGGAACAATTGCATACATGATGGACTCATAGCACCGACATAATTCACATCAAGGAGGTCAACTGAATCAGTAGACTGCCTGATTTTGCATTAGATAAGGACATGTACACACATTATGCATATGATCATGAAAACATTAGAATTTTTTTAAGAATAATGGATGCTTGTGATTGGTGGTTGAGTAGATGGATGTTGGATGTTAGGATACATTCTTCTTAACTTAGAGATTTCGGGGGCGAAATCCATTAAGGAGGGGAGAATGTAACACCCCGTATTTTCTTGAATATTAAAATTAACAAATCTAAGAACACTTAATTTTTACAAGAAGAATTAAGGGAAACGGGTTATGCCATTGCGTTCGTCTTGGAATTCTTCTTGAGATAGAGTCCGAGTTTGCGTGAATCGGACTCCGTATGAAGAAGTTATGGAGGTTAGAAGATTTCTAGTGTAAACAGAAAATAATAATTAAATATTAAATTTAGTTTGAAATTCGAAATTTGACCAGAACAGCTGGGCGGGAAATTTCCCGCCCAGGGGTGTCGATCCCCCAAGGGGGAGTCGACATAGGTGTCGACCCCCTCTGTAGGGAGTCGACCCCTTTGAGATCCAATTCCTGTGATGAATTTTTGTAGCCCTGAGCTGATGTGGCCTTCTCTTATTGGCCGATGACTAATTTCTAAGGTATTAGGGCTTATGTGTCATACTATGCTTGGCTAGATGACACATCTCTTTGGTTTGGTGGCTCTGATTTCTCCTAGACTAATCTAAAGGCTAGAATTAATCCTAGACTTCTATATAATCACCCCAAATCTCAACCCTAGACCTCACAATCTCATTCTATGAAGCCGTCATGCTGTCAGGCCTTAAGCTAGCCTAGCCTCCATCTTCACCAAATTAGAAATCAAGTTAGAAAGCTACAAAACAAAAATCAAAACTAGAGAATCAAACGTCTACATCAAAGGATAGCTTAACAAATTCAGAAATCACATCCCAGAATACAAGATCCATCCTTTTTCTGTAAGTTCAGTTATTATTCTGATTTAAACACCTAATACAAATCATGACTGTAATAATCGGATCTAGAACTATGCCTAATTCTGATTCATGCCTATCCTTTAGTCAAATCTGAATTTCCCATGACTATGAGACTATTGTGATTGACATAATGAAACCTATCATGCCTATGAGACTGTTGTGATTGACAAAATGGAACCTATCATGCCTATGAGACTACTGTGAATGACATAATGGAACCTATCATGTTGTACATCCTATGCCTATGAGACTATTGTGATTGATATAATGAGAATTATCATGTTGTACCTTAAAATTAGTGATTCTTTTAAGCATAATTCTATGTAATATTTATACCTATGGTGTAAATTGCTTAGCTTGTCCACACTTATTGTTAATGTACAACATTGAAACATGATTCTTGAATTGGGTATACCTTTACATGCCTATTTTTCCATATGTCAATTCTCATGCTCTTTCTCTATTTTTTCCCTCTTCTATTTTCTTTTATGAATACTAAGTTCATTCAGAACTTAGATTGAATCTCGTTGTACGTGCGATTATAACGCGGGGAAATTGGGTATAATTTAATTGAGTAAATTTTGGGCATAAAAAGTGAATGTGGCATAAAACTTGTACTATCTACACTTGGGGAATATTGACATAAAACATGGACATATATGACAAATATGTAAATTGGCTAAAGATGAACTTGCCTAACCCGAGGTTAGATTGAGTTGCGGTCTAAGACTGCCCGGAACCACCCGACACATCCAGCGACCGCAACAATATAGATATAATGCGAGAGGTTAGCGTATTAAGCCCAAAAACCCGAGGTTAGATTGAGTTACGGTGTAAGGCTGCCCGGAACCGCCTGGCACATCCAGCGACCGCAACAATATAGATCTAATGTGAGAGGTTGGTGCTTTAATTAATGAGTTAAAGCTAAGAAACAGACAGACTAAGAGTGGTAGGGCTAAGTTAATTAAGGCAACACTTAACCAATACAACATGTTAGTTAAACAGAAGGGTGGGTTAGGTTAATTTGAGAACACTTAACCATTATAACATGTTGATTAGGAAACCCTAGTAATGGGGACCCATTTCAGCAGTAACCCACATAGATGTATCACGGTACCCTGAACTAGGCAGGGTGGGGCACGATTACTGGGCTGATTATAAACGATCAAAATAACGGCGGGTGGTGTAGCAGTGTAGGTTCCTGCGGAGTATGGGCATGCACGTACTCCAGAGTGGATAAAGCAGGCACTAGGCATCAGTAGTATACACTGTGCATCTAGAATTTGTTTCGGGTTGCCACAATAGGAATTTGATACACCATATGGTGGGACCAGCATAATTATCTACAATCAAGCGGGGCCGAATGACACAAGTAATAAACGCATGCGAGTAGAAGCCGATCGAAGAAGGGATCACTTTGTTATGAACACATGACGGTAGTTGAAACATTCGTTAGTAGGTGCAGAGAAATGGAAATGAGTGTGATAGTATATTCAGCTTATCTTACCTTATCTTATGATATCTTATTACTATGGTATTGTCCTATGTTCTGTTTATTCGTGTCATGATCCTTTTACCTGTTTACATGCTGAATAATCACTGGACTTACTAGCCTTGTGTCTGACCCATTTTCTTTCGCCTTCTTTTCTTCCGTCCTCCCCCCAGGTCCGTAGGGAGGGAATACTTTAGCTTAGTGCAGACCTTTTCCAGCTTGAAGAAAGTATATGTATTGCTTGGATTCTCTTTTCTTGGGCTATGGTGTGGTTACACTTTTGTTGGGGATTTATGCTGCTTTACTACTGTTTTATGCTTCTTTATGTACTTGGAGTTTTAAATCAAGACAGATGTTTTATTGCAATAATTTAGAAGTTGGTTTTTGAGACAATGCTTGTAATGTTTTGACTGAACCACACAATTTATGAAATAATTTCCGTTTTCCGCTGTTTATATGTTTGTCTTGTAAATTGTTTGTGCCTTTTACCTAAAATGCTTCACCAAAGTTAATGCATTCCCTTTGTGAGTGACCTTAATGGAGGTGGGGTGTTTCACATATAATTATAACAACAGTAGTCATTGCCCATATTCTAACAAGTTTGTTCAACATGTAATCATCCCAACACTTTAACTGATGCAACGTACGAATTATTCATATTAACATCTCAACTTGTTATAACAATAATTTATAATAATCTGGCAATTTCACAATTAATAAAAAGGGTAATGCTAAACGATAACATATTATTATCTAAAGGCTATATCTTAAACCCACTCACCTCATATGCTTTCCCAATTCTGGACCTGATCCAGTTTTAACATCCATGGTTTTCCCCTAATCGGATTCAAAACCTAACAACCATGGATTGATTATTTTTATTAAAAGAGAAAGGAAAGGAAGAGGTAGGAATTTGAATAGATCGGATCTAGAAAGTTACCATACTTCGTTTAGAGATCTGAACACCTATTTACAAGCATATGTTCCTTTCCTCCAGATTTGGATTCAGATTTTTTCCTCACTAATAATTTATATTTTCTGAAGAGATCATTAAGGGAGGAGAAACAGCGTAGCCTCAGAAATATGAGGTTTAGCGTTAGCTCTAGTGCCTTATTTATAGTTGTTTCAGAGAAACCAGGACCCTCAGATTTGGTTAAAAACCATTAGAAACGTCCACGTCTCAAAAAACCCTAATCTGCCAAAATCTGCCGCAGGGGGGTCGACTCATGGGTTGACCCACCCCTTAGGGGGTCGACCTATGGGTTAACAACCTCCTTAAGGTGTCGACACCCTTAGGCGAGATATCTGCCGCCATCCCAAAATTCGAATTTTGAACCAATTTTTGAACCAATTTTTGGATTTCTAAACCTAATATATATATATATGTATATATATTCTTCCTACGCGTGTACAAACTTTGAACCTTAATAACTTCTCCATACGGTGTCCGATTTACGCAAACCAGGTGTTTATCATGACCAGAATTTCGAGATGGACGCAATGGGGCAGTCTGTTTTACTTAACTCTGAATATTTAACTAAGTTATTCTTATTTTATTATCTTAAGTTCAAAATGCGGGGTGTTACAGCAACACTTACAACATAGCGGAAATAAACAATAGCTGTATAATCCCGAAGCCTCCTGCTCCAGCTCTCCAAGTATATCTGTAAAATCCCGACTACTTGACTGCTCGTACAAAATTAGGCACCCAAGAGTTTAGTAAAAACAAACAAAATAAACTCTGGGCCAGTCGTGACTGGTGTGAGTAAACGCCTACCATTTGTTTAACTTTTAAAATCCTTTTAAAGGAAAGAATAATCATAAGACAAATCCACACATAAACACAGATGATTTTTACCTTAGGATAATCCAAAACATTTGTTTTTAAAATCCATACTCTTTTGATATTATAATAATGTCTAAATCAAATAAATAGCAGTCTAGTGGAACGCTTTCATCTCACATTCCACATATACAATATACAATCAAAAACTACGGGCGCTTATTTGGGAAATGGATTCCACTGGCAACGTATGGGACCACCTTCCAATAGTGTATATCTAGTGAGGAATACACCAGGTTCAACAAGAACATCTTGCAACCCAAACTAAACATGACCGATCACTCATTTCGCTTGTGTGTACCGAATGTATTATCACCACCGGTTGGGATCAGCAACCGTTTCCTAAAAGGGATAGCATCGAAGTGGTTTAAAGAAGTAAACGGAATTTCTCTAGATCAGGTGATAATACACCCTAATGGGAGCTACCCACTTAGCCATTCGACCTACCCAATTTTTACCATTTCTTGGTTGTGACGCTTAAGGCCACGCTTATCTTTGACAAATCACACTTTATTCACTTTGAATGTCACATCGTCATACCCGCCAAATCACTAATTGATTTCTCCAAAAATACCGCGGGTATACAGTTAAGAGAAATGAATTCCTCCGCCACCAAACGTAAATACGTTTGAATAGATCAACTTACACGATCTATTAAATGTACTCTGTCTGACATTCTTCCATACAGGTTGTCCTGCGACTAGAAAAACCTAAGAACTATTCTGTAAACCCGTCTTAAGCAATTTCTTCCTAGGATTTTCCAGAACTGGCCTTGCATAAACTCTGTTTTCAGTTATCTTCATCATAGTTGATTTGCAACGTTAATAACCATACGGAGTGGTTTTCAGATAATAAATCTAATCCCGGTCTATCCGCATTGACGACGGGAAAATGGTCAAAGCTTTGGTAGTCAGTTATTTAACTATCAAAGGAAAAGATCCATACACATAACGATCTTATTTCCAAATGGAAATTTTATCGATTAACCATCAACCAACATTTTTTCTCTTTAAATTAATTTATCATTAATTTACTCATTTCCTCATTTCCATATATTCGTGAATTCTTATTTTCCGAATTTTGAAAATGTATGTTATTAATATTGGAAAACATTTCCATTCCAATTCCACGCTTTACTAATCTCCCACATCTCAGTTTCTAACTGTAAACTAGTAAGAAAACAACTCCCCGAATATCAACCCCGAAGGTCGAAACCAACATCTGATTGATACCCAGAAAGCTGTTCAACATAACTAATCTCCAGTCATTTTCTAATTTCCTTAACTCCATTCAAAACTTCTTATCAAATTATTGCTTACGCAACTCTCGAATTCAGTTTATGAATCCAATTCTTTTATGAAAAACATTAGTTATAATGATAACGTTATAATCCCTACTTTCAAAATATCTAACTTTAAAATACAACTTTTATTCATTCATTTGAATAAATACTAATTAGTTAATTTATTAAATAAATAAATCTTTATTTAAAAACTGGAAAATAAATAGTACTTTCCTACATTCAATGTAGTCGAATCCCAATGTATAATTCTCTCTCGAATAATCTCTATTAGATAACTCTCTTTCGAATAAACTATATTCGATAAATCTTTTTCGAATAAACTATATTCGATAATCTCTCTTTCAAACGAACTATATTCAATAATCTCTCTTTCAAATAAACTATATTCGATAATCTCTCTTTTGAATAAACAATATTCGATAACTCCCTTTTGAATAAACTATATTCGATTTTTGTTATGAACTCCAGCATATTTACCCTTTCAGGTCAACTCAATTTTTAAATTCATTTTTAAATTTAGTACTTCCCAACAATTACCAATTTCCTTTTATAACTGTTTTAATTCTGCAAAACATTTTCTTTCAAATCGTTATTCACTTTAAAACATGAATATTACACCTTTATAGAAACTGGACTCATTTTATCAAGTCAAAACTTGATTTCATAATTTAAATACTAACATAGGTTTAAACTCCAATTATCGAGTCATTTTATAACTTCTTATTCATATTCCATTTTATTTATCAAATCTCGTTTACATGTCAACTTCATAGAAGATTTTATAGAATAAGTCTATAATTCTCTATCGCCTTTATATACGATTATAAAATATCGGTTTCAAGCTGAATATTAATTATCTTGTCAAATACCGATTTATTCAAAATATAATTTATAAAAATAAATTATTTATAACATTGGACCTAGTTGAATTTTAAGTACAATCTTCATGGATTTTATTTTAATCATATTCATATTTCAAACATCGAAATAAATTCAATTGTTTCCTTTTTAAACAATTCTCAATTTCCCGTTTTATATTCACTACTGAATTTACAATCCAAATTATCCACGGATAATTTAATTCTATTTCATTTATAAACATTTTGTTTATAAATCACATGTAACACCCCGTAATTCTGTAACATTAAGTTTCACAAATTAAAGTATAATTAATTCTAAATGATAGGATTAAGGGAAACGGGTTACGCCATTGCGTTCGTCTCGGAATTCTTCTTGAGATAGAGTCTGAATTTGCGTAAAACGGATACCGTATGAAGAAGTTATGGACGAACGAAGTTAGGTAGAAAAACCAGAAGTGGGCCAGAACAAAATTGCACTGGCGCACTTGGGAAGTGCGCCCATGCAAAGTTGCACTGGCGCACTTCGCAAGTGCGCCCAGGCCGAGCAGAAAACCTGCTTGGTCAGGCCCTAGCTGGCCTGGTCAGGTTATGGTCGAATTTCTGAGCTCTGGTCTGTCACTAGGGCTGACTTGTCACTTTCTGATTGGCTTCTCTTGAGATGGATGGCCTTGATTAACTCTAGCTTCATCGACGGCTCTAATTAGTTTGAAATTCTATATAAACAACCTTAGTCTCAACCTAAATTCACACAAATAAAATAGAGCTAGAGCCGTCATGCTGCTGGAAGGAAGCCAAGAATAGCCTCCGCATGAAGAAAGTTTAGAGACGAACAAATGTAATTCAAAACTAAAAATCAAAGCAACGTTTATCTACCCAAAGGAAAGTATCTCAATTCCAGAACTCAGAATCCAGAATTCAAGTTCATCGTTTGTTGTAAGTCAGTTACTTTTTAGATTTGAACGTTTAGATCTATTTGTGGCATGAAATTAAATGAATATAAGAATATGCCTAATCCTTTCGTTTGAATCGATGCTTGTTTATGCCTTTGGATCTAATTAAGAACTATTGTGATTAATTACCGATGAGACTGTGCCTATGCCTATGACATTGAAACTATTGTTAATGGCCTAAGACTATGACTATGAACATAAGACTATGCCTATGCCTATGACTGTGAACATAAGACTATGCCTATGCCTATGACCGTGAACATAAGACTATTGCCTATGACTATGGCAAGGACCATTGTGGCTAATTACCTATGATTCATGACTATGAAATTATTGCCTAGAATTATGACCATTAAATTGGATCTAAGCTTGATTCTCTATTCAAACCTATTCTTAATTATCCTTGAATCTGGATTTTTTTTGGGATTTTTCCATTAAGTAAGATCTACCCATGTTCTTGAACATAGACTGTTATTCAAACCATTTCATGTTCATAATGTTATCAGATCTATGCCTGCGATGTTTTTAGTTAATTTATATTTATTAGATCTGTAATTCGTGAATTTGGGATTATCATCTTATGCCCATTCTTATGCCTGTCTTTTCATGGTATTCTTGTTTATTCCCTTTTATCTACAAATCTAGATTGACCTATAATCTAGACTGAATCACGATTACGCAAACGATGGGAGTATGATTTGGGGCAAAACATGAAACTAACATAAATGTGATTGAAAGCTTGGAAGTTTGGTATAACATGAAATTTGTATTTGGCACATTAAATATGTTGGCATGATCTGAATTGGCGATAATAGTGACTAATTTGCATAACAGAATTGGGCGTGAAACATGTAGTTGGCATGTGAATCTAGTTTTGGCATAAATTGTAAACTAGAATATTTAATCTAGTTCTAACATGAATTGTAAAATTTGATATTTAATCTAGATTGGGCCAAAAATGTATATAGGAACATTAAGTCTAGATTAGGCTTAACTACTTATTTAGAACGCCAAATATATGGCATAGTGATTTTGTGCATGACTATTATGGCGAGTTTGGGAAGGTGGGTTATGGCCTATTCGGATTAATAACTTGAAATTACATGTAATTGTCATGTTTAGCATAATCATGGTTAGTGACACTAAATTTGGTATAATCTTATAACATGGTTTAGAGGGAAAGTGGACCATAATAATAAATGTTGATAATGTACAATAGAAGAGTAATTATGGCATAAGTAAATTAGGAATAATTTACATGAAGAACTTTTCCTAAATGAGAAACGTGTACATTGTAGAAAATACGAGTATGCCTAACCCGAGGTAAGATTGAGTTACGGTATAAGACTACCCGGAACCACTCGGCAAATCCAGCAACCATAACAATACCTATCTAATGTGGGTTGTTAGAGCATTGAGCCCAAAAGGACCCGAGGTTAGACTGAGTTGCGGTGTAAATCTGCTCGGAACTGACCGACACATCCAGTAACTGCAACAATATCTATCTAATGTGAGTGGTTGGTGCTTTAAAGAATAATTTAAAGCTAAGAAACGGTTAAGCTAGAATGGGAGGGTTAAGTCCATAGGAACACTTAACCAACTTAACATGTTAATAAAACAAGACTTGTAAGGGTTAACCGTTATAACATTTTAACTAGACTAGAAGATGGGGTTAAGTAAAATACACTTAGACAATTTAACATGTTAACTAGACCAGAAGGTGGAGTTAAGTAAAACACTTAGCCATCGTAGTGTGCCAAATGAACAAGGTTAAGTTAAAACATGAAGGGACAATACTTAACTATTAGAACATGTGAATTAAACAGATGTTAGGGTTAAGTTAACTAAGAACACTTAACCGCTTTAGCATGTTAGTTAAACAGAAGGGGCAGGGTTAAGGTAAAGGGAACACTTAACCAATACAAGGTGAAGGGGTGGGGTTAAGCAATAAGAAATACTTAACCAATATAACTTGATTTGTGGTAGGGTTAAGTCAACATGAAATACTGATAACACTTAACCAGTTTATCATGACAAATGAATGGGTTAAAAAACTTGAATTGACTAATGACACTTAACCAATCCAACTTGACGAGAAAGAGAACTAAGTAGTAAACCTTAGTTAAAAGGACTAAGTTGTAAACCTTAGTTAAGAAAACGACGATTCAGGGACTAAATAGTAAACTTAGTTAAGGGAGCTAAGTAGTAAACCTTAGTAGAATACGAGAAGGAGCGAAGGTCTATGTGATCTTAAAGAAGGCTCCAACGAACTGGGGAACGAAGCATGCTGCTTCGAAGGGACGTGAGGGTACTCTTGGTATCCCTCTGTGAGGCTGCAGATGATCCGCCTGGGATCACAGAGGTTAAGGTCTGCGTTAGAAGAACCAAGGGTATGCCTTGGTTGCAATATAAGGCAACCTAAAGACTAGGATGGACTAGCGTGATTCGGAGAGACTAGTAGCCCTATGATAGCAACTCGTCGTCTACCTACCATCTTGAGTCAATCGAGATACGTGAAGCGGAAAGGCAGAGAACTCCAACAGACCATATACTTGCTATCTAGTTATGGATGCGGATGGCCATAGGTTAGTGGGGGCATAGAGGGCCTGCGTATAGTTCTCATTTTTAAGGTGTGCCTTTCATTAGTAGAGGGAGGGGTCAGGTAGGACCATAGCCACTAGAAAAACAGGCATTAGCATCTGCATCGGCAGATATCTGAAAGCTCCCAACCAAGTTCCGTGTTTTCTTAGTTTGCCCTACCACGAGACTCGGGTCGCACATAAAGAGGACATGTGCATCTAGACAGCGATAACGATCCACGACACATACATGGGGAAAGTCTAGGAACATATACCGCTGTGGGTATTGTGTCCTAGAGTAGGGGCGTCATTCGATAGGTAGCATAATCCCTAATTGGACCTAGGTCGCGTAAACCCTAAAATTCGAGAAGCATTAGATAAGTCGCGTAAACCCTAGTTTAATCTAGGAAGAACTCGATAGAGAAACCCTAGATTAGATCTAGGTAATAAATAATAAATGCACGCCTGAGGGCAACCACAATTACAGGGATTGAGAGCACGTTATCTTTTTATAAAGATTACTAGTTGGGTCACTAGTTAGGTGGTGCAGAGATATAGAAACCAGAATAACAGGGTAATCGCGAAGCAAAGAAAGTATGGAAGCATATTCAGTTTACTAGTATATTCAGCTTGTCGGTAGATCTAGTTTATCAGTACATTTAGCTTTATCTTGCCTTAGCATATCTTGCGTTATCTTGTTAGCCCTATCATCATGGTATTGTCTTGTATTCAGTTAAATTCATGTCATGTTGTTTTTACCTGTTCACGTGCTAAAAGTTACCGAACTTACCAGACTTTATGTCTGACTCTGTTTTCTCTCGCTTTCTTGTCTTCCGTCCCCCCCCTCCCCCCCCCCCCCAGGTTCGCAGGGAGGGAATGTTACTACTTAGCTCAGTTTTCTTTCCAAGCTTGAAGATTAGTCGAAGCTTTCCTTGGATTCACTTTTCCATTGCTATGGCTGGCTCATACTACATTGGGGAATATAAATGTTATTTTATGCTACTTTATTTTGTAAGACAGATATTCTGGTATTGGAAAAATAATTGTTGTACAAACTATTTGATCAATAAAGTAAAGTTCTATTTTCCGCTATATAAATTTTGCCTGTCTTGTAATTTATCCGCATCTTTTACCTATAATGCTTCACATGACTTAGTGCATTCCCTTTGTGAGTGACACTAACAGATGTGAGGTGTTACACGTGGTATCAGAGCTGAAGGTTACCGGATCAGATAAAAGATTTGAAAAATTATTTTCAACGGTTTTAAAAGAAGCATTTTCAAAAGAAAAGTTTTGCTTTAAAGGCATATTCCCTAAAAGCCATACGCATTCCTGTCCCTTTCTTTCTTGAGTCTCCGGGCTCCAGGCTTTCTGGGAGATAACCTCATCGCGGCACGGTTCCGTAGGTTTGATAAGACTACGATACCTATCAAAGGGAAAAGTAGTTCCCGACTTCCATCTATAGCCATAGTTGTTTCATCTGCAGCTAGTTTTCTTTCAGGCTTTGGAGGGTTTTCCGTGCGATGGAGGCCGCTTTTAAGGAACTTGTCAATATGATTACACAGGGATGGTAAATATGAGGATGAGGAAGTTTGGGTAGGGAGCTCAGTGCAAGGATGAGAAATTCATGGATATAAACACAACTCACGAAGAAAGAAGGAATTATAAAACCTAAGATGAGAGGAAGTATATTTTCCATGGTATAATAGGGCAGGGACGAGGAACAGGATTTTCAGAAGGGAGGATGCATGCTTTCACCATCAAAATACCTGAGAAACAGATAGTAAAAGTCTCCGTTGGAAAAGTTTAGCTCTTCGTTTTGATCAACCAGTTAGTATTCCTTTGATCTTAGCGCTTCGCATTTATCTACCTCCATAGTTGAGTCTCTGCACCTTAGTACTTGTATAGTAGAAGATCCCATTAGCGCCTCAAATCCAATTGGTGGTTCGGCCCGTTTACCTTTGGTTTGTAAGGATTTGAGAATAATTAAGTATATTAAGTGTTGAGTTTAAGCGTAATGCTTATGTTTTTGGTTCCATGGGCTATGAGTTGATTCTAGGCATGAGGTAATTCTGAAAGGAGAGTAGTAAGACTTTTGACTTGCCTTGGAAATACCCTCGAGATTTCGTGTAAAGAATCAGTTAGGCTTAGCTAGCTAGAATTGCTTAATGCATTTATCGACGATTTACAATCCGTTAGGGTAGTCCATGAGTATGCAGATGTTTTTGATTAGGTTAGGAGTTTACCCTAAAACGCGGGATAGACTTCCACATGTATCCTGTTAACAATGCGAAACCAGTTATCTGATCAACGACAGTTTTGGAAAGGAAGGTCAAGAAACTTCGCAATCGTGAAGATTAATTAGATACGGTACAAAATAATGAAGCTCAAGAAGATGCGACTTAGAAGACTGAAGACTAGATACACGCATCATACCCTTTTTCTTAATGGTACTTCCTTGATCTTTTTTTTCTAGGAATTTTATGCACACTTTCTAGCATTTAAGGTATATCCTCTGGGGCGTATCATCGATCCGCAGGTAGGAGCCAATGGATGTAAACAGGTATTTGAAACATGTATTTGGAACATGTTATGATTGATGGTCGCAACTGGTTGCTCGTGGATGCATATACACACCATAGGCGCTAGAACGACTCGGTCACTTTCATATTGCATTCGCACATATGTATTTGCTTAGCGCATTTAACTTGATCATATGGATGTTGCATATGGATGAATGGCTATGCACACATGTAGTATTTACATAACTAGGGATGCTTGCATACATGATTAGACGCATGGCACTGACATAATTCGCATTAAGGAGGTCAACTGAATTAGTAGACCGCCTGATTTTACATTAGATAAAGACATATACACAAACTATGCACATGGACATGAAAGCATTAGAAATCTTTTTAAGGACAGTGAATGCCTGTGTTTGAATGGTTGAGTAGATGGGTGATTGGATGGTAGGACACATTCTTCCTAACTTGAAGATTTCGGGGACAAAATCCTTTTAAGAGGGGGAGAATGTAACACCCCGTAATTCTGTAACATTAAGTTTCACAAATTAAAGTATAATTAATTCTAAATGATAGGATTAAGGGAAACGTTACGCCATTGCGTTCGTCTTGGAATTCTGCTTGAGATAGAGTCAGAGTTTGCGCAAAACGGATATCGTATGAAGAAGATATGGACGAACGAAGTTAGGTAGAAAAACCAGAAATGAGCCAAAATGCACTGGCGCACTTGGGAAGTGCGCCAGAACAAAATTGCACTGGCGCACTTGGGAAGTGCTCCCATGCAAAGTTTCACTGGCGCACTTGGCAAGTGCGCCCAAGCCGAGCAGAAAACCTGCTTGGTCAGGCCTTGGCTGGCCTGGTCGGGTTCTGGTCAAATTTTTGAGCTCTGGTGTGTCACTAGGCTAACTTGTCACTTTCTGATTGGCTTCTCTTGAGATGGATGGCCCTGATTAACTCTAGCTTCATCGACGACTCTAATTATTTTGAAATTCTATATAAACAACCTTAATCTCAACCTAAATTCACACAAATAAAATAGAGCTAGAGCCGTCATGCTGCTGGAAGGAAGCCAAGAATAGCCTCCGCTTGAAGAAAGTTTAGAGAAGAACAAATGTAATTCAAAACTAAAAATCAAAGCAACGTTTATTTGTGGCATGAAATTAAATGAATACAAGAATATGCCTAATCCTTTCGCTTGAATCGATGCTTGTTTATGCCTTTGGATCTAATTAAGAACTATTGTGATTAATTACCGATAAGACTGTGCCTATGCCTATGCCTATAACATTGAAACTATTGTTAATGGCCTAAGACTATGACTGTGAACATAAGACTATGCCTATGCCTATGACCGTGAACATAAGACTATTGCCTATGACTATGGCAAGGACCATTGTGGCTAATTACCTATGATTCATGACTATGAAATTATTGCCTAGAATTATGACCATTAAACTGGATCTAAGTTTGATTCTATATTCAAACCTGTTCTTAATTATCCTTGAATCTTGATTTTTTTTATTTGGGATTTTTCCATTAAGTAAGATCTACCCATGTTCTTGAACATAGACCGTTATTCAAACCCTTTCATGTTCATAATGTTATCAGATCTATGCCGGTGATGTTTTTAGTCAATTTATATTTATCAGATCTGTAATTCGTGAATTTGGGATTATCATCTGATGCCTGTCTTTTCATGGTATTCTTGTTTATTCCCTTTTATCTACAAATCTAGATTGACCTATAATCTTGATTGAATCACGATTAAGCAAACGATGGGAATACGATTTGGGGCAGAACATGAAACTAACATAAATGTGATTGAAAGCTTGGAAGTTTAGTATAACATGAAATTTGTATTGGGCATAATAAATATGTTGGCATGATCTGAATTGGCGATAATAGTGACTAATTTTCATAATAGAATTAGGCATAAAACATGTAGTTGGCATGTGAATCTAGTTTTGGCATAATTTGTAAACTAGAATATTTAATCTAGTTCTAACAAGAATTGTAAAATTGGATATTTAATCTAGATTGGGCCAAAAATGTAAATAGGAACATTAAGTCTAGATTAGGCTTAACTACTTATTTAGAACGTCAAATATATGGCATAGTGATTTTGGGCATTATGGCGAGTTTGGGAAGGTAGGTTATGGCCTATTCTGATTAATAACTTGAAATTACATGTAGTTGTCAAGTTTAGCATAATCATGGTTAGTGACACTAAATTTGGTATAATCTTATAACATGGTTTAGAGGGAAAGTGGGACATAATAATAAATGTTGATAATGTACAATAGAAGAGTAATTATGGTATAAGTAAATTAGGAATAATTTACATGAAGAACATGTCCTAAATGAGAAACGTGTACATTGTAGAAAATACGAATATGCCTAACCCGAGGTTAGATTGAGTTACGGTATAAGACTACTCAGAACCGCCCGACAAATCCAGCAACCGTAACAATACCTATCTAATGTGGGTGGTTAGAGCATTGAGCCCAAAAGGACCCGAGGTTAGACTGAGTTGCGGTGTAAATCTGCCCGGAACCGATCGACACATCCAGTAACTGCAACAATATTTGTCTAATGTGAGTGGTTGGTGCTTTAAATGATAATTTAAAGCTAAGAAATGGTTAAGCTAGAATGGGAGGGTTAAGTCCATAGGAACACTTAACCAACTTAACATGTTAACAAAACATGACTTGTAAGGGTTAACCGTTATAACATGTTAACTAGACTAGAAGATGGGGTTAAGTAAAATACACTTAGCCAATTTAACATGTTAACTAGACCAGAAGGTGGAGTTAAGTAAAACACTTAGCCATCGTAGTGTGCCAAATGAACAAGGTTAAGTTAAAACATGAAGGGACAATACTTAACCATTAGAATATGTGAATTAAACAGACATTAGGGTTAAGTTAACTAAGAACACTTAACCGCTTTAGCATGTTAGTTAAACAGAAGGGGCAGGGTTAAGGTAAAGGGAACACTTAACCAATACAAGGTGAAGGGGTGGGGTTAAGTAATAAGAAATACTTAACCAAAATAACTTGATTTGTGGTAGGGTTAAGTCAACATGAACTACTGATAACACTTAACCAGTTTATCATAATAAATGAATGGGTTAATATAACTTGAATTGACTAATGACACTTAACCAATCCAACTTGACGAGAAAGAGAACTAAGTAGTAAACCTTAGTTAAAAGGAATAAGTTGTAAACCTTAGTTAAGAAAACGACGATTCGGGGACTAAGTAGTAAACCTTAGTTAAGGGAACTAAGTAGTAAACCTTAGTAGAATACGAGAAGGAGCGAACGTCCATCTGATTTTAAAGAAGGGTCCAACGAACTGGGGAACGAAGCACTCGGCTTCGAAGGGACGTGAGGGTAATCTTGGTATCCCTCTGTGAGGCTGAAGATGATCCGCCTGATCTCACAGAGGTTAAGGTCTGCGTTAGAAGAACCAAGGGTATGCCTTGGTTGCAATATAAGGCAACCTAAAGACTTGGATGGACTAGCATGATTCGGCGAGACTAGTAGCCCTGTGATAACAACTCGTCGTCTACCTACCATCTTAAGTCAATCGAGATACGTGAAGCGGAAAGGCGGAGAACTCCAACAGACTATATACTTGCTATCTAGTTATGGGTGTGGATGGCCATAGGTTAGTGGGGGCATAGAGGGCCTGCGTATAGTTCTCATTTTTCAAGGTGTGCCTTTCGTTAGTTGAGGGAGGGGTCAGGTGGGACCATAGCCACTAGAAAAACAGACCTTAGCATCTGCATCGGCAGATATCTAAAAGCTCTTGACCGAATTCCGTGTTTTCTTGGTTTGCCTTGCCACGAGACTCGGGTCGTACATAAAGAGGACATGTGCATCTGGACAGCGATAACGATCCACGACACATACGTGGGGAAAGTCTAGGAACATATACCGCTCTGGGTATTGTGTCCTAGAGTAGGGGCGTCGTTCGATAGGTAGCATAATCCCTAGTTGGACCTAGGTCGCGTAAACCCTAAAATCCGAGAAGCATTAGATAAGTCGCGTAAATCCAAGTTCAATCTAGGAAGCACTCCATAGTAAAACCCTAGATTAGATCTAGGTAATAAATAATACATGCACGCCTGAAGGCAACCAAAATTAAAGGGATTGGGAGCACATTATCTTTTTATAAAGATTACTAGTTGGGTCACTAGTTAGGTGGTGCATAGATATAGAAACCAGAATAAAAGGGTAATCGCGAAGCAAAGAAAGTATGGAATCATATTCAGTTTACTAGTATATTCAGCTTGTCGGTAGATCTAGTTTATCAGTACATTTAGTTTTATCTTGCCTTAGCAAATCTTGAGTTATCTTGTTAGCCCTATCGTCATGGTATTGTCTTGTATTCAGTTAAATTCATGTCATGTTGTTTTTACCTGTTCACATGCTGAAAGTTACTGAACTTACCAGACTTTATGTCTGACTCTGTTTTCTCTCGCTTTCTTGTCTTCCGTCCCCCCCCCCAGGTTCGCAGGGAGGGAATTTTACTACTTAGCTCAGTTTTCTTTCCAAGCTTGAAGATTAGTCGAAGCTATCCTTGGATTCACTTTTCCATTGCTATGACTGGCTCATACTACATTGGGGAATATAAATGTTATTTTATGCTTCTTTATTTTGTAAAACAGATATTCTGGTATTGGAAAATAATTGTTGTACAAACTATTTAATCAATAAAGTAAAGTTCTATTTTCCACTATTTAAATTTTGCCTGTCTTGTAATTTATCTGCATCTTTTACCTATAATGCTTCACAGAACTTAGTGCATTCCCTTTGTGAGTGACATTAACGGATGTGAGGTGTTACACGTGGTATCAGAGCTAAAGGTTACCGGATCAGATAAAAAATTTGAAAAATTATTTTCAACGGTTTTAAAAGAAGCATTTTCAAAACAAAAGTTTTGTTTTAAAGGCATATTCCCCAAAAGCCATACGCACTATCTTCTGATTCTCTGTTTGAATTCTTGTCCCCTTCTTTCTTGAGTCTTCGGGGCTCCTGGCTTTCTGGGAGATAACCTCATCGCGGCACGGTTCCTTAGGCTTATTAAGACTATGATACCTATCGTAGGGCAAAGTAGTGCCCGACTTCCATCTATAGCCATAGTAGTTTCATCTGCGGCTAGTATTCTTTCAAGCTTGGGAGGGTTTTCCGTGCGATGGAGGCCGCTTTTGAGGAACTTGTCAATATGATTACACAGGGATGGTAAAGATGAGGATGAGTAAGTTTGTCTAGGGAGCTCAATACAGGGATGAGAAATTCATGGATATAAACTCGACTCACGAAGAAAGAAGGAATTATAAAACCTAAGATGAGAGGAAGTATATTTTCCATGGTATAATAGGGAAAGGACGAGGGACAGGATTTTCAGAAGGAATAATGCATGCTTTTTGCATCAGAATACCTGAGAAAGAGATAGTAAAAGTCTCCATTGGAAAAGTTTAGCTCTTCGTTTTGATCAACCAGTTAGTATTCCTTTGATCTTAGCGCTTCGCATTTATCTACTTCCATAGTTGAGTCTCTGCACCTTAGTACTTGTATAGTAGAAGATCCCATTAGCGCCTCAAATGCTATTGGTGGTTCGGCCCGTTTACCTTTGGTTTGTAAGGATTTGAGAATAACTATATTAAGTGTAGAGTTTAAGCGTAATGCTTATGTTTTTGGTTCCATGGGCTATGAGTTGATTCTAGGCATGAGGTAATTCTGAAAGGAGGGTAGTTAGACTTTTGACTTGCCTTAGAAATACCCTCGAGATTCCGTGTAAAGAATCAGTTAGGCTTAGCTAGCTAGAATCGCTTAATGCATTTATCGACGATTTGCAATCCGTTAGGGTAGTACATGAGTACGCAGATGTTTTTGATTAGGTTACGAGTTTACCCTAAAACACGGGATAAAATTCCGCATGTATCCAGTTAACAATGCAAAACCAGTTATCTGATCAACGATAGTTTTGGAAAGGAAGGTCAAGAAACTTTGCAATCATGAAGATTAATTAGATAAGGTACAGAATAATGAAGCTCAAGAAGATGCGACTTAGAAGACTGAAGACTAGATACACGCATCATACCCTTTTTCTTAAGGGTACAACCTTGATCTTTTTTTTTTTAGGAATTTTATGCATACTTTCTAGCTTTTAAGGTATATCCTCTGGGGCGTATCATCGATCCGTAGGTAGAAGCCAATGGATGTAAATAGGTATTTGAAACATGTATTTGAAACATGTTATGATTGATGGTTGCTCGTGGATGCATATACACACCATAGGCGCTAGAACGAATCAGTCACTTTCATATTGCATTCGCACATATTTATTTGCTTAGCGGATTTAACTTGATCGTATGGATGTTGCACATGGATGAATGGATATGCACACATGTAGTATTTACATAACTAGGGATGCTTGCATACATGATTGGACGCATGGCACTGACATAATTCGCATTAAGGAGGTCAACTGAATCAGTAGACCGCCTGATTTTGCATTAGATAAAGACATATACACACACTATGCATATGGACATGAAAGAATTAGAAATATTTTTAAGGACAATGAATGCCTGTGGTTGAATGGTTGAGTAGATGGGTGATTGGATGGTAGGACACATTCTTCCTAACTTGAAGATTTCGGGGACGAAATCCTTTTAAGAGGGGGAGAATGTAACACCCCGTAATTATGTAACATTAAATTTTACAAATTAAAGTATAATTAATTCTAAATGATAGGCTTAAGGGAAATGGGTTATGCCATTGCGTTCATCTCAGAATTCTGCTTGAGATAGAGTCCGAGTTTGCGTAAAACGGATAACGTATGAAGAAGATATGGACGAACGAAGTTAGGTAGAAAAACCAGAAACGGGCCAGAATGCACTGGCGCACTTGGGAAGTGCGCCAGAACAAAATTGCACTGGCGCACTTGGGAAGTGCGCTCAGGCCGAGTAGAAAACCTGCTTGGTCAGGCCCTGGCTGGCCTGGTCGGGTTCTGGTCGAATTTCTAAGATCTGGTGTGTCACTAGGGCTGACTTGTCACTTTCTGATTGGCTTCTCTTGAGATGGATGGCCTTGATTAACTCTAGCTTCATCGACGACTCTAATTAGTTTGAAATTCTATATAAACAACCTTAGTCTCAACCTAAATTCACACAAATAAAATAGAGTTAGAGACGTCATGCTGCTGGAAGGAAGCCAAGAATAGCCACCGCTTGAAGAAAGTTTAGAGACGAACAAATGTAATTCAAAACTAAAAATCAAAGCAATGTTTATCTACCCAAAGGAAAGCATCTCAATTCCAGAACTCAGAATCCAGAATTCAAGTTCATCGTTTGTTATAAGTCAGTTACTTTTTAGATTTGAACATTTAGATCTATTTGTGGCATGAAATTAAATGAATATAAGAATATGCCTAATCCTTTCGTTTGAGTCGATGCTTGTTTATGCCTTTGGATCTAATTAAGAACTAATGTGATTAATTACCGATGAGACTGTGCCTATGCCTATGACATTGAAACTATTGTTAATGGCATAAGACTATGACTGTGAACATAAGACTATGCCTATGCCTATGCCTATGACTGTGAACATATGACTATGCCTATGGCCGTGAACATAAGACTATTGCCTACGACTATGGCAAGGACCATTGTGGCTAACTACCTATGATTCATGACTATGAAATTATTGCCTAGAATTATGACCATTAAATTGGATCTAAGTTTGACTCTCTATTCAAACCTATTCTTAATTATCCTTGAATATTGATTTTTTTTTTGGGATTTTTCCATTAAGTAAGATCTACCCATGTTCTTGAACATAGACTGTTATTCAAACCCTTTCATGTTCATAATGTTATCAGATCTATGCCTGCGATGTTTTTAGTCAATTTATATTTATTAGATCTGTAATTCGTGAATTTGGGAATATCATCTTATGCCAGTCTTTTCATGGTATTCTTGTTTATTCCCTTTTATCTACGAATCTAGATTGACCTACAATCTAGACTGAATCACGATTACGCAAACGATGGGAATACGATTTGGGGCAGAACATGAAACTAACATAAATGTGATTGAAAGCTTGGAAGTTTGGTATAACATGAAATTTGTACTTGGCACAATAAATATGTTGGCATGATCTGAATTGGCGATAATAGTGACTAATTTGCATAATAGAATTAGGCGTAAAACATGTAGTTGGAATGTGAATCTAGTTTTGGCATAAATTGTAAACTAGAATATTTAATCTAGTTCTAACATGAATTGTAAAATTGGATATTTAATCTAGATTGGGCCAAAAATGTAAATAGGAACATTAAGTCTAGATTAGGCTTAACTACTTATTTAGAACGCCAAATATATGGCATAGTGATTTTGGGCATGACTATTATGGCGAGTTTGGGAAGGTGGGTTATGGCCTATTCGGATTAATAACTTGAAATTACATGTAATTGTCATGTTTAGCATAATCATGGTTAGTGACACTAAATTTGGTATAATCTTATAACATGGTTTAGAGGGAAAGTGGGCCATAATAATAAATGTTGATAATGTACAATAGAAGAGTAATTATGGCATAAGTAAATTAGTAATAATTTACATGAAGAACTTTTCCTAAATGAGAAACGTGTACATTATAGAAAATACGAGTATGCCTAACCCAAGGTTAGATTGAGTTACGGTATAAGACTGCCCGGAACCACTCGGCAAATCCAGCAACCATAACAATATCTATATAATGTGGGTTGTTAGAGCATTGAGCCCAAAAGGACCCGAGGTTAGACTGAGTTGCGGTGTAAATCTGTCCGGAACCGACCGGCACATCCAGTAACTGCAACAATATATGTCTAATGTGAGTGGTTGGTGCTTTAAAGAATAATTTAAAGCTAAGAAACGGTTAAGCTAGAATGGGAGGGTTAAGTCCATAGGAACACTTAACCAACTTAACATGTTAACAAAACAAGACTTGTATGGGTTAACCGTTATAACATGTTAACTAGACTAGAAGATGGGGTTAAGTAAAATACACTTAGCCAATTTAACATGTTAACTAGACTAGAAGGTGGAGTTAAGTAAAACACTTAGCCATCGTAGTGTGCCAAATGAACAATGTTAAGTTAAAACATGAAGGGACAATACTTAACTATTAGAACATGTGAATTAAACAGATGTTAGGGTTAAGTTAACTAAGAACACTTAACCGCTTTAGCATGTTAGTTAAACAGAAGGGGCAGGGTTAAGGTATAGGGAACGCTTAACCAATACAAGGTGAAGGGGTGGGGTTAAGTAATAAGAAATACTTAACCAATATAACTTGATTTGTGGTAGGGTTAAGTCAACATGAACTACTGATAACACTTAACCAGTTTATCATGACAAATGAATGGGTTAAGATAACTTGAATTGACTAATGACACTTAACCAATCCAACTTGACGAGAAAGAGAACTAAGCAGTAAACCTTAGTTAAAAGGACTAAGTTGTAAACCTTAGTTAAGAAAACGACGATTCAGGGACTAAGTAGTAAACCTTAGTTAAGGGAACTAAGTAGTAAACCTTAGTAGAATACGAGAAGGAGCGAACGTCCATCTGATCTTAAAGAAGGCTCCAACGAACTGGGGAACGAAGCACGCGGCTTCGAAGGGACGTGAGGGTACTCTTGATATCCCTCTGTGAGGCTGTAGATGATCCGCCTGGGCTCACAGAGGTTAAGGTCTGCGTTAGAAGAACCAATGGTATGCCTTGGTTGCAATATAAGGCAACCTAAAGACGGACCAGCGTGATTCGGCGAGACTAGTAGCCCTATGATTGCAACTCGTCGTCTACCTACCATCTTGAGTCAATCGAGATACATGAAGCGGAAAGGCGGAGAACTCCAACAGACCATATACTTGCTATCTAGTTATGGGTGCGGATGGCCATAGGTTAGTGGGGGCATAAAGGGCCTGCGTATAGTTCTCATTTTTCAAGGTGTGCCTTTCATAGTTGAGGGAGGGGTCAGGTGGGACCACAGCAACTAGAAAAACAGACCTTAGCATCTGCATCTGCAAATATCTAAAAGCTCCCGACCGAGTTCCGTGTTTTCTTGGTTTGCCCTGACACGAGACTTGGGTCGCACATAAAGAGGACATGTGCATCTAGACAGCGATAACGATCCACGACACATACATGGGGAAAGTCTAGGAACATATACCGCTCTTGGTATTGTGTCCTAGAGTAGGGGCGTCGTTCGATAGGTATCATAATCCCTAGTCGGACCTAGGTCACGTAAACCCTAGAATCCGAGAAGCACTAGATAAGTCGCGTAAACCCTAGTTCAATCTTGGAAGCACTCGATAGAAAAACCCTAGATTAGATCTAGGTAATAAATAATAAATGTACGCCTGAAGGCAACCACAATTACAGGGATTGGGAGCACGTTATCTTTTTATGAAGATTACTAGCTGGGTCACTAGTTAGGTGGTGCAGAGATATAGAAACCAGAATAACAGGGTAATCGCGAAGCAAAGAAAGTATGGAAGCATATTCAGTTTACTAGTATATTCAGCATGTCGGTAGATCCAGTTTATCAGCACATTCAGTTTTATCTTGCCTTAGCATATCTTGCGTTATCTTGTTAGCCTATCATCATGGTATTGTCTTGTATTCAGTTAAATTCATGTCATGTTGTTTTTACCTGTTCACATGCTGATAGTTACTGAACTTACCAGACTTTATGTCTGACTCTGTTTTCTATCGCTTTCTTGTCTTCCATCCCCCCTCCCCCCCCTCCCCTAGGTTCGCATGGAGGGAATGTTACTACTTAGCTCAGTTTTCTTTCCGAGCTTGAAGATTAGTCGAAGCTTTCCTTGGATTCACTTTTCCATTGCTATGGCTGGCTCATACTACATTGGGGAATATAAATGTTATTTTATGCTTCTTTATTTTGTAAGACAGATTTTCTGGTATTGGAAAATAATTGTTGTACAAACTATTTGATCAATAAAGTAAAGTTCTATTTTCCGCTGTTTAAATTTTGCTTGACTTGTAAATTATCTCCATCTTTTACCTATAATGCTTCACAGAACTTAGTGCATTCCATTTGTGAGTGACACTAATGGATGTGAGGTGTTACATCACATTACTTGTTTTTATTATTAAACAAGTTATTTATTTCTAGCCATTCGAAATTCTATGTCTGTTTTTAAAATAGATTTTTCCTTTTCAAATTCATATTTCATCTTTTATAATTCCCTTTATAAATGTTAAGTTTACATTCCATTTTCAAATATCGGTGTTAGAACCGAATTTTACTTCTCTATATAGATTCAGACTTATATATATTCACTTTATCCAATAATAAATATTTTACTTAATTTATAAAACATTATTTATAAATTGATCTTTCCAATTTATTTGTTTAAACATATTTCTATTTGATTCTACTTTAAATCCATCTTCTCGTAATTCTTTTATATCTCGTCAATTTCCTTTTATAATTCTATTTATTTCCCGAATATTTCCTTTTATAATTCTATTTACTTCCCAAATATTATATTTATTCCATATAATCATTTATTTATTTCTTATTACTTTCATTAAGTATTTCCACAAAAACGGTCTTTTAATCTTCCATATAATTGTTAATAATTTTAGATAGAAGTTTCTTATTTAATTTATAAATATTTCCTTTTATAAAATCCCTTGATTTTATAAAATTATTGAATCTAATATCCACTTTAAAAATTCCTTTCTATATAAAATCCTTTGATTTTATATAAATAGTTTATTTTCAATATACACTTTGAAAATTCCACTTTTACATTCTAATATTTCTTATGGTATTTAAAATACCAAATAACAAGACCCGTGTCATCATAATCAATCACAGATTATATATCACATCTTATATCACAATATATGAAAAAAAAAACAGAATTATAAGTATTGAGGGATCCAGTTGGATCCCTCCAACCTGTTTTCCTACATCCATAGATGTTAAACAATATAAATAACATTAATTTCATTTCAATATTAAATATTCCGATAAGCAGAATCAAAATTTAATTAATGCTATATATATAACTAGATCTATAATTTCAACCAAATTAATTAGCATTTTGTCCAAAAAATCAACCATCATATATCAATTCTAGAATTACATTATAAAAATATAAACTGAGCAGAGTTAGTGAGATTTACTCACATTGGTCGGTTATAGTTAAATAACGATAAGCGATCGTCGATTCAGATCAGCCAATTTATTTAGTTATAAATTGTAACGAGCTCCAATTAACTCCCAATCAGTTCCATTGTGTAGCCCTCGTCAATACAATACCAATGGATCCTATTTTGTTGAATTTGGACAACGTATGAAATAGTTATTTAATTTACTAGTTTTAATACTATATTTTAAATAAAATACTTAGTTTAATTTTCCACTAGGGCTTAACCTTGTCTAACTGGCCCAATATCAGAACCCACCTGCCTCAAATGCTCCTTCCCCGATAAGCAAGGACTGCTGCTCCTTTTAACATTGCCGAATAGTCAAATCCCAAGTCTTTCTCCATTTTACCATGACACTCCACGCAATGATCATCACTAAACTCCATACATGAATCTCTCCAACTCCATATAAAATTCACTCAACTCGACATCATCCCCTACCTCACGTTGTTCTCCAGTATTTACACCCAAATGGCTGATCTTCCCCACCTTTATTCTCCCATTCTTCTTCACTAAAATCAAAACTAAATCCACCAGACAACTTAACATCTAAAGCTCGTGAACCCCATACCATCATCTTCAAACTCGCATCATCCAGGTGATTCGCGACTTCATACTGCTACAGCAAGGCATTAACATATATTTACGTCGATCTCCACAAAAAAAGAACGACACGGCTAATAGATCCCCTAAACCCAAATCCAAAGCTAGAAATTTAAATCGATGATCCCAACCTAATATTTTCGCAAACCCTAGGAGAAAAACTAACGTAGTATATTTTTGAGCGCAACCAGGTAATGTCGATCCATACAAAATGGACATAGAATCGAAGAGTATGAGATGAGGATTTCAAATCTATATATTTGAAGATTTATATATTTTTATTTTGATTTCTACACATTTTTAAAGTTGATTTCCTCACGTTGAGAAAAAAAGAAACTGCGGCGGAAAATTATTTAACCAGGGAAAATTATGATTAGGGTTAGGAAATAATGTAGAGTTTTTATAGGAAAATTTAAATAATTTATATTCATTATTTTATTTGTTTTTAGTCTATCGCTACTTATTTTACTGTTTAAAATTTCCTACGATCATGTACAATATTAAAATTCGATAAAAATGGACATGCGGCTAGAGTTTGACATTACGGACCCAACGAAACTTGTTTTGTCGAATTCTGAGTCAGTTTGCCTACACAGCGTATTTTTAAAACAAAAATATTGATTGTATTTCACATTAAAATCCCGTACAGCCACATACTGACTCCAAAAATCAAGAAAACTGAAATCTAACAGTAATTTAATATTCCGGATCCAAAAAAATTAGTTTCGTCAAAAACGAAGGTCGTCTGCAAAAAGGGCTTTTTTTAAGGCTCTAAATAAACCAATAAAAATATTAATATATTAAAAACAATTAAATTAAATATTAATATTATCGTATATATATTCACATAGAATATCATATAGCTCCAAAATATACTTATCTGGATTATAACTCGATATTCTCAAATCCAAGTTAAATCGATATTACATTTATATTAAAAATCCTTTTATAATATAAATAATTTGTTATAAATAATAAACGAACTCCATAATGACTATTTGGAAATTTGATTTGGACATAACTCAAAATCTACACGACGAAATCTAGATTTGTCTCTTCCATTAGAAAAATATTGTTCAACAGATTCGAAAGTTTCTTGTTTCACACAAATCCGACTTAAAACGGATTCTGTATATTCAATTGAAGTTCGAAACTCCATATTACGAACTACCGCGCCATTATGAGCTCGATTTAAATTATATTATAATTATACGTTCAAACTTCGTTTAAGTAATAAATTTGTTATTATAATTCAATTCTAAATTGAATTAAATCTTGTAATATATCCAATTCACACAATATTGTGAATTCTACTATTTTCGACTATTTCAGAATTAAATATATTATTCTATTATTTATATTAATTAAATATTTAATATTATTTGATTAAACAAACATTTAAATCTCTAAACACTATTTAAATAAATTAATTATTATACCGTAAAAATACGGGACGTTACATGCTTTCTCCCTTAAAATAATTTCGTACTCGAAATTGCTAAGGTAGAAAACAAACCCTATTAGCTAGGTTAAAAATTATTTTTTTACTTCTTAACTTTAGTTTCAACTGAACCAATTTATTTCAATTAAAATATTAATTCACTCTTACCAACGAAAATTTTCAAAAACCCTGAAAACTTTCTAACACCTTAAATTTTCGAAAAATTTCGCCAGTGTCTCCTTTGTACGGGTCAATCGGTACAACTACAATTTGCCTCTCTTCGCCTTATCTAATCCAAAATAAAATCAAACAGCCAAGCAGCTTGCCCAATAGGCTCATAAATCGCCAACTCATATAAAAATAAACTTGTACCTTTTTGTTGGGCATATCATTCTATCCTTTCCATCTGCTACCAATTCAGGATATACCAATGTCATCCCGATCAAACTCCAATCAATTCATCCTTACTGCAATTATTTGTTTTATACCCAAGCCAACCTCCATTTCAAGCTCGAGTTCCTTTCTCGGTCCCAAGCTCTTAACTCATCAATCCAATATACTTAACCAAGTTAAGTTCCAAACTGGTTAATTCCTCTAATCAGTTATCTTTATCTCATAATTCAAATCTGATTTTTATTTCAAAAATCGACCCATTTCAATTCACATGGGTCCAATTATATTCAAGAATCCAATTTTTCTTGATATCTGTTACGACCTAAATTCGCTAGCCTCCGAGAAAACCGGAAAACACGGATTGTAATGAAAACACGATAAATAAGAATGCAAATAGAAGAACATTTTATTGCTATTACAACAATTACATTAGAGTACAAGAAAATAACAGAGTATGAATAAATAATATATAGTAGAAAAATATCATAGTTTAAAATACATTACATAGCAGCGGATAAATAATACATAAAGCAACTGAAAGAGATACACGGATACAAAGCTTTCCGAATATAGCTCCAGTTGTAAACTAGGATCCTGAAAAACAGAAATCTGCAAAACCAAAACTACTAGCTTCCCGTGTGGAAAATAGGGGCACCAAGAGTTTAGGTTAAAACAATAAACTCCAGGTCAGTCATGGGAATAGTGTGAGAACTAAAACAGTTATTAAAACTTTACTTTAAAAATAAAGTAAATCAAGGGACCATGCCGTATAACACGGAATGGGTTTTCTCTCGAGAATACCAGTGCATAAACCAAACAGCATAATGCTTTTTTTTTGGAAAAATGAAGCTATTATAAGACTCAGGTCCCATCACACAATGCAACGCAAGCCGGAGGATAGAGTTTTACCTTATAATATCCAAACATGCTTGGTACATTTTAAAACAAATCATTTTGATATTACTATTAGTGTATAATGTCAAAATTCAAATATAAATGTATCAATCATATTGTATCCCATGCTACTATGTCGCCATATTAGTTCTGCAATTAAAACTGAAATGTCACGTATTGGAAATTGGATTCCATCTATGAGTCGAGGCAAGGGATGGCTCCTCACCGATTCGAGACACTCTAGAAAATGCCTAAGGATCAACCCTACAGGCAACCCTTAGTTCCTGCAGGGTCGGTCCTCCCTTACATTTGAGGATTAGTGTTATTTCTGAACACACGTTTCTCGGTCCTACCAGACCTATCCATCGGCCCCGTAGTGGTCGATATAACTGAGGCGCCTCACAATCCATCATCCACATAGGTAAAAATAAATAAATGTCTAGGCTCCATATCATGACATAACCCGTAGTTAGAAGAAAATGTCATGTCCTCCCTTCGCCCTTATCCCGTTTTTGACTCATACCGGGTGTGGGGCTCGCGAATTAACGTTATACACAAAGATATGCTATTTGAAGCCGTGCTTTTATCATCAACCATAAGACTCTACTTTTCAACAAAAGCCTTGCTCACTTGCATCTCAGCATGCTACACAGGCAATTCATGCCATGCTACTGATATCCATCAATATGTAACCTCTAAGCTCATACATCTCAGAGAAGGGCGTTAAGCAAGAGAATAAATTCTCCGCTGCCAAACACACACACATATATATATATATATTCAATAGAAATTAATCAACACTGAATAAAATCCAATGTTAGACACACACCCATTTACTTATTCATTCTGGGTCTGAAAGAAACCGAAGGCACCTTATTTCTCATTCCATATGTCCAATACAGGAGAGAGTTCCTCGCATATCATGTCGATCTCCAAATACGTCTGGACGATCATTACTTATTACGTTGTCCTGGGTGTACAGCCCAATCAAGACATCAGTAATCATCCAAACGATTTGAAGATATCCGGTCTTCAACCACCGTCTTCATCGTCGACTTATCGTTGAATCAGTTTTTCAGAATGGGCATAAACCCAGTCTTTCCGAATAACTCGCATATCTCATAAACAAGTGTTACACAAACACAATATACACCTCACTCCAATCCGAAATATTCTTTTATTCAAATATTCTTTTCACAATTTAAACCAAATTAAGGTTTTCCAAACTAGTCAGGATTAGCGAACCATATCGAAGTGATCATTCGTTTTGTTTCCCAATCCCAACCTATTCATCCCATGGAGAAAAACTGGTAATACTCCATATCTAACACCACGGTGTTATAAAATTTATTACCATTTTACGTTCAAATCTAATTAAAGATTTAACTATCGCCTGGAGTAAAACAGGTCGTACTCCATTCTCAATCATCTCCCAAATTTGATAATTTAAATTATCATACTCACATTTCAATCTAATTAAAAATTCATTAAAACTCCAATTAGTCTTAATCTTCTGTAACACCCCGTATTTTCTTTGAATATTAAATCAACAAATTTAAGAACGCTTAATTTTTAGAAGAAGAATTGGGTGAAATGGGTTATGCCATTGCGTTCGTTTCAGAATTCTACTTGGGATAGAGTCTGAGTTTGCGTAAATCGGGCTCTGTATGAAGAAGTTATGGAGTTCAGAAGATTTCAAGTTTAAACAGAAATTAAATTAAAATAGTAATTAAAAGTCAAAACAGTTCGAAATTCGAAATTCAGTCAGAGCGAGCTGAGCAGGAAATTTCCCGCTTAGAGGTGTCGACTCCCAAGGGGAGTCTACATAGTTGTCGACCCCCCTATAGAGGTGTCGACATAGGTGTCGATCCCCCCTCCCCGTAGGGAGTCAACCCCTTTTGAGATCCAGTTCCTGTGATGGAGTGGAAAAGTAGGCACTGGGCATTAGTAGTATACACTGTGCATCTTGAATCATGTCGGGTTGCCATCATGGGAATTGATACGCCCTATGATGGCGCCAGCACAGGTATCTACATACAAGCAGGGACGAATGACACAACTAATGAATACATACAAGCGGGGCCGAATGACACAAGTAATGAATGCATACAAGCAAGATCAAATGATACAAGAAATGAATGCATACAAGCGAGGTCAAATGACACAAGCAATACATACATGCGAGTTTGGGAGCCGATCAATAGGGTCGTAAGGGTACATCTAACATATCCATGGCAATTAGGCAGATTGAGGTGGGATCCTCATAATAGATGTACACCTGAAGGCTACCACAATTGCGAGGATTGGGATCACATTATCATTTTATACAGATTTCTAGTTGGGACACTATTTAGGTGGTGCTAAGATATAGAAACCAAAATAACAGGATAGTAGCGAAGCAGAGAAAAAGTAGAAGCGCATTTAGTTTATCTTGCCTTATCGTATCTTATGCTAATCTTATCTTGTTATCCCTCTTATCATGGTATTGTCTTATATTCAGTTTATTCATGTCATGTTGCTTTTACCTGTTTACATACTGAAAGTCACTGGACTTACCAGGCTTTATGTCTGACCCGTTTTCTTTCGTCTTCTTTTATTCCGTTTCTCCCCCAAGTAGTCAGGGAGGGAATAGCTCAGCCCATTTTGGAACGTTTCTCTTTCCAAGCTTGACAGTTCTTTGTTGTATTGCTTGGATCCTCTTATCTTTGGCTATCGCTGTGTTTGCACTTTAATTTGGGGACTTATGCTACTTTGCTATATTTTTTGCTTCTTATATACTTGGAAGTTTTTGAATCAAGACAGAGTTTTATGTAGTACTTTTAAGTATGATTGAGTCTATTGTGGAAAAGCTTGGCTGAACTACGTTGCTTATAAAATGACTTTGTTTTCCGCTGCTTTATTTGTCTGCCTTGTAATTTATCTTCATCTACTAAAGTTAATGCATTCCCTTTGTGAGTGAAATAAATGGAGGTGGGGTGTTACACTTGGTATCAGAGCTGAAGGTTACCGGATCAGATAAAAGATTTGAAAAATTATTTTCAAAACGGTTTTAAAAGAAGCATTTCCAAAAGAAAAGTTTTGTTTTAAAGGCATATTCCCCAAAGCCATATGCACTAACTTTTGATCCCCTGTTTGAATCCTTGTTTCCTTCTTTTCTGTGTCTCCGGGGCTCCTGGTTTTCTGGGAGGTAACCTCATCGCAGCATGGTTCCGTAGGCTTAATGAGACTGCAACACCTGTCAAAGGGCAAAGAAGTTCCCACCTTCCATATGTAGCCACAGTAGTTTCACCTACGGCTAATTTTCTTTCAAGCTTTGTAGGGTTTTCCGTTCGATGGAGGCAGCTTTCGAGAGACTTGTCAAACATGTTACACAAGGATGGTAAAGATGAGAATGAGGGAGTTTGGCTAAGGAGCATAACCCAAGGATGAGAAACTCACGAATATGGACTTGGATCACGAAGGGGGTAAAAGAAAGAGGTGTAAGCGGAAGAATCACACGACAAGAAGGGAGGAAAGAATAGTAAAACCTAAGACAAGGGGAAGTGTCTTTATTATGGTATAATGGGTCATATAATTAAGGACAAGGGCAAGAACAAAGGACGGGATTTTCAGGAGAGCAAATACATGCTCTAACCTCCAGTGTACCGGAGAGAGAGGTAGTAAAGTTTCTATTGAGAAAGTTTAGTTTTTCTTTTTGATCATCCTGTTAGTGCTTTTTTGATTTTAGCGCTTCACATTTAGTTATATCTGCTTCCATATTTGAGTCTCTGCACCTTAGTACTTGTATAGTAGAAGATCCCATTATTGTCTCAAATCCAATTAGTGGTTCGGCTCATTTATCTTTGGTTTGTAACGATTGAGAATAGCTTATTAAGTATTGAGTTTAAGTGTAATGCTTATGTTTTTGGTTTCATGGGCTATGGGTTGATTCTAGGTATGGATTGGTTAGCTAGTAATTGGGAAAGGAGGGTAGTTAGGCTTTTGACTTGCCTCGGGAACACCCTCGAGATTTTGTGCGATCCTAAAGAGTCAGTTTGGCTTAGCTACCTAGAATCACTTGATGCATCTATCGATGATTTGCAATCCACTAGAGTAGTCCATGAGTACGTAGATGTTTTTGATTAGGTTAGGGGTTTGTCCCCTAAAATGCGAGATAGACTTCCGCATATATCTAGTTGACAATGCGAAGCTAGTTGCATTACATGTACGACACATGACTCCAAGGGAAAGGAAGGGCTCAATAAAAAAGTAAAAGAGTTACTTGAGAAAGGGTTCATAAGGCGAAGTATTTATGTATGGGATGCTCCAGTTATTTTCGCTACAAAGGCGGATGGTTCACTTCGCTTGTGCATAAATGATATTTTGGTTTTCTCTAATAGTAGGGAAGAACATGCTTTATATCTAAGGGAACTCTCGGATACCCTCCAAGCACATCAGCTTAAGGCTAGATTCTCTAAATATCATTTTTGGAGAGAAGTAAGGTTTCTAAGACATGTGATATCCAAGGAAGGGATAATAGTAGATCCCGCAAAAAGTAGCTGCGGTGCAAGATTAAAAGGTCCCAAGAAATGCAACGGAGGTAAGAAGTTTTCTTGGATTAGCGGGCTGGTATAAGAAGTTAATTAAGGACTTTGTGAAGGTATCGGCCCCACTTACTAGATTGACGAAGAAGAATCTAACTTTTGCTTGGGATTTGATTCGTGATGTTGCTTTCCAACGATTGAAGGGAACCCTGACAACAACGCCAGTCTTGACATTGCCTGAAGAGAACAAGACGTTTACAGTTTATACGGATGCATGCGGGACAGGGCTAGGCGTTGTTTTAATGCTAGAAGAGAGGGTAGTTAGTTATGAAGAAGATAGCTTAAAGTACATGAGAAAGACTATCCTACCCACGATTTGGAATTAGCTGTTATAGTGTTCGCTCTTAAGTCATGGCATCATTATCTTTTAAGAGAGAAAGTTTGAACTATATACGGATCCTAAGTCCTTAAAATATTTGTTCTAGCAAAAAGATTTGAAATTTGAGGCAACAACGATAGATGGAATTTCTTGCCTCATACGATCTTGAGATTGCTTATACCCCTGGCAAGGGTAATGTTGTGGCAGGCGCCCTAAGTAGAAAGAGACTGACCTTAAGAGGGATAAAGTTTGAAGTACATAGCAACCTTTAGCTTTAGACCCCCAGTCAAGTTTGTACCTGGTTTGTTAGCATCGCTAGAAGAGCGACCTACGCTTTTTGATCGGATAGGAGTGGCGTAACATGAAGACCCTCAGAATTGTGACATGATGGATAAGCTAACTAGAGGAGAGACCTCTAATCATCTTAGTATATACACTTGGTATCATGGTTAACATCTGTTTATCTTGGAAAGATAGTCCGACTACATGGGATACCCTCTAGCATAGTAAGTGATCGAGATCCTATCTTTACTAGTGAGTTTTGGAAATGGAGGTCAAGAAGCTTTGAAATCGTGAAGTCAAGCTAGTTAAAGTGCAATGGAGTGACGCTGAAGAAGACGCGACTTGGGAGACTAAGACAAGATAAGCGCATCCTACCCTTTTCTTTTTGAGGGTACATCCTTGATCTCTTTTTCCATAAATTTATTCATGCTTATATCTATCTTTTAAGTATATCTCCTCAGTCCTATTCTTGATCCTTAGGTAGAAACTAATGAATGTAAATATGTATTTGAAACATGTTATGATTGATGGTTGCAAATGATTGCAAGTGGTTGCTCATGGATGCATATACACACACATTAGGTACTAGATCGGCTCAGTCACTTTCATATTGCATATACATATATGTATTTATATATGGATTGAAACTTGATGTGTTATCATGTGGACGTTGCATTTGTATGAATGATTGTGCACTCATGTAGAAGTTACAAAATACGATTAGGAATAATTGCATACATGATGGACTCATAGCACTGATATAATTCACATTAAGGAGGTCAACTGAATCAGTAGACCGCCTGATTCTGCATTAGATAAGGACATATACACACACTATGCATATGATCATGAAAGCATTAGAAATCTTTTAAAGGACAATGGATGCTTGTGATTGAATGGTTGCGTAGATGGATGATGGATGGTAGGATATGCATTCTTCTTGACTTGGAGATTTCGGGGACGAAATCCTTTAAGGAGGGGAGAATGTGACACCCCGTATTTTCTATGAATATTAAATTAACAAATTTATGAACACTTAATTTTTAGAAGAAGAATTTGGTAAAACAGGTTACGCCATTGCGTTCGTCTTGTAATTCTGCTTGAGATAGAGTCTGAGTTTGCGTAAATCGGGCTCCGTATGAAGAAGTTATGGAGTTCAGAAGATTTCAAGTTTAAACAGAAATTAAATTAAAATAGTAATTAAAAGTCAAAACATTTCAAAATTCGAAATTCAGTCAGAGCGGGCTGAGTGGAAAATTCCCTGCTCAGAGGTGTCGACCCCCCTTCCCCAAGGGGAGTCGACATTGGTGTCGACCCCCAATAGGGGAGTCGACATTAGTGTCGACCCCCCTAGAGGGGTGTCAACATAGGTGTTGACCCCCTGTAGGGAGAAGACCCCTTTTGAGATCCAGTTCCTATGACGAATTTTTATAGCCTTGAGCTGATGTGGCCTTCTCTGATTTGCCTAATGACCAATTCTGAGGTATTAAGGCTTATGTGTCATGTTGTGGTTGGCTGGATGACACATCTCTTTGGTTTGGATGGCTCAGATTAATCCTAGACTAATCTAAAGGCAGTAATTAATCCTAAACTTCTATATAATCACCTCAAACCTTAACCCTAGACCTCACAATCTCATTATATGAAGCTGCCATGTTGTCCATCCCTAAGTTAGCCTAGCCTCCATCTTCTCCAAATTATAAATCAAGTTAGAAAGCTCCAAACCAAATCCAAACTAGGGAATCAAACGTCTACATCAAAGGATTAGCTTAACAAATTCAGAAATCAGATCCCAGAATACAAGATCCGTCCTTTTTCTGTAAGCTCATGTTATTTTCAGATTTAAACACCTAATAGTAATCTTGGCATGTAATAAAATGAATCTAAGTCTATGCTTGATGATGCGACAATCTTTTCAAATTTACCCCTATCTTTCTATTGAATCTATGATTTTACATGCCTAAGAAGTTATTATATCGATTCAATCATGCCTATCTTTGTTGAACATCGAATATATAATCCTTTTTGGTTTATGATGTTATTCTTATGCATGCGATAATGATTGTATCAGCTTATTCAAGAATCTATCTTTGTTGGATCTAAATTTCTTTATTAGGTTTGTTGTTACATGACTATTTTTATGCCTATTCTTATTTTATGCTCCTTCTCTCTCTTCCCATATTCCCTTTTTCTTTTATGAACCTGGGTTACCTTCGAAACTAGGCTGAAATCGCAAAATACGAACGATTGAAATACAGGGAATATTTAGGGTATAACCTATTTTGGTGAAATTGTTGGGCATAACCTGTAATTGATATTGGGGAATAATATATTTGGTAATAGTGGAACATAATTTGTAACTTGTTATTTGGGGCATAATTGTTATTGTTGCGAACTTGGGGAAAAATTAGAGTATTAAAACCAGATTGGGCATAACTATTGATTGAGACGCCAAGCATAATGTATATTTTGGTTTTGGGGCATGACTATTATTGCAAATTTGGGATGATTGGGTGTAACCTATTTTGAGTAATAACTTGTAATTGAATTTATGGTCCATAACTTGTAATTGGCTTTGTTGGACATAACTTGAGAATTGTAACATGACTAGTTTTGTAAATTTGGGACAATTAGCCTATAAAATCTAGACTTGGACATGTATAGTAAATATGTAAATTGGCTAAAAGATGAACGTGCCTAACCCGAGGTTAGAATGAGTTGCGGTGTAAGACTGCCCGGAACCGCCCAGCACATCCAGCGACCGCAACAACATAGATCTAATGTGAGAGGTTAGCGCATAAAGCCCAAAACCCGAGGTTAGAATGAGTTTGCGGTAGAAGTCTACCCGGAACTGCCCGACACATCCAGCAACCGCAAACAACAGTTCTAATGTGAGCGGTTAAGGTATTAATGAACGAGTTAATGATGAATAAACAGGGCTAAGTTAATAGGAAACACTTAACCAAATACAACCCGATGAATGAGTAGGGTTAAGTTAACCAACCTAACATAATGAACGAGTGTGGATAAGTTAAGGGGAAACACTTATTCAATATAACATGATGTGTGGTAGGGTTAAGTTAACACAAGAGGGCAACACTTAAGCAATAAAACATGATGTGTGGTAGGGTTAAGTTAACACAAGAGGGCAACACTTAACCAATATAACATGATGTGTGGTAGGGTTAAGTTAACACAAGAGAGCAACACTTAACCAATATAACATGATGTGTGATAGGATCAAGTCAACACAAGAGGGCAACACTTAACCAATATAACATGATGTATGGTAGGGTTAAGTAACACAAGAAGGCAACACTTAACCAATATGACATGTTAGGTGGGTGGGTTAAGTTAACATGGACAAGAAGACCACTTAGCCAATATTACATGAACAAAGTGAATAGGGTTAAGGCAAGCTTAACCAATAATACATATGGACTTGATAAGGGGAAAGGGTTAAGTAAATCTTGAGTAAGTGTGTCATATTAGTATATATAGGCCCACAAACTTAACCGTTAAATAAATATGTGTGAATCAGTGGGAAGTTTAAGTAACATATGAATAGGAAACACTTAACCAGTACAACATGTTAATTAAGCAAATGGGTGGGTTAAGTTAAACTGAGAACACTTAACTATTATAACATGTTGATTAGGAAACCCTAGTAACGAGGACCCATTTCAACAGTAACCCACATAGATGTATCATGGTACCCTGAGCTAGGCAGGGTGGGGCACGATTACTACGCTGGTTATAAGCGGTCAAATTAGCGGCGGGTGGTGCAGCAGTGTAGTTCCGATCAGTAGGGTAAACGTGCTCTGGAGTGGAAAAGCAAGCACTGGGCATCAGTAGTATACACTGTGCATCTTGAATCATGTCGGGTTGCCATCATGGGAATTGATACATCCCATGTTAGGGCCAGCATAGGTATCTACATACAAGCAGGGCCGAATGACACAAGTAATGAATACATACAAGCGGTGATGAATGACACAAGTAATGAATGCATACAAGCGAGATCAAATGACACAAGAAATGAATGCATACAAGCGAGGTCAAATGACACAAGTAATACATACATGGGAGTTAGGGAGCCGATCAGTAGGGTAGTAAGGATACATCTAACATATCCATGGCAATTAGGCAGACTGAGATGGGATCCTCATAATAGATGTACACCTGAAGGCTACCACTATTACGGGTATTGGGATCACATTATCATTTTATATAGATTTCTCGTTAGGACACTAGTTAGGTGTTGCAGAGATATAGAAACAAGAATAACAGTGTAGTAGTGAAGCAGAGAAAAAGTAGAAGCGCATTCAGTTTATCTTGCCTTATCATATCTTATGCTAATCTTATCTTGTTATCCCTCTCTTATCACGGTATTGTCTTATATTCAGTTTATTCATGTCATGTTGCTTTTACCTGTTTACATACTAAAAGTCACTGGACTTACCAGACTTTATGTCTGACCCGTTTTCTTTTGTCTTCTTTTCTTCCGTTTCTCCCCCAGGTAGTCAGGGAGGGAATAGCTCAGCTCAGTTTGGACCATTTCTCTTTCCAAGCTTGAAGATTCTTTGATGTATTGCTTGGATCCTCTTATCTTTGGCTATGGCTGTGTTTGCACTTTAATTTGGGGACTTACACTACTTTGCTATGTTTTATGCTTCTTATATACCTGGAAGTTTTTGAATCAAGACAGAAGTTTTATGTAGTACTTTTAAGTATGATTAAGTCAATTGTGTAAAAGCTTGACTGAACTACGTTGCTTATAAAATGACTTTGTTTTCTGCTGCTTTATTTGTCTGTCTTGTAATTTGTCTACATTTTTACCTATAACGCTTCACTGAAGTTAATGCATTCCCTTTGTGAGTGACATAAATGGAGGTGGGGTGTTACATCTTCCAACAATCATTATTTAATGATTATTTTACTTTGGAAACCCAAACATGTCGCATCGACAATCTACACCGTACCATTGATTACTTCCAATATATAACCTCTAAGCTCATACGTCTCAGAGAAGGGTGTTAAGCAAGAGAATAAATTCTCCGCCACCAAACAGATATGCATTTAGCAGAGATCAACAATACAGTTCGAAATACAATGTTAGACATGTAATCCTGTCTTTAACTAGGTTAAAGAACCAATGTTATTTAAAACACAGTTCACGATAAACCCATAATCACATTCCATTAACATGGAATCTTCACGAAAAACAGATCAATACATAATCGATATCAATTTCCATATCCGACTAATAATATAAATGGAATAACGACAAAGCCTTTTAAATTCCATATATATTAACAGTCTTCCTCCACAGAAGCTCACTTCGATTATTACCAAATCGAATTCCATTCCATTCCAATTTATTTTATTAAATTGGAAAACTTTACTTTTGAAAAATTCTATTAAATCTTACAAAGAGATTTATATATTCCAAATCACATTTCACTGTTAATCAGGTCAAAGAACGAATGTCGTTAAAAACACAGTTCACAATAAACCCAATTCACATTCCATTTTATTCCAATTACTAATATAACTAGAAACTCTAATAATCTTAATTAAAAGATTTATTCTTATCACACGGGGTTTAAGAACAGTGTTACTGAAGACACCATTCACGACAAACCCAAAATCCAATTCAATATTAAATATAAGGCTTTAAACAGAAATTATATCGGCTTATATTCAATATCAAATTCTGAAACCAACACATATCATATGGGGAATAACAATATATATCTATCTTTCAAATTCCTCCACAATATCCATATAGTCATGGAATCTGAAACACCCCACCTCCATTAAGGTCACTCACAAAGGGAATGGCTTAATTTTGGTGGAGCATTTTAGGTAAAAGATGTAGATGTACAAGACAAACAAATAAAGCAGTGGAAAATAAAGTCATTTTATAAACAACTTAATTCAGTCAAGCTTTTACAACAATTGTCTCAATCATACTTAAAAGTAATACATAGAAATTCTGTCTTGATTCAAAAACTTCCAAGTACAAAAGAAGCATAAAAATAACAATGATATTCCCTAATAAAGCATGAACAAGCCATAGCAGTGGGAGAGAGATTCCAAAGAAATACATCGACTATCTTCGAGCTTGGAAAGAAAACTGAGCTAAATGATAACATTTCCTCCCTGTTAACCTAGGGGGGAGGAGGAACGGAAGAAAAGAGGCAAAACAAATATAGGTCAGACATGAGTCTGGTAAGTCCAGTGACTTTCAGCATATAAACAGGCAAAAGCATCATGACATGAATAAACTGAATGTAAGACAATACCGTGATAACAGAGATAACAAGATAACATAGGATAAGCATAAGGCATGATAAGGCAAGATAAACTGAATGCACTTCTACTCTTTCTCTGCTTCGCAACTACTTTGTTATTCTGATTTTTATATATATCTCTCTCTGCACCACCTAACTAGTGTCCCAACTAGTAGTCTGTATAAAATGATAATATTACAACGTGATCCTAATCCCCGCAAATGGTGGTAGCCTTCAGGCGTACATCTATCGTTAGGATTCCACCTCAATCAGCCTAATTGCCATGTTAGATGTACCTTTACTATTCATGTTCCATGTGTCTGTGTCAATCGGCCCTCTCTTGCGTGTAGATACCCTGTGCTGGCCCTACCATAAGGTGTATCAATCCTTATGATAGCGACCCGACATGATTCAAGATGCACAGTGTATAGCTACTTGTACCTAGTGCCTGCTTTTTCCCACTCTGGAGTACGTGCACGCCCGTAAACCATCGGAACCTACACTAACGTACCCCCTTGCCGCTTCTTTGACTGCTTATAATCAGCCCAGTAATCGTGCCCCACCCTGCCTAGTTCAGGATACCGTGATACATCTTTGTGGATTACTGCTGAAATGGGTCCCCGTTACTAGGGTTTCCTACTGGTTAAGTTTGTGGGCCTATATTTAATAATATTACCCACTAACTCGATATGTACTTAACCCTTCCACTGATTCAAGCATGTTTATTTAATGGTTAAGTTTTGTGGGCCTATATTTACTAATATTACTCACCAACGCGATATGTACTTAACCCTCCTCTCATCAAGTTCACACGTATTTTTGGTTAAGCTTACCTTAACCTTATCTGCTTTGTTCGTGTAATATTGGTTAAGTATTGTCCATTCTTGTTAACTTAACCCACCCATTCATCATGTCATGTTGGTTAAGTGTTTCTTATTAACTCAACCCATCCATTCATCATGTTGTATTGGTTAAGTGTCATTAATCAATTCAAGTTAACTTAACCCATCTTTTCATCATATTGCATTGGTTAAGTGTCATTAATCAATTCAAGTTAACTTAACCCATCCCTTCATCACGTTGTGTTGGTTAAGTGTGATTAATCGATTCAAGTTAACTTAACCTATCCATTCATCACGTTGTGTTGGTTAAGTGTCATTAATCGATTCAAGTTAACTTAACCCATCCATTCATCACGTTGTGTTGGTTAAGTGTCATTAATCAATTCAAGTTAACTTGACCCACCTACTTGTCATGTTACTTTGTTGTTCATAGAAAATACGGGGTTTTACATTCTCCCCTCCTTAAAGGATTTCATCCCCGAAATCTTCAGGTCAAGAAGAATGTATATCCTACCATCCAATCGTCCATCCACTCAACCATCAAACACAGGCATCCGTTGTCCTTAAAAGGTTTCTAATGCCGTATGAACATATGCAGAGTGTGTGTACATGTCCTTATCTAATGCAAAATCAGGCGGTCTACTGATTCAGTTGACCTACTAAATGCGGATTATGTTGGTGTCATGAGTCCATCATGTATGCAATTATTCCTAATCGTACTTTATAACTTCTACATGAGTGCACAGTCATTCATATAAATGCATATCCATATGATAACACATCGAATTTCAATCCAAATATATAAAAATTCACTCATGCATATGCAATATGAAAGTGACTGAGCCGATCTAGTGCCTAATGTGTGTATATGCATCAACGAGCAACCACTAGCAAACACTTGCAACCACTTCCATCCACCAAACATATCATGTCTCAAACACATGTTTACATCCATTGGCTTCCACCTAAGGATCGAGAATAGGACCGAGAGGATATACTTAAAAGATAAAGACTAGCATGCAAGTAAATTTTTCAGAAAAAGAATAATTAAGGATATACCCTTCAAAAGGGTATGATGCGCGTATCTAGTCTTCAGTCTTCTAAGTCGCATCTTCTTGAGCTTCACTCCCCTGTACCTTAACTAATTTAACTTCATGATTGCGAAGCTTCTTGACCTACATTTCCAAAACCCACTAGTAAAGATAGGACCTCGATCACTTACTATGCTAGAGGGTATCCAATGTAGTCCAACTATCTTTCCAAGATAAACATAAGTTAACCGTGGTACCAAGTGTATATACTAAGATGATTATAGGTCTCTCTTCTACTTAGCTTATCCATCATGTCACAAATCTGAGGGTCGATATCTCTCACGCCAACCATCCTAGTCGAACTTGACATCCCTCAAGTACAAGCCCCAGAGGCCTAAACCAATATCGAACAAGCACCCAAGGAATATCTCCTCCGAATTTGGAAGATTTATGTGAGATGATACTAGCAAACAACCAAAAAAATTGAGCACTTTACCGACTATGGCTATCCTCGCCAATCTTGCTCCAAAACTATCGTTGATCACATAACTGACTTTGCATTGTCAACTAGATATTTGAGGAAGTCTGTCTCGAGTTTTAAGGGGGAAAACCCCTACCCTGATCAAAACATCTTGCGTACTCATGGATTACTCCAACATATCGAAAATCGTCGATAGATACATAAAGTGATTCTAGGTAGCTAAGACAAACTGATCCCTTAGGATCGCACGAAATCTCGAGGGTATTCTCGAGGCAAGTCGAAAGTCTAACTACCCTCCTTTCACAATTACTAGCTAACCAATCCATGCCTAGAATCAACCCATAGCCCATGAAACCCGAAAACATAAGCATCTCAAATCCTTACAAACCAAATATAGAGTCGAACCACAAATTGGATTTGAGACAATAATGGGGTCTTCTACTATACAAGTACTAAGGTGCAGAGACTCAACTATGGAAGCATATATAAATGAATGTGAAGCGCTAAAATCAAAAAGAGTACTAGCAGGATAATCAAGAAGAAAAACTAAACTTTTTCAACAGAAACTTTACTACCTCTCTCTCAGGTACGCTATCGGTGAGAGCATGCATTTGCCATCCTGAAAATCCTGTCATTTGTTCTTGCCCTTGCCCTTGATTATACGACCCGTTATACCATAACAAAGATACTTCCTCTTGTTCTAGGTTTTACTATTATTTCCTCCCCTCCTTTGTGAACCAAGTCTATATCCATGAGTTCTTCATCCTTGAGTTGTGCTCCTTAGCCAGACTCCCTTATTCTCATCTTTTCCATCCTTGTGTAACTTTTTGACAGGTCTCTTGAAAGTTGCCTCCATTGTACAGAAAATCCTACAAAGCTCGAAAGAAAATTAGCCGCAGGTGAAACTACAGCGGCTATAGATGGAAGTTGGACAGTTCTTCGCCCTTTGACAGGTGTCATAGTCTCATCAAGCCTACGGAACCACGCCGCGATGAGGTTACCTCCCAGAAAGCCAGAAGCCCCGGAGACTCAGGAAAGAAGGAAACAAGGATTCAAACAGAGGATCAAAAAGATAGTGCATATGGCCTTGGGGAATATGCCTTTAAAACAAAACTTTTCTTTTGAAAATGCTTCTTTTAAAATCGTTTTGAAAATAATTCTTCAAACCTTTTATCTGATCCGGTAACCTTCAGCTCTGATACCAGGTGAAACACCCCACCTCCGTTAAGGTCACTCACAAAGGGAATGCCTTAACTTTGGTGGAGCATTTTAGGTAAAACATGCAGATGAATTACAAGAAAGACAAATAAAGCAGCGGAAAATAAAGTCATTTTATAAACAACTTAATTCAGTCAAGCTTTTACAACAATTGTCTCAATCATACTCAAAAGTAATACATAGAAATTCTGTCTTGATTCAAAAACTTCAAAGTATAAAAGAAGCAAAAAAAATAACAATGATATTCCCCAATAAAGCGTGAACCAGCTATAGCAGTTGTTGACCCGCTTTTTAGTCAAAGCAGTCACATATGGAATCTCTGATAAACAACACACTAGAGTATTGGAAACATCGTCAGAAGACAGGCAGCGATTTGTTCGAAATCGCATCACAAACAAAGAAAGGCCCGGAACTCCTACCAGATGACCTTTTTTGGGCCCGAAAACAGTGATTACGGAGCCAAGCTTCGTAACAATTGTAGATCTTTGAATTAACTTTAGTTTGAGCTTTCGTTTGGCTAAAATGGACTTACGGTTTGAAAGTTATGCTCGTTACCATGAACGCGTGCAGAACTGGAAACCTGGAATTTAGCATTGAATAGATCCTCGGATCGAATCGGATAAGTCGGTTCGGATCGGAATGAGGCATCCCACCTTCACCAACTCAGCATCTTCCCTTCAACACTTAGATGTCGGCTCGGATCGGAGACCCCGGTTCGGATCGGGATAAGGCAGACCCGACCCGCTTCACACCAAATCCTCACAAGAGCACGCTTGGCTTTGGACACTCCGGTTCGGATCGGATGGAGAACCGAACCGACCCCCTTAGACCTGCTGCTGCACTTCAGAATTGACCTATTCATGTGGCACCATTTCCTCCTACTTTCATGGATCACCTTCTACATGGCCTTACAAGAATCGGAGAGGCTTTCTCCCATTTTGCCACTCAGTCACCACGTTCTATCAAGGCGTTGGATTGGGGACACTTGTCATTCATTTGGATCTCCCTAGGGCTTCTCTACGCCTATAAATACACCGCAACATGGCCATTTGAATGGATCTTCTCTTTTCGGCCATTTCCAACTCTCATCTTCCACCATTGCAGGGGACGTTTTGGCCACGCCAATACTTGGCCTCTATTACAACCAAGCAAGGATATTACTCTTCTCTCTCTAACACGAGGTTATCGTGTATAAAATCTATTCCTAATCACCTATTCTTCATTGTAAACATGAGGATTTCGTGTATAAACCGCAAGCAAACCACATTGTAATAGCTTCTTAGGATTTAAGAAACTATAAAGTGGACGTAGGCTTGGATTGAGCCGAACCATTATAAAAATCTTGTGTGTCTCCTTTTATTTTACTGCTTTTCTGCATTGATATGTGATTGTGAGGTTTTCGCATTGGATTTGTGTGTTAGGCCCAGATATCGGTCTAACATTTTGGTGCGCCAGATAGGGAGGCACGCGATACTACTTCAATTACTAGCTCTAAAGGAATTGGATTACTTAGCTATTGAATAAATGGTGAAAAGAAAGAGAGACATGACCTTCTCTCATGCTGAGGATGTTGGCACAGAAGGCACCAGAAATGAGGCGAGCCAGGAGGCTTCCTCTCATGGAAATTCCTCAGCATACCTAACTCGAGACGAGATGGATAGAGTTTTCGCTGAATTGAGAACCCAGATGGCAAGGTAAGATGATCTCCTTCGCAAACAATAGGAGATGATTGACCAATTCTTCGCTCGGATGGAAGGAAGGCCGAGCAACAGCGTACAACTCATGGGAAATGGAATAGAATCAGCCCCAGCACCAGCTGCAAACCGGATCGGTTCGAATCGGATCCGAACCGAGGGCCAAAATCTGAATCCAACGCAGATGGAAATGGGGGGCATTCCCCAACGGGTCGGTTCGGACCTGATCCGAACAGCAACCCTACATGAGTTTCGGGGCAGCAGCCTCCCCTCCGGAAATCAAGACTTCGCTCCGGTTCGACCTACATCCGCACCGGTTCGGATCAGCAATACCACACGGCTGCAGCATCAAGCACCCCGAATCAGAACAGGAGAACCTGATCGGATCGGTACATCCGACCTGAACCGTGCACCTCGCCATACCCTCCCTCGCTTCTCCGACCCGCAACATGGGGGCACCTCCGAACCAAACCGAATGGCCTTCCAAGCTCCCCGTACATTCCACACTCTACTGGATTCAACGATGCGGGCACCAGCTCTGACCTTAGCAGCTTGCAACAGCTCTTTGAAGGCGATCGGCTTGCCAACCTCATTGAATGCCTCTCGAGAGGCCGCACTTATCAGAATGACATGGATGATGTCAATCACAACCCATTCACTCAGGAAATCAGGAATTCCCGCAATCCTCCATATTTCAAACTTCCACAACTGGAGCCCTACAACGGCAGGACGAATCCTACCGGGCATCTCATGCACTACAAACGTCATATGGAAGTTCAATCGGCGTCGGAAAACATCATGGCAAAATGCTTCCCACTCTTCTTGACTGATATTGCTGCTATGCGGATTCGGCAGTTGGAATCTGAATCGATCAACAGTTGGAACATGTTGGTCGCTCGCTTCATCGAACAATTTCGGGTCCATATCGATAGACCCAAGAACGTCATGTCACTAACCACAATCAAGTAGAGGCCCAAAGAAACTTTGTGCTCATTTACAGAAAGATTCAACGTTGCAGCAGCATCAGTTGATCGACCTCAGCCGTCTATGGCATTGATGGCGGCAGTATCCGGCGTTCTGGACAACTCGGAGTTCAAAAAATCCTTATACCGAGACCCACCCAGGAATCTCAGCGAATTCTACCTTGAATCGGATAGGTTTCTACGTGAAGAAGACGCAACTTCTGAGAAGAAAATTCTCGATGTCAACATGCTCAGGGACGGAGAACCGTCTGATTCTGGTAAAGGCAAAGGAAAAGCTGCCATCAAGAATGATCGCAACACTCAGCCCCGAAGAGGGCCCAGATATGAAAAGTACACTGAACTCAATTCATCACTAAACGACATCTACGTGAATACAAATGGTGATATCTCCTATCCAAAGCCTCCCAGGAGGGAGCCATCGCAAAGAGAACGTGATTCTGGAAAATACTGCATATTTCACGATATGGACGGTCATAACACGGATGACTACAGGCATCTTAGAGATATGATCGAGGAGCGAGTTAGACATGGAGAACTACCCGAGTATATGAAACAACCAACAGCGCCTGCACCTACGCTACCTCCACCTGCTCCCCGGAGAGGGAATGACCCTGGATCGAGCTCTCGTGGGCTCATCATCAACTGATCTAGATTGGATCACTCTGCATTTTCAGCATTTCTTAGGATTTAAGATATGATTCTTTGCTTTCTTTAGGTTTTCCCGATGGGCTAAATTGGAGTACACACGTTCGGGGTTAGGATTTAGCTCCAAATCGTGCTCTGCACTCGATGACAAACCAATCAGGATTTGCTTTGGTTTTGTACTTGGAATTGAATATGGAAGGACCTTCCGAGCATGGATTATGTTTGGCAAATTTAAGTATCTTGTCAGGTTGTGGTAGGATTCTCAATCTCAACTAAAGTATGGCTTATACTTATCTCGGACCCCTAGGCATGGATTATGCCTAGGGACAGACTGTCTTGTCAGGTTTTGGCAAGTATAGCTCTATCCCGACATGAGTATGGATTGTACTCACTATGATTCTTTAGTGTGGATTATACTCTGGAACGGCTTATAGTTTTGTTAAGATCTGGCAAAGGAACTCAATAAAACTCGAGTATGGCTTATGCTCAGTTTGAACTTCCTGGTATGGCTTATACCTGGAAGGTTAGGTCCCTCGTCAGGTTTTGGCAGGGTGATTTGAATGTGTCTTGAGTATGGTTTATGCTTAAACAAACGCCCAAGCATGGTTTATGCTCGAAAGTATAATCAATCTCGTCAGGTTTTGACATACCTATTTGCTTTCTCTTCTTCGCAGGTATGGATTATACTTGCAGGTGGCAGGCCCGGCGTGGCCTTGGATTATCCAGAACACATCTTCCTTCAACCAGCAAGATATATTCCGGGGGGCAAAATGTTGACCCACTTTTTAGTCAAAGCAGTCACATATGGAATCTCTGATAAACAACACACTAGAGTATTGGAAACATCGTTAGAAGACAGGCAGCGATTTGGTCGAAATCGCATCACAAACAAAGAAAGGCCCGGAACTCCTACCAGATGACCTTTTTTGGGCCCGAAAACAACGATTACAAAGCTGGGCTCTTTAAATCTTGTAGATCTTTGAATTAGCTTTAGTTTGAGCTTTCGTTTGGCTAAAACGGACTTACGGTTTGAAAGTTATGCTCGTTACCGTGAACGCGTGCAGAACCCAAAACCTGGAATTTAGCACTGAATAGATCCTCGGATCGGAATGAGGCATCCCGCCTTCACCAACTCAGCATCTTCCCTTCAACACTTAGATGTCGGCTCGGATCGGAGACCCCGGTTCGGATCGGGATAAGGCGGATCCGACCCGCTTCACACCAAATCCACACAAGAGCACTCTTGGCTTTGGACACTCCGGTTCGGATGGAGAACCGAACCGACCCCCTTCGACCTGCTGCTGCACTTCAAAATTGACCTATTCATGTGGCACCATTTCCTCCTACTTTCATGGATCACCTTCTACATGGCCTTACACGAATCGGAGAGGCTTTCTCCCATTTTTGCCACTTAGTCACCACGTTCTATCAAGGCGTTGGATTGGGGACACTTTTCATTCATCTGGATCTCCCTAGGGCTTCTCTACGCCTATAAATACACTGCAACATGGCCATTTGAAGGGATCTTCTCTTTTCGGCCATTTCCAACTCTCATCTTCCACCATTGCAGGGGACGTTTTGGCCACTCCAATATTGGCCTCCATTACAACCAAGCAAGGATATTACTCTTCTCTCTCTAACACGAGGTTATCGTGTATAAAATCTATTCCTAATCACCTCTTCTTCATTGTAAACATGAGGATTTCGTGTATAAACTGCAAGCAAACAACATTGTAATAGCTTCTTAGGATTTAAGAAACTATAAAGTGGACGTAGGCTTGGATTGAGCCGAACCACTATAAAAATCTTGTGTGACTCCTTTTATTTTACTGCTTTTCTGCATTGATCTGTGATTGTGAGGTTTTCGTATTGGATTTGGGTGTTGGGCCCAGATTTCAGTCTAACATTTTGGCGCGCCAGGTAGGGGGGCACGCGATACTACTTCAATTACTAGCTCTAAAGGAATTGGATTACTTGGCTATTGAATAAATGGTGAAAAGAAAGAAAGACAAGACCTTCTCTCATGCTGAGGATGTTGGCATAGAAGGCACCAGAAACGAGGCGAGACAGGAGGCTTCCTCTCATGGAAATTCTTCGGCATACCTAACTTGAGACGAGATGGACGGAGTTCTCGCTGAATTGAGAACCCAGATGGGAAGGCAAGATGATCTCCTTCGCAAAAAACAGGAGATGATTGACCAATTCTTCGCTCGGATGGAAGGAAGGCCGAGCAACAGCGTACAACTCATGGGAAAGGGAATAGAATCAGCCCCAGAGCAGCTGCAAACAGGATCGGTTCAGATCGGATCCGAACCGAGGGCCAAAATCTGAATCCAATGCAGATGGAAATGGGGGGCATTCCCCAACGGGTCGGTTCGGACCCGATCCGAACAGCAACCCTACATGAGCTTGGGGGCAGCAGCCTCCCCTCTGGAAATCAAGACTTCACTCTGGTTCGACCTACATCCGCACCGGTTCGGATCAGCAATACCGCACAGCTTCAGCAACAAGAACCTCGGATCGGAACAGGAGAACCTGATCGGATCGGTACATCCGACCCGAACCGTGCACCTCGCCATGCCCTCCCTCGCTTCTCCGACCCGCAACATGAGGGCACCTCCGAACCAAACCGAATGGCCTTCCAAGCTCCCCGTACACTTCCTCACTCTACTAGATTCAACGATGCGGGCACCAGCTCTGACCTTAGCAGCTTGCAACAGCTCTTTGAAGGCGATCGGCTCGCCAACCTCATTGAACGCCTCTCGAGAGGCCGCACTTATCAGAATGACATGGATGATGTCAATCACAACCCGTTCACTCAGGAAATCAGGAATTCCCGCAATCCTCCAGATTTCAAACTTCCACAACTGGAGCCCTACAACGGCAGGACGGATCCTACCGAGCATCTCGTGCGCTACAAACGTCATCTGGGAGTTCAATCGGCGTCGGAAAACGTCATGGCAAAAAGCTTCCCTCTCTTCTTGACTGATATTGCTGCTATGTGGATTCGGCAGTTGGAATCTGAATCGATCAACAGTCGGAACTTGTTGGTCGCTCGCTTCATCGAACAATTTCGGGTCCACATTGATATACCCAAGAACGTCATGTAACCACAATCAAGCAGAGGCCCAGAGAAACTTTGCACTCATTTCTAGAAAGATTCAACGTTGCAGCAACATCAGTTGATCGACCTGAGCCGTCTATGGTAATGATGGCAGTAGTATCCGGCGTTCTGGACAACTCAAAGTTCAAAAAATCCTTATACCGAGACCCACCAAGGAATCTCAGCGAATTCTACCTTGAATCAGATAGGTTTCTGCGTGAAGAAGATGCAACTTCCAAGAAGAAAATTCTAGATGTCAACATGCTCAGAGATGGAGAACCGTCTGATTCTGGTAAAGGCAAAGGAAAAGCTGTCGTCAAGAATGATCGCAACACTCAGCCCCGAAGAGGGCCCAGATATGAAAAGTACACCGAACTCAATTCGTCACTAACTGACATCTACGTGAATACAAACGGTGATATCTCCTATCCAAAGCCTCCCAGGAGGGAGCCATCACAAAGAGAACGTGATTTTGGAAAATGCTGCATGTTTCACGATATGGACGGTCATAACACGGATGACTGCAGGAATCTTAGAGATCTGATCGAGGAGCGAGTTAGACGTGGAGAGCTACCCGAGTATGTGAAACAACCAACAGCGCCTGCACCTGCGCTACCTCCACCTGCTCCCCGGAGAGGGAATGACCCTGGATCGAGCTCTCGTGGGCTCATCATCAACTGATCTAGATTGGATCACTCTGCATTTTCAGCATTTCTTAGGATTTAATATATGTTTCTTTGCTTTCTTTAGGTTTTCCCGATGGGCTAAATTGGAGTACACACGTTCGGGGTTAGGATTTAGCTCCAAATCGTGCTCTGCACTCGATGACAAACCAATCAGGATTTGCTTTGGTTTTGTACTTGGAATTGAATAAGGAAGGACCTTCCGAGCATGGATTATGTTTGGAAAATTTAAGTATCTTGTCAGATTATGGCAGGATTCTCAATCTCAACTAAAGTATGGCTTATACTTATCTCGGACCCCTAGGCATGGATTATGCCTAGGGACAGACTGTCTTGTCAGGTTTTGGCAAGTATAGCTCTATCCCGGCATGAGTATGGATTGTACTCACTAGGAATCTTAAGTGTGGATTATACTCTGGAATGGCTTATTGTTTTGTTAGGATCTGGCAAAGGAACTCAATAAAACTCGAGTATGGCTTATGCTCAGTTTGAACTTCCTGGTATGGCTTATATCTGGAAGGTTAGGTCCCTCGTCAGGTTTTGGCAGGGTGATTTGAACATGTCTTGAGTATGATTTATGCCTAAACAAACGCCTATGCATGGTTTATGCTCGAAAGTATAATCATTCTTGTCAGGTTTTGACATACTATTTGCTTTCTCTTCTTCGCAGGTATGGATTATACTTGCAGCTGGCAGGCCCTGCGTGGCCTTGGATTATCCAGAACACATCTTCCTTAAACCAGCAAAATATGTTCCGGAGGGTAAAATGTTGACCCGCTTTTTAGACAAAGCAGTCACATATGGAATCTATGATAAACAACACACTAGAGTATTGGAAACATCGTTAGAAGACAGGCAGCGATTTGGTCGAAATCGCATCACAAACAAAGAAAGGCCCGGAACTCCTACCATATGACCTTTTTTGGGCCCGAAAACAACGATTACAAAGTTGGACTCTATAAATCATGTAGATCTTTGAATTAGCTTTAGGTTGAGCATTAGTTTTGCTAAAACAGACTTACGGTTTGAAAGTTATGCTCGTTACCGTGAACGCGTGCAGAACCGGAAACCTGGAATTTAGCATTGAATAGATCCTCGGATCGGATAAGTCGGTTCGGATCGGAATGAGGCATCCCGCATTCACCAACTCAGCATCTTCCCTTCAACACTTAGATGTCGGCTCGGATCGGAGACCCTGGTTCGGATCGGGATAAGGTAGACCCGACCCGCTTCACGCCAAATCCTCACAAGTGCACTCTTGGCTTTGGACACTCCGGTTCAGATCGGATGGAGAACCGAACCGACTCCCTTCAACCTGCTGTTTCACTTTAGAATTGACCTATTCATGTGGCACCATTTCCTCCTACTTTCATGGATCACCTTCTACATGGCCTTACACGAATCGGAGAGGCTTTCTCCCATTTTGCCACTTAGTCACCACGTTCTATCAAGGCGTTGGATTGGGGACACTTGTCATTCATCCGGATCTCCCTAGGGCTTCTCTATGCCTATAAATACACAGCAACATGTCCATTTGAAGGGATCTTCTCATTTCGGCCATTACCAACTCTCATCTTCCACCATTGCAGGTGACGTTTTGGCCACTCCAATACTTGGCCTCCATTACAACCAAGCAAGGATATTACTCTTCTCTCTCTAACACGAGGTTATCGTGTATAAAATCTATTCCTAATCACCTCTTCTTCATTGTAAACATGAGGATTTCGTGTATAAACCGCAAGCAAACAACATTATAATAGCTTCTTAGGATTTAAGAAACTATAAAGTGGACGTAGGCTTGGTTTGAGCCGAACCACTATAAAAATCTTGTGTGTCTCCTTTTATTTTACTGCTTTTCTGCATTGATCTGTGATTGTGAGGTTTTCGCATTGGATTTGGGTGTCAGGCCCAGATTTCGGTCTAACATTTTGGCGCGCCAGGTAGGGGGAACACGATACTACTTCAATTACTAGCTCTAAAGGAATTGGATTACTTGGCTAATGAATAAATGGTGAAAAGAAAGAAAGACAGGACCTTCTCTCATGCTGAGGATGTTGGCACAGAAGGCAGCAGAAACGAGGCGAGCCAGGAGGCTTCCTCTCATGGAAATTCATCAGCATACCTAACTCGAGATGAGATGGACGGAGTTCTCGCTAAATTAAGAACCCAGATGGCAAGGCAAGATGATCTCCTTCGCAAACAACAGGAGATGATTGACCAATTCTTCGCTAGGATGGAAGGAAGGCCGAGCAACAACGTACAACTCATGGGAAATGGAATAGAATCAGCCCCAGTAGCAGCTGCAAACCGGATCGGTTCGGATCGGATCCGAACCGAGGGCCAAAATCTGAATCCAACGAAGATGGAAATGGGGGGCATTCCCCAACGGGTCGGTTCAGACCCGATCCAAACAGCAACCCTACATGAGCTTGGGGGTAGCAGCCTCCCCTCTGGAAATCAAGACTTCGCTCCGGTTCGACCTACATCCGCACCGGTTCGGATCGGCAATACCACACTGCTTCAGCTTCAAGCACGCCGGATCGGAACAGGAGAACCTGATCGGATCGGTACATCCGACCCGAACCGTGCACCTCGCCATGCCCTCCCTCTCTTCTCCGACCCACAACATGGGGGCACCTCCGAACCAAACCGAATGGCCTTCCAAGCTCCCCATACACTTCCACACTCTACTGGATTCAACGATGCGGGCACCAGCTCTGACCTTAGCAGCTTGCAACAGATCTTTGAAGGCGATCGGCTCGCCAACCTCATTGAACGCCTCTCGAGAGGCCGCACTTATCAGAATGACATGGATGATGTCAATCACAACCCATTCACTCAGGAAATCAGGAATTCCCGCAATCCTCCAGATTTCATACTTCCACAACTGGAGCCCTACAACGGTAGAACGGATTCTACCTTGCATCTCATGCACTGCAAACGTCATATGGAAGTTCAATCGGCGTCGGAAAACGTAATGGCAAAATGCTTCCCTCTCTTCTTGACTGATATTGCTGTTATGTGGATTCGGTAGTTGGAATCTGAATCGATCAACAGTTGGAACATGTTGGTCGCTCGCTTCATCGAACAATTTCGGGTCCACATCGATAGACCCAAGAACGTCATGTCGCTAACCACAATCAAGCAGAGGCCCAGAGAAACTTTGCGCTCATTTATAGAAAGATTCAACATTGCAGCAGCATCAGTTGATCGACCTGAGCCGTCTATGGTATTGATGGCGGCAATATCTGGCGTTCTGGACAACTCGGAGTTCAAAAAATCCTTATACCGAGACCCACCAAGGAATCTCAACGAATTCTACCTTGAATCGGATAGGTTTCTGCGTGAAGAAGACGCAACTTCCGAGAAGAAAATTCTCGATGTCAACATGCTCAGGGACGGAGAACCGTCTGATTCTGGTAAAGGCAAAGGAAAAGATGCCATCAAGAATGATCGCAACACTTAGCCCCGAAGAGGGCCCAGATAAGAAAAGTACACCGAACTCAATTCGTCACTAACCGACATCTACGTGAATACAAACGGTGATATCTCCTATCCAAAGCATCCCATGAGGGAGCCATCGCAAAGAGAACGTGATTCTAGAAAATATTGCATATTTCACGATATGGACGGTCATAACACGGATGACTGCAGGCATCTTAGATATTTGATCGAGGAGCGAGTTAGACGTGGAGAGCTACCCGAGTATGTGAATCAACCAACAGCTCCTGCACCTGCGCTACCTCCACCTGCTCCCCGGAGAGGGAATGACCCTGGATCGAGCTTTCGTGGGCTCATCATCAACTGATCTAGATTGGATCACTCTGCATTTTCAGCATTTCTTAGGATTTAAGATATGTTTCTTTGCTTTCTTTAGTTTTTTCCGATTGGCTAAATTGGAGTACACATGTTCGGGGTTAGGATTTAGCTCCAAAGCGTGCTCTGCACTCGATGACAAACCAATCAGGATTTGCTTTGGTTTTGTACTTGGAATTGAATATGGAAGGACCTTCCGAGCATGGATTATGTTTGGCAAATTTAAGTATCTTGTCAGGTTGTGGCAGGATTCTCAATCTCAACTAAAGTACAGTTTATACTTATCTCGGACCCCTAGGCATGGATTATGCCAAGAGACAGACTGTCTTGTCAGGTTTTGGCAAGTATAGCTCTATCCCGACATGAGTATGGATTGTACTCACTAGGATTCTTAAGTGTGGATTATACTCTGGAACGGCTTATTGTTTTGTTAGAATCTGGGAAAGGAACTCAATAAAACTCGAGTATGGCTTATGCTCAGTTTGAACTTCCTGGTATGGCTTATACCTGGAAGGTTAGGTCCCTCGTCAGGTTTTGGCAGGGTGATTTATACATGTCTTGAGTATGGTTTATGCTTAAACAAATGCCCAAGCATGGTTTATGCTCGAAAGTATAATCAGTCTCGTCAGGTTTTGACATACCAATTTGCTTTCTCTTCTTCGTAGGTATGGATTATACTTGCAGCTGGCAGGCCCGGCGTGGGCTTGGATTATCCAGAACACATCTTCCTTCAACTAGCAAGATATGTTCCGAGGGGCAAAATGTTGACCCGCTTTTTAGTCAAAGCAGTCACATATGGAATCTCTGATAAACAACACACTATAGTATTGGAAACATCGTCAGAAGACAGGCAGCGATTTGGTCGAAATCGCATCACAAACAAAGAAAGGCCCGGAACTCCTACCAAATGACATTTTTTCGGCCCGAAAACAGCGATTACAAAGTTGGGCTATGTAACTCTGGTAGATCTTTGAATTAGCTTTAGTTTGAGCTTTAGTTTGGCTAAAACGGACTTATGGTTTGAAAGTTATGCTCGTTACCGTAAACGCGTGCAAAACCGGAAACCTGGAATTTAGCATTGAATAGATCCTCGGATCAGATCGGATAAGTCGGTTCGGATCGGAATGAGGCATCCCGCCTTCACTAACTCAGCATCTTCCCTTCAACACTTAGATGTCGGCTCGGATCAGAGACCCCGGTTCGGAGACCCCGGTTCAGATAGGGATAAGGCAGACCCGACCCGCTTCACACCAAATCCTCACAATAGCACTCTTGGCTTTGGACACTCCGGTTCGGATCGGATGGAGAACCGAACCGACCCCCTTCGACTTGCTGCTGCACTTCAGAATTGACCTATTCATGTGGCACCATTTCCTCCTACTTTCATGAATTACCTTCTACATGGCCTTACACGAATCGGAGAGCCTTTCTCCCATTTTGCCACTTAGTCACCACGTTCTATCAAGGCGTTGGATTGGGGACACTTGTCATTCATCCAGATCTCCCTAGGGCTTCTCTACGCCTAAAAATACACCGCAACATGGCCATTTGAAGGGATCTTCTCTTTTCGGCCATTTCCAACTCTCATCTTCCACCATTGCAGGGGACGTTTTGGCCACTCCAATACTGGGCCTCCATTACAACCAAGCAAGGATATTACTCTACTCTCTCTAACACGAGGTTGTTGTGTATAAAATCTATTCCTAATCACCTCTTCTTCATTGTAAACATGAGGATTTCGTGTATAAACCGCAAGCAAACAACATTGTAATAGCTTCTTAGGATTTAAGAAACTATAAAGTGGACGTAGGATTGGATTGAGCCGAACCACTATAAAAATCTTGTGTTTCTCCTTTTATTTTACTGCTTTTCTGCATTGATCTATGATTGTGAGGTTTTCGCATTGGATTTGGGTGTTAGGCCCAGATTTCGGTCTAACATTTTGGCGTGCCAGGTAGGGGGGCACACGATACTACTTCAATTACTAGCTCTAAAGGAATTGGATTACTTGGCTATTGAATAAATGGTGAAAAGAAAGAAAGATAGGACCTTCTCTCATGCTGAGGATGTTGGCACAGAAGGCACCAGAAACGAGGCGAGCCAGGAGGCTTCCTCTCATGGAAATTCGTTAGCATACCTAACTCGAGACGGGATGGACGGAGTTCTTGCTGAATTGAGAACCTAGATGGCAAGGCAAAATGATCTCCTTCGCAAACAACAGGAGATGATTGACCAATTCTTCGTTCGGATGGAAGGAATGCCGAGCAACAGAGTACAACTCTTGGGAAATGGAATAGAGTCAGCCCCAGCAGCAGCTGCAAACCGGATCGGTTCGGATCGGATCCGAACCGAGGGCCAAAATCTGAATCCAACGCAGATGGAAATGGGGGGCATTCCCCAACGGGTCGGTTCGGATCCGATCCGAACAACAACCCTTCATGAGCTTGGGGGCAGCAACCTCCCCTCTGGAAATCAAGACTTCTCTACGGTTTGACCTACATCCGCACCGGTTTGGATCGGCAATACCACACAGCTTTAGCATCAAGCACCCATGATCGGAATAGGAGAACCTCATCGGATCGGTACATCCGACCCGAACCGTGCACCTTGCCATGCCCTCCCTCGCTTCTCCGACCCGCAACATGGGGGCACCTCCGAACCAAAACGAATGGCCTTCCAAGCTCCCCGTACACTTCCACACTCTACTGGGTTCAACAATGCGGGCACCAGCTCTGACCTTAGCAGCTTGCAATAGCTCTTTGATGGCGATCGGCTCGCCAACCTCATTGAACACCTCTCGAGATGCCGCACTTATCAGAATGACATGGATGATGTCAATCACAACCCATTCACTCAGGAAATCAGGAATTCCCGCAATCCTCCAGATTTCAAACTTCCACAACTGGAGCCCTACAACGGCAGGACGGATCCTACCTTGCATCTCATGCGTTACAAACGTCATATGGAAGTTCAATCGGCGTCGGAAAATGACATGGAAAATTGCTTCCCTCTCTTCTTGACTGATATTGCTGCTATGTGGATTTGGCAGTTGGAATCTGAATTGATCAATAGTTGGAACATGTTGGTCGCTCACTTCATCGAACAATTTCGGGTCCACATCGCTAGACCCAAGAACGTCATGTCGCTAACCACAATCAAGCAGAGGCCCAGAGAAACTTTGCGCTCATTTCTAGAAAGATTCAACATTGCAGCAGCATCAGTTGATCGACCTGATCCATCTATGGTATTGATGGCGGCAGTATCCGGCGTTCTGGACAACTCAGAGTTCAAAAAATCCTTATACCGAGACCCACCAAGGAATCTCGGCGAATTCTACCTTGAATCGGATAGGTTTCTGCGTGAAGGAGACGCAACTTCCGAGAAGAAAATTCTCGATGTTAATATGCTCAGGGACGGAGAACCGTCTGATTCTGGTAGAGGCAAAGGAAAAGCCACCGTCAAGAATGATCGCAACATTCAGCCCCGAAGAGGGCCCAGATATGAAAAGTACACCGAACTCAATTTGTCCCTAAACAACAACTACGTGAATATGAACGGTGATATCTCCTATCCAAAGCCTCCCACGAGGGAGCCATCGCAAAGAGAACGTGATTCTGGAAAATACTGCATATTTCACGATATGGACGGTCATAACACGGATGACTGCAGGCATCTTAGAGATCTGATCGAGGAGCTAGTTAGACGTGGAGAGCTACCCGAGTATGTGAAACAACCAACAGCGCCTACACCTGTGCTACCTCCACCTGCTCCCCTGAGAGGGAATGACCCTGGATCGAGCTCTCGTGGGCTCATCATCAACTGATCTAGATTGGATCACTCTGCATTTTCAGCATTTCTTAGGATTTAAGATATTTTTCTTTGCTTTCTTTAGGTTTTTCCGATTGGCTAAATTGGAGTACACACGTTCGGGGTTAGGATTTAGTTCCAAAGCGTGCTCTGCACTCGATGACAAACCAATCAGGATTTGCTTTGGTTTTGTACTTGGAATTGAATAAGGAAGGAACTTCTGAGCATGGATTATGTTTGGCTAATTTAAGTATCTTGTCAGGTTGTGGCTGGATTCTCAATCTCAACTAAAGTATGGCTTATACTTATCTCGGACCCCTAGGCATGGATTATGCCTAGGGACAGACTGTCTTGTCAGGTTTTGGCAAGGATAGCTCTATCCCGACATGAGTATGGATTGTACTCACTAGGATTCTTAAGTGTGGACTATACTCTGGAACGGCTTATTGTTTTGTTAGGATCTGGCAAAGGAACTCAATAAAACTCGAGTATGGCTTATACTCGGTTTGAACTTCCTGGTATGGCTTATACCTGGAAGGTTAGGTCTCTCGTCAGGTTTTGGCATGGTGATTTGAATGTGTCTTGAGTATGGTTTATGCTTAAACAAACACCTAAGCATGGTTTATGCTCGAAAGTATAATCAGTCTCGTCAGGTTTTGACATACCTATTTGCTTTCTCTTCTTCGCAGGTATGGATTATACTTACAGCTGGCAGGCCGGGCATAGCCTTGGATTATCCAGAACACATCTTCCTTCAACCAGCAAGATATGTTCCGGGGGGCAAAATGTTGACCCGCTTTTTAGTCAAAGCAGTCACATATGGAATCTCTGATAAACAACACACTAGAGTATTGGAAACATCGTCAGAAGACAGGCATCGATTTGGTCGAAATCGCATCACAAACAAAGAAAGGCCCGGAACTCCTACCATATGACCTTTTATGGGCCCGAAAATAGCGAATACGGAGCTGGGCTCTGTAACTCTTGTAGATCTTTGAATTAGCTTCAGTTTGAACTTTCATTTGGCTAAAACGGACTTACGGTTTGAAAGTTATTCACATTACCGTGAACACGTGCAGAACCGGAAACCTAGAATTTAGCAATGAATAGATCCTCTGATCGGATCAGATAAGTCGGTTCGGGTCGGAATGAGGCATCCCACCTTCACCAACTCAGCATCTTCCCTTCAACACTTAGATGTCGGCTCGGATCGGAGACCCTGGTTCGAATCGGGATAAGGCAGACACGACCCGCTTCACACCAAATCCTCACAAGAGCACGCTTGGCTTTGGACATTCCGGTTCGGATCGGATGGAGAACCGAACCGACCCCCTTCGACCTGCTGCTGCACTTCAGAATTGACCTATTCATGTGGCACCATTTCCTCCTACTTTCATGGATCACCTTCTACATGGCCTTACAGGAATCGGAGAGGCTTTCTCCCATTTTGCCACTTAGTCACCACGTTCTATCAAGGCGTTGGATTGGGGACACTTGTCATTCATCCGGATCTCCCTAGGGCTTCTCTACGCCTTTAAATACACCGCAACATGGCCATTTGAAGAGATCTTCTCTTTTCGGCCATTTCCAACTCTCATCTTCCACCATTGCAGGGGACGTTTTGGCCACTCCAATACTTGGCCTCCATTACAACCAAGCAAGGATATTACTCTTCTCTCTCTAACACGAGGTTAACATGTATAAAATATATTCCTAATCACCTCTTCTTCATTGTAAATATGAGGATTTCGTGTATAAACCGCAAGCAAACAACATTGTAATAGCTTCTTAGGATTTAAGAAAGTATAAAGTGGACGTAGGCTTGGATTGATCCGAACCACTATAAAAATCTTGTGTGTCCCCTTTTATTTTACTGCTTTTCTGCATTGATCTGTGATTGTGAGGTTTTCGCATTGGATTTGGGTGTTAGGCCCAGATTTCGGTCTAACATTTTGGCACGCCAGGTAGGGGGGCACGCGATACTCCTTCAATTACTAGCTCTAAAGGAATTGGATTACTTGGCTATTGAATAAATGGTGAAAAGAAAGAAAGACAGGACCTTCTCTCATGCTGAGGATGTTGGCACAGAAGGCACCAGAAACGAGGCGAGCCAGGAGGCTTCCTCTCATGGAAATTCGTCAGCATACCGAACTCGAGAGGAGATGGACGGAGTTCTCTCTGAGTTAAGAACCCAGATGGCAAGGCAAGATGATCTCCTTCGCAAACAACAGGAGCTGATTGACAAATTCTTCGCTCGGATGGAAGGAAGGCCGAGCAACAGCGTACAACTCATGGGAAATGGAATAGAATCAGCCCCAGCAGCAGCTGCAAACCGGATCGGTTCGGATCGGATCCGAACCGAGGGCTAAAATCTGAATCCAACGCAGATGGAAATGGGGGGCATTCCCCAATGGGTCGGTTCGGAACCGATCCAAACAGCAACCCTACATGAGCTTGGGGGCAGCAGCCTCCCCTCTGGAAATCAAGACTTCGCTCCGGTTTGACCTACATCCGCACCGGTTCGGATCGGCAATACCACACAGCTTCAGCATCAAGCACCCCGGATCGGAATTGGAGAACCTGATCGGATCGGTACATCCGACCCGAACCGTGCACCTCGCCATGCCCTCCCTCGCTTGTCCGAGCCGCTACATGGGGGCACATCCAAACCAAACTGAATGACCTTCCAAGCTCCCCGTACACTTCCACACTCTATTGGATTCAACGATGCGGGCACAAGCTCTGACCTTAGCAGCTTGCAACAGCTCTTTGAAGGCGATCGGCTCACCAACCTCATTGAACGCCTCTCGAGAGGCCGCACTTATCAGAATGACATGGATGATGTCAATCACAACCCATTCACTCAGGAATTCCCGCAATCCTCTAGATTTAAAACTTCCACAACTGGAGCCCTACAACGGCAGGACGGATCCTACCGTACATCTCATGCGCTACAAACGTCATATGGAAGTCCAACCGGCATCGGAAAACATCATGGCAAAATGCTTCCATCTCTTCTAGACTGATATTGCTGCTATGTGGATTTGACAGTTGGAATCTGAATCGATCAACAATTGGAACATGTTGGTCGCTCGCTTCATCGAACAATTTCGAGTCCACATCGCTAGACCCAAGAATGTCATGTCGTTAACCACAATCAAGCAGAGGCCCAAAGAAACTTTGCGCTCATTTCTAGAAAGATTCAACGTTGCAGCAGCATCAGTTGATCGACCTGAGCCATCTATGGTATTGATGGCGGCAGTATCCGGCGTTCTGGACAACTGGAGTTCAAAAAATCCTTATACTGAGACCCACCAAGGAATCTCAGCGAATTCTACCTTGAATCAGACAGGTTTCTACGTGAAGAAGACGCAACTTCAAAGAAGAAAATTCTCGATGTCAACATGCTCAGGGACAGAGAACCGTCTGATTCTGTTAAAGGCAAAGGAAAAGCTACTGTCAAGAATGATCGGAACACTCAGCCCCGAAGAGGGCCCAGATATGAAAAGTAAACTGAACTCAATTCGTCACTAACCGACATCTATGTGAATACAAACGGTGATATCTCCTATCCAAAGCCTCCCAGGAGGGAGCCATCGCGAAGAGAACGTGATTCTGGAAAATACTGCATATTTCACGATATGGACGGTCATAACATGGATGAGTGCAGTCATCTTAGAGATCTGATCGAGGAGCGAGTTAGACATGGAGAGCTACCCGAGTATGTGAAACAACCAACAGCGCCTGCACCTGCGCTACCTCCACCTGCTCCCCGAAGAGGGAATGACCCTGGATCGAGCTCTCATGGGCTCATCATCAACTGATCTAGATTGGATCACTCTGCATTTTCAGCATTTCATAGGATTTAAGACATGTTTCTTTGCTTTCTTTAGGTTTTTCCGATTGGCTAAATTGGAGTACACACGTTCGGGGTTAGGATTTAGCTCCAAAGCGTGCTCTGCACTCGATGACAAACCAATCAGGATTTGCTTTGGTTTTGTACTTGGAATTGAATAAGGAAGGACCTTCTGAGCATGGATTATGTTTGGCAAATTTAAGTATCTTGTCAGGTTGTGGCAGGATTCTCAATCTCAACTAAAGTATGTCTTATACTTATCTCGGACCCCTAGGCATGGATTATGCCTAGGGACAGACTGTCTTGTCAGGTTTTGGCAAGTATAGCTCTATCCCGACATGAGTATGGATTATACTCTCTATGATTCTTTAGTGTGGATTATACTCTGGAACGGCTTATAGTTTTGTTAAGATCTGGCAAAGGAACTCAATAAAACTCGAATATGGCTTATGCTCAGTTTGAACTTTCGGTATGGCTTATACCTAGAAGGTTAGGTCCCTCGTCAGGTTTTGGCAGGGTGATTTGAACGTGTCTTGAGCATGGTTTATGCTTAAACAAACGCCCAAGCATGGTTTATGCTCAAAAGTATAATCAGTATCGTCAGGTTTTGACATACCTATTTGCTTTCTCTTCTTCGCAGGTATGGATTATACTTGCAGCTGGCAGGCCCGGCGTGGCCTTGGATTATCCAGAACACATCTTCCTTCAACTAGCAAGGTATGTTCCGGGGGGCAAAATGTTGACCCGCTTTTTAGTCAAAGCAGTCACATATGGAATCTCTGATAAACAAGCACTAGAGTATTGGAAACATCGTTAGAAGACAGGCAGCGATTTGGTCGAAATCGCATCACAAACAAAGAAAGGCCCGGAACTCCTACCAGATGACCTTTTTTGGGCTCAAAAATAGCGATTACGGAGCCGGGCTTTGTAACTCTTGTATATCTTTGAATTAGTTTCAGTTTGAGCTTTCGTTTGGCTAAAACGGACTTACGGTTTGAAAGTTATGCTCGTTAACGTGAACGCGTGCAGAACCGGAAATCTGGAATTTAACATTGAATAGATCCTCGGATCGGATCAGATAAGTCGGTTCGGATCGGAATGAGGCATGCCGCCTTCACCAACTCAGCATCTTCCCTTCAACACTTAGATGTCGGCTCGGATCGGAGACCCCGGTTCGGATCGGGATAAGGCAGACCTGACCCGCTTCACACCAAATCCTCACAAGAGCACGCTTGGCTTTGGACATTCTGGTTCGGATCGGATGGAGAACCGAACCGGCCCCCTTCGACCTGCTGCTGCACTTCAGAATTGACCTATTCATGTGGCACCATTTCCTCCTACTTTCATGGATCACCTTCTACATGGCCATACATGAATCGGAGAGGCTTTCTCCCATTTTGCCACTTAGTCACCACGTTCTATCAAGGCGTTGGATTGGGGACACTTGTCATTCATCCGGATCTCCCTAGGGCTTCTCTACGCCTATAAATACATCGCAACATAGCCATTTGAAGGGATCTTCTCTTTTCAGCCATTTCCAACTCTCATTTCCACCATTGCAAGGGACGTTTTGGCCACTCCAATACATGGCCTCCATTACAACCAAGCAAGGATATTACTCTTCTCTCTCTAACACGAGGTTATCGTGTATAAAATCTATTCCTAATCACCACTTCTTCATTGTAAACATGAGGATTTTGTGTATAAACTGCAAGTAAACAACATTAGAATAGCTTCTTAGGATTTAAGAAACTATAAAGTGGACGTGGGCTTGGATTGATCCGAACCACTATAAAAATCTTGTGTGTCCCCTTTTATTTTACTGCTTTTCTGCATTGATCTACGATTGTGAGGTTTTCGCATTGGATTTGGGTGTTAGGCCCAGATTTCGGTCTAACATTTTGGCGCGCCAGGTAGGGGGCACGCGATACTACTTCAATTACTAGCTCTAAAGGAATTGGATTACTTGGCTATTGAATAAATGGTGAAAAGAAAGAAAGACAGGACCTTCTCTCATATTGTGGATGTTGGCACAGAAGGCATCAGAAACGAGGCGAGCCAGGAGGCTTCCTCTCATGGAAATTTGTCAGCATACCTAACTCGAGACGAGATGGACGGAGTTCTCGCTGAATTGAGAACCCAGATGGCAAGGCAAGATGATCTCCTTTGCAAACAACAGGAGATGATTGACCAATTCTTCGCTCGGATGGAAGGAAGGCCGAGCAACAACGTACAACTCATGGGAAATGGAATAGAATCAGCCCCAGCAGTAGCTGCAAACCGGATCGGTTCGGATCGGATCCGAACCGAGGGCCAAAATCTGAATCCAACGAAGATGGAAATGGGGGGCATTCCCCAACGGGTCGGTTCGGACCCTATCCGAACAGCAACCCTAAATGAGCTTGGGGGCAGCAGCCTCCCCTCTGGAAATCAAGACTTCGCTCCGGTTCGACCTACATCCGCACCGGTTCAGATCGGCAATACCACACAGCTTCATCATCAAGCACCCTGGATCGGAAATGGAGAACCTGATCGGATCAGTACATCCGACCCGAACCGTGCACCTCGCCATGCCCTCCCTCGCTTCTCCGACCCGCAACATGGGGGCACCTCCGAACCAAACCGAATGGCCTTCCGAGCTCCCCGTACACTTCCACACTCTACTGGATTCAACGATGCGGACACCAGCTCTGACCTTAGCAGCTTGCAACAGCTCTTTGAAGGCGATCGGCTCGCCAACCTCATTGAACGCCTCTCGAGAGGCCTCACTTATTAGAATGACATGGATGATGTCAATCACAACCCATTCACTTAGGAAATCAGGAATTCCCGCAATCCTCCAGATTTCAAACTTCCATAACTGGAGCTCTACAATGGCAGGACGGATCCTACCGTGCATCTCATGCGCTACAAACGTCATATGGAAGTTCTATCGGCGTCGCAAAATGTAACGACCTGGAAAATCTGAACCAATTTAAAAATTTTAAATTGGCTATTTTAGTGTATTTTAAATATTTAAAATAAATATTTTAAATAATAGCAATGAAAAGTGAGTTTGAATCGACATTTGAAAACGAATATAATTAATTCTAATTATAAACAAGGCCTGAAATGGCGCGGTAGTTTCAAAATATGAATTCAAACTTTGACTGACTGTACCGGGTGCAAAACAAAACGGATTTGAGTGAAACCAAAAATATTTAAATCTGTTAGTGAATACCTTTCTAACGAATCTAAAAAATCGAAGTTTCATAGCGGGAAGCAAAAGTTATGGCCAAATGAATTTTCTGAAAGATCGCTATGGAGTTTATATAGCCCGTGAAAATGGCCATTTTGGAAACGACCTCGGAATTTGACGAAACCACTTTCGTTGGATCCGGGATGTTAAACTATTGCTAAGTTTCAAATTTCATAATTTTTGAAGCTAGTATGTGAGCGTGGCAAAGGAAAATGTGTTTGGTCGATTTCTATTAAATTGGATTGATCAGAAATGGGCGATTTTTCAAACGGTCTCAGAATTTGACGAATCTAGTTTTGTTGGGACCGTATCGTCAAAACATAGCTAGATTTATTTTTCGAGAATTTTTAGAATCAGTTTGGGGCCCTGGCAAATTGAAATGTACATTTAAAATTAAAATTAAATGTTTTATATTTTAAATTGAATGAAAACTGACTGAAACAGTCGAATGGGCCTTCGAAACATATCCCATTGTGTTCGGAATGGGGGTAAAATGCTAGGGACGACAGTCGTTGGGTTTGGATTGGAGGTCGTGTTAGAAAACCCCCTTTTAAAAGCTTCCGGCCAATCAGAATTTATAAAAAAAAGGAAAATCCTCATAACACCCCCACCCCCCCCCCCCCGATCTCGACGGCGGCCGCTTCTTCTTCCTTCTCTCCTCCGTTCTGGCCAATCCCTTCACCAAACCACCTTGCTCCAGTTGGGTTTTTTGAAGATCTCCACGTCCTCTTCCAATCCATACCAGCCACGATCTCCAACACCTCGAAAATTGTGAGAATCGAGGCAGGGAAATCCCTCCGTTCGCGCCCAATTTCCTCCGCCGCCTGGAGTTCGAACTCGACGAGACTGGTCCCCTCCGGCGTGCCTCTCGGAGTTGGACGACGTGGCATAGGTGGATCGACCCCAAATGCTTCAGATTGAGCGATAGGGAGAACCCTAGTTTTGAACCAACGAGGAAGGTAACGGCAGTAAAAAAAATTATTTTATATATAATAGCACTTTAAAGCGCTATGGTTTATAATTCCACTGTAAAAATCATATCTCTTTCATTTGTTGACGAAATTCAGTGAAACAAGAGACAGTGGACTCGTGTGGACGTCTTCTACATTTTAGAAGAGACCGCATATTTTTCTAAGCCTTCTGCTATTTTTGGTGGAGTGGAACCCAATGTGAGATTTCTAAGTTATAAACGATATGGAAAACGACGATGTATAAATTATATAGTCGATGTATGAGTTATATAAGCGTTGTACACCTCTTGTATAAGCGTTGCATAAGTTGTACGTTCGATGTATAAGTTATATATGCGTTGTAAAAATTATATATGTGTTGAATAAAAGTGAAATGTTTATATATAAATATATATATATGTCTATATATATATATACGCCCCTCGTCCACAAACCATGGACGATATTTATTGGTTGTGATTGGTGTGAAAATTGGTTGATTACGAATGGTTGATTAGAATTGTTTGTGGTTGAAATTGATTGATTGTGGTTGAAAAATACCCGTTTGTGGTTGAGAAATATTTGGTTAGAACCACATAGGATTAGTTTGTGGAAATGAAAAAATATACATGCCGCCTGCGTGCGAAGTAGATGCATGATTCCCCATTGTCAAAAGCTGCGAGGCTTTAAGGTAGAGCGAGGAGTCGTACTAGGGACGGCCCCGGTTTTAACTACCCTGCCGTTATGCTGCCGAAATTTTGAATGATATTCATGTGTTAGAATTATTTTCATTTGTTGAAACTATATTTATTTGTTGAATAGAAATTCATGTGTTGAATGGTATTCGTGTTTTAAATATAAAAATCACCTTTTTATCTATATATATAAACTATAGAAAACCTTCATGTGTTGAATCGAAATTCATTCGTTGAATTGAAATTCATGTGTTGAATGGTATTCATATTTTGAAAGAAATTGTTTTATAATAAAAATCCTATTTTTATCATCAATATGAACTATATAAAATAATCTTGTTTTGAAATAAATTGTTTTATAATAAAAATCATATTTTTATTACCTATATGAACTATATAAAATAATCGTGTTTTGAAATGAATTGTTTTACAATAAAAATCACATTTCTACTGTACACATGAGTTGTTAAAAATAGTGAAGTGTCGAAGTGAATGTTTGTTGGATAAAAATATCATTTTTATCAAATGTATGAAAAGAATGTAGCTTTGAAATCGAAGAATCGATATATATATAAATGGAATTGAAATATATCGAATAACGAAGCTGCAGTTCGTGTTTTGAAAACATGATTTCAAACGATTAGTGCGGGAGATTCGACCATCGGATTTTCCCGAAACCGAAACCGTTGGGTCCACTTTGGAAATATCTTTCCAACGACACCAACTTTGTAGAGATCCAACGGTTGGATTGTCCGGAATGTTTAATTCAAATCTGAAGAAAAACAGCGCCAGAATCGATTATATATATATATATAAATTTAATTATATTTAATCGAATAACGACGCTGTAGTTCGTATTTTGAAATCGAAACTTCAAACGATTGTACCGGGAGATCGGACCATCGGATTTTCCCAAAACTGGAACCGTTGGATTCGTTTTGAAAAGATCTTTTTAATGATGTAAATTTTGTGAAGATCCAACGGTTAGATTTTCAGATATGTGTAAATCAAATCTGAAGAAAAACAGCGCCACGGTCGCGTTATGGCCTGAAGCGTCGTTTGAATGAATTGGCTATTTTAAAATAAATAAAAATAGCGATAAATCGTTATAAAATATTATAAACGATATGGAACGTGAAATTTAGAAACTAACTGAAGGTTAGCCAGATCGAATGGTTTCCTGGGTTTTGATCTGATGTTGGTTTCGGCCTTCGGGGTTAATATTTGGGAAATCGTTCTCTTGCTAATTAACGGTTAGTGACTAATGAATTGAAATAAGGTGTATGTTGTGTTTGCGTAGCACTTGTTAATTATATACGCGAGTTGTTCAGAAAGACCGGGTTTATCCCATTCTGAGCAACTAAATCGACGATAAGAAGTCGAAGATGAAGACGGTGGTTGAAGATCGATCTTCACCTCGTTTGGATGGTAACTGATGTCCTGATTGGGAGGCATCCCGAAATATGGATAATGAGTGGTGATCGTCCAGATGTACGTGGAGATCGATGGATATGCTAGGTATATAGTGCCTCCGGTTTCGTTCAGACCCAGGACGGACTTGCAAATGGACTGTGTGTCTGATATTGGAATTCATTCTGTGTGATTGATAGCCATCAGTTGCATGGCGTGAATTGCCTGTGTGGCATGCTAGGATGCAGTGATCGAGGCTTCTGTTGAAAAGCAAAGTCTTGTGGTTGATGATCAAAGCACCGCCTGTGTGGCGTAGCTTTGTGTATAACGTGAATTCGCGAGCCTCACACCTCGGTATGAACCAGAAACGGGAGAGGACATCAGGGAGGGCATGCGTTTACTTCTAGCTAGAGGTGGTGTCAGTGCTTAAACTGGATGACATTTATATTATTTTCACCTATGTGGTTGTTGCTGTTGTGAGGCGCCTCGGTTATATCGGTCGATCCGGGACCGATTGAGTCATTCGTTGGCTCCTTTACGCCCCATAGGGCAGGGAAACGCATTATTTAGGCATTTTAATCCACATCGGTGGACCGGCTCTGACGATCCAAGGGTTTGACTGAGTACTTGCCCTGAGACATGGGCTAGATTGTCTCGAATTCGGTAAGGACTATCTTTTGCCTTGGTTCATGACGGAAATCCAATTTCCAAATACGACACCGTGCGATTTTGATTGTATATATATGGCGACATGATATATGGTACCCATGCCATCTATGATTGATAGTTATGATTCGAAATCATTTTGAAACATATAAACACTAGTAATGATATCAAATGCTTTTGTTTTATTCGTATCAAGCATATTTTGGCCTTTATAAGGTAAAACTCTATCCTCCGGTTTGCGTTGCATTGTGTGATGGGAACTGAGTCTTATATTGGCTTCATTTTTATAAAAGGCATTGCGATGTTTTAAAAGAATTATTTGTTTTTAAAGCACTGGAAATCCGATGGAGTAAACCCCTTCCACGAAGGTGGCGTAGTCCTGTGATTAGCCATATTGTAAATGTGTTAAGTAGATTTCTCATACCAGTCCCATGACTGACTCGTACATTGTTTCACTTGCAAACTCGGGTGCCCCTCTTTCTACATGGGCAGCCTTGTATTCAGGTTTTAGCAGGATTTTTCTGGATAGCTGGAGCTGAAGATGGATTCTATCATTTATCTATTTTATGTTGTTCAGCTCCTATTGTACATATTATGTTTGTTTTCCGCTGTAGACATTCATGTATAGCTGAACTGTATTTATACTAAGTATGATCTTGTATACTGTGTAACTCTGATGATTACGTTTATCCAGTGTATTATTTGTACATTATCTGGTGTATTTATTTAATTATGTTCTGCGATTATCTGTTTCTGTGTTATATTCCAAAAATTACCCTTGTCACCGTCATTGCGGGATTTGGGGTCGTCACAGAAAACGTCTTGGCAAAATGCTTCCCTCTCTTCTTGACTGATATTGCTGCTATGTGGATTCGGCAGTTGGAATCTGAATCGATCAACAGTTGGAACATGTTGGTCGCTCGCTTCATCGAACAATTTCGGGTCCACGTCGCTAGACCCAAGAACGTCATGTCGCTAACCACAATCAAGCAGAGGCCCAGAGAAACTTTGCGCTCATTTCTAGAAAGATTCAACGTTGCAGCAGCATCAGTTGATCGACCTGAGCCATCTATGGTATATGTGGCGGCAGTATCCGGCGTTCTGGACAACTCGGAGTTCAAAAAATCCTTATACCGAGACCCACAAAGGAATCTCAGCAAATTATACCTTGAATCGGATAGGTTTCTGCGTGAAGAAGACGCAACTTCCGAGAAGAAAATTCTCGATGTCAACATGCTCAGGGACGGAGAACCGTCTGATTCTGGTAAAGGCAAAGGAAAAGCTGCCGTCAAGAATGATCGCAACATGCAGCCCCGAAGAGGGCCCAAATATGAAAAGTACACCAAACTCAATTTGTCACTAACCGACATCTACGTGAATACAAACGGTGATATCTCCTATCCAAAGCCTCCCAGGAGGGAGCCATCGCAAAGAGAACGTGATTCTGGAAAATACTGCATATTTCACGATATGGACGGTCATAACACCGATGACTGCAGGTATCTTAGAGATCTGATCGAGGAGCGAGTTAGACGTGGAGAGCTACCCGAGTATGTGAAACAACCAACAGCGCCTGCACCTGCGCTACCTCCACCTGCTCCGCGGAGAGGGAATGACCCTGGATCGAGCTCTCGTGGGCTCATCATCAACTAATCTAGATTGGATCACTCTGCATTTTCAGCATTTCTTAGGATTTAAGATATGTTTCTTTGCTTTCTTTAGGTTTTTCCGATTGGCTAAATTGGAGTACACACGTTCGGGGTTAGGATTTAGCTCCAAAGCGTGCTCTACACTCGATGACAAACCAAGTAGGATTTGCTTTGGTTTTGTACTTGGAATTGAATAAGGAAGGACCTTCCGAGCATGGATTATGTTTGGCAAATTTAAGTATCTTTTCAGGTTGTGGCAGGATTCTCAATCTCAACTAAAGTATGGCTTATACTTATCTCGGACCCCTAGGCATGGATTATGCCTAGGGACACACTGTCTTGTCAGGTTTTGGCAAGTATAGCTCTATCCCGACATGAGTATGGATTGTACTCACTAGGATTATTAAGTGTGGATTATACTCTGGAACGACTTATTGTTTTGTTAGGATCTAGCAAAGGAACTCAATAAAACTCGAGTATGGCTTATGCTCAGTTTGAACTTCCTGGTATGGCTTATACCTGGAATGTTAGGTCCCTCGTCAGGTTTTGGCAGGGTGATTTGAACGTGTCTTGAGTATGGTTTATGCTTAAACAAACGCCCAAGCATGGTTTATGCTCGAAAGTATAATCAGTCTCGTCAGGTTTTGACATACCTATTTGCTTTCTCTTCTTCGCAGGTATGGATTATACTTGCAGGTGGCAGGCCCGGCGTGGCCTTGGATTATCCAGAACACATCTTCCTTCAACCAGAAAGATATGTTCCGGGGGGCAAAATGTTGACCTGCTTTTTAGTCAAAGCAGTCACACATGGAATCTCTGATAAACAACACACTAGAGTATTGGAAACATCGCCAGAAGACAGGCAGCGATTTGGTCGAAATCGCATCACAAACAAAGAAAGGCCCGTAACTCCTACTAGATGACCTTTTTTGGGCCCAAAAACAACAATTACAAAGACAAGCCCTGTAACTCTTGTAGATCTTTGAATTAGCTTCAGTTTGAGCTTTCGTTTGGCTAAAACTGACTTACGGTTTGAAAGTTATGCTCGTTACCGTGAACGCGTGCAGAACTGGAAACCTGGAATTTAGCATTGAATAGATCCTCGGATCGGATCGGATAAGTCGGTTCGGATCGGAATGAGGCATCCCGCCTTCACCAACTCAGCATCTTCCCTTCAACACTTAGATGTCGGCTCGGATCGGAGACCCCGGTTCGGATCGGGATAAGACAGACCCGACCCGCTTCATACCAAATCCTCACAAGAGAACGCTTGGCTTTGGACACTCCGGTTCGGATCGGATAGAGAACCGAACCGACCCCCTTCGACCTGCTGCACTTCAGAATTGACCTATCCATGTGGCACCATTTCCTCCTACTTTCATGGATCACCTTCAACATGGCCTTACACGAGTCGGAGAGGCTTTCTCCCATTTTGCCACTTAGTCACCACGTTCTATCAAGGCGTTGGATTGGGGACACTTGCCATTCATCCGGATCTCCCTAGGGCTTCACTACGCCTATAAATACACCGCAACATGGCCATTTGAAGGGATCTTTTCTTTTCGGCCATTTCCAACTCTCATCTTCCACCATTGCAGGGGACGTTTTGGCCACTCCAATACTTGGCCTCCATTACAACCAAGCAAGGATATTACTCTTCTCTCTATAACACGAGGTTATCGTGTATAAAATCTATTCCTAATCACCTCTTCTTCATTGTAAACATGAGGATTCCGTGTATAAACCGCAAGCAAACAACATTGTAATAGCTTCTTAGGATTTAAGAAACTATAAAGTGGACGTAGGCTTGGATTAATCCGAACCACTATAAAAATCTTGTGTGTCCCCTTTTATTTTACTGCTTTTCTGCATTGATCTGTGGTTGTGAGGTTTTCGCATTGGATTTGGGTGTTAGGCCCATATTTCGGTCTAACATTTTGGCGCGCCAGGTAGGGGGGCACGCGATACTACTTCAATTACTAGCTCTAAAGGAATTGGGTTACTTGGATATTGAATAAATGGTTAAAAGAAAGAAAGATAGGACCTTCTCTCATGCTGAGGATGTTGGCACAGAAGGCACTAGAAACGAGGCAATCCAGGAGGCTTCCTCTCATGGAAATTCGTCAGCATACCTAACTCGAGACGAGATGGACGAAGTTCTCACTGAATTGAGAACCCATATGGCAAGGCAAGATGATATCCTTCGCAAACAACAGGAGATGATTGACCAATTCTTCGCTCGGATGGAAGGAAGGCCGAGCAACAGCGTACGACTCATGGGAAATGGAATAGAATCAGCCCCAACAGCAGCTGCAAACCGCATCGGTTCAGATCGGATCCGAACCGAGGGCCAAAATCTGAATCCAATGCAGATGGAAATAGGGGGCATTCCCCAATGGGTCGGTTCGGGCCCGATCCGAACAGCAACCCTTCATGAGCTTGGGGGCAGCAGCCTCCCCTCTGGAAATCAAAACTTCGCTCCGGTTCGACCTACATCCGCATCGGTTCGGATCGGCAATACCACATAGCTTCAGCATCAAGCACCCCGGATCGGAACAGGAGAACCTGATCGGATCGGTACATCCGACCCGAACCGTGCACCTCGCTATGCCCTCCCTCGCTTCTCCGACCCGCAACATGGGGGCACCTCCGAACCAAACCGAATGGCCTTCCAAGCTCCCTGTACACTTCCATACTCTACTGGATTCAACGATGCGGGCACCAGCTCTAACCTTAGCAGCTTGCAACAGCTCTTTGAAGGCGATCGGCTCGCCAACCTCGTTGAACGCCTCTCGAGAGGCCGCACTTATCAGAATGACATTGATGATGTCAATCACAACACATTCACTCAGGAAATCAGGAATTCCCGCAATCCTCCATATTTCAAACTTCCACAACTGGAGCCCTACAACGGCAGGACGGATCGTACTGTGCATCTCATGCGCTACAAATGTCATATGGAAGTTCAATCGGTGTCGGAAAACGTCATGGCAAAATGCTTCCCTCTCTTCTTGACTGATATTGCTGCTATGTGGATTCGAAAGTTGGAATCTGAATCGATCAACAGTTGGAACATGTTGGTCGCTCGCTTCATCGAACAATTTCGGATCCACATCGCTAGACCCAAGAACGTCATGTCGCTAACCACAATCAAGCAGAGGCCCATAGAAACTTTGCGCTCATTTCTAGAAAGATTCAACGTTGTAGCAGCATCAGTTGATCGACCTGAGCCGTCTACGGTATTGATGGCGGCAGTATCCGGCGTTCTGGACAACTCGGAGTTCAAAAAATCCTTATACCGAGACCCACCAAGGAATCTCAGCGAATTCTACCTTGAATCAGATAGGTTTCTGCGTGAAGAAGACGCAACCTCCGAGAAGAAAATTCTCGATGTCAACATGCTCAGGGATGGAGAACCGTCTGATTCTGGTAAAGGCAAAGGAAAAGCTTCCGTCAAGAATGATCGCAACACTCAGCCCTGAAGAGGGCCCAGATATGAAAGTACACCGAACTCAATTCGTCACTAACCGAAATATACGTGAATACAAACGGTGATATCTCCTATCCAAAGCCTCCCAGGAGGGAGCCATCGCAAAGAGAACGTGATTCTGGAAAATACTTCATATTTCACGATATAGATGGTCATAACACGGATGACTGCAGGCATCTTAGAGATCTGATCGAGGAGCGAGTTAGACGTGGAGAGCTACCCGAGTATGTGAAACAACCAATAGCGCCTGCACCTGCGCTACCTCCACCTGCTCCCTGGAGAGGGAATGACCTTGGATCGAGCTCTCGTGGGCTCATCATCAACTGATCTAGATTGGATCACTATGCATTTTTCGCATTTCTTAGGATTTAAGATATGTTTCTTTGCTTTCTTTAGGTTGTTCCGATTGGCTAAATTGGAGTACACACGTTCGGGGTTAGGATTTAGCTCCAATGCGTCCTCTACACTCGATGACAAACCAATTAGGATTTTCTTTGGTTTTGTACTTGGAATTGAATAAGGAAGGACCTTCCGAGCATGGATTATGTTTGGCAAATTTAAGTATCTTGTCAGGTTGTGGCAGGATTCTCAATCTCAACTAAAGTATGGCTTATACTTATCTCGGACCCCTAGGCATGGATTATGCCTAGGGACAGACTGTCTTGTCAGGTTTTGGCAAGTATAGCTCTATCCCGACATGAGTATGAATTGTACTCACTAGGATTCTTAAGTGTGGATTATACTCTGGCACGACTTATTGTTTTGTTAGGATCTGGCAAAGGAACTCAATAAAACTCGAGTATGGCTTATGCTCAGTTTGAACTTCCTGGTATGGCTTATACCTGGAAGGTTAGGTCCCTCGTCAGGTTTTGGCAGGGTGATTTGAATGTGTCTTGAGTATGGTTTGTGCTTAAACAAACGCCCAAGCATAGTTTATGCTCGAAAGTATAATCAGTCTCGTCAGGTTTTGACATACCTATTTGCTTTCTCTTCTTCGCAGGTATGGATTATACTTGCAGCTGGCAGGCCCGGCGTGGCCTTGGATTATACAGAACACATCTTCCTTCAACCAGCAAGATATGTTCCGAGGGACAAAATGTTGATCCGCTTTTTAGTCAAAGCAGTCACATATGGAATCTCTGATAAAAAACACACTAGAGTATTGGAAACATCGTCAGAAGACAGGCAGCGATTTGGTCGAAATCGCATCACAAACAAAGAAAGGCCCGGAACTCCTACCAGATGACCTTTTTGGGCCCTAAAATAGCAATTACAATGTTGGCCCTATAAATCTTGTAGATCTTTGAATTAGCTTCAGTTTGAGCTTTCGTTTGGCTAAAACGGACTTACAGTTTGAAAGTTATGCTCGTTACCGTGAACGCGTGTAGAACCGAAAACCTGGAATTTAGCATTGAATAGATCCTCGGATCGGATCGGATAAGTCGGTTCGGCTCGGAATGAGGCATCCCGCCTTCACCAACTCAGCATCTTCCCTTCAACACTTAGATGTCGGCTCAGATCGGAGACCCCAGTTCGGATCGGGATAAGGCAGACCCGACCCGCTTCACACCAAATCCTCACAAGAGCACGCTTGGCTTTGGACACTTCGGTTCGGATCGGATGGAGAACCGAACCGACCCCCTTCGACCTGCTGCTGCACTTCAGAATTGACCTATTCATGTGGCACCATTTCCTCCTACTTTCATGGATCACCTTTTACATGGCCTTACACGAATCGGAGAGGCTTTCTCCCGTTTTGCCACTTAGTCACCACGTTCTATCAAGGCGTTGGATTGGGGACACTTGTCATTCATCCGGATCTCCCTAGTGCTTCTATACGCCTATAAATACACCGCAACATGGCCATTTGTAGGGATCTTCTCTTTTCGGCCATTTCCAACTCTTATCTTCCACCATTGCAGGGGACGTTTTGGCCACTCCAATACTTGGCCTCCATTACAACCAATCAAGGATATTACTCTTCTCTCTCTAACACGAGGTTATCGTGTATAAAATCTATTCCTAGTCACCTCTTCTTCATTGTAAACATGAGGATTTCGTGTATAAACCACAAGCAAACAACATTGTAATAGCTTCGTAGGATTTAAGAAATTATAAAGTGAACGTAGGCTTGGATTGAGCCGAACCACTATAAAAATCTTGTGTGTCTCCTTTTATTTTACTACTTTTCTGCATTGATCTGTGATTGTGTGGTTTTCGCATTGGATTTGGGTGTTAGGCCCAGATTTCGGTCAAACATTTTGGCGTGCCAGGTAGGGGGGCACGCGATACTACTTCAATTACTAGCTCTAAAGGAATTGGATTACTTGGCAATTGAATAAATGGTGAAAAGAAAGAAAATCAGGACCTTCTCTCATGCTGAGGATGTTGACACAGAATGCACCAGAAATGAGGCGATCCAGGAGGCTTCCTCTCATGGAAATTCGTCAGCATACCTAACTCGAGATGATATGGACGGAGTTCTCGCTGAATTGAGAACCCAGATGGCAAGGCAAGACGATCTCCTTCGCAAACAACAGGAGATGATTGACCAATTCTTCACTCGGATGGAAGGAAGGCCGAGCAATAGCGTACAACTCATGGGAAATGGAATAGAATCAGCCCCAGCAGCAGTTGCAAACCGGATTGGATCCGAACCAAGGGCCAAAATCCGAATCCAACGCAGATGGAAATGGGGGGCATTCCCCAATGGGTCGGTTCGGACCCGATCCGAACAGCAACCCTACATGAGCTTGGAGGCAGTTGCCTCCTCTCTGGAATTCAAGACTTCGCTCCGGTTCGACCTACATCCGCACCGGTTCGGATCAGCAATACCACACAGCTTCAGCATCAAGCACCCCGGATCAGAACAGGAGAACCTGATCGGAACGGTACATCCGACCCGAACCGTGCACCTCGCCATTCCCTCCCTCGCTTCTCCGACCCGCAACATGGGGGCACCTCCGAACCAAACCGAATGGCCTTCCAAGCTCCCCGTACACTTCCACACTCTACTGGATTCAACGATGCGGGCACCAGCTCTGACCTTAGCAGCTTGCAACAGCTCTTTGAAGGCGATCGGCTCGCCAACCTCATTGAATGCCTCTCGAGAGGCTGCACTTATCAGAATGACATGGATGATGTCAATCACAACCCATTCACTCAGGAAATCAGGAATTCCCGCAATCCTCCAGATTTCAAACTTCCACAACTGGAGCCCTACAACGGCAGGATGGATCCTACCTTGCATCTCATGCGCTACAAACGTCATATGGAAGTTCAATCGGCGTCGGAAAATGTCATGGCAAAATGCTTCCTCTCTTCTTGACTGATATTGCTGCTATGTGAATTTGGCAGTTGGAATCTGAATCGATCAACAGTTGGAACATGTTTGTCGCTCGCTTCATCGAACAATTTCGGGTCCACATCGCTAGACCCAAGAACGTCATGACGCTAAACACAACCAAGCTGAGGCCTAGAGAAACTTTACGCTCATTTCTAGAAAGATTAAACGTTGCAGCAGCATCAGTTGATCGACTTGAGCCATCTATGGTATTGATGGCGGCAGTATCCGGCGTTCTGGACAACTCGAAGTTCAAAAAATCCTTATACCGAGACCCACCAAGGAATCTCAGCGAATTCTACCTTGAATCGGATAGGTTTCTGCGTGAAGAAGTCGCAACTTCCGAGAAGAAAATTCTCGATGTTAACATGCTCAGGGATGGAGAACCGTCTGATTCTGGTAATGGCAAAGGAAAAGCTTCCGTCAAGAATGATCGCAACACGCAGCCCCGTAGAGGGCCCAGATATGAAAAGTACACCAAACTCAATTCGTCACTAACCTACATCTACGTGAATACAAACGATGATATATCCTATCCAAAGCCTCCCAGGAGGGAGCCATCGAAAAGAGAACGTGATTCTAGAAAATACTGCATATTTCACAATATGGACGGTCATAACACGGATGACTGCAGGCATCTTAGAGATCTGATCGAGGAGCGAGTTAACGTGGAGAGCTACCCGAGTATGTGAAACAACCAATAGCGCCTGCACCTGTGCTACCTCAACCTGCTCCCCGGAGAGGGAATGACCCTGGATCGAGCTCTCGTGGGCTCATCATCAACAGATCTAGATTGGATTACTCTGCATTTTTAGCATTTCTTAGGATTTAAGATATGTTTCTTTGCTTTCTTTAGGTTTTTCCGATTGGCTAAATTGGAGTACACACGTTCGGGGTTAGGATTTAGCTCCAAAGTTTGCTCTGCACTCGATGACAAACCAATCAGGATTTGCTTTGGTTTTGTACTTGGAATTGAATAAGGAAGGACCTTCCGATTATGGATTATGTTTAGCAAATTTAAGTATCTTGTTAGTTTGTGGCAGGATTCTCAATCTCAACTAAAGTATGGCTTATACTTATCTCGGACCCCTAGGCATGGATTTTGCCTAGGGATAGACTGTTTTGTCAGGTTTTGGCAAGTATAGCTTTATCCCGGCATGAGTATGGACTGTACTCACTTGGATTCTTAAGTGTGGATTATACTCTGGAACGGCATATTGTTTTGTTAGGATCTGGCAAAGGAACTCAATAAATCTCGAGTATGGCTTATGCTCAGTTTGAACTTCCTGGTATGGCTTATACCTGGAAGGTTAGGTCCCTCTCAGGTTTTGGCAGGGTGATTTGAACGTGTCTTGAGTATGGTTTATGCTTAAACAAACGCCCAAGCATGGTTTATGCTCGAAAGTATAATCAGTCTCGTCAGGTTTTGACATACCTATTTGCTTTCTCTTCTTCGCAGGTATGGATTATACTTGCAGCTGGCAGGCCCGGCGTGGCCTTGGATTATCCAGAACACATCTTCCTTCAACCAGCAAGAAATGTTTCGGGGGGCAAAATGTTGACCCGCTTTTTAGTCAAAGCAGTCACATATGGAATCTCTAATAAACAACACACTAGAGTATTGGAAACATCGTCAGAAGACAGGCAGCTATTTGGTCGAAATCGCATAACAAACAAAGAAAGGCCCGGAACTTCTAACGGATGACCTTTTGTGGGCCCGAAAACAGCGATTACAAAGCTAAGGTCTGTAACTCTTGTAGATCTTTGAATTAGCTTCAGTTTTAGCTTTCGTTTGGCTAAAACGGACTTACGGTTTGAAAGTTATGCTTGTTACCGTTAACGCGAGCAGAACTGGAAACCTGAAATTTAGCATTGAATAGATCCTCGGATCAGATCGGATAAGTCGGTTAGGATCGGAATGAGACATCCCGCCTTCACCAACTCAGCATCTTCCCTTCAACACTTAGATGTCGGCTCGGATCGGAGACCCCGGTTCGGATCGGGATAAGGCAGACCCGACCCGCTTCACACCAAATCCTCACAAGAGCACGCTTGGCTTTGGACACTCCGGTTCGGATCGGATGGAGAGCCGAACCGACCCCCTTCGACCTGCTGCTGCACTTAAGAATTGACCTATTCATATGGCACCATTTCCTCCTACTTTCATGGATCACCTTCTACATGGCCTTACACGAATCGGAGAGGCTTTCTCCCATTTTGCCACTTAGTCACCACGTTCTATCAAGGCGTTGGATTGGGGACACTTGTCATTCATCCGGATCTCCCTAGGGCTTCTCTACGCCTATAAATACACCGCAACATGGCCATTTGAAGGGATATTCTCTTTTTGGCCATTTCCAATTCTCATCTTCCACCATTGCAGGGGACGTTTTGACCACTCCAATACTTGGCCTCCATTACAACCAAGCAAGGATATTACTCTTCTCTCTCGAGGTTATCGTGCATAAAATCTATTCCTAGTCAACTCTTCTTTATTGTAAACATGAGGATTTCATGTATAAACCGCAAGCAAAAAACATTGTAATAGCTTCTTAGGATTTAAGAAACTATAAAGTGGACGTAGGCTTGGATTGAGCCGAACCACTATAAAAATCTTGTGTGTCTCCTTTTATTTTACTACTATTCTGCATTGATCTGTAATTGTGAGGTTTTCGCATTGGATTTGGGTGTTAGGCCCAGATTTCGGTCTAATAGCAGTGGAAGAGAGAGTCAAAAGTAATACATCGACTATCTTCGAGCTTGGAAAGAAAACTAAGCTAAGTGATAACATTTCCTCCCTGTGAACCTTGGGGGGAACGGAAGAAAAGAGGCGAAACAAAACTAGGTCAGACATGAGTCTGGTAAGTCCAGTGACTTTTAGCATATAAACATGCAAAAGCATCATGACATGAATAAACTGAATGTAAGACAATACCGTGATAACAGAGATAACAAGATAACATAGGACAAGCATAAGGTATGATAAGGCAAGATAAAATGAATGCGCTTCTACTCTTTCTCTGCTTCGCTACTACTTTGTTATTATGATTTATATATATATATATATATATATATATATATATATATATATATATCTGCACCACCTAACTAGTGTCCCAACTAGTAATCTGTATAAAATGATAATATTACAACGTGGTCCTAATCCCCGCAAATGGTGGTAGCCTTGAGGTGTACATCTATCGTGAGGATTCCACCTCAATCAACCTAATTTCCATGTTAGATGTACCCTTACTATTCATGTTCCATGTGTCTATGTCAATCGACCCTCTCTTGCGTGTAGATACCCTGTGTTGGCCCCACCATAAGGTGTATCAATCCTTATGATAGCGACCTGACACGATTCAAGATGCACAGTGTATAACTACTAGTACCAGTGCCTGCTTTTTCCCACTCTGGAGTACGTGCACGCCTGTAAACCGTCGGAACTTACACTAACGTACCCCCCTGCCGCTGCTTTGACCGCTTATAATCAGCCTAGTAATCGTGCCCCACCCTGCCTAGTTCAGGGTACCGTGATACATCTATGTGGGTTACTGCTGAAATGGGTCCCCGTTACTAGGGTTTCCTACTGGTTAAGTTTGTGGGCCTATATTTACTAAAATTACCCACCAACCTGATATGTACTTAACCCTCCCATTGATTCAAGCATGTTTATTTATTGATTAAGTTTTGTGGGCCTATATTTACTAATATTACCCACAAACCCGATATGTACTTAACCCTCCTCCCATCAAGTTCACACGTATTTTTGGTTAAGCTTGCCTTAACCTTATCTGCTTGGTTCGTATAATATTGGTTAAATATTGTCCATTCATGTTGACTTAACCCACCCATTCATCATGTCATGTCGGTTAAGTGTTTCTTATTAACTCAACCCATCCATTCATCACGTTGTATTGGTTAAGTGTCATTAATCAATTTAAGTTAACTTAACCCTTATTTTCATCATATTGCATTGGTTAAGTATCATTAATCAATTCAAGTTAACTTAACCCATCCCTTCGTTACGTTGTGTTGGTTAAGTGTCATTAATCAATTCAAGTTAACTTAACCCATCCATTCATCACGTTGTGTTGGTTAAGTGTCATTAATCGATTCAAGTTAACTTAACCAATCAATTCATCACATTGTGTTGGTTAAGTGTCATTAATCAATTCAAGTTAACTTGACCCACCTACTTGTTGTAACAACCCGAATTTTAACAACATGTTAAAATCATAAATCAAGGCAGAATTAAATTTTAAGATCAGAATCAAGGGAAACAGGTTGCACCATTGCGTCCATCTCGAAATTCTGCTTGGAAACGAGTCCGAGTTTGCGAGAATCGGAGTCCGTATGAGGGAGATATGACCCTCCGAAGTTTCAGGAATTTTCAGAGTTCAAAACAGCTCGAATTCGAGTTCAAAATTCGAATTTCAAAACCCAGACAGACTGGGCGGGAAATTTCCCGCCCAGCACTCAGGTCGACTGGGGAGTCGACTGGGCAGTCGACACCCCCAAGACCAGGTCGACTGCGCAGTCGACTTGGGTGTCGACCTGGTCCCCGAATCTGCTTTTGGGCCTGGGTGCATTCTGATGTACCTGGTCTCGTTTTCTGCCTAGGTTCGTCCGCCTAATCCTATATAAACAGCCTCTCACCTCATTCTCTCTACACCATTTCATTCTGTCCTTATGCTGCCTCTGAGAAAATGAATAAAATAATACATAAGTCTGAGACGAGGATATGCTGTTCAAGTCTTTCAAGAGGAGATTCAAATCTAGTTAGGATTCAAGTAAAGATTCAACGGCTTCAAGCAACGACGCCTAGACCATATTGAATCAAATCAGAAGATTAATCAAGTTAGACGTTTCAACGCGACAACGAATCGATTTGTCCTCTCTTAGCCAATCAATGTAAGTTCTAGTTACTTTTTAGATTGAAATGCTTAATTATAATATGGCCATGGAATAAAGTGTAATTGGATGTAAGCATGTTCATCGGTTCAAGTCTATTTCTGTTTCCTCTTGAATCTTGAGTTTTGGGCTTTTCTATCTTTATTCTTTTGTCAAGTTCATGATCTATTCAGCCTGTTGTAAATCAGTTCATGTTAATGTTATTCTCAAGATCTATCTTTTATGCCTGAGATGACGTTTTTATGCCAGTTTCCTCTCTATACCTATTGTTATACAAATTCTACCTTCCCCTATTTATTTTCTTTGATGAACCTAGATCAATTTCGGATCTAGGCCTAAACCACGATTTGCTACGATTGAATACGGGGGAATCTTGGGATAATACCTATTTGGATATATGTGTTTGGTGGAATTGATCGCATAACATAAAAATTGAATATTTGGGTATTATCATTATAAGAGTAATTGCAAGAATGAGGATTGGCATATATAATTTGACATGGATTTTGATATATGTAATATGACATGGATCTTGATATATGTAATTTGGCTAGAACTCATTATGGGTAAATTGGTGTAAACATGTTATACATGTAATTTTGGGTATAAAACTGGATCTATGTAAATTGAGCATAGCTTTGTAAACATGAAAATCATGAATCTTGACATATGTAAAACGACATGAATTGAACATATGTAAATCTGGTATGAATTGGGCATATGTAAAAACTGACATGTAACCTAGGACTTGGGCATATGTTAATTATGTAAAATTTGGAGTAGAAACATATATGATAATTTATGACTTGGAGAAAGTTTAATATGAACGCGCCTAAGTTGGGTTCTGGGTAGTTGGTATGTATTGGACATCTAGAAGGCACGTAAACATGCTTATGAACTTGAAACATGAATTGGTTATGAATATGAATCATTAACTTGATAATAGGCATAAGTGAAAACATGAAACTTGACATGAAACTCGCCATGAAACTAGACACGAACTTGACAAGAAACTTGAACATGGACATGACATTTAGAATGAACTAGAAAATGGCCAACTCGAGGTTGGGTTGAGTTTGCAGTGTAATTCTGCCCAGAACCGCCCGACAAATCCAGTTACTGCAAACAATAGGATTCAATGTGGGTAGTTGGTCATATCGCACTTGAAAACCCGAGGTCAGACTGAGTTGTGGTGTAATTCTGCCCGGAACCGCCCGGCATATCCAGTGACCACAACAACAGGTCTGATGTGAGAGGTTGGGGTGCATAAATGAATTAATGACTTGATAGGGTTAAGTCATGAACCGCTTGAATATACTTAACCAATTTGACACGATGACTTGATAGGGTTAAGTCATGAACCGGTTGAATATACTTAACCAATTTGACACGATGACTTGATAGGGTTAAGTCATGAACCGCTTGAATATACTTAACCAATTTGACATGATGACTTGATAGGGTTAAGTCATGAACCGCTTGAATATACTTAACCAATTTGACACGATGACTTGATAGGGTTAATTCATGAACCGCTTGAATATACTTAACCAATTTGACACGATGACTTGATAGGGTTAAGTCATGAACCGCTTGAATATACTTAACCAATTTGACACGATGACTTGATAGGGTTAAGTCACGAACCGCTTGAATATACTTAACCAATTTGACACGATGGTTTGGTAGGGTTAAGTCACGAATCGCTTGAACATACTTAACCAACTTGACACATGATTCGTAGGGCTAAGTTATGAACTTGAACGACAACACTTAGCCAATTTGACATGACACGTAGACGGGTTAAGTCACGAACTTGAATGACCACACTTAACCAACTTGACATGCTAGACTGATGGGGTTAAGTCTCGAATTTAAATGACAACACTTAACCTGCTGGACGGAAACCCTAGTTACGCGGTCCTTTTCAGCAGTAACCGACTAGATGTATCATGGTACCCTGGAACTAGGCAGGGTGAGGCACGATTACTGGGCTGATTGTAAGCGACCAGAATGATGGCTGAGTTGGTGCGCCATTGTAGGTTCAGGCGGACTACGGTCGTGCACGTAGTCCGGAGTTGAAAAAGCAGGCATTGGGCACCAGTAGATTTACATTGTGCGTGCTTGATTTGTGTCGGTGGTTGGCACCCTAGGGCTTGATACACCTTATGGTGGACCTAGCACAGGTGACTACATTCGTGATAGGGCCGTATAACACGGACACATGAACGAGATAGGACTTGTAGGGAGCCGATCGATTAATAGATCGTTTCGTGAGACCAAGTAATGGATCATTTCATGACATTGGGCAAGGGATCATTTTATAGTCAACACATGACACGGGTTGGGATACTAGTACGGTTGGTGCAGAGCAAATAGATATCATAGAAATATTTTAATGGTAAAGCAGAGAAATCTTGCGATGCTTGATAGAAATCTTGCGAAATTATACTTAGTTTATCTTGAATGGAAACCTGGCGATGTTATACTTGACAAAAAACCATATGAGGTTATTCTTAGTTATCTTTCATGTAGCTTATCTTGTCATCATGCTTATGTTTACTTTCAGTTTATTCATGCCATGTTATATTTACCTGTTTTTATGTTGAAATTCACTAGGACTTACTCAGTCTTTATGACTGACCCGTTTTGTTTCGCCTCTTTTTCTTCCGTTCCCCCCCCAGGTTCGCAGGGTGGGAATACAGCTTAGTTCGGATCTTACCAAGCTCCAAGGCTCTTTCATGTACGGCTTGGATTTCTCTTGGCTATGGCTTGCTTTGCTTTATTGGGTAATGATTTATAACTATGGTTTTATGCTTCTTTACTATTGCAAGACAGATTTCGATGTAATTGACTTAATAGCATTTTGATGTAAAAGGCTTTAGACCTTACTAGATTTTAAAGCAATGAAATTTGGGTTTTCCTTCCGCTGTTTTATTTATGTTCTGTCTTGTAATATTTCTGTGTATGTTTACCTAGATAATACTCCACCAAAGCTAGTGCATTCCCTTTGTGAGTGACCCTAGCGGAGGTGGGGTGTTACATTTGGTATCAAAGCAGAAGGTTACCAGACTGGGCAAAAGTTTTTAAAAACCTTCTGAAATTATTTTCAAACCCGTTTACAAAGAAGCATTTTTCAAGAAAAATCTTGTTTTATTTAAAGGTTATTCCCCAAAGCCATATGCACTATCTTTTGATTCTCTCCTTGAGTCCCTTCTCCCTTTCTTTTTCACCATAGTTTGTAGGCATGCGACACATGTCGGAGGGCAAAGTAGTGTCCAGCCTCCATCTGTAGCCGCAGTAGTTTTACTTGCGACCAATATTATCTCAAGCTTTGTAGGGTTGCCGTGCGATGGAAGTAGCTTTCGAGAAACTTGTCAACAAGCTATACAAGGATAGTAAGAACGAGGATAAAGAACACAAGCCTAAGGATGAGAAACTTGTTGATAAGGCGTAATCCACGAAGGAGGGAAATGTGAAAGGGAAGAGGTCAAAGTAAAAGAATAATAAAACCCATGACAAGAAAGAACATCGTTGGTATGGTAAAAAGGGACATGTAGTTAAGTATCATAGGACAAGGACAAGGGCAAAGAATAAGATCGTCGAGAGGGCAATTGTATGCTCTCACTACTAGCATCCTAAGAGAGGTGGTAACGTTTCTGTTAAAAGTTTAGCTTCTCTTTTCTATCATACCATGGGAACATTGTTTTTATACATCGCATCCTTTTAATTCTGCCTCGATAGTTGAGTCTCTGCACCTTAGTACTAGCGTAGTAGAGGATCCCATTTTTGTCTCAAATCCTATTGGGGAATCGGCTCATGTATTCATGATTTGTTTGGATTTGAGAATGTCTATGCTAAGTGTTGAGTTTAGAAGTAATGCTTATGTTTATGTTTTGGGCTATGGGTTGATTCTAGCGATGGAGTAGTTATCCAGCAAGAGTGACATTCTCGTTTTTGAAAAGAGGGTAGTTAGACTCTTGACTTGCCTCGGTAATACCCTCGAAGTCGCGTGTAACCTTTAGGGTTCTCTCATGATTAGTTACCTAGAATCTCTTGATACATTTATTGATCCGCTCGAGTAGTGTTCACCACTAAGGCGGATGGTTCATTTCACTTATGCATGAGTTGTAGAAAGTCACCTTAGTAAGTACATTTGGCAACATGGTTGATATTTGTTATTTTCAAGAGATAGTTCTTCTGCGTGGAATACCTCCTAGTAAGTGAACGAGATCCAAGATTCACTAGTGAATTTTGGAGAGCTTGCATGAAACCATGAGTACGTAGTTAAGTTTGAGCCGAGTATACTAGAAGGAGGATAAGTGAAAATGGAAGGAGAGGCAACAGTGAAATGAGTTCCAACTCATATTTTGGAAACAAGAATTAAGAATCTGTGAAGTTAAAGACGGTCAAAGAACAATGGAGTTAAGCTCAAGGAAACGCGACTTAGAAGATTGAAGACTAGATACGTGCATCATATCTCTTTTTAAGAGTATATCCTTTGTCCCTCTTTTCCTGTAGAGCTTACTAGCATGTTATCTTTTTCCTCTCGGTCCTATTCTCAATCAAATTTCTGTTGCAAACCCCATAGGGAGTATGACTCATCTGTTAGTAATACATTTTGGGGCTTGAGGGTGTCCGTTGGGTTGACTAAACTCTTTGGGTTTTATAGGATACGGGTTAGTTTTAGGAAGGGTTTCCCTTGTGACCTAAAAGGAGTCCATCATGCTTAGTTTCCTCGAAACGTATATTGGTTTGATTGAGTAATTCTTTGGGTGTCAGCCTGATGTTGATTTCGGTCTCCGGGGCTGGTGCTTAGGGAGTTCTTCTCCTGATCAGTATATATGTGACATATATTTCCAGTTTTGACATGGCCTAATGGGCACAAGGTTTTTACTTGCTTCTATCATTCGGCTATACCTTTAGGTAGGAACAATTGGGTGTAAACATGTGTTTGAGACATGTTATGATTGACGGTTGCAAGTGGCTGCAAGTGGTTGCTAGTGGTTGCTCGTGGATGCATTTACACATTAGGCACTAGATCGGGTCAGTCACCTTTCATATTGCATATGCATGAGTGTTTATACTTGTTTATGGATGAATTTGAATGTGTTATCATGTGGATGTTGCATATGGATGGATGTTTGTGCACACATGTAGCGTTATTGTGACTAGGACTATTTGCATACATGTTGAACTCATGGAACTAGACGTATTTTGCATTAAGAAGATCAATCAGGCCTGATCATTTGCATTAGACAAGGAACATATACACACACTTTCTGCATATGTTCATACAACATTAGAAATCTATTAAGGACGATGGATGCCTGTGATTGAAGATTGAGTAGATGGATGATTGGATGGTAGGACACATTCTCCTTAACTTGAAGATTTCGGGGACGAAGTCCTTTAAGGAGGGGAGAATGTAACAACCCGAATTTTAACAACATGTTAAAATCATAAATCAAGGCAGAATTAAATTTCTGATTGGCTGAGTCACTAGGGCTTACATGTCACTTTCTGATTGGCTTCTCTTGAGATGGATGGTCTGGATTCACTCTAGCTTCATCGACGGCTCTAATCGGATTAAAATTCTATAAATACAACTTAAGTCTAACCCTAAATTCACACAAATAATATAATACTAAAGTCGTCATGCTGCTGGAAAGAAACTAGGAGTGGCCGTCAGTTAGAAAGCTTAGAGACAAGCCAATACTAAAGTAAAACACGAATCAAAACAACGTTAGTCTACCCAAAGGAAAGCATATCAAATTCAGAATTCAGAATCCAAGTTCGTCGTTCGTTGTAAGTATAGTGATTTTTCCGATGAGAATAAAACTAAGACTTGATTCGATGTAAATTGGAAGTGGAATTGTGCTATTATGTGACGACGATGTTAATTAATATCTATGTATTGAAATGATTGTGTTGCGAATGAAATTGGGATGTTTGTGGTATAATTAAGATTGATGTTGATCCTATTGTACTTTTAAAATGACAACAACATCACAACCAAGTTGTACAGTTCATATTTATGTGATTATATAGGTTTTATGTGATTATATAGGTTGTTTGTGATTAGAACCTCATGTATATACTTTATGCAAGAATCTTTATGCCTAAATGGTTATGTTCATATACATGCCCCTATGTTTATACAAAAATTGCAAGTTCCTAATTGGATCCATGTCAAGATCCACTTTAGTACATGTTTCATGTTGTGATTAGTTATGCGATTGGATCTAGTTCACACCCTTGTCATGAAGTTATACATATTTATGAAAATGTCATATTCTTGTCATGTGCTAATGATGTTCGATGTTATGCCTAGATCGAAAAACAAGTTTAGACTTATGTTGTCTAAATCATATGCTAATTCACGTGACACCTATTTGGTTAGACCCTTATTTCAATACAAATTCACATATATGTAAATTGATTTAGGCTATGTTGCAAATTCACACATATATGTATATTGACTATTTTGCAAGTTCACATCTATGACATTCATGTTGGCTATTTTGCAAGTTCACACCTATGATGTTCATATTGATTATGCTAAAAATGCTAAGTTTACATCTATGTCATGTTTACATTTATGAATTCCCTTATACCTATTTGTATGCGCTAAATTAGGCTAAGTTTTTAGCCTAATATTATATGTTAAAAACTATGCGAATGAAGATTAGGCTAAGATTGTTAGCCTAATGTTTAAATGGGGTAACGTTGGGAATATTTGAAAACTTGACATAAAAATGTATGAAATTGGCATGTTTGTCACATGCCAAAATTGGTAGCATTTAAACGGTATAAATTCTTATACCAAAAATGTTAAACTTGGAATGTGGACCAAAACATTTAATTATTGACAAATTTACATATATTCAGTAATAAAGACAAATATGTAAAATTAGAAAATACGAATATGCTTAACACGAGGTTGGATTGAGTTGTGATGTAAATCTGCCCGGACCCGCCCGGGTGTCCAGTAGTCACAACAATACCTATCCAATGTGGGTGGGTAAGCATGAAGCTCAATAAGGACCCGAGGTTAGACCGAGTTACGGTGTAAATCTGGCCCGGAACCGACCGGCTCATCCAGTAATCATAACAATATCTGTCTAATGTGAGTGGTCGGTGCTTTAAAAGGCTAAGGACAGATGGTAGGGTTAAGTTAACTAAAACACTTAACCAATTCAACATGTTAATGAAATTGATGAGTGGGGTTAGGTAAATACAGGCACTTAACCACTTAACATGTATGACTAGAAAACCCTAGTAACGGGGACCCATTTCAGCAGTAACCCAATTAGGTATCATGGTACCCTGAAACTAGGCAGGGTATGGCACAATTACTGGGCTGATTGTAAGCGGTCAAAACGACGACGGTGGGTGCAACAGTGTGGGTTCTAACGGAGTGCGGGCGTGCACACACTTCGGAGCAGACAAACAGGGCACTAGTAGTATAACCTATGCATATCTGGTTTTGTGTCGGGTCGCCACCATGGGACTTGATACACCCCATGGTAGGGCCAGCATAGGTATCTACAATCTTTGGGGGCCGTAAGACACAGATGATTATGCGAGTATGAGCCGATCTTTAGATAAGGGGATCACTTTACCTCCAGCATGGGGTGGCAGTTAAGATAATATGAGTAGGTGCAGAGATATAGTATGGGGTGCGATAGTATATTCGATCAAACTGCTTTGTCTTAGCCTATGACACTCACCTATTTCCAGTTTATACTTATCATGCCCTTATTCTTATTCTCATACTGAAGAGTCACTAGACTTACCAGGCTTTATGTCTGACCCTATTTTCTTTCATCTTCTTTTCTTCCGTTCCCCCCCCCCCCCAAGTCCACAGGGAGGAAATAACTCAGCTTAGGCAGATTCTTTAAAAGCTTCAAGATAGTTGATGTATGGTTTGGAGTCTCTTTCCTTGGCTATGGCTCTTGGTCACACTCTATGGGGATTTATGCAGTTTTAATCACGTTTTATGCTTCTTTATTTAAAGCCAAGACAAAAATGATGTTGTAATGTTTTGGAAGTTGTTATGAGACAATTATGGAAATGTGTTGTATGAACAAGTATTTTATGAAATAAAAGTCTGATGTTTTTCTGCTGCTCATATATATATATATATATATATATATATATATATATATATGTGTGTGTGTGTGTGTGTGTGTGTGTTTATATCTGTCTTGTGTTTTATCTGTGACTTTTACTTACAAACCTCCACCAAAGTTAAGGCAGTCCCCTGTGAGTGACCTTAATGGAGGGTGGGGTGTTTCACTTGGTATCAGAGCATAGATTTACCAGACTAGATAAAAGTTTTTGAAACTATCTTCAAAAAGAAGTTTAAAGAAGCATTGTTTTCAAGAAAAAGTGTTGTTTTTAAAAGGCATAGTCCCCTAAAGCCATACGCACTATCTCTCCATCCTTTTGTCTTGAATCTTTCCTTTTTCGTTTCAGCATGTCTGGGGACCCTACTCTCCAGCTACATACGCTTTTACTCCTCCTCCTCCTCTACGCGAAACAGCAAGCGGAAAAATCGCAGAACAAGAAGACGGATAATAGTCAAGGAGGAAAGGACCACAACAATAATAACAAGACACGTGAGAAAAGGAAATGTTATTTCTGTGGCATCGTTGGGCATATAGTCCAGGATTATAGAAAGAAAAAGATGAAGATGGGAGCATGCTTTCAGTGTGGTGATATTGTACATATCAGCAAGAACTGCCCTTAGAAGCAAGGGCATGGTCCGCAAGCTGGACCTTCTGGGGATACATCTTTAACTTCTTCCCCTATATGCTTTGTTTTATCCTGCTTATCTTCTCAATCCTATCTTGAAAACCTTAGGTAGAAATATTTCTGTAGAAAGCTTAGTTTATCTTTATGATCATCCAGTTCGCACTCTCTTTGATTCTGGTGCATCACACTCCTTTATTTCATCTGCTTTAGTAGAATCTCTGCACCTAGACACTAGTATGGTAGAAGATCCCTTGGTTGTTTCGAATCCAATTGGGGGCTCGGCTTATTTGTCGATGGTTTGCTTGGATTTGAAAATCTCTATTCTAAATGTTGAATTTAGATGTAGTACCTTTGTTTTGGGCTTCTCAGGGTATGGACTGATCTTAGGCATGGACTGGTTATCCAGTAATGGTGCCATTCTTGATTGTGAGAAAATAGTGGTTAGGCTCTTGACTCGGCTCGGTAACACTCCAGAGAATTCTTATAATCCCTTGAATGCTGTTATGCTTAGTTATCTAGAGTCGCTTGACGCTTCTGTTGAGAATTTGCAGTCGGTTAGGGTAGTCCGGGAATATCCGGATGTCTTTGAAGAGGTGAAAGGATTACCTCCGAAGCGGGAAATAGACTTCCGCATATATCTTGTTGATAATGCAAAGCCCGTAGCTCTGCCTGTTAGACACATGGCTCCAAAGGAGAGAAAGGAGCTCAGTAAGCAAGTTAAGGAGCTTCTCGAGAAGGGGTTTATAAAAAGGAGTATCTCGGAATGGGGTGCTCCAGTGGTGTTCGCCACCAAAGCAGACAGTTCACTACGTCTTTGTGTGGACTATAGGGAGCCAAACAAGCTGACTAAGAAAAATAGGCACCCTCTTCCCAGAATCGACGATTTGTTTGATCAGCTTGTCGGTGCGTCGGTCTTCTCCCAAATTGATCTGGCTACTGGGTTCCATCAGCTAAGGGTAGCTAAAGATAGCATTAATAAAATGGCGTTCAGAACCCCAGACAGTTTCTTCGAGTGGCTTGTCATGCCTTTCGGTTTGACAAACGTACCCGCTTATATCGTAGACCAAATGAGCAGGGTATTCATATAATTCCTCAATAAGTTCGTGGTGGTCTTCGTAGACGATATTTTGATCTTCTCAAAGAATGAGGAAGAACATGCTCAGCATCTGAAAGAGATCATGGATACTCTCCGTGCACATCAGCTAAAAGCCAAATTCTCCAAGTGCCACTTTTGGAGAAAGGAAGTAAGATTTCTGGGACATATAGTATCAAAAGAGGGGTTGGCTGTGGACCCCGCGAAAGTGGTGGCAGTGCAAGATTGGAAGACACCAAGAAATGCAACCAAAGTTCGAAGCTTTCTAAGGCTAGCCGGTTTTTACCGAAAGTTCATTAGGGATTTCGCGAAAATCTCAGCTCCACTCACAAGGCTAACAAAGAAGAATCTGGCATTCACTTGGGATTTGGATTGCGAGTTTGCTTTCCAACGATTAAAAAGGGCTCTCGCAACAGCCCTAGTTCTGACTTTGCCAGATGGAAGCAAAATGTTCACAGTATATACAGATGCTTGTGGTACGGGGCTAGGCGATGTTCTGATGCAATAAGGGAGGGTAGTAGCTTATGGTGGAAGACAATTGAAAGTGCATGAAAAGAACTACCCAACCCACGATCTTGAGTTGGCCGCCATCGTCTTTGCGATTAAGTCTTGGCGCCATTATCTCTTAGTTGAGAAGTTTGAAATATATAATGACCATAAATCGTTGAGGTATCTTTTCTCGCAGAAAGATCTTAACTTGAGGCAGCAAAGGTGGATGGAGTTCCTTGCCTCGTATGACTTTGAAATTTCCTATACTCTCGGCAAAGGCAACGTAGTAGCAGACGCGTTGAGCCGAAAGAAACTGACCTTAAGACCTCTCTTTGTAGAAAGGCAAAGCTTGGAGTATATAGCCAGTTTTGACTTTAGTCCCTCCTCATATTTTATACCTGGATTATTGGCATCCCTAGAAGTATGGCCCAGTCTTTTAGACTTGATAGGGGCCGCACAACGAGAAGACCCACAGCTTGTGGATGTGGTTGATAAACTAATTAGGGGTGAAACTTCCAGTCACCTCAATAGATATTCCATCGATGGTAAGGGTTGGCTAAGGCGAGATGGAAGACTATGCGTCCCACAAGCTAGGGATTTAGTGAAGAAGGTTCTCGAGGAGACCCATCATTCCAAGATGACAATACACCCAGGTGGAGACAAGATGTACAAGGACGTAAAGAGAGTTTTCTATTGGAGTGGCATGAAGAAGGACGTGGCAGATTTCGTTTCTAAGTGTGTGACATGCCAAAAGGTCAAGGCGGAACAAAAGAAACCTGGAGGACTGCTTCATCCTCTAGAAGTCCCGCAATGGAAGTGGGATAGCATTTCAATGGACTTCATTGACGGGTTGCCTAGGTCAAGAAGAGGCAATACTAGCATTTGGGTAATAGTGGACAGGCTTACTAAAAGCGCCCACTTTATACCTATCAAGAGTAGAAGGACTGCTTCGTCTCTAGCTTCCCTTTATCTCAAGGAAATAGTTCGACTCCATGAAATACCCTCCAGCATAGTGAGTGACAGAGACCCCATCTTCACGAGCGAATTTTGGCGGAGTTTGCAAGAAGCTGTCGGCACACAGTTATGTTTGAGCACGGCCTATCACCCCCAAACTGATGGTCAGACAGAAAGGGTGAATAGAGTACTAGAAGATCTTCTAAGACTGTGCGTTCTTGACTTCGGAGGGACTTGGGAGGATCACCTTCCTTTAGTGGAATTCTCCTACAACAACAGTTACCAAGCCACCATCGGCATGACGCCCTTCGAAGCTTTGTATGGAAGACCTTGCTGATCACCAACTTGCTGGTGGGAATCCACTGACAAGATTATACTTGGGCCAGACATGATTAGAGAGACTTCAGAAAAAGTGGACTTGATATGAAGGAGAATGAAGACTGCCCAAGACAGACAGAAATCTTACGCCGACAAAAGAAGGACCGACCTTGAGTTTGAGGTTGGGGACAGGGTTTTCCTTAAGGTATCCCCTTTAAGGAACGTCGTTCGCTTTGGATCTGCAGGAAAGCTATCACCAAGATTTGTAGGACCGTTCCCTATCGTCGAAAGGATTGGGAAAATGGCTTATAGAGTAGACCTGCCTGAAAGATTGGCTGGAATTCACAACGTCTTTCATGTTTCTCATCTCCGGAAATGTCTACATGAATCAGCGGAAGTGGAACGCGAAGCAACTGTGAGGAGAGTTCCAACTCGAATCGTAGGAACTGAAATAAAAAAGCTACGCAACCGCGAAGTGAAGCTCGTTAAGGTTCAGTGGAGTGACGCCGAGGAAGATGCGACTTGGGAAACTGAGGGTAGAATACGCGCGGCCTACCCTTTTCTTTTTGAGGGTATATCTTTGATCTCTCTTTTTCCTTAAGTTGTGCTTGTATCTATCTTTTTAGGTATATCTCCTCGATATTATCCTTTATCCTTAGGTAGAAACTCTTTTGGATGTAAACATGTATTTGAAACATGTTATGGTTGATTGCTGCAAGTGGTTGCTAGTGGTTGCTCGTGGATGCATATACACACACAACCTAGGTTTTAGATCGGCTCAATCACTTCATATTGCATATGCATATATGTATTCATATTTGTATGTGGTTGAAACTTGATATGTTGTCATATGGATGTCGCATTTGTATTGATGGTTGCGCACTCATGTAGAATTATGAGTAAGGACAAATTTGCATACACAATGGGTTCATGACACTTACATGATTTGCATTAAGGAGGTCAATTGGATCAGTAAACCGCCTGATTTTGCATTAGTTAAGGACATATACACACACGGTGCATATAATCCTAAAGCATTAGAAGTCTTTTAAGGACAATGGATGCCTGTGTTTGTTGGTTGAGTAGATGGACGATTGGATGTTAGGACTTACGTTCTCCTAGACTTGAAGATTTCGAGGACGAAATCCTTTAAGGAGGGGAGAATGTAACACCCCGAATTTTATGTTAACTGTAACTTAACAAATTAAAGTATAATTAATTCTAAATGATGGAATTAAGGAAAATGGGTTACGCCATTGCGTTCGTCTCAAAATTCTTCTTGAGATAGAGTCCAAGTTTGCGTAAAACGGATATCGTATGAAGAAGATATGGACGAACGAAGTTTGGCAGAAAAACCAGAAACGGGTCAGAATGCACTAGCGCACTTGGGAATTGCGCCAGAACAAAATTGAACTGGCACACTTGGGAATTGCGCCAGTACAATTTTAGCACTGGCGCACCTGCCAAGTGCGCCCAGGCCAGAAAGACCTGCTGGTCAGGCCCTGGCTGGCCTGGTCAGGGTCTGGTTGATTTCTGAGGCTTGGCTGAGTCACTAGGGCTTACATGTCACTTTCTGATTGGCTTCTCTTGAGATGGATGGTCTGGATTCACTCTAGCTTCATCGACGGCTCTAATCGGATTAAAATTCTATAAATACAACTCAAGTCTAACCCTTAATTCACACAAATAATATAATACTAAAGCTGTCATGCTGATGGAAAGAAACTAGGAGTGGCCGTCAGTTAGAAAGATTAGAGACAAGCCAATACTAAAGTAAAACACGAATCAAAACAACGTTAGTCTACCCAAAGGAAAGCATATCAAATTCAGAATTCAGAATCCAGAATCCAAGTTCGTCATTCGTTGTAAGTATAGTGATTTTTCTGATGAGAATAAAACTAAGACTTGATTCGATGTAAATTGTAAGTGGAATTGTGCTATTATGTGACGACAATGTTAATTAATATCTATGTATTGAAATGATTGTGTTGCGAATGAAATTGGGATGTTTGTGGTATAATTAAGATTGATGTTGATCCTATTGTACTTTTAAAATGACAACAACATCACAACCAAGTTGTATAGTTCATATTTATGTGATTATATAGGTTGTTTGTGATTAGAACCTCATGTATATACTTTATGCAAAAATCTTTATGCCTAAATGGTTATGTTCATATACATGGCCCTATGTTTATACAAAAGTTGCAAGTTCCTAATTGGATCCATGTCATGATCCACTTTAGTACATGTTTCATGTTGTAATTAGATATGCGATTGGATCTAGTTCACACCCTTGTCATGAAGTTATACATATTTATGAAAATGTCATATTCTTGTCATGTGCTAATGATGTTCGATGTTATGCTTAGATTCAAAAAGAAGTTTAGACTTATGTTGTCTAAATCATATGCTAATTCATGTGACACCTATTTGGTTAGACCCTTATTTCAATACAAATTCACATATATTTAAATTGATTTAGGCTATTTACAAATTCACACATATATGTATATTGACTATTTTGCAAGTTCACATCTATGACATTCATGTTGGCTATTTTGCAAGTTCACACCTATGATGTTCATATTGATTATGCCAAAAATGCCAAGTTTACACCTATGTCATGTTTACATTTATGAATTCCCTTATGCCTATTTGTGTGCGCTAAATTAGGCTAAGTTTTTAGCCTAATATTATATGTTAAAAACTATGCGAACGAAGATTAGGCTAAGATTGTTAGCCTAATGTTTAAACGGGGTAACGTTGGGAATATTTGAAAACTTGACATCAAAATGTATGAAATTGGCATGTTTGTCACATGCCAAAATTGGTAGCATTTAAACGGTATAAATTCTTATACCAAAAATGTTAAACTTGGAATGTGGGCCATAACATTTCATTGTTGACAAATTTACATATATTCAGTAATAAAGGCAAATATGTAAATTTAGAAAATACGAATATGCTTAACACGAGGTTGGATTGAGTTGTGATGTAAATCTACCCGGACCCGCCCGGCTGTCCAGTAGTCACAACAATACCTATCCAATGTGGGTGGTTAAGCATGAAGCCCAATAAGGACCCGAGGTTAGACTGAGTTACGGTGTAAATCTGCCCGGAACCGACCGGCACATCTAGTAACCATAACAATATCTGTCTAATGTGAGTGGTCGGTGCTTTAAAAGGCTAAGGACAAATGGTAGGGTTAAGTTAACTAAAACACTTAACCAATTCAACATGTTAATGAAATTGATGGGTGGGGTTAGGTAAATACAGGCACTTAACCACTTAACATGTTTGACTAGAAAACCCTAGTAACGGGGACCCATTTCAGCAGTAACCCAATTAGGTATCATGGTACCCTGAAACTAGGCAGGGTATGGCACAATTACTGGCCTGATTGTAAGCGGTCAAAGCGACGGCGGTGGGTGCTACAGTGTGAGTTCTAACGGAGTGCGGGCGTGCACACACTTCGGAGAAGACAAACAGGGCACTGGGGGCACCAGTAGTATAACCTATGCATCTCTGGTTTTGTGTCGGGTCGCTACCATGGGACTTGATACACCCCATGGTGGGGCCAGCATAGGTATCTACAATCTTTGGGGGTCGTAAGACACAGATGATTATGCGAGTAGGAGCCGATCTTTAGATAAGGGGATCACTTTACCTCCAGCATGGGGTGGCAGTTAAGATAATACGAGTAGGTGCAGAGATATAGTATGGGGTGCGATAGTATATTCGATCAAACTGCTTTGTCTTAGCCTATGACACTCATCTGTTTCCAGTTTATACTTATCATGCCCTTATTCTTATTCTTATACTGAAGAGTCACTAGACTTACCAGGCTTTATGTCTGACCCTATTTTCTTTCGTCTTCTTTTCTTTCGTCCCCCCCCCACAGGTCCACAGGGAGGAAATAACTCAGCTTAGGCAAATTCTTTAAAAGCTTCAAGATAGTTGATGTACGGTTTGGAGTCTCTTTCCTTGGTTATGGCTGTTAATCACACTCTATGGGGATTTATGCAGTTTTAATCACGTTTTATGCTTCTTTATTTAAAACCAAGACAGAAATGATGTTGTAATGTTTTGGAAGTTGTTTTGAGACAATTATGGAAATTTGTTATATGAACAAGTATATTATGAAATAAAAGTCTGATGTTTTTCTGCTGCTTATATATATATATATATATATATATATATATATGTGTGTGTGTGTGTGTGTGTGTGTGTGTGTTTATATTCATCTTGTGTTTTATCTGTGACTTTTACTTACAAACCTCCACCAAAGTTAAGGCAGTCCCTTGTGAGTGACCTTAATGGAGGGTGGGGTGTTTCACGGGATGTTACAGAATCCAATATCGAAATATTCCGGAGATTATTTCTATTCAAATCCTTTCCAATTCATACATTGGAAAATTTTGGTTAGATTAAAACCATTCCCAAATCCAATTTATTTAGAAACGTTGGATTATCTTTCTAGTTAATAACTAGTTCATTTTGATAAAAATATCATTTTATCCTTACAAAATTGGAATTTTTCATCCAAATTCTTTCCAAATTATTTATTATGATTTTACACAAATTATTAATATTTTTAATGATTTTCTCAAGGCCCGTACCGTCCATTTCCAATAACGGCCACCGAACAGCATCCATAGCGACCTTTTCCAAATTTGATTTGGAAATAATTCCAAATCCAACCGTTAGATTTCAAATCTCTTATATTCATTGGAAAGCTCTTTTCGATGCAAACCCACCGATTCCGGTTTTAGGAGAATCCGACGATCGGATCTCAAGTTGTTGACATCAAAAAATGCCGTAAACACCAAAGAATCCAATTACTAGGAATAATTAATTTGGTCGCATAGACAAGAGTAGAAAAGTAGTAAATAACACAAGAGATTTATAGTGGTTCAGCCTCGTGAGGGGCCTACGTCCACTTTGAAGCGTTGTTGGAATATTATTGATAACTCAAAGTTATAAGTGTGAGACCCTCTCATGACATCTCATTACATTTCATTTCATTCATCCTTATGCTAGATGATGTCATCATTCTCATATATGATGTCATAATTATCATATATTTAATATATTTAGAAAAGGACACTTTTTCCCTTCTTCTTCCTTAAAGGAGGATACCATTAACAGAGCTCTGTAGAGGTCCCAAGGTCTCAAATTCCAACCCTTTTGAAGTGTGAAGTCATGGGGTATTTATAGGAAAGGAGTAGGTAGGGGTTAGGTAGGAGTAGGTAGAAGTAGGGGACCACATGCAAAAATACGCACCTGGAGTCCGCATACATGGTAAATTCGCATCTGTGCCCCGGGCGTGAAATTTCGTACATCATGGGTACGAAATTTCGCACCTCGAGGGTGCGAGATTTCGCCCCTTGAAGGTGTGAGATTTCGTAACTTAAGGGTGCGAGATTTCACACCATGAGGGTGCGAGATTTCGCACCTCGAGGGTGCGATTTTTCGCACCTCGAGGGTGCGAGTTTTCGCATCTCGAAGGCTGCACAAATGGGAGTTTGGGGTGCTGTGAGGTCTCTGTTGGCGCGATCCCTCTTCATCCTGTTACCTTCGCTCCTAAGCATCCCTTTCGGCTTTAGTTCCATGCGATGTGTTGAGTCGAGCATGTCTTGTGTACTTTTGGGAACCAGACCAAAAAGCCGATTAACATTTTCCTTCCAAAGTATGTCTTTATTGACATGATGTGCTTTGGATTGGTTGATTTAATGATCGGGTTGCTAGTTTTATCTTGTAAGTTAAAGGAGAACACATGTTAGTCGACAGGCTTGTTCGCTGTATGGTTGCGAGTGTGCTATTGCTGATGTTGCGCCATGCTCACGTTGCTAAGTATTCGCTGGGTGTTGCCCCACGTGTCAGCGAGGTCAGTATGTGCAGGGAATACATGTACATGAGCGCGTGGCGTAAAGTTTTGAACCTGGGGGGTTAGGTTTTCCCCCTCTTTTTTTTTTTGGTGGGGTGCGAAATTTCGAACCATAGAGGTTCGATATTTCAACCGCAGGGGGTTCGGAATTTCGAACTCGTAGGTTCGAAATTTCGAACCCGTGGGCTTGAAATTCCTGGGAGTGCAAAGGGGCTATTTCCTTTTATTATAAATAGCCCCCTCCTCATTTTCTTTTTCCACTAATTTTTCTATCTCGACCGCCATTAATTCCGAGCTTCGAGGCCTACTAATTTTCGAACTTAGACTTAGGTAAGGCATGGGGTCGAGGCGCGAGGAGGAAGGAGGTCGAGGCGTCGAAGCTTGGCCGGAGTGATTCGGCGTGAGGGAGAGCGAAGCGAAGGCCTGAACCGGGTCGGAAATTTCGACCCTCTCGAGGTTCGAAATTTCGAACCTCTGGGGTTCAACTTTTCGAACCTTCATGGGTTCAAATTCCCGAAACTCCAGGGGTCGAGATTTTGAACCCGAGGGGTTCGAAGTTCCGGACCTCAAGGCACTTGCCTCTCGTGCCTATAGCGATCCTTTGGTTTGCTACTAGCCCAACTAGTTTGTGCCACGCCTTGGCGGGGTATCGTTTTTCGGGTTTAATACTATGATCTACTGACTACCCATCCTTTTGTTTACATATCACATACTTTCTTGCGCGATTGCACGAATGCATATGATGGTAGTTGCACGGACATGGACATGAATCTTTCACATACGATAGCGCATATATCCGAACTATGACTGAGCCGTTCGACTGTTTGACTTTCCTATGTATATCTTAATTTTGCACGACACCGCGCACACATGTTAGTTTTCAGCAACACGAGGGGTACAGGTTATTCCAATGCAATGTCTAATATAGTGTCTTAAAGTATATTTAACCATGCAAACAAGATCAAAGACAGGAAAAATCCTGGACCCCGTTGTCGTCACATTCATCTGATTTTACCAATAGCGGTAGCTCGATTGGCAGCAAGCTTGAGACTACCGAAGGATCCGTTACTTCTCAATCAGCCGGTTCACCCAAAGTATCTAATCACGGGGAACAAATTGAGAGGATACATTCTTCGGTCATACATGAAGAGATCGAGAATGTGGATATTATTAATGAAGATCCCCCGATGGGCCTAGTAGCCTCGGATATGTTACCCGATGTCGTTATCTTGGAAAATCCGATAGACTCTGTACCATTGCGCATGGATGCTACAACAGTTAGGAAAATGGCACAGTAGTTCAATATACCCGTGGGCAACGTTCATGCACGGGGAGAAGGTGGAAGGGCTCATGCGCCGCCTAAGGGTTTAACTGCCTGGAATAAGCAAGCTTGTTTCATGGAGTGCGTGCCCCCGGCGAATGATTTTATTCGGGGCGTTCTGTCCTATTTCCGCCTTGCACCTTCGCAACTGCATCCAAATGCTTATTGAGGCACTTACGTTCTATACCGAGAGTATTTGAACATGGAACCCATTGGAGAGGACATTCGGTATTTCTTCAGCCTAAGGAGAATGTCTAGTAGATCGCCTTCTCAATGGTTCCTGGAAGCGACAGCCTCCACCAAATTCTTTAGTGGGACGTGGCCCAAGCCATCGCTATTCAAATAAGACTGGTTCTTTGTGTGTTGCCCTCCTGGCTTTGCAAGGAGGTGGATTGAAGGGAGTAAGTGCTTTCGAACTTCGCTTCCAATTATAAAGTTCTTGGAGCCCGTATCTTATTATTGTCCTTTTTTGGTTGCGGTAGGGTATCCAGAGGCACCCACCGGCCAAGAGTATAGGTAGCGTCTTAATGCCTTACGGGAGATTCCCGATGAATTTCGCAAAATAGAGATTGTGACATGCCAAGAGCGCCTTCACCGTGCAGGGTTACTTCTAGACGACTAGGCTATGATTAGGCTTGTAGTGGCAAGTGGTGTACCAAAAGAGGTGGTAGAGGAAGGCCCTGTGACCCCTGGTCAGAAAAGAAAGATGCCCTCTGCTGGGCCCAGGACGAAGAAGGTTGTTAAGTTCCAAAGAGACATTGGTGGATATGGGGCTCGTGGTGAGGAGGCAGCAGCCAGAGATGAGGGCCCATTGAATGTTCCCATTCCGCCCCCGACCGGAGGGACGGGGGAGAGAGAGTCGATTAGGCCACCATCTCCGGTGGCATCTCCTGGAGCTGCCACCCCGCTCGAGGACGAGCGTCAGTTTGATGGCTTGGATAAACTTGACCTTGACGTATCCCTGCGGCCGACTCCGCTTGTCATGGACAACTTAGCTCTTGCTACGGAGGGGTTAACTCCTTCGAGCGGATCACGATCTGGTCTGTTGAGAGAACACTTAGGGCATACACTCATTAGCACTGCGTAGCATAGTGGCATGTCTGAGCATGCGACTTAATTGATTTTGCTTCATTTCTTTGACAGGTAACATGGGTAGAGGACACGGGGGACGAGGCTATGGTCATGGAGGCCGCCCACGCCCTAGGAATCCTTTCTTTGAAGGTTTCAGAATAGGGACCAACTTGTATGGAACTCCATCACCAATTGGTCGTAGTAGTGGATACTGAGATGGGTTCGATTTAGATGATCTCCGACCCCTCCTCCTCCCTCTCCGATTCGGGTGCCCGAGGGAGATTCCCAACTTAACTTGGGGGGTTCTCGGCATCCGTCTTCAATAGCTCCTCTGCATACAGCAGCTCCAGCGCCCATTCAAGTTACTAGAGAGAGCTACCACTCAGTCAACCAAGGCCGGAGAGGGTGAATGCAACCGGGACACGAGAATTAGCGTCCTCTGAGCAACAAGGGCTTTTTGTGGAGGAACAGAGAGCATGGTTGAAAATGACTTTCCCTCAACACTACATTGATGAGCTGATGATCCTTTCAGATCTCGGCTCGTCCCCTGCTAGGGACTCCGGAGAGATCTGGATGCATGTGAAGGAAGTGTACCTCCAGGCTGACGAGCTTACTGCCTAATCCTTTCATCTATCGGAGCTAATCAAGAGGAAGAATACAGAACTCTTGAATCAAAAGTTAACTATCAATGCTGGGAAGACCACCGCCGTTCATCTAAACGCGGAAAATGATGAGTTTGCCTTTTGTACTATGAGCACATTGTCATTCATTCCTATATCTTTAAATGCTAACTCGTGAATCTCGTTGATGTAGCTGAGATAAAGAAATGGTACGAGGAACTCAAGAGGGAGGATGATCACTCCCCCTCCGTTTTCATTGAAACTATAGCCGATCTTACTACCCAGAACACGGCCCTAAAGAGGGACAAGGCCGAGGTGGATAAAGTGTATGCCGGTCTGGAAAGGGAAAACGTGCGAGTTTTCGTCCTCCAAACTGACTACAATGCTCTGAGAGTGGAAAATGACTGTCTGAAGCAACAGCTTGAGTAGATGAAAAAGGACAAGGAGGACGTGGAGGCCAGTAACCGTGATGTGTTGGGCACAATGGATGGACTGAGAGAGGCACACCTGAGAGAGGTGGAACAATTGAGAGAGGAGCTGGAAGATACAGAGTTCCGAGTGCAATCGTCTGTGGTGGAGGATATCCAAAACATGTATGTCAAGGTTCTGAGATTCCATGGACTCTCATGGGTTGACGACTATCCCAGGGAGCTAGCTCGGACTTGGGAGAGGTTGGTGCCGTATGAGGCCTTCTTGCGCGAAGTGGATGTGGGAACTTTAGATGAATGCCAATTCATGATTGATCTTCTGACTGTCGAGGAGCGCGAGAAGCTGGAAGAGCGTAGGAGGTTGCTGCTTGAGGATGCCAAGAGAGAGAGGCTGGATAGGCTCACTGCTGAGAAGAGGAAGTATGTCATGACTGAGAGTGTTGTGGTAGCGGAGATATTTGCCGAAGCAAGCTCCTACCAGCCATCGGCCCCTGAATCGGTTATGGTGAGCGATCCCGCAGCTTCGAGTCGGGTTTCGACCGAGTATGATCCTGAGCATCCGAAGCTAGGAGAGACCGGATTCACTTTACCTACCACCACCAGTACCCCTTTTGACATTTCCACACCGTCCCTGCCCGGAGGTAAATTTCTTTTGCCATGCATCTCCGAGGATGATGTAATTACCGAATTTGCGGACTAAAAGATTGTGTATTCAATGTACAGCCCTTCCTGGATGGACAATGGCATCGGGCCATGCCCCAATTGTCCCACAAACAACTGAATCTGGTCCATGGCTTACGGCAGCACAATTTGGAGAGGGCAACGATCAACTGGATACCTCCTCGGATATAAGGTTAACTCCCAACATGATCGATACCCTTATGGAGGAAGGAAAGGTGGTTGACGAGCCAAAGTGCGGCTGCCCGGGGCCTAGTGAAGCTGATGTGCCTTCGATGGCTGCTATGGTGGAGATCCAAAAAGAAAAAATGGTAGCTAAACGTGAGGAGGTGGAGGAGCAGCAGAGTCATGATGAGGCTTCCAGGAAGGAGGTCCTAATAAAGACTGGGAAGGATGTTGAGGCGAGAGCCGCTGAGACGTTTGAGAAGAGGAAAGCTGATAAGAAAGCCGAGAAGAGAAGGGATGACGATGAGGCCCGGAAGAAGAGGGAGGATGAGGAAGCACAGCAGAGGACTACTGAGTCCCTTGAGAAAACCAAGGCAAGTGGTGGCACGCCGCATAGATCCCAAAAGCTTGCTAAGCGTCGGGCTGCTAGAAGGGCCAAGGAACGGGCTGAGTGAGAAGGCAAGGCAGTCCCGGAGAAGAGTGACGTTGTGGTCAGCCCCACTGCTAGGAGTGCCCTCGTGCCTACGTCGCATACTGCCATCATTGATATTACCGAGATCTCTAGCGGTGAAGGCGCAGACGAGAAGCGTCTCTCAGCTTCTCATGAGTCGACCACTTCTCGGAGAGGCCGAGATGCGAAGAGCGCTCTGGTAAGAAGAGGCCTGGTACAAAGGATGAACCATCGAGTGTTGAATCTGCAAAAAAACACAAGCATAAGAAAAAGAATAAAAGACACGATTAGGGTTAGCAACTTAAGTAGAAGTTACCTTTTTATTTTGGTAGTGTAGGCCGATAGTTTATGCGAGTACGACCCTCGCTTTTCATTTTTCAAGACATGGTGTGGTTTTCATGTACACCCTGTCATTAGAAAGAAAGATGTTAGACATACAGTTTGTCTTAATGTGTGTGTGTGTGTTGAAATGAAATATGAATTAGTAAAGATCGCAATTTGTGTTAAGTGTTTGGATGTTCTTCTTATGTTTTCGGGTGTCCCATACTTGAATAAGCATACTTATTGTTACATCTAACAAAAAAGCGATTGTGTGTCACACTCTGGGTCAATTATTCTAAAGGGGTATACTTGTGTACCGCGCTCCGGGTCAATTATTCCAGAGGGGTGTGATAGAGCGCAGGCTTCTCGTAAGTTTCCATCAGCTCAAGAAACCCGTAATTTGCGAAGCCAAGCTGAGCGCTTGCTGTTTTTGGGTTGCCCAGGGTTAATCCCAAGTGTAGCGAAGGCATATGACGTCGCGTTATGCGGTCCGTCTGGTGTGTGACTCTCCCGTCATTCATCGTGTTGAGGCAAGCCACAGGTGTCGTTTATTCACGTGAGAAGAGAAGACTAGATCATCAGCCCGTAGGGTCCGATTGTGGCCATGGGCTACCCCTTATCCTTGAGAGCTTCAGGGAAGAAATGATTTTAGGGTCAGTCTCGATGTTGCGCCAAGATTCGACCGGTACCCGTAGCCGAGGTAGGGATGTACATTACTCCTGCCTGGCTGTTGGGTGTCCCCAAGTCGCTTTGGACTTGGGCGCGGAATGATTTATCCTCGGTCTCAGCACGGGGCCGAGATTTGAGTTCGTGGTTATTTGTACTCAGTCGCGTCGCACGCCGGCGACTCGAGTAGCGTTGTCGGCCCCCGTGCTCAAAGTGTCGGTCGTAGCCATTGTGTTTTTGGCCTCGAGATTGGCTCGAGACTTAGACGGCAGTGCCGACTCCATGCTCAGAGGCCAATACGACAAATGATTGTTTGAACGTAAGCTTGTTGTCAGGATTAGTCGAACGTGTCATGCGCGGAGTAAGTATAAACAAGAAGAGATGGAAAGTTGAACATCATTTCCACTAATAACTTTTGCAATAATAGCCTTTACAATGCATTGAATTTTTAGAAAACAAAACATTGTCAGAAAGAGTAAATAACTGTGTACTAAGTTATGTAGAGTTGCGGCAGAGATGTTCACTATTCCATGCCCTTGGGAGTTTAGCTCCGTCCACGATTGCGAGTTAGAAAGATCCATTGCTGAGCTTCCGTTGTATGGAGTACAGACCTTTCCAATGAGGAGCGAGGCCTGTTGGTGGGGGGAAGACCCGTTTTAAGATGATGTCGTCGACGTTGAGGTCCTTATGGCGAACCCTAGAATTGAAGTATCAGGAGACTCGTTGTCGTTGGGTAGCGTCCCAGATATCAGCTTCATTCCTATCCTTCCAACAAGTCAAGTGATCCTAAAAGTAAATCTTGGTTTGTCCTTGGATCGAAATAGGTGAGTCGATGAGATGGAAGCTTGAGCTCGATAGGAATGACGGCTTCTGATCCGTAGAGAAGACGAAGGGAGTATGTCCGGTTGCTGTCTTATGGGTGGTCCGGTATGCCCGTAGGGCTAGTGGAAGTTTGTCTGCCCACATGCCCCCAGCCTTTTCCAGGTGCTTCTTGATGACAGACTTAATAACTTAGTTGACCTCTTCGACGTGCCCATTGGCTTGAGGATGAGCCACTGCTGAGAATCTCTTTTCGATGTTGTGCCACTGGCAGAAGGCTTTGAACTCGGTGCTCTTGAATTGAGTGTCGTTTTCAGAGATGATAGCTTGAGGGACCCCATATCAAGTTATGATGTTGCGTACAACGAAGTTGATCATCTTCTTGGTGGTAATTGTGGCAAGAGGTTCGGCCTCTGCCCATTTAGTAAAATAATCAACTGCAACGACGGCGTATCGTGCCCCACCTCTGGCCATTATAAGAGTTCCAATGATGTCAATTCCCCACATGGCGAATGTCCATAGGCTAACCATTTGTGTCAGCTCTGTGGGCGGGGATCTTGGGATCTTTGAGAAGCGCTGGCACTTGCCGCACTTGCGAGCATAGTCTGCGGCGTCTTGATCGAGCGTGGGTTAATAATAACTATGTCTAAGTATTTTTCTGGCCAGGTTTTTCCCTCCAGTATGGTCTCTGCACTCCCTTCCATGTACTCGGTTAAGAATTCGATGGTGTCACGATGATCAACACATCTAAGCAATGGGGCAGAGAAACCTCTACGATAGAGCACCCCATCCTTAAGAAGATAGTGAGCTGATTGGCGGGTGAGCACTCGTCTTTCCTTGTAGCTCCTCGGAAGGGTCCCACGCTGTAGGTAATTCTTGATTGGGGTCATCCAAGATTAAGGTTCAGCATTCATGATAGCCTCAGTTTGCATCTACTTGATACAAGGAGAGTTGAGCACTTCGACAAGGGCGAATCCCCACCTCGGAGCATGCTAGTTTGGATAGTGAATCGGCTTTTTCATTCTATTCTCGGGGTATGTGAGTTACGACAAAGTGATCGAGGTGAGTAGGTAATTCCGGAACCTTGGTTAAGTGCAGGGTGAGTCGTTCCCCCTTAGCTTGATATTCCCCTTGTACTTGACGCATGATGAGTTGTGAGTCGGAGAAGATTTGGATTGTCTTTATTTTGAGCTCGATCATGATTGGGAGTCCGGCTGTCAAGGCCTCATATTGTCGTTGTTGATAGCAGGGAAATTTAGTTTTAGTGCGTAGCATATCGGGCGTTCCTCGCGGGTGATGAACACGACTCCGGCCCCGGAGAATTTGATGTTGGAGGACTCATCCATGAACAATTTCCATTGAATACCAGGAGCTTCTATATTGTAACACCCCACCTCCGTTAAGGTCACTCACAAAGGGAATGCCTTAACTTTGGTGGAGCATTTTAGTAAACAGAACAGAAACTTACAAGACAGATAAAACAGTACTTGAAAATTTTTAACTTTATTACAGCGGAAACAACAATCAATATGGTTACATCCTTTCAAATCTCAGAATTCAAGTACAAAATATCAGTCTTGTACAAAAGCCTTCAAAATGCATAGTTTAAAATCATAATCCCCATAGAACGGAAGCTATACAGAGCCAAGCCATACTTTAAGCACTTCAAGTAAAGAGAAATCTGGATCAAGCTAAAGTATTCCCTCCTTGGATAACCTGGGGGGAAACGGAAGAAATGAGGCGAAACAACAAGGGTCAGACAAAAAGTCTGGCAAGTCCAGTGACTTTCAGCATATGAACAGATAGTAATAATATGATATGAACATAAAACTGGATGTGAGATAACTGTAACAGATGTAGCAGATATAACAGAAGAACAGAATGACATAAACTATTGCTTCACACTTCTCTGCACTAATACTAGTATAACAGAATTAGGTGTCACCCTAATGTCTAAACTGAAGCAGGAACGGGTACAGAATAATTTAACAGAAACAGAATGCTAATAATGGGCCTTTACTACCCGATCAGAAACAGATAGAAGCAGAAACAGATTAATCCCTACAGAAACAGAACGTAGAATTAGGTGTACACTAGTAATGGGCCTTTACCACCCGAACAGACGGTACCACACAGAATCAGACAGGTGTTACCACCCAACAGAAACAGACGGTACCAACAGAAACAGACAGAACTAAGTGTACCCTAAAACCCTACCCCAAGCGATCGGCTCCCTAATACATAAATATCCTGTGTCGGCCCCACAGTAGGGTGTATCACTCCCTAAAGTGACAACCAATTGGCACAGACCTATTTACAGATGTCACGGCGTCTTACATCCTCAGAGGCAGACCGGGATCCATGTACGCACATGACCCGGTTGGAACGCACCATCAACACCCCTCGCCATTATCAGAATGAACCACTTATAATTAGTTCAGTAAGCGTGCCCGGACCCTACCTACTGTTGGGTCAAAGTTTTGATACCAGAAAGGGTTACTGACTAATATGGGTCCCAAACAACAGATGACACAAGTAATTCCCCTCCTAACCTTGTGTCCCCAGACTAACAGATCTCAGATTAACTTGTTTACAAGTTCAGACATACAGAATTCAGATTTACTAGTTCACAGATTAAGTTAACAAGTTTTCAGACTAACAGATCAGATGTACAGATTTTTCAGATTTGTCTAACTTTGTATTGGGCCTACAGATTCATGGACGGATTTACTACACCTATTAATACAGTTGGTTTAACCCTATTTTCCCCCAATACGTTTTAGACGTCATTCTTATCTTAGATTTTCATTAATTAATTATTAATGCCCAGACCTCTCACATTAGGTCGCTAGCTTGTGGCCGCTGGATGGGCCGGGCGGTTCCGGGCAGACTTCTGCCACAAGCCAGACCTAACCTCGTGTCTTAAGCAGGTTATGACTAACTTCTCACATTAGAACCTATTGTTTGCGGCCACTGGATGTACCGGTCGGTTCCGGGCAGAATTACGCCGCAAACTCATTCTAACCTCGAGTTAGTCACGTTTATCTTTGCGGCCAATTAATTAATAATTTACCGTTTATGCGCACGCCCAATATATATGCCAATTCAGATTATATCAACAACAGGATGATTATATCAACACAGCAGATAACAGATTTTAGCAGATAACAGATTTTCCAGATTATATAACTTAACGGATTTAGCAGATTTAACAACTTAGCAGATTTTGGCGTATAACAGGTTAGGCATTTCAACCGACAAATTTAACAGATTAGGCACTTCAATCTAATTAGCAGTCTAGGCAATATAACAAAACTAGCAGTTTAGGCAACTTGGCAAATTAGCAGATTTAGCAAATTTAATATTTCTAAAGGTTCTATTTACATGCCTTGCCTAATCATAAATTAGGCCTAAATTCATATGCCTACATAATTGTCATGATTCACAATATGAACATATACTCCATGTTTGCATAAATTTTCATAGCGCAGAATATGGATATATTTTACCATATAACATATGTTCCAATTTTTGTTAAACTAGCATTTTACAGCAGATTCACATACAAATTATACCAAATATAAATGTTAATTACAATGCATGCCATATATCCAAAAATCCCTATTTAGGTGTAATCGCAATAATAGATATCCTAATTAATGTAAATCTTTACACCTAAGTTTCCATATCTTCTTCTTTTTAAGTCATGAACCATTATGCAAACTATTCCCAACAATCTAAATCTTTAAATCATCAGATCTTGACTTTTATATGAATTTTGTCCAAAGTCTCAAATCATATTTAATCTTACAATGGTTCCTCTCTTCTTTTATCACAGAATATGCATAGGTCTAAAACTAGTTTACAACATATGCTTATTTTTCTAATTAATTACAGATCTAAATAACATATGTTCATTTCTCTAATTAGTTACAGATCTAGATTACAACGTACACTATGCATACAACATATATAAATTACATGTTTACAGTCAAATTCATGCATCCAATCCCAAGTCATATGTCAATATATTTTATGCCTCAGATCTAAAGTCATACGTTCAATTCAGTCTTGTCAAATTTCACATCATTCATTATTTGTCCCAAAATTTGCGTTCATACGTTAATCTCTTATGAGATTAGGCACAGGCTCGTGGTAGCCTGGCTATAGAAACAGAAAGGGATACAGAACAGTCACAGAAAAACAGATCTGACAGATATACAATCTCAGATTCAGATTTAAAAGCATATCAGAATTATAATTAATGTTTATAGCAGAAAATAACTGTACTTGCCTTGATTGGATTAAAGAAAGAACTTTAGTTGTTACAGAATTGTTGCAGAAGCTTTTATCTCAAATTTGAATTGAATTGCTTAGGTTGATGTTGATTAGCTTCTAGTTTTGATTCCAGCAGAGTAGCGACGCCATTTTTATTTTTACTAGAACAGAGGCAGAGAAGAGGCAGAATAGAATTGTGTGTAGAGGAGGATAGGTCTTAGGATGTATTTATAGGTGTGTTTAGTTGTTTTAGGCCTTTAGATAAACCCTAAAACAGATCAGAACCGTCAGAATTCGTCACAGGCTCACCAAAACGGCCCGAAAACCCATCCAGATGCACCCAGGCCGACCTGGCTCGACCAGGGAGGTCGACCCCCAGGTCGACCCTAGGGTCGACACCCATGTCGACCTGGTCCCCTCCAGGTCGACCCCCAGGTCGACCTGGGCGGGAATTTTCCCGCCTGGCTCGTTTTCTGCATTTTTAAAATCTGTTTCGTTTTTCTGATTTTTCGTGAAACTTCTGAAGGCCATATCTCGGTCATACTGACTCCGATTTACGAAATTTCGGACTCTATTTCGCGTATTTTTTCCAAGACGAACGCAACCGCGAAACCCGTTTCCCTTAATTCTCACGTCTGTAATTAGTTATTCTTAAATTTGTGGCATTAATATTAACAGAATTACGGGGTGTTACATTCTCCCCTCCTTAAAGGATTTCGTCCCCGAAATCTTCAAGTTAAGAAGAATGTGTCCTACCATCCAATCATCCATCTACTCAATCACCAACCACAGGCATTCATTGTCCTTAAGAGATTTCTAATACTGTATGAACATATGCAAGAAGTGTGTGTATATGTCCCTTGTCTAATGCAAAGATCAGGCGGTCCACTGATTCAGTTGACCTCCTTAATGCGAATTATGCCAGTGCCATGAGTCCAACATGTATGCAATTTTCCTACTCGATAGATATCATTTCTATATGAGTGCACAACCATTCAGTCATATGCAACATCCATGTGCTGAGTCAATCATTTTGCATCCACTAAAATTTAAAATGCTCACACATCCATATGCAGTATGAGAGTGTTTTCGAGCCGATCTAGTGCCTAGTGTGTGTATATGCATCCACGTGCAACCACTAGCAACCACTTGCATCCACTTGCAACCATCAAACATAACATGTCTCAAACACATGTTTACACCCATTAGTTTCTACCTAAAGTTCGAAGATTCGATTGATAGGATACAGTCGAATGATGGAAGCGAGTATAGATAGAACGAAGACTTGGCTCCCATTAGACATGGGTTGAGAAAACAATTCCCCTAAGTATCAACCCCAAAGACCGAAATCAATATCAGATTGACACTCAGAGGATTACCCTCTTTAGACAATGTCAAAACTGGAAATCAGAATTATTCAGATATTTACAGACTACTAATACAGATCAGGTTCCCTAATGATTCTTAGGAAGCTAAGCATGATAAAATCATACCCCATGAAAACTCAGAATTATGCGTCATACTTGACGCTTAACACAGATACCCCTCAAACCCCAATCCCAAACAGATGAGCCATAACCCTGATGGGTCTGAGTCTACAGCGGAATTCAGAAATAATACTAGTATTAAAGTGCAGAGTATCGATTACAAAATCAAAATACCAGAATCAGAAAAATCTTAACTCCATAATCAGATAAAGAAATTAAACCTACTATAGAAATTTTCCTACTCCTATCCTAGCCACTAGCCTCAAGAGTGTTCGCCTGCCCTCCTTGTCCTCGTCTCTTCGGGTTGTCCCTAGTGAAGTGTCCCACCTCCCCACAGTTGAAGCAAGCGCCCTTCCTTTTTCTGCAATCCTTGTTCAGATGAGTCGAGCTTCCACAAGTAAAGCACTTTTTCCCCTTCTTATCTTCAGTCTTCTCATCCTTCTTTTGTGTTTCCTTTTTGGGCCCCGCTTTCTTATTCTGTTGTTTTTCCTTCTTTGTCTCTTTCGGGCCCTTATCTTCCTCGTGCAGTAGTGCCATGTCCACCAATTTCTCGTAAGTCGCTCCCATGGGTACGTAGGTCATGGCTAGGCTGTGCAGTGGCTCGTTCAATCCTTTAACAAAGCGGAGAGCCTTTTTATGCTGAGTGTTGACTAAATCCAATCCGAACCTAGCCAGTTGGTTGAACTGGTTGACGTATTCCTTGACCGTCATACTTCCTTGCTTAAGAGATAAGAACTTTTCCAGTTGTAAACTTCGTTCAGCTTGCGAGAGGAATTTTGTCTCAAACCTTGTTCTGAAATCCATCCATGTCTCGACCGGCCTCTCGGCGTTAGTGACTTCCCACCAGTAGGATGCTTCGTCTTTGAGCAGCCATACCGCCAACTGTACCTTCTGCCTATCGTCCACCTCGAAGATAACGAATAGATCCTCAGTTTCTTTGAGCCAATTCCTCGCTTCTACGAATGATTCAGTTCCTTTGAAATCCTTCCCACCCATGGCCCTAAAATCTCTACAGATCTTTGAGAAAGCAATTGCACGAGGAGGGGGTGGGGGAGGGGGATCATTTGCTGGACCTGCAGCGGTGGTCCTAGCCTCAAGATATTGACGAAACCAACCGGGTACATGAACACCCTCTGGTATCTCAGATGCTTCAGACATGCTGAAACGAACAAAAAAAAAGGAAAGGTTCATTACAAAAAGGACTGAAAGAAAGATATATGGCTCTTGAGGATCATGTTTTTCAAAATAAGCTTTATTTTTGAAAATACTTCCTTTCAAAACCTTTTTGAAAACAGTTTTCAAAAACTTTACCCAATCTGGTAACCTTCAGCTCTGATACCAAGTGTAACACCCCACCTCCGTTAAGGTCACTCACAAAGGGAATGCCTTAACTTTGGTGGATCATTTTAGTAAACAGAACAGAAACTTACAAGACAGATAAAACAGTACTTGAAAAATTTTAACTTTATTACAGCGGAAACAGCAATCAATATGGTTACATCCTTTCAAATCTCAGAATTCAAGTACAAAATATCAGTCTTGTACAAAAGCCTTCAAAATGCATAGTTTAAAATCATAATCCCCATAGAACGGAACCTATACAGAGCCAAGCCATACTTTAAGCACTTCAAGCAAAGACAAATCCGGATCAAGCTAAAGTATTCCCTCCTTGGATAACCTGGGGGGGAACGGAAGAAAGGAGGCGAAACAACAAGGGTCAGACAAAAAGTCTGGCAAGTCCAGTGACTTTCAGCATATGAACATATAATAATAATATGATATGAACATAAAACTGGATGTGAGATAACTGTAACAGATGTAGCAGATATAACAGAAGAACAGAATGACATAAACTATTGCTTCACACTTCTCTGCACTAATACTAGTATAACAGAATTAGGTGTCACCCTAATGTCTAAACTGAAGCAGGAACGGGTACAGAATAATTTAACAGAAAAAGAATGCTAATAATGGGCCTTTACTACCCGATCAGAAACAGACAGAAGCAGAAACAGATTAATCCCTACAGAAACAGAATGTAGAATTAGGTGTACACTAGTAATGGGCCTTTACCACCCGAACAGACGGTACCTCACAGAAACAGACAGGTGTTACCACCCAACAGAAACAGACGGTACCAACAGAAACAGACAGAACTAAGTGTACCCTAAAACCCTACCCCAAGCGATCGGCTCCCTAATACATAAATATCCTGTGTCGGCCCCACAGTAGGGTGTATCACTCCCTAAAGTGACAACCAATTGGCACAGACCTATTTACAGATGTCACGGCGTCTTACATCCTCAGAGGCAGACCGGGATCCATGCACGCACATGACCCGGTTGGAATGCACCATCAACACCCCTCGCCATTATCAGAATGAACCACTTATAATTAGTTCAGTAAGCGTGCTCGGACCCTACCTACTGTTGGGTCAAAGTTTTGATACCAGAAAGGGTTACTGACTAATATGGGTCCCAAACAACAGATGACACAAGTAATTCCCCTCCTAACCTTGTGTCCCCAGACTAACAGATCTCAGATTAACTTGTTTACAAGTTCAGACATACAGAATTCAGATTTACTAGTTCACAGATTAAGTTAACAAGTTTTCAGACTAACAGATCAGATGTACAGATTTTTCAGATTTTTCAAACTTTGTATTGGGCCTACAGATTCATGGACGGGTTTACTACACCTATTAATCCAGTTGGTTTAACCCTATTTTCCCCCAATACGTTTTAGACATCATTCTTATCTTAGATTTGCATTAATTAATTATTAATGCCCAGACCTCTCACATTAGGTCGCTAGCTTGTGGCCGCTGGATGGGCCGGGCGGTTCCGGGCAGACTTCTGCCACAAGCCAGACCTAACCTCGTGTCTTAAGCAGGTTATGACTAACTTCTCACATTATAACCTATTGTTTGCGGCCACTGGATGTGCTGGCCGGTTCCGGGCAGAATTACGCCGCAAACTCATTCTAACCTCGAGTTAGTCACGTTTATCTTTGCGGCCAATTAATTAATAATTTACCGTTTATGCGCACGCCCAATATATATGCCAATTCAGATTATATCAACAACAGGATGATTATATCAACACAGCAGATAACAGGTTTTAGCAGATAACAGATTTTCCAGATTATATGACTTAACGGATTTAACAGATTTAACAACTTAGCAGATTTTGGCATATAACAGGTTAGGCATTTCAACCGACAAATTTAACAGATTAGGCACTTCAATCTAATTAGCATTCTAGGCAATATAACAAAACTAGCAGTTTAGGCAACTTGGCAAATTAGCAGATTTAGCAAATTTAATATTTCTAAAGGTTCTATTTACATGCCTTGCCTAATCATGAATTAGGCCTAAATTCATATGCCTACATAATTGTCATGATTCACAATATGAACATATACTCCATGTTTGCATAAATTTTCATAGCGCAGAATATGGACATATTTTACCATATAACATATGTTCCAATTTTTGTTAAACTAGCATTTTACAGCAGATTCACATATAAATTATACCAAATATAACCGTTAATTACAATGCATGCCATATACCCAAAAATCCCTATTTAGGTGTAATCGCAATAATAGATATCCTAATTAATGTAAATCTTTACACCTAAGTTTCCATATCTTCTTCTTTTTAAGTCATGAACCATTATGCAAACTATACCCAACAATCTAAATCTTTAAATCATCAGATCTTGACTTTTATATGCATTTTGTCCAAAGTCTCAAATCATATGTAATCTTACAATGGTTCCTCTCTTCTTTTATCACAGAATATGCATAGGTCTAAAACTAGTTTACAACATATGCTTATTTTCTAATTAATTACAGATCTAAATAACATATGTTCATTTCTCTAATTAGTTACAGATCTAGATTACAACGTACACTATGCATACAACATATATAAATTACATGTTTACAGTCAAATTCAAGTATCCAATCCCAAGTTATATGTCAATATATTTTATGCCTCAGATCTAAAGTCATACATTCAATTCAGTCTTGTCAAATTTCGCATCATTCATTATTTGTCCCAAAATTTGCGTTCATACGTTAATCTCTTATGAGATTAGGCACAGGCTCGTGGTAGCCTGGCTATAGAAACAGAAAGGGATACAGAACAGTCACAGAAAAACAGATCTGACTAATATACAATCTCAGATTCAGATTTAAAAGCATATCAGAATTATAATTAATGTTTATAGCAGAAAATAACTGTACTTGCCTTGATTGGATTAAAGAAAGAACTTTAGTTGTTACAGAATTGTTGCAGAAGCTTTTATCTCAAATTTGAATTGAATTGCTTAGGTTGATGTTGATTAGCTTCTAGTTTTGATTCCAGCAGAGTAGCGACACCATTTTTATTTTTACTAGAACAGAGGCAGAGAAGAGGCAGAATAGAATTGTGTGTAGAGGAGGATAGGTCTTAGGATGTATTTATAGGTGTGTTTAGTTGTTTTAGGCCTTTAGATAAACCCTAAAACAGATCAGAACCGTCAGAATTCGTCACAGGCTCACCAAAACGGCCCAAAAACCCATCCAGATGCACCCAGGCCGACCTGGCTCGACCAGGGAGGTCGACCCCCAGGTCGACCCTAGGGTCGACACCCATGTCGACCTGGTCCCCTCCAGGTCGACCCCCAGGTCGACCCCTAGGTCGACCAGGTCTGGGCGGGAATTTTCCCGCCTGGCTCGTTTTCTGCATTTTTGAAATCTGTTTCGTTTTTCTGATTTTTCGTGAAACTTCTGAAGGCCATATCTCGGTCATACTGACTCCGATTTACGAAATTTCGGACTCTATTTCGCGTATTTTTTCGATACGAACGCAACCGCGAAACCCATTTCCCTTAATTCTCACATTTGTAATTAGTTATTCTTAAATTTGTGGCATTAATATTAACAGAATTACGGGGTGTTACATGTATTCTCTGTCGGGGTCTCCTCGAGAGCAGTGAACTCTATTATGAAGTCAGCGAGAGCTTGGCCGAGCATAGCTCGGCGAGGAATGAATGTTATCTCAAACTAACTTAGCTCCATACTCCATTTCAGTGGTCGTCTCAACGCTTCGGGTCGATGCAGGACCGGTCGTAGTGGTTGATCGATGAAAACCTTTACAGGATGAGACTGGAAGTATGGTCGGAGTTTCCGAGAGGAAATGAGCAAATAGAATGCTAGGTTTTCCAGTTTTGGGTAATTCTTCTCTGCCCTTGTTAAATGTTTGCTTATGTAGTAGACGGGCCATTTGATGCGGTCCTCGAGGTGGATTAACGCCGAGCTGATTGGCTACGTAGAAACAACCAAATAAATGTATAAGTCCTCATGATCTACGGGCTTAGATAGGATAGGTGGTCACTCTAAGTGATCCAGAAGTTCTTTAAATGCGAAAATGCATTCTGGGTTCCATTCGAAATTGTGTTTCCCCTTTCGAAGTGAATCGAAGAAAGGAATGCACTTGTCAGTGGCCTTGGATATGAACTGACTTAAAGCAGCGACCTTTCTATTTAAAATTTGGACATCCTTGATGTTCTTGGGGATTTGGATGTCCCGAATAGCTTGGATTTTTTCTTGATTAGCTTCGATTCCCCGGGGGTTGACGATGAAACCCAAAAATTTTCCAAAGGCGACTCCGAAAGAGCATTTCAAGGGGTTGAGATTCATGTCGTACCGGTAGAGGATATCGAACATTTCAGAGAGGTGGTGGACGTGACCGCTTGATACTTTAGATTTTACCAACATGTCATCCATGTACACCTCTATGGACTTTCCGATTTGGTTTTTAAAGAGCTGGTTAACCATTCGTTGATAAGTAGCGCCAGCATTCTTCAGGCCGAAGGGCATGATGCTATAGTAGTAAAGTCCAAGGTTTGCTATAAAAGAAGTGTGATCCTGGTCGCGAAGGTTCATGGGAATTTGATTGTAGCCTGAGTAGGCATCCATGAAAGATAGTAGCTGGTATCCGGTGTTGAGTCAACAAGTTGGTCGAACTTTGGGAGTGGGAAGCTGTCCTTGGGACACGCCTTATTTAATTCGGAGAAGTCAACACACGTTCGCCATTTACCGTTGGCTTTCTTGACTAGAACTGGGTTAGAGATCCACTCGGGGTAATCGGCTTCACAAATGAAATTGTTGTTGAGTAGAGGGTCCACCTCTTCCTCAAGTGCTTTGGACCTCTTGGGTCCCAAGAAGTGGTGCTTCTGCTTGACTGGAATTGTTGTAGGATCGATACTTAGACAATGGCAAGCGATCGCAGGTCGAAGCCTTTCATATCAGAATGAGTCCATGCAAACACGTCTAGGTTAGCCTTCATGAAATCCACAAGATCTTCTTTGATTGAGGGATGGAGTTGCGATCCTATCTTCAGCACCCTCGATGGATCATCGGGAATAACGGGAATATCCACTGTAGATTCGACCGGGGTTGCCCTCTCGTATTCTGGCTCTTCATCCTTCCGTGGGTCGAGGTCTTCGAAAAGACGGAAGTGGCATCTGAGCCAAGGCCCAGATGTCGTTGATTGCTATGCTGAAATAGTCTTGGCGCAAGAAGGCGTGGGTACTGCTTTCCGCTTGTCCTTATTGCGCGTATTCTTCCATTCTATTGCATAACACACTCTGGCGCTTACTTGGTCGCATCTAACTATTCCAATCCTATTTTCTGTCAGAAATTTCATTAGGAGAGAGCATGGCGACATGCAGACTTGAAAATTCATGAGAAAAGGGCGTCCAAGAAAAGCATTATAGGGGGAATCAATTTTCATGACCACGAAAGTGAGGATTCGGACCCGGCTCCGATCCCCCTCGCCTAGCTCCACACGTAGATCGATTGTTCCTACCGGGGAACTAGAAGCCCCATTGAAGCTGTGGATCGTGGCGCGACATGGCTTTAAGTCTTTTGTTTCTAACCTCATTTGGTCGTAAGCAGCTTTGAAAATGATGTTGATTGAGCTTCTGGAATCTATTAACACTTTTACGACAGAAGCGGCACTGATCTAAGCTGTGATAACTAGTGGATTGGTGGATGGGATCTCCACCCTAGTAGAATTTCTTTTGCGGAAAACGATGTCGTCCCGCATGGTCTTTTGGAGCTTGGTTGGGAAGGATTCGTTGAGTGCGGATCAATTTTCATAAGTAGCATGCTTTATTGAACTAATCTACTCTTGCATTTTCCGGAAGCTGTCATGTGTTGGATAAGGTCTACCACATATGGTGTTGATTACAATCCCACGCCTTGGGTTAGATGGACCTAGAGCTGCCTTGGCGGCTGTTTGAGGTGCTGGTACCTGAGGCTTTGGATTTGCTTCAAGGTCGAAAAGGCTCTTGGATGTATTGCTCAAGTCGCTTTTCGCGGATAAGCTTCTCAATTGCAACTCTGAGCCGGCGACATTCATTGGTATTATCGCCGTACACGTCATTGTATTGGCAGTACCTCACAGTATTTTTCTCAAGGTCGATTGATTCCCTAGTGCGCGGTTTCTTGTATGGCAAAGTGTTGCATGTCTCCAACTAAATTGTTTCTAGATCCACGTTTAGCGGGGTGTATGTCACAAAGGCTCAGTAACGGTTGGGCTACCTTGCTTGGTTAGGGCCTGATCGTTGTTCCAGCCATCTTGCCTGCTGTTGTTGGTTCTTTGCCTGTTAGGACCTACCCCCTTGTTCTGATCAAAGGGCTCTCCTACTTGTTTTCTTCTAAGGTTGTTATTTGCAGCGCCTTTTTGAGGGTCATTGGGGCGACTGGTGGCTGAGAGTCGGTTGCACCTTGTCTCCTCTTCGCATAAGTATTGATCCGCCTTCTCAAAGAAGGCATCGAGGCTTTTCGGCTGCTTTCGATCGATCCATGCCCCGAATTCGTAAGTAGGGAGGACACCTTTGGCTAATTGAAAGAGTATGGTGCGAGGATCTGGATCCTTGACCTCGGCGAGGGCAATATTGAAACTGGAGAGGCAGCTTTTGAGTGACTCAGCGGCCCCTTGGTACAAGTTGGAGAGGGTGAGGGCATTCTTTGGAGTCGGTATATTCATTTTGAATTGCTTGATCAATTACGTCGCTAACTGCAAGAAGTTGTTAATGGAATCAAGCGGGAGGCGAGAGAACCATAACAAAGCAGTTCCTAATAAGAAAACTGGGAAACACTTGCATTTGACCGGATCGTGGCCCCGGCTCGAGTCCATTTGCTATTCATATCGATTTAGGAAGGCACGGGGGTTAGTGGTGCCGTCATAGAGCGACCTTTGTGGCATGCTGCAGCGTCACAACCATTCCGCTTCGTTTACCCATTCTTGTGAAGGGGTTACGCCTAATGTGTGCTTCCCATGAATCGTGCACATTTTCTCGCATTTCCCTCATGATTCTTCGAACCATGTCGGGTAGGTAAGTTGGATGGGGATCCGCCATTAGGACCCATGGGTTTTGGCGAGGTTCCGGAGTTCTGCTGCGAGGGTGTCTCCTATGATGGACGTCCGGATCGTCTTCCTCCATGTCCTCGACATATATGATTGGGTCTTGGTGTGGACGGTGAGGTGGAGCACGGTGATGTAGTTCCTGTTCTGGAGGAAAGCGAGCCGTTGGAATAGCGAGCCCATCATCCTGATTATCCACCGTCAGGTTGGGTCGAGGAAGAGGTTGGTTTGTAGGATCTGGTCCATCATTGAAGATCAAGCGAGAGCGGTCTTGGTATTGTGCCCCCTCGCTATATGAGACGGTAGTTCGGTCGCCGTTCCCGTTTCCATTGTCGTTGGCGTAGCCATTGTCATTTCCCTTGCCGAGGGCATTGGTGCGGGCAGCGATGTTGTTGATGAGGCTAAACCTCCTCCTTTGGTGCGGACCCCTCGACTCGGAAAAGGAAGTTTCCGATACGATTAGTCGGGGTCGAGCATTGTTTCGAGTAAGTTGAAGTCGAGCGACGATGCACTGACTTTCTTGAAGTTGTCGCATAAGGTCGATGTTATTCCTCAATGATTGATTAAGCTTGACCACTATGTTTTCATATTTCTCATTAAACGCGCGGATTTGAGTTTGTGTTGCGGGCGCTTTGGGGTCTACACTAGGAGGGACGGTTTCATTAGTGGCCGGGATGTCCGCTGGTTGAGGTTGTTGGGACATACCGGCCTCGGCTGCGGCTGAAGGGCCAACCATTATGTTCTTTGGTCACTTCGCCATCGTCAGCGGACTCGACGGTAGGTCTAGCAAGGAACCTCAAGATCCTCGGGGGTCGAGATGACAACGTGCGCCAAAGGTGCAAAATTCGAGTTTTCTCAGTGAAAGCACCAAATGTTGACGGGAAAAAATGTCGTAAATACCAAAGATTTCAATTACTAGAAATAATTAATTTGGTCGCGTAGACAAGAGTAGAAAAGCAATAAATAACACAAGAGATTTATAGTGGTTCAGCCTCATGAGGGACCTACGTCCACTTTGAAGCATTGTTGGAATATTATTGATCACTCAAAGTTACAAGTGTGAGACCCTCTCATGACATCTCATTACATTTCATTTCATTCATCCTTATGTTAGATGATGTCACCATTCTCATATATGATATCATAATTATCATATATTTAATATATTAAGAAAAGGACATTTTTGTCCTTCTTCTTCCTCAAATGGAGGATGCCATTAATGGAGCTCTATAAAGGTCCCAAGGTCTCAAATTCCAAATCCTTTGAAGCGTGAAGTCATGGGGTATTTATACAAAAGGAGTAGGTAGGGGTTAGGTAGAAGTAGGTAGAAATACGGGACCATATGCAGAAATTCGCACCTGAAGCCTGAATACCTGGGAAATTCGCAACTGAGCCCAGGGTGTGAAATTTCGCATCTCGTAGGTGCGAAAGTTCGCACTTCGTAGGTGCGAGACTTCGCACCGCGAGGGTGCGAGACTTCGCGCCTCGAGGGTGCGAGTTTTCGCGCATCGAGGGTGCGAGGTTCCACACCTCGAAGGCTGCACGAATGGGAGTTTGGGGTGTCGTGAGGTCTTTGTTGGCGCGATCCCTCTTCATCCTGTTTCCTTCGCTCCATAGTGTCCCTTTCGGCTTTAGTTCCATGCGATGCGTTGAGTCGAGCGTGTCTTGTGTACTTTTAGGAACCGGACCAAAAAGCCGGTTAACACCTGTAATGTCAATTCGAGGTCAATGGTCGAAATTCACGAACGGTCGCAGCGTGGCGCATTTATTAAAGCCATTAATATACATATATATAATATAATATAATATATATATAATATATTTTGTTCAAAACATATTTATATAAATTCGTTTTAAAAACGATTCCCACTTTTATTTCAATTTTAAGTCGAAATTGAATACTCTTTATCATCATAATATTTAAATGATAATATTTTCAAAATATCAGATTTTGAAATCATTTCCTTTTCAATATTCATTGTAAAAATGAATAAAATCGATATAAATATCGTTTGTGATAAAATGGCGCAAATCTAATCAACACGGCTTCACACATTTCAATATTTTCGTGTCCATCCAAAATCGGACATCAAATTCACATTTTAATCCTTTACAGAATATTATTTTAAAATATTCGTTATTTTAAAATATTTCTTTACTTTAAAATATTCGTTCCTTATGAATTGGAACCAGACCCAATCAATTACCGTATAATTTATTTATATGGATTTTATACCACATATGTACACACCAATAATGGTACACAATCAACCATCATCCAGAGTGCATTACAAACCTGCATAAGCATTAAATACAATTAATTAACGCTTACAACAATCTGTCAACCAATCGATTGACATATAACTAAACAATTAGGATTAGTGTACGCCAAATATCATCCTAATACCTGTGTGGGGTTTCAACCAACAAATACTAAATATTATTTGTATAGTTGGACGATGTGTAAAACTTATCCTCCCAATCAATATCAGTTAAATGGATGTACATAAATAAATCATCCGATTTGTAAATGAATATTTATTTTCATTTCAGGAGAATTTTATGTCGTCCATATGTATGTTAAAAATTATATTTTTAATAATAAAATATTTATTTCAACACTTGACTATTTTATACAGTTCATTTCTACAATAAAAATGATATTTTTATTGTTCAAACATTTTATTCAACACATGAATATTTTTTACAATTCATATACACATTAAAAAAATTATTTTTAATGAACAATATTTATTTCATAAATTTCGGCATTATAACGGCGCGATATTAGAACCAGAGTAATGTCCAGCATTACCCCTCTCCTGATACTGGCTCGCACCATACATATCAATCACAATCAATTCAAACAATTCCGCAATCAATTCACAATCAATTTTACAACCACAATCCAAATTTCCACAATACAATCCAAACAAACAACTATGATTTGTACAACAAATAGTGCCGGGGCTACTAAGCCCCGTATGCAACCTAAAATATTTTTAACTGTAAAATAATTTAAGTGAGAAGGTGTTCTCACATTGGGATCCACTCCGCCGTTGTTTTCTGACGCTCTGATTTACTGTTCTGGTTCCAGAATTTGCAAACGAGCATCAATCTTCACACTGTTTTTTGTTCTAGCTTAAATGTGCCATTCCGGACAACTTTTGCCTAGTGGCCTTTCTTCCGAAAATGCTCCAATTCGCCAGAATTTGCGAAAAGACAGTATTTGGGCAGCAGACTTTGAACGCATTTTCCGGGCGACTCCGCAATCCAAAATATAGCTTCCATATATTCAAATCGAAGAGAAAATCGTGCTCTTTGGTTTTGATACTGTGGAGTTTTGGCCATAGGGGCTCGGATTGGAAGATATTGGTTGTGGAAACTCAGGGTGTTATTTGCGAACATTGAAAAATATTAAAAATCGGATTTCTAATCGGAGGAGGGTCCATGGTCGGTCGTTGATGGCGGTGGAGGTGGCGCTGGAGCTGCAGGCGGTGGGGAGGCTACGGGGGCCAGGCGGTGGCGGGGCAGTGGTGGCCGGCGGCTAGGGTCTAGGGGTTGTTTTGGGTGTGGGGTTCGAATTTGTGGAGGAGGAAGGCGGAAAAAGGAGGAGGGGGTGATCAGAGGCGGGGCGGCGACTGGGGGGGCGCGGTGGTGGTGCGGTTGAAGGGGTGACGGATTTCCATGTTTTTTTTTCATTTTGAAGTGAACGACGGGGGAGGGGGAGAGAGAGAATAATGGGGGTTGACCAAATTTTATAAATATATATATTTAATCAAATTAAATTCCAAAAAGTTACTTATTTCATTCGAACTCCAAATCAAACCCAAAGCTAATTACCCCTATTCCGAACACAATGGGATATGTCCTGTATGCCAATTCGACTGTTTCACTCGGTTTTTCTTTAAATTAAAATATAAATTAATATAACGTTCAAAATTGATTTCAACATACATTTTAATTTACCGAGGCCGCATACTGACTCCAAAAATCCTACAAAAATAAATCTAACTATGTTTTGATGATACGGTCCTAACAAAACTAATTTCCTCGAATTTGGAGACTATTTGAAAAATGGCCATTTTCCAGTCGATTACATTCAAACTGAAATTACCAAATGTGTTTAAATTCACTACGCTCACATATCAATTCCAAAAATTATGAAAATTGGAATCTAGCAATAATTTGACATTCCGAATCCAACAAAAGTTGTTTCGTCGAAAACGGAGGTCGTTTGTAAATTGCTATTTTTAAGGGCTATATAATATAAAATATATATAAATTCCACAGTGACTATTCTGAATTTTAATCTGGCCATAACTTTCAATTTATATTATGAAGCCTCAATTTCTTACATTCGTTAGAAAGATATAATTAAACAGATTCAAATATTTCTTGTTTTACTAAAATTCGACTTATTTTGAATCCTGTACATTCATTTGAAATTTGAAATCGAATTTTCAAACTACCACGCCATTTCAGGCTCGTTTTATAATTAAAATAAATTTAAACATTCTATCTTCGATTTAAATAAATTTTTAGTTGTTATTATTTAAAATAAATCATTTTAAATGTTCAAAATCCATTAAAATAGCTTAAAAAATAAATTGCTTTAGAAATTCCGGGTTGTTACAATCTCCCCCACTTAAAATCTTTTCGTCCTCGAAAAGGAACGGAGCTAAAAGTTGTTTAACCAACCAACTCAACTTTCATTCTGGCTTTCATTCTTCAACTTTTCAGTTTCTAAGAATTTTCTAATTTTCAAAAATTTGCCTAACACCCTAAATTTTCAAAAAAATTCGCCATAACCTCCTATGTACGGGGAGACCTTTAAAACCGCGACTTGCCTCACAGGGCCCTCATCAATCCAAAAGAAAAAGAAAAAGCCAATCGGCTCATAAAATCATCAAAACTAAGAAATACAGTAAACATGCACCTATTTGTCGGGCATACAATTTTATTCCTCTTCATAGCTTCCATGCTATAACCTGTTCATTATATATACATGTGCATTTATGCAAATTTAAATCAATTTTTAATTCAGTTCAATATTTGATTCGATTTGGCCTAAATTTACCTTTCGTTTTCTTATTGGCTTTATCATTCCAATGTTTTTATTAGTTCGACTAATAATCAAATAACACAACCAGCAATCAATTAGTTGATTAGCTTTTCAAATATACAATTTTCTATATATACCTAAAAATCATATTTTTAGTGCCAACTCACAAACAATAAGTCCTAACTAAGTTTTGCTTCTCACACTAGTCAATTGGAAATAGATAGATATCCACTTTTGAAACTCGAACATAGATACTGATGATGTCATGATCGTCATCAGAATCATGTTCGGGCGACTAGAGTGTGATTCTATATCTATCCAGTATATTTGAGACATTGAATACACGTTTGCAAGGCGTATATGGAAAATCTTCACATGCTCGATTATCCAAAATCAATTTAAAGTAAAATACTCAAATACGTATAATATGGTTTAAATTTTCAAAACTAAAATTATTTTTATAAATAACACTATTTGAACTCATTCTAGGATACTAATGATCCTATCTCTAACCAGTCATTCTTATTGGATATTACTAATCCAATCTCTGATGAATTCTTTCGTTCGGTTCTAATGTGTCTTGTTCTCGAGCTTTGTAAATCAAAGCTCCCATACCACAAATGTTACAACCTAAATTCGCTAGCCTCTGAGAAGACAGAAAACATGGATTGTAATGAGAAGATGACAAATCAGAGCGCAAATAGAAGAACATTTTATTGCTTTTACAACAATTACATCAGAGTACAAGAATATAACAAAGTATGAAAAAATAATATACAGCAGAAAAATATCAGAGATTAAAATACATTACATAGCAGTGGACAAATAACACATAACACAATTGAAAGAGATACACGCATACAAAGCTTTCTGAATATAGCTCCAACTATAAACCAAGATCCTGAAAAATAGAAATCTGCAAAAACAAAACTACTAGCTGCCCATGTGGAAAATAGGGGCACCCAGAGTTTAGGTTAAACAATAAACTCCAGGTTAGTCATGAGACTGGTGTGAGAACTAAAACAGTTATTAAAACTTTACTTTAAAAATAAAGTAAATCAAGGGACCACGCCGTATAACACGGAACGGGTTTTCTCCCAAGAATACCAGTGCATAAAACAAACAGCGTAATGCTTTTTTTGGAAAAATGAAGCTATTATAAGACTCAGGTCCAATCCGGAGGATAGAGTTTTACCTTATAATAGCCAAACCTGCTTGGTACATTTTAATACAAATCATGTCGATATTACTATTAGTGTATAGTGTCAAAATCACTTCAAATATAAATGTATCAATCATAGACGGCATAGTATCCCAAGCTACTATGTCGCCGTAATAGTTCTACAATTAAAACCAAAATGTCACATATCGGAAATTGGATTCCATCTATGAGTCGAGGCAAGGGATGGCTCCTCACGATTCGAGACACTCTAGCAAATGCCTCAGGATCACACCTACGGGCAACCTTTGGTTCCTGCAGGGCCGGTCCTCCCTTACTTTTGAGGATTGGTTATTCCTGAACACATGTTTCCCGGTCCTATCGGACCTATCCATCGTCCCCGTAGTGACCGATATAACTGAGGTGTTACGCAATCCATCATCCACATTGATAAATAAATGTTTGGGCTCCATACCATGACACCACCCATAGCTAGAAGGAAACGTCATGTCCTCCCTACATCCCTTATCCCGTTTTTGACTCATACCGGGTGTGAGGCTCGCGAATTAATCCTATACACAAAGCTATGCTATTTAAAGTCGTGCTTTGATCATCAACCACAAGACTCTGCTTTCCAACAAAAGCCTTGCTCACTTGCATCTCATCATGCCACATAGGCAATTCATGCCATGCGACTGATATCCATCAATATTTAACCTCTAAGCTCATACGTCTTAGAGAAGGGCGTTAAGCAAGAGAATAAATTCTCCGCCGCCAAACAAATATATTTTTAATAGAAATCAATCAACATAAAATAAAATCTAAAGTTAGACACACATCCATTTACTTGTTCGTTCTGGGTCTAAACGAAACCGGAGGCACCTTATTCCTCGTCTCATATGTCCAATACAAGAGAGAGGTCCTCGCATATCACGTCGATCTCCAAGTACGTCTGGACGATCACCACTTATTACCTTGTCCTGGGTGTATAGCTCAATCAAGACATCAGTAATCATCCAAACGATGTGAAGATCTCTGGTCATCAACCACTGTATTCATCGTCAAATCAGTTATTCGGAATGGGCATATACCCGGTCTTTCCGAATAACTCGTGTATCTCATAAACAAGTGCTACATAAACATAACATACACCTCACTCCATTCCAGAATATTCTTTTATTCAAATATTCTTTTCACAGTTTAAACCAAATTAAGGTTTTCCAAACTAGTCGGGATTAGCGAACCTTGTCAAAGTAATAATTTGTTTTATTTCCCAATCCTAACCTATTCGTCCCGTGGAGGAAAACTGGTAATACTCTGTATCTAACCCACGGTGTTATCGGTAAAATTAATTACCATTTCACGTTCAAATCTAATTAAAGATTTAACTATCTCCTAGAGTAAAACTGGTGGTACTCCATTCTCGATCATTTCCTAAATTTGACAATTTAAATTATCACATTAACATTTCAATCTAATTAAAGATTCATTATAACTCCACTTAGTTTTAATCTTCCAACAATCATTATTTAATGATTATTTATATTTTGGAAACCCAAGCATCTCGCATCGACAATCTACACCGTACCACTAATTTCTGCCAATATATAACCTCTAAGCTCATACGTCTCAGAGAAGGGTGTTAAGCAAGAGAATAAATTCTCCGCCACCAAGCAGATATATATTTAGCAGAGATCAACAATGCAGTTCGAAATACAATGTTAGACATGTAATCCGGTCTTTAACTGTGTTAAAGAACCAACGTCTTATTAAACACAGTTCACGATAAACCCAAAATCACATTCCATTAACCATGGAATCTTCACGGAAAACAGATCAATATATAATAGATATCAATTTCCGTATCTGACTAATAATATAAAGGGAATAACGACAAAGCCTTTTAAATTCCATACATATTAACAGTCTTCCTCCATAGAAGCTCACTTCGATTATTACCAAATCGAATTACACTCCATTCCAATTTATTTTTATTAAAATGGTAAACTTTACTTTGGAAATTTTCCATTAGATCTTACTAAAAGATTTATATATTCCAAATCACATTTCACTAGTAATCGAGTTAAAGAATGAATGTCTCTAAAAACACAGTTCATAATAGACCTAATTCACATTCCATTTTATTCCAAATACTAATATAACTGGAAACTCTAATCATCTTAATTAAAAGATATATTCTTTTAACACGGGGTTAAAGAACAGTGTTACTGAAGACACCATTCATGACAAACCCAAAATCCAATTCGATATTAAATATAAGGCTCTAAACAGAAATTATATCAGTTTATATTCAATATCAAATTCTGAAACCAACACATATCGTATGGGGAATTACGATATATATCTAACTTCCAAATTCCTCCACAATATCCATATAGTCACGGAATCCAATATCGAAATATTCTAGAGATTATTTCTATTTGAATCCATTCCAATTCATACATTGGAAAATTTTGGTTAGATTAAAACCATTCCCAAATCCAATTTATTTAGAAACATTGGATTATCTTTCTAGTTAATAACTAGTTCATTTTGATAACGATATATTTTTATCCTTACAAAATTGGAATTTTTCATCCAAATTCTTTCCAAATCATTTATTATGATTTTACACAAATTATTAATATTTTTAATAATTTTATCAAAGCCCATACCGTCGGTTTCCAATAACGGCCACCGAACCGCAACCATAGCGACCTTTTCCAAATTTGATTTGGACATAGTTCCAAATCCAACAGTTAGATTTCAAATCTCTTATATTCATTGGAAAGCTCTTTTCGATACGAACCCAACGATCTCGGTTTTAGGAGAATCTGATGGTCGGATCTCCTGTAATGTCAATTCGAGGTCAATAGTCGAAATTCACGAACGGTCGCAGTGCAGCGTGGTCTATTCAAGACATTAATATATATACTATATATATTTCATTCAAAACGTATTTTTATAGATTCTCTTTAAAAAACAATTCCCACTTTCATTTCAATTTTAAGTCAAAATTGAAAACTCTTTATCATTATAATATCTAAATGATAATATTTTCAAAATATTAGATTTTGAAATCATTTCCTTCTCGATATTCATTATAAAATCGATATAAATATTGTTCGCGTTAAAATTGCGCAAATCTAATCAACGCGGCTTCACACATTTCAATATTTTCGTGTTCATCCAAAATCGGACATCAAAATCACATTTTAATCCATTAATAAATATTATTTTAAAATATTCGTTATTTTAAAATATTTCTTTACTTCAAAATATTCCTTCCTTTTGAATTGGAATTAGACTCAATCAATTACCATATAATTTATTTATATGGATTTTATACCACACATGTACGCATCAATAATGATACATAATCAACCATCATCGAGAGTGCATTACACAACTGCATAAGCATTAAATATAATTAATTAACGCTTACAACAGTCTGTCAACCAATCGATTGACATATAACTAAACAATTGGGATTAGAGTACGCCAAATATCATCCCAACACCCATGTGGGGTTTCAACCAACAAATACAGAATATTATTCATGCAGTTGGGCGATGTGTAAAACTTATCATCCCAATCAATATCAGTTAAATGGGTTTACATAAACAAATCGTCCGATTTGTAAATGAATATTTATTTTCGTTTCAGGAGAATTTTATGTCATTCATATATATGTTAAAAAAAATATTTTTAACGATAAAATATTTATTTCAACACTTGACTATTTTATATAGTTCATTTATACAGTAAAAATGATATTTTTATTGTTCAAACATTTTATTCAACACATGAATATTTTGTACAATTCATATACACATTAACAAAATTATTTTTAATGAACAATATTTATTTCAGAAAATTTTGGCATTATAACGGCGCGATATTAGAACCGGAGTAATGTCTAGCATTACCCCTCTCCTGATACTGGCTCGCGCCATACATATCAATCACAATCAATTCAAATAATTTCACAATCTATTTTACAACCACAATCCAAATTTCCACAATACAATCCAAACAAACAACTATGGTTTGTATAATAAATAGTGTCGGGAGCTACTAAGCTCCGTATGCAACCTAAAATATTTTTAACTATAAAATAATTTTAGTGAGAAGGTGTTCTCACATTGGGATCCACTCCGCCGTTGTTTTCTGACGCTCTGATTTGCTGTTTTGGTTCCAGAATTTGCAAACGGGCATCAATCTTCAGACCGTTTTTTGTTCTAGCTTAAATGCGCCATTCCGGACAACTTTTGCCTAGTGGCCTTTCTTCCGAAAATGCTCTAATTCGGCAGAACTTGCGAGAAGACAGTATCTGGATAGTAGACTTTGGACGCATTTTACGGGCGACTCCGCAATCCAAAATATAGCTTCCATATATTCAAATCGAAGAGAAAATCGTGCTCTTTGATTTTGGTACCATGGAGTTTTGGCCATAGAGGCTCGAATTGGAAGATATTGGTTGTGGAAGCTCAGGGTATTATTTGCGAACATTGAAAAATATAAAAATCGGATTTTTAGTCGGAGGATGGTCCATGGTCGGTCGTTGGTGGTGAGGGAGGTGGCGTTGGGGCTGCAGGCAGCGGGGAGGTGGCGGTCAGGCGGTGGCGGGGCAGTGGTGGTCGGCGGCTAGGTTTTGGGGGTTGTTTTGGGTGTGGGGTTCGAATTTGTGGAGGAGGAAGGAAGAGGGGGTGATCGGAGGCGGGGCGGCGCTGACAACTAGGGGGGCGCGGTGGTGGTGCGGCTGAAGAGGCGACGGGTTTCAACAATTTTTTTTCTTTTTTGTTTTGAAGTGAACAACGGGGGAGGGGGAGGGAGAGAATAAAGGGGGTTGACCAAATTTTACAAATCTATATATAATTAATTAAATTACATTTCAAAAAGTTAATTTTTTCATTCGAACTCCAAATCGAACCCGACGACTGTCGTCTCTAGCTAATTACCCCTATTCCGAACACAATGGGATATGTCATGTATGCCAATTCGACCGTTTCGCTCATTTTTTCATTAAATTAAAATATAAATTAATATAACGTTCAAAATTGATTTCAACGTACATTTTAATTTACCGGGCCGCATACTGACTTCAAAAATCCCAGAAAAATAAATCTAGCTGTGTTTTGACGATACGGTCCTAAAAATATTAATTTCATCGAATTTGGAGACAGTTTGAAAAATGTCATTTTCCAGTCGATTAAATTCAAACTGAAATTACCAAATGCGTTTAAATTCACTATGCTTACATATTAATTCCAAAAATTATGGAATTTAGCAATAATTTGACACTATAGATCCAACAAAATTGGTTTCGTCGAAAACAGAGGTCGTTTGCAAAATGGCTATTTTCAAGGGCTTTATATAATATAAAATATATATAAATTCCATAGCGAATATTCTGAATTTTAATCTGGCCATAACTTTCAATCTATATTATGAAATCTCAATTTCTTACATTCGTTAGAAAGATATAATTAAACAGATTCAAATATTTCTGGTTTTACTGAAATCCGACTTATTTTGAATCCTGTACATTCATTTGAAATCGAATTTTTCAAACTACCATGCCATTTAAGGCTTGTTTTATGATTAAAATAAATTTATACGTTCTAACTTCGATTTAAATAAATTTTTAGTTGTTATTATTTAAAATAAATCATTTTAAATATTCAAAATCCGTTAAAATAGATAAAATAAAAAATTTAAATTGGTTTAGGAGTTCCGGGCTGTTACAATATCATTCTAATCCAATTCAATTTGCTTTTCCAAATTCCTATTTAATTTGTTATTAATTCAACAATCTATCTCCTGGAAGTTTTTAAATAGCTTAGCTTTTTCTAAAATCAATTATTCCTTTTCGTGATTCAAAACAACTTCCTTTTCCCAAAATAATTCAAAACAATATCTTTAGTAGTAATCCGTCACTTAGAACTCGAAAATGGACACTGATGATGTGGCCAGCATCATCAGAATTATTTTCCAGTTATAAAAGTGAGTTCAATACTATATCCTTTCAGAACTCAATTTTAAAAACTTACATTTTGAAATTTATTTCAAAATATCCATCTCAATGTTTGTAAAACACTTTAAAATCTCCTAGGATTTTAAAATTTTCATATATTTAATCCAATCCATTTACAAACCCTTATTCAATTTTCTGGAGTTTTAATTCCAATCCTAGTTTAAATTCAGTTCATCTTGATTTATATATCTTACCTTAATACGAATTATGATTGGTTACTTATAACCAATTTAATTATAACCTTACTCGATTATAATAACAACCAATATATCCAATATATTATAATAATTCCAAGATATACATTTCTTTTATATTAAAACATATTTTGGGTAAAATTATTTCATTTACCCTTTTCAAAACATACTGTGTCGGTTCATCGTATTCGAGTGTTTCAAAACATACTGTGTCGGTTCATAAACAGCTCAACCAATAAATATCCACAATATAAAACAATTTTTATAAAATCTAAAAATACACGCTCTCGTATATATATACTCAAACTCAATCTAGGGTATTACTAATCTCATCTCTACTGAGTCATGCCACAGAGCCAAGGTAATCACTAAACCTTCAGCTCTGATACCACTGTAACGAACCGAATTTTCGACCTAGAAAATCAACATAAAAACCATGTCAATTATTCATGCATCGAACATTCCATTTCATTAATAGAAAGAAGTTATAGGGTGAGAATAGATAAGATAGAAAATTAGAATAGAAGAAGGAGAAGAGCATAACAACAGAATCAGAGTAACACGAATCTCACAGCGGAATGAATAAATATATTATATAACTTAACTTTGAAATAAAAAACAATATATGTATACAATACCATTATCGGAGTGCAACACTTACAACATAGCTGAAATAAACTATAGCTATATAATCCTGAAGCCTCCTACTCAAGCTCTCCAAGTATATCTATAAAATCTCGACTACTTAACTGCCTGTACAAAATTAGGCACCCAAGAGTTTAGGGAAAACAAAACAAAATAAACTTTGGGTCAGTCATGTGACTAGTGTGAGTAAACTCCTACCATTTGTTTAAGATTTAAAATCCTTTTAAAAGAAAGAATTATCAAAAGACCAATCCACACAAAAACATGGATGGTTTTTACCTTACGATAACCCAAAACATTTGTTTTTAAAATCCATACTCTTCTGATATTATAATAATGTCTAAATCAAATAAATAGCAATCTAGTGGAACGCATTCATCTCACGTTCCGCATATATATATATATATATATATATACAATCAAAAACCGCGGGCGCTTATTTGGGAAATGGGTTCCGCTGGCAAGTTATGGGACCACCTTCCGATAGTGCATCTTTAGAGAGGAACACATCGGGTTTAACAAGAGCATCTTGTAACCCAAGCTAAACATGACCGGTCACTTATTTTTCTTGAGTGAACCGAATGTATTATTCCCAACAGCTGAGATTAGCAACCATTTCCCGAAAGGGACAAAATCGAAATAGTTTAAAGAAGTAAATGGAATTTCTCTAGATCAAGTGACAATACACCCTAATTGGAAGTTACCCACTTAGCCATGTGACCTACCCGATTTTTACCATTTCCTGGTTGTGAGGCTTGAGGCCACGCTTATCTTTGATAGATCATACCTTTATTTACTTTGAATGTCACATCATCATATCCGCCAAATCACAAATTGATTTCTCCAAAGATACCACGGGTATACAGCTAAGAGAAACGAATTCATCTGCCACCAAACGTAAATACGTCTGAAGAGATCAACCTACGCGATCTATTAAATATACTCTGTCAGACATTCTTCCATACATGTTGTCCTGGAACTGGACAAACCGAAGGCACTATTCTGTAAACCCATCTTAGGCAATTCTACCTAGGATTTTCCAGAACCGCCCTTGCATAAACTTCGTCTTCAATTATCTTCATCATAGTTGATTCGCAACGTTAATGCCCATACATAGTGGTTTTCAGATAATAAACCTGATCCCGGACTCCCCGTATTAATGACGAAAAAATGGTCAAAGCTTTGACAGTTGTTTATTCAATTATAAAAGGAAAACATCCATACACATAATGATCATATTTCCAAATGGAAATTTTATCGATCAACCATTGATCAATATTTTTCCCTTTAAATTAATTTATCATTTAATTTACTCATTTCCCTGTTTCCATATATTCGTGAATTCTTATATTTTTAAATTTAGAAAGTATATGTTATTAACATTGGAAAACATTTCCATTCCCTTTCCATGCATCACTATCCTCCCACATCTCAGTTTCTAACTGTAAACTAGTAAGAGAACAATTACCTGAATGTCAACCCCCAAGGCCGTAACCAACATCAGATCGATACACAGAAAGCTATTCAACATAATTAATCTCCAGTCAGTTTCTAATTTCCTTAACTCCATTCAAAACTTCTTATCAAATTATTGCTTACGCTCCTCTCGGATAATCAGTTTACGAATCCAATTCTTTCATGAAAAACATTGGTTGTAATGATAACGTTATAATCCCTACATTCAAAATATCTAACTTCAAAATATAAATTTTATTCATTAATTTGAATAAATACTAATTAGTTAATTTATTTAATGAATAAGTCTTGATTTAAAAACCGGAAAGTAAATAGTACTTTCCTACATTTGATATAGTCGAATCTCAATGTATAATTCTCTCTCGAATAATCTCTGTTCGATAACTCTCTTTTGGATAAACTATATTCAATAACTCCTTTCCGAATAAGCTATATTTGATGATATCTCTTTCGAATAAACTATATTTGATAATCTCTCTTTCGAATAAACTATATTCGATAACTCCCTGTTGAATAAACTATATTCGATAATCTCTCTTTTGAATAAACTATATTCGATTTACGCTACGAACTCCAGCATATTTTACCCTTTCAGGTTAATTCAATTTCTAAATTCATTTTTAAATTTAGTACTTCTCAGCATTTGCTAATTTCCTTTTATAACTGTTTTAATTCTGTAAAACATTATATCTTTTAAACCGGTTTTAACTTTAAAATGTGAATATTATTCCTTTACAGAAAACTGGACTCGTTTTATCAAACCAAAACTTGATTTCATAATTTAAATACTAACGTAGGTTTAAACTCCAATTATCAAGTCATCTTCTAACTTCTTATTCACATTCCATTTTATTTATCAAATCTCGTTTACATGCCAACTTCATAGTTGATTTTATTTAATAAGTCTATAATTCTCTATCGCGTTTATATTCGACTATAAAATATCGGTTTCAAGCCGAATATTAATTATCTTGTCAAATCCCGATTTATTCAATATATAATTTCTTAAAATTAATTATTTATAACATTTGACCTAGTCGAATTCTAATTACAAATATTTATGGATTTTATTTTAATCCTATTCAAATTTCGAACATCGAAATAAATTCCATCGTTTCCTTTTTAAACAATTCCCAATTTCCTGTTTTATATTCACTACTGAATTTACAATCCAAATTATCCACTGATAATTTAATTTTATTTCATTTATAAACATTGTTTATAAATCACATTACTTGTTTTTATTATTAAATAAGATATTTATTTCTAGCCGTTGGAAATTCCATTTCTATTTTTAAAATAGATTTTCCCTTTTGAAATTCATATTCCATCATTTATAATTCCCTTTATAAATGTTAAGTTTACATTCCATTTTCAAATATCAGTGTTAAAACCGAATTTTACTTCTCTATATAAATTCAGACTTATATATATTCACATTATCCAATAATAAATATTTTACTTAATTTATAAAACAATATTTATTAATTAATCTTCCCAATTTATCTATTAAATTAGATTTCTATTTAATTCTACTTTATACCTATCTTCTCGTAGTTCTTTTATATCTCGTCAATTTCATTTATAATTCTATTTATTTCCCAAATATTATATTTATTCCATATAATCATTTATTTATTTCTTATTACTTTCATTAAGTATTTCCACAAAATGGGCTTTTAATCTTCAATATAATTGTTAATAATTTTAGACAGGAGTTTCTTATTTAATTTCTAAACATTTTCTTTTATAAAATCCCTTGATTTTATACAATTCTTAAATCTAATATCCACTTTAAAAATTCCTTTCTATATAAAATCCTTTGATTTTATATAAATGATTTATTTTCAATATAAAGTTTGAAAATTCCCTTTTTACATTCCAGTATTTCTTATGGTATTTAAAATACCAAATAACAAGACCAGTGTCATCATAATCAATCAAAGATTATATATCACAATATATGAAAAAAATGGTATTATAAATATTGAGCGATCCTGTTGGATCCCTCCAAATTGTTTTCCTACATCCACAGATGTTAAACAATATAAATAACATTAATTTCATTTCAATATGAAATATTCCGATAAACAGAATCAATATTTAATTAACGCTATATATATAAGGATAAATTGATAGGAATAATCTGAAGGTTGACGTGTCTTCCCATATTAATCCGAAGTTTGGATTATTTTTAATTAATCCCAAGTTTGGGGGGTCCCTTCCCATATTGATCCCGATGACTTATTAACTTGTTGTAGCCGGTTATCAAACTTAAATTCGTCTTCCCCAAACTAGTTTCCCACTACAGAAAAATCGTTTGGGGAAGACAAATTTAAGTTTGATAACTGGCTACAACAAGTTAATAAGTCATCGGGATCAATATGGGAAGGGACCCCCAAAACTTGGGATTATTTAAAAATAATCCAAACTTCGGATTAATATAGGAAGACACGTCAAACTTCGGATTATTCCTGTCAATTAATCCTATATATAACTAGATCTATAATTTTAACCAAATTAATTGGCAGTTCGTCCAAACAATTAGCACACAACAATCAACCATCATTTATCAATTCTAAAAATACATTATAAAAATATAAATTGATTAGAGTTAGTGAGATTTACTCACATTGGTTGGTTATCGTTAAATAACGATAAGCGATCATCGATTCATATCAACCAATTTATTTCGGTATAAACTATAACGAGCTCCAATTCACTCCCAATCAGTTCTATTGCGTAGCCTTCGTCAATACGATCCCAACGGATCCTGTTTTGTTGAATTTTTACAACATATGAAATAGTTATTTAATTTAAAAGTTTTAATATTATATTTTAAATAAAATACTTTGTTTAATTTTCCACTTGGACTTAACCTTGTCTAACTGGCCCATTATCAGAACCCACCCACCTCAAAAGCTTCTTCCCTAATCAGCAAGGACCGCTGCTCCATTTAACCATCATTTATAAATTATAAACGAATTCTATAACAACTATTTGGAAATTTGATTTGGACATAACTCAAAACCTACACGACGAAATCCTGATTTTTCTCTTCCATTAGAAAAATATCGTTCAACAGATACGAATGTTTCTTGTTTCAAAGAAATCCGACTTAAAACGAATTCTGTATATTCAGTTGAAGTTCAAAACTCCATATTATGAACTACCGCGCCATTACGAGCTTGATTTAAATTATATTACAATTATACGTTCAGTCTTTGTTTAAATAATAAATTCGTTACTATAATTCAAATCTAAACTAAATTAAATCTTATAATATATCCAACTCACATAATATTGTGAATTCTACTATTTTCGACTATTTCGGAATTAAATATATTATTCTATTATTTGTATTAATTAAATATTCAATATTATTTAATTAAATAACCATTTAAATCTCTAAAACACTATTTAAATATTTAAATAAATTAATTATTATACTGTAAAAATACGGGACGTTACACCTTGGGTCTTGAGTGGCTTGGGTCGAGGAGTCCACCTGGGAGTAGGTCTTTCAGTTTAGGGGTCTTAAATGGCATGTGTGCGGAGGGCCTACCCAAACCTGGAAACTTAAAATGTCAGATATGGCTACCGATTCTATGGAAAGTAGTAAGCGGCTAATGAGATTATCCAATATGGTCACCTATATGGTATAGCGAGCGATAAAGTACCATCTCTCACCTTACACGGGGTATGGGTTAATGCATGAATGACGGAAGACTTAACTAGTAGGGATTATAGCTAGTGCCCTCTAGTTTATGTTAGCGTTGAATAAATCATAGAGGAATAGTAAGTGACTAACAGGTCTGCCTAGAGTCTTAAGTGATCAGGGAGAATCCACCTTATTATAATTAATAGTGAGGCGTTAAATAATAAAGGATGAGCGAATGAATGTATATATATAGAAACTCTGTAATTAGGGGTCTACCCTCGATTAAATAGCCAGCTATGTTCTGGTATAAAGGCTTCAAAAATATGTGCATAAATGTTATATCTCGATATTATACACTGTGAATACTACTTTGGGAAGAGTAGTAGAGTTGTGCGTAAACAATTACAAGGTTATGTTAGAATCACTAATCTTGGTAGGCACACATCTTGGGTTGAACCAAACGGGATATATCTGTGCATTATAATTTGTGTAGTGCATTTCCTGTTCACCAGAATCTTATTGTTTTGACCCCCTTCTCATGACAACCACCCAGGTTTTCTAGAGAAGGTTGGGTTCTCACAGGTGTTTAAGTTTGGCTTTCGGTTCTTCTTCCCTCTCATGCTTGGTATTGCCAAAGTGACTTACATTAAAAAGGTAGTTAATCAAGTTAATACTAGTTTATACTATTCTATTTCCGCTGTGAGTTATATTTTTGTACTCTGGTTATGCTCATGCTTATTTATTTGCAGGTACCAAATTTACACGCTCCATATTTGGATGCGTTCGAGTTTCGATTTTTGTTGAAATTTGACCACGGAAAAGTGTGGGGTTAGTTCATGCTCTGGTACCAAATGTAACACCCCACACCTTTCTGTGTCCAATTTTTGACAAAAATCGAAACTCGAACACATCCAAGCATGGAGCGGGTAAATCTGGTACTTGTAAATAAATGAGCATGAGCATAATCAGAGTACGATAAGATAACTCACAACGGAAACAAAATAGAATAGACTAGTATTAACTCAAGAAACTACCTTTTAAAAGTAAGTCACTTTGCCAATACTGAGCATGAGAGAGAATGAGAACCGAAAGCCAAACTTAAACATCTGCTAGATCCTGACCATCTCTAGAAAACTTGGGTGAGTGTAATGAGAAGGGGGGTTAGAACAACAAGATTCTGGTGAACAGGAAATGTACAGGACAAATTATAATACACAGATGTATCCTTCTTGGTTCAACCAAGATGTATGCCTACTAAGGTTAGTGATTCTAGCCTAACCTTGTAATTATTTATGCACGATTCTACTATTTTTACCGATATAGTGTTACCAAAGTATGACACAGAGATATAACGTTTACGCACATATTTGTGAGACTTTATATCTAAACATGGTTGGTTATTTAATCAAGGGAAGACCCCTAATTACGGATTTTATATATATATATATATTAGTTCGCTCATCCTTTGTTATCTAACCCCTCACTATTAATAATAGATAGGGTGGATTCTCCCTGATCACTTAAGACCCTAGACGGACCTATTGGTCACTTAATATTCCTCGATGATTTATTCAACGTTAACAGAAACTAGAAGGCACTATCTACGGGCCCTACTAGTTAAGGCTTACGTCATTCACGCATTAACCATAACCCGTGTAAGGTGAGAGATGGTACTTTTCCGCTCGCTATACCATCTTGCTGGCCTTATAAGATATTCTCCATAGTTGCTTACTACTTCCCGTAGTATAGGTAGCCATATCAGACGTTTTTAGTTTCCAGGTTTGGTTAAGCCCCACACACACGCGGCATTTAAGACCACTAAACTGAAAGATCTACTCCCAAGTGGACTCCTCAACCCTAGCCACTTAAGACCTAAGGAAGCGGACTATATGGGGAGATTATTAAGTTTTTACCCCATTAGCCTTTAATACCTTTCTTTATTGGGATAAACTAGGATACATTATTAAGTCCTTCCCGTGTAGTTTCTCTTCATGGAAATACTATATGCACACGATTTATCGTCACGGGTTCCTACTAAGTCCAATCCTAATTTTAAATTATAAGTTCTATATTAACTAGTATAAATAAGGAAATTATATCTTCCTTATCCTAGGATATATATATATATGTATATGTATATGTATATGTATTCTCTAATTGGACTTAGTATTTAAAACAGCAGTCAATACCCATTAAACCCCTTTTTTATTCCATTTACTTCTGTTCATAGATTAATTGTCATTTATAACCATAACGGTCATATTTTCTTAAGGCAATCATAAAATTCCTAATTTCCTTTTTATTACCATTAATTATAATTAATGCCATTTATGAGCCTAACGACCATAATTTTCCTAAGGCATTAATTCACAATGGTTATCCATATCTTATCAGTCCTGAATGTATCTCTTTGTTTTACTCCAACATACATTACTAATCTTATTTATTTATTTATTTATTTATTGCATGTTACATGTATATACATATATTTGTGCAGCTGACCTCCTACATTAAGTTGACCAGGATGTTGGATTTGTCGGTCGGTTCTAAGAAAACTTCTACCATAAGGTGAACTTAACTTCGTGTCTTAGTATAGTTATATTTACGCACTAGACCCCTCACATTAAGCTGGTCACCTATGGATGATGGATTTGTCGGTCAGTTCCGGGCAGACTTCTACCACGAGTTGAACCTAACCTCGTGTCTAAATGCATTTTAAATTAAATTCCCTAATTGGGGTTTACAACAATAATCCTAATATATCTTAGGAATTGTAACCATTTTACTTAAATTCCCTATTAAGTTTACTTACCCGAAATCATCATTTCTTACAATGGTTATTGATCTATTTGTGGTCCTGTTTATAGCAACCAAACATATTAATTACTACAATGGTCACCACAAATATATTAATTTAATATGGACTACACTTACATGTGTGATTCCAAAAATGAATATCATTCAAGCATTCAATATAATGTATATTTTGTCATTTTACGTAGATTCGGACGGATGATATATATATATATATATATATTTGCACGATCAACGTAGTAATCTTTCTTTATTATTGTTATTATTTATTGTTAGATTTAAAAATTTGGTTTCATTAATAACCATACATTGCTTTCTGCATTCAATCTTGCCTAAAGGTTTCAAATCTTACAAAAAGACCATTGGTTATTATTATTGTAAATTATGCATGATAAATGAAATAGACATATTTCAAAATTGCAAGAAATATTTATATGTTAGGTATATTTTGGAATAGTTGATGCAAACTATGCACAAATATGTACATTTATATTTATACGTACATTTGCACAACTTTTTCCTTTTTCAATCTTTTTTTCATATTCCTTGTGAATTCAAAATAATGTCTTTTTGTTCAAAAAGAGGAAAATGACATATTTACAACAATTAAACCAAAACCTCAACAACATCGAACAAAAATAGGCATGTGACTTTTTTTAATTATAATAACATAATTCAACATTGCATCTTTTTAATCAAAATCACATAATTTATCTTTTTAACACTGAAACTAGAGATTTGGAAGAAAACTACATCTAAACAATGTTATTAGGACTGATTTCCAAATCTTCGGTGTTTTACAACAACCACAATATAATTTCCAACATAATTGTAGGCAATATGTATAAACACTTTAAGTAAACCTACAATTTATATTATTCCCAACCACAATTTAGAATTTTCAAGTTTTGACGATATTTATTAATAGATCTGATAGGTGCCAATTCAAATTCAATAATATTATGAACAGATCTAATGATAATAGGCATATATTTTGAGATCTAATTCAAATGAGATAAATGGGCTATTATAACTTTATACGTAAATTTCTCACTAACCTAAAAGCATCCAAATATGAAAAACCTTTTAGGCCTACAATTCCAAATTCTTATAAATCTATAATTGACCTGAAAAGGGGATACTTTCAGATCTGTAGATATGAAAGAAAGTAGGAAAAGAGGGGAGGATATGATATAGAATAGCTTAGCCATCATTTCATGTTGTTTTTCATTTAGATATGATAATCCTTTCAATGTAACACCCCCACACTTTCTGTGCCCAAATTTCGACAAAAATCGAAACTCGAACACATCCAAGCATGGAGCGTGTAAATCTGGTACCTGCAAATAAATGAGTATTACTACCAAAATTCAATTCATGAAAAGGCTATCGGTGAAGGGGTATCGTACTATCACTTGCATAAGCAAACAATTCGAAATCATAAACAACCGACATCATCTGCAAAGGAGGAAGCTTAAATCCAACAGAAAGAAAAAATATCGAAAGGATACCTCCGGCACGGAAGATAACTAGGTTAAGCTCATTTCCAGAGACAAATCACTTAAAACCGAAAGAAAATGAGGAGGAACAAAGGCCTATAACCTGATACCAAAGAAGGCGAAGGGCTATTGACATTAACTCGCATAATGCCGATACAGAAAAAGATTAAAGAAAATAAAACTTACCGGGAGCTAACTACCGAGACTCAAGCTTAATCATTGAAAGGCAACTTCAGTAATCAATAAACAAGAACTAAAACCCACTTCAGGATGCCAAAAGGCAAGTTAAAGCTTCTAAAGAGACAAACAATCAACACTAATCCGCTCAGTGCCGATACCGAAAGGTGTAGCGGTTCTCGAAACTACACACTTAAAGCACTAAGGCAAGCCTCGTGAAGAATTAATAGCAAGATCAAAAGATCATAACCGAAAACCAAACCTATCCATACCAACAGGGTTGGTATCGATATAAAGAAGGGAGAGATAACGTTAAAGAGAAGTTCCAAAGACCGAGACCTTCCTTCTAAGAGCCAAGACCATCCTTCTGAGAGCCGAGACCGGCACCCTAAAAGCAATACTACATCTGTCAACAAGGTCAAAAGAGAGGTCAAGAGCATAACAAAAGAAACCAAAAGGGAAAAGTAGCCGACACGTAGCTGTTGCATTCGAAAGAGATCTCTGTGGACCCAATGTCAAAAGGGGCCCAATTTGTCTATAAATAAGACCCTAGGGTCTCATTTTCAAGGCCAAATTATCATTTACCAATCTTGTCTCTTTTCTCCGAGAATAAACCCTAATTTCTAAATCAATTTGGGGATTTCTCTTTTAAACTCCCATGTAATTCAAATCAATGAGCAATAAAGACTGGATCAACACTTAGCATATTTCCTATGTATTTTCCTAGCTATTTCCTTTACGAAGTACCTTATGTTTTCTACATGAAGAAGGTTCCTCATGCAAGTTTAAATCCTTCCTCAAGATCTTTGCAAAACCTCTTCCTACAAGCCATTTAGCTTTCTACGTCATGTTGTACTTAGGGAACCTTATTCCGAGATAAATGTCAGTTCTTAAGTCGCGAAAGCGTGATGCTCACCCCTTGGAGGGAAGAGTAACTAATCTTTCGGGCTGTAGACCTTGATATCCAGGAAACGGTGAACTAACTCAAGGTTATGGAAACTAAATAACATCATTTTTCGCTTAGGTCCACTTTCATAGACCTTTCTCCGGTATTGATGAAAAATATCGTTGACATTTTAGCACTAAAAGGAGGGCTTGAACCTCAAACCTTATGGTTAACCTTACCTCATATCTAACTGTGTTGTTTTGTCCCAGATTGGGCTAAGATTTGAAGAAGCAGAAACCATTAATAGAAGTTCTCTACAAGTAACCAATGAGTTTCCCGTGGTTGCATCAAGTATTAATGAGCCATGGACTATCGAAAGGTTTAAGTTGGAAACCTTACATATCTAAGACAAGGGGAAAAAATGTAGAGCCTTATGATCCTGATCATTGGAGCATTAGTCCTTTCCATTTAGGACCAACTCCAATCTTTGCCCTAAGCGATTCTATGAAAAAGGGGTGTAACTCATTTCTTCGCATCAAGGAAGCCATCCATGCACATGCTAAGGGAACAATATTTGGGCAAAGGATTGGGAAAGGTTTCGATTACCTTGCTACAAAAGGGTTTAAGAAGGTTACACCTTCGTCTCAGGACATAGATAAAAGAAAGTTCGGGGACAAGAAAAGACAATGGAATCAATTAGTAAAAAATCTAAGTTCCAACAACAAAAGAAAGCCTTCGAGTCAAGATTACCAAAAGGATGTGAGCTTACTACATCAATTGAGGGTATCTACTTCCTGACTAAGCATGAGTTAAACTTCTGGCCATCATTAAAGAAGAAAGACAAGAACGAAGCCAACTCAGGGGGACCATATTGCTACTAACATATGATGAATGGGCATGAAACAAGTCATTGCAGAGTACTAGAAGGGACGATCATCAATTTCTTAAGCCAAGGAAAACTATCTAGATATGTAAAGAAAACAGTCAACTACAGCAATAGATCCTTCGAGGAAAGGGGTTATCTACATAAGTAAGGATACGGAAACCCTATCGAAACTCGAAATAACCCAAGGAGGGACAAATCACAAATGGATAAAAACCCTTGTCACCGCCAAGTTGGTCAGGGCAAGGCACCTCCCGGAGGCGGGTGATGTGTAAGCCTTTCTTTGTGCCCAAGTTAGAAAGGGCCAGGTTAAAGCATCAAAAGCGTAATCCTCTGATCCACGCCAGAAATGGTCTGGACGGAGCATCTAATTAGTACGCCCTATCTCTGAACGTAGAAGAGTACGCCCTGCCTTTTCTATGAACTAAGCACGTCCCACCTCTGCTCGCAGAAGAGCACATCCTACCTCTGCTTAAGTTCCATGTTACCCCCATAAGGGAAAGTAAACGCTTTTCATCACCTACGATGGTCAAAATAAGGCACCCTTTGGAGGGAGTGGAGTGTAAGCCACTATCACCGCCTACAACGGCCAGGGTAGAGCATCAAAAGAGTAAGCCTTAATTCTGCGTCTACGATGGCCCGGTTTAAGCATCTAAGCCCTTATCATCGCCTACGATGGCTGGCGTAAGGCGCCTTCTAGAGGGAGGTCGGGTAAATCCTTAGGCCCTACTTGTGGATAAGCTAGCAAAGCGCACCAGACGCACAGGCCCACGGAGTGGCCAACAAAGCACGTGCATCCTCTACTTTGTCGATTGAAAGCTCGAGAAGTGGCTGTACAAGCACATACATCCTCTGCTTCTTTGATTAAACCCAAAGCAGGTAACAAAACTAATTACTAGAAGTGCATTTCTGGTCTTCTATTAAATACCCGAATCTGGGTTGGTTTGGGAATTCTACTAATTACAGAAGTGGGTTTCTGGTCTCTCTATTTAATAACTCGTATCTGGGTTGGTTCTGGACTTCTATTATTATGGGGGGAGATATCCTGGACCTTTTTTCAAATACCCTTATCCCAGATATGGATCAAAGATCCAACTATTTCCAGAAGGAATGATTTAGTCATCTCTTATTAATACCCTAATCTGGGTTATGAAGACTTCAATCCTCACTCCTGGAAAAGGACTTTCAAAACAAGACTCGAAGGGAAATCAAAAGTCTACCATTTAAAAAAAAGAGCCTTTAAACAGAGATGGTAGTTCTCCATCTTACTCAGGGAGATTTCTTAAACCTATTATGTACAAATCACTGTTGTTTCTATTCAATACAAGCAAAATCACATGTCAAGTGATACACATAAAATTTACACATTTATTTACAAAGATTGCATCATTGACTCTCCATACATGAATACGCATTCATTACAATTTACAAACACAACCAAGTATCTTGCTCCCCTTCGTCCTCAGGTAAAGGGGGATTGATAGCGTGATGAATCACGATGCTTAAGAGATCGTTAAGTTTACACACCTTTCTACAAATCTCACTAAGGTTGTCAAAGGGTCTAATCTGAAGTTTTAAAGTTCTATCATAAGCTCTACACATATCCCTTAGAGACTTATTGTCTTTCTCTAACTCAAAGGCATTTATATGTAAATAATGATTTTCCTCTTGCAAATATCTGGTTTGATCAACGTACCGGTTAATACGACTGGATGTATCCTCAATTAATTTGGTGTCATAAATGCTTTTCATCTCAATTATCACTCTTTTACGCCACTAAGAAATGACTAATTATTCTATCCCTTAGGGGGGTCTTCAAGTAAAATTATTTTGGAGAGGTTGAAGCCTTGTACCCAGTTGTAGTACCGAAAGGCTGAGACACTGTTATAATAGGAATGTTTTGGAAAGAATCTCCAGGTTAATTACGCGCTGGTGTAAGCCTCTTAATTCATCTTCAAAATCAATAGATGGTTTGGCCTTTATATATTTCCTCAATCCAAGAATAATTGTCCTTTCCCTCCATTTTGCTTTTTAAGGCATCCATTCTCTCATTCAAGTGCTTGATAGTTAAGTCTTGGAATAAGATCGTTCTCTCCCAGGATATGGAAGGTCCCTTGTTTGAAACATTACTTTTCCCAACATCCCTTTGTATTCCATCCTTGATCAGGAAGGGTTCATGTTGATCTACCTACTCACAAAATAAAAAGCAATTACACATAGGCCATCTTTCCTATAAAAATGTTACTATGTTTTCTAAAAGAAAAACTTCGCATAAGCTTTTTTCAAAACCAGCTTTCAATTATGTTAACAATAATATAAGAGGAACTACAATGACTTTAAGACTGTTTATCAGAATATAGTACGTTTATTGCTTATATATCACTCTAGAATGTTCGGCCCTAAGACTTCTTAAAGTCATCTCCTGGTCTCCACCCAAGAAGTAAAAGGGGGAGTTGAGGTTTTTTTTGTGTAAATACACCTGAGCTCTCCAAGAAAGAGTTTCCTTTTAAAATCATGTGGTAATGTCGTTGAGAATTCTCTTTTCAATCTAAGTATCGAACATAACACATCTTTATGATAGACAATGTTCTGTCATAATGTGAATAGAAAAATCAGCAACCATAAATAACAAGTAAAATTACCAACATATTTCCACATTCATAACATCAAATTTATAAACACTCCTCTTGTTTATACAAGACCGACCTCTTAAATAGTTCAATGATAAACCTATTCTTATTATACTTAAGCTTTTCTGGGGGAAGGTCTCTCGAAATTCAGTGAACCCTTTCAAGGTTCCAACAATCCCTGGGATGTGTGTCAGTTCCAAACTCATCTAGATAATGCCTGTGGAGGTGACGTATTAAACCCCCATTATGATCCCTTAGAAAAGAAAAGTCTACTGTTGTGTACTGTTTATAAATTTCATACAGGAAGTTAACTAAAATATCTCTGTCCTCGATCAACATCCAAAACAAGGTCATCTACTCCTTACTTTTTATCCCGAATGGCTTCCCTATGCCTGTATGCTTTCTTCAGTCTAGGTGTAGCTTCGTGCTCCTTGTAAAACATAAGTTTAGATCTGCTCTTCTCTAAATCATGATATTTTCGAGATAAGGCATTATAGTCTTTTAACAACCTTTCTTACTCTATATGGGATTGAGATATTTCCCTCCTTTTTTATCTAATTCTGCTCTAAGTCGTGAGAAAATGTTTCTTTTGGTCTATGCAATGTAATGACAGGAAACTAGTTACCACCATATATTCAAGAAAGGGAAAAGAATTTCAAAAGTAAAAGCTATACCTGGGAAAGAGGAACCTCGGGTGGGGTAGGCACCTTCCTTAGCTGAAGGGGCATCAGAGTCTCGAGCACAAACAACATCAGGAATGGTTCTTGCAAAATCATTGTGAAACCCCAGCAGCTGTAGAAGGAACACTCCCGTCCTTACCATGCCCATCCCCGCAGTCATCGCCATTAGGACCATTACTATCATCACCTCTATCTTTATCAACAAAAGATGAATCTTCCTCTTCATCACTTAAGTTGTCAGAGAGGTCCTCAATATATAGAAAATCCTCATCCTTAAGCTTGCTCCCCATTGGAATCTCAACTCTTTGTTTAGACAAATTAATTTTTCCCATGACCTTATCCCTGATTGAAGTAGGAATAGAGGTAAATTGCATCTCAGGAAGTTTTTAAAAGTTATTAGAAAAAGCATGAAATAAAGCATCCACTAATATTCGGATTTAATCCAGGGGAGACAATCTTCCAAGAACTCAGATATTTTATTCTTGGCCTCATAAATTATCCACGCCACACAAGAAAGCTTGTCATCCCTCTTCTTGAGCTCATCCGCGCGAGTAACCACCATTTCCGCCAACTGGTGCTCGAGAGATGAGATTTGGTCAGGTAAGAGGTTCTCTGCATGTCTCTCTTTTTCAAGATCTGCTTCAGCCCTTTCGAGAGAAGTCTTCAACCTTTCGCACTCATCCCTTAAAGCGGTGTTCTCTTTCCGAAGGCCAGTAACCTCGGGGAGAAAGAAGAGGTTGTCGCTCTGGATAAAAGCCACCTTTTAGTTACCTAAGGAGGAAATATAATCGAATCAGCCAATATACAAAACAAAAAATAAAAGAAGATTTAGGAAAGGAAAACTTATACCGAGAGCTGTTGCTCGATGAAATGTTGATAAAAACCTTCCTAATCTGAAGGGGTGGAAGGAAATGAAATGTTGGTCACCACAGGAGATGAAAGGGCGAGCTTCACAAGTATATCAAAATCCAAAGGCAGCAAGAGAAACCATAGGGGTTGAGGAGTCGAAAGCTAGGTCGTACCATACTTATCCTTTTTTGAGATACTTGGAGGGGTTGGTGTCATGTCACGATCCTCAAGTCCATGACTAGAAATGCTCTCAGGAGAAACATCAATGTCAATAATAAGGTTAGTAGTAGGAGTCGAAAAGCCAGAAACCTCTTGTTCGGCAGTAGCAATTACAACTTCTTATAGGAGAAAATTGGATACATCATGCTTCAACCTTTTGGACGGCGGCTCGATGATTGATTCAGCCAGCCTTTTCATAGCAACAACACCAGATCGATTCAAGGCATCAATAAGAGACATGATCCCTAAAACCAAGGTCCCAGATCAAACAGAATCATAAGAGAATAAGAATAAAGGTGGGAAGCCAACAAACTGAAGTGGCCCTGAGAAAGCATTCTTTATCAAAGTACCTGGAAATAATAGGGACAAAGAACTGAATGAGATTGAACCCAAGGTAAAATGTATGGCACCCGAGAAACGAATAGGTGGTTGCCCCAGAATCTTTTGCCCAGTGGGGAGAAGGTTATCTTGACGCAATTTGTCTGAGGTCAGCAAAATTGATCGACTCCTTGGTTCTTCGAACAACTTGGAAATTACTTCAAAAGCACGGGACTAGCTCTCTGTTAAGGCAAACTCAATGGACGTAGGGTTTAGAAAGAAAATGAAGTCAAATAAAGCATAGAAAAAGCACGATTACTCATGACAACAAGAAAACTCAAAAATATCAGCAAAATTTCCTGAAATGCTGGTAGGACACTTGATGAAAAAGAATAGGTCCTCCCAAGACTTGGTCTTGTAAATACTATCGCTAATAATCTTCCTCAAAGGGTTGGCATGCAAAATGGGGGAGTCTACCCCTTTCAAGAATCGTATCAAATATCGAATGAGGTTAGGTGTAAGGGAAGCCTAGCCTGACTCGAGTGCCAAGACTTCAAGGCATAAGAGTAAAGTGTAGGTATTCAGCGAAAGTTAGATAGGCGCAACTCCAAAATCCCTTAAAAGATGAGAAATAAAGGTTGGAAAAGGGAAGAAGCCTCATGCTAGATGTGGATAGCAGAATATACAAAATATTCTTTGGAAGGGTTTCTGATATAATCCTGAATGGTGGCAGGAATGGCATCCACGTCAGACATCCCAAAGCTGTTAAGTATGGTGTTTACTTTGTCCTGAGAAGTAATGAGAGAAAATGGCTTCTTCTTCCGAGAGGTGCTAGGATCACCAGACTTTGATTGACGAGAGCTCTTTTTATCAGACATAGTGATGCCAGGTGATATAATTTCATAACACATGCATTAGCACCACATCCTTATACACAAAATGGTTAAACAACTCGAAAACCTACTAATGCTAGGAATTTAAGCTATCATATATCAAGTTAGTTACAAGTATTTAGTCTTGGCAACGGTTTATGCATAATTTGCATTCATCCGGAAGTAATTAAGCCTTTGGTGATGATAAAATTGTTCATCCCGGCACCAAAGTTTAAAAAAAAGGTGTCAAGAAGATTAAGCTCCCGAAGGTACCTGGTAACGGTTAAGCTGAGACCGGGTAACCCAAAGTCATCACTGGAATCCTAATTAATCCTTAGACCCCATACCAGTAAAGTCCAAGTCGAAATGTTATGACGAAGGAGCTCTCAAATTCTACCGACACCAAATTGAAAAGGGATTAAGCTTTCGACGGCCCTTTCGGGTGATTCTCCATTTTTGGACTAGTCTGATACTTACATGCTAAATAATTACGGAAATTGGTGTCGGTAAAATTGGAGCAAACGAGCTAAAAAAGGTGACGATGGGTTCGCCGACATCACAGGCATGGAATTTTACTTTATAACAGAGAATAACCTTCTTTATGTAAATTTTGCATTTCAAACCCCCAGAAAGTTACAATTGGGGGATAGGACATTTAGTTAGTTTTCCGTTAATCCTCATCTAAGTTGACTATGATGATTAACTCACACTAAACATGTAAAAATCCTGATCAGTTTCATAATCAATTTAAATGCATAGCCTAAATTTCTGTTTATATTCGAAATAAAGAAACTTACAGAGGATCGAGTTTGAGATTCTGTAAAAGCTCAAGTAATTTTTGGAGAATAGTAATGTGGTTTAAGTGATTAATTTGCAAGCAAAAGGGTGAAGGAGAAGAAGAGGTAATGTTTATGTCAAATCATCCTGTAAATCCAAACCGTATAGATAGGAACCGATCAACGGATCTGATTGACGGATACCAAGAGACATGGAGCCAAAACACTGAAAGAAAGTCAAAGTTTAACTTGAAAAGTCAAAATTACCCCTTCACAGGGGGAGGGGAAAATGTTACTATCAAAATTCAACTCAGGAAAAGGCCATCGGTGAAGGGTATCGAACCATCACTTGCACAGTAAACAATCTGAAAGCATAAACAAACGACACCATCTGCAAAGAAGAAAGCTTAAATCCAAGTGAAAGAAAAAATACCGAAAGGATAGGTATGGCATGGAAGATGACTAGCATAAGCTCATTTCCGGAGATAAGTCAACTAAAACCAAAAGCAAATGAGTAGGAACAAAGAGCTATAACCAGATACCAAAGAAGGCAAAAGGGCTATCGGCATTTCTTAACCATCCTTTTGGTTTGGTTCCCAAAAGTACGCAAGACATGCTCGACTCAATATATCGCATGATATTACAGCCCAGAGGCATCACCAATATTATCCGGGATCCAGTACCAGAAGACTCGAGTCTGGCCACTAGCAGGATGTCGCATCCCTCGAACGCGACCTCCATCAGTATTAGTCCGCATCTGAACCGAAGGCGAGCCATGGTCCGAGCCTAAGACGAGCCGTCAAGCGGGTCGCAGCGCCGGTGAGGGTTCAGGGCCCCACAGCCCCGGTGGGGGTCCGGGGCCCCACAGTCCGGTTGCTTAGAATCACCATATCGACTCAAAGTCAGGATTCAGCCAACAACTTCTGCGAACCTCGCCGCTCCTCCAAACATTGCCAAACAAAGACCTCGAAATCCGAGCCGTGAACCTGAACCACAGGCCATCAAGACACCTATACCCAGGGCCTTCGCACCACCCATAAGGCGACATTCGTACTCCTCAGGAAGCAGGGGTGCAAAATTTGCACCCAGCAGGGTGCGAATTTCATACCCTAGGGGGTGTGAATTTTGCACCCCACGAGGTGTGAAAATTCGTACCCTTGGCTCCAAGTGCGAATTTCGCACCCCACAAGGTGTTAAAATTCGCACCTCAGGCTGTAGGTGCGAAAATCTGGCATGTGTAGGCTCCAGGTGTGAATTTCTGAGTGTGGTCCCCTATTTCTACATACTCCTATCTAACCACTCTCCTATAAATACCCCATGACTTCACACTTGAAAGGGGTTGGAATTTGAGACCTTGGGACCTCTATAGAGCTCCATTAAAGGCATCTCTCATTTGAGTAAGAAGAAGGGCGAAAATGTCATTTTCTTAATATATTAAATATATGATAATTATGACATCATTTATGAGAATGATGACATCATCTAGCATAAGGATGAATGTAAAGAGATGTAATGGGATGGTCTCACACTTGTAACTTTGAGTGATTAGTAATATTCCAACATCGCTTCAAAGTGGACGTAGGCCTCTCACGAGGCCGAACCACTATAAATCTCTTGTGTTATTTTACTACTTTCTACTCTTGTCTGTGCAATCAAATTAACTATTCTTAGTAATTGGAATCTTTGGTGTCTACGACATTTTTTTCGTCAACAGCATTAACTCGCTTAATGCCAACACAGAAAAAGATGAAAGACAAGGAAACTTATCGGAAGCCAGCTACCGGGATTCAAGCTTGATAATCATCGAAAGGAAACTTCAGTAATCAATGGACAAGACACCGGAAGCACCCCTCGGGAAGTCTGAAACCCACTTCACTATGTCGAAAGGCAAGTTAAATCATCTAAAGAGACAAATTATTCATAGTAATCCGCTTAGTGTCGATACCAAAAGGTTTGGCGGTTCCCGAAATAACACATTTAAATCTCTAAGGCAAGCATTATGAAGAATTAATAGCAAGATCAAAATCTCATAACTGGAAGCTCATAACCGGAAACCAAAGCTATCCATACCAATAGGCTTGGTATCGATACAAAGAAGGGAGAGACAACGTTAAACAGAAGTATCAAAGACCAAGACCATTATATCGAGAGTCGAGACCATCCTTCTGAGAGCCGAGACCGGCACCCTAAAATAAATACTACATTTGTCAACAAAGTTAAATGAGAGGCCGAGAGCAAAGCAACCGGAACCAAAAGGGAAAAGTAGCCGACATGTAGGCGATGCCTCCCAAAAAGGTCTCTGCGGATCCAATGTGAAAAGGGGCCCTGACTATAAATAAGACCCTGTGGTCTTATTTTCGAGGCCGAATTCTCATTTCTCAATTTTGCACCCTTTTCTCCTAGAGTAAACCCTGATTTCTAAATCAACTTGGGGGTTTCCCTTGTAAACTCTCATGTAATTCAAATCAATGAGCAGTAAAGAGTGGATCAACACTTAGCATATTTCCTATGTATTTCCTAGATATTTCATTTACGAAGTACCTTATGTTTTCTACATGAAGAAGGTTCCTCGCGAAAATTTAAATCCTTCCTCAAGTTCTTTGTAAAACCTCTTCCTATAAGCCATTTAGCTTTCTACCCGGTGTTGTACTTAGGGAACCCTTATCCCGATATAACCTTCGGTTCTTAATTCGTGAATGAGTGATGCTCACCCCTTGGAAGGAAGAGTAACTAATCTTTCGGTCTTTAGACCTTGATATCTAGGGAACGGTGAACTAACTCAAGCTTGTTGGAACTAAATAACCTCATTTTTCCTTTAGGTCCACTTCCATAGACCTATCTCCAGTGTAGATGAAAAATATCATTAACAATGAGCATAAGCATAATCACAGTATGAAAATATAACTCACAGCAGAAATAGAATAGGATAAACTAGTATTAATTCGAGTAACTACCTTTTTAAAGTAAGTCACTTTGCCAATACCGAGCATAAGAGAGAACGAGAACCGAAATCCAAACTTAAAAGCTTGTGAGAAGCCGACCTTCTGTAGAAAACGTGGGTGGTTATAATGAGGAGGGAGGGTCAGAACAACAAGATTTTGGTGAACATGAAATGCTCTTCACATATTATAATACACAGATGTATCCCGTTTGGTTGATCCCAAGTTGTATGCCTAACAAGGTTAGTGATTCTAGCCTAAACTTGTAAATATTTACGCACGACTCTACTACTCTTCCCAAAGTAGTATTCCCAAAGTATAATACCGAGATAGAACGTTGAGCCTTTATACCAGAATATGGCTGGTTATTTAATCGAGGGTAGACCTCTAATTACGTAGTTTCTATACATATATATATATGTGTGTGTGTGTGTGTGTGTGTGTGTGTGTGTGTGTGTGTGTAATTTCATTCGCACATCCTTTATTATATAACGCCTCGCTATTAATGATGGATAGGGTGGATTCTCCCTAATCACTTAAGACCCTAGGAGGACATGTTGGTCAGTTAATATTCCTCGATGATTTCTTCATCATTAACATAAATATTTAAGGCTTCCGTCATCACATGTTTACCTTTGCCCCACGTAAGGTGAGAAATGGTATTTTATTGCTCGCCATACCATCTAGCTGACCTTATTGGATAATCTCCTTAGTCGTTTACTACTTCCCGTAGGATAGGTAGCCATATCAGACATTTTTAAGTTTCTAGGTTTGGGTAAGCCCCACACACATGCCATTTAAGATCCTTAAGTTGAAAGACCTACTCCCAAGTGGACCCCTCGACCCAAGCCACTTAAGACCCAAGGAAGCAGACCCTACATGAAGATTATTAAGCTCATACCCAATTAGCCTTTAATACCTCTTCGAGAATGAAGTGGGCCGCGTAATTGAGTCATTCCCGTTTTGTTTCACTTCATGGAAATGCCATATGCACACGATTACTTCTCGTCACAGGTTCCGATGGTTAATAGTATTTCATGTCATTAACCTACTATGTCCATTCCTAATTTTTAGCTATAAGCTATACTAACTAGTATAAATAAAGAAAGTTATATCCTCCTTACCCTAGGATATTTATTTGATTATTTTCCCTAATTGGACTTAGCAATTTAAACGACCATCAATACCCATTTATCCCTTTTCTTTTCATTTACTTCTATTCATATGTTTATTGTCGTTTATAACCATAACGATCATATTTTCCTAAGGCAACAATTAATCATTAATTTCTTTTTATTACTATCAATTACAATTAATGTCATTTATGAGCCTAACGACCATAATTTTCATAAGACATTAATTAACAATGGATATCCTTATCTTATCAGTCCTGAAGTATCTATTTGTTATACCCCAACATACATTACTATATTCTTATCTATTTAATTATTTATTGTTTGTTATATATATACGTATATTTGTGCACTAGACCTCCGACATTAAGTTGACCACTCCTGGATGTTGGATTTGCCAGTCGGTTTCGAGAAGACTTCTACCACAGGTTGAACTTAACCATGTGTCTTAGTATAGTTATATTTACTCTCTAGACCCCTTAGATTAAGTTGACCACCTATGTGACACCCCACGTCCGTTAATGTCACTCACTAAGGGAATGCATTTAGTTTCGTGAAGCGCTATAGGTAAACAGACACAGAATAATTACAAGACATATATAAATAAGGTAGCAGTGGAAAATTTAAACTTTTATTTCAAGCATAAGTCATAATACCGTGGTCCACAATTTCATAAGTCATAAAAACCATTAAAATAAAATAACTTCTGTCTTGCACCATCAGAGTACATAAGTAAATAAAAAGCGTTATTCCCCTAATAAAAAGAGTTAAGCCATAGTAGAGACAAGAACTTGAGCCATACTTCAGAAGTAGCTCCTAGCAAGATGATATCTGATTCCTGATTAAGTCTGAGTGTTTCCTCCCGAAGAACCGGGGGGGAAACGAAAGAAAGGAGGAGAAACAATAGGGTCAGACATAAACTCTGGTGAGTCTAGTTACTTTTAGCTAGTAGAGAAATAAAAGCAATGTGATAGGTATATAAAGTGGATAAGAGAGATCACTACATAAATGGCAGGTGTGACAAGGTAAGCCAGTTAAGGTGTATGTGCCTCACTAATGATTACTCTGCATTACTACTAGTATAACTGAAATGAGATTATCCCTTCTACTATGAGTTGGTAGGTTTAGGTCATACGTCCAAGTATACCCTAACCACTACCCTAATCGATCGGCTCCCTACCCTGTAGATATCCTGTGTTGGCCCCACAGTAAGAGGTATCACTTCCTAAAGTGGAAACCCATGGTGTGCATAACCATATCTACTGGTGCCACGATCGTCTTAGCCCCCTCTGCCCGGCCCATGCACGCATATGTCCCTGGTCGGTTTGCGCCGCCCACACCATCCGTCTCGTTTGGATCTCTTACAGTCAATCAGAAAGCATGCCCCTTCTCCGCCTAGTATGGAGTTCTTTACTTGATACCAACTTCGGGTTAATGACTGAAATAGGTCCCTCACAATTTGATACAAGCTCTCCCCCTGTCTTGTATCCCCACTAGGTTTTCCACTGATTATGTATACCCTTATGTGTCTTTAATTACATAGCTCTGTACTAGTTATGCTTACCCTAAAGGGATGTCTTTAATTACATAACTCTAATCTTTCTACGGTTATTCTTACCTGTAGGTGTCTTTAATACATAACCCTCAATCTTCCAATCGGCTATGCTTACCTATAGGTGTCTTTAATACATAACCCTATCATTTCTACAAGTTATGTTAACCCTAAAAGGTGTCTTTTAATTATATAACTTTATTATTTCCATCGATTATGTATACCACTAGGTGTCTTTAATTACATAACCTTATCAAGTTAAGTTTGTGGGCCTATATATACTAATATTACCCACCTACCCAAGATTTCCTTAACCCTCCCACTGATCCATGCATGTTTGTTTAATAGTTAAGTTTGTGGGCCTATATATACTAATATTACCCATCTACCCAAGATTTACTTAACCTCCCACAGATCCAAGCATGTTTGTTTAATGGTTAAGTATGTGGGCCTATATATATTAATATTACCCACCTACCCAAGATTTAGTTAACCTCCCACTGATCCAATCAACTTTACTTAACCCTAACTTCAGTTCTATATCATATAATCCCTATGGATTAGATTTGGTTAAGTAGTCAAATTCATTACCATGTCCATTTATGGTTTATAATGGGCTAGACCTCCCACATTACCCTACAACATGTGGATGCTGGATATGTCGATCGGGTCCGGGCAGTTTTATTCTGCAGTTGGGCCTAACCTTATGCCTTAGTCCAATTCGTATTTGCATACATAGACTTCCAACATTAGGTTCAACATTAGTGGCTACTGGATATGCCGGTCGGGTCCGGGCAGTCTTCCACCACTAATGCAACCTAATCTCGTGTCATAAGCACAATTACAATTCCTAATTGTAATTACTAGACATTCCCTTTTTAATTAATTTACCAATTAATTAATCCTTTCCTTTATAGGTGTCAATACCTATTTTACCCAATAATTTGAACTACATGTCCAAAAATGTTCATATTCAAATTATGCCATTTTTAACCCTTTCCCCCCGTTTCTTAACTGGCGCCCTCACAAAATTGGCAACATGCCTAGGCTAGACAATAGCGTAGTCATAAACGATAATAGGGAAAAACAATAGGAATGTAACAAAAGTGATCATCTTGGCATAAACATAAACTTAGCATGATAATGTGAACATACATACTGGCATGGTAATTATCATCATAACAAGAAGAATATAAAACTAGTGAACATAACATGATGTCTCAATAAGCGTAATAAGATCTAAATCGGCAGTTTAGATGTCCCATTTGTTTAGATCTAACATGATAACACATGGTGATAGATTAGATCACATGATTCAGATCTAGAGGTTAAAATAGATCTAACATGATAACCCATGGTGATAGATTAGATCACATGATTCAGATCTAGAGCTTAAAGTAGATCTAATATGATAACACAAGATGATAAATTAGATCACATAAAATAGATCTATCATGATAACACAAGGTGATAATCTAGATCTGACTAATAGTTTCAATGTCCATATAAATTTGACCTACTAGTTTGGAAACAGATCTACGAAAATCCACATCACAGCATGCCGTAGAAGTTACAATTTAGATAAAGATTTAGATCCTATCCTAACCAATTCAAGGTGACATATGTTCATGATTTACATAAATGATTAAATCTATCCAATGATATAACTATTCACATTAACAGTTTTATATTAACCACAATATAGTTACAAACCAAGATCCACAATAATAACATAGTAGAATAATCACAATTAAATTGGATCTAAAGAAATAGATCTATCATGACATAGTAGAACAATCACAGTTGAATTCGGATCTAAAGAAATAGATCTATCATGACATAGTATCAGATATGATAATAGCATAGATTTATGGTTTACACATATCCAAATCACAGTCTTTCATAATTTACTTTTATTTATCTAAAACTAAAAACAACTAGAACTCACAGCATTAGGTTTAGAGAATAGAGAGAATGGATCTTAAATTTTTGGATTTGATTTGCAGAGTGTGTTGTTGTAGAAAATGGTTCTGTCTCAATTTGCACTCTCGCAGCATATGGCTCCCGTGGTTTTCAATGAAGAAATAGGAGAATTAAGCACATATTTATAGCTGTAGAACCCTCTTAAACCGACCGCCACCTCATCCCTAGGGGTGTCGACACTCCTGTAGGTGGGTCAACCCCTAGGTCAACACCCCTTCAGGGGGGTCGACCCTATGTCGACACCCCTCTAAGGGTCGGCCCCCTAGAGCGGGAATTTTGCTGCTCAGATGAATTTTTCAAATTCGAAATGTTCTAGATAGAATTCTGAATCATCTCTAACTCATATGTATGTATATAATTTTTCTGCGCGTATACAAACTTAAAACCCTCATAACTTCCTCATACGGTGTCCGTTTTACGCAAACCAAATGTCTATCTTGACCAGAATTTCAAGAAGGTCGCAATGGTGCAGTTTGTTTCCTCAAATTCTGAATATTAAATTAAATATTATTTAATTTATTCTCTTTTAGTGTCGGTACAAATTCAGGATGTTACATTCTCCCCTACTCAAAGGATTTCGTCTCGAAATCTCTAGGGTGAGAGGAATGTATATCCTACCATCCATCATCCATCTACCCATCCATCAATTACTGGCATCCATTGTCCTTAAAGATTACTAATGATTATATGAATATATGTGAAGTTGTGTGTATATGTCCAACGCTAATGCGAAGATCAGGCAGTCTACTGATTCAGTTGACATCCTTAATGCAATGTATGTTAGTGCCGTGAATCCAATATGTATGCAAATAAACCTATCATATCATATAAGTTCTATATGTGTGCACATTCATTCGTTTAAATGCTACATTCATATGCCAGTTCATCCATTTCCATCCATAAAAGAAAAGAAAATGCACACACATCCATATGCAATATGAAAGTGATTGAGCTGATCTTAGTGCCTTATGTGTGTGTATGCATCCACATGCAACCACTAGCAAACACTTACATCCATCAAACATAACATGTTTTAAACAAATGTTTACATCCATAGGATTCTTATCTAAAGTTCGAAAATGCGATGGATAAGATGTACTATATTGACAGAAACAAGTACCGATAAAACTTAGGAAAAAGGAGTTAAGAACATACTCTCGAAAAGAAAAGGGTACGAAGCACGAATCTTGCCTTCGGTCTCCCAAGTCGCATCTTCTGGGTTATCTCCCCACTGAACCTTTAGAAACTTGATTTCCTTATTGCGCAGCTTCTTAACTTCTGACCCTAGAATACGGGTAGGGACTCGTCTGACTGTCGCTTCCCGTTCCACTTCGACTTCTTCCAACAAGCTCGGTCAACAACTTCCACGGTGTCATGCGGGCGCTTCCGCAGATGAGAGACATGGAAAATGTCATGAACACCGGATAGATTTTATGGGAGCTTTACTCTGTAGGCCATTTGGCCAATCCTCTCGGTTATGGGAAATGGTCCCACAAACCTAGGTGCCAACTTCCCTACTGATCCGAAGCGAACCACATTCCTCAGAGGTGATACTTTGATAAAAACTAAGTCTCCCACTTCGAATTCGTTATCAGTCCTTCTCTGTTCTACATAGGAATTCTGTCTATCTTGAGCTGTCTTCATCCGCCATCGAATAGGGTCAATATTTTTGGACGTTTCCCTAACCATATCTGGTCCAAGTAATAATCTTTCTGTAGATTCCCACCAACAAGTTGGCGATCTACAATGTTGTCCATACAATGCTTCGAAGGGTGCCATACCGATGCTAGCCTGATAGCTGTTATTTTAGGAAAACTCTACTAAAGGAAGATGCTCTTCCCAAGTCCCTCCGAAGTCAAGGGTACACAGCCTTAAAAGATCTTCTACAATTCTATTCACCCTCTCCATCTGCCCATCTGTCTGAGGATGATAAGTGGTGCTCAAACACAACCGTGTACCTAATGCTTCTTGAAAGCTCCTCCAAAATTCGCTGGTAAAAATGGGGTCATGATCGCTCACGATGCTGGAAGGTACTCCATGAAGACGAACTATCTCCCGAACATAAATTGCTGCCAACCATGGTGTCGTCCTCTTACTCTTAATTGGAAATAAAATGAGTGCTCTTAGTAAGCCTATCTACTACCACTCAAATGCTGGTGTTGCCCCTTATTTATCTGGGCAAACCATCTATGAAATCCATGGAGACGCTCTCCCACTTCCAATGCGGGACCTCTAAAGGATGAAGTAAACCACCGAGCTCCCTTTGCTCAGCTTTGACTTGCTGGAAAATCAGATATTGAGAAATAACGCTGCTACATCTTTCTTCATCCCATCCCAAAAGAAAACCCTTTCTCAAGTAGCTCCCCTACTTGCTTACTCAGCTCCCTCCTTTCCATTGGAGCCGTATGGCGCACTGGTAATGCAACTGAATTTGCATTGTCCATTAGATATATATGAAAATCGATCTCGCGCCTCAGAGGTATGTCCCATAGCTCATCAAAAACGTTAGAATAATCTCGAACCACTGGAACAGATTGCAAATCATTGACAGATTCATCAAGAGACTCTAGGAAACTAAGCATAACAGACCCTTGGGGGTCACAAGAAACTTCGAGGGTCTTCCCATGACAAGTCAGGAGTCTAACAACCCTCCTTTCACAATCCAGAATGGCCCCATATGTGGTAAGACAATCCATTCCTAGAATCAACTCATAGCCCATAAACTTGAGCACATATGCATCGCATTCAAACTCAATGCCTAACACAGATATTCTCAAACCCCGACAAATCATAGATGAATGAGCCGAACCACCAATGGGGTTTGAGGCAACTAAAGGATCCACTACCATACTAGTAATTAAGTGCAGAGATTCAACTACCGAACTAGATATAAATGAATGTGAAACGCTAGAATCAAAAAGAGTTCTTATAGGAAGATTGGAAAGAGAAATCAAACCTTCCATGGAAACTTCCTACCTCTATCCAGTGCACTAGCCATGAGAGCTTTTGCTTGCCCTCCAGAGGTTCCTGTCCTTTGACCTTACCCTTGCTTCCTTGGGCACTCCCTAGAATAGTGTACAACCTCTTCACAAACGAAGCAGGCATTCTTCCCTTTCCTGCAGTCCTGGGCCAAGTGACCCTCTCACCCGCAACTATGGCACTTCCTTTTACCCTTAGCCTTGTCATTCTTTCCACCCTTATTCTGTTGTTGTTGCCGTCCTTTCTTGGGTCACACCTTTTTATTTTCTATTTCCTCAATCTTAACTTCTTCCTTTAAGATTATTTGAACTTTATCTGTGTTACCTCCTAGGCCATTATTTTTCTTGTCCTTGGGCTGTGCTCCTTAGCCCTAACTCCCTTGTTATCCATTTTACCATCCTTGTGTAAGTTAACAAGTCTCTCGAAAGTTGCCTTCATCGCACGGAAATCCTTACGAAGCTCGAGAAAATTAGCTACAGGTGATACTACTGCAGCTACAGATGGAGGTTAGGCACTTCATTGCCCTTTGACATATGTCACAGTATAAACATGCCTATGACATTATGCCGGAATGGGGACACCTTTCAGGAAGAACCGGTTCCCCAGACAAAAAAAGGAATCAAGCGGAGAATCGAGAGATATTTCCTATGGATTTGGGGAATATGTTTTTTCAAAATAAACTTTTCTTTTTGAAAATGCTTTCTTTTAAAACCTTTTTGAAAATAATTTTCAAAAACTTTATCCAATCTGGTAACCTTCAGCTCTGATACCAAGTATGACAACCCACGTCCATTAATGTCACTCTCTAAGGGAATGCATTAAGTTTCATGAAGCTCTATAAATAAACAGACACAGAATAATTACAAGACAGATATAAATAAGGCAGCAGCGGAAATTTTAAACTTTTAATTCAAGCATAAGTCATAATACCGTGGTCCACAATTTCATAAGTCACAAAAACCATTACAATAAAATAACTTATGTCTTGCACCATCAGAGTACATAAGTAAATAAAAAGCGTCATTCCCCCAATAAAAGGAGTTAAGCCATAGTAGAGACAAGAACTTGAGCCATACTTCAGAAGTAGCTCCTAGCAAGATGATATCTGATTCCTGATTAAGTTTGAGTGTTTCCTCCCTGAGAAACTGGGGGGAAACGGAAGAAAGGAGAAGAAACTATAGGGTCAGACATAAAGTCAGGTGAATCTAGTTACTTTTAGCCAGTAGACAAATAAAAGCAACATGATAGGCATATAAAGTGGATAAGAGAGATCACTACATAAATGGAAGGTGTGACAAGGTAAGCAAGTTAAGGAGTATGTGCCTAACTAACGATTACTCTGCATTATTACTAGTATAACTGAAATGAGATGATCCCTTTCACTATGAGTTGGTAGGTTTAGGTCATACGTCCAAGTATACCCTAAAGTAGGAGGTATCACTTCCTAAAGTGGAAACCCATGGTGTGCACAACCATATCTACTAGTGTCATGGTCGTCTTAGCCCCCTCTACCCGGCATATGCACGCACATGTCCCCGGTCGGTTTGCGCCACCCACACCATTCGTCTCATTTGGATCTCTTATGGTCAATTAGTAAGCTTGCCCCTTCTCCATATAGTACGAAGTTCTTTACATGATACCAACTCCGGGTTACTGAATAAAATGGGTCCCACACAATATGATACAAGCTCTCCCCCTTGTCTTGTATCCCCACTAGGTTTTCCACCGATTATGTATACCCTTATGTGTCTTTAATTACACAGCCCTGTACCAGTTATGCTTACCTTAAAGGGGTGTCTTTAATTACATAACTCCAATCTTTCTACCGGTTATGCTTACCTGTAGGTGTCTTTAATACATAACCCTTAATCTTCCAATCGGTTATGCTTACCTGTAGGTGTCTTTAATACATAACCCTATCATTTCTACAAGTTATGTTAAGCCTAAAAGGTGTATTTTAATTACATAACTTTATTATTTCCACCGATTATGTATACCACTAGGTGTCTTTAATTACATAACCTTATCGAGTTAAGTTTGTGAGCCTATATATACTAATATTACCCACCTACCCAAGATTTCCTTAATCCTCTCACTAATCCAGGCATGTTTGTTTAATGGTTAAGTTTGTGGGCCTATATATACTAATATTACCCACCTACCCAAGATTTACTTAACCTCCCACTAATCCAAACATGTTTGTTTAATGGTTAAGTTTGTGGGCCTATATATATTAATATTACCTACCTACCCAAGATTTACTTAACCTCCCACTGATCCAATCAATTTTACTTAACCTTAACTTCAGTTCTATATCATACAATACCTGTGGATTAGAATTGGTTAAGTAGTCCAATTCATTACCATGTCCATTTATGGTTTATAATGGGCTAGACCTCCCACAATAGGCATGCAACGTGTGGATGCAGGATATGCTGGTCGGGTCCGGGTAGTCTTATTCCACAGTTGGGTCTAACCTCATGTCTTAGCCCGATTCTTATTTGCGTACTTAGACCTCCCACATTAGGTTCAACATAAGTGGCTGCTGGATATGTCGGTCGGGTCCGGGCAGATTTCCACCACAAATGTAACCTAGCCTCGTGTCATAAGTACAATTACAATTCCTAATTGTAATTACTAGACATTCCCTTTTTAGTTAATTTAACAATTAATTAATACTTTCCTTTTATAGGTGTCAATACCTATTTTACCCAATAATTTGAATTACATGTCCAAAAATGTTCATATTCAAATTATACCATTTTTAACACTTTTTCCCCCATTTCTTAACTAGCGCCCTCACAAAATTAGCAATATGCCTAGGCTAGACAATAGCCTGGTCATAAACGATAATAGGGAAAACAATAGGAATGTAACAAAAGTGATCATCTTTGCATAAACATAAACTTAGCATGATAATGTGAACATACATACTAGCATGGACATGTAATTATCATCATAACAAGATGAACATAAAACTAGTGAACAAAACATGATGTCTCAATAAGCGTAGTAAGATCTAAATCAGCAGTTTAGATGTCCCATTTGTTTAGATCTAACATGATAACACATGGTGATAGATTAGATCACATGATTCAGATCTAGAGGTTAAAATAAATCTAACGTGATAACACACGGTTGTAACACCCCGTATTTCTGTTAACACTAATGTTCACAAATTAAAGAATAACTAATCTCAGACGTGAGAATTAAGGGAAACGAGTTGTGCCATTGTGTTCGTCTTGGAATTCTGGTTAAGATAGAGTCCGAGTTTATGTGAATTGGACTTCGTATGAAGGAGTTATGGCCATCGGAAGTTTCAGAAAATTCAAAACAGATTTCAAATTTTGAAAATTCGAGTCAGATGGGCTCGGCGGGAATTTTCCTGCCAGGGCCAGGTCGACCATAGGATCGACCTGGGGGTCGGCCTACCCTAACCAGGTCGACCATAAGGTCGACCTGGGGGTCGGCCTGCCCTAACCAGGTCGACCATAAGGTCGACCTGGGGGTCGACCTCCCCTCCCCCCCCCCACCCCACGGGCAGATTTGAATTATGACATGTTAATGACTAGACGCTGACTCATTAGGGTTTCTGATATGCTCTGGTTGGCTGGGATTAATTCTGGGTTGATCGGACGGCTTAAACTAATCCTAAACTCTATAAAAGGACATGTAGACTCAAACCCTAAAATCAAAACAAAATTAGATTCATGGCCTCCATGCCGTCACCTAGCAACTCAGCATAGCTGCCACCAATTAGAGAGGAAGAAAGCTAATCTAATTCAACTCTTTTCAACTTGAACAACGAATCTTCTTCAAGGGAAAGCTATTGCAACTTCAGAACTCAGAATTCAGAACTCAAGACCTTCTTTGAGTTGTGAGTTCGATAATTTTAATAAAATATTTAGCAAATTAATTAGATTGAGTTATGATGTGGATTATTTGGATATGATGTGAATTATTGACCGCATGTTATAATTATGTTGTAAAATTGTGATGAATTCTATGATGTTATGTTGTGATCATCTATATTGTAAAGTTATGATGCTATCATCCATGTTGTAATTCTATGATTGGCTTATGTATAGTCGAATCACCATGTTGTTCATATGCTAGTTTGGGTATGTTGATTCATATGATAAATCATAAGTACGTATGCAAGTTTAGATTTTTATTAAGACATGAATCATATGCAAGTTGGGGAAAATTATATATAACCTTATATGCTTCATGACATCTATTTCAAATCTAAAGTTAGGCTATGACATGTGTGAGTTATATGCCAAATTCTACATGCTAGTTTACATGTTTAGATGTAATTTTATACCATTGTTATGTTGCATAAATCACATATGCAAGTTTATATGAATACATGTGTTTGAAAGTGAATCATGTTATGCAAGTTTGTGGTTACTGCCTATGCAAGTTTACACCTTTAGATGTAGATCTATGACATACATGATTTATGCAAGTTTGTGACCATTATCTAAACAAGTTCACACCTTTAGATTTGGATTTATGATATATGTAATTTTATGCAAGTTGTAACTTTGTCCTATGCAAGTTTTAGATGTATAACATCATTCACACATGCAAGTTCACCCCTTATGTTTAGATCTAGTTTTAATTATATGTATGTTGGGATGTTTTCTCTTTATTCCATGAGTTAGACTATTCGAGTCTAACGTATATTTTACGTTAAACGAACGAACGTACAACGTGGGGTAAAAGGGGATAATATTAAAAGATTTAATTGGCATAAATGCCTTAAAAGGCATAAAATAAATTTGTGATGAAATTGGTATGATTTTACATACCATAAATAGATGGACATAATTGAGTCAATTGTGGCCATAGTTAAATTTGGAATTAATTGATAATTTGAATAGGGAAAGTAATTCAAATTGGGGGATGATTAATTAGGAGTAATTAATCGTCTAAGACACGAGGTTATGCTCTTTTGTGGTGTAAGACTGCCCGGACCCGCCCGGCAAATCCAGCTGCCACAAATGCCAGTCTAATGTGGGAGGTCTTAGGCACGAATTAAATAAGTAACAATTGTAAAGACACGAGGTTAGGCTCGTTTGTGGTGTAAGACTGCCCGGACCCGCCCAGCAAATCCAGCTGCCACAAATGCCAGTCTAATGTGAGAGGTCTTTATGAGGTTACGGTCTTAATGAATTAAGAAACACTTAACCAGACAAACATGTAGTAGGACATGAAGGGGGTTAAGTGGGTGCCTTGGGTGGCATGTGGAATCTAGTGGGTGCCTTGGGTGGCATTTAAAATACGATTAGAAATACTTAACCAAAATTGAAACATGTAAGTAAACATGAATAAGAAGTAGGTTAAGTGGGTTGTACTAGAGGGGACCAAGCTTAGGTGGATAGCTTGTGTCAAGTAATGGGGGGCCATTTCAACCAGTAACCCATACGTATCTTTGTGGGCTCGACCCAAGTCGAGGAAGGGACATGCATACTGGGCTTGACTGTAAGAGGCCAAAACAGGTTAGCGGTGGCAACGCAAGTCCAACGGGTTCATATGCGTGTGTGGACCCGGGCTGGTAGGTAAGACGTTGTTGCATCGTGTAGGTATAAGCCGTGCATTATTTGTGGTATCGGGTTGCCACTTTGGGGAGTGATACACCCCACTATGGGGCCAGCACGGGTATCTACGAGTTAGGGAGCCGATCGCTTGGGGGTAGTTGGTACACCTAATGGAGATAGGGGCAGGCGGCACCTACGAAGGCAGCTAGGGGTGCACAAAACTACCAATATCATTATTAAGTCTGTAGGCGGGATCAACCTTAGGGTAACTAGTGATGGTGCAGTATAGCAATTATCTTATAGTGTTGGTGTAGTTTAGTAATTATCTTATAGTGGTTTAGGTGCGCTTTAACGATTTCATTGTTCATTTTGTTTCCTTGTTTACTCTGCCATACTCAATGATTCATGGTCATTTCCTGATTTTCCAACTTATGCCTTAGCCTGGTTACTTTGGTAATTATATTGTTAAAGTTATCGCACTCGCCAGACTTTATGTCTGATCCCCTTTGTTTCCTCCTCTTTTCTTCCTCCCCCCCCCCCCCCAGGTGCTCTGGTTGGAACTAGCACCAGTGGAGCTTGATATTGGACAGCTGTGCGTCTTGCTATTAGAAGATTGCTTGGATCGCTGAAGTAAAGTTCAGCCTCTCTTTTATTTATGGCTATTTTGTATTGGGGATTATGTCTTTCAATTTATGTACTTTGATTTAGTCAAGATGGATATTATGTACTTGGCTCTGGTTATGATGATGTAATCAAACATATGTATTTTCCGCTGCAATGAAATAAAGTTTTTAATTTTTCAAGTACTGTTTATATCTGTCTTGTTGTTAAATTTCTGTTCTATACTCACATAAAACGCTCCATAGAATTTAATGCATTCCCTTTGTGAGTGACATTAATGGACGTGGGGTGTTACAACGGTGATAGATTAGATCACGTTATCGGATCTAGAGGTTAAAGTAGATCTAACATGATAACACAAGGTGATAAATTAGATCACATAAAATAGATCTAACATGATAACACAAGGTGATAATCTAGATCTGACTAACAGTTTCAATGTCCACATAAATTAGATCTACTAGTTTGGTAAAAGATCTGCACAAATCCACATCACAGCATGCCATAGATGTTACAATTTAGATAAAGATTTTGATCAATTCAAGGTGACATATGTTCATGATTTACATAAATGATTAGATCTATCTAATGATATAACTATTCACATTAACAGATTTATATTAACCACAATATAGTTACAAACCAAGATCCATAATAATAACATAGTAGAATAATCACAATTAAATTGGATCTAAAGAAATAGATCTATCATGACATGGCAGAATAATCACTGTTGAATTCGGATCTAAAGAAATAGATCTATCATGACATAGTATCAGATATGATAATAGCCTAGATTCATGGTTTACAAATATCCAAATCACAGTCTTTCATAATTTAATTTAATTTATCTAAACCTAAATAACAACTAGAACTCGCAGCGTTAGGTTTAGAGAATAGAGAGAATGGATCTTGAATTTCTGGATATGATTTGCAGAGTATGTTGTTGTAGAAAATGGTTTCGTCTCAGCTCGCACTCCAACAGCATATGGCTCCCATAGTTTTCAATGAAGAAATAGGAGAATTGAGCACATATTTATAGCTGTAGAACCCTCTGAAACTGACTGCCACCTCAGCCCTAGGGGTTTCGACACCCTTGTGGGTGGGTCGACCCCTAGGTCGACACCCCTCTAGGGGGATCGACCCCTTAGAGCGGGAATTTTTCCACTCAGATGAATTTTTCAAATTTGAACTGTTCTGGATAGAATTCTGACTCATACTTATGTGTATAATTTTTCTGCGCGTATACAAACTTAAAACCCTCATAACTTCCTCATACGGTGTCCGTTTTACGCAAACCAAATGTCTATCTTGATTAGAATTTCGAGATGGTCACAATGGTGTAATCCATTTCCTCAAATTCTGAATATTAAATTAATTATTATTTAATTTATTCTCTTTTAGTGTCGGTACAAATTCGGGGTGTTACAACCTATGGATGTTGGATTTGCTGGTCAGTTCCGGAAAAACTTCTACCACTAGTTGAGCCTAACCTCGTGTCTATATGAATTTTAAATTAAATTTCCTAATTGGGCTTTACAATATTAATCCTAATATATCTTAGGAATTATAATCATTTTACTTAATTTCCCTATTAAGTTTACATTTCCCCAAATCATAATGTCTTACAATGGTTATTTATTAATTGCGGTCCTATTTATAGCAACCAATCACATTAATTGATACAATGGTCACCCCAAATATATTCATTTAATATGGGTTATATTTACATGTATGATTCCATAAATGAATATCGTTCAAACATTCGAACATTCAATATAATGTATATTTTATCGTTTTATGTAGATTCGGACGGATTATATATACATATATTATTTATATTTTTACATGGTCAACGTAGTTATCTTTCTTTATTATTATTTGTTGTTAGATTTAAAAAATTTGTTTCATTAATAACCAAACCTTCCTTTTTGCATTCAACCTTGCCAAAAGGTTCCAAATCTTACAAAAAGACTGTTAATTATAATTATTGTAAATTTTGTCTAATAAACAAAATAGAGATATTTCAAAATCACAAGAAATATATATATATATATATATATGTTATTTATATTTTAGAGTAGTTGATGCAAGTTATGCACAAATATGTACATTTATATTTATACGTACATTTGCACAACTTTTCCCTTTTTCAATCGTTTTGTCGTATTCCTTGTGAATTCAAAAGAATGTTTTTGTTCAAAAAGAGGAAAACGGCATATTTACAACAATTAAACCAAAACCTCAACAACATTGAACACAAATAGGCATGTGTATTTTTTAATTAAAATCACATAATTCAACATTGCATCACATAATTTATCTTCTTACACGCTCCATACTTGGATGCATTAGAATTGGGCTTAGTAGGTTAATGATGTGAAGCATTATTAATCATAGGAACTCGTGACGATAATTAATCGTGTACGTATAGTATTTTCGTAAAGTGAAATTAAACGGGAATGACTCAGTAACATAACCCACTTCATTCTCATTAGAAGAGGCATTAAAGGCTAATGGGGCACGAACTTAATAATCTTCGTGTATGGTTCGCTTCCTTGGTTCATAAATGGCTTGGGTCGAGGAGTCCACCAGGGAGTAGGTCTTTCAGTTTATGGGTCTTAAATAGCGTGTGTGTGGGGCCTACCCAAACTTGGAAACTAAAAATGTCAAATATGGCTACCTATCCTACGGGAAGTAGTAAGCGACTAAGGAGATCAATAAGGTTAGCTAGATGGTATAACAAGCGATAAAGTATCATCTCTCACCTTACACAGGGTATGGGTTAATGCGTGAATGATAGAATCTTTAACTAGTAGGTCCCGAAGCTAGGGCCCTCTAGTTTATGTTAATGTTCAGTAAATCATCGAGGAATAGTAAGTGACCAACAGGTCCGCCTAAGGTCTCAAGTTATCAAGGAGAATTCGCCCTATCTATTATTAATAGTGAGGTGTTAAATAATAAAGAATGAGAGAATGAATATATATATATATGTATACACACACACACACACACACATATATATATATATATATAGAAACTCCGTAATTAGGGGTCTACCTCGATTAAATAACCAGCTATGTTATGGTATAAAGGCTTCAAAAATATGTTCGTAAACGTTCTATCTAGGTATTTACTTTGGGAATACTACTTTGGGAAGAGTAGTAGAGTCATGCGTAAACATTTATAAGGTTAGGCTAGAATTACTAACCTTGGTAGGCATACATCTTTGGTTGAACCAAACGGGATACATCTGTGTATTATAATATGTGTAGTGCATTTCCTGTTCACTAGAATCTTTTTGTTCTGAACCAACCTCCTCATTACAACCACCCATGTTTTATAAAGAAGGTCTGGTTCTCACAGGTGTTTAAGTGTGGCTTTCGGTTCTCGTTCTCTCTCATGCTCGATATTGGCAAAGTGACTTACTTTAAAAAGGTAGTTACTCGAGTTAGTACTAGTTTATTCTATTTTGTTTCCGCTATGAGTTATATTTTTGTACTCTGATTATACTCATGCTTATTTATTTGTAGGTACCAAATTTACATGCTCCATACTTGGATGCGTCTAAGTTTTGATTTTTGTCGAAATTTGAGCACAAAAATGTGTGGGGTGTTACATGTGTTCATTTACTTTTTTATAGTCTGTAATCTGGATTATTACTTTTATTACTATTCCGCAATTATTTTGTGAGGGTAACTGTGACTCATTCTACTAATTACATACGAATTGTGTGTTGTACTTGATTGATCAAAATAAAATGTCAACAATATTATATTAGAAATTTGACCAAAATCAAATTTGGTAAGTCCTAAGGCAATATAGTATCGACAAAGAGAGTCAATGTAATAACTGTTAATAAAATGTACCATTTAAATTGTAAAAATTGATTTACTTACAGTGTACAATGATTTATAAGAACTTATTTAGGCCAAACTATCATGACAATGGCTTAGATGATGTTCGATTGTTAGTATTCGAATTATTGTTATTAATTACCGACTACATTTATACTTATAAGACGCATAAGCATAATATTAAGTTTTCCAAAATACTGCATGATTTACCTTATTTAAAATTCTTCTCAACTAATTAAATTCATTAACATATATGAAAAAAAAATATTTCTCTGATCTGTTAGGTACTAGTTTTGATTTTTTTGTGGGGGTTATTATTGGTAATTAAATGGATGCGTATATGATATTTATATATGTAAATGTATAGTATCGACACACATTTAAATATGATTTAGAAGTTTGTTGTTCCATTAGCCCATATAGGCTTATATTGTAAATAAGTATAAGGTGGAGGGAGAGAGAATTGTTTTGGATTCTAAACCTGGAACTGGAAATAGTATAGGAAAATAGTAAAAGAAGGAGAATTTTTCTCCTCTTGTCTCTCTATACATTAATAAACCTTTATCCTTGTTATTTTCTCCCTAGATTCCCCCGCCTCTTAGCATGGTTTGGTACCATACACTTATCTTATCAAAATTCTAAAAGAGATCACAAATAAAATAATAGAAAATCCGATGGGATAGTTGATCATAGCAACATCTAATGATCATTTCAAGGTGAATATGGGAGATCCAACTATTTGACATGCATTTAAGGGCTACCTTTTTAATGTATAACTACTTTTAAAATTCATCTTGTTTATGTTATGTAGTAGTTAGATTATGTAGTAATTTTATATGAGTAGTCGTTTGTCTCCTATAACTATAATTCATTAAATCATATTGATCTATTTAGATTATTTTTGGCAAAGCTAGCAGTTTTTACAGTGGTCCATAACACTTTTTCATTATAACAAAAAATGAGTATAAAATATAACAGGAGATAGGCCGATCGCTTATCTTCTACAGACATGTTTACTCTAACTACGTCCTAAACTGATGTTTATAACCATGCAGGGTGAGAAGAGTTATAGAAAATAGCTAGAAGGCAGATACATTACATTACACAATTCTACATATTGAAATTACACATCTTAAAACTATATCAGGTTGCAAGTAGTCCTTGTGTACAACACAAATACTTGATGGGTCACTGCTCCATGGCCATTACAAACAAAGAAACAGCACCAAGGATGAAGACAAGATTCAAAGGATTAAAATACTTAGCTTCACGGCTATTATCATAACTAGAGACAACACCAAATAAGCTTAAATCAAATATCTAATTGACGCAATTCAATAAAATTAACTTCAAGCCAGGGACAGATAGTAACTATAAAGGAAACAACAACTCAAGGTCTAGCTAAGAACTAACAAACCTCTTCTCCACACTAAACAACCTCGCTACAATAGCAACACACACAACACCAAGACATACACCCACAAACAAACATGAGCAGCAAACAAGCTACGACTACATACACACTATAACGACCCGAACTTCCCCGTGAAGGAAAGCACGGATTGCTTTGAGGAAAAGACGAATCAGCACACAAACAGAAGAACATTTCATTGTTTATTATAACAATTCCATCAGAATACAAGAATATACAGAGTATGAATAAATATTACACATTTCACAGATATCAGAGATTTAAATTACATTTAAATACATAGCAGCGGAAAAATAATACAAAGCACAACTGAAAGAAATACACGGATACAGAGCTTTCCGAGTATCGTTCCAGCTGTAAACCAGGATCCTGTGAATATAAATCTGCAAAACCCAACTACTAGCTGCCCGTGCAGAAAATAAGTGCACCCAGAGTTTAGGTTAAAACAATAAACTCCAGGTCAGTCATGTGACTGGTGTGAGAACTAAAACAGTTATTTAAAACTTTACTTTAAAAGAGAGTAATTCAAGGGACCACGCCGTATAACACGAAACGGGTTTCCTCCCAAGAACACTAGTTCATATATCAAAACAACGCAATGCTTTTTGGAAAAATGAAGCTATTATAAGACCCAGGTCCCATCACACAATGCTACGCAAGCCGGAGGATAGGGTTTTCCCTTCTAATAGCCAAACATGCTTGGTACGTTTAAAACAAATCAATTGATACCATTATAAGTGTATAGTGTCAAAACCATTTCAATCATAAGTATCAATCATAGGCGGCATGGGTACCATATATCATCTCGCTATACCAGTTCTACAATTAAAACCGCAATGTCACGTATTGGAAATTGGATTTCCGTCATAAGTCGAGGCAAGGGGCAAGCTCCTCTCCGTTCGAGACACTCTAGCAAATGTCTCAGGACCACACACAGCGATCCTTGGAACCTCCAAGGCCGGTCCTCTCTTACTTTTGAGGATTAGTATTCCTGAACACACGTTTCCCGGTCCTATAGGACCTATATCTGAGGCGCCTCGCATCCAACAACCACATAGGTAAAAATAATATAAATGTCAGGGATGGTAGGTCAATGACATCACCCATAGATAGAAAGAAAAGTCGTGCACTCCTTGGGTCCTTATCCCGTTTTTGACTCATACCGAGGTGTGAGGCTCGTGAATTAACGCCATACACAAAGTTATGCCACGCAGGTCGTGCTTTGATCATCAACCACAAGACTTTGCTTTTCAACAGAAGCCTTGATCATTTGCCACTTAGGCATGCCACACAGACAATTCACTCCATGCGACTGATTTCTATCGATATATAACCTCTGAGCTCGTACATCTCAGAGAAGGGCGTTAAGCAAGAGAATAAATTCTCCACCGCCAAACAGATATATATTTAATAGAGATCAATCAGCACAGAACAAAATCCAATGTCAGGCACACAGTCCATTTGTAAGTTCGTTCTGGGTTTGAACGAAACCGGAGGAACCTTATTCCTCGTATATCCAACGATCACCAACTGATTCCCTCCTCTTGGGTGTACAGCCCAATCAAGATCATCAATAACCATCCAAACGATGTGAAGACCTCCGGTCTTCAACCACCGTCTTCATCTTCGACTTATCATCGAATCGATTATTCAGAATGGGTATAAACCCGGCCTTTCCGAATAACCCGCGTATATAATAAACAAGTGTTACACAAACGCAACATACGCCTCATTCAAATTCAAAATATTCTTTTATCCAAATATTCACATTCTAAGGGAAAGGTTCCCATTAATTTTATCAAAGATAAATTCTTCTAAATTTATTCTTTAATCCTCTTTTGGATATCATTTCAAACCATGTTAAGGTTTTCCCAAACTAGTCGGGATTAGCGAACCACACCGAAGTAATTATTTAATTTATTTCCCAATCCCAACCTATTCATCCCATGGAGAAAAACTGGTAGCACTCCATATCTAACACCACTATGTTATTGGTAAATATTAATTACCATTTCACGTTCAAATCTAATTAAAGATTTATCTATCGCTTGGAGCAAAACTAGTGATACTCCATTCTCGATCACTTCAATCTAATTAAAGATTCAATTAAACTCCACTTAGTTTTAATCTTCCCAAAAATCAATATTGATGGTGATTCAAAGCTAAGAAGTTAATCTTATCTTTAACTGGGTTAAAGAACCAATGTCCTCTAAAACCCGGCTCACGATAAACCCAAAATCCCATTCCATTAATAATCAGGTTAAAGAACAGGTGTTATTCAAAACACTGCTCGCGATAAACTCTAAAAACCAATTTAAATTCAATCCCAATTAAATACTAATTCTAGACAATTTCACTAAATCTTAATTAAAAGATTTATTCTTTTCCAAACTGGGTTCAAGAACAGTGTTATTAAATAAACCATCCACGACGAACCCAAAATCCGATTTGATATTAAATATAAGGCTCTGAATAGAAAATATATCGGCTTATATTCAATATCAAATTCTGAAACCAACAAATATCGTATTGGAAATAACGATATAAATATATCTTTCAAATTTCCACAACCATATATGTATAATCACGAAATCAAACATCGAAATATTCCGAAGATAATTTCGATTCAAATCCATTCCAATTTGTATATTGGAAATTCTGATTATTTTCAAAACCATTTCAAAACTAGTTCATTTCGATAAAAATATATTTTTATCTTTTCAAGTATGGAATTTTTCACCCCAATTCTTTCTAATTCATATATTATGATTTTACACAAATTATTAATATTTTTAATAATTTTATCAAGGCCCGTACAGTCGGTTTTCAATAACGGCCACCGAACTGCACTTACAGCGACCTTTTCCAAATTTGATTTGGACATAATTTCAAATCTAACCATTAGATTTCAAATTTATAATATTTATTGGAAAGCTCATTTCGATACGAACCCAACGGTTCCGGTTTCAGGAGAATCCGACGGTCGGATCTCCCGTAACGTCAATTCGAAGTCAATAGTCGAAATTCGCGAACTGCCGCGGCGCGGCGCGTTCTATTCAAGCCATTAATATATATATAATATATATATATATATATTATATTTCGTCGATTTCAATTCAAAACGTATTTTATAAATCGTTTTAAATTCGTTTTCAAAACAGTTTCAACTTCATATTCAGTTTTAAATCAAAATTGAATATTCCATATCATTAACATATAAATGATAATATTTTCAAAATATTAGATTTTGAAATCACTTCCTTTTCTATATTCATTATAAAAATGAATATAATCGATATAAATATCGTTCACTCCAAAATAGCGCAAATCTAATCAACATGGCTTTTTATATTTCAATAACTTCGTTATTCTATTCAACAAATGAATATTTTCTTCAACACATGAATATATACTTTATTCAACACATGAATATTTATTAATTCTTACTTACAATAAAAATATGAATTTTATTGTATAAATATTTTATTCAACACATGAATAGTTTCAACACATGAATAGTTTCAGCACATGAATATTCTCAACACATGAGTATCGTCAACACATGACTATTTTGTTTATTTAATATATTTGATAAAATTGTGTTTTATATCGTTTAATTCTTAATCAGACTCTAATTTTATATATGATAAAGATGTAAATTTTATTGTTAAAATATTTTACTCAACACATGAATATTTTCAACACATGAATATATATTTTATTCAACACATGAATATTTATTCTATTCAACACATGAATATTTATTTTATTCAACACATGAATATTTATTTTATAATATTCTTTATTTTCCCAATTGGAATGAGGCCCAATCAATTACCATATAATGTTAATTATATGGATTCCATACAACACATGTATATAATAGCAATGATAAATAATCAACCATCATCCAAAGTGCACTACACAACTGCATAAGCATTAAATATAAATAATTAACGCTTACATAGTCTGTCGACCAATCGATCGACATAATACTAAATAATTGGGATTAGTGTACGCCAAATCTCATCCCAACACCCGTGTGGGGTTTCGAATCAACAAACACAGATTTTTATTTGTGTAGTTGGGCGATGTGTAAAATTTATCGTTCCAATCAATATCCTTCAAATAGGTGTACATAAACAAACCGTCTGGTTTGTAAATGAATATTTATTTATTCACATCCACGTTAAATTTATATTTTTAACGATAAATAATTTATTTCAACACATGAATTTATATCCATTCATTCCACATCACAATCAATTTTTCACAACACATCAATCTAACAAACAAACCGTCCATGGTCTGTGGACGACGGGTGTCGAGTGTTGCTAAGCACCGTCTGCATCCTAGTATATAATTTTAACTAGAAAACAAGAATTAAAGTGAGAAGTTCTCACCGACTAGCTAAACCAATTCACCGCGACTCTTCATATGTAGGAAATCTTCACCGTGCTTTTTATCGAGATCTGTTTCACGCGGCATATGTTAAAAGTCACATTTTTGTTTCAAATCCATATTATAAAAATTCAATTTTTATATATCCCTACATGTATAAAGATTATATTTCTATAATATCGCTACATAAATAAAAATCATATTTTTATAATTCAGTTTTACATATAAAGTTTATATTTTTATTCTAAACCATTTCTATAAAAATTATATTTTTATATGGCTATCCTATGTATAAAAACTATATTTTTATATCCTTATTTCATATATAAAAATAGTATATATTTTTTTCTATGTTAAAAATCATAACTTTGATTACATAAAAATCATAGCTTTACTTCCAATCCATATATATAAATCGCATTCAAAAATCAGACTTTGTCATATACAAAATCATATTTTTATATCTAACTAAAATCAGATTTTTATGATGTTAAATATGTATTAAAACTGATTTTCTACTATGTTTTACATACATAAAAACTGATTTTAACACAATGTTTTATACATAAAAATCTGATCTTTCTTTGAATAAAAATCAGGAAATAAATTCGATGTGAATTTATTGAAGACTGAGAATAAAAAAAGCAAGTTTATATATATATATAAAGAAGAAGAAGAAGGCTCACAGTTATTTTCAAAAAGGGGAGGGAGTTTACTGAACCATCGGAGGGTGGAGGAAGGAGGTGGGGGAAGCGGCGAGGGGGTTGCGCAGGCGGCTTTGGGTGGCTGCACTGGCGTCGGGTTGTAGGATTGGCGTTCTAGGATTTGGATTGGGGCTCGGGGGTTGAAATCGAGAGAAGGGAGAGAGGGAACAGCGGCGGCGGCCTTGGGGACGGTCGGAGGGTGGATCGGAGGCGGCGGTTTTGCTAGGGAGGGGCGGCGATCGGCGGTTTCGTGATGTTTTTTCTTTCTTTCTTTTGATTTTTTCACGATAATGAAGGGAGGGGGTTGACTAGGAATAGGAGAGTATAAGGGGGGTTTATATAAAATATAATTTTATTTCCATTTAAGCCCATAAAGTTAATTTTTTTATTCGAACTCCGATTCGAGCCTAATGACTGTCGCCCCTAGCTAAACACCCCTATTCCGAACACAATGGGATATGTCCGGTAAGCCAATTTGATCATTACGATCAGTTTTCATCAAAATCCAAATATAACTCTATATATTGAATTTGAACGCACATTTCAATTTACCGCGGCCACATACGGACTCTAAAAATTCCCGAAAAATATTTTCTAGCTTCGTATTGACGATACGTTCTAACAAAACTAATTTCGTCAAATTCTGAGACTGTTTGAAAAATGGTCATTTTCTGGTCGATCGAAATTGACTAGAACTGTCAAAACACGTTTCACTTCGCCACGCTCACAAATTGATTCGGAAAATTATGAATTTTGAAACCTAGCAATAACTTTACATCATGGTTCCAACAAAAGTGGTTTCTTCGAAAACCGACGTCGTTTGCAAAATTTCCATTTTTAAGGGCCAGAATTCCATAGCGACTAATCTGAACTTTCAACTGGGCATAACTTTTTATTCCCGCTATGAAATTTTAATTTTTCGGATTCATTGGAAAGATATTTTCAAATACATTCAAATATTTTTGGTTTCGCGAAAATCCGGTTTATTTTGAATCTTGTACATTCAGCTGAAATTCGAAATCAAAATTTCGAACTACCGCGCCATTTTCAATTCCTTTTATATTTAAAATAAAATATTTATATTCTAACGACGATTCAAATAAATATATACGTTCTATTTCTATTCAAAATAAATTTCTCGTCATTATTATTTAAAATAAATCATTTTAAATATTCCAAATTCGCTAAAATTGCCAAAATAAAATTTTTAAATTGGCTTAGAATTCCGGGTTATTACACACACCAACAAACATAAAGAAATAATCAACCCGAAGAACTAATTGATGATAGAACAAGCAACAACGAGGTCATTATGAGCAACGATGCCAGCTTGAAGAGAAAGAGAGGATAGCCAAAAGGAGTTCCCGTATAGGGAAACAACATCTACAAGCTTGACATGGGCAATGAAACTAGTCAGCAAAGGGAGCAGCCTAAAGGGGAACTTGGTAGAAAAGAGAAGGTCAAAGGGGTCAGTAATAGGTGTAGTCGCAAATGAGTATAGTATGGGGCACGAAAACCTGGGCAGTTCGTACTTAGGGGAACACAGCGGCAAGGCGACCGAAAAAGGTGGAGAACAAGGGAAGCGAGGTAGAGAAAGGAGTCAGCAATTTCAGGTCGATGCTGATATGGGATAAAGACTGGATTTGGCAGTAGAGTTTCGAATCCACTTTGGTGAAAGGTAGGGTAGGTTGGGAAAAAGTGGATGAGAGGGAAGACATATTAGAAAGAGTGAAGATAAGAGATAAATCTTTAAAAAAAAAAAGGAGGCAGTACCCTATTCGCCATGGGAGATAAGAAAGCTTGTTCGACTATTTACGTTATTTAATATTGTTATTTTGATCATTGTACATTATCATAAACAAATTATTTCTATTTGATCATGTATCATATATTTTGAACATTATTTTTTTTAAGTATTAAAATTAATTTTTATGATTAAGAAAAGGGATATTTACTAATTTGTAAATAATATACAAACATGCATACGTTCACACACGTCGCGTGCATACACACACATACATATGTGTGTGTATTATGTATTTACAATCTTTTATAAAATTATATATATAAATATATCACATTCTTTTTTACATTAAATAATATTAATTTTATTTTAGAACATATATATTATAATATTTACTAGCATGGATGCAGCTTATTCGTGGTTTTGGTTGATATGGTTATTTACTACTATTTGTTATTAGTGATATTGTTATTATTATAATTAGTATTCCACTTTGAATAGGGATTTTATTCCAACAATGTTTTTATGTGTTCAAATTAAGCATAGAAGCTATAATTATATATAAACTACAGACACGCATAATGGCCATGTATATCATATATCACCACTTATGGTAATCAGTATAGCCTTGCAACAACTATAATTCAGTAGACATAAGTTAGTGCTACTTGGAGGCAATCAATTCTTTACTAGAATACTTGTTTAGAAAATTCCAAAAACCAAATAATATCCACTTAGACCCCATTAATGAACCCTGGTAAAATCAACCAAAAAGCATTTCGTGAAAAACACTTAGAGATACGTGTTACATAATGATCGAGGTCAACGAAGAAGATAGCGTGCTTTCTTTGTTCTACCTATAAATTTTACCAACATCGATTATTGGATTGCATATTTTGGTTCAGCATTATGGTTTTACTGAATGTTAGTACGCTGCATAAATAGAGATATTTGACTGTAAATGTCTTGTTCAAGAAACTAATGAAGTTGCATTTTTTAAGTTGTTTTTCAACTTCCTCATCTCAATGTTCTTTCTGACCGTTATTCGACTAATTTCCCAAGTCAATCTTCCCTCTTCTTTGTACTTCTTCTTCAAATGAAGATTTATGATGTGAGGTCATCGTTTAATGCAATTGATATGTTAATAGTTTAATAGAACGCATTTGGTTTATCGAAAATGTAGTATGTAAATAAGATGTATTAACTATATTTGACTTATCCGATATAACTCAGCATAATAACTACTTCTTGAAGAAGAAAAAATGATTTTTTTGTAGATAATTAATAGTACTTACTGTTAATTGTATAAGTTAATTATTGGTAATTAACGAGTAACTACCACAACTAACTAATAAGCATTGCACATGAATGGTATGTTGAATTTTTTGATTCAAATATTTTATGAAGAGGATGTAATCAATTAATTGATTTGAATAATTGATTGATTAATTAATTAATTGACTAATTGATTTGATTGATTGGTTAATTGATTGACTGGTTGATTGATTGATTGGTTGGTTGGTTGATTTTATCATAGAAGGAAAGAAACAAATATAAACCTTGTGAGAATATTAGGTGAGGTTGTGTGCCTCTAGGGGCTTGCGTCCTATAGATGAACGTCTTGGAGAGGAAGATGTAGGAATTTGGGCTGAGGATAGCTATTCCTATTTACTGCTGAAAGACGTAGTTGGTGCCTCCAGATTGTCCAAGGGTTTGTCATCGTTCTTCATCGCTCTTCTGCTCCAACAATATTTGTAGTCATATAGATATTCTATGTCTATCTCAATAAGGTTATTGATTCATTGTATTTTGTTCATTTTTGGTTTTGATCCATCATATGAAACAAAATTTGTTTTTGGTGAATCAATAAAGAGGGCGGTTGGGTGGAATATCATGTGTATTGCTATTATTTCTGATCTATTGTATTGTTATTTTCAATCAAATTCATCTTCAAGCGATTGGGTGAAAAAGATCCTATTATCTTGGAGTTTTGTCAAATTTACGCTGCGCACAAAACCCCAACAGTTGGTATCAGAGCTCAGATCATCGCATAGCTTAGAGTTTTTGTTGGATTGAAGATTGTAGATGTCGGAGATGATGACGTTTTCAAAGATGGCTATTTTGAATGGGAAGAATTAGGGTATATGGAAGCCGAAGATGGAGGGAATTCTATATCTCAAAGATTTGCATGATCCTATTGATGGAGACGGGGAGAAGCCCTCGAATATGGATGAGGGAAAATGGAAGAAAATGGACAAAAAGGTGATCGCGTTGATTCTCTAATATTTGGATGATTTGGTGTTCCACCATGTGGCTAGTTGTTAATCTACGAAGGCGTTGTGGGACAAATTTGTATCTTTTTATGAGTCAAGGAGTGCTACAAGCAAGGCTTTTATAGTTCGTAAGTTGTTGCAACTTCGATCGGATGAGGAGAAGTCTGTTGTAGAGCACTTAAACGTATTTCAAGATGTGATCAATCAATTGAAAATTTTGAAGGCAATTTTGATGATGAGTTGCAGGCTCTTTTGTTGATGAGTTTTCTCTCGGAAAGATGGGATACTTTGGTTGTTTCATTGAGTAATTCCAATGCTAATGGAACTAACTCTTTGGAAACGATTCGAAATAGTCTTTTAAATGAGGAGCTAAGGAGAAAAGAGTCGGAGTTGAAATCGGTTCAAATTGAGGCGATGGTAGCAAGGGACTCGAAGGATACGGTTTGGAAGAAAAAGAGAGCCAAGAGTAAAGGTGCAATCAGTTGTTTCCATTGTAAGAAGGAAGATCACAAGCGCAATGATTGTTATTCATATATATGAGATATGAAGAAGAAGTAGAAGGCGCAAGGTGATAATAATAGTAATGAGGAACAGACTGGCTTTGCAGAAGATACTGAAAGCGATCCTTCATGTGATGTCCTATTTATTGTTATGGAGCCTTAGAAGATAGATTCATGAGCCAGTTTTCACATATGTCGAGATGTGAAAAGTTTTTCTTCGTATGAGAAGAGTGTTGGCATGATAAAGACATCCAATGGAGTAGAGCTACCAATTTGTGGAGTTGGAGTTGTTAGGTTTCAGATGCATGATGGAGTGGTGAGAGAAGTGGACGGTGTGAGGCACATACCCACTTGTTCGCATAACCTCATATCTCTCGGTCAGTTAGATCACCGTGGTTGCACTTATGATAATCAAGGTGGATTTTTGAGAGTGAAGAAGGGTGGTTATGAGATGATGCGAGGAGTTTTGGAGGAAGGAAGCCTATATAGTTTGGTAGGTTCAGTGGTTAACAATGGAAGGTGGATGACGGTTGAAGAACCTAGTCCGCAGCAAGGTGGAGAGGTTAATATGGTCACTGCTGATGGTCCTAAGGTGAAGGATCATGATATCAACAAGGGTCTTAATGTTGATGATGCTCGAGGGATCCCGGAGATGAAGAGATCATGTCAAACAGAAGAAGGATGTCGAGTTGTCCACAAAGATGATGGAGATCTTGTGGCATTGCAAGAACTTTTTAGACCGTTGTTTTTGCATGGTGCAGCTAAGGTGGTTGATACATCTTTTGCAGGCGGTGGGTTGTGTTTGTAATTGAGGTGTGGTCGTAGTCCTTTCAAATCGAATGGAGTGTATTTCGTCGCCTTGAATTCGAGGTTGGTTTTAATTGAGAGTAGGTGTTGTTGAAAGAGTTAGGTTGACTTGTTTGTGGATTGTTGAAGATATGTGATACTTGAATCAAGGTGGAGTGTTGAATTTTTTGATTCAAATGTTTTATGAAGAGGATGTAATCAATTAGTTGATTTGATTGAATTGAATAATTAATTAATTAATTGACTAATTGATTTAACTGATTGGTTAATTGATTGGTTAGTTGATTTTATCATAATAGGAAAGAAATGAATGATTATATTTTGGAGATATTTTGAAGGGGCAATTTGGATATTTGTCTAGGCTCCTATTCTCTATATATGCAGCCTTCTTGGTTAGATCAGATGAATAACAATCAACAAAAAGAAAGTACCATGTGAGAACATATGGTGAGGTTGTGTGCCTCTAGGGGCTTGCGCCCTGGAGAGGAAGATGTAGGAATTTGGGTTAAGGATAGCTATTCCTATTTACTGCTGAAAGACGTAGATGGTACCTCCAGATTGTCTAAGGGTTTATCGTCGTTCTTCATCGCTCTTCTGCTCCAACAATATCTGTAGTCATCTAGATATTCTTTGCCTACCTCAATATGGTTATTGATTCAATTGTATTTTGTTTATTTTTGGTTTTGATCCATTGTATATAAACAAAATCTGTTTTTGGTGAATCAATAAAGAGGGCGGTTGGGTGGAATATCATGTGTATTGCTATTATTTCCAATCTATTGTGTTGTTATTTTCAATCAAATTCATCTTCAAATGATTGGGTGAGAAAGATCCTATTTTCTTGGCATTTTGTCAAACTTCTGCTGTGCACAAAACCCTAGCATGATATACAAATGAGGTAGAATGGAATTGAAATAAAAACTAACATATATCTACTGTCAAAATGGATAGATAAATGTGTAACAATTCATTTTAAACTATTACCAAAGAAAGAGTCATAAGAGACGACTTTATAAGTCAAAGTTGAAAATTCACAATAGTTCTCGTGAAGATTCATAATACACTTTACATTTCAATGTTTTTTTTTAAATAAAAATGTTAAAAGTCAACAATACTTGACTGTAGAAATTCTACTCTGGTATGCAAGTAAAAATTCAAGGTAGTCTCATACAATAAATAGCGCCATTGATTTTTCATGAACAAGTTACAATGACTTCTAAAAATTGAATTTTATATAGAAATTTTCTATATGAAAATCTACTATAACGCATATTTTCATGAAGTATGAAAATTTAATTTCGATTATAGTTTAAACGTTGTTTAGCTTATCAGTTCAAACAAACAAAAGAGTGCTTAGAAGAAAACTTACATGACAGACATTAAATCACATCAATGAATAACTTTTGAATAAATAGATCTCCTTTTAGATTTCCAAACCTGAAGAACATTGTATGAGTTAACAATCATCTTTGAAATAGTTTATCTATGAAGATGGTGAGTAATATGCTAAGAAATTAGAAGATAAACCTTCAATTTCTTTATTTTGGAATCTAGCTAACTACGGATTCCAAAAAGTTGCGTTTGAAATAGAAAAATATTTTTAAAAAAAAAGGAAGAAGGGGAAATAAATTAAGGAATTTGAATGGTTAGGGATTGAAGAAGTACGTGGATGAGTCGGAAATCCTAGGAAAAGCAAAAAATATGCATGGACTGAATTAAGGGGTTCTCGTTATTATAGTAAAGATTTAATAATTTTAAGCACAGTCTAAGTTAATATGAATATAAAATATGTAGATATACGATTTATCAAAATAATAAAATTGATTTCACTCTCGTTTATAGAATTTAAAAAATTATTTCTTACACAGCGGAAGAAGAAATAAATATAAATTAATTTATTCATCATTTATTTGATTATAAAAGGCATACTTTAATTATTATTATTTTAGTGTGTGCTTAATGTTTTTATATATTCATTTTGGCAATTACAATATAAATAAAACATAATTAATTTTTATTAGTATATCTTTTGTTTGGTTTTTGTATACCTTGCATTTTAAGTTTAAAACTATTTGTTGGGTTGAGTAAAACTAAATACTTAAAATAAAAAGTTTGATTCTAAATTTTATTGACTAAGTCAAAAAAAATAAGATATTTTAGAAAGTGTATTTTATTTAATAAATTAATTTAAATTACATAAATATTTATATGTATATCTAGTTTATATTTTGAGATAGTTAATGCATAATAATTGGCAAAAGTACACATTACAGATGTGGATCTCCGTATCCACATAATGTATTAACTATGTTTACTTATTGATATATTGCATGTTCACATCTTATTCACTTGCATATGTATTCTCGACTATATTGAAATTAAATTAATTAAATCTCTTTAGTTAATTAAATTATAAAAAATAAATAAAACTGGATTTTATTTATACTAATTAGTTTGGATTATAACCATTAAACTTTATAAGCTCGTTATGATACAAAATAAGAAGAAAAGAGTATATTCCATCGATTTCACCAATTACGAATGGGCCCGGTTCTATCATAATATTCATAGGGATTTAAAAAAGTGCAACCAGAATTCTACTTTTGGAATTTACCACTGTTTTGACAAGATTGGTTATGCCATCGATATTTTACATTATGTTATTCCAACTTTTGATTTTATCTAAAAGTGGTTTTAAACCTCTTGCTTTCGTTATTGCATAATAGAGAAAGTGTAGAAAGATGGTAGGAAAGTAGCCATTGTTAACCATTAGAGTATTTACAATGACTTTTTATTTTTCTCTACTCTAGTGTAAGTTATAGTTGATTTTTGTTAAATTATTGTTAAGCCGTTATTTCATTTCAATGCATCCATGATTCTTTTAAATGCTTTATAATTTTTCATTTTTGTTTTTTCCATTATTAATACGTTATTATCATATAATAGATGTGTTAAAATTTGTTCAATGTTATATACTGGTAATATATTCTCATTAAAGTACTCTATATAAAATAAAATAGACATTTACTTAAAAGCTTTAAAGAAAAGGTAATAAGATAGAGGATCTCACTTCCTATGAACTCTATTACTTATGAAAAAACCAATAGTTCTCCATTTATAGGATCGAAAATGGAATTGATGCATACATACATGTATATATATACAATTATATATTTATATACTACTTTGAGCAAATCTCTTTATAAATCCTGTATTCTGGTAATTTTATCACAAACATATATTATTAAATGTTCTTTTGTCAAAACCCCTTATCATTTCATGAGCAAGCAGAGAACCTTTTGTTGATTTTCAACCATCCTTATCCCAGGGCCGGCCCTGACCTAGTGCGAGCCGTGCAACCGCACAGGGGCCCATTAGGTCAGAGGGCCCCAAATTTTTTTTTATTACATTTACTAGAGCTGCTTTTTCTTGTCATGATGCATGTACTTGATAATAATTTATCTATGCAAAAGTAGATATGATTGTATGCTTTGCTGACATCAATTAATATATTAAAATGAGATGTGGCTTGTGTGGACCTCTAGTTGACAGATTGAAAATGTAGATAAAAACTTTATGAATTTGCTGAAACACGCAATTTTCTCAATGGAGCTGCATAGTAGAAAAAACACATTTTCACTTAAGTTCAATTACATTAAAAAAAAATTAAGGGCCCAAAATTTTGGGCCCGCACTAGGCCCATAAATACTCAGGGCCGGCCCTGGTAGGGATTTCTTATGTTCTTAATGCTTCGGAAAGAGTTAAAAAGCTATGGTCATTTTCATGCAATATTTTCAATGAGTTTCATAAACCTTTGTTAAATAGTGGATTTCCATAATATCCAAATCGATTGCGCTATTTTTTTTTGTTAGCCAATTATGCTACATTAGACATTATTATACCTGAATGGATTATAGCCAACATTTTCTAGTTCGTTGATATTATGATTGGGGAATGAATCCCGAATTCCAATTTTAATGATAGTTGTGTATTATAGTATTCATAGTCTACAAATACATAATCAATATTGCTATGAATGATATAATAACTACCTCATCTTCATGTATATAAATTTCCAAAGAAATGTTGTTCCATTAAGCCTAAGCCTAATGTGCAATTCATAAACTTCAAATCTACTGGCATGTCTATTTTACCATAATTAACCCTTTCATTGCTAAATAATGTTTCAATAAAATCCCCTCGAATGAGCAATTGAACATTGATTTTTGATGCTTGATATGTATGTTACACCTGATGCGTATAGGTAACTATACACATGACGATCAAACCACAATGATTTCAATCTGCTTGTGATAATTAGGTTTGGTTTGCGGATGAATGTCTTGTTCCGTTGATTTCAGCCCCTCATTGCTAAAATTATTTCTTATTGTTCACCATTGCCACTTTTAAAATTCCCATTTCTATTGTGCATTTTTACTATCTATAATTTTATTCTATGGTAACTTATTCTCCAATAAACCATGAAAGAAATTTTGAGTTTTCAACCGCTTGATGAAGATTAGATAGTTTGGATGATACATCCAACTCCATAACATTCCAACTAAGGAAAGTCATAGTTGGTTTGAGTTTGATTCAATCCTAGTTTCTTGGTTGGAATAAATTTCCCTACATAATTTTGACTTGATTGATTAGGTTATTTGAATTTTCTTTCTTTTACACTATTAATTTGAAGCCATAATATTTCAAATGGAAGAATTTTTCAATATGTCAAAAGTTGTTGTTTTATGACTTATCGAGTTTCCATTTAGTATTCCACATCTTGTGCAATTATTCATTTTTTTTTATTAAGGTTTTGTTTGGAAAATTTATTTCAGTGTTTCAATAAGTACACTAACATATTCGTGTATTTATCCAATTTGTATCCCTAAAACTAGCCGATGTCTTCTTCAGTCCAGTTTTCTAGTGGTAAAATAGGAAAATTTTACAAAATCATATAATTTGAAGCAACTTTTCGTCTGATCGAAGGGTTGCTTCGTTCTATAGGATTTTGTTTGACACTTTTCGGTGTTGATATAAGATAGTTGGTGTTTAGCAGCTATGAACCACTTGGATCTCTTATATGCCACTGGTTCTGGAAAAAGAAATCTGAATTGGGAGGATTTCTATCAAAAGAATAAAAATTATTTGAGGATATTGTATGAGGTTAAGGATAAGGATTTGAAAGTAGCCATTAAACCTAGATCGAGAAAAGTATTTCCTTTTTTATTTGGCAATGGAATATGAAAGCCTCCTTTTGCAGATACATTCGTTTATTTCGCATTCTTATTTTATTGTTATATTTTTAGTTTACCTACCATCCTATTTTATTTCTAACTCATTTAGTAGTATAATAACATGTGAATGTATATCATTTGCAATATTTTTGTTAATCCATTTTTGCTGATATTCTTTTCTAACTAATACTGATAATCTTCATCATGCATATCTCTACTATTAAAATGAAATCTGAATGATTCCATCGATCATTTTAACTTCTAAAAATGCCCTACAACCATGAATGTAATCTCGACAACAATTTCCAACCTTCATCGCTACCTTGTTTCCGGCCATCTATTAATGGAGTTTCACTATCAATTTGCATCTTACATCACCCATATATAAAACTACTTGAAATAAATATGTTGCTACAACTAAAATATTTCGAATACATTCGTCCATTTATTATCTATTAAGTAAAATAAAATTTCTCCTACTATTAATGCACGTATGTACGATTTATACTAGTTTTCATTATACATTTAATTCAAATTAACACAAAATTACAGTAATTTTAATGTTAAAATTCTAAACTTACCATTTTATTTGAGGAGTGTACCAACACGGGTTAAAATGCTTTTTTTGTAAAAAAAAAAGCTTAGATAAAAGTTGGCTAGGCTCAAGCACATATGGTACCCGAAACCCCACAACATGAAATAAATCAAGTACCAGGTTTACAAATTCGAACGGCGCCGCAAACAAAACTCTTCACAACCCTAGAAACTTCAGAACATAAATAATGGTGGAAAGAAAAGAAATCTTCCACCAATTTTACAAGAACTTTTCGCATGTTAGCTCTACTACTCCCCCCTCTCTTAAAACGGAAGATGTTAATTGAGTTTACTTCTCATCCCCCCAAAATCATCATACTCGGAATTTACTTTGTTAATAGCTTCTGCGTAACTTACAGATCTGGAAAGATTATGCTCCAACTCCTCTATTCTACTTGTAACTGAGTGGATTCAAGTAGAATAACTTTCAGATCTGATGAGATTATTCTTCGAGTCTTCAGTTTCGGTCTTAGTTGAGTGGACTCGGGGATGATATTTAGAAAATACACGATCTGGAACATTATCTGAGCTTGTTTCTTTAGCAGTAGACTGAAACAATGGTTTGGTCTTCTCGAACTTTGTTGAGAAGCTCTAGATCCGCTTGTTTAGTCTTAGCATGATGAAGAAAGCTATATTTTTACTTCCAACATCTTTGTCCTACCATTCAGGTAAATAGTTAAGAGCGGTTTGACTTCTTAACTTCTTCTTTGATTTTTGCATTATAATCATGTTATCGTTATTGATTAATATTTATCCCTGTTCCATATTAAGTTTGACTTTATTGTGAACCTTGTTACACTGTTCTTTCCATATATGATAAATTGTAGTTAACATCTCATGGATTAGATCTTTTCTTAAGGATTTAACACTAAAGTTGTTATTATTGTGTCGTATTGCTTGCTTTAGCTTCACGAAGTTACTATATTAGATAATCAGAGTAACCTGAATATTGCTCCAAATACGAAAAGAATATTTGCACTAAAAAAACAGATGGTTAACATATTTTGAATTAGGTTCACATAAAGGACCTAGTAAATTGCCTCTATATACTCATTTTGTGCTTTGTTAGCAACCTAATTTTTGGCATAGCCGATCGGTTTTTATAGTGATCCGTAATATTTTTTTATTATAACCAATAATAAAAATACAGTATAGTACATGCGATTGTGGTTAACAATCAACTAATCGATTTTTAAGGGGGTCATCCATTGCTAACTGAGTTTATAGCAACCTAATTGGATAGCAAAATATATATAAATTGTCATTTTTGGATTATTGACCATATTTCATATGCATTCATCCCGTTCAACTATGGATGTTCATTTATGATGAATTTTCATGTTTGTTTAAAAGAAGGGGACTGTTATTGACACTTCAAATATTGTTAAGGGGAGACCAATTTTTCTTATAAAAAAAATTGTTAAGGGGAGTACTAATGAGGGAAGTTGCCTCTTAACAAATAAAGGTAATTTTACCTTACTATCCATTTAGGCTTAATTTCACTCTTCTGTTCATTAACCAAATTTTTAATAATTAATCAACACCATTAGTTGTGGAGAAATCAAATCCTAACCGAAGAACATGATTGAAAAAGATAACAATATGATATTGACACAGAAGAGTGAGCGTTATGTTGGAGCTGATCATAGTGATGAGATAGTAAGATCTAATTTCAGTTTATTAAATCGTATGCACATGTTGTTAGGTTAAGATCTAGCTTCAGTTTATTAAATCGTATGCATATGATATCAACTATTTCCTAATATTATTTGCAGTTAAACGATTTAGGATTTTGTAATTTAGGGGTTTGATAATTTTACGGTGCATAAGTTTTTAAAACTAAGAGTAAAAGAGTAAGAAGTTAAATAAACTAGCTACATTCATTGATCCTCCTTTACTAATTTAAAAAAGTGGCGTGCCCTTAAAATTTGGTCCTCCCTTAACATAAATTGGAGTGTCAATGACAAACCCCAAAAAGAAACTTCATCCCTTATCTGCTATCTAATTCAAGTAATCTGTAATTGCATCCATATTAAAATTTGATTTTGTTAGTTTTACCGTTAAGAGGATCAGTTATTAAATGCATTTTTTGGTTGTCACTTATTATTTTTAATTATCACAGAAACTATAATATCATAACTTCAATAAATAATTAGATTGCTCCGTCCAACCCTATTTATGAAAAAATTTCCACCCAACACTTTTTATAAAAGATTCATGCTTAAATCAAGGGTGAAAGGGTAAAATGCCATTTTCATAAAGTTAACTCAATCACAAGATTATCATGGATGAGATTGAGATTGATATCCAAATCCAAAGTCTCAGAGAGACCAATACGTGGCAGATCGGGTCAAATTGAACCGCTACCGATCGGGCCCATCGCTCACGCCAACATGAGCTTACAAAGGCAACTGATGTGGAAAAGCTTAAAGCTGTAAACCATTTTATAAAGCGAAAAACAGTCCCCACCAAAATCGGTGACATCAAAACATTCTCTAAATTCCAGTAAAAACATGTCGTCCTCCTCCCATGCATTCGGCTTCGACGACGATTACCCAGTGGCCGATGGCCAAAAGACTAACTTGAACTTGTTCTCGAACAAGTTCAACATTCCGATCGCTCCTCCAGCTCCGCAGATTTTCCGATACCAATCCAGTCCGCTTGATGATTTCTCAAAAGGGACGCATGAAGAGGTTTCGGCTCACAGCACTGGTAAAGGGCCCATGCTTCCTGATTTAACTGAGATGCAGCACGAGGAAGGTTTCCTGCTTAGAGAGTGGAGACGGTATGCTCAACAACTGTGTATCTTTGTTTGATGTTGGTTATTTAAGAGTTGGTTGTGGGATACTTGTTATTTTGGTTAGTTAGAGCATGGATTGTTATATTTTTCTTTGACCTGAACTATGTGCATTGGGCATATATGTTTGGTTTATTGATGCTAAGCGGATTGTTTAGACAGGGAATTTGTGCTGTTTGTTTGCTGATATTGTGTTGCCGGTAGAAAGGTTTGCTTACTGTCACTTGGCCAAAATCAAATCTTTCGAAGTCCAAAAAAACATGAAACATGTCTCCATAAATCTCTTTAATTAAATTCACTTGATTCTTTCCTTGAATCTCTCTAATTTTAAATATTCTGCATGACATCATTTTATGATTTTCGACTAAAATTAATAATAATAAAAAAACTAATTTTCTAAACTATGGAATCTTATGAAAACTTGACTAGTGAGTGATGTATCTGCTTTTTCAAAAGGAAGAAGATTTAAATTTGAGTCAAATATGTTTTGCTGAAAATTTGATCCCAAACTGAAACAAGACCAATATGTCTTCCTTAGTTTTACTTTTTACCCAATTACCAAAATAATTGGTTCCTAGACATATTTTGAGAAATAGAACGTTGATTAAGGATCAAAATTTTGATTTTAGTTTTATGAATTTTTTTAGCGTTTGTTATTATTGATGAAGAGTGTTGCATGTTAATATAGGCATTCTCTGGATTGTCTTCTATATTATTTCTTTCCTAAGGTCCTATTATTTTTGAGGAAACCATTTTCTATCAATGGCAATGGAGTCGTCTGATCTGTGGCTGTGCCATATTAAATATGGTTTCAAACTAATTGCTGATTATATTCATGATTTCAAAACAGCATGCTTACTATGCATTCGACCCTGCCTGCACAATAAGTTTTTTTTTTTTTTTTAAATAAAAAATAAAAAAAATTTGGTACATAATCTTGTAGAACATGCGTATGAATGGAAATTGTTAATTCAACTTCCAAGTAAAGTCTTTTTCATATATATTGAATCTTAGAATATATTACAAAACTTGTGGCCATTAATTACATTTGTTAATGATCATATTCGTTGTCATAAAAAATAATCTTAAAATATTAAGATTTGAATCTAGTATCAAATTGAATTCCTCCAGTTATGTTCGACTTTAAAAGTATGATTTAAAGCTTATATAATGCCACAATTAGCAACAAACATTCAATTTGTTTGGAAAGAAAAAAAAAAAACATAATGCTGTCCCCACTCATTTTTTTTAAAATTAATTTATACAAACAATTAATAAATTTTTTACTTGTTGATCCTACTAAAAATCAAATATTAATTATAAGAAAATAACAAAGTTAGTGTTACCTGGTAAAATCTTAAGTGTTGAAGTTATGTGTCAAAATCAATTTTAGAAGCACAAGAATATTACTATAGAAAGAAGACGGGATGGTTTTGCACACATATAAATCCCAGGAATATAGCGCAAATCAATTTCAAAACAAATGTTATGTAAAGCTATCCACAAGGCACTAAATTTACCACTGATCCATGATATCTTTCTGGAAATCATGTTCAAAAAATATTCCATGGTTTCACCTTAAAAAATAAGCACCAGGCTTCTAACTGATGTATATCAGTCGAATGAAACCAAATGTGTGATAAAAAAAATGGTAAGTATTGTTTGATAACACAAAAGTAAAGGGAATTTTATTAAGATTTATGGTATAAGTGCATATTTGTCTTTCTTATATTCTGGTATATGCTTGAAGTGTACCAAAGCGGATGATTAGTCTTTATGGGTATTTTGCTCCTGAAAATTAGTATTCTCGTTAATCCCAGTCACTAGACATCACTTATGCACAAAACAAATAAATAAAATAAATAATAATAGTAAAGAAACATATAACATTGTAAATTTGTAATCCCCTAACCTAATTGGTTACCTTGCAAGAAAAAAAAGCACATATTAACATTACAATTGAAAGTTGAAACTGTCCATATTAGACTTCTGATGATGAACTACTTACTAACTTGAATCATCACAACTTCAAAAGTTTAAGAGAATCATTATGACATTATTGGATTATTGCATTGATTATTTACCACTTGCTTCGTTCTCTTTATTTGTGTCTGCACCATGTACCGCAACAAATTTCTCGTGTACAGTCGAAACGCCATCCTTCTTGAAGAGAAAGAAAAAAAGGAGAAGGAGATGAGAAAACAAACCATTCTTGAAGCTGAGAATTACAAGCGTGCATTTCGTGATAGACTTAAGCTCAACATTGAAGCAAGAAAAGCCTACAACCGTGAAAAAGAGAAGGTAATATTAAACTCATGTTGTTTCACAAATTCAAAATAGGAGGTGTATGGTAATTAATTTGCATTGGTAGTGCAACTATGAATTTGTACCCGATACGTATCCTTTCTATTGATTACAAATTCTTTGGCTCGTGCACAACATACGTTTAGGAGTATCCTGTTAAGAAACGATCTTATATCATTAAATAAATCGTTAGACCCCAATTTTGTATATGATTTCTGTAAACATAATTAGAAGATAACTAGATAAGTAAAAGCATTTCGTGGCAGTTGGATTTAAACTTGTGGTTTCATTTATGTATCAATATTTTCAGTTGACAAACTTCAAACTTTCGCTTATATATATATATATATATATATATATATATATATATATATATATATAGGTGCGCAAGCTATATGAAACTGGGCTTATTTTTTAAATTTAGATTTTTTTTTTTTTTTTTAATTCAGAAGTTGAAGTTTGTTGAAATTAAATATTCACTATGTCATGATTGAGTTTCTAACTCCTTATATATAAGATTATTTTGAAAACATAATGAAATATGAATTTATTCATCGAAGAATTTTTAATAAAAAGATTTGTGACATGTTATTCTTCCAAATAAGACAGGTGTTTGTCCAGAACCAAGAGAAATTCCACACGGAAGCAGACAAGCATTACTGGAAGGCAATTGCAGAGTTTGTGCCGAAGGAGGTGGCTGAAATCAAAAAAAGAGGAAAGAAAGAAGCAGAGAAAAAACCGTCTGTTGTAGTTATTCAGGGACCGAAACCTGGAAAACCTACTGATCTTTCTAGAATGAGACAATTGCTTTCAAAATTGAAGCATAATCCACCACCACCTATGAAAACATCACCAGAAACTGCTTGAAATGGTCCGGAAGCTTCTACTGGAAAAGCCTAAGCAGCAGCTTCAACTGATGAAGCTACCATTGCTGCTTAGAGGTTCTGTTGTTCTGTTCCTATATATTTAGTTGCTCTGTTTTTCGTGTCAGTGGTATATTTAGACTTTACAGTGTTAGTGTTGGTGATAGTGCTAGCGTTGGTGTTAATGTTGGTGTTAGTGTTGTCTATGCTGTATGCTGTGAATCTGGTTGTTAGATTCTGACTTTACAGTGTTATATTTAGACTTTTTTTCTGAAAGAGGTTGGTTTTATTTTCTATTTTCCTTTTCTTTTTTCCAGTGTGTACACACAGACACACATACCAGGATCCAAATCCCTGTCATATAATTCCTTAGTTTCTTGAACTTCATATTTCAAATTTGTATAATTAGATGTATTTATCATATACATCATGTTGGAAGTTTTTCCAAAACCTTTGTCAAATATGATCCCTATGGAGGAGGGGTCCAGGGGGTGGCAACCCCCCAAGGTGGAGGTGCGAGGGCAACGCCCCCGCTAACGGGGTTCGATCTGCCCAATCAGGTCGCGGGGGTCCAGGGGGCAGCGCCCCCGGCAGAGTGTGGGGCAGCGCCCCTTCCGAAATGGTACATTTTGTGTACTGTTGAATTCGAATTCAACAGACAACGGTAACAACCGTTGGAAAAGGTCACGACCGTTCAAATTCAAAATACTCGTAAACGAATAGATGTTTCGTCGTCTATATAATACAGCGCTCCCTCATCACGGATTTTACTTTTTTCTTTCTCGGATTCCTCAGTCTTCTGTATCATCAAAATAACTTTAAGTGCTTCTTCTGATTTGTGCAAGTAATCACAACTTGCATAGATATCCTCCATTGTATCCTGAAAGAAAGTTTTCGATCAACCCATTGTGATTTAAAAAGGGGAAAACATTTTTGAAAGATAGCGAATCTTTCGTGTCTTGGAGCGAATCTTACTCAATTAATAACAACAGTTTCAAGAATGTCTTCTGTTCAAGATTCGTCGCTCAGTAGAATTACAACGCAACCACTCCAAGTAATGAATCAGGATCTCACCCGCCTTGAAAGATTTGATGGCAATAATTTTACACGCTGGCAGGAAACAATTTTATTTTTTCTTACTACCATTGGTCTGAACCATATAATAAGTGATGAATTAGAACCAATTCCTAGAGAAAAGGCTGCAGATTCAGAATAACGAAAGAAGGAGTTAAAGGAATTAAGGCAGAAGCGAAAGAATGAAGATTTTCTTTGTCGAGGGCACATTCTTAATGCACTTTCAGATTCAGTATATAGTGCACACAGAACTATAGATGGCGCAAAAGCTCTCTGGATGGCTCTGGATGTCAAGTACCGCATTGAAGAGCAAGTAATCAAAAATTTCTAACAAGTAATTATATTAATTATAAGATGAATGATGATGCTGATATTGTTTTCCAAGCCCATGAATTAAATTTGATTGTTAGTAAACTAAAGGATGCAAAAATAAAACTTCATGAAGCATTTCAAGTGGGAGTTGTAATTGCAAAATTACCTAGTACTTGGAATGGCTACAAAAAGAAACTGACGCATGAGGAAAAAACACACTCTCTGGAATCCCTCATACGACATTTGCGTATGGAGGAAGAATCTCGTAAGAGAGATAAGAAAGAAGATCAGGAAACAGAAAAAGCAAATGTGGTTCAGTGAGAAATCTCTAAGAATCATAGTAATGGGAAGAAAATGAAAAATAATTCCAAGGGGAATAAGCAGGAAAAATCCAAGAAGCCCAAAGGTGATTGCTTTTACTGTAAGAAACCTGGTCATTATGCCCCGGAATGCAGAATTCACATAAGAGATGAGAAAGAAAAGAATAAACAGGTTACATTGTTGCTAATTTTGAAAACGAACCTAAATTGGTCGCTGTTGTAGAGGAAGCCAACTCTGTTACAGTTGAAGATGGATGGTGGTTAGACACAGGAGCAACTGTTCATATCTGTAATGACAAGTCACGGTTTCAGATTTATAAAGAATGCAGCGAAGTAAAGGAAGTCAAAATGGGCAATAATGTTCATGCCAAAGTTGCTGGTATTGGGAATATTACTCTGAAGTTTACTTCAGGGAAAGTTCTGGTTTTGGCTAATATATTTCATGTTCCAGAAATGGCGAAGAATCTGATTTCTGGAGACCGTCTCAACAAAGGAGGGTTTAAGTTAGTCATTGAATCAGATAGTGTTGTTATGTCCAAAAATAATGTATTTATTGGAAAAGAGTACTCATGTAATGGAATGTTCAAAATGAATTTAATAAAATCAGTTTCTGCTTATATTGTTGAATCTTTACCCCTATGGCATGGTAGATTTGGCCATATTAACTATAATGTTGTTCGAATATGCATAATCTAGGACTTATTTCGAAATGTACTAGTGAGATTGTTGATAAGTGTGAAATATGTGTGCAAGAAAAATTAACTTGTAAATCACATAAATCAGTAAGTAGGACAACTGAATTGCTTGGACTTGTGCATACTGATGTTGTAGACTTACATAGTAAAGTTTCACAAGGAGGAAACAAATACTTTGTAACGTTTATTGACGATTATTCAAAATATACTTACATATACCTACTAAAAAGTAAGGATGAAGTTCTGAGCAAGTTTCTTATATATAAAGCAACAGTTGAAAATCAATTAAATCGTAAAATTAAAGTACTAAGATCCGACAGAGGTGGTGAATATAAATCAATATAACTTTTAGAGTTCTGTGAATCTAATGGGATAGTCCACGAATTTACACCACCATATTCATCAGAATCAAATGGTATTGCTGAACGGAAAAATAGAACTTTAATGAATATGGTTAATTGTATGTTGTTAAGTTCTGGCTTATCTGATTGTTGGTGGGGAGAAGCACTTCTAAGTGCATGTTATATCCTAAACAGAGTTGCTATGAAAAGAACTAGCAAAACTCCTTATGAATTGTGGTATAATCGAAAACCTAACCTTAGTTATTTAAAAGTATGGGGATGTTTGGCTTACGTAAGAAAACCGCACGCAGAAATGACAAAGTTAGGAAGCAAAACATATAAATGTGTATTTGTTGGATATGCACAATATATTTCTGCATATAGATTTCTGAAGTTAGAAACAAATGATGTGATAGAATCAATCAATGCAGAATTTTTTGAGTATATGTTTAAATTTTCCTTGGAAGATAATACCAAAATTCATGGTACTGCTAAAGAGATTCATAAAGAATCGACTTCACCAAGTTTGGACATAGAACCCCGCAAAAGAAAACGACAAAGGGTTGAAAGGAACTTTGGTCCATATTTTTTGACGTACTTGGTAGAAGGAGATATAAATAAAATCACAAACCAAACTAAGATAACTCTTAGTAATGATAGTGATCCACAAACTTATAGGGAAGCAGTAACTTGTCGTGATGCAAGTTTTTGGAAAGAAACGATTAAAGATGAGATGAATTCTATCTTGTCAAATCAAACTTGGATTTTGGTTGATCTACCATCTAGATCAAAACCAATAGGAAGCAAATGGATTTTCAAAAGAAAATTAAATGCCGATGGCTCAATTAATAAATACAAAGCAAGGTTGGTTGCTAAAGGATATAAACAACGCCGTGGTATTGATTACTTTGATACATATGCTCCAGTAGCAAGAATATCTTCAATACGTCTGTTATTATCACTTGCTTCAATTTACAATTTAATTGTCCATTAAATGGATGTAAAAACTGCATTTTTAAATGGTGATTTGGAAGAAGTGTATATGGAACAACCTGAAGGATTTGTTTTATCCGGACAAGAGAAGAAAGTTTGTAAACTCTTAAAATCTCTTTACGGATTAAAACAAGCTCCAATGCAATAACATGAAAAATTTAATAAAGTCATGCTATCAAAAGGGTTCAAAGTGAATGAAGCAGACAAGTGTATATACTCCACATACAAAGATGGAATATGTGTAATTGTCTGTTTGTATGTGGATGATATGCTAATATTTGGTTCAAATATAGAAAGTATAATAGAAACTAAGAAGTTTCTAGAATCTAATTTTGACATGAAAGATTTGGGAGAAGCAAATGTAAACTTAGGAATCAAAATAGTGAGAAAAGAAGGATCAATCTTATTAACACAATCTCATTATATTGAAAGCATTCTTAAGAAATACAACCACTTAGATCTCCCTTTAGCAAAAACACTCATCGATCCTAGTGTCAAATTAATGAAAAATACTGGTAGATGTTGCGATCAGTTGAAATATGCCAGTGTGATTGGTAGTCTTATGTATGTCATGCACTGCACTAGACTAGATACAGCATATGCTATAGGAATCTTGTGTCGATTCACTAGTAATCCAGGAAGAGAACATTGGAATGCAATATCAAGAGTTCTAAGATATCTGAAATGGACTATGAATCATGGCTTGGATTTCAAGGGAGAACCATCAGTACTTGAGGGTTACAGCGATGCAAGTTGGAACAACATAGAATCTAACTCTAAGTCCACTTCAGGATGGATATTCACATTAGGTGGGGCTGCCATATCATGGAGTTCTAAGAAACAAACATGCATCTCAGACTCGACTATGTTGGCAGAGTTTATAGCACTTGCAGATGCATGTAAAGAGGTTGAATGGCTAAGAGAACTATTGATAGATATTCCGATTTGGATGAAACCTACTCCAGCTATTAAGGTACATTGCAATAGTCAAGCTACTTTGTACAAAGTGGCACAAAAGACTTACAATGGTAAGCAAAGACATCTTAGCCTTCGACATCAATTTATTAGAGGATTACTCAAACGAGGAGCAATTACAGTCGATTATGTTGAATCAAAGAATAATTTAGCAGATCCTTTGACGAAAGGACTGGCTAGAGAGATGATTGCGAAAACATCAATAAGAATGGGATTAAGGTCTATGTGAATTCATTCTTCAATAGGAACCCTACTTATGTTTTGAAAAACAGACAAAGTTCAAAGGGTATAAACAAGTTGAAGTATGAAATTGGTGATACATTAGAGTACAATAATAAGATCCCATTTTAAAAGAAAAATCTCTAGTGTATAAATTCTACAAGATAGAGGATGATATAAATTCTTAATGGGTTCAATTGTATGAAGGAGTGACTCGCAGAATCACTTTAGTTAAACCCCACCTATATGAATGAGAAAGTTAGGCCGCTTTCTATGAGATTGGACCGTCTCTATAACATTCATGAAATCAGGATATTACGCAAGGCCATTAATGCGTAGAAATAAAGAATTGCACTTTGCTATGAAATTAGTATGAGTGATGACTCCGATAAGTCACAAAAAGGTCCTTGGTTCAAGACACGTTCACCATAGCACCTTGACAAACTTTGAGTTGTTTACACTAATTGAAAGTTCAAAGCCGTAAGCTACTTTCATATATGTACTACTTTCTATGGTGATGCATAAGATATTGGTTTATAGGTGAAGTTTTGAAGAAAAAAAATGGGGAATGTTGGAAGTTTTTCCAAACCTTTGTCAAATATGATCCCCTACAGAGGGGGGTCCGGGGGGGTGGCAACCCCCAAGGTGGGGGTGTGGGGGCAACGCCCCCGCTAACGGGGTTCGACCTGCCCGGTCAGGTCGCGGAGGTCCAGGGGGCAGCGCCCCGTCCGAAACGGTACATTTTGTGTACTGTTGAATTCGAATTCAACAGGCAACGGTAACAACCGTTGGAAAAGGTCACGGCCGTTCAAATTCAATGACATACCCGTAAACGAATAGATGTTTCGTCGTCTATATAATACAGCGTTCCCTCATCACGGATTTTACTTTTTTCTTTCTCGAATTCTTCAATCTTCTGCATCATCAAAATAACTTTAAGTGTTTCTTCTGATCTGTGCAAGTAATCACAACTTGCATAGATATCCTCCATTGTATCCTGAAAGAAGTTTTCAATCAACCCATTGTGATATAGAAAGGGGAAAACATTCTTGAAAGACAGCGAATCTTTCGTGCTTTGTAGCGAATCTTACTCAATTAATAACAACAGATCAACATTATGGAAATTTAGATTATTCATAGATGTAACCTTCTAAACTTTACATTAGAATTTAACAATGGATATATATACTTTAGATGACATGCATAAATCTTACGATTCTGAGATGGTTAGAAATTTCAGAATTATCTGAAAATTTGTGAAGTTTTATCTTCTCAACATAAACATCACATCAAAAAATTAGCTAAACTAGAAATATGTAGCTATAGATAACTAATGGGAAATTTTGGGGATATGTGTTTGTACACACGCTCGTGTGTGAAGTTTGGATAATTTTTTTTTTTTTTTTCATTAGCATGCATACATCTGAATCTCTCGGTTGATCAGATTGCTTATGTTGAAAATTACCGAAACTATGTATTGAATATGCACTACACCCTTATCCATGGTTATATTCATTTTTGTTTTCACATATTCAATACCTGTATTAATCCAAGGTAGAACTGAATTTTCATTCTAATTATTGCGTGACATTTTTATTATTCATGTGGGGATGATATGTAAGATTTTAGCAAAACAAGCAGAACACTTTCTTTTTTCCTTTTTTTTTTTTTTAATTTTTTTTTATTATGATTACTGTATTTTTGACAGGTATTCGGGCTAAAACTTGGTATATGCTCTGTTATTTTTGTCCCCCTCCTCTGCTATGTATTTTGATATTTATTTTTATTTTTTCCTTTTTTTCTCTTTTTCTTCCTCATATGGATGAATGTCATTAAAGTATTTTGATAAAAGCTTTCTCTTATTTTCTCCACTGATATTAAATGAATGTAACTATGTAAGGTCTAGAGAAGGGGAAACACAATATCCGTGTTGTTACAGGATGATATGCTCTCTAAGCAGTCTAAACTAAACACTAAATAAACAGATCTCAGAAAAACCGATCCCATCTCCTTGTTTATCTCCACAAATATTTCTGCATTTTATACACTTGTGGCAATATAAAGAGCACCATGAAAGCAATATATTCAGACGACCAAGTAAAATCCTACATATTATTATGCTGCCCAGCTCAGCAGTTCTTTCTTATTTCTCAAATTTGCTGTTTTTCCAAATTGCTGTAATGTTTGCAACTGCATCTAAGTGAGAATGCAGTATACTGCAATGGAAATCACTAACAAGACAGAGAAGCTCGTCTGCCCTACGCCGCGAAGGGCAGGTCCTACAATGCCCGAGTTTCTCTATTCCATTTCTCACACAAGGTTCCTTTTTTCATCTCTTATACTCATTCTTATTTTGTAATGTTCAGTGCTGGATATATATTCATACGGTAATATTCTTTGTTGCAGCTGCTATGCAAACCCTGAAGAGAGCAGTGAAATGAAGGACATGATATCCAGAAAGGTAAGAAAATAAAGCCATGAACTCACTTATTTAATGCTTACAGAAGATTAATGGTAACTGTTTGATGGAGCAGAGTGAAAGAGGAAGAGAGACGTCACTGCTCGGATGCTCTGCTTCCTGCTGCTACGGGCCTCCTCTGGCAAGATCCGATAACCCGTTGATTCGGGATACAGTGTTTATTCATCAATTGGAGATTTTTCCACCCTTCACTGATGCTCACTTTTGATTGATTGATGTTGAAGTTTCTGCGTTTGAGATATTTATGTTAAGTTATATGTGATGTTTCAAGGCTATGGCACTTTCGCTGTGGATTTTGTAGTTAAATAAATTTGTATCTGTTTGTTTTGTAATTAATTTGTTATTGTTCTTGATGTGTGCTTTGTATAAAAGAGATGTTATATGTTTAGCTTGTGCGGTTTTGTAAGATTTGTAGATAATTGATGTAATATTGTGATACTACTAATATCTTGTAATTGTATTGATAGAACTGAATGAATAATTATCCCAACGGTTAAGGACTTTACGCCATGGTAACAATGACGTGGATTCGAAATCCGAAATGACATGCTAAGAGCTTACCATGTGCATACGCTAAGATCAGCTACTAATGTGGTGCTTGCAGAGCAGGCTAGTTGCACTAGGGAGGGTTTTACGACTCCGGTCGGTTTCCTTTCTAAACAAATTCAAAGAAAAAAAAAAAATACGTACAGGGGTGATCGCTATATATATAGGGATATAAAGAGTTAGATGGGCTAATAAACACACGGCCCATTATATTACATGTATAAAAGCTCATGCGGTTGAATGAATGCAAGATCGGTTTGTATGTAAATAACAGCAGATACCCATATGTTTAATACCCCGCCTCAAACCGAGCTAGGGCTTCAATTCCTTTTGCTCTGCACTGCCACTAAAAACTTTTAATTCTCCTCTTAATCTTTCAAAATTATTCCTCGACAACGCTTTAGTTAGAATGTCAGCCTTTTGGTAGAAGGCCTGTATGTGATTAATCATCAGCTTCCCTGATTCAGTTCGCTCTGACAAAGTGGAGGTCGATCTCGATGTGTTTTATCCTCGAGTGTTGTATTGGATTAATGGATATGGAAACATTACTCTTATTGGCATACCAAAGGACTGGTTTCTTCGTGATTGAAAGCCCCAATTCCTTGATTAGGGTTTCCACCCAAATAATTTCAGCAGTGGCCAACGCAATTGCTCTATACTCCGCTTCAGTGCTCGATTTGGAAATGGTCGGTTGTTTCTTCGTACACCAGGAAATAGGGTTCGATCCCATAAACAAGCCGTAGCCAGAAGTTGACCTCCGATCATCTGGGTCGTTATCCTAGTCAACATCACTGTAAGTACTTAAATTAATGTCTTTGCTAGCTTTGATTGTCAGACCGTATTCCATAGTGCCCTGTAAGTAACATAGGATTCTTTTAACCGCCCTCTAGTGCTCATTTAGAGGATTTGCCATGGATTGACAAACTTTATTCATGCTAAAAACACATTTCTGGTCTGGTAATGTTCAGGTACTGTAGAGCTCCAACTATAATGTGATATTGTTTACTGTTGCCTATTGCATCGCCCTTGTGTTTGGATAATCGTAAATTGCTAGTCATGGGTGTGGAAATAGGTTTGGCTTTGTCCATGTTTGCTCTGACAAGTATTTCTGATATATATTTCCTTTGAGATAGAAATATTTCTGATTTTGACTTTCTTTGAACTTGTATGCCAAAAAAAAATCACTTTTCCTATATCCTTAATAACAAATGTTTTGTCCAAATGGAATATAACTTTGTTAATTTCAGCACTGTCACTTCCTGTTATAAGAATGTCATCAACATACACAAGTATGTACACAGACTCTTGATTCACTATTCTGGTGTATAGTGAACTATTTGACTTTGTTGTTGTGTAACCCAGACCAGCTAATATATCCTTTAGTTTAACATACCAAGCTCTAGAGGCTTGTTTCGGACCATATATGGCCTTGTGTAGTTGGAAAACATAAATTTCTTAGCCTTTGCATATATACCCTTTTGGTTATTGCATGTAGACACTTTCATGTAGATCCCCATTTAAGAATGCATTACACACATCCAACTGTCTTATGTTCCGGCCATTGTATAGAGCTATGGTCATAATGATCCTGATTGTTGTTGGCTTGACCACAGGGGAGAATGTTTCATTAAAGTCAAAACCGTATTCTTGTGAAAAATATCTTGCAACTAATCTGGCCTTATGCTTGCATATGTTTCCTTCAACATCTTTCTTTAGCTTATAGCCCATTTGCATCCCACAGTATTCTTATCTTTTGGTGCAGCAACTAGACTCCATGTTTTATTCTTTATTAAAACCTCATATTCCTCATTCGTAGCTTTGCACCATGATTTATGCTTAATAACCTGTTCATATGTGACTGGTTCAATGGTGTCTGCATTTTCTATAGTTGCACTGTATATTTTTGGCTTGAATATGCCACTTTTAGCTCTTGTGGTCATGTGATGTCGAGTTGATTGATTTTGAGTGTTTTTTCTTCACTGCTAGCATTAGGTGTGTTATTTTCACTGCTTTGATCCTGATTATTGTTGTTATTACTGTCATAGTCTTGGGGTTGATCATCATCATCACTTTAATGCTCATTTGAGTATCTAGACCTCGTGCTGGAAACAGTTGGAGTAGCTAAAGTTTGTTGTAGTGTCCCATTGCCATCTGTTTGCAATGTCCATTCAGTCAGTGTAGGAATAGTTCCCATAGTAGTTTCGAACTGATCATATTTTTGATTGCTCTTGTTTTTCTTATCTGCAAAAGGAAACACACACTCATTAAAAACCACATGTCTAGACACAATGATCTTTCCCTTATCAACTGAAACACCCCACCTCCGTTAAGGTCACTCACAAAAGGAATGCCTTAACTTCGGTGGAGGGTTATAGGTACAAGACACAGAAAAATTTACAAGACAGATAAATATAAGCAGCGAAATTGGAATATTTATTGCATACGTGGTTCGATACAAAAGCATTACATCAAATTGTTTCAAAATAACTTCCAACACATTACACCATAATTTCTGTCTTAATTAAGCATAAACCATAAATAAAACTGCATAAATCCCCAAGTGTAGTTGTTCAAAAGCCATAGCCAAGGTGAGAGAGTCTCGATCATACATCTACTTTCTTGAAGCTTGCAAAGAGTCTGACTAAGCTGGAGTATTCCCTCCCTGTGGACCTGGAGGGAGGGGGAGAAACGGAAGAAAAGATGTTGAAAGAAAACGGGTCAGACAATAAGTCTGGTAAGTTTAGTGATTACTAGTATTTAAACAAGGAAAGGGATCATGACAGTAATAACAGAACATAGGATAATACCCTAATATAAGATAAGAGGAACATGTGATCGCACCCATTTCTATAGTCTCTGCACCTACTTAACCATTGGTTCAAGCAGCCCCACGTGTTCATAACAAACGATCCCCTTAATGATCGGCTCCTACTCGCATGCATTCATATAGTGTGTCATTCGGCCCCGCTTGACTGTAAATACCTGTGCTGGTCCCACCATGGGGAGTATCAGTCCCTCTGGTGGCAACCCGATACGATTTAAGATGCACAGTGTATACTACTGATGCCCAGTGCCTACTTTTTCCACTCCGGAGTACGTGCACGTCCGTACTCCGTCGGAACCTACTCTGACACACCAACCGCCGACGTTTTGACCGCTTATAATCAGCCCAGTAATCGTGCCACACCCTGCCTAGTTTCAGGGTACCATGATACATCAATGTGGGTTACTGCTGAAATGGGTCCCCGCTACTAGGGTTTTCTAATCAACATGTTTATTTGGTTAAGTGTCCAAGTTTACCTAACCCCACTCATTCGTTTAATTAACATGTTGAATCGGTTAAGTGTTTCCCTAATTGACTTAACCTTACCAATCCTGACTTAGCTTTAATTTATTCATTAAAGCACCAACCACTCACATTAGACAGGTCTTGTTGTGATCACTGGATATGCCGGTCCGTTCCCAGCAGATTTACACCACAACTTAGTCCAACCTCGCATTCTTTTTGGGCTTGATGCACTAACCGCCCACATTAGACAGGACTTGTTGCGGTCACTGGATATGCCGGTCAGGTCCGGGCATATTTACACCACAACTCAGTCTAACCTCGGGTTAGGCATATTCGTCTTATTTAAATTCACATATTTTCTATATTTGTCTAATTTCTTTATGTAAATTAATTTTAATTTAATCATGCCATAATTATCCTTTGATTATGCTCACAATAAATGGTATATCAAATGTACCATTTTATGAACAAATCTATGCCATGAATTTTCATATTTTCCCATTGTTATCCCCGTGGAACGTACGCATGAATCACATAAAATGTTGGGCTAGTAAATTATCCCAAACCCATAAACAAAAGGGGTAATAAACAAGGGACATGAAACAAACATAAAAATAGCATACATTCAACTTATCATGTGTAACTTGGCATAGATGTATCATTAACTTAATTAAACGGGTAAAAGTGAACTTGTGACTAAGTTGGGTCTAATTGTCATGTGAACTTGATAAAGGTCTAGCATGGAGGTTTAACATATAATCACAGTTTTAAACCACAACTTAGCATATTAACTTATGTATATAAGAAAGCTATTATAAACATATTCAAATCACAACTTCGCATGATAACTTATGTGTGTTAAACATAAGAGAGCCACTGTAAACATATTTAAATCACAACTTTGCATGATGACTTATGTGCTTTAAACATGAGAGAGATACTATAAAAATATTCGAATCACAACTTAACATGATAGCTTATGTGTGTTAAACATAAGAGGGCTATTATAAACATATTCGAATCACAACTTAGCATGATAACTTATGTGTTAAAACATAAGAGAACTACAATTCCAATTTTACAACATAAATAGATTCAACTTTAACATGGATCTAAATATACATGAGTGTTGATCTAACACATAAGCATGTGCTTTCAATCATAAACTTGCAAGTAACCACCAAATTATAACATGACATGTTTCACCATTTAGTTGGCATAATAAATCCATTACCAAATCGTAATAGATTCGAATAACATACAATATGTTCATCACCACAAGCATATAGACATGATCAATCGCAACGGTACTTTAAGATAAATAAGAATCAATCTTTATTTATCTTATACATAAGCATCATTCTATATTCGAATTACAACATGTCATGATTCATTTGATTGAACGTTTAAATCTACGTAATAACCAACTTACAAAAAGGAATTATTGATTTCTGAAATCTGAAATCTGAAATTAGTAAGCTCGCCTTTGATGTAGATCGTTGAATTTGATTACTTTTAATATGATTCAGGTTTTTATCTTGTCTTTAAATTGGTAACGGCTACTCCAAGTTCTCTACTGACGGCATGATAGTTCCAGGATTATTTTTGTGTGATTTTTAGGTTTGAGCATTGGGTTGTTTATATAGAATTTCAATCTAATTTGAGCCGTCGGATGATCCTAGAGTTAACCACAACCATTCAGTCAGGATAGGGTGACTCCTCAGCCCTAATGACTCAGCAAGGAGTCAGAAAGGACTCAGCAATGAGTCACAGTATGGATCAGAACACACCATAAAGCTGTGCATGCTTTCAGCTCGGCCTGGGCGCACTTGGCAGGTGCGCTAGTGCAATTGTTGTACTAGCGCACTTCCCAAGTGCGCCAGTGCATTTATATTTTTTTTCTTTTCTCTTTGGCTTCTGCTTAACTTCGTTCGTCCATATCTCCTTCATACGGTGTCCGTTTTACGCAAACTCGGACTCTATCTCAAGAAGAATTCCGAGACGAACGCAATGGCGTAACCCGTATCCCTTAATTCTCAAATGTGAAAGTAAATATTCTTTGATTCGTTACTATAACGTTAACAAAAAAATATGGGGTGTTACATTCTCCCCTCCTTTTAGGATTTCGTCCCCGAAATCTTCAAGTCGAGAAGAACTTATATCCTACCATCCAATCACCCATCTACTCAACCACTAAACACAGGTGTCCATTGTCCTTAAAAGATTTCTAATGCTTCATGATCATATGCATAGTGTGTGTACATGTCCTTATCTAATACAAAATCAGGCGGTCTACTGATTCAGTTGACCTCCTTAATGCAAATTATGTTAGTGCCATGAGTCCATTATGAATGCAAATTTTTTTCCTACTCAAAATTTCCTACATGAGTGCACAATCATTCATACAAATGCAACGTCCATTTGATAACACATCAAGTTTCAATCCAAATCCAAATACATATATGCATATGCAATATGGAAGTGACTGAGCCGATCTAATACCTAATGTGTGTGTATATGCATCCACGAGCAACCACTTGCAACCATCAACCATAACATGTTTCAATTACATATTTACATCCAAATGGGGTTCTACCTAAGGATAAAGGATAGGATCAAGGAGATATACCTAAAAAGATAGATACGAGCATAAACTTAAGGAAAAAGAGATTAATGATGTACCCTCAAAAAGAAAAGGGTAGGTTGCGCGTATTCCGTCCTCAGTTTCCCAAGTCGCGTCTTCCTCGGTGTCGCTCCATTGAGCTTTGACGAGCTTAACTTCATGGTTGCATAGCTTTTTGACTTCTGTTCCCAAGATACGGGTTGGAACTCTCCTCACGGTTGCTTCTCGTTCAACTTCTACTTCCTCTAGCACGCTTAGCTCTACCACTTCCGCAGACTCGTGTAAGCACTTCCGAAGGTGAGAGACATGAAAGACCTTATGAACCCCAGCCAATCTTTCGGGCAGCTGTACCTTATAAGCCATCTTCCCAATCTTCTCGATGATAGGGAAAGACCCTACAAATCTTGGTGCTAACTTTCCTGTGGATCCAAAGCGAACGACGTTCCTCAAAGGAGAAACTTTAAGGAACACCTTGTCTCCAACTTCGAACTCAAGGTCAGTTCTTCTTTTTTCTGCGTAGGATTTCTGTCTATCTTGAGAAGTCTTCATTCTTCTTCGTATCAAGTCTACTTTCTTTGATGTTTCCCTAATCATGTCTGATCCAAGTATGAGCTTGTATGTGGATTCCCACTAACAAGTTGGTGACCTACACGGTCTTCCATATAAAGCTTCGAAAGGCGCCATGCCTATGGTGGCTTGGTAGCTATTGTTGTAAGCGAATTCCACTAAAGGTAGATGATCCTCCCATGTACCTCTGAAATCAATAATGCATAATCTCAAGAGGTCTTCTAATACCCTGTTGACTCTTTCCGTTTGGCCATCGGTTTGAGGGTGATAGGCCGTGATTAAGCATAACCGTGTGCCTACAGCCTCTTGTAAACTCTTCCAAAACTCGCTCGTGAAGATAGGGTCTCGATCACTCACTATGCTGGAGGGTATCCCATGGAGTCGAACTATCTCTTTAAGATATATGGATGCTAGAGATGAGGCAGTCCTTCTACTTTTGATGGGTATAAAGTGGGCGCTTTTTAGTGAGCCTGTCCACTATTACCCAAATGCTGGTATTGCCCCTTCTTGACCTAGGCAACCCATCTATAAAGTCCATCGAGATGCTATCTCATTTCCACTGTGGGACCTCTAGAGGATGGAGCATACCACCAGGCTTCTTCTGCTCCGCCTTGACTTGTTGGCATATTAGACACTTAGAAACAAATTCAGCTACGTCTTGCTTCATGCCATTCCAAAAGAAAACTCTTTTGATGTCTTTATACATTTTGTCTCCGCCTGGGTGTATGGTCAGCTTGGAATGGTGTGCCTCTTCTAGAACCGCCTTTACCAAATCCCTTGCTTGTGGGACGCATAGTCTTCCATCTCGTCTCAACCAGCCCTTGGCATCAATGGAGTATCTATTGAGGTGACTAGAAGTCTCACCGCTAATTAACTTGTCCATCACATCGGCTAGCTGAGGGTCTTCTCTTTGCGCGGCTCCGATTGAGTCTAACAGAGTTGGACGCACTTCTAACGTTGCTAGCAAGCCAGGTACAAAGTCAGAGGAGGGTCTGAAGTTAAAGCTTGCTATGAACTCCAAGCTTTGCCTTTCCACAAAGAGAAGGCTTAATGTCAATTTCTTTCCACTCAATGCGTCTGCTACTACATTGCCCTTGCCAGGAGTGTAGGAAATCTCAAAATCGTACGAGGCAAGAAACTACATCCATCTTTGCTGCCTCAAGTTGAGATCTTTTTGCGAGAAAAGGTATTTCAACGATTTATGGTCAGTATACAGTTCAAATTTCTCACCTAGGAGATAATGGCGCCAAGACTTAAGCGCAAAAACGATGGCTGCCAACTCTAGGTCGTGGGTTGGGTAGTTTTTCTCATGTACTTCCAATTGCCTTCTACCATAAGCCACTACCTTCCCTTCTTGCATCAGAACAGCGCCTAGTCCCGTTCCGCATGCATCTGTGTATACTGTAAACATCTTGCTTCCATCAGGCAATGTCAGAACTGGGGCTGTTTTTAGAGACCTTTTCAAACGTTGGAAAGCAATATCGCAATCTAAATCCCAATTGAAAGCTAGGTTCTTCTTTGTCAACTTTGTAAGTGGAGCTGAGATTTTTGCAAAATCTTTGATGAACTTTCGATAAAAGCCTGCTAGCCCAAGAAAGCTTTGGACTTCGGTTGCGTTTTGAGGAACCTTCCAATCTTGCACAGCAACCACTTTCGCAGGGTCCACAGCTATCCCCTCTTTGGACACCAGGTGTCCAAGGAACCTAACTTCTTCTCTCCAGAAATGGCACTTGGAGAATTTAGCTTTCAACTGATGTGCACGGAGAGTATCCATGACTTCTTTTAGATGCTGAGCATGCTCTTCCTCATTCTTTGAGAAGATCAAAATATCGTCTACGAAGTCCACCACAAACCTATTGAGGAACTCTCGGAACACTCTGCTCATTAAATCAACGAAGTAAGCGGGTGCATTTGTCAAGCCGAAGGGCATGACAAGCCACTCGAGGAAACCATCTGGAGTTCTGAACGCGGTCTTGTCAATGTTGTCTTCAGCCACTCTTAGCTGATGAAACCCAGTAGCTAAATCTAATTGGGAGAAGACCGATGCATCTATAAGCTGATCGAACAAATCATCTATTCTCGGGAGTGGGTGCCTATTCTTCTTGGTCAGCTTGTTTAGCTCCCTATAGTCAACGCACAGGCGAAGCGAACTGTCCGCTTTAGTTGCGAACACTACTGGAGCACCCCATTCAGAAATACTCCGCCTTATAAACCCCTTCTCAAGCAATTCTTTAACTTGCTTGCTGAGTTCTTTCCTCTCCCTTGGAGCCATGTGTCTAACGGGTAAAGCAACGGGTTTTGCGTTGTCAACGAGGTATATGCGGAAGTCTATCTCCCGCTTCGGAGGTAAGCCCTTTACCTCTTCAAACACATCCGAGTATTCACGGACTACCCTTACAGACTGCAAGTTCTTAATAGACGCATCAAGAGATTCTAGATAACTAAGCATGATGGAGTTCATGGGATTACAGGAAATTTCGAGAGTGATACCGAGGCGAGCCATGAGTCTAACCACTCTCTTTTCACAATCGAGGACGACACCATTACTGGATAGCCAGTCTATGCCTAGAATCAACCCATAGCCCGTAAAGCCCAAAACAATGGCATTATATATAAACCCTACGCTTAGTATAGATATTTTCAAATCCAAACAAACCATTGACAAATAAGCTGAGCCCCCAATTGGATTTGAAACAACCAAGGGATCCTCTACTATACTGGTGTCTAGGTGCAGAGATTCCACGAAAGCAGTAGATATAAAAGAGTGCGATGCGCTAAAATCAAATAGTGTGCGAACAGGATGATCAAAAAGATAGACTAAACTTTCGACAGAAATATTTCTACCTCGTTCTTGCGGAGGTGCCGTGAGAGCGTGAACTTGTCCTCCAGAAGAAGGTCCAGCTCCCTGCCCTTGCTTCCTTGGGCAGGCCCTAGCCATGTGTCATGTCCCACCATAGTGGAAACAACCACCCATCTTCCTTTTCTTCTTCTTGCAGTCTTTGATCAGATGTCCAGGAATGCCACAGAAATTACACTTTCTTTTGTCATGGGGTTTGTAGTTCTTCCCGCCTTTCTTTGAACCAGCCTTCTTGTTCTGTGACCCCTCCCCCTTCTTATCTTGAGGCACTTCTATTTTTGCCTCTTTCTTGCCTTTGTCTTCCTCATGTAAGAGTGCCATGTTCACCAACCTCTCGTAAATAGCCCCCATAGGTACATGGGTCATAGCCAAGCTGTGAAGTGGCTCATTCAACCTCTTGACAAAATGGAGAGCCTTCTTATGAGGAGTATTCACTAAGTCCAGTCCAAATCGGGCCAGCTGATTGAATTGGTTGACGTACTCCTTGATCGTCATACTTCCTTGCTTAAGAGATAAGAACTTTTCTAGCTGTAAACTTCGTTCAGCTTGTGAGAGGAATTTCATCTCAAACCTTATTCTGAAATCCATCCATGTTTAAACTGGTCTTTCAGCATTAGTGACTTCCCACCAATAGGAAGCTTCGTTTTTGAGCAACCGTACAACCAACTGTATCTTCTGCCTATCGTCCACCCCGAAGATAACGAACGGATACTTAGTTTCTTTGAGCCAGTTCCTTACTTCTACGAATGATTCAGTTCCTTTGAAATCCTTTCCACCCGTAGCCCAAAAGTCTCTACAAATCTTTGAGAAATCATTTGCACGACGAGGAGGAGGAGGAACCGCTGCAGCTGGAGGAGGAATATATGCTGGGCCTGCGTCTCTGGCCCTAGCCTCTAAGTACCTCCTGAACCAGCCAGGTATCAGTGAACCCTCTAGAAGATTAAGATTCCCAGACATGCTGAAACAAAAAAGAAAAGATTCAAAATGAAGGATAGAAAGATAGTGCATATGGCTTTGGGGATTATGCCTTTTTAAATTTTAAAACAACACTTTTTCTTGTAAAATGCTTCTTTATATTTCTTTTTGAAAATAGTTTTCAAAAACTCTTATCTGATCTAGTAAACCATTGATCTGATACCAAGTGAAACACCCCACCTCCGTTAAGGTCACTCACAAAGGGAATGCCTTGAATTTGGTGGAGGGTTATAGGTACAAGACACAGAAAAATTTACAAGACAGATAAATATAAGTAGCAAAATTCAAATATTTATTGCATACGTGGTTCGATACAAAAGCATTACATCAAATTGTTTCAAAATAACTTCCAAAACATTACACCATAATTTCTGTCTTGATTATTTAAAAAAGAAGCATAAACCATAATTAAAACTGCATAAATCCCCAAGTGTAGTTGTTCAAAAGCCATAGCCAAGGTAGAGAGTCCCAATCATACATCTACTTTCTTGAAGCTTGCAAAGAGTCTGACTAAGCTGGAGTGTTCCCTCCCTGTGGACCTGGGGGGGGGGGGGAACGGAAGAAAAGAGGACAAAAGAAAACGGGTCAGACAATAATTCTGGTAAGTTCAGTGATTACTAGTATTTAAACAAGGAAAGGGATCATCACAGTAATAACAGACCATAGGACAATACTCTAATATAAGATAAGAGGAACATGTTATCGCACCCATTTCTATAGTCTCTGCACCTACTTAACCATTGGTTCAAGTAGCCCCATGTGTTCATAACAAACGATCCCCTTAATGATCGGCTCCTACTCGCATGCATTCATATCCTGTGTCATTCGGCCCCGCTTGACTATAGATACCTGTGCTGGTCCAACCATGGGGTGTATCAGTCCCTCTGGTGGCAACCTGACACGATTTAAGATGCACAGTGTGTATTACTGATGCCCAGTGCCTACTTTTTCCACTCCGGAGTACATGCACGCCCATACTCCGTCGGAACCTACACTGACGCACCAACCGCCGACGTTTTGACCGCTTATAATCAGCCCAGTAATCGTGCCCCACCCTGCCTAGTTTCAGGGTACCATGATACATCTATGTGGGTTACTGTTGAAATGGGTCCCCACTACTAGGGTTTTCTAATCAACATGTTTATATGGTTAAGTGTCCAAGTTTACCTAACCCCATCCATTCGTTTAGTTAACATGTTGAATTGGTTAAGTGTTTCCCTAATTGACTTAACCTTACCAATCCTGACTTAGCTTTAATTTATTCATTAAAGCACCAACCACACACATTAGACAGGTCTTGTTGTGGTCACTGGATATGCCGGTTGGTTCCGGGCAGATTTACATCACAACTCAGTCTAACCTTGGGTTCATTTTGGGCTTGATGCACTAACCACCCACATTAGACAGGTCTTGATGTGGTCACTGGATATGGCGGTCGGGTCCGGGCAGATTTACACCAAAACTCAGTCTAACCTCGGGTTAGGCATGTTCGTCTTTTCTAAATTCACATATTTTCTATATATGTCTAATTTCTTTATATAAATTAATTTTAATTTAATCATGCCATAATTATCCTTTGATTATACTCACAATAAATGGTATATCAAATATACCATTTTATGAACAAATCTATGCCATGAATTTTCATATTTTCCCATCGTTATCCCCATGGAATGTACGCATGAATCACATAAAATGCTGGGCTAGTAAATTAGCCCAAACCCATAAACAAAAGGGTTAATAAACAAGGGACATGAAACAAACATAAAAGTAGCATACATTCAACTTATCATGTGTAACTTGGCATAGATGTATCATTAACTTAATTAAACGGGTAAAGGTGAACTTGTGACTAAGTTGGGTCTAATTGTCGTGTGAACTTGATAAAGGTCTATCACGGAGGTTTAACATATAATCACAGTTTTAAACCACAACTTAGCATATTAACTTACGTATGTCAAAACATAAGAAAGCTATTATAAACATATTCAAATCACAACTTAGCATGATAAATTATGTGTGTTAAACATAAAAGAGCCATTGTAAGCATATTAAAATCACAACTTAGCATGATGATTATGTGTTTTAAACATAAGAGAGCTACTATAAACATATTTGAGTCACAATTTAACATGATAACTTATGTGTGTTAAACATAAGAGGGCTATTATAAACATATTCGAAACACAACTTAGCATGATAACTAATGTGTTAAAACATAAGAGAACTACAATTCCAATTTTACAACATAAATAGATTCAACTTTTACATGGATCTAAATATACATGAGTGTTGATCTAATATATAAGCATGTGCTTTAGATCATAAACTTGCAAGTAACTACCAAATTATAACATGACATGTTTCACCATTTAGTTGGCATAATAAATCCATTACCAAATCGTAATAGATTCCAATAACATACAATATGTCCATCACCACAAGCATATAGACATGATCAATCGCAACGGTACTTTAAGATAAATAAGAATCAAACTTTATTTATCTTATACATAAGCATCATTCTATATTCGAATTACAACATGTCATGATTCATTTGATAGAACGTTTAAATCTACGTAATAACCAACTTACAAAAAGGAATTATTGTTTTTTGAAATCTGAATTCTGAAATTAGTAAGCTCGCCTTTGATGTAGATCGTTGAATTTGATTACTTTTAATTTGATTCAGGTTTTTATCTTGTCTTTGAATTGGTGACGGCTACTCCAAGTTCTCTATTGACGGCATGATAGTTCCAGGATTATTTTTGTGTGATTTTTAGGTTTGAGCATTGGGTTGTTTATATAGAATTTCAATCTAATTTGAGCCGTCGGATGATCCTAGAGTTAACCACAACCATTCAGTCAGGATAGGGTGACTCCTCAGTCCTAATAACTCAGCAAGGAGTAAGAAAGGACTCAGCAATGAGTCACAGTATGGATCAGAACACACTAGAAAGTTGTGCAGGCTTTCAGCTCGGCCTGGGCGCGCTTGGCAGATGCGCCAGTGCAATTTTTATACTGGCGCACTTCCCAAGTGCGCCAGTGCATTTTTTTTCTTTTCTCTTCTGGTTTCTGCTTAACTTCGTTCGTCCATATCTCCTTCATACGGTGTCCGTTTTATGCAAACTCGGACTCTATCTCAAGCAGAATTCAGAGAAAAACATAATGGCGTAACCCGTATCCCTCAATTCTCACATTTGATTCTTTGATTCGTTACTATAACGTTAACAGAAAATACAGGGTGTTACATCATCCAAACACTTATACCCTTTTTGATTATTTGCATATCCCAAAAAAGTACATGGGCTGGATCTTAGGGAAAGTTTGTGATTGTTGTATGGTCTGAGGCATGGGAAACATACGCACCCAAATGTTCTCAAAATTGTATAATCTGATTTATTCCCAAACAAAACTTCATAAGGACATTTGTTGTAACACCCCGTAATTCTGTAACATTAAGTTTCACAAATTAAAGTATAATTAAATTTTAGAAGAAGAATTAAGGGAAACGGGTTACGCCATTACGTTCGTCTCGAAATTCTACTTGAGATAGAGTCTGATTTTGCGTAAATTGGACTCTATATCAAAAAGATATCCTTAAATTAAATATTGCAGCAAAACATGAAAAAGAGGAATGAGAAAAGAATAATGTTTAGCGTTGATCTAACTTTTGTAAGCAAAAGACTTAGTAGCTTATTTGGTTGGAACACATGACTTGCATACAAGAGGTACAAAGTTCGATCCCCGCCAGCGCCCTATTTTTTTTTGTTTTAGGGGAATGGCTTAAAATAGCCTAGTGTGTACGCAGTTCAAAAAGTGGTTTAGTGTGAAAATGGGTAATTGGGAAGATAGATAAAAAGAAAAAAAATGATGAATATATATATATATATATACGCATATATATATATATATATAACGTGTACGCATCATGTAGCATACGTTGCGCATTTTTGGTTGTCAAGTTTTTTTTTTTAAATGGCCTTCCCCAATTGGATTTATGACAAATTAAAAGTAAGAAAAGATTTATTCATATATATATATATATATTTATATATGGGTAATTAATTTAAACGGTAAAGGGAAAATGTATCTATTAAATACGTATTTACGTTTGAATTGATTGATAATAAATAATAAAAAGAAAAGATGAACATTAGAATATCACTTTTGTTATGTTAACATTAGAGTAACATTTCGTTAAGAAATGTATATTTAGATTAAAATGTTTATTCAGATTAAATTGATATTTCAGTTACGAAATGTTCATTTAGCTAATGTTTTGTTTTAAATAAAAAAAATGTCCTTTTGGTTATGATATGTTAGGAAAGAACCAATGTGTCATTTATGAAAAAAATGAACATTTAATATGCTGAGTCAATGCTGAGTCATTTCTGACTCATTGCTGAGTCAATAGGATAATTCTATCTTGACTGAACGGTTGTGGTCATTTCTAGGGTTAATCAAACGGCCTAAATTAATCCTAAAATTCTATATATACAACCTAGCTCTTAACCTAATTCACACAATTAAACTTGAAGCCGTCACGCTGTTGTAAGATAGCTTGGAATGGCCGCCGCCTAAAGCTTAAAGACAAACAAAGCTAGAACAAATATAATTCAAAACTAAGAATCAAAACAACATCTACCCAAAGGAACGCATCTCAATTTCAGAACCTCAGATCTCAGAAAAACAAGACCGTCTTGCGTTGTAAGTATAGTGGCTCTTTAGATGAGAATGCGATTAAGACATGATTTGTTGTAAAATGTAATATGGAATTATATCAGTATTAACGATGTTGTTTTATATTTGTTATTTATGATAATTTGAATGATTGTGGTGATTGAATCTTTTATGTATTGTGAATTAAACAATCAACACCTTATGCGAATTGTATGTATACAGTTAGATCTAAATATATGTTTATGCAAGTTATAGGTTGCAAGTTAGATTTACACAAATATTTATATCATTCATGTAGGCTCTATGTATATATGTTTAAACCAATTGTGCCTACATGACTAGAATAGATCTATATTCACATGTTTTTATGCAAGTGAGAACTTATAATCGGATCCATGTCAAGATCCGTTTAGGATTCATATGAAAGTTTATTGTTAGATCAATGTTTATACATATGTGTTGCAAGTTCACACCCTTAAGTGGTTGTCAAAGTTATACATATAGTTTTGTCTTATGCTAGTTTTATGTTTGAGGTTATGCCTAGACCTATGCATTAACATGTTATACCATGTTTTAGTGGATTCATATGACACCTATTAGGTTACACTATGTTATACCTTTATGTTAGGCTAAAACTATATGATTCATGTGACACCTATTTAACTAGGTCCAATATTTATATGCAAGTTTGTGGCATGTTATGCAATGTTATGATATTCATGTCGATTATTTTGCAAGTTTACACCTATGACATGTTTATGTTAATGAATTATTTTTATGCCAATTTTTGTGTACGCTAAATTAGGCTAAGTAATTTTTAGCCTAATATTATATGTCAAAATCATGCGGACGGAAAATTAGGCTAAGATTGTTAGCCTAATATTTAGACGGGGTAACGTTGGGTAAAATTGGTAATTATAGGAAACTTGACATAAATTGGTTAAAAATCACATAAGTGGTTTATGGCGTAATATGGTATTAATTATATACCTAAACTAATGAGATTGATTGGAGACAAATTTGGCAGTAACTTGAATTTGAATAATTTACATAATTAAAATGTAAATTTAGACAATATGAATATGCTTAACCCGAGGTTGGATTGAGTTGTGATGTAAACCTTCCCGGACCAGCCCGGCTGTCCAGTAATCGCAACAATACCTATCCAATGTGAGAGGTTAAGGCATTGAGCCCAATAAAGACCCGAGGTTAGATTGAGTTGTGGCGTAAGACTGCCTGGAACCGACCGGCATACAGGCAGCCACAACAATACCTGTCTAATGTGAGTGGTTGGTGCTTTAATAAGACAATTAAAGCTAAGTTAGGATTGGTAGGGTTAAGTTAACTAAAATACTTAACCAACTTAACATGTTAATAAGACAAGGCTTGTAGGGGTTAAGTAACTAAGAAAACACTTAGCAAATTTAACATGTTAACTAGACTAGAAGGTGAGGTTAAGTAAAGTTAATACACTTAACCAATTTAACATATTAATTAGACTAGAGGGTGAGGTTAAGTAAATTCAGGACACTTAACCGTTATAACCTGATAATTAGATAAGTGGGTGAGGTTAAGTAAATTTAGAATACTTAACCATTATAACACGTTAGCTAGATAAGTGGGTAAGGTTAAGTAAATACACTTAGCCAATTTAATATGTTAGTTGGACTAGAAGGTAGGGTCAAGTAAACTTAGAACACTTAACCATCATAGTGTGAAAAATTGAACAGGGTTAAGTTGAAACATGAAGGGACAATACTTAACCATTAGGACATGTTAATTAAACAGATGTTAGGGTTAAGTTAACTAAGGGAACACTTAACTGTTATAACATGTTAGTTAAAACAGAAGGGCAAGGTTAGGTTAAAAGGGACACTTAACCAATACAAGATGAATGGTAGGGTTAAGTAATAAGAAATACTTAACCAATATAACTTGGTTTGTGATAGGGTTAAGTCAACATGAACTACTGATAACACTTAGCCAGTTTAATATGACAAAGGAATGGGTTAAGCTAACTTGAATTGACTAATGACACTTAACCAATCCAACTTGACGAGAAAGAGGGCTAAGTAGTAAACCTTAGTTAAGAAAACAACGATTCAGGAAACTAAGTGGTAAACCTTAGTTAGGAAAACTAAGTAGTAATTCTTAGTATAACACGAGGAGGAGCGAACGTCCATCTGATCTTAAAGAAGGCTCCAACGAATTGGGTTACGAAGCCCGAGGCTTCGGGGGGACGTGAGGGTTCCCTTGGTATCCCTCTATGAGAATGCAGATGATCCGCCTGGGCTCACAGAGGTTAAGGTCTGCGTTAGAAGAACCAAGGGTATGCCTTGGTTGCAATATAAGGAAACCTAAAGACTAGGATGGACCAGCGTGATTTGGTGGCACAAATGGCACTGTGATAGCGACCCGTCGTCTACCTACCATCTTGAGTCAGTCGAGATACGCATGCGGAAAGGCAGAGAACTCCCAACAAACCATATACTTGCTATCTAGTTATGGGTGAGGCTGGCCAATAGGAAAGTGGGGCATAGGTGGCAGGAGTATAGTTCTCGTGCTTGATTTTCTTGGATTGCCTTTCATTAGTTGAGGGAGGGGTCAGGTGGGACCATAGCCACTAGAAAAACAGACCTTAGCATCTGCATCGGCAGATATCTGAAAGCTCCCGACCGAGTTCCATGTTTCTAGAATAGCCCTGCCACGGGACTCAGGTCGCACATTTCAGGACATGTGCATCTAGACAGCGATAAACGATTCGCGACACATACGTGGGGAAAGTCTAGGAACATATACCACTCTAGGTAGTGTGTCCTAGACTAGGGGCCTCATTCGACAGGTAGCATAATCCCTAGTTGGACCTAGGTGGCATAAATCCTGAATCCGAGAAGTATTAGATAAGTCGCATAAACCCTAGTTGAATCTAGGAAGCGCTCGATAAGAAAACCTTAGATTAGATCTAGGTAATAAATAATAGATGTACACCTAAAGGCAACCACAATTACAGGGATTGGGATCACGTTATCATCTTTATACAGATTACTAGTTGGGATACTCGTTAGGTGGTGCAGAGATATAGAATGGGGTGTGACAGTATATTCGGTTTAAACTATCTTGCGATGGTTTATATTAGTCTGTTATTCTGGTACTGTCCCATTTTTCCAGTTTACTCATGTCATGAACTTTATCTTGTTCACATGCTAAAAGCCACTAGACTTACTAAGGCTTTATGTCTGACTCTGTTTTTCTTTCGTCTTCTTTTCTTCCGTTCCCCCCCCATGTAGTCAGGGAGGGAATAGCTCTGCTTAGTATGGACTGTTACTCTTTCCAAGCTTAAAGACTCATGGGTATATCGCTTCAGACTCTCTTTTCTGCTGCTATGCTGGCTTATGCTACATTGGGGAATACAAAAGTTATTTTATGCTTCTTTATTTTGTAAGACAGATGATACTCTGGTATTGGAAAGTAATTGTTGTACAAACTATTTTATCAATAAAGTAAAGTTTTATTTTCTGCTGTTTTAATTTTGTCTGTCTTGTAATTTATCTGCATCTTTTACCTTAAATGCTCCACAGAACTTAGCGCATTCCCTTTGTGAGTGACACTAACGGATGCGGGATGTTACATTTGTGTTGCAAAACTTTCGTAGGCATCTTATTTATTAGATAAACACCTGTGTTAAATGCCTCATTCAAATATTTTAAGGTTAAGGAAGACATTGATAACAATGTTAACCCTATTTCCACCATGTGTCTGTGTTTTCTTTCTACAATGTCATTCTGTTCAGATGTGTATGAGCAAGTGGTTCTGTGAATAATGCCTTTTTGATTAAAAACATGTTTAAGTGGTAAAAACTCACTACCCCCATCTGTTTGTATAATTTTGATGTTGTAGTTTATTTGTCTTTCTATGAAATTCATAAACTGTAGCATTGCATTATATGTTTCTGACTTGGCCTTGAGAAAGAAAATCTAGGTGTACCTGGTACATGCATCCACAATTGAAAGATAATACCCGTGTCCTTGTCTTGAGCTTAATGGTGCAGGGCCCCATAAGTCTGCTGTAACTAATTTAAGTGGCTAGAATAAACAGTTTTAGATTTGCTAAAAAGGATATTTGTGGCTTTTGCCAAGTTGACAGTGTGTGCAAATGTTAGAAACAGGTGAGTGTTTGTAAGGAATATTATTACTTTTCAATATTTGCATTACAATGTCAGAACTAGGATGCCCAACTTTACAATGCCAAATATATAAATCATTCAGGACACAATTACTGTGATCAATGTTATCAAAATTATTTTCATTGTCACTGTAATCTGTATGTTAGCATTACAACACCAAGTGTTCTTCTCATTACTCAATCTTGATTGCATGTTGTTGAATTTGTAAAGATCATTATTGGACCTACCCTATAATAATATATCCCTGCTTAGCAAGTCTCTAATTAGGCAATATTTGGGGTGAAACTCAAAATACACCTTGTTATCATTTGTAAATTAGGACACACTAATTAAATTCTTCTTAATAGTGGGAACTCTAAGAATATTATTAGATATAGTTTTCTTTTTCCCTTTACATATCCTGCCCCAATATGAGATATATTCATGGTTCCACCATTACAAGTATGAATACCTTGCGTACCTAAATAATTCTTGTTACCAAGATTTAGGTTTTGAAGGTTGTTTGTAATATGATTTGTTGCCCCGAGTCTGGAAACCAATCTTCAGTGTTCATATCATCAGTCTTTGCATTGTCATCATTGCTGGCTGCTTGTGATGTAAAACCTTGTGTATTTGACCTTCCTTGGTAATTAGCTTGTGCCATGTTGACATTTATGCCTCTCTGTCCACTTTGGCCTTGTTAAGCATTGTTAACATTAGTGTTAAATCTGAAATGGCATCTATTTGCTGTATGACCTGGCTTTTCACATATCTGACATTTTATTCTGTTTGTATTATTGGATCTACCTTTTTCTCTGCCTCTCTGATTAGGATTGCCTCTCTGTCGTTGTGGGTTTCCTCTGTCATAGCCAGATGCATTTCTTGGTTGATTTGCATTTCTTCAATTTGAGGCTAAGTTTATGCTATAATCACTCTGAATTGTCTTTTTTTTTGTTCCACTCTACACTCGTGTGCTAATAGAGCCGAGTACACAAATTGTATGTCTGGTAAAGTCGGTTATGTGGCAATATAGGTAATAAGAGATTCATATTCTTCATCGAATCCATTTTTCAATGTTAAAACTTGCTCGCTATCTGAAATATGATGTCCAACAGCTTTAAGTTTGTCACATAGCAACGTTTTTACTTTAGAAATGTACTCACACATGCCCATATCACTCTTTCTTGCATTTTGAAATTCTCTTCTGTAGTGCATGATTCTGACTGGCGACTGAGAATTGAAAATTTGTTGAATAGTGGACCAAATTTCGTAAGATGAATTGCACCCTATAACTTATGACAACAAATTTCCACTAATTGAGGATGGGAGCCAAGATGACAGTAAGTTGTCATGTTTTTGATGATGGATGAATTCTGGGTTGCTGACCATGTTGTTTTGCGCATCTACTATCATTGCAGGTGGTGTGGGTTTAGTTCCTTTGACACAATCTTGAAGGTCATATCCCTTCAAGGTTGTTTCAACTTGGAACTTCAACAATAGAAAGTTATGTTCATCGAGGGGAATGGTAATTACTTGGCTCTTTGGCTTCACGAGAGACTGAGTAGAAATTGGTGGTGGTTCATTGTTATCTCCCCATGAGGTTTCAGATGATTGATCAACACTTCCTCCAGCTATGATGCTAGAAGATTATGAATCAGAGGTTGGCAAAAGAATGTATATGACGAGACCACCGCTCGAAAGGGGGTAGCCTGTACAAGAATGAGCGAGGGTATCGAGGAAAACATAATGATTCTTGTTTCTTTACAAGATTCAAGAATCACTGAATTGCACGGTGGGAAATAACCAGATGACGAGATCAATGATCTCTAATGGTCAAGAAATGAACTGTTGCTGTAACGACCCGCATTCTATGTATCGAAGGATCGTAGAATATTTATTTCTTTTTCATATGAGGTCGTATAGCCGTGTAACTTTGGGGAACGACTATTGGGGTCATTTTCCATGTTCACGATTTTTGCCGATTTTTAAATGACCATTTTCCCCTAGAGAATCTTGTTGTTCCCATAACTTTTTATTGGTAAGGAGTTTTGACCTGAAACCACTTCCATTGGATTTAGATGATGGTTTACCTTTCCGTAGAGTGGTCACATTAGCCAAACGGACTTACCGTTTGGGAGGTATGACTGAATTAAGGTTTAGAAGGTGAAAAACAGCTTAAATGGGCTTAATAGGTTAATTAGCAGCTACGTCCATTGGAGATTTCGGGATTTGGACCATGTAAGGGCTGATTAGGGTTAGAGAAACTTTTTCTTTGTCATTTTCCAGCCGCCACTTACCTCTCTTCAACCTTAACAATGGCCTCCAACACCCAAATCACTGTTTAATCAATTTTTAGTCTAATCTACATCAAACCAAGGCAAATTAGCATAGAATTTGGGATAGAGCTGCTGGAACACATTGAGATCAACCCAAATCGGAGATACTTTCAGATTTATAAATTATTTGTGGCTAAGGTGAGCGATTTGCATCGTTTTTCACTAATTACGGCTAATTTGGGGTGATTAGTGATAATTAGCGAAATTATGGCTCTGCAAAATCTGGAAAAATTTGTAAAATTCTAAAATATTATTTTAGGCCTCTGATAGAAATTTGGGTTAATTTGGATAAGTTTTGCTAATTATATAACATGATTAAGGGGGATTAAGGGGAAAACATAGGTTTTGGGTATGTGTGATCCATATTGACATATTAAATTGTTGTTTTGGTGTTTATTGTTGATTCTCTATGTTGCTATGACTGTATGGTATTCTTTGTGATTGATTAGAAAAGATAGAATGGTCGAAAAAGTCGTCGTATGGCGTAAAATAGTCCCTGGAAAAGTTGTAGGAATTGTGCAGGGTTTCGGATTAGATCGGATCAGATATAGGGCTTGGGTCGGATCAGAGGACTAGGCAAGGAAATTCGAACCAGACCAAAGCTTAGCACAAAAGGATGTAAGGGCAATAAGGAGGGCCCGGATCTGATTGGAGTAAACTAGCTGGAACCGGAGTAAAGTAAACAGAAGGCAAAGAAAAGTGGGGATGGGATCGATTAGGCCTACCGAACCGAACCAAGGTAGCCGAAACGAACAGGGAGCTTGGGCATGACACATTCGAATCGAAGCTGAAGCACCAAACCATATGTCCGAACCGAACCGAAGCAAAGTACTTCGAACCAGGGCTTAAATACCATAACCGAACCGATGTGACATGGAGGACCTCATATACCGAACTGAACCGATGTGACATGGAAGACTCCACATACTGAACCAGATGACCAAATCGAGTCGAACGTATGTTCCTACTTCTAAGCAACGACTCTTATGAAGACCAACTCCAATTCTACCAAAACCCGAGATGCAAAGAAAGTCCAGATGGGACGTTATTACTCAGGATCCAAATGGGATCAACAGATTAACCTCATGAGTTGGGCTTTACTACGGGGCGTGTGCAAATGAGTTATCGATGTCTATAGCTTTGACTCACCACTAAGACATATTAGTGGCTACGGATCAGTGCAGTGAAGTTGTTATGACTTCATGAGGCAAAGTGATCAAAGCAGGGCTATGAGCCAGTGCAGTGGAGTTGTTATGACTCCATGAGGCAGAGTGGACATAGCAAAGTATTAGTGGTTATGGATCAGTGCAGTGGTGCTTTCACGACTCCATGGGGCAGAGTGATCGTAACAAAGAATTGGGTGATCAAAGTGGTAGATATCGTATGCTTTACGCACTGAGTGAGAGATGTGAGGATGATTGCTATGTTTGATGTTTTACTATCACATGACATGCACACCCCCTACCCATTGTTTTCACATCATGTGTAAGTGTCACCTTAGAGTATTGTAGATCATGTTGTGCTAACTCTTTGGTTGCAGGTCCAGGTTTAGGTATGGTTATGTATACCTGTTATTGTTCTGTTTTTGCTGCTTATCGCTCATACCATACTTTTGTCTGACCCAGAGTTTTATGTCTCTTCTTATTACTCTGGGTGCCCTTAAACGAGTAGACTGGAGACAAGTCAGATGATTATGCATGGGTAGTTGTACCAGAGACGAGCAGGAGACTTCCACGTATGATATATATAATCTCCCTGTGTTGTTGCTAGTCACTACTTTGGGCATTAGTAGTGTACCTCTTTCTTTTGCTTTAGAGACAGTATTTCAAAGTTGTAATAATGTTGGTTTGGATGATAAGCTGTATTTTGGATTTCCGCTGCTATGATGGTTTAGTTTTCAGTTTATGCACTGTCTCGCCTGTTTTATGTCAAAGTTATGTTATTATTATATTTTATTCCGTGCACTGTGAGATATACTACAGGTTCCTTGTTAGTTCAAATTCCTTTCTTTTCCTTTCCTTGGCGACCATCCCATGCTAGTTGGGCATCGGCACAACACACTTTCATTGGAAATGTCGGCTGGTACGGGGCGGGCCATCACACTTGGTATCAGAGCCAGGTTGCGTAGTTAACCTAGGGAAAGACACAATGGAGAGATAGTATGTATATGAGAGCACGTATTTGTGATATTTTGGTTTCCAAAAGCTATATATATATACTATTAGTATATCTAAATATGGAGTCGCACTACACTGGCACCACTGAAGAGATGGTTAATCATTTTCTCCTTACAGATTGAACGATGAGCCGATATACGAGGAATACTGGTTTAGGAGACAATAATAGGAATGCTCCTGATATGAGGACGATGTTCACTGACTTCATGAGGGTGATGCTTAGGGATGTTCAAAGGATAGCTCCTAATGCTGTAAATGGTGGGGGTGCAGCGGTGCAGGCGCCTAGGGCCGATTTCGCCAAGCTCTGTAAGGACTACACTAGTCTTGGTGGGAAGCTGTTCCACGGAACGAAATCGGTCACAAAGTTCAGGATTGGCTCGATAGTTTTGAGCGTATCTTCGAGGACTTAGGGATCGATGAGGCAATGAAGAGAAATCTAGCATCGCGTCAACTGCAAGGACAGGCTATGAATTGCTGGAATGTTATTAAGGCAGCTACCCCTGAGGATCAAGTTACTTGGGATCAATTCAAGGCCCGATTCAGTGATAAGTTTATCCCAGCTGCTCAGAAATCAGAATTGTTCAGGAAGTTCTTGGAGCTTAAACAGAATGGTAGGGTAATCTCGGAATATATTGCTGAGTTCGATACTTTATCGAAGTATGGATTATCTCTCATTGACACTTCCGAGAAGAAGAATGAGAAGTTCATAACATGCTTAGATCAATACTTAGGGGAAAGGCTTATAAACCATATTGATGAGACTTTTGAATCGATTGTTGGGGAGGCATTGAGATCAGAGAGCCTTTATCCTAAGCCCAAGGCTGAAATTATTGTTGCATCTGCAGAGGGGCCAAAGCCGTAAGCAAGCAGTAGAGGCATGAATAATTCTCAGAATAAAAGGAAGCAGAGTCAGACCAAGGATGGTCAGAAAAAGAAAGATAAGAAAGATGTTGAGTGCTTTAGCTGTGGCAAGAAGGGCCACTATGCTAAAGAATGCCGAGCAAAGCCTGCGGACGGGAAGTGCTTCAACTACGGCCAAGTAGGACATCACAAGGAAAAATGTCCACAACCTCCTAAAGAGAAGCAGATTGTGAAAGCATATGTTATTAATGTTGTTCCTTCTTCTTCGAATTCCCCAACTACTGCGGAGAAAGGAAAAAATGTCGTTATTCAAGGTATGCTTTCTGTTTATGATGTTCCTGTTCGAGTATTGTTTGATACAGGGGCTTCCCGTTCCTTCATATCTAGTGACCTGGTACATAGGTTGGGATTGGAACCCGAGCTAGTCGATAGACCTTTAGTTGTGACGAACCCGATTGGTGGTTCGACTAGCCTTAGTATGATTTGTCGAAATTTGGTCTTATCGGGTCATGGATGTATGTTTGCTTGTGATTGCTTTGTTTTGGGCTTTACTGGGTTTGGCATTATTTTAGGAGTCAATTGGCTCCAAAGATATGGGGTGGAGGTAGACTGTGAGGGATTTTTGGTAACTATTAGGGCGGATGATGGGCGGAGGGTAGTGTTTGGTGGCCTACCTAGTGATGAGGTGATGGCTAGTTTTCTAAATTCCCTCAACATCCCGCAGGATGAGTTATCAAGGGTTCCCATTGCTGGCCAGTATCAGGATATCTTCGAGGAAGTGACTGGACTTCCACCACACCGAGAGATTGAGTTCCGTATTGATTTAGTGAAAGATGCCAGACCTATAGTGATGCCACTTCGTTGTATGGAACCAAGGAAGCCGAGAGAGCTTGGGGTGCAAGTAAGCGATCTATTGAAGAAGGGATTTATCAGAAGAAGTGTCTCTGAGTGGGGAGCACCAGTTGTATTTGCTACCAAGGCAGATGGTTCCCTTTATTTATGTGTGTCGCGAGTTGAATAAAGTGACTAGGAAGAATAAGTATCCTCTTCCGCGGATAAATGTTTTGTTTGACCAACTGGAGGGAGCAAGAGTGTTCTCCCAATTGGACCTCGCGACAGGATTTCATCAGCTCCGAGTAACAGCTGAGAGTATTCCTAAAATGGCATTTTGGACGCCGTCTGGATTCTATGAGTAGTTGGTCATGCCATTCGGGTTGACCAATGCACCAATATTTTTTTTGGATCTTATGAATAGAGTATTCCAAGACCAATTGAATAAGTTTGTTCTTGTGTTCATGGACGATATACTTGTTTATTCGAGGACAGAGGAAGAACACAAGGAACATTTGAGAGTAGTGATGGAGGTGTTGAGAAAACACCAATTGAAAGAAAAGTTATCTAAGTGTCACTTGTGGAGGAGGGAAGTGAGATTCTTGGATCATGTTGTTTCAGAGAATAGTATTGTCGTGGACCCTACGAAGGTGACTACGGTACAAGATTGGTCTACGCCCAAGAATGCAACAGACGCAAGAAGTTTCTTGGGATTAGCTGGATACTATTGTAAGTTTATCTAAGACTTCTCCAAGATAGCAGCAACATTAACTCAGTTGACCAAGAAGAATCAAGCTTTCGTTTGGGATGAAAGGTGTGAAAATGCACTCAAGAGCCTAAAGGAAAAGTTGACGTGTGCACTAGTGTTAGTCATTCCTAAAGGGAATGAAGAGATGACAGTATACACGGATGTATGTGGTACCAAACTAGGTGCTGTATTGATTCAAAGAGGTAGGGTGGTAGCTTATGCTAGACGATAGCTGAAACCGTATAAGAAAATATATCCTACCCATGATTTGAAATTGGCAGCGATCGTATTTGTCTTGAAGATGTGGAGACATTATCTCTTAGGAGAAAGACTCGAGTTGTTTACCGATCATAAATCGATAAAGTATCTCTACTCTCAGAAGGATGTACATCTCCGACAACAAAGATGGTTAGAATTCTTGGATTCCTATGATTTTGATATCGCATATACACCAGGAAAGGGCAATGCGGTAGCTGATGCATTGAGTAGGAGACATGCCAGTTTAGGGGATATGTTTCTTGAATGGATGCAACTGGAGTATATCACAGGGTATGATTTCAAACCAAAGTGAGAATTGGATCCAGAAATGCTAGCAAGTTTGATGATCAGACCCACTTTGATTGATAGAACTGGTTCCAGTTAGAGGGATGATCCTAACTTATTAGAAATCATCTCCAAGTTAGAGATGGGTATCGACGAGGAGATAAACAAGTATGGGCTTGATCGAGAGGGATGGCTTAGAAAGAATTGGAGGTTAGTTGTACCCAATGTTAATGGATTGAGAGATGAAGTGCTTAGAGAATGTCATCACTCAAAACTGACTATACATCCCGGTGGTAACAAAATGTATCGAGATATGAAGCAGACCTGCTACTGGGAAGGAATGAAAAGAGACGTTGGGAAGTTTATATCCAAATGCATGAATTGCCAGCTAGTTAAAGCCAAGCAAAAGAAACCTAGAGGTTTGTTACAACCATTAGAAATTCCAGAATGGAAATGGGAACAAGTCTCAATGGATTTCATTGATGGATTACCAAGGACTAGATCGGGCCATGATAGCATTTGGGTGATTGTGGACCGATTGACCAAGAGTGCAAGGTTTATACCTGTCAAGTCGAATAGAACAGTAGCTAAGTTAGCGGAACTGTATATGAAGTGGGTAGTGAGATTTCATGGAGTACCCAAAGGAATTGTGAGCGATTGAGAACCGTTATTTACTAGTGGATTTTGGAAGAGCTTACAACAAGCTTTAGGATCAGATTTACATCTCAGTACCGCGTAGCATCCTCAAACCGACGGTCAGACAGAGAGGGTGAATCGTATATTGGAGGATCTCTTGATAGCTTGTATATTGGATTTTGGTGGATCATAGGAGGACCATTTACATTTGGTTGAATTCGCATATAATAATATTTATCAGTCCAATATTGGTATGGCTCCATTTGAAGCTTTGTATGGAAGACCGTGCAACTCACCATCATGTTGGTTGGAAACTGGTGAGAAATTCGTACTTGGGCCAGATGTAATAAGAGAAACTTTAGACAAGATCAAGGTTATCCAATAACGAATGAAGGCTGCCCAAGATAGGCAGAAGAGTTATCCTGATAAGTGGCGAAGAGATTTAAAATTCTCCATTGGTGACTTGGTATTTGTCAAGATTTCTCCATTAAAGAGCGTGATTCGATTTGGTAGGAGAGGCAAGTTAGCACCAAGATTTGTTGGTCCATTCCCAGTTCTCGAGCAAGTTGGGAAATTGGCACATAAAGTTGAGTTGCCAGACAAGATGGCGGGAGTTCATAACGTGTTTCATGATCAGTTAGATGACATCGAAGTAGAAACCGAGGCGGTTGGGAACCACAAGTCGATCCATATTGTCGAGAGCGATACGAAGCAACTTCGAAGGAAGGCGGTGAAATTGGTCAAGGTTCAGTGGGGCGAGAATGAGAGTGACTGTACTTGGGCAACAGAGGAGAGCATAAGGGAATCACATCCAGAACTCTTTGCCTGGTAAGATTTTAATAGTGATAATTTCTTCCCTTGTTAGTAAACTGCATGCTAGGGTAGGCTTGTTGTGCCTGTTTTTTATGTTTGACTGTTTGTGAATGACAGATAGGCATGCGGAACACCTTTGTACATTTTTGGTTAAGGAATTTCTGGGGCGAAATTTCTTAAGGGGGGAGAGCGTAATGACCTGCTTTTTACGTATCAAAGGATCATAGAATATTTATTTCCTTTTCATATGAGGTCGTATAGTCGTGTAACTTTGGGGAACAAATATTGGGGTCATTTTCCATGTTCACAATTTTTGCCGATTTTTAATTGACCATTTTTCCCCTAGCGAATCTTGTTGTGCCCATAACTTTTGATTGGTAAGGAGTTTTGACCTGAAACCACTTCCATTTGATTTGGATGATGGTTTACCTTTCTGTAGAGTGGTCACATTAGCCAAACGGACTTACCGTTTGGAAGGTATGGCTGAATTAAGGTTTAGAAGGTGAAAAACAACTTAAATGGGCGTAATAGGGTAATTAGCAGCTAGGCCCATTGGGGATTTCGGGATTAGGGCCATATAAGGGCAGATTAGGGTTAGAGAAATTTTTTCTTTGTCATTTTCCAGCTGCTACTTACCTCTCTTTAATCCTAACAATGGCCTCCAACACCCAAATCACCTTCTAATCACCGTTTAATTAAGTATTAGCCTAATCTACATCAAACCAAGGCAAATTAGCATAGAATTTGGTATAGAGCTACTGGAACACAGAGAGATTCAACCCAAATCAGAGATAGTTTCAGATCTATAAATTATTTGTGGCTAAGGTGAGTGATTTGCATCGTTTTTCACTAATTACGGCTAATTAGGAGTGATTAGTGATAATTAGCGGAATTATGGCTCAGAAAATTCTGGAAAAATTTGTAAAATTCTAAAATATTATTTTAGGGCTCTGATAGAAATTTGGGTTAATTTGGATAAGTTTTGCTAATTGTATGGTTGAACATGATTAAGGGGGATTAAGTGGAAAACATAGGTTTTGGGTATGTTTGATCCATATTGACATATTAAATTATTGTTTTGGTGTTTATTGTTGATTCTTTATGTTTCTATGACTGTATGGTATGCTTTGTGATTGATTAGAAAAGTTAGAATGGTCGAAAACACCGTCATATGGCGTAAAATAGTCGCTGGAAAAGTTGTAGGAAATGTGCAGGGTTTCGGATCGGATCGGATATAGAGCTCGGGTCGGATCAGAGGACCAGGCACGGAAAGTCGAACCAGACCGAAGCTTAGCACAAAAGGATGCAAGGGCGATAAGGAGGGCCCAGATCGGTTGGAGTAAACCAGCTGGAACCAAAGGAAAGTAAACGAAGGCAAGAAAAATGAGGATGTGATCGGTTAGGCATACCGAACCGAACTAAGGTAGCCGAACTGAACAGGGAGCTTGGGCATGACACATTCGAATCGAATCTGAAGCACCAAACCATACGTATGAACCGAACCAGAGCAAAGTACTTCAATCCAAGGATTAAATACCATAACCGAACCGATGTGACATGGATGTCCCCATATACCAAACCGAACCAATGTGACATGGAAGACTCCCCATACCGAACCGAACCGGATGACCAAACCGAGTCGAACGTATGTTCCTACTTCTAAGCGACGACTCTTTTGAAGCCAACTCCAATTCGACCAAAACCCGAGATGCAAAGGAAGTCCAGATGGGAGGTTATTACTCAGGATCCAAATGGGATCAATAGATTAACCTCATAAGTTGGGCTTTGCTGCGGGACGTGTGCAAAGGGGTTATCGATGTCTATAGCTTTCACTCGCTACTAAGATGGATTAGTGGCTATGGATTAGTGCAGTGAAGTTGTCATGACTTCATGGGGCAAAGCTACGAGCCAGTGCAGTGGATTTGTTATAACTCCATGGGGCAGAGTGGACATGACAAAGTATTAGTGGTTACGGATTAGTGCAGTGGAGCCGTCACGACTCCATTGGGCAGATTGATCGTAACAAAGAATTGGGTGATCAAAGTGGTAGATATCGTATGCTTTACGCACAGAGTGAGAGATGTGAAGATGATTGCTATGTTTGATGTTTTTCTATCACCATGACATGCACACGCCCTCCCCATTATTTTCACACCATGTGTAAGTGTCACCTTAGAGTATTGTACATCCTGTTATGCTAACTCTTTGGTTGCATGTCCAAGTTCAGGTATAGTTATGTATACCTATTATTGTTTTGTTTTTGCTGCTTATCGCTCATACCAAACTTTTGTCTAACCCAGAGTTTTATGTCTCTTCTTATTACTCTGGGTGCTCTTAAACGAGTAGACTAGAGACTGGTCAGATGATTATGCACGAGTAGCTGTACCGGAGACGAGCATGAGGCTTCCACGTATGATATATATATATATAATCTCCCTATGTTTTTGTTAGTCATTACTTTGGGCATTAGCAGTGTACCTCTTTCTTTTGCTTTAGAGACAATATTTCAAAGTTGTAATAATGTTGGTCTGGATGATAAGCTGTATTTTGGATTTCTGCTGCTATGATGGTTTAGTTTTCAGCTTATGCACTATCTCGCCTGTTTTATGTCAAAGTTATGTTATTATTATATTTTATTCCATGCGCTGTGAGATATACTACAGGTTCGTTGTTAGTCTAAATTCCTTTTCCTTTCCTTGGCAACCGTCTCGTGCTAGTCAGGCATCGGCACAACGCACTTTCATTGGAAATGTCGGCTGGTGCGGGGCGGGCCGTCACAGCTGCAGCAGTTGTGAACTCTGATTCCGGCAAGATATGACACAGTTCTGATGAGAACAACTACTACATGATATGAAGGGGATGATCTCCGATGATGAAAACACCTATGCGGAGACCTAACTCATCATCCTTTTCTTCTGAATCAGAAAAAAAATGATTATAGTTTGTCATTGGCTCTTTGTGGCTGTGATACCATGTAAGATTTGTAGACAATTGATGTAATATTGTGATATTACTAATATCTTGTAATTTTATTGATAGAACCGAATGAATAGTTATATACAGGGGTGATCGCTATATATATAGCGATATAAATGGTTAGATGGGCTAATAAACACACGACCCATTTTATTACATGTACAAAAGCCCATGTGGCTGAATGAATACAAGATCGGTTTGTATGTAAGTAACAGCAAATAGCCATATGTTTAATAGGTTTCAATCTTAATTAACACTATGATGTTATAAACCATTAAAAAAAGTAGTTTCACTTTTTGTTAACTGTGTAAAATAACAAGCATAACTAAACATAAACGAAAGACCAATTGATTATAAACTCTTTACACAAGTTTACAAATTAAATTTCTGCTATTTTGGAAGTCAGGTATCAATAATTCTCAACAATAGTTGCTGCTGTAATGAATCTGCAACAACAACATCAAAGTGTCGTGTTAAACTGCAACAATAACTACCGCTCCACTATTCAATAAAGATATTATAACTTTCAACATGTAAGATATATGTATGTATGTGTGTGTTTGTGTGTGTGTATATATATATATATATATAGTGCCTTTAGCAGATTGCTAGGGCTATCAGTTCAGTTCTTAGTCGGTGGTTAATCGTCAATGAAATGAGGTTTGTCCAGCGGTTGTCTATCGATCGATTAGGCTTGATCGGTGAATAGCAGCCGACCCATAGGGATTACGATGGGGAAACTTTTTATGCCCCAGTCCCACCTCAAGGTTTTTTAACATCGTCTCAGATTCGTCCCGTAGACCCGGTATGGATCTGAAATTTCACACTTTAAACGAAACCTATATGGAGCGGGTAGACCCGCCCCGCCCCAAGACCTAATGAAACTATGTACCAATACATACAATTTTATTTATTTATATTTTTTATCATTAAATGATAAATTAAATACATCTAATACTGTGTTTGCAATGATAAGAGAATGTAACAAAATGAATTATACGATAACAATTCAGAATGTATGCATTTGTTATTGTATAATTACCGTTGATGCAACTAAATACTATATTTGTTTATTGAAAGTATATAATTTTCATGCTATAACCATGTATACATAAAAAGATTGACAGGTAATCATTATAGTTATAAAGCAGTTTAATGACGTTTCACTAATGCAGGTAGGGTTGGGGCGGGTTATGCTGGGGTTTTGTGTGCAGCAGAAGTTTGACAAAACGCCCGAAAAACAGGTTCTTTTTCATCCAATTACTTGAAAATGAATTTGATTGAAAATAACAACACAAAAAATCGTAAATAATAGCAATACACAAAAATATTACACTCAACCGCTCTCTTTATTGATTCACCAAAAACAAATTTTTGTTTATACACAATGGATCAAAACAAAAAATAAACAAAATACAATGAATCAATAACCTTATTCAGATAGAAAAAGACTATATAGATGAGCCGAAGAGTAATGAAGAACGACAACAAACCTTTAGACAATCTAAAGGTACCAACTACGTCTTTCAGCAACAAATAGGAATAGCTAACCTCAGCCCAAATTCCTACATCTTGCTCTCCAGATATGTTTACATGGTTTCTGATTCTTTTTTGATCTAATCAAGAAGGCTGCATATATAGATAATAGAAGACCTGGGAAAATACCTAAATTGCCCCTTCAAAATATCCATAGAACATAAATTTTCATTTCTTTACTTTTATGATAAAATCAATCAATCAACCAAATCAATTAGTCAATTAATCAATCAATCAATCAAATCAATTACTTGATTACAATCTCTTCATAAAATATTTGAATCAAAAAATTCAACACTCCACCTTAACTCAAATATCACATATCTTCAACAATTCACAAACAACTTCTGCTCTCCGTTAAAACCAACCTCGATTTTCAGGCAACGAGATACACCCCACCTATTGTTGGAGTACATGGACTAAATTGATTTAAGGGCAACAGTCACACCTAGTCAATTTGAAAGGACTACGACCACACCTTAATTACAAACACCATCCAATGCCTGCAAAAGATGCATCTACCACCTGAGCTGCACCGCGCAAAACTAACGGTCTAAAAAGTGCTTTTACCACAAGATCTCTGACTTGCTGATTTTTCCACATCGACACCCGTCTTTTGCTTAACATGATCTCTTTATTTTCGGGATCCCTCGAGCATCATCAACACTAGACGCTTATCCATACCACGATCCTCCACCTTACGACCATCAGTAGTGACTATATTAACCTCTCCACCTTGCTGCAAACTAGATTCTTCAGTCGCCACCTGCCTTCTTCTTCGTCTTCTTCCATCTTCCCTCATCCATATCTGAAGGCTTCTTCTCATCTCCATCAATCAGACCATTTAGGCATGGAACATCCACCATCATAAGCCTCCAAATCCCCCAATATCTGTAATCAAAAATAGTCATCCATGAATGTAACATCATCTCCGTTATCAATCTTTAATCCAAAATCACTCCAAGCTATGCAACGAACTGAGCTCTGATATCAACTATTGGGTGGAATATCTTGTGCATTGCTATTATTTTTGATCCATTGTGTTTTTATTTTCACCCAATCACTTGAAGATGAATTTGATTGAAAATAACAACAGAATGGATCAAAAATAATAGCAATACACAAGATATTCCACAACCACCCTCTTTATTGATTCACCAGAAACAAATTTTATTTACACTCAATGGATCAAAACCTTAAAAAACAAGAAACCATGTGAGATATTTGGAGAGGTGGTCTACCTCCAGGGGATTGGGCCTTAGAGAGGAAGATGTAGGAATTTGGGCTAAGAGTAGCTATTTCTATTAATTGCTGAAAGACGTAGTTGGTGCCTCCAGATTGTCCAAGGGTTTGTCGTCGTTCTTCATTGCTCTTCTGCTCCAACAATATTTGTAGTCATTTACATATTCTTTCCCTTCTCAATAAGGTTATTGATTCAATCATATTTTGTTTATTTTTTGTTTTAATCCATTGAGTGTAAACAAAATTTGTTGTTGATGAATCAATAAAGAGGGTGGTTAGGTGGAATATCTTGTGTGTTGCTATTATTTTCAATCCATTGTGCTGTTATTTTCAATCAAATTCATCTTCAAGTGATTGGGTGAAAAAGATCTTGTTTTCTGGTGTTTTGTCGAACTTCCACTGTGCACAAAATCCCAACAAGTTAGCCGTGCCCCAAACCCGACCATATAGTCGGACCTCTCAAAGCGGGTCGCAGATCTACCCTGTTAGACTTTATTCCCTAGAGGCAATCCATTTGATGTGATTCATAACACCATTGATATTATTATTTTATTTTAAATACAAGATGCTATTATGTTATATTTACCGTGTAATATAAATATTAACATAATATAAGTCCTTAGAATAATAATACGGTATTATATAGTTCAAGACTTGAACATGAGATTATATAATATATTAAGTATTATAATTCTTAAATTCCCCTAGTCAAATTTTATTGTTTATATAGGACAACAATAAAACATTGAGACTATTATGTTGATTGACTGATGATCATATCTCATTGATCATTAATATATGTGATATTAAAGTCAATACATAAAAACATATTAGAGAATAGCGTATTGGGCTGACCCAACATTAGAAATATTCATGGAATGTAATTAATAGTGTCATAAGTAATTCTCATAATGGCAGTGATGTAATGGTCCTCAGACCTGAAATCATTATAATTTTATTTGAGGATATTTGTGTTTTGATATCATCAAAAATTACTTTAAATCGAGTAGACAATAAAGATGATTATCGGATATATCTTGAATCAACTGAAAATTATGAATGATCTAGATGGAATTTAACACAACAATATAAGTTGTGATATCCGTGGGCCTCTTGATTGAGTGAGACTGTGAAAAGCGTGGCTATGCTCAAATATTGATTTGTTTCATATAGTCTACTTACTGATCAAGATAAAAAGATTAAAGTATAAAGAAGATGATACGTTCAATGTCTCGAGTTTAATCTTGGATATATTTGTTACAAGGATTAATTGCATTGTAACACTTGTCACAGGAAAATTTGTATCGAATCATTGAGTTTATTATTACATGGGTAACAGCGATGTATTACTATATGCCACTCATTGTTTATAATTTTAAGTTTGAAAATTATTGCCAACATTATAGTAACCTATACGGTCATACATAAGAACGTTTGAAAAGGTAAGAACCACTCTTAATAAAAGAAAATCAAATGTTGATATTTTATCTTATTTTGAAATGGTGTACAAATTAAACCCTACCCCTATTTTATCTCATTTTATATTATAAAATAAAGGTCCTATCTTTATCTTATAACACACACAGAAAAACAAAAAGAATGGGGAAAACCTGAATCCACTTTTCGGCTAGTACTGATCTTTTTTCATTCTCGATCTGTATGACGTCATCGAGAGCGGAAGTTCATGGACTTCTATGGAAGCGCCATGACATAACGCTAGGATTCGATTCAATTTCAGATTGATTTTGATTTAGTGAGACAACAAAAGCATCAAAAGGTATAGACTTCGATTTACTCGATTTATTTGTTTTCGTATAGATCCTATTATCTAGGGTTTAAAATCATAATTTATGTTGTTGACTCGATTATAAGAACCCTTCAATGGTATCAGAGCTTAGGGTTTACAAAAATAATTTATCGAGTTTTATCCAGACATGTTTCTTGTGTGAATAGATTGATTATTAGGTCTGGGTTGAAGTTGATAACCTTTGAAGCTAAAACTATACACAATAATTGCTAAAGGTTGTTTAATGATGCTGTGTTTATTTGTTGAATGTTTAAATTTGACTTTAAGCCTTTATAAATGTTAAATAGTTATTCATGGTAATGTCCATTATGATGTAAGTTCTACTATCACTAAGTTATGATTATAATTTAGATTAGATTCTAGCTCTTTAATCTTGACTAATCAAAAATTGTTAAATCTTTTTAACATATGATCTTATGATATACATTAAAATGTGATGGTGTGTGCTTAAATGTTGGATTAATATTAAACTGTGAATTATTGTGTTAATTTTACTTGAAGTTAATATAAATAATTGTATGAGTTTAAATCATTACAAGTATAAGGCAGTATGTTAATTGGTTTGATGTACTGTATTTCAGATCATTAATATAGTGATTGATCAAGTTTTGAGTTGAATTAGCATAAGGTCATACTGTATTGATCACTAGAAACAAAACCCCTTACTGGATGGATTCATGATGATGCATCTATGTTGCAAGTACGACTTGCAAAACCCCAATTATGATTCCTTTCTTTAATATACTTGCAAAACTTTAAAAAGCAATATTCATATGTTTAATGAACAAGGTTAAACTAGTTTAGTTCATATATCGATATATTATGATATGTATATGTATTGTGTTGGTTATTGTTTTGCTTAATTTTGTGTTACCCTGATTAATGCTACTAACCATGACCTGAAATTTTGTCATGCCATTACATAAAAACAGTTTATTCTACAAAGTAGTTTAGAATTGCACACAAAACGATATATATATATATATACGCGCGCACACACATTCACATGAAATCTGTATAAACTAGTTATACAACATATATATTCATAAATGTGTGAACCTATTTTCAAGTACATACATATACATATATATATATGTATGTATATACTGATAATTGCATCTGTATGAAATTATATTGAATGTTCTATATTCTGTACATGTTTGGAACATAACCAGAACAAGAATTTTGTGTATCCTATGAACAAATGTTTGTTGCTTTCACATGAAAAACACGCATGCAACTTGTTATGTTAATGGTTGTAGACATAATAACTAGATGCTCACGGTTTTATGAATAGTTACAAGTTTATATATATTAGCTGCAATACTCGAATAATATTTACTTATGTATGTATGAAAATGAATTTTTGTCATTCCTCACCTAGAAGGCAAGTGATATATATGATTTTATAAACCCATTCAGATTTGATACAGAACACTACTTCTCATATGTTAAATATTAATGTAATTTTAGAAACTTAAAACGCATGCAATAATTGTATATGTGAATATACACATTGTTTATTAATAATAAAGCATATATGAATTATAATTGCGTAATGTCCCAGATTTTTATTGCGATTTAATAATTAGTTTATTTGATTATTATAATATAATGGTTTGAATTTAAATAATATTGATTATTTAATTATTTTAAATAATGGGATAATAATAATTTTAATTCCGAAATGGTCGGAATGAGTCGATTTTAAAGTACTGTGTAAATTAGATCATATAAGATATTTAATTAAGTTTATATTCGAATTATAATAAAGAATGTATTATTCAAACGAAGTTTGAATGTACTAATTATAATATAATTATAAATCGAGCTCGTATCGCGGTAGTTCGAAATTTAATGTTTTGAACTTCAACTGAATATATAGAATCTGTTTTAAGTCGGATTTCCTTGAAACAAAAAACTTTCGAATCTAATAAACTGTATTTTTCTAATGGAAGTGAAAAATCGAGGTTTCGTCTTATAGATTGTGAGTTGTATCCAAATCAAATTTTCAAATAGTCGTTATAGAATCGTTTATAAACCATAACGGTTTATTAAATATAATAAATCATTGGTTTCGAATTTGGATAAGATTTTTAAGATGTATACATAATTTAATTTATAGAATTTTTCTATAATTTTTATTTTGGAAAATAAGCAACTTTTTGTTTAATGTATTTATACCCTACAACAACATTTTTGGAACTTCATAGAATAAGCTAACTTGTCTATTTTATTATACTTTTGTGGTCGTGGCACATTGCTCGTCACAATGGTATTTTTATTTTTGTCGATAGGGGTATGTAATTGAGCAAAGTTTTACATAACGAGGTACCCTTAATAATATATATATATATATATATATATATATATATGCAAACATATATGAATTCCTTACCTTTACTACCCTTTTCATCTGCACTCTACAAAAACATATGCCTACAATTTCCTTAATTGTTAAGCATTCTTAAATTTGTATACATATTTTGCACTGTATGCCTACTCTATCAACCTATTCCTAATGACAGGGCACATCTCATATTTCATACAACAAATCTATAAAAGTCTAATTCAACAGTACATGGATAAAATTTGCAGTATGCTCGAATATATTTTATTATATCAAGTTAATCCACAAAACACCTTCTGTCATCATGTTTTAGTGAATACAGAACATGATTTCAACTTCATAAGAAGCATAAAATAAATCATAAGTAACGTACAAGATATAATTCATTCGGAATTACCAACGTAACAAAACATAATTATATGAGACACGTTATTCCCTCCAACAAGTTGTAACGAACCGGTTTTTCGACCCTTTAATATATGAATTTATTTGAAATTTGGTATTTGAGAATTGATATTTGTTTAAAATTTGAAATCTAGTCTATTTAAATTTTGGTTTTGAATTTTATTTTGTATATTTAAAATTTTATTATTTGAATCTAAATAGCTTTATATAATTTGAAGTGGGTTGTATTTTTATATCTATTGATATATATTGCTGAGAGATCATAAATTTGATTTATTTTTTTAACTTAAGTATTTGATTTAAATAAAAAATTGTTTAATTAGTTGAATTTGGTATTAAAATTTATTTGAATTTGGTTTTGGAGAAAAATTTATAAGTACATTTTGTTTATATTTTGCATTGTATAAATGTACATATACATACATTTAGAATTATTTGTTTAATTAGTTTGCTATTTGATAATTTTTCTTTGAAAATAAAACATACTAGTACAATGTTTGTATGTACATAGTATAATATGGTGTATATGCACTTTGGAAAAAAAAATGTGTTTTACACTTGTTGAATTTTAGCAATGTTTGAAAAACACGTAGGAGGGTGGTTCTGATAATTGGCACCGTGTCCCCCTTCTTTCTTTGTCCCGTTCATTCTATTTACCAGCCGATCAAAATACCTCCTTCCCCAAAACCACTTTCTACTAAAATCGTTTTACCCAAATTTCCATTTACCGAAATCGATTCCTCCCCAACTGAAATCATGGCCTTCCCCATAAATCCGTCGCTCCTCCAAAAATTCTCATGGCCATTCGATTTCGCTCCTCTTCCCTGTAAACCAAGGCCGCTGTCAACCTCACCCCTTTTGCGTCGATGACCTAACGCAAGCCTCACCACCATAAACCCTTTGTTTTCCCTTTGATACTGCGTCCTTCGCCTTCCTCAGCACCCACCTCGCCTGGAATTTGGTCCACCATCTCCTCAGTATCAGCCTGAAAACTGCGAGCATCCTTTGAAGCCGGCAACCGCAGCAATCTCGAACCACCTAGAATCAGGTCGGAACTGATCGCTTTCCTCTGTGCTTCTCCCCTGTCCAGTCGTGTGCTACTATGACGCCCTCGCCTCCATCAAAACTGTGCTCCTGTCCTTCTACCTAAATCGATTGCGAACTCCTCCTTTGAGTCAAGTGTCCTCCGCCTCTTCACCTGTGAGCACTCAACGACTAGCCATCGACCACCGCAGTCGCTCCTCAAAGCCGCGCACCGCTGACCATTAGCTTGGACCCCACTTTGTTTTCGAACTCCTCCTTTACCGCATGACGCCGCCTTCGGTTTCAAAAACTCAGCACCACTATGTACTATTACTATTCGCCGCCTTTGTACACTGTTGGAGGTGAGTTCTACTCATGGTTAGTTCATTTTTCAGGAATTTTGACTTCAGTAAACTAAATAAAATGGTTGAGCTACTATGTGCTTTGCTAGTCCTCTTGTTGTCTTGAGTTGGTTGCATGTTCCCGTTTTAGTGCCTGTAACTAGTTGCTTACACCTCTGTTTTGGCACACTTGTTAAATTCATTCCCAATATAGTAATATGGTAAGCTCAATTTCAAAATTAATTTTTGTATGTATTGCTTTTGCTTTTGGAATTGTTTCTCCTTATATTTTTTCGGCAACAAAAATGTCAAATATAGGTAAACTAAAATTTGTCATTTGTGAATACATTATGAACGCAATGGACAGATCGCTTCACTGGAAAAAAATATTATTTTTCCTGACTATGAATATTTGACACTAAGTAAAGAATTGAAAATCCCAAGTTGTACATTGCCATATTTTGACTTCCCTATTTCCATGAATGTGCAGTGGCCTTGCTGTATATGCATACATAAGCAGATTTCATATTCTGGATGAACTGTAGAGTTTGTGGTTGCTTTGGGCTTTTGCATGTATTCCCTTGTCCGACTTACTGTAAGCATGTGTGTCCTCTCTATACCCTTGCTAAAGCATGTAGGACGCATGCTGACTGTCCCTTAGCCTTATGTACTGCCGTGTTGTTCTTATTTTTGAAATAAACATCTTGTTTTACATTTCAAATTGTATTTGTATAGGGTAGTTGGGATTAAAGAATAATTGCTTCAAGTAAATGAACAAGTGTATACCTGCCTTCAGGATGAAAACAATAATGGTGGATTGGCTAAATAATTCTATCACATATGGATAAAACTAACTTAATCAACTTTCAATTTACTTGCTGTTCCTAGAAGTAATAGTATGTATGTATTATTATGACATGTAAACTTGAGGTACCTAGTTCATGCACCCTTGTTATCTCAATTCTTGTATCTAAAGTCAGTTTTGGCCATATTTGAGATTATTCATTCCATTTAATAAGAACAGACTTGGCTTGGTTTTAAACTGGAAACACACATGCATACCATGGTTTGAGAAGCAGAGATAATATATTTGATGTTAAGATTAACTATTATATTCAGTTTATATTGAAGTTAATTTACTTGAACTATGATTTAATCTTGACTCGGGTGTTTTGTGTTTTTGCATGGAATGCTCGGGTCTGGTCCTAAGGGTTTCAGATTTTTAAAGATTCAGCTCGCAAACGGGAGAGGAACGTGAAGACGCAGGATGCTTATGCGCTCGCAAGCCCGACCAAAACTGTAAGGTTTTTATTTCTTTTAAAAATTCTCGTATACATTATATTAATTCTTCTGCTGTATTATGATTTGTAAACTCATATTTTATGTAAAATTTGATGTTATGTGATACTGTATCTTTTTCTCTGACTGTGATTCTGTGTGTAGATTCTATTAAACCATGTAACCTAAATAACTACCCATCGTTTTGAGCGTTTGGAGTTGGTTTAATTACCGATTCAAGATGGTCAAAAAGGCGAGTCATTACACAAGAAAACCAAACCATGGCACATGATCAAATGTTCAAGTGGAAAAAAGACTTTAGCTTATAAAACTGTGAAAGCAGGAAACCTGAAAGTTCATATAATTACAGTAGCTTTCTATCATAGAATATATATATATGGGATAAATATTTCCCTTGGCTACCACGGAATTATATCATCTCTATTTTTTTAAAATGTAGCCTACCTATCCACCCATAGCTACATGCGAGCCCATCTGTCGAATAGGAACTCAACTTTATATACTTAAACAAATATATATATATATATATATGTGTGTGTGTGTGTGTGAAGTATATATCTTTATTCCTTCAACTTCAAGGTTCGTACCCCATCAGTTCCTTGCGCAGACTGGCAATGCCCATCCCAGTGTCATGGCAAATCAAAGATATATAAAATCCTGTAGAGCTAGAGATATTGGATATACATTCTATGGCCCCTATTACTTAGCGACGAAGGGTTGAGACCATAAAAATACATGGAAGTGATGAAGTTCTTTTTCTTCATTGTTAGCCAAAAGCTTAATCAAATGGTTTCTAAAATGAAATCAAAACTAAATCCTCCACAACAAGATTCATTTAGCTCATCTTCCACCAAGCTTCGACCTAATATATATTACCAACTTGGAACCCATTTTCTACGCACGAGGAAAAAAACTACAGCAAATCATCTGAAAGTGGCCCCACCCTTTCATGATTTAAACTCACGCATGGAAAAGAAAAGAAGAAAATATAAATCACATATACCACTCACGCACGGCTGGGAGCATGAAGGAAAGAAGGGGCATCCATTTGGATTGTTGAGGGTATATTTAGATTCATGTGTTGTTATTGAGTGGCGTACACTTCCTAGTGAGGTGCGGTGGAAATAAGTGAGAAGGTCACTGTGGAAGTCGTGACTGTTACCTCACATCGCGATGGAGTTTGTGCGTGCGAAATGGAGACGGAGGATATAGAGAAGAGGAGATCAAGGAGAGGAGCTTTATGGTATATTTTGTTCGAAAATAGTGGGACAAGGAAGGAGTTAAGGCGATGAGGAGTTATGATTGATGGGTTCGAATTTTTGGTTTACTGGGAGAGGATGAATGTGTTTGGTGAAGATTGAGTAAGGGAGCAGGTGGATGTTAATGTGGGCGATTAGGCCAAGTTAAAGAATAAGGCCCGAGAAAAAGAAAAATTGAAATGACTAGAAAAAAATAGAGGAGGTGCGTTCAGAAATAATTGTGCAGGGAAGCCATTGTTTGGACGGGTTGGTAAAGATAGTAATGGGTTGGTTTCAAAGTGGTAAGGCCCGATAAGGTTTTAAATTAATATAAGTTCAATTTAATTAAATACGTGTAAACTTGTAAATTACATAACTTTCTCATACATTATCGAAATTGAACAAAACAAGATCCATTAGGATCGTATGGTCGTAGGCTACCCAATGGAACTAGTCTGGAGAGATTTGGTGATCATTTTAATCTATAGCGGAATTAAACGCCTGATTTGATCAACTGAACAGTTATCGTTATTTAGCTATTAACAAACAAGTGAGTTGTAATGACCTGGAGTTTCTGAACCAATTTAAATTTTTTATTTTAGTTATTTTAATGGGTTTTGAATATTTAAAATGATTTATTTTAAATAATAATGATTAAAATTTATTTAAATCGTAGTTGAACGTATAAATTTATTTTAATTATTAAACGAGCCTAAAATGGCATGGTAGTTTGAAATTTCGATTTTTAATTTCAAATGAATGTACAGAATTCAAAATAAATCGGATTTCAGTAAAACCAGAAGCATTTAAATCTGTTTAATTATATCCTTCTAGAAAATGTGAAAAGTTCCGATTTCATAATATAAATTAAAAGTTATGGCCAGTTTAAAGTTTAAAATAGTTGCTATGGAATTTTTATATATTTTTAAATAATATATAGCCCTTAAAAATAGCCAGTTTGCAAACGACCTCCGTTTTCGATGAATCTACTTTTGTTGGATCTGAAATGTCAAAATTATTGTTAGATTTCAAATTCCATAATTTTTGAAATCAATATGTGAACGCAGTGAATTTAAATGTGTTTGGTAATTTCAGTTTGAATTTAATCGACTGGAAAAAGGGCCATTTTTCAAATGGCCTCCAAATTCGACGAAATTAGTTTTGTTAGGACCATATCGTCAAAACATAGCTAGATTTTATTTTTATGTAATTTTAGGAGTCAGTATGTGGCCCCGGTAAATTAAAATGTACGTTTAAAATTCAATATATTGATTTGTATTTTAATTTTGACCAAAAACTGATCGAAATAGTTGAATTGGCGAATGGAACATATCCCATTGTATTCAGAATGGGGGTATTTGGCTAACGACGACATTCGTTGGGTTTAATTTGGAGTTCGGATGAAAAACTTCATTAATAAGTGAATATTGGAATTTAATAATATAAAATAAAAAGGTTATAAATACAATCCTTTTCTCCAAACCCTAGGGTTTTTGTAACACCCCGTATTTTTAATGTAATTAAAAATGTATATATATCCACAGATAAGATTAATATGGTGATGTATAATGAAAATTAATTAATATATGAAAGAAAGAAAGGATTGGTTGCATGCACTGATTTGCAAACATAATGCATTAACATTGAAAGAAAAAGATTCATGCATTGGTTTAATTTAAGTATTGTAACTAACATGAAAAAGAGAAGTAAGGAAAAGAACAATAATTATCATTGTTCTAAGACTTATTAACAAAAGACTTTGTAGCTCAGTTGGTTAAGGCATTGGATTTGTAACATGGAGGTCGGGGGTTCCAACCCCGGCGACAGCATAATTTTTATCTCTGTTTTAAAGAGGGCCAACTGAACATGCAAATATATGCACATATACAAATTCAAATTTTGAATGGATAAGAACGTACATATAAGGAAATAAAGAAAATATATGTACATACATGAGAATATATACATATATATATATATGCAGAAATATATGTATACGAAAGATAAAATTTAAGATAAGGCTATAGTAAATGAAATATGGCAAGAATTAAATAACGGTGCAACATCGTTTGAATTTTGAAAATAAAATGAAAGTTGTGCGTATATATATATATATATATATATATGCGTAAAATGGTCGTTAAAGGAATTGTATACATATATGAATATTTCATGTGAATAAAACAGTTAAATAAATTCCAGAAATTCAAACATTCAAAATTCAAATTTCTGCGCCAAAACAGCTTGTGGGACCCAATGCTGACTTAGCACTGCATGTACGATAAGATTTGGCTAGATTCATCTGCGAACCTGGACTATTTTCTTAACTAGGTTCAATGCTGACCCAGCGCTGCGTGTACGATAAGGACTTGAGCAACTATATAAACAGCCCTAGTCTCCTCCTCTATTCACAATTCTTCTCTACCCTTATGCTGTAAAGATTCTGAATGAACATGGCTTCTTCTCCTCCTCTAAAATATATAAATAAATAAATAATATGCATAAAATAAAAAAAGACGAGGAGATGCTGCTCAAAAGACTTTCAAGAAGAAGAGATTCAAGCTAGGATTCAAAAGGAGGTTCAAACGACTTCAACGAATGATTTTCTACGAATCATAGCAACGCCATCTTTATTTTCTAATCTACATCTCTGTAAGTCAGTTATTTCTAGATTTGAATGTTTTTCTTTGTTCATGACATGAAATTAAAGGGATAAAAGAATATGCCAATTCTCTTTCTTTCTATTCGAATCTGTGCCTATCTCTTTGGACCTAATTAAGAACTGTCATGATTCAAAGACAAATAAGACCGTGACTATGAAACTATGGACCTAAAAACCATATGCCTATGACTATGAACATTTGCCTATGACTATGGACATTGCCTATGACTATGGACACTGCCTATGACTATGAACATTGCCTATGATTGTGACTATGACTATGAGGATTACTTCCTTGACAAAACCTATGCCTTTGATTAACATAAACTATTGCCTATGACATAACAAGGACATCTGTGATTAAACCTCCATGATTCATGACTAGGAAAGTGTTGCTTAAGTTCTGTGATTTTGAGATTGGGGCTAAACCCGATTATTTATTCTGCTTGTCCTTGGTTTTCTTTGGTTTTAGACTATGGGAATTTACCTATTAAGTTAGGTCTACCCATGTTCTTGAACCTACTCTGTCTATTCTTGGTTTTAGACCTTGGGAATTTACCTATTAAGTTAGGGCTACCCATGTTCTTGAACCTACGTCGTTGTTCAAAACCATTTTATGCCAGTTGTTATATCTATCCTTTTCCTAGCAATCTTTGGTTCATTCCCTATTTGCTACGAATCTAGATTTATCTATAATCTAGATTGAAACACGATTTTACGAACGAAGGGAATGCGATTTGGGGCAAAATATGAAATTTACTAAAATGTAGTTTAACATGGAAATTGGCATAAATTGGTAACACGTATTATGGCATGTTCATAGAAATGCAAATTGGATAAATTTGACATGAATTATAAGATGTGTAATTTGAATCTTGTGTTGACGTGTAAATCTAGCATTTACATGAATAGTGAACTAGAGTAATAAGTTTAGTTTGACGTGAATCAGAATGTAAATCAGAATTGGATTAGCTAATTTGGCTCGATAAGTATATTGGCATAAACTTGAAATTGGCCATAACTGGGGGTAATTGTCAGGATTAGCAGAATCATGGTTAGTGACACTTCATTTGGTATGGTTTACATACCAAAAAGCATAAACATGATATAGAGGGGAAAATGGGCCGTAAGAATAAATGTTGACAATTTACATTAAAAGAGAAATTGGGAAATAAGTAAATTAGGATTAACTTACTTATAGAATTTGCCCTAAATGAGGAAATATTGATCTAGACAAATTAAAGATTTATTAACGACGTCTCTTTTAATGAAACACCAGAAAGTTCTAGGGTGACAGAGAGGATAGTGTCTAGGCTTGAGTTTGGAAAATACAAGTTTCCTGCTCTCCCTGGCTATCCCTAACTGATCCGACGGACGGGATGGTTACTTTCAAAACCTGATTTGAAAATTAATCAAAACCCTTTGAACTAGAAAACACGAATAGGCCTAACCCGAGGTTAGACTGAGTTGCGATGTAAACCTGCCCGGAACCAACCGGCACATCCAGTAATCGCAACAATATCTGTCTAATGTGAGTGGTCATGACTTTAATTTATTTAGTTAAAGCTAGGACAAGAATGCTATGGTTAAGTTAACCAAGACACTTAACCAACTCAACATGATAACAAGACTGGTAGGTGGGGTTAGGTTCATACAGTTAAGCTAGAATGGGAGGGTTAAGTCCATAGGAACACTTAACCAACTTAACACAATTAGGCTAGAATGGGAGGGCTAAGTCCATAGGGACACTTGACCAAACTTAACATCGTAACAAGACAAGATTTGTAGGGGATAAGTAACTAAGAAAACACTTATCCAAATTAACATGTTAACTAGACTAGAAGGTAGGGTTAAGTAAAGTTAATACACTTATCCAAATTAGCATGTTAACTGGACTAGAGGTTGGGGTTAAGTAAGATTTAATACACTTAGCCAATTTGATATGTTAGCTGGGCTAGACCGTAGGGTTAAGTAAACTTGAACACTTAACCATCAGATTTTGATAAAGGAATAGGGTTAAGTCTAAAACATGAAGGGAAGGGATAATACTTAACCGTTAATAACAGGTTAGTTAAAACAGACGGGCAAGGTTAAGTTAAAAAGGAACACTGAATCAATACAGGGTGAATGGGTAAGGTTAAGTAATAAGAAATACTTAACCAATATAACTTGGTTTGTGGTGGGTTAAGTCAACATGAATTACAGATAACACTTAACCAGTTTGACAGGATAAATGAAGAGGGTTAAGTTAGCTTGAATTGACTAATGACACTTAACCAATCCAAATTGGCGGGAAAGGGAACTAAGTAGTAAACCTTAGTTAAGAAAACAATGATTCTGGAAACTAAGTGGTAAATCTTAGTTAGTAAAACTAAGTAGTAATTCTTAGTATAACACGAGAAGGGGCGAATATCCGTCTGAATAGAGAGAAGGCTCCAACGAATTGGGTTACGAAGCCCGAGGCTTCGAGGGGACGTGAGGGTACTCTTGGTATCCCTCTGTGAGGCTGCAGATGATCTGCCTAGGCCCACAGAGGTTAAGGTCTGCGTAGAAGAACCAGGGGTATGCCTTGGTTTCAATACATGGCAACCTAAAGACTAGGATGGAACGGCGTGATTCGGCGAGCAAACGGTAACCCTGTGATAGCAACTCGTCATCTACCATCCATCTTGAGTCAATCGAGATACGTGAAGCGGAAAGACGGAGAACTCCAAAAGACCATATACTTGCTATCTAGTTATGGTTGCGGATGGCCATAGGATAGTGGGGTACCGGGGGCCGACGTATAGTTCTCATTTTACAAGGTGTGCCTTTCATTAGTTGAGGGAGGGGTCAAGTGGGACCATAGCCACAGGAATAAAAACAGACCTTAGCATCTACATCGGCAGATATCTGAAAGCTCCCGATCGAGTTCTGTATTCCTTGATTTGGCCCTGTCACAGGACTCGGACCGCACATTACAGGACATGTGCATCTAGACAAGCGATAACGATTCGCGATACATGCGTGGGGAAGTATAGGAACATACACCACTCTAGGTGGTGTGTCCTAGACTTGGGGGCATCATTCGATTGGTAGCGTAATCCCTAGTTGGACTAGGTGGCATAAACCCTGAACTCGAGAAGCGTTCAGCATATAGCGCAAAACTCTAGTTAAACCTAGAAAGCACCTGATAGAAAACCCTAGATTTGATCTAGGTAATAAATAATGAATGTATGCCGGAAGGCAATAGAAAATACAGAAATTGGGATCACGTTATCGTTACTAGATGGGACACTAGATAGGCGGTGCAGAGATATAGAAACCAGTATAACAAGGAAATAGCGAAGCGGCGAAAGTATTAGAGCGTATCCAGTTTTTCTTAGCATATCTTGTGACTACCTTGTCTAATCTTGTTGACCCTATCGTCATGGTGTAATCTTGTGTTCAGTTAATTCATGTCGTTTTGTTTTCCTTGTTCACATGCTAGAAGTTACTGAACTTACTCAGGCTTTATGTCTGACTCTGTTTTTCTTTCGTCTTCTTTTCTTCCGTTCCCCCCCCAGGTAGTAGAGGAGGGAGTAGTATAGCTCAGGTCAAGTTGGACTGTCACTTTTTCCCAGCTTGAAGATTTGTCGAAGTTTGCTTGGATTCTCTTGTCAGATGTTATGGCTGGCTCTTGCTAAAATTTAGGGAAATATAAATGTTGTTTGATGCTTCTTTATTTTGTAAGACAGATGACACTCTGATATTGTAAAGAAATCTTTGTACAAACTATTTTATCAATAAAGCAAAGTTTTATTTTCCGTTGTTTAATTTCTGTCTGTCTTGTAATTTATCTGCATCTTTTACCCTAAATGCTCTACAGAACTTAGTGCATTCCCTTTGTGAGTGACACTAACGGACGTGGGGTGTTACACGTGGTATAAGAGCCGAAGGTTACCAGATCAGATAAAGGATTTGAAAAATTATTTTCAAAACGGTTTTTAAAGAAGCATTTTTCAAGAGAAAAGATTTGTTTTAAAGACATATTCCCCAAAGCCATATGCACCATCTTCTCTTCCTCTGTTTAAATTATTATCTCCTTCTTTCTTGAGTCTCTGGGGCTCCTGGCTTTCTGGGAGGTAACCTCATCGAAGGGCAAAGTAGTGCCCGGCTTCCATCCATAGCCGTAGTTGTTTCATCTACGGGCAGTTTTCTTTCGAAGCTTATAGGGTTTTCCGGACGATGGAGGCAGTTTTCGAGAGATTTGTCAACATGAATACACACAGAAGGGGATAAGGAGTTTGGCTAAGGAGCTTAACCCTAGGATGAGGAATTCATGGATGTAAACTTAGCACACGAAGGAGGAAGAAATTATAAAACCTAAGACAAGAGGAAGTATCTTTACTAGGGTATGATAGGGCATATACTTAAGGACAAGGGCAAGAACGAGGAACAAGATTTTCAGAAGGACAAGTACATGCTTTCGCCACCAAGCGTACCTAGGAGAAAGGTAGTCCGGTTGGAAGAGTCTAGTTTTCTGTTCGTACTATTTCCTTAGGTTCTAGCACTTCTCATTTGTTCGTATCCACTTCCATAGTTGGGTCTCTGCACCATAGTACCTGTATAGTAGAAAGATCCCACTAGAGTCTCAAATCCAATTGGTGGTCCGACCAGTTTATTTTTGGTTAGTAGGGATTTGAGAATAACTATCGAGTTTGCTTATATCATCTCACGTAGATCGTCTGAATTCGGAGGAGATATTCCTTGGGTGCTTGTCTGATATTGGTTTAGGCCTTTGGGGCTTGTACTTGAGGAATGTCGAGTTCGGTTTGGATGGTTTGCATGAGAGATGAATAGTTGTGGCAGGCACTTCAAAGAGCACGTAGTGACCTTTCGACTCTTACAGTTATGGCATGGCGGATAAGAGGGAAACCTCTAATCATCTTAGTACGTATACCTGGTACCGTGACTGAAATCTGTTTATTTTGGAAATGGAGATCCGGAACTTCACAATCGTGAAGTTAAATTAGTTAAGAAACAGTGGAATAAAGCTCAAGAAGGCTAGATACTAGCATCATACCCTTTTCCTTGAGGGTGCATCCTTGATTTCTTTGTTTTAGGAGCTTTACGCATAATTGTTTCTCCCTTTCCAAAGTATATCACCTAGGTCGTATCTTCGATCCTTAAGTAGAAGCCAATGGATGTAAACATGTATTTGAAACATGTTATGGTTGATGGTTGCAAGTGGTTGCTAATGGTTGCTTGTGAATGCATATGCATACATATTAGGCACTAGATCAGTTCAGACGCTTTCATATTGCATTTACAGATATGTATTTGTTTGTAAATTGAACTTGATATGTTATCATATGGGTGTTACATATGGATGAATGGTCGTGCACGCATATAGTATTTACATAATTAGGGATGCTTGCATACATGGTTGGACACATGGCACTGGCATGACTCGCATTAAGGAGGTCGACTGAATCAGTAGACCGCCTGATTTTACAGTAGATAAAGACATATAAACACACTATGCATATGAACATGAAAGCATTAGAAATATTTTAAGGACAATGAATGTCTGTGATTGAATGGTTGAGTAGATGGGTGATTGGATGGTAGGACACATTCTTCCTAACTTGAAGATTTCGGGGACGAAATCCTTTTAAGTGGGGGAGAATGTAACACCCCGTCTTTTTAATGTAATTAAAAATGTATATATATCCACAGATAAGATTAATATGGTGATGTATAATGAAAATTAATTAATATATGAAAGAAAGAAAGGATTGGTTGCATGCGATGTAAATATGTTGCATGCACTGATTTGCAAACATAATGCATTAACATTAAAAGAAAAAGATTCATGCATTGGTTTAATTTAAGTATTGTAACTAACATGAAAAAGAGAAGTAAGAAAAAAAACAATAATTATCATTGTTCTAAGACTTATTAACAAAAGACTTTGTAGCTCAGTTGGTTAAGGCATTGGATTTGTAACATGGAGGTCGGGGGTTCGAACCTCGGCGACAGCATAATTTTTATCTCTGTTTTAAAGAGGGCCAACTGAACATGCAAATATATGTACATATACAAATTCAAAATTTGAAAGGATAAGAACGTACATATAAGGAAATAAAGAAAATATATGTATATATATATATATATGCAGAAATATATGTATACGAAAGATAAAATTTAAGATAAGGCTATAGTAAATGAAATATGGCAAGAATTAAATAACGGTGCAACATCGTTTGAATTTTGAAAATAAAATGAAAGTTGTGCATGTATATATACGCGTAAAATGGTCGTTAAAGGAATTGTATACATATAAGAATATTTCATGTGAATAAAACAGTTAAATAAATTCCAGAAATTCAGATATTCAAAATTCAAATTTCTGCGCCAAAACAGCTTGTGGGACCCAATGCTGACTTAGCACTGCATGTACGATAAGATTTGGCTAGATTCATCTGCGAACCTGGACTATTTTCTTAACTAGGTTCAATGCTGACTCAGCGCTGCGTGTACGATAAGGTCTTGAGCAACTATATAAACAACCCTAGTCTCCTCCTCTATTCACAATTCTTCTCTACCCTTATGCTGTAAAGTTTCTGAGTGAACATGGCTTCTTCTCCTCCTCTAAAATATATAAATAAATAAATAATATATATAAAATAAAACAAGACGAGGAGATGCTGCTCAAAAGACTTTCAAGAAGAAGAGATTCAAGCTAGGATTCAAAAGGAGGTTCAAACGACTTCAACGAATGATTTTCTACGAATCATAGCAACGCCATCTTTATTTTCTAATCTAAATCTCTGTAAGTCAGTTATTTCTAGATTTGGATGTTTTTCTTTGTTCATGACATGAAATTAAAGGGATAAAAGAATATGCCAATTCTCTTTCTTTCTATTCGAATCTGTGCCTATCTCTTTGGACCTAATTAAGAAATGTCATGATTCAAAGACAAATAAGACTGTGACTATGAAATTATGGACCTAAAAACCATATGCCTATGACTATGAACATTTGCCTATGACTATGGACATTGCCTATGACTATGGACACTGCCTATGACTATGAACATTGCCTATGATTGTGACTATGACTATGAGGATTACTTCCTTGACAAAACCTATGCCTTTGATTAACATAAACTATTGCCTATGACATAACAAGGACATCTGTGATTAAACCTCCATGATTCATGACTAGGAAAGTGTTGCTTAAGTTATGTGATTTTGAGATTGGGGCTAAACCCGATTATTTATTCTGCTTGTCCTTGGTTTTCTTTGGTTTTAGACTATGGGAATTTACCTATTAAGTTAGGTCTACCCATGTTCTTGAACCTACTCTGTCTATTCTTGGTTTTAGACCTTGGGAATTTACCTATTAAGTTAGGTCTACCCATGTTCTTGAACCTACGTCGTTGTTCAAAACCATTTTATGCCAGTTGTTATATCTATCCTTTTCCTAGCAATCTTTGGTTCATTCCCTATTTGCTACGAATCTAGATTTATCTATAATCTAGATTGAAACACGATTTTACGAACGGTGGGAATGCTATTTGGGGCAAAATATGAAATTTACTAAAACGTAGTTTAACTTGGAAATTGGCATAAATTGGGAACATGTATTATGGCATGTTCATAGAAATGCAAATTGGATAAATTTGACATGAATTATAAGATGTGTAATTTGAATCTTGTATTGACGTGTAAATCTAGCATTTACATGAATAGTGAACTAGAGTAATAAGTCTAGTTTGACGTGAATCAGAATGTAAATCAGAATTGGATTAGCTAATTTGGCTCGATAAGTATATTGGCATAAACTAGAAATTGGCCATAACTGGGGGTAATTGTCAGGATTAGCAGAATCATGGTTAGTGACACTTCATTTGGTATGGTTTACATACCAAAAAGCATAAACATGATATAGAGGGGAAAATGGGTCGTAAGAATAAATGTTGACAATTTACATTAAAAGAGAAATTGGGAAATAAGTGAATTAGGATTAATTTGCTTATAGAATTTTCCCTAAATGAGGAAATATTGATCTAGACAAATTAAAGATTTATTAATGACATCTCTTTTAATGAAACACCAGAAAGTTCTAGGGTGACAGAGAGGATAGTGTCTAGGCTTGAGTTTGGAAAATACAAGTTTCCTGCTCTCCCTGGCTATCCCTAACTGATCCGACGGACGGGATGGTTACTTTCAAAACCTGATTAGAAAATTAATCTAAACCCTTTGAACTAGAAAACACGAATAGGCCTAACCCGAGGTTAGACTGAGTTGCGATGTAAACCTGCCCGGAACCAACCGGCACATCCAGTAATCGCAACAATATCGGTCTAATGTGAGTGGTCATGGCTTTAATTTATTTAGTTAAAGCTAGGACAAGAATGCTATGGTTAAGTTAACTAAGACACTTAACCAACTCAACATGATAACAAGACTGGTAGGTGGGGTTAGGTTCATACAGTTAAGCTAGAATGGGAGGGTTAAGTCCATAGGAACACTTAACCAACTTAACACAGTTAAGCTTGAATGGGAGGGCTAAGTCCATAGGGACACTTGACCAAACTTAACATCGTAACAAGACAAGATTTGTAGGGGATAAGTAACTAAGAAAACACTTATCCAAATTAACATGTTAACTAGACTAGAAGGTAGGGTTAAGTAAAGTTAATACACTTATCCAAATTAACATGTTAATTGGACTAGAGGTTGGGGTTAAGTAAGATTTAATACACTTAGCCAATTTGATATGTTAGCTGGGCTAGACCGTAGGGTTAAGTAAACTTGAACACTTAACCATCAGATTTTGATAAAGGAATAGGGTTAAGTGTAAAACATGAAGGGAAGGGATAATACTTAACCGTTAATAATAGGTTAGTTAAAACAGACGGGCAAGGTTAAGTTAATAAGGAACACTGAATCAATACAGGGTGAATGGGTAAGGTTAAGTAATAAGAAATACTTAACCAATATAACTTGGTTTGTGGTGGGTTAAGTCAACATGAATTACTGATAACACTTAACCAGTTTGACAGGATAAATGAAGAGGGTTAAGTTAGCTTGAATTGACTAATGACACTTAACCAATCCAAATTGGCGGGAAAGGGAACTAAGTAGTAAGCCTTAGTTAAGAAAACAATGATTCTGGAAACTAAGTGGTAAATCTTAGTTAGTAAAACTAAGTAGTAATTCTTAGTATAACACGGGAAGGAGCGAATATCCGTCTGAATAGAGAGAAGGCTCCAACGAATTGGGTTACGAAGCCCGAGGCTTCGAGGGGACGTGAGGGTACTCTTGGTATCCCTCTGTGAGGCTGCAGATGATCCGCTTGGGCCCACAGAGGTTAAGGTCTGCGTAGAAGAACCAGGGGTATGCCTTGGTTGCAATACATGGCAACCTAAAGACTAGGATGGACCAGCGTGATTCGGCGAGCAAACGGTAACCCTGTGATAGCAACTCGTCGTCTACCATCCATCTTGATTCAATCGAGATACGTGAAGCGGAAAGGCGGAGAACTCCAAAAGACCATATACTTGCTATCTAGTTATGGTTGCGGATGGCCATAGGATAGTGGGGCACCGGGGGCCGGCGTATAGTTCTCATTTTACAAGGTGTGCCTTTCATTAGTTGAGGGAGGGGTCAAGTGGGACCATAGCGACTGGAATAAAACAGACCTTAGCATCTACATCGGCAGATATCTAAAAGCTCCCGACCGAGTTCTGTATTCCTTGATTTGCCCTGTCACAGGACTCAGACCGCACATTACAGGACATGTGCATCTAGACAAGCGATAACGATTCGCGATACATGCGTGGGGAAGTATAGGAACATACACCACTCTAGGTGGTGTGTCCTAGACTTGGGGGCATCGTTCGACAGGTAGCGTAATCCCTAGTTGGACTAGGTGGCATAAACCCTGAACTCGAGAAGCGTTCAGCAGATAGCGCAAAACTCTAGTTAAACCTAGAAAGCACCTGATAGAAAACCCTAGATTTGATCTAGGTAATAAATAATGAATGTATGCCGGAAGGCAATAGAAAATACAGGAATTGGGATCACGTTATCGTTACTAGATGGGACACTAGATAGGCGGTGCAGAGATATAGAAACCAATATAACAAGGAAATAGCGAAGCGGCGAAAGTATTAGAGCGTATCCAATTTATCTTAGCATATCTTGTGACTACCTTGTCTAATCTTGTTGACCCTATCGTCATGGTGTAATCTTGTGTTCAGTTAATTCATGTCGTTTTGTTTTCCTTGTTCACATGCTAGAAGTTACTGAACTTACTCAGGCTTTATGTCTGACTCTGTTTTTCTTTCGTCTTCTTTTCTTCCGTTCCCCCCCCCCAAGGTAGTAGAGGAGGGAGTAGTATAGCTCAGGTCAAGTTGGACTGTCACTCTTTCCCAGCTTGAAGATTTGTCGAAGTTTGCTTGGATTCTCTTATCAGATGCTATGGCTGGCTCTTGCTAAAATTTGGGGAAATATAAATGTTGTTTGATGCTTCTTTATTTTGTAAGACAGATGACACTCTGATATTGTAAAGAAATCTTTGTACAAACTATTTTATCAATAAAGCAAAGTTTTATTTTCCGTTGTTTAATTTCTGTCTGTCTTGTAATTTATCTGCATCTTTTACCCTAAATGCTCCACAGAACTTAGTGCATTCCCTTTGTGAGTGACACTAACGGACGTGGGGTGTTACAGTTTTCTACCTGCGCTGTCACAATGAAATGGATGGCCATAATTTTCGAAACTCTCTCTTCGATTTCCTCCCAATACAAGCTTCGATTCAAGAAATTCCAAAATACAATATGGTAGATGATACTGAGATCCCCTTATTCAACGGCTGTGATTGTTTTTAGTTTTGTGGATTTCTCAAAATTTGTGCTCGAACGAGCTAAGTTCGAATCATTTTTCGAGGCTCCACAGAAGACCGAGTTCAGCGGGGTTCAGCGCAGAAGGGGGTGGCGTGACGATAGTTCGTGTGGTGGTCTGATGATGGGCTCCGGTGGTCCACTAGTGGCGCACGACATGAAGGAAGGGACTGAGCGTTTTCGATGGCAACCTGGAACGATGAATACACGATAATGACGGCCTAATTTTGCGTTGAGGGTGACTAGAGAAAGTTTTATAAAATTAATAATATTGTAATGATCTTAAAGTATTTAAATGTTTAAAATATCATAATTTCTTTATATCAAAACAGAATGCAGTGAAATGACTTGCGTTGGACTGGTGTTGATGATATCTACACAATGGAACTGACCAGACATGAAATGGAGGCCATTGGAAATTCGATAAAATTAAAACGGTGGTTTAATTTCATTAAAACAATCTCCAGATAAAGAATGATGGAGTAGATCCCAATATGAGAATTTTCTCACTAAAAATATTATATAGTTATTTTATATAAGCTACCAGTAATGATTTTTGTCCGTTTTAATTATCAAAAATGTTATTTATTTTTGGAGTTCAACACCCGAACTCCCACAATCATCTATATTGGAAGCGATGTATGGATATTAGCGACACTCGCATTTCATACTCCGTGGATGGTCATTTGTGGCGCCGTAAATGGCATTGGGTAGTTGAGTATTTATTTATATGGATGATTTGGTGATTTGTGTATTGTGATGGTGATTTTGTGGTATCTAACATGTCTAAAAATGTTAATATATTTATGGTTGCTAAAATTGGAATAAATATTCATTTACAAGTCCGACGGCTTGTTTATGAACACCTATTTAACTGATTTAGATTAGGACGATAAATTTTACACATCACCCAACTGCACGAATAATAAACAGTATTTGTTGGTTGAAACCCCACACGGGCATTGGGATGATATTTGACATACATTAATTCACTTATTTAGTTGTATGTCAATCGATTGGTTGACAGACTGTAGTAAGCGTTATTTGTTTATTTTAATGCTTATACGGTTGTAGAATGCACTTTGGGTCGTTTCATGAGTAAATTCACTAACTCTGTCCAGTTTTATAATTTTATAAACGTTATTTAATATTGATTAGAAAAATTGAATGTTGTGCGTGATGGTTGTTTGGATGATTTGCTAACTAATTGATTGAATAATATATATAGTTATATATATAAATTGTTGATTGAATACTGATTCTATTTATTATAATGTGTCATATTAATATAAAGTTAGTGTTATTTATGTTGATTAACATCTGTGGATGCAGGGAAACAAGTTGGAGGCATCCAACTGGATTCCTCAACAATTATATTATTGTTTTCCATATATTGCATTATATGATGTGACTAATAATCTGTGGTTGATTATTATATGTTTGGGAATGTTTTGAACAACATTGACATGAAATAATAGGTATTAAAATACCGTAAAATATATTAAAATATATTGGAAAAGGTGTTGGGGTTTTATAAAGATTTTTCTATTTTGTTAAAATAGAAATTAAATTTCGACTGGCTAAAATATAGTACTTGTTTTAATTATATTAAAACAAGTAGTTTGGTTTACAAACGATATTTAGAAATGAGATGAATTAATTATTTTTAACTAATTTGGAAATGTAAATTCAAGAACGAATATTAAAGGAAATGGGAATCGTTTCAAAAGAAAATGATGGAATTGTTTCAATGTTCGAAATATAAATAGGATTGAATTAAATCCATAAGAATTTATAAGTAGAATTCGATTATGTCGAATGTTTTAAAAATAAACTATTATATATTATAATACATAATTTGACAAAATAGTTAAAATATGGTTTAAAACCCATAACTTATGCCCGAACGGGTAATCAAGGTTTAGTTATGAACTTAATATATAATTAACAAGGAGTTAACTTGTAACATGGAGTTTGTGAAATGGAATATGAATACGAATTCATAAAAGAACTAGATAGATGGAATTTTAAACTGTAATGGTGTATTTATAATTTAAATCGAGATTTGATTAAATAAATTGAGTCCGGATTTCAGTAAAGAAATAATACTCATGTTTTGAAGTGAATAATGATTTAAAAGCAAACGATTTGCAAATTGGAATGGTGATAAATGAATTGGTGATGTTTTGGAAGTAATAAATTCGCAAATGAATTTAGAAATTGATTTGACTGGAAACGGTAAATTATTCCAGAGCTCAGAACGTTAATCGAATAGAAATTATTCGAAGGAGAGTTAGAAGTCGAATTTAGGAAAAACTATTAATTACTTTCCATTTTTAAATGAAGATTATTTATTTAATTAGTTTATTAAATATTATTTAATTATTTAAAGTAAGGAATCAAAGTTATATTTTAAATTTAAATGTTTTGGAAATAGGAATTATAGTGCTATCGTTATAATCAATATTTTCCATGAAAGAAGTGGTTCGTAAATCGAACCCGAGAGTTACATAAGAAATGATTTGATAAGAAATTAAGAGATGGGATTAAGGAAATTAGAAAAAGACTGGAGATTAGTTAAGTTGAATGGCTTTCTAGGTGTTGATCTGATGTTGGTTTCGACCTTCAGAGTTAATACTTGGAAAATTGTTCTCTTACTAGTTTACAGTTAGAGACTGAAGAATGGGGAAGAATAGTGATGCGTGAATAAGTAATGGAAATGTTTTCTGATGTTAATAACATATATTTCCTAAATATAGAAAATAAGAGTTGTGAATATATGGAATTAATTCACGATGGTAAAAAGAGATATTTCTAAATATAGATAATAAATAGCTTAAATTAGATGGAAACGTTTTTTCAAGGATCGTGTGAGGCGAAACGGGGTTTGAGAAATATTTGGTAAAATATGGAAACATGAAATTAGGAAAATAAATAAATTATTGATAAATTAATTTAAGGGGCTCAGTGTTGATGATGGTTGATCGATAAAATTTCCATTTGGAAATAAGATCATTGTTTGTGTGGATGTTTTCCTTTGATAGTTGAATAACCGACTATCAAAGTTTTTGGCAGGTATGACGATGTGACAATCAAAGTAAATAAAGGTGTGATCTATCGAAAGATACGTTATGACCTCAAGTCTCATCAACCGGGAAATGACAAAAATCGGGCAGGTAGCATGGCTAAGATGGTCGCATGCAATTATGGTATATTGTCACCATCTAGAGAATATTTGTATTTGTTACTTCTTTCATTTCTGTATCTCCCGGGAATGCTTATGTTGGTATACCAACCGTAAGGCGACAATATATTCGGAACTCACGAAATGAATGGTCGGTCATGTGTGGTTTAGTTGCAAGATGTTCTTGTTGAACTCCAGTGTATCCCCTCTAGAGTACACTGATTGGAAGATGGTTCCATACCTTGTCATAGTTGGAAATTCATTCCCCAATAAGATCCCGCGGTTTTGATTGTATATTTTACATGTAGAGAATGCGATGCAAGCGTTCTGCTAGATTGTTATTTACTTGTTTTAGACACTATTATAATATCAGAAAAATAGTAATTTGAAGAAATGTTTTGGGTTATCGTAAGGTAAAAATCATTCGTGTTTATGTGTGAATCGGCCTTACGATTATCTTTTCTTTTGAAAAGGGTTTTGAAAAGTTAAACCGAAATGATTCGAGTTTACTCACACCAGTCCCATGACTAACTGTAACGACCCGGATTTTTGGTATATTTAATATGGTTTTAAATATTGAGTTGATAATATAAATCGATTTTTATATTGAGTTATCGATTTAATAATCTAAATACGATTTATTTTGATTATATATATAATTATCATAATGCGAGAATCTAAAATAATTCAAATCAAAATTTAAATTGAATCAAAATAATTCAAATGGTCAATATAAATTTTTAATTGAGTATAAACGATAATACCAATTTATTATCAACGAATAAATTGTTTTGAATTTATTTATATCGATTTAAATTAATATCTTCTCCATGCGATCAAATGAGGCCTCGATACCTGTTCCAATGTGTTCAGAATAACGATATAACCTTAGAAATGACTGTTGCTGTGTTTAAATAGGACCTCGACACCTCAAGATATTTTAAATTTTTAATCCATAGATAGGTATGAAATCACTTCAGTTCAAATCAAAATCAAATCGTATTTAATATAAAATCAAATCAAATTAAAACGGTTCGTACTTAAGGAGGCAACCCATTTATTAAACGTATGTATGTCCCCTCTCCCTTTTATAAAACCGCGATAGCCTTTCCCACTTCCTTTCTTTTGAAAATAAAATCAAACTCACCCTGTGTTATTTTGTGAAATTAAAAAACCAGCTCTTTCTCTCATTTGAAAGTAAACAAAAGCTTCAATGGGAGATCGAATATAACGACCCGAACTTCTCGGCCGGCCTAAACCGAACAAGAAGGCGGACAACTTTGAGAACAAGACTAATCGGAACACAAACAGAAAAACATCTCATTGTTATTACAACAACTAAACCAGAGTAAAAGAACATAACAGAGTATGAATAAATAATATACATTTGATAAATATCAGAGATTGAAATCATACTTAAATACGTAGCAGCGGAAAAATAATACATAACACAACTGAAAGAAATACACGGATACAGAGCTTTCCGAATATAGCTCCAGCTGTAAAAAAGGATCCTATAAAAATAAATCTGCAAAATCAAAACTACTAGCTGCACATGTGGAAAATAGGGGCACTCAGAGTTTAGGTTAAAACAACAAACTCCAGGTCAGTCATGTGACTGGTGTGAGAACTAAGACAGTTATTTAAAACTTTACTTTGAAGTTAGGTATATCAAGGGACCACGTCGTATAACACGGAATGGGTTTACCCCCATGAATACCAGTGCACAAAAATAAATAGCACAATGCTTTTTGAAAAATGAAGCTATTATAAGACTCAGGTCCCATCACACAATGCAACGCAAGCCGGAGGTTAGAGTTTTCCCTTATAATAGCCAAACATGCTTGGTACGTTTAAAACAAATCATTTGATACTATTATAAGTGCATAGTGTTTAAAACAACTTCAAATATAAATGTATCAATCATAGACGGCATGGGTACCATATATCATGTCGGCATACTAGTTCTACAATTAAAACCACACAATGTCATATTGGAAGTTGGATTTCCAACATTAACCAAGGTAAGGGATTGTCTTTACCGAATTCGAGACACTCTAGCCTGTGCCTCAGGCTACAGCCGCAACTGCACCTAGGAGTCACAGGGCTGGTCCTCCCTTACGTGTGAGGATTATAACTCCTGAACAATGCGTTTTCCCGCCCTATGGGGCGTAATGGTCAGTATTTCGACCATATCATCCATTGGCCCCGTAGTGGCCATTATATCCGTGGCGCTTCGCTTTTGAACAACCACATAAGTAAAATGTTTGGGCTCCATACCATGACACCACTCCTAGCTAGAAAGAAACGCACGTTCTCCCTGGATCCTTCATCCCAATTCTAGTTCATACCGGGGAGTGAAGATCGCGAATTAACGCTATACACAAAGCTATGATACTTAAATTCATGCTTTGATCATCAACCACAAGACTCTGCTTTTCAACATAAGCCTTGATCATTTGCATCTCATCATGCAACACTGACAATTTATGCCATGCAACTGATGTCTATCGATATATAACCTCTAAGCTCGTACGTCTCAGAGAAGGATGTTAAGCAAGAGAATAAATTCTCCGCCACCAAAAAGATATATATTTAATAGAGATAAATCAACACAGAATAAAATTCAATGTTAGACACACATCAATTTACTAGTTCGTTCTGGGTCTAAATGAAACCGGAGGCACCTTATTCCTCATCCCATATGTCCAATACACGAGAGCGGTCCTCGCATATCCAGTCGATCTCCAAGTACGTCTGGACGATCACCACTTATTACCTTGTCTTGGGTGTCCAACCCAATCAAGACATCAGTAATCATCCAAACGATGTGAAGACCTCCGGTCTTCAACCACCGTCTTCGTCGTCGACTTATCGTCGAATCAATTATTCAGAATGGGATAAACCTGGTCTTTCCAAATAACACGTGTATATTATAATCAAGTGATATAAATACACAACATACGCCTCATTCCAATCCAAAATATTCTTTTATTCAAATATTATTTTCACAATTTAAACCGAATTAAGGTTTCCAAACTAGTCGGGATTAGCGAACCTTACCGAAGTAATCATCTGTACAATTCCCCCATCCCAACCTATTCATCCGTTGGAGCAAAACTGGTAGCACTCCATATCTAACACCATGGTGTTATTGGTAAAAAATTAATTACCATTTCACGTTCAAATCTAATTAAAGATTTAACTATCGCTTGGAGCAAAATTGGTGATACTCCATTCTCGATCATTTTCCAAATTTGATAATTTAAATTATCACATTCACTTTTCAGTCTAATTAAAGATCCATTAAAACTCAACTTAGTTTAAATCTTCCTAAAAGTCAATATTAAGGATTATTTAACTTTGGAAAATCAAACATGCCGCATCGACAATCTACAATGTACCATTGATTTCTGCCGATATATAACATCTAAGCTCGTATGTCTTAGAGAAGGGTGTTAATCAAGAGAATAAATTCTCCACCACCAAACAGATTGGTCATATACGGATACAGAGCTTTCCGAATATCATTCCAGCTGTAAATCAGGATCCTTTGAACATAAATCTGCAAAACCAAACTACTAGCTGCCCACATGAAAAATAGGGGCACCCAGAGTTTAGGTTAAAACAATAAACTCTAGGTCAGTCATGTGACTGGTTTGAGAACTAAAACAATTATTTAAAACTTTACTTTATATAAGAGAGTAATTCCCATGACCACTCCGTATAACACGGAACGGGTTTCCTCCCAAGAATAATAGTGCATAGAATAAACAACGCAACGCTTTTTGGAAGAATGAAGCTATTATAAGACCCAAGTCCCATCACACAATGCAACGCATGACGGAGGATAGGGTTTTCCCTTATAATAGCCAAACATGCTTGGTACGTTTAAAACAAATCATTTGATACTATTATAAGTGTATAGTGTTAAAACAACTTCAATTATAAATGTATCAATCATAGACGACATGGGTACCATATACCATGTCACCAATACTAGGCTCTACAATCAAAATCGAAATGTCACGTATTGGAAATTGGATTTCCGTCATGAGTCGAGGTCAGGGATGGCTTCTCACCGCTTCAAGACACTATAACCAATGTCTCAAGACTACACACTCTGAGTAACCCTGGATCGGTTGGGTCGGTCCTCCGTTACGTTTGAGGATTAGTTAGTCCTGAACACACGTTTCCCGGTCCTATTGGACCTATCCATCGGCTCCGTAGAGACCGATATAACCGAGGCTCCTCGCAATCCAACAACCACATAGCTAAAAATAATATAAATGTTTGGGTATGTAAAACGCTGACACCATCCATAGCTAGAAAGAAACGTCGTACTCTCCCAACGGTCCGATCCCGTTTTTGACTCATACCGAGGTGTGAGGCCCGCGAATTAACGCCATACAAAAAGCTACACTGTATTAAAGTCGTGCTTTGATCACTAACCATAAGACTCTGCTTTTCAACAGAAGCCTTGATCATCTGCATCTCAGGATGCCACACTGGCAATTCATACCATGCGACTGATATCTATCGATATATAACCTCCGAGCTCGTACATCTCAGAGAAGGACGTTAAGCAATCAACACAGATTAAAATCCAATGTCAGACACATAATCCATTTACAAGTTCGTTCTGGGTCTGAACAAAACCTGAGGCACCTTATTCCTCGTCTCGTATGTCCAATATAGGAGAGAGGCCCTTACATATCTATCGATCTCCAAGTACGTCTGGACGATCACCACTTATTACCTCGTCTTGAGTGTACAGCCCAGTCAAGACATCAGTAATCATCCAAATGATGTGAAGACTTCCGGCCTTCAACCGCCGTCTTCATCGTCGACTTATCGTCAGATCAGTTATTCAGAATGGGTATAAACCCGGCCTTTCTGAATAACTCGCGTATATAATAAACAAATGTTATAAAAACACAACATATGCCTCATTCCAATTCTGAATATTCTTTTATTTAAATATTCAAATCTTTAGGGATTTTTTTCCCACTAATTTTATTAAAGATAAATTCTTTAAAATTTATTCTTTAATCTTCCTTTGGATATTAATTCAAACCAAATTAAGGTTTTCCAGGATTAGCGAACCACACTGAAGTAATCATTTATTTTATTTCCTAATCCCAACCTATTTATCCCATGGAGTAAAACTGTTATTACCCCATAACTAACACCACGGTGTTATTGGTAAATTTAATTACCATTTCCCGTTCAAATCTAATTAAAGATTTAGCTATCACTTGAAGCAAAACTGGTGACACTCCACTCTCGATCATTCCCCAAATTTGATAATTTAAATTATCAATTCACATTTCAATCTAATTAAAGATTCATTAAAACTCCACTTAGTTTTAATCTTCCCAAAAATCAATATTAATGATTATTTAACTTTGGAAACACAAACATGTCGCATCGACAATCTACACCGTACTATTGATTTCTGCCGATATATAACCTCTGATCTCGTACGTCTTAGAGAAGGGTGATAAGCAAGAGAATAAACTCTCCGCCACCAAACAGATATATATTTAGCAGAGATCAACCATACAGTTCAAAATACAATGACAGACATGAAATCCTGCCTTTAACTGGGTTAAAGAACTAATGTCATTTAAAAACACCATTCACAATAAACCCAAATCACATTCCATTAATTATGGAATCTTCACAGGAAAACTAATCAATATGTAATCGATATCAGTTCCCGTATCCGACTAATAATATAAATGGAATAATGGCAAAGCCTTTTAAATTCCATATGTATTAACAGTCTTCCTTCACAGAAGTTCACTTCGATTATAATCAATCGAATTCCATTCGATTCCAATTTAATATATTAAATTGGAAAACCGCTACTTTGGAAAATTCCCATTAAATCTTAATAAAAAGATTTATAAATTCCAAATCACATTTCAACGTAAATCGGGTTAAAGAACGAATGTCATTAAAAACACAGTCCATAATAAACCCAATTCACATTCTATTTTCAGTTCCAATTAAATGTTAACTAAATGGTAATTCTTCTTCAAATCTTAATTAGAAGATTTATTCTTTTCACCCTGGGTTTAAGAACAGTTCCATTTAAAACACAGTTCACGACAAACCCAAAATTCCATTAGTCTCTAACTGTAAATTATTAACCCCGCAGGCAGAAACCAACATCAGATCAAGACCCAGGAAACCATTCAACTTAGCTAATCTCCAGTCAGATTCCAATTTTCTTAACTCCATTGGATTTAAGAACAGTATTATTAAAGATACCATTCACGACAAACCCAAAATCCAATTTGATATTAAATACAGGGCCCTGAATAGAAAATATAACGACTTATATTCAATGTCAAATTCTGAAACCAACAAATATCGTATTGGAATAACGATATATATATATCTTCCAAATTCCTCCATAATATCAATATAATCACGGAATCCAATATCAAAATTTTCTGAAGATAATTTCGATTCAAATCCATTCCAATTCATATATTGGAAATTCTGGTTATTTTTAAAACCATTTCAAACCCAATTTATTTATTTTAAAAATATTGGATTTCTAATTCTAGTTCATAACTAGTTCATTTCGATAAAAATATATTTTTATCCTTTCAAATATGGAAATTTTCATCCTAACTCTTTCCAAATCATTTATTATGATTTTACACTAATTACTGAAATTTTTAATAATTTTATCAAGGCCCGTACAATTGATTTCCATAAACGGTCATCGAACTGCATTTACCACGACCTTTTCCAAATTTGATTTGGACATAATTCCAAATCCACTGTTAGATTTCAAATCTCTAGTGTTCGTTGGTAATACTTTTTCGATACGAACCCAATGGTTCTGGTTTTAGGAGAATCCGACGGTCGGATCTCCCGTAATGTCCATTCGAAGTCAATGGTCGAAATTCGCGAAATACCACGGCGCGACGCGGCGCGTTCTATTCAGGCATTATATATATAATATATATATATATGTTATATATATTTCGCCGATTTCCATTTAAAACATATTTTATAAATCATTTTAAATTCGTTTTCAAAATGATTTCAACTTCATATTCAATTTCAAATCAAAATTGAATATTCCATATCATCGATATACAAATGATAGTAATTTCAAAACATTAGATTTTGAAATCAATTCCTTTTCGATATTCATGATAAAAATAAATAAAATCAATGTAAATATCGTTCACGTCAAAATGGCGTTAATCGAATCAACACAGCTTTATATATATTTAAATATATTCGTGTCCATCCCAAACCGGACATCAAAATTAGATTTTGATCTCTTACTGAATATTACTTTAAAATATTCATTATTTTAAAATAATCGTTATTTTAAAATATTTGTTCTTTTTGAACTAGAATCAGACACAGTCAATTACCAAATAATTTGATATATATGGATTTCATACACACATGCATACAACAATAATCAAACACAGTCAACCATCATCCAGAGTGCATTCTACATTGCATAGGCATTAAATATAAATATTCAACGCTTACATAGCTTGTCAATCAATCGATTGACATACAACTAACTATTGGGATTAGTGTATGTCCAATATCATTCCAATATCCGTGTGGAGTTTCAACCAACAAATAATGAATTTTATTTGTGCAGTTGGGCGATGTGTGAAATTTATCGTCCCAATCAATATAAGTCAAATGTGTGTACATAAACAAATCGTCCGATTTGTTTATGAATATTTATTTTATTCATATACATGTTAAAAATTATATTTTTAACTATAAAATATTTATTCCATTCCACAACACACAATCAATTTTCACAACACAATCAAACAAACAAACAAGTCGTTCATGGTCTGTGGACGACGGGTGTCGGGTGCTGCTAAGCACCGTCTGCATTCTAGTATATATTTCAACTAGAAAATAAATTAAAGTGAGAAATTCTCACCTTGTTTTCCACTCCTCCATTCTCTATTTCTGAACGGTTTGGATTCCATTTTGATTTCAGCCCGTTCCGTCGCACTCCTTTTCACGCTGTTCATGGTAAAAATAATAGTTTTATCGTATCGTTCCAATAAATAAAAATCATATTTTTATTTCTACTTCATATATTTTTACAATGCTTCTTTCTATATAAAAATTATATTTTTATATTTCTACTTCATATATAAAGATTGAATTTTTATTTCGCTTCATATATAGAAATCAAATTTTTATCTTAATGATATCCATATAAAGATCGTATCTTTATCATAATGAAAACATTATAAAAATTGTATTTTTATCTATAAAAATCACATTTTTATAATTCTTCCTACAAAATAAAAATTACATTTTCATCACCATTCTACACATATAAAAATCAAATCTTTATATTACTACATACATGCGATAAAATTTATATTTTTATCTAACTAAAATTAATATTTTCATATCGTTATTCATATTATAAAAATCATATTTTATTATCCTTATAATATAAAAATCATATTTTCACTTCACTACATATATAAAAATCATATTTTTATATTCTCTATTAATATAAATAAAAATCCTATCTTTTCATGCATATACGAAAATCGAATTTTTATAACTTTTCATATTATAAAAATCATATCTTTATTTTGTAATCCCACACATAAAAACCTATTTTGATTTTGAAATATAACATATAAAAATCCTACTTTGATTTTGAAATAAAACATTTTATAATTAACAATTATAACTGAAAATAGAAATATAAATAATAAAAGACTTACGTTTTTTCCCGAAGAAGAGGGCGCGTCATCCTCGAGAGGGGGGATTCTCTGGCGCGCGACAGTCGGAGGGGGCCCACGGCGGCTACGCGGTGGCGCAAGGGGGGCTAGGGTTCGAGCCTTGGGTCTCAATGGGGTGCGGCTAAATTAGAAGAAGGGAGGAGAAGAAGGAGAGCTGGAGGGGGCGTCGTTGCTTAGGAGAAGGAGGGGGGAAGGGCGTCGCCACCTGGGGAGGCACGGTGAAGAGCGTGGACGAGAAAGGGTTGGCGATGGGCTCTGGCGGGATCGTTTTTTTTACCTTGGTTGACTTCTGAAGGGAGAGAGGGAAGAAGAGAGTATATATATTAATATATATATATATTTAATTAATTTAGTTTTCAAAAAACAACTTTTTATTTCGAACTCGAAATCAAACCCACCGACTGTCATCCATAACTAATTACCCCCATTCCGAACATAATGGGATATGTATCGTAAGCCAGTTCGGCTGTTTCGATCAGTTTCCGTCAAAATCAAGATATAAATCTATATATTGAATTTGAACGCACATTTCAATTTTCCGGGGCCTCATACGGACTCTAAAAATTCCCGAAAAATATTTTCTAGCTTCGTATTGACGATATGGTTCTAACAAAACTAATTTCGTCAAATTTGGACCGTTTGAAAAATGGCCATTTTCTGGTCGATCCAAATTGACTGAAACTGCCAAAACACGTTTTACTTCACCACGCTCACATATTAATCCCAAAAATTATAAATTTTGGAATCTAGTAATAACTTGACATCCCGGATCCAACAAAAGTGGTTTCGTCGAAAACGGAGGTCGTTTACAAAATGGCTATTTTTAAGCGCTATATTTTCCATAGCGACAATTTTGAATTTTCAACTGGGCGCAACTTTTTATTTGCGCTATGAAATTTCAATTTCCCGGATCCGTTGGAATGATATTTTTAAATAGATTCTAATATTTTTGGTTTTGCTAAAATCCGGTTTATTTTGAATCCTGTACATTCATTTGAAATTTGAAATCGAATTTTTGAACTACCACGCCATTTCCAATTCCTTTTATAATTAAAATAATATTATTCGTTTTAACTTCATCGAAAATAAATTTTCCATCATTATTATTTAAAATAAATCATTTTAAATATTTAAAATCCATTAAAAATGCCAAAATAAAAATTTTAAATTGGTTCTGATTTTCTGGGTTGTTACAATCTCCCCCACTTAAAATCTTTTCGTCCTCGAAAAGGAACGGAGTTGAAAGTTGTTTTACTAATCAACTCAACTTTTTAGTTTGGCTTTCATTCTTCAACTTTTCAGTTTTTAAGAATTTTCCAATTCTTCAAAAATTTGGCTAACACCCTAAATTTTCGAAAAATTTCGCTATAACCTCCTTTGTACGGGAGCACCGGGAAAATCCCCAAACCGCCACATAGGCCCTCTCATCTCAAAAAGAAAAAGAAAAAGCCAAGCGGCTAGCCAATCAGCTCATAAAATCATCCAAACCCAATAAATTAGTAAACATGTACCTATTTGTCGGGCATACAATTTTATTCCTCTTCTCTAGCCTCCTTGTTGTGACCTGTTCAATATATGTACATGTATATGCATGCAATTTCAAACAATTTTCAATTTAGTTCAAAATTTGATACAGTTTGGCTAAAATTTACTATACATCTATATGTTGGCTTAAATGAATAGTCACACAACACAAACATCAATCAATTAGTTGACTATCATTTCAAACACATATCTTTAATATATATATATATATATATATATATATATTCAAAAATCATATTTTTGATGCCAAATCACAACAATAACCCTATCTAGTTTTGGTTCTCACACCAGTCAATTGGAAATATATAGAAATCCCACTTTCGAAACTCGAACATAAAATTTGATGATGAAGCTTCAATCATCAGAATCATCTTCGGGCGACTAGAGTGTGATTCTACATCTATCCATTATATTAAAACTTCGAATATACGTTTGCAAGGCGTATATGCAAAATCTTTATATATTGGATTGTCCAAATTCCATGCAAATAAATATTCAAATACGTTGAATAAGGTTTAAATTTTTAAAACAAAATTTGTTTTCATTTTAAAAATATACTTTTCACACTCATTCTAGGATACTACTGATCCCATCTCTAACGAGTCATTTTCATTGGATATTACTTATCCAATCTCTGATGAATTCTTTTGTTTGTTTCTAATATGCCTTGTTCTCAAGCTCTGTAAACCAATGCTCTGATACCAGCTGAGACAACCAGAACTTCCCCGTAAAGGAAAGTTCGGATTGCTTTGAGGACAAGATGAATCAGAACACAAACAGAAGAATATTCCATTCCTTATTACAACAATTCCATCAGAATACAAGAACATACAGAGTATGAATAAATATTACACATCATAAAATATCAGAGATTTAAATACATTACTGCAGTGGAAAATAATACAAAACACCACTGAAGGTGATATACGAATACAGAGCTTTCTGAATATCATTCCAGCTGTAAACCAGGATCTTGTGAACATAAATCTGCAAAATGAAAACTACTAGCTACCCGTGTGGAAAATAGGGGCACCCAATGTTTAGGTTAAAACAATAAACTCCAAGTCAATCATGTGTCTAGTGTGAGAACTAAAACAGTTATTTAAAACTTTACTTTATATAAGAGAGTAATTCCAGGGACCACGCCGTGTAATACGGAACGGGTTTCCTCCCAAGAATACTAGTGCATAGAATAAACAACGCAATGTTTTTGGAAAAATGAAGCTATTATAAGACCCAGGTCCCATCACACAATGCAACGCAAACCGGAGGATAGGGTTTTCCCTTATAATAGCCAAACATGCTTGGTACGTTTAAAACAAATCATTTGATACTATTATAAGTGTATAGTGTCAAAACAACTTCAAATATAAATATATCAATCATAGACGGCATGGGTACCATATATCATGTCGCCAATACTAGGCTCTACAATCAAAATCGAAATGTTACGTATTGGAAATTGGATTTCCGTCATGAGTCGAGGCCAGCGATGGCTCCTTACCGCTTCTAGACACTCTAGCCAATGTCTCAGGACTACACACTCTGGGTAACCCTGGATCAGTTAGGCCGGTCCTCCGTTACGTTTGAGGATTAGTTATTACTGAACACACGTTTCCTGGTTCTATCAGACCTATCCATCGTCTCTGTAGAGACCGATATAACCGAGGCGGCTCGCAATCCCACAACCACATAGGTAAAAATAATATAAATGTCGGGGCATGTAAAACGCTGACACCACCCATAGCTAGAAAGAAACGCCTTGTTCCCCCAACGGTCCGATCCCCTTTTTGACTCATACCGAGGTGTGAGGCCCGCGAATTAACGCCATACACAAAGCTATGCTGTATTAAAGTCGTGCTTTGATCATCAACAACAAAACTCTTCTTTTCAACAGAAGCCTTGATCATCTACATCTCAGCATGCCACACTGGCAATTAATGCCATGCCATTGATATATATAACCTCTGAGCTCGTACGTCTACGAGAAGGGCGTTAAGCAAGAGAATAAATTCTCCGCCACCAAACAGATATATATTTAATAGAAATCAATCAACACAGACTAAAATCCAATGTCAGACACACAATCCATTTACAAGTTCATTCTAGGTCTGAACGAAACCGGAGGCACCTTATTCCTTATCCCGTATGTCTAATACAGGAGAGAGGCCCTCGCATATCCGTCGATCTCCAAGTACGTCTAGACGATCACCACTTATTACCTCGTCTTGGGTGTACAACCCAATCAAGACATCAATAATCATCCAAACGATGTAAAGACCTCTGGTCTTCAACCGCCGTCTTCATCGTCGACTTATCGTCAGATCAGTTATTCAGAATGGGTATAAACCCAACCTTTCTGAATAACTCGCGTATATAATAAACAAGTGTTATAAAAACACAACATACGTCTCATTCCAATTCTGAATATTCTTTTATTTAAATATTCACATCTTTAGGGATTTGTTCCCATTAATTTTATCAAAGATTAATTCTTTAAAATTTATTCTTTAATCTTCCTTTGGATATCAATTCAAACCAAATTAAAGTTTTCCAAACTAGTCGGGAATAGAGAACCACACCGAAGTAATCATTTATTTTATTACCCAATCCCAACCTATTCATCCCATGGAGAAAAACTGTTATTACCCCATAACTAACATCACGGGGTTAGCGGTAAATTTAATTACCATTTCCCGTTTAACTCTAATTAAAGATTTAACTATCACTTAGAGCAAAACTGGTGAAACTCTTCTCTCGATCATTCCACAAATTTGATAATTTAAAGTATCATTTCACATTTCAATCTAATTAAAGATTCATTAAAACTCCACTTAGTTTTAATCTTCCTAAAAATCAATATTAATGATTATTTAACTTTGGAAACACAAACATGTCGCTTTGACAATCTACACCGTACTATTGATTTCTGCCGATATATAACCTCTGAGCTTGTACATCTCAGAGAAGGGTGTTAAGCAAGAGAATAAATTCTCTGCCACCAAACAGATATATATTTAGCAGAGATCAACCATACAGTTCGTAATACAATGACAGACATGAAATCCTGCCTTTAACTGGGTTAAAAAACTAATGTTGTTTAAAAACACCGTTCACAATAAATCCAAATCACATTCCATTAATTATGGAATCTTCATGGAGAAACTAATCAATATGTAATCGATTTCAATTCCCGTATCCGACTAATAATATAAATGGAATAACGGCAAAGCCTTTTAAATTCCATAAGTATTAACAGTCTTCCTCCACAGAAGTTCACTTCGATTATTAACAATCGAATTCCAATCAATTCCAATTTAATATATTAAATTGGAAAATCGTTACTTTGGAAAATTCCCGTTAATTCTTAATAAAAAGATTTATAAATTCTAAATCACATTTCACCGTAAATCGGGTTAAAGAACGAATGTCGTTAAAAACACAGTTCACAATAAACCCAATTCACATTCTATTTTCAGTTCCAATTAAATGTTAATTAATTGGTAATTCTTCTTCAAATCTTAATTAGAAGATTTATTCTTTTCACCTTGGGTTTAAGAACAGTGCCATTTAAAACACAGTTCACGACAAACCCAAAATCCCATCAGTCTATAACCGTAAATTAGTAAGAGAACAATTCCCTAAGTAATAACTCCGTAGGCCGAAACCAACATCAGATCAAGACCCAGGAAACCATTCACCTTAGCTAATCTCCAGTCAGATTCTAATTTTCTTAACTCCATTGGGTTTAAGAACAGTATTATTAAAGATACTATTCACGACAAACCCAAAATCCAATTTGATATTAAATACAAGGCCCTGAATAGAAAATATATCGGCATATATTCGATGTCAAATTTTAAAACCAACAAATATCGTATTGGAATAACGATATATATATATATCTTCCAAATTCCTCTACAATTTCCATATAATCGCGAAATCCAATATAGAAATATTCCGAAGATAATTTCGATTCAAATCCATTCCAAATTGGAAACTCTGGTTATTTTTAAAACCATTTCGAACCCAATTTATTTATTTTAAAAATACTGGATTTCTAATTCTAGTTCACAACTAGTTCATTTCGATAAAAAATATATTTTATCCTTTCAAATATGGAATTTTTCATCCCAATTCTTTCCAGATCATTTATTATGATTTACACTAATTATTGATATTTTTAATAATTTTATAAAGGCCCGTACAATCGATTTCCATAAACGGTCATCGAACTGCATTTACCATGACCTTTTCCAAATTTGATTTGGACATGATTCCAAATCCAACCGTTAGAGATCAAATCTCTTGTGTTCATTGGTAATCTCTTTTCGATACGAACCCAACGGTTCTAGTTTTAGGAGAATCCGACGGTCGGATCTCCCGTAATGTCCGTTTGAAGTCAACGGTCGAAATTCGCAAACTGCCGCGGCGCGTTCTATTTAGGCATTATATATAAAATATATATTATATATATTTCGTCGATTTCCATATTAAACATATTTTATAAATCATTTTAAATTCGTTTTCAAACGATTTCAACTTCATATTCAAATTCAAATCAAACTTGAATATTCCATATCATCGATATACAAATGATAGTAATTTCAAAACATTAGATTTTGAAATCAATTCCTTTTCAATATTCATTATAAAATGAATAAAATCGATGTAAATATCGTTCACGTCAAAATGGCATTAATCTAATCAACACGGCTTTATGTATATTTAAATATATTCGTGTCCATCCCAAATCGGACATCAAAATCAGATTTTGATCTCTTACTGAATATTATTTTTTAAAATATTCATTATTTTAAAATAATCATTATTTTGAAATATTAATTCTTTCTGAACTGGAATCAGACACAATCAATTACCATATAATTTGATATATAGGGATTTCATACAAACATGCATACAACAATAATCAAACACAGTCAACCATCATCCAGAGTGCATTCTACACTGCACAAGCATTAAATATAAATATTCAACGCTTACATAGCTTGTCAACCAATCGATTGATATACAACTAACTATTGGGATTAGTGTATGTCCAATATCATCCCCATACCCGTGTGGGATTTCAACCAACAAATAATGAATTTTATTTGTGCAGTTGGGCGATGTGTGAAATTTATCGTCCCAATCAATACCAGTCAAATGTGTGTACATAAACAAATCGTCCGATTTGTTTATGCATATTTATTTTATTCATATACATATTAAAAATTATATTTTTAACTATACAATATTTTATTCCATTCCACAATACACAATCAATTTTCACAACACAATCAAACAAACAAACAAGTCGTCCATGGTCTGTGGACGACGGGTGTCGGGTACTGCTAAGCACCGTCTGCATCCTAGGATATATTTTATCTAGAAAATAAACTAAAGTGAGAAATTCTCGCCTTGGGTTCAACTCCTCCATTCTCTATTTCTGAACTGTTTGGATTCCATTTTGATTTCAGTCCATTCCATCGCACTCCTTTTCATGCTGTTCATAGTAAAAAATCATATTTTTATCGTTCCATTCCAATAAATAAAAATCATATTTTTATTTCTACTTTACATATTTTTGCAACGCTTCTTTCTATATAAAAATTATATTTTTATATTTCTACTTCTTATATAAAGATTGAATTTTTATTTCGCTTCATATATAAAAATCGAATTTTTATCTTAATGATATCCATATAAAGATCGTATCTTTATCATAATGAAAACATTATAAAAATCGTATTTTTATCTATAAAGTTCACATTTTTATAATTCTTCCTACAAAATAAAAATTATAGTTTTATCGTCATTTTACATATATAAAACTCGAATCTTTATATTATTACATACATACGATAAAATTTATATTTTTATCTAACTAAAATTCATATTTTCATATCGTTACTCATATTATAAAAATCATATTTTTATTATCCTTATAATATAAAAATCATATTTTTACTTCACTATATATATAAAAATCATATTTTTATATTCTCTATTAATATAAATAAAAATCCTATCTTTTCATGCATATATAAAAATCGAATTTTTATAATTTTTCATATTATAAAAATCGTATCTTTATTTTGTAATCCTATAAATAAAACCCTATTTTGATTTTGAAATCAAACATATAAAAATCCTACTTTGATTTTAAAATCAAACATTTTATAATTAACAATTATAACTGAAAATAAAAATATAAATAATAAAAGGCTTACGTTTTGTCCGAAGAAGAGGGCGTGTAATCCTCGAGAGGGGGGATTCTCTGGCGCGCGACAGTCGGAGGGGCCTACGGCGGCTACCCGGTGGCGCAAGGGGGTGCTAGGGTTCAGGCCTTGGGTCACAGGGGAGTGCGACCAAATTAGAAGAGGGGAGGAGAAGGAGGAGAGCTGGAGGGGGCGTCGTTGCTTAGGAGGAGGAGGAGGTGTGGAAGGGCGTCTTCACCTGGGGAGGCGCTGTTAAGGGCGTCGACGAGAAAGGGGGGCGACGGGCTCTGGCGGGATCGGTTTTTTTGGGACCTTGGTTGACTTCTGAAGGGAGAGAGGGAAGAAGAGAGTATATATATAATATATATTTAATTAATTTAATTTTCAAAAAGCAACTTTTTATTTCGGACTCGAAATCAAATCCACTGACTGTCGTCCATAACTAATTACCCCCATTCCGAACACAATGGGATATGTATCATAAGCTAGTTCGGCTGTTTCGATCAGTTTCCGTCAAAATCAAGACATAAATCTATATATTGAATTTGAACGCACATTTCAATTTACCCGGGCCACATACTGACTCTAAAAAAATTCGAAAAATATTTTTCAGCTTTGTATTGACGATTTGGTTCCAAAAAACTAATTTCATCAAATTTGAAGACCGTTTGAAAAATGGCCATTTTCTGTCGATCCAAATTGACTAAAACTGTCAAAACACGTTTTACTTCGCCATGCTCACATATTAATCCCAAAAATTATGAATTTTGGAATCTAGCAATAACTTGACATCCGGATCCAACAAAAGTGGTTTCATCGCCAAACGGAGGTCATTTGCAAATTGGCTATTTTTAAGGGCTATATTTTCCATAGCGACTATTCTGAATTTTCAACTAGGCGTTACTTTTTATTCCCGCTATGAAATTTCAATTTTTCAGATTCGTTGGAAAAATATTTTCAAATAGATTCTAATATTTTTTGTTTCGCTAAAATCCGGTTTATTTTGAATCCTGTACATTCATTTGAAATTCGAAATCGAATTTTCAAACTACATAGCCATTTCCAATCCCTTTTATAATTAAAATAAAATTATTCGTTTTAATTTCTTCGAAAATAAATTTTTCGTCATTATTATTTAAAATAAATCATTTTATATATTCAAAATCCATTAAAAATGCAAAAATTAAAATTTCAAATTGGTTCTGATTTTCCGGGTTGTTACATATATATTTAGCAGAGATCAACAATACAGTTCGAAATACAATGTTTGACATGTAATCTTGTCTTTAACTGGGTTAAAGAACCAATATCATTTAAAACACAGTTCACGATAAACCCAAAATCACATTTCATTAATTATGGAATCTTCACGGAAAACGGATCAATATGTATATAATCGATATCAGTTTCCATATCCGACTAATTATATAAACGGAATAACGGCAAAGCCCATTTAAATACCATATATAGTAACAGTCTTCCTCCACAGAAACTCACTTCTATTATTACCAAATCGAATTCCATTCCATTCCAATTTAATATTTTAAATTGGAAAACTTTACTTTGGAAAATTACCATTAAATATTAATAAAAAGATTTATAAATTCCAAATCACATTTCACTGTTAATCGGGTTAAAGAACGAATGTCTTAAATACACAGTTCACTATAAGCCCAAAGTCAGCTTTCATTTCAATTCCAATTAAATGTTAATTAATTAGTAAACTTCTCTAAATCTTAATTAAAAGATTTATTATTTTCTCAACTGGGTTTAAGAATAATGTTATTTAAGACACCATTCACGACAAACCCAAAATCAAATTTAATATTAAATACAAGGCTCTGAATAGAAATTATATCGGCTTATATTCGATATCAAATTCTAAAACTAACGGATATCGTATTGGAAATAACGATATCTGTATCTTCCAAATTCCCATAACAATATCCATATAACCATGGAATCCAGTATTGAAATATTCCGAAGATTATTTCCATTCCAATTTATTCATTGGAAATTCTGGTTATTTTAAAACCATTTCAAACCCAATTTATTTATTTAAAAACAATGAATTATTACTCTAGTTAATAACTAGTTCATTTTGATAAAAATATATTTTTATCTTTACAAACGTGGAGTTTTTCATCCAAATTCTTCTCAAATCATTTATTATGATTTTAAAAAATAATTAATAATTTTAATAATTTTATCAAGGCCTGTACAGTCGGTTTCCAATAATGGTCACCGAACTGCATCCATAGCGACCTTTACCAAATTTGATTTGGACATAATTCCAAATCGAACCATTAGATTTCAAATTTATTATATTCCATGGAAAGCTCTTTCCAATACGAATCCAACGGTTTCAGTTTTAGGAGAATCCGACGGTAGGATCTCCCGTAACGTCAATTCGAAGTCCATGGTCGAAATTCGCGAACGGTCGTTGCGTGGAGCGTTCTATTCAGGCCATTATATATATATATATATATCGTCGATTTCCATTTAAAACGTATTTTATAAATCGTATTAAAAACGATTTCAACTTCATTTTCAATTTTAAACCAAAATTGAATATTCCATATCATTAATATATAAATGATAATATTTTCAAAATATCAGATTTTGAAATCAACACTCTTTCGATATTCATTATAAAAATGAATAAAATCGATATAAATAATGTTCAAGTTAAAATGGCGCAAATCTAATCAATACGGCTTCACACATTTCAATAATATTGTGTCCAACCAAAATCGAACATCAAATTCACGTTTTAATCCTTTGCTGAATATTATTTTAAAATATTTGTTATTTTAAAATATTCTTTATTTCTTAATTGGAATCAGCACAGTCAATTACCGTATAATGTTATTTATATGGATTTCATACAACACATGTATTCAACAATAATGATACATAATCAACCATCATACAGAGTGCATTATGCAACTGCATAAGCATTAAATATAAATAATTAACGCTTACAATAGTCTGTCAACCAATCGATTGACATACAACTAAACAATTGGGATTAGTGTACTTCAAATATCATCCCAATACCCGTGCGGGGTTTCAGCCAACAAATACTGAATTTTATTTGTGCAGTTGGGCGATGTGTAAAATTTATCACCCCAATCCATGTCAGTTAAATGGGTGTACATAAACAAATCGTCCGATTTGTAAATGAATATTTATTTTCATTACAGGAGAATTTTATGTCGTTCACATATACGTTAAAAATTATTATTTTAACGATAAAATATTTTATTCAACACATGAATATTTCATATAGTTTATACATCAATAAAAATGATGTTTTTGTTGTTCAAACATTTTATTCAACGCAATACAATCAGCAATCACAAAACTGTCCATTCAATCCAAACAAACAACCATGGCTTGTACAATAAAAGGTGTCGAGGGCTACTAAGCCTCATCTGCATCCTTGTATATATTAACTGGAAAAAAAATTAAAGTGAGAAGGAGTTCTCACTGTCGGTTTCAACTCCGCCAATGTTTGTTTCCGAATTTCTAGCACGGTTCGAGTTCAAATTTTCCTCAAATTCCAACGTACTCCATTTTGGTTCTGGTCAGTCTCATATTGTAGCGTTCGTTGTCACAATCGCAACGGATCTGAAATCACCAGATTCCGACCTCGTATGAAAGAGATACATATTTTTTTCATTTCATTACATTAAGTAAATTAATTAACTAAACAAATCTCTTTCCTTAATCCCCATCGTCTTCTACCGATCGCTCAGAAGAAGGAACCCATCGTTCGATTACAACATCCACCTGTGCGCTGGAATCCGTTCCACCAGAGTCAAATCAGACAGTACCACCGTGACGGCCTTCAAGTGTCGCGCCTCCTCCCCCAATTGCGGCGAGTTCGAACTACCCCATGCACCTGGAAACGATGGCAAATGCTGCCCCTTTGGGTGTGGAAATCGAGCCATCCATGCCATGAAATCTGATCCCATCCGTTCATTATAAAGATCCCACATTGCTCTTCACTTTTGTCATTGGAAATTCCAAAATCCATCGAGTAGATTAGCAGAAAAAAGGGGGAGAAGATGGGAAGAGTGATGCCCTTGATTGAAGAAGGAGGCAGTGGGGTTTTTTATATTCCCCCTCCTTTCTCTTCTACCCAAGTCAACCCCTCCCCTTAATATCGTTCAAACCCGATTAACATAAATAAAAAGAAGAAGAGGAAAGCACCGCAAATCGATGTCGCCCTCGCTAGTCCGCCGTCGACCGTCGAGCATCCCTCCCCTCCTTCGCCAGCCTCCCACGCCACCACTTCCCCCTGCCTCTTCTCGAATTAAAACCACGAGCCCCCCCCCCCAGTTGGATCCTAAAACCCCCTTCTCGCGACCGCATCCCCCGCCACCGCCACCTGACCTCCCGCCGGCCACCTGCTCTCCCACCTCAACTCCTCCATGCCGTAGTTCAATGCCCCAGTATTCCATCTCCACCCCCCTTGCGATTGATGAAGGTGATCTTTAATTTAATTTAATCAGTCTTTAGTTTTGAATTCAGTTTTGTTAAATCTGTTGTTAGTTTTAGTATAAATCAGTTTTAATGTTTATAGGAAAATAGTTTTTAAAATATTTAAATCAGATTGAAATTTATAGAAGAGCACACAAGGAAGAAAAAAACTGAATTTTAATTACATAACATAGATTAAAAGTAAAGATTTTGATTTAGGTAAGGTAATAAAAATATGATTTTTATTTATGTATGATAATAAAAATATGATTTTAATTCATGTATGATAATAAAAATATGATTTTTATATAATATAGAATATAAAAATATTATTTTTATATAGGTAGCGTATTAAAAATGTGATTTTTATAATGTAGCAATATAAAAATACGATTTTTAGGCATATTGTTTTAAAATAAAAATATAATCTTTATATAGAAGATAGCATAATAAAAATATAATCTTTGTATAGAAGATAGCATAATAGAAATATAATCTTTATATAGAAGATAGCGTAATAAAATTATAATCTTTATATAGAGGATAGCATAATAAAAATATAATTTTTATATAGTATCAAAATAAAAATGTGATTTTTATATAATGGGGTTATGATAAGAATGTGATTTTTTAAAATATATAAACATCATATTAAAATTTTAATTTTAATTTGAACAGCGTAGAAAACACTGCGTTGAATATCGGGTCAAATCAAGCTATTCAGAAATGCAAAAATGAAATGGAGGAGTGGAACCCTCGGTGAGAACTTCTCACTTTTAATTTATTTTTCTAGTTGAAATATATACTAGGATGCAGACGGTGCTTAGCACCACCCGACACCCGTCGTCCACAGACCATAGATGACTTGTTTGTTTGATGTGTTGTGAAAATAGATTGTGTGATGTGGAATGGAATAAAATATTTTATTGTTAAAAATATTTTATAGTTAAAAATATAATTTTTAACGTGTATATAAAATAAATATTTATAAACAAATCAGACGATTTGTTTATGTACACACATTTGACTGATATTGACTGGGACGATAAATTTTACACATCGCCCAACTGCACAAATAAAATTCATTATTTGTTGATTAAAACCCTACAGGGGTATTGGGATGATATTGGATATACACTAATCCCAATATTAGTTGTATGTCGATCGATTGATTGACAGGCTGTTATAAGCGTTAAATATTTATATTTAATGCTTATGCAGTGTAGAATGCACTATGGATGATGGTTGACTGTGTTTGGTTGTTGTTGTGTACTTTTGTTGTAGGAAATCCATATAGTCAAATTATATAGTAATTGACTGTGTCTGATTCCAGTTAAAAAAGAACGAATATTTTAAAATAACGATTATTTTAAATAATGAATATTTTAGAAATAATATTCAGTAAAAGATCAAAATATGATTTTGATGTCCGATTTGGGATGAACACGAAAATATATAAATATATATAGTCGTGTTGATTAGATCAACGCCATTGTGACGTGAACGATATTCATATCGATTTTATGCATTTTTAGAATGAATATCGAAAAGGAGGTGATTTTGAAATATAATGTTTTGAAAATATTATCATTTATATATTGATGATATGGAATATTCAATTTTGATTGGAAACTGAATATGAAGTTGAAATCATTTCGAAAACGAATTTAAAACAACTTATAAAATACGTTTTAAAAGGAAATCGATGAAATATAAAAAATATATATATTATATGTATATATAATATATATATAATGGCCTGAATAGAACGCGCCGCACTACGGTAGTTCGCGAATTTCGACCATTGACTTCGAATGGACATTACGGGAGATCCGACAGTCGGATTCTCCTAAAATAGGAACCGTTGGGTTTGTATCGAAAAGAGCATTCTAACGAATATTAGAGATTTGAAATCTAATAGTTGGATTTGGAATTATGTCCAAATCAAATTTGGAAAAGGTCGATGTAAGTGCAGTTCGATGGTCGTTTATGGAAATCGACTGTACGGGCCTTGATAAAATTATTAAAAATAGCAATAATATGTGTAAAATCATAACAATCGATTTGGAAAGAATTGGGATGAAAAATCCCATATTTGAAAAGATAAAAATAGATTTTTATCGAAATGAACTAGTTTTGAACTAGAATTATAATTCAATTATTTTTAAAATAAATTGGATTTGAAATGGGTTTAAAAATAACCAGAATTTCCAATATATAAATTGGAATGGATTCGAATCGAAATTATCTTCGGAATAATTCGATATTTGATTTCGTGATTATATGGATATTGTGGAGGAATTTGGAAGATATATATATCGTTATTCCAATACGATGTTTGTTGGTCTCAGAATTTGATATTGAATATAAGCCGATATATTTTCTATTTAGAGCCTTGTATTTAATATCAAATTGGATTTTGTGTTTGTCGTGAATGGTATCTTTAATAATATTGTTCTTAAACCAAATGGAGTTAAGAAAATTAGAAACTGACTGGAGATTAGTTAAGTTGAATGGTTTCCAGAGTATTGACCTGATGTTGGTTTCGGCCTTCGGGGATAATACTTAGGGAATTGTTCTCTTACTAATTTACGGTTAGAGACTGATGGAATGTGAATTGTGAACTGTGTTTTTAACGACATTCGTTCTTTGACCCGATTTACAGTGAAATGTGATTTGGAATTTATAAATCTTTATATTAGGATTTAACAGAAGTTTCCAAAGAAAAGTTTTCCAATTTAATATATATTAAATTGGAATTGAATGGAATTCAATTTGATAGTAATCGAAATGAAATTCTTTGCAGGAAGACTGTTAATACAGATGGAATTTAAAAGGCGTTGCCGGTATTCCGTTTATATTATTGGTCGAATAGGGAAATTGTTATCGATTATATATTGATTTATTCTTCCGTGAAGATTCCATAATTAATGGAATGTGATTTGGGTTTGTCGTGAATGGTATCTTTAATAATACTGTTCTTAGACCCAATGGAGTTAAGAAAATTAGAAACTAACTAGAGGTTAGTTAAGTTGAATGGTTTCCTGGGTGTTGATCTAATGTTGGTTTCGACCTTCGGGGTTAATACTTAGGGAATTGTTCACTTGCTATTTACGGCTAGAGATTGATGGAATGGAACATGATTTTGGGTTTATCATGAACCGTGTTTTAAATGACATTGGTTCTTTAACCTAGTTAAAGACAGGATATGACTTCCCAAGTTAAACAATTGTTAATATTGATTTTTTGGAAGATTAAAACCAAGTGGAGTTTTAATGCATCTTTAATTAGATTGAAATCATATCCAAAGCAAAATTAAAGAATAAATTTAAAGAATTTATCTATGATAAAATTAATGGGAACCTTTCCCAAAGTATAAGAATATTTGAATAAAGGAATATTCTGGATTGGGATGAGGCGTATGTTGTGTTTTATAGCACTTGTTTATTATATACGCGAGTTATTCGGAAAGACCGGGTTTATTTCATTCCGAATAACTGATTTGATAATATGTCGAGGATGAAGACGGTGGTGGAAGACCGGAGGTCTTCACATCGTTTGGATGATTACTGATGTCTTGATTGGGTTGTATACCCAAGACGAAGTAATAAGTGGTGATCGTCTAGACGTACTTGGGGATTGACGGATATGCGAGGGCCTCTCCCCTGTATTGGACATATGGGGGAGGAATAAGGTGTCGCTGGTTTCGTTCAGACCCAGGATGAACTTGTAAATGGATGTGTGTCTGACATTGGATTTCATTTTGTGTGATTGATTGACATTGGTTGCATAGCGTGAATTGCCTGTGTGGCATGCTGAGATGCAAATGATCAGGGCTTCTGTTGAAAAGCAGAGTCTTGTGGTTGATGATCAAAGCACAACCATTGTGACGTAGCTTTGTGTAGCATTAATTCGCAAGCCTCATACCCCGGTGTGAACCAGAAACGGGAGAGGACATCAGGGAGGGCATGCGTTTCTTTCTAGCTATGAGTGATATCAGCGTTTTGCACGCCCTGACATTTTACTTATGTGGATGATGGATAGGAGGAGCCTCTATTATATCAGTCGATCCAGGGCCAATGGAGTGATTTGGCTCATTTACGCCCCATAGGGTGGGGAAACGCAGTGTTCAGACATTTTAATCCACATCGAGTGGACTGGCCCTGACGATTCAAGGGTTACTCGAGCTCTGATCCTGAGACATGGTAGGCTAGATTGTCTCAAAGCGGTAAGGATGATCCCTTGCCTTGGTTCACAGCTGGAAATCCAATACGGAACATTTGCGGTTATGATTGTAGAGCCTAGTATTGGCGACATGATATATGGTACCCATGCCGTCTAGGATTGATACATTAATATTTGAAGTTGTTTTAAACACTATGTGCTTATAATATTATCAAATGATTTGTTTTAACGTACCAAGCATGTTTGGCTATTATAAGGGGAAACCCTATCCCCCGGCTTGCGTTGCATTGTGTGATAAGACCTGGGTCTTATAATAGCTTCATTTTTTCAAAAACATTGCGATGTTTTGTTATGTGCACTGGTATTCTTGGGAGGAAACCCGTTCCGTGTTATACGGCGTGGTCCATTGATATATCTGATTTAAAGTAAAGTTTTAAATAACTGTTTTAGTTCTCACACCAGTCACATGACTGACCTGGAGTTTATTGTTTTAACCTAAACTCTGGGTGCTCCTATTTTACGCACGGCAGCTAGTATTTTTTGGTTTTGCAGATTTATGTTCACAGGGTCCTTGTTTACAGTTGGAATGATATTTGGAAATCTCTATATCCGTATATCACCTTCGGTTGTGTTTGTATTATTTTCCGCTGCAGTAATGTAATTTAAATCTCTGATATTTTATGATGTGTAATATTTATTCATACTCTGTATATTCTTGTATTCTGATGAAATTATTGTAATAAGCAATGAAATGTTCTTTTGTTTGTGTTCTGATTTTTCGTGTTCTCAACTCAATCCGTTCTTTCCTTTACGGGGAAGTTCGGGTCGTGTCATTTTGTTATCAGAGCGCTGATTTACAGAGCTCGAGAACAAGACACATTAGAACCGAACGAAAGAATTCTTCAGAGATTGGATTAGTAATATCCAATGGGAATGACTCGTTAGAGATAGGATCAGTAGCATCCTAGAACGAGTGTGAAGAGTATATTTTTAAAATGAAAACAATTTTTGTTTTGAAAATTTAAACCTTATTCGATGTATTTGAATATTTATTTGTATTGAATTTGGACAATCCAATATATAAAGATTTTGCATATATGCCTTGCAAACGTGTATTCGAAGTTTTAATATACTGGATAGATATAGTATCACACTCTTGTCGCCCGAAGAAGATATTGATGATTGAGATCTCATCATCAGTGTTTATGTTCAAGTTTCGAAAGTGAGATATCTATATATTTCCAATTGACTGGTGTGAGAACCAAAACTATATAGTGCCTATTGCTGTGGTTTGGCACAAATAATGTGATTTTTGATTATATATCAAAGTTATGAATTTGAAAAGATAATCAACTAATTGATTTCTAATTGTTGATTGTGTTGTGTGATTATTTATTTAAACCAACATATGAAAGAAAGGTGAATTTAGGCCAAATTGAACCTAGTATTGAACTGTATTGAAAATTGTTTAAAAACGCATGCATATATATCCGTGAATAGGTCATTGCAAGGAGGCTAGAGCAGAGGAATAAAATTGTATGCCCGACAAATAGGTACATGTTTATTGTATTTCTTGGGGTTTTTGATGATTTGATGAGCCGATTGGCTAGCCGCTTGGCTGTTTCTTTTTCATTTTGGATTGGAGAGCCCTGTATGGAGATTTCGGGATTTTCCCGGTGCTCCCATACAAGAGAGGTTATGGCGAAATTTTTCGAAAATTTAGGGTGTTAGCCAAAATTTTGAAAAGTTCTTAGAAACTGAAAGGTTGAAGAGCTTAAGCCATAATGAAAGTTGAGTTAATTAGTTAAACAACTTTCAGCTCCGTTCCTTTTCGAGGACGAAAAGATTTTAAGTGGGGGAGATTGTAACAACCCGGAAAATTCGAACCAATTTTTTTATTTTGGCAATTTTAATGAATTTTGAATATTTAAAATGATTTATTTTAAATAATAGCGATGAGAAATTTGTTTCGAATAGAACTAGAACGAATATATTTATTTGAATCGATGTTAGAATATAAATGTTTATTTTTAATTATAAAAAGAATTGAAAATGGCGCGATAGTTTGAAAATTCGATTTCAAATGAATGTACAGGATTCAAAATAAACCGGATTTTTTAGCGAAACCAAAAATATTAGAATCTAATTAAAAATATCTTTCCAACAAATCCGAAAAATTGAAATTTCATAGCGGGAATAAAAAGTTACGTCCAGCTGAAAATTCAGAGTAGTCGCTATGGAATTTCGGCCCTTAAAAATGGAAATTTTGCAAACGACCTCCGTTTTCGACGAAAAAACTTTTGTTGGATCCGGGATGTCGAATTATTGCTAGATTCCAAAATTCATGATTTTTCAAATCAATATGTGAGTGTGGCGCAGGAAAAAGTGTTTTGACAGTTTCAATCAATTTGGATCGACCAGAAAATGGCCAATTTTCAAACGGTCTCAGAATTTGACGAAATTAGTTTTGTTAGAACCGTATCATCAATATGAAGCTAGAAAATATTTTTCGGGAGTATTTAGAGTCCGTATATGGCCCCAGTGAATTGAAATGTGCATTCAAATTGAATATATAGATTTATATTTTGATTTTGACGGAAACAGATCGAAACAGTCGAATCGGCTTACGATACATATCCCATTGTGTTCGGAATAGAGGTAATTGGATGGGGACAACAGTCGGTGGGTTCGATTTGGAGATAGAACTTAAAAGTTACCTTTTTGAAAATTAAAATAATATTTTTTATATTCCCCCCTTTCTCTTCTACCCAAGTCAACCCCTCCTCTTAATATCGTTCAAACCCGATTAACATAAATAAAAAAAAAAGAAGAGGAAAGCACCGCAGATCGATGTCGCCACCTCCCCCCCACCCTGGTCCACTGTCGACCGTCGAGCATTCCTCCCATCCTCCGCTAGCCTCCCACGCCACCACTTCCCCCTCCCTCTTCTCGAATTAAAACCACAAGCCCTACCCCCTCCCGCTGGATCTTGAAACCCCCTTCTTGCGACCGCATCCCCCGGCACCGCGACCTAACCTCCCGCCAGCCACCTGCTTTCCCACCGCAACTCCTCCATGGCGCAGTTTGACGCCCCAGTATTCCTTCCCCCCTCTCCCACCCCCGGCGATAGATGAAGGTGATCTTTAATTTAATTGAATCAGTCTTTAGTTTTGAATTCAATTTTGTTAATTCTGTTGTTAGTTTTAGTATAAATCAGTTTTAATGTTTATAGGAAATTAGTTTTTAAAATATTTAAATCAGATTGAAATTTATATAAGAGCACACAAGGAAGAAAAAAACTGAATTTTAATTACATAACATAGATTAAAAGTAAAGATTTTGATTTAGGTAAGATAATAAAAATATGATTTTTATTCATGTATGATAATAAAAATATGATTTTTATTCATGTATGATAATAAAAATATGATTTTTATATAATATAGAATATAAAAATATTATTTTTATATAGGTAGCGTATTAAAAATATGATTTTATACATGTAGCCAAATCAAAATACGATTTTTAGGCGTATTGTTTTAAAATAAAAATATGAACTTTGTGTATAGGATTTCAAAATAAAAATATAATCTTTATATAGAAGATAACATAATAAAAATATAATCTTTATAAAGAAGATAGCGTAATAAAAATATAATCTTTATATAGAAGACAGCGAAATAAAAATATAATTTTTATATATGTATCAAAATAAAAATGTGATTTTTATATATATGGGGATATGATAAGAGTGTGATTTTTTAAAATAAATAAACATCATATTAAAAATGTGACTTTTAATATGAACAACGTAGAAAAGACTGCGTTGAATATCGAGTCAAATCAAGCTATTCAGAAATGCAGAAATGAAATGGAGGATTGGAACCCTCAGTGAGAACTTCTCACTTTTAATTTATGTTCTAATTGAAATATATACTAAAAATGCAGACGGTGCTTAGCAGCACCCGACACCCGTCGTCCACAGACCATGGATGACTTGTTTGTTTGATTGATGTGTTATGAAAATTGATTGTGTGATGTGGAACGGAATAGAATATTTTATCATTAAAAATATTTTATAGTTAAAAATATAATTTTTAACGTGTATATAAAATAAATATTTATAAACAAATTGGACGATTTGTTTATGTACACACATTTGACTGATATTGACTGGGACGATAAATTTTACACATCGTCCAACTGCACAAATAAAATTCATTATTTGTTGATTAGAACCCCACACGGGTATTGGGATGATATTGGACATACACTAATCCCAATAATTAGTTGTATGTCGATCGATTGATTGACAGGCTGTTATAAGCGTTAAATATTTATATTTAATGCTTATGCAGTGTAGAATGCACTATGGATGATGGTTGACTGTGTTTGGTTGTTGTTGTGTACGTGTGTTGTACGAAATCCATATAGTCAAATTATATGGTAATTGACTATGTCTGATTCCAGTTCAGAAAGAACGAATATTTTAAAATAACGATTATTTTAAATAATGAATATTTTAGAAATAATATTCAGTAAAAGATCAAAATATGATTTTGATGTCCGATTTGGGATGGAAACGAAAATATTTAAATATATAAAGCCATGTTGATTAGATTAACGTCATTTTGACGTAAACGATATTCATATCGATTTTACACATTTTTAGAATGAATATCGAAAAGAAAATGATTTCGAAATATAATGTTTTGAAAATATTATCATTTATATATCGATGATATGGAATATTCAATTTTGGTTGGAAATTGAGTATGAAGTTGAAATCGTTTTGAATTTTTTTTTAAAACAACTTATAAAATACGTTTTAAAAGGAAATCGACGAAATATAATATATATTTAATGGCCTGAATAGAACGCGCTGTGCTGCGGCAGTTCGCGAATTTCGACCATTGACTTCGAATGGACATTACGGGAGATCCGACCATCGGATTCTCCTAAAACCAGAACCGTTGGGTTCGTATCGAAAAGAACTTTCTAAATAATATTAGAGATTTGAAATCTAATGGTTGTATTTGGAATTATGTCCAAATCAAATTTGGAAAAGGTCGTTGTAAGTGTAGTTCGATGGCCGCTTATGGAAATCGACTGTATGGGTCTTGATAAAATTATTAAAAATAGCAATAATTTGTGTAAAATCATAATAAATGATTTGGAAAGAATTGGGATGAAAAATCCCATATTTGAAAAGATAAAAATAGATTTTTATCGAAATGAACTATTTTGAACTAGAATTATAATTCAATTATTTTGAAAATAAATTGAATTTGAAATGGTTTTAAAAATAACCAGAATTTCCAATATATAAATTGGAATGGATTTGAATCGAAATTATCTTCGGAATATTTCGATATTGGATTTCGTGATTATATGGATATTGTAGAGGAATTTGGAAGATATATATATATATATCGTTATTCCAATACGATGTTTGTTGGTTTCAGAATTTTATATTGAATATAAGCCGATATATTTTCTATTCAGAGCCTCGTATTTAATATCAAATTGGATTTTGGGTTTGCCGTGAATGGTATCTTTAATAATAATGTTCTTAAACCCAATGAAGTTAAGAAAATTAGAAACTGACTGGAGATTAGTTAAGTTGAATGGTTTTCGGGGTATTGATCTGATGTTGGTTTCGGCCTTCGAGGTTAATACTTAGGGAATTGTTCTCTTACTAATTTACGGTTAGAGACTGATGGAATGTGAATTGGGTTTATTGTTAACTTTGTTTTTAACGACAATCGTTCTTTAACCCGATTCACAGTGAAATGTGATTTGGAATTTATAAATCTTTTTATTAGGATTTAACAGGAGTTTCCAAGGTATAGTTTTCCAATTTAATATATATTAAATTGGAATTGAAAGGAATTCGATCTGATAATAATCGAAATGAAATTCTATGGAGGAAGACTGTTAATACAGATGGAATTTAAAAGGCATTACCGGTAATCCATTTATATTATTGGTCGGATAGGGAAATTGATGTCGATTATATATTGATTTGTTCTTCCGTGAAGATTCCATAATTAACGGAATGTGATTTGGGTTTGTCGTGAATGATATCTCTAATAATACTGTTCTTAGACCCAATGGAGTTAAGAAAATCAGAAACTAACTGGAGGTTAGTTAAGTTGAATGGTTTCCTGGGTTTTGATCTGATGTTGCTTTCGACCTTCGGGGTTAACACTTAGGGAATTGTTCACTTGCTAATTTATGGTTAGAGACCGATGGAATGGAACGTGATTTTGGGTTTATCGTGAACCGTGTTTTAAACCACATTGGTTCTTTAACCCAGCTAAAGACAGGATATGATTTCCAGGGTTAAACAATCGTTAATATTGATTTTTGGGAAGATTAAAACCAAGTGGAGTTTTAATGCATCTTTAATTAGATTGAAAAGATATCCAAAGGAAGATTAAAGAATAAATTTAAAGAGTTTATCTTTGATAAAATTAATGGGAATCTTTCCCAAAGTATAAGAATATTTGAATAAAGGAATATTCTGGATTAGAATGAGGCGTATGCTGTGTTTTATAGCACTTGTTTATTATATATGCGAGTTATTCGGAAAGACCGGGTTTATCCCATTCCGAATAACTGATTCGAAGATATGTCGAGGATGAAGACGGTGGTTGAAGACCATAGGTCTTCACATCGCTTGGATGATTACTGATGTCTTGATTGGGATTCGTGTCGAACTTGTAAATGGATGTGTGTCTGACATCGGATTTCAATCTGTGTGATTGATTGACATCGGTTGCATAGCGTGAATTGCCTGTGTGGCATGCTGAGATGCAAATGATCAGGGCTTATATTGAAAAGTGGAGTCTTGTGGTTGATGATCAAAGCACGACCCTTGTGGCGTAGCTTTGTGTAGCGTTAATTCGTGAGCCTCACACCCCGGTGTGAACCAGAAACAGGAGAGGACATCAGGGAGGGAATGTGTTTCTTTGTAGCTAGAAGTGGTGTCATCGTTTTGCATGCCCTGACATTTTACTTATGTGGATGGTGGATAGGAGGCGCCTCTGTTATATCGGTCGATCTGGAACCGATGGAGTCATTTGGCTCATTTACGCCCCATAAGGTGGGGAAACACATTGTTCAGGCATTTCAATCCACATCGAGTGGATCGGCCCTGACGATTCAAGGGTCACTCGAGCTCTGATCCTGAGACATGGTAGGATAGATTGTCTCAAAGCGGTAAGGATGATCCCTTGCCTTGGTTCACAGATGGAAATCCAACTTCCAATACGGAACATTTGCGGTTATGATTGTAGAGCCTAGTATTGGCGACATGATATATGGTACCCATGCCGTCTAGGATTGATACATTTATATTTGAAATTGTTTTAAACACTATGCACTTATAATATTATCAAATGATTTGTTTTAACGTACTAAGCATGTTTGGCTATTATAAGGAAAACCCTATACCCCGGCTTGCGTTGCATTGTGTGATAGGACCTTGGTCTTATAATAGCTTCATTTTTCCAAAAAGCATTGCGCTGTTTTGTTATATGCACTGGTTTTCCTGGGAGGAAACCCGTTCCGTGTTATACGGCGTGGTCCCTTGATATGTCTAATTTAAAGTAAAGTTTTAAGTAACTATTTTAGTTCTCACACCAGTCACATGAATGACCCGGAGTTTATTGTTTTAACCTAAACTCTGGGTGCCCCTATTTTCCGCACGGGTAGCTAGTAGTTTTGGTTTTGCAGATTTGTGTTCACAGGATCCTGGTTTACAACTGGAATGATATTCGGAAAGCTCTGTATCCGTATATCACCTTTGGTTGTGTTTGTATTATTTTCCGCTGCAGTAATGTAATTTAAATCTTTGATATTTTATGATGTGTAATATTTATTCATACTCTGTATATTCTTGTATTCTGATGAAATTGTTGTAATAAGCAATGAAATGCTCATCTGTTTGTGTTCTGATTGGTCGTGTTCTCAACTCAATCCGTTCTTTCCTTTACGGGGAAGTTCGGGTCGTGTCATTTTGGTATCAGAGCGTTGGTTTACAGAGCTCGAGAACAAGACACATTAGAATCGAACGAAAGAATTCTTCAGAGATTGGATAAGTAATATCCAATGGGAATGACTTGTTAGAGATAGGATCAGTAGCATCCTAGAACGAGCGTGAATAGTATATTTTTAAAATGAAAACAATTTTTGTTTTGAAAATTTAAACCTTGTTCGATGTATTTTAATATCTATTTGTATTGAATTTGGACAATCCAATATATAAAGATATTGCATATACGCCTTGCAAACGTGTGTTCGAAGTTTTAATATACTGGATAGATATAGAATCACACTCTAGTCGCCCGAATATATTGTTGGTGAATCTTGCTCAGAATTATTGTGAGTGAATCTCACTCAGAATTTTATATCTAAATTTATTTTTAATCATTAAAAATAAATTGTTGGTTGCTTGAATGAATTATTGTCGTTATTATACAAATATATTAGTTATTTAGGCTTGGTGTTTGTGATTATTATACATACATACATACATACATATATATATATATATATATTGGTGGTTGGATTCCAGCAGTATCATTAACGGATGCCCCCAGTATGATTAGCGGATGAACCTATACGCCCCACGATATGATAGAGGATGACCTTCTATACCGCGATATCCTACCTCGAAGCAGGATGGGTATTATTTATGTTGGGTAACGTCTGTGGATGTAGGAAAAATAGGTTGGAGGGATCCAACTGGATTCCTCAAAAATATTATTATTTGTTTGTTTTCATATATATTATCATATATGATGTGTGATGTGTTAGAAAACCTATGGTTGATAATTGGGTGTTTTGATTAGTTGAATGTCATTGGCCCTAAATGTTGATTATAAAAATATCATAAAAAGCGGTTTTGAGATTTAAAGAGGGAAAATTCTATTTTTCTAAAAATAGAATTTGAATTTCGAATGGTCTAAGAAATGTTAACTTGTTTTGAATAATAATAAAAAGTACCGAAATTGAAGTGAATTTATAAATGGTGTCTACAATTGAAATGAATAATTATCATTGGATAATTGGGAAATTCAAATTTGAATTTAAAAATAAGAATTGGAAATCGTTTCAAATTAAAAACGATGAAGTCTATTTTTATGTTCGGAATGTAAATTTAATTGGAAAAATTAAATTAGAATATGATGAACTTATAAAATAAATTATATCTAGAAAGGATATTAGAATTGTATTAATTAGAAACTAAGGTTTAAATTTTAATATTTAAAATTGATTCTATGTTACATATAGATAAGTTAAAATAAATAGAATATTCCAAAATAAGATTTTGGTTTTTAAGTAGACTTCGAAATGGAACTTGTTGAATATATATAACAAGTAAGTTTATAAACGATGTTTATAAATGTGGTGAATAAATTATCAAGAGATAATTTATCATTTTAAATTCAAGTATGAATTTAAAATACAATTTGAAATCATTTCGAAAAGGGAACGATGACTTTTATTCCGGAATTAGGAATATAAAAAGAATTAAGTTTCAGACAGATTTTGAAATGAAACTTGATTTAATATATAAAACAAGGAAGTTGGATTTATAATCGATGTTTATATATAGTAAAATAAATTATCATTAGATAATTTATACGTTTAAATTCAAGTATGAATTTAAAAGTGAATTGGAAAACGGTTTGAAATAGAACGATAAATTTTATTCTGGAATTCGGAATATAAATTGAAGTGGGAACAATCCAACGGATTTATAATTAGAATTTTATTATAGTGAAATTTATAAATAAATTTAATTATAAAGAGAATTGGAATTTAATATATAAAGTTGAGTATAAATAAATTTATAACCGAGTAAATGAAAAATCGACGATTGTAAATAATTGGAATATTAAGCTGAATTGGGAAAATAAGTTTAATATATATTAAAATATATTAGAATAGAGTTGAAATTTAGTATAAACGATGTTTAAATGTTTTTATATATAAGTATAATTAAAACGAACTCACCGTAGTGCGGTAGTTCGTAAATTGGCATTTCAAACTTCAATTGAGCATATAGAACTCGATTTAAGTCAAAATTCTTTGAAACAAAAATCGCCAGGAATGATTTGATAGTAGTTTTCTAGTGGAAGAGAAAAATCTGGATTTCGTCTTAAAGATTTTGAGTTATGTTAAAATCAAATTTTCTGAAAAATAGCACCATAACCATTATAAAACCATTACGGTTTATTTAAATAAATAAAAGGATTTTAAGTAAATAAAATCCAGATTTCCATTAGAAAAATCTAAACTTGAGATATAAAATAAATATGAACTCAAGTGGAATAAGTGAACTGATTTTGAAACATAAACTCAGATTTTAAATTATTGAATAGAATTAACTAATTTGAAGAATTATTAGTTAATCGAGTTTTGAATCGAAATTGGGTGTTGAATAAGTAGATGGGGTTTAAGAATTTATATTCGAAATCGAATATGAGACTCGAGTTGAAAATTGGATTGGATTTTAAGTAAATTAAAAATCTATGTGAACATATTATTTTCAAATAAAAAGTGAAATGGGCCAAAGAGCTAATTAAGGAATAAATTAGCGAATTGAGTTAAAAATGATTGACTTGAGTTAGAATAAATTGGGAATGGACGTATATAGGTTAGACAGGTATAGGATGAAGTGTATGAAGGTTTTAATTCGTGTGCCCAACAAAAAGGTACACATTTAAATTCCATATGAGTTTTTATGCGCCGAATCGGCAAGCCACTTGGTTTTTGATTTTCTTTTTGAATGGAAAGGGCCTAGAGAGGCGAGTTGAGGTTTGAGCTGTTAGTCGGTACAAAGGAGGTGCTGGTGAAATTTTCTAGAAATTTAAGGAGTTAGAATATTTTTAAGAAAAACTGATAGTTAGAATTCAGTATATCGACATATATAGTATTCGGTAACGAAACAAACTTAAAATAGAATATTATAAACAAAAAGGAAATATATAATTAAATATGGTAAGAATACAAAGAGAAATGTATACATGTTTTAAGAATGAATAATTGGTTTTTATGGTGTTTGTTAGCTAGCTTTTCAACAAAGCCATCAAAGACTTAATCATTTCTACAAGCTGGAAAAAGCTTGTGCTTTTATAGACTCAAGACAAGCATTCTGGCTCACACAAATGCCTAATGACCAGACACAAAGGGGCGGCTCGTGAGCCTCCATTTTTGATTCAACATCGGCTCGTGGAAGGGAGGTCACGACTTGATCGCAGTACAGGGTCACGACCCGCTCAAGACCTTGGCTCATGATCCGGACATATGGCTAGGTCGCCATCTTGATTCACTCAACTCACATATCCCACCAACCGAATTTCAAGGATCTGGTGACATGTGTCCATAATGGCCATGTTGACCATTTATCCACCCGCTCACGAATAGCTCCGAGATCCTCGGAATTGGTGCCACATGTCTTCACGAACCGCCTGCAGAAATCACCTATAAATAGCCCGGCACTTGGCATTTTTCATGATCTTTTGGCAATTGAGAATTTGAATCCACCATTATCATACTTCCCCCATTTCTAATCAGAAATATCTCAAATCTATTGAGTGAATTATCATTGTAACAGTGAAATTGAGAGGAAATTGTCATTGTACTTGCATTCAATTGTATAATCAAAGTCATATAAAGTGGACGTAGGCTCTTTAATGCCGAACCACTATAAATTTGGTGTGTTTGCTGCATTTCATTTCATTCTAGTTATAATTCTCTATGATTCAAGATAATTTGGGTATTGGAGCTATATTTTGGTCTAACATTTTTGGTGCTTTCACTGAGAATTGAATTCTAAGACTATCGGATTATTGCTCTACTATTCGGATTTTCAAGTCCAAAGAAAATAGTCTGCATTCCCATTGTTTTGTTTTTGAAGATTTTAGTAAAGTAGGAACACCATGGACACAAAGAAATCCAAGGATTCACGATCCTCTCGAGCAAACGATGTTAACGAAGAGAATATTCAAGAATAGGCCGAGGTGGTCTCCCAACTCACGGCTCTTAGAGGGCGATCCAACCCCAGAAGGGGGTCACGAACCAGTCCTGGGAGGGGACACGAGCCGCCCCAAGGAGGTACCATGACCCACTCCCAAGGAGGGACCACGAGCCGCCCGCAAGAGGGGGTCACGAACCGCCCTAAGCATGGGACCATGACTCGACCCGGAAAGGAGATTATGACCTACTACACCTATGTGGATGCTTCTGCTAGACCTGGCTCAAGTGCTCTACATCCAACCATGAGTGTTGATGACCAGCTACCTTCCTCTGCTCCAGTAACAGATAGAGACTTTTCTCATGTTCTCGACTATTTGGAAAGGACGAATGATGCTTTGGAAGCTCAAAGATGTGAGAGTTCCTTGTTGCGGGAAAATATGACTGCAATGAGTAGGCAAATAGATGAGCTCCAAAGGCAAAGGACACCTTCACCAACACATCACTTACTTCGGATTACTTATCCTCATCAAAAAACCTCCGAGACCCCAACGGCGGCCATTAGGAAGGCCTAAAAACATGGAACAACTTCGATTTGGGTCTCTCCCTTCTCGAGAAGAAACAACACTCAATTTAGGACCAAATGATCGCAATTTAAGTAATCCCACTCTATTTTCTACGGAGGGACCTAGAGTGCTACCTGGGGGTTAGAGTACTATCGATCCTATTCAGAATCAACCATTGCAACCCCCACGCCGCGTGAGTGATTATGTCCATGGGGGGCAAGGAAGCTCTGATCAGTCCCCGGACTGGGCGGTAATGCACCGAAGAGATGTGGGAGGTCCCCATAGAGCTAGAACCGCCGAAACTGAGTCTACCTTGACTAATGTTGATGTGGAGGCAATGGTAAGGCAGATCATGGTAAACAGTCAAGGACAAAGAAATGAGGATTGGGATGTAGACCGGAGTCTCACATCTTTCACCGACGACATACTAGATGTTAGATTCCCGAGGAGATTCAACCGACAGGCTATGAGTCATTATGCTGGCAGGACAAATCCGGTTCAGCACTTAATGAGGTATTCTGGTATATGAATGTCGCCGTTGCTCCAGACGAAGTAAAGTGAAAATCATTCCCGATCTTTCTAGAGGACGTGGCACTAATGAGTTCACTCGGCTACCAGCGCGATCAATTGCCAACTTCAAAAACTTGAGAGAAAGGTTTATAAAACAATTCCAACTTCATGCTCAAAGGTCCAAAAACGTTATTGAACTATCACTCATTAATCAGCGCCCTGATGAAGCCTTGAGGTCGTATTTGGATCGCTTTAATTTGGCAGCCATGGAGGTAAGAGACCTTCATGAGCATTCCGTCCTAATGGCATTAATTGACGGAGCAGACAAAGATACTGAGTTCGGTAAATACTTAGCTAGAAAACCACCACTGACTAGGGAGATATTTTATGAAAAGGAGAATATCTGCCTATGTGAAGAAGAGATTTATGCTAATCGAAAGAGGAAAGTCGCTGATAAAGAAGATATACAGAGTAATGTGGCCATTAAACAATCTGGCGATAGCTCTAGAAAGGTAGAAGTTAATGTTGGCAATAAGAACCAGGGCAACAGTCGCCAAGCTTGAAATGGTAACAAGAGAAAGAATCATAGGAACGACTCACAGAAGAGGCCCCGTTTCAGAGCCTTTGAGAACCTCACGCCTCTAAACGACACATTGGAAAATATCTACCCAGAAACCTATAATGTTCTCCAATACACGAAGCCTCCACCAAGAGATTCAACGGAAAAGGAGCGTGAGATAGGGAAATTCTGTCTTTTCGACGAGACCTATGGGCATTCGACAAATGAATGCTGACATTTGAGAGACTTGGTAGAAAAAATTCTTAGGGAAGGAAAGTAGGATGAATATAATGCATCCACGAGAAACCAGGGGCAAGGTAGTCCGGGGAAAAATAAAGGGCAGCCACCTAAAAAGGCTACTGCGCGACAGAAAGATAAAGGCATTGTCATTAATACTATAGTTGGAGGGCCCCATCCAGCTGGACATAGCTATAAGGCAATGGATCAATATGTTAATGCATCTAAGTGTCCTGAGGCGGGGGAGTGCGGCAATCCTAAAGATACCGCAACGGTAAAACAGCAGAAAACAATGTCTGATGATGTCATATTTCATGATAGAGATAGTATTGGAGTTCAGTCCCCTACTGAAGACCCCTTAGTGATCAGTACCACCATTGGTCCTGCTCTAGTCCATAAGGTCTCAGTAGAAAATGGGAGTTCAGTTAACATTCTATTTAAGAAAGCATTCGATCAAATGAAGCTTGAAGCAAAGGATTTGAAGCCCTGCGATGGATGGACACGCGACTTCAATGGAGCCTCAACAACTCCAATGGGATTTGTAGAATTTTCAGTAACTCTGGGAGAGGGAGACTGTTGGAGAGTGAGAATTCTTCCATTCATAGTTTTGGATATTGACTCACCTTATAACGCCTTCTTGAGCCGACTGACCCTTGAAGAGTTCAGGGCATGTATCGCGCCTTGGTGCTTGTTGTCGAAATTCCCAACCAAAGCGGGAGTGGGAGTAATCATAGGTGACCAAGTGACTGGACGAGCCTGATATATGACATAGTTGATGTTGTTACGCAAAGGAAAAGACGTAGAAACTAAAGGTCCTCCTCCTCCACGAAGGAGGATTCATCATAGCAGTTAAAGATGACGACCCCGAAGGAGTCGCCTAGAGAATTGCCTGAGGATATAGATCCCAGAGAGGAAGAGGAGCCTAGGGGAAGAATGGCGACACCTAATGAAACGACTATGAATATCCCGATCGACAATGATGACCCAGAGAAGGTTTTAAGGATCGTATCACAGTTAGACCCTCTCCGAGCAAAGGAACTGACTGACTTCTTAAAGGCAAACCTGGATGTGTTTTTCTAGACCCACGCTGACATTTGTGGAATATCTCCCTCAATCATGAGCCAATCGTTGAGTATCAACCCAGAACATCTGCCCATTAAGTAAAAAAGGCGAATGCTTGGCCCGAAGAGGTCAGCTGCCTTAAAAGAGGAAGTCCAGAAGTTAAGGAACAACAGATTCATTAGGGATTCAACTTACCCAGAATGGATTTCCAACCCCGTCTTGTTCAAGAAATCTAATAGGAAGTGACGCATGTGCATTGATTTTTTCAGATCTCAATAAAGCTTGCCCGAAGGACAGCTTTCCACTCCCCAGAATAGATCAGCTGGTAGACTCGACGGTAGGTCATGAGTTACTCTCCGTCATGGATGCATACTCAGGAAATAACCAAAATCCCATGCATATTCCGGATCAAGAACATACTAGCTTGATCATAGATTTGGGACTATCTTGCTATATGGTGATGCCCTTCGGCCTAAAGAACGCTGGGGCAACATACCAACGCCTAGGGAATAGGAAGTTCTACAATTAGATCAGGAAAACGATGGAAGTATATGTCGACGATATGCTTGTAAAATCCAAATGATCACCCGACTATACTGTTGACTTAGCCGAAATGTTCGATATTCTTCGACAGTGCAGGATGAAACTCAATCCTCTGAAGTGTTCATTTGGAATCGCTTCTGGGAAACTCCATGGTTTTATTGTTAGTTCACGTGGAATCAAAATCAATCTAGACCAAATCGCGGCGACTAGAAATATTCAAGAACCAAGACAGATCAAAGATGTGAAAAGCCTCGCTGGAAAAGTTGTTGCGTTAAGCAGATTCATATCTAAAGCCACAGATAAAAGCATCCCCTTTTTCGATTTAATAAAGCGGGGCAAACGTAACTTCCATTGGACTCCTTATTGTGTTGAAACCTTTCAAAACCTTTTGACTCATCCGGAAAGACCCACAATATTTTCCAAGCCAGTCGACCACGAAGATTTGTTCGTATACTTGGCAGTGTCAACCCATGCAATAAGCACAGCTTTGGTAAGGGAAGAGGATAAAGTCTAGAGGTCGGTGTATTATTTAAGTAAGAAGCTAGCGGCAGTAGAGCGAAACTACCCGAGGATAGAAACACTTGTGTATAGTCTGCTGATCGCATCCAGAAAACTTCGCCACTATTTCTAAGCTCATCCCATCACTATATAAACTGACCATCCACTCCAACAAGTCTTGTAGAGACCAAAGGCGTCGGGAAGGCTACTTAAATGAAATATAGAATTAAGTCATTTGATTTGAACTTCCAGCCCCGAAGATCGATAAGGGGGCAAGTGTTGGCTGATTTCATAGTGGAGTTCACCATTCCTGAGGAGGTTATATCGAGTGAGGAAGCTGGTCCCTCGGAACGACGGATCGAATCTAGCACCAAAGCTATATACCGACGGTGCCAAGAATGATAGACGGTCCGGCGCCAGAGTTGTGCTAGTCACTCCTGAAGGACAGTCAATTTACTATGCTCTAAGAATAGAGTTTCATGCCACCAACAAGGACTCCTAGTACGAATCCCTGATTGACGGGCTAAAGATTGCAAAGGAGTTAGGGATAACAAGGTTGGATATTTTCTGTGACTCCAATATAGTTGTAAATCAAATTAATAAGGAATTTCAAGCCAAGCACCCAAAATCTGTATCGTATTTGAGGGAGGTGAGAAAGTTACTAGGTGGTTTCGAACACCACGGTATTTTCGACATTTCCGATTAAAAAACCAAAAGGCAGAAAAATTGGCCAAATTGGCTAGGTCTGACAGTCCTAAGAATACGGAAATGGTCCCGATTGAAACCCTGCAGACTTCGAGTGTTGATCAGATGGAAATTGATTTGATAATGGAAACTGAACCCGAAAGGGAGTCATGGATGACCTCCTTAAAGAACTTCCGCACCAACGGGACACTCCCGATCAAGAAGAGTGAAAGGCATGTCGTTATTCGTAAGGCTTCTAGATATGATATGCAAGGTGAAGTTCTTTATCATCAAGGATTCTCGATGCCCCACCTCAGGTGTATAGCTGATGACGACATCGGGCGAGTACTGAAGGAACTACACGAAGGTGAATGTGGCGACCACACCGGAGGCCAAACGTTGGCTAAGAAAATATTGGATATGGATATTTCTGGCCTACTATGAATAAAGATGCAGCTAAATATGCACGGTGTTGCGACAGGTACCGGAAGTTCGCTAAAATCCCTATGGAACCTCCCAGTCGATTGAAGACAATGATGAGCCCATGTAATCCACAGTCCAGGGGATTGAAATTATAGGACGCCTACCAATCACAAAAGGCGGAGAAAAATTCACGATCGTGGCTGGATTACTTTATGAAATAGGTCGAAGCAGAACCGTTGACTATGATCACGACCACGCGAGTGATAAACTTCATCATCATAAATATCATATGCCGGTTTAGGATCCCTAAAATCATCATAATAGACAACGGGACCCAGTTTGATAGTACCGAGTTTCGAGATTTATGTCAGAAGTACCATATCAAAAAAAGGTAAACTGTTGTGGCACATCCGCAGTCGTATGGACAAGTTGAAGAGGCAAACAAGGTAATTAAGTCCATTCTGAAGAAGCGATTAAAGTGAGCCAGAGCCATATGGGTCGACGAATTTCCATTGGCATTATGGGCCTACAGAACAACTTGCAAATCAGCAGCGGGTCACACTTCCTTCTCCCTTGCATTTGGATCGGAGGCGGTCATCCCGGTGGAATTAGAAATACCATCCCACAGGACTACTTATTACAACCCGATGACTAACAATGAACTGCTTCTTGAGTCTCTGGACATGACTGAGGAAAAAAGCGAAGCAGATCTACGTGCCTTGAGACATAAACAACAGGTCGCCCGATATTATGACAAGAAAGTTCGGGCTCGAACTTTTGAACCTGAAGACCTGGCACTGAAACGTGTTTTACCAGACTCTGTCTTCTTCGGTTCAAAATGGGAAGGACCATATACAATCCTACGGAGGACTAATAATGGATCCTTCAAGACAGAAACCATGTACGGAAATGAAATCCTTAGAGTGTGGAACGCCTAGCATTTGCCGCTTTACTTGACATGAAATAGTCATTTTTATTATTTTGTTTTTAGGACCATGTAAAAAGACACTACTTGCCTAGAATAGTCTGGTTGCATAAGCAAAAGATTATAAAGTGCACGTAGGTCATGATTCGACCGAACCACTATAAAATTTCGTGTGTCGTTTACTTTTGTTGCACCGTTTCTTGCTTATTCTTTTGTTTTTATTTATATGAGCTATTATGATTGTGATGTTCGTCGCAAACCACACGATAATCCCAAAACACGTAATTCAAAGAGTCTTCTATCAAATCAGGATGACAATAGCATATAGAGTATCAAGGGGGCAATTAAGTAAATGATACAACCCCAAGCACTCTAACTCTCCTAACTTAAGAAAGAGTATACAGGGAAAGAAAATGAATCATTCATGAGGCGTGAAGGTGCACCATGATTAGACGACCGCCTCGACTCCAATCTGCCCTTGGCATCCAACGGAAGAGTATAAAGGCGCCAGGGACTGAGCGTCGCAAATGAACTTATACCCCACTAAAGGATCGGGTGGCAGACTGAAAGCTGAGTTCGGACTCTATCCTGGGCATATGACAGGAGAGTATAGAGGCATGTTGACTAAATGCCACAAAAGGGCTCCTACCCCGCTGTAGTATCGGGAGCAAGAGTGAAAGATGAGCCCGAGCCCTTCATTTTCGGACACGGGGGCAATACGTAGTAGATCCTAATTAATCCTCAATAAGCCCTAGCCAAGCATCATGTCAATGATTGATTGGGGGTATATTTGTATATACACATCATGATGACATCATGATAAAAACAACTACAGAACTTTTAATTTTTTGTTGGTTTATGATGTAGTTACATTTATAACCTAGTTATGACTTGAATATTTATGCACATGACTAAGGGCAAGAAATTTGCAGGTACACGACAATGTGAAAGAAACAGGATTTTTATTTACGAAGTACAGAGCTACAAACTGGTAAAAATGTAAGGGCCACTCTCGCAACTACAACAAATGGCCAGTGGAAACTCAAAGCAAACAAAAACAAGTAAACTCTGTTTGGGTTTTGGGGATGACTTCGACTTCTTCTCCACCTTCTGTTTCTCTGGATCCTCCTTGCTAGCATCAGAAGTATCATGCTTTTTCCTTTTCTTCTTCCCTGAAGAAGGATCCTGTGGAGCGTTAGAGGACTAGGAGGCAAGCTGTGTAGTAATGGACCTAGATAGTTTTACGATCAGTCCAGAGCCTGGAGCGGCCGCAGCAAGTAGCGGTACATCTAAAGGTTCTTCCTCAATTTTATCTTTTAAAAGCTCGTCATTCTTAGCCTTGATTTCGGCTAAGGTCATACTATCATCCTCCTTAGCCTCTCCCATGATGGCGACATCCTCCTCTTCATCTCCATTGTCACCATCAGTGTCCTTCAGAGCTCCAATTATCTCAGTGTCCTTAGGGACATCTGTGCTTAGTGGTATAATGGCCCTCTCAGTCTGCGTCTGCTCCTTTTCAACCACTTCAGCTAGCTTGGCATCTACATCACGAGAAGCAACCGTTATTAATTTAGGAGAGAATGCGGTCCCCTCAACTGTTTGCTCCACAATACGACAACAAGTTATAATAGCTTTGACGAATTATGAAGAGAATATGGAGACAACTTCCGCCGATTGCTCGTCTGGAGCAGCAATAGAAACCCCAACGGGTTAGGGAACAAGAATTCCAGAGATTAACGGGTCATCAGGATTATACTCCTCGACCTTAGAAGTTTTGAGCTCCCTGGCTGAGCTTGAACCCTCGTCAACCTTGTCCTTGCCCTTGAGCTTAAGTCTCTCTTCCTCCACAGACTCTTTAATTAGACGTCTACCCTATGCTAGTCCCTTAGGTTCTTCAACTCTAAGAAAAGTCTTCATAAGCTGATCTTCATCGAAAGCCTCGACCTGTAAACGTTGCTTCTCACTTTCAACAATTTGGTCCCATACATAAATTAGAGTGTGGGATAATTCCTTATCTAGGAGATGTCTTGGGTTTGAATGACCTGAGCGAAGAACTCTACCAGCAATTCATCAAATTCCTTGATCTCTTATTCATCCATGCCAAGTTTGGTGCTAGCATCGGAAGCAGATTTGAGAGCTATTTCGGCGTGTTCTTCAGCAAGAACTGTCCTTTCCTCGGCCTGAGCTAGCTGGGCCCTCAGATTTGCCATCTCCTTCTCCCGAATAGTTTTTTCCTTGGCAAAGCGGACCTGTGATAATTTCAGCTCGGTGTTAGCTGATCTGAGATCTTCTATCTCCTTTCTCATGGCTGTATGCCCCTGGCTGTTTGAGACAAGCTCGGTGCGGAAGCGTCTCTCCGCTTCCTCTAACCGTTTCTTGTAATTTTTGGCATCCAGACGAGCCAAAAGCGAGCTGAGCTTAGGTATCCTCTAATTTCTTCTCGGCCCCATCTCTGGACTTAACGTCATACTCAGCCTTTTTTCGTGCATCCTTTTACATCTACTTCCAGATGACGGATGACCTCAAAGAGTTTCTTGGCATGCTTCTTTATTGTCGTGTATTGTGTAACCACATAGCCTACTTGGTCCATGACTTCTGCAACCCAATCATCAGGAATTGGTTCAAGATCTGAAATGAAGTGCATCTTTACGAAATAGATTTCGGGGAACTACTCCCGTAGATGCTCCAATTTTGCCTGATTTTCAGAGGTAAGGACCATCGGCTGCGTAGTAGTAATATCAATGTTGCATTGTTTGGAAGGGACAAGAGCTTCCTTCCTATTTTCCAAACCTATTATTGGATCTTTATTCTTGTCCGTGGACTCATAATGCTTCTTAGCGGACTTATCCTGAGGAGGGACACCCTTCGGGGGAATCAGAGCTTTGGGAAGTTGTTTACCTCCCGCATGTTACATTTGACGGCTGTAGTGCTTCCCGAGATCTTGCCTTGAAGGAGAACGAGAGCGCGAAGAGTGAGGTTAGTGTGAATCGTAGTTTTTCCTGCTATCTCTCTTGCGACTGCCACCGCGGTCATGATCGGTGACGGGATTGAATCTGGTCGTGTACTCACGAAGGTTACAATGAGAATAGCGGCGACGAGTCATTTTTCCTGCAAAAGCAACAAACAAATGTAAGAGCTATAAGACAATATGGTGTATAGATGTTGTAATGTGCAGTGCCTGTGACGTGTGTGTCTTATGTGATCCTTCCTAACAGACCAGGGCCCGACGCCAGGCTTGTTTGTACAATATCTCTCTCTTTAACAGGAGTAGGCTCCTTCTCAGAAGTAGGAAAAATGACCCTGTTCCAATATACTTAGAAGTGTAGATGTCATCTAGCTATGGAAGTTTGGCTAAATCCCCATATATTTGTTCTTCTGCTAAAGAATCATGAGTTGAGGGCTTAGTCGGTGGCGGTGTCTTTGGAGACGATTCCCCTTTGGGAATGGAAACACCCTTTGGTTCGTCATCTCGAGCTTCACCTCCAGTATATTTGTTCGTCTCTTCGTCATCCTGAACAACCATCGGCGAAGGGCTTTTGGGAAGCTCAATAGTTGTTGTAACCTCTGTGGTCACTTGTCCCTCGATAGGGGCATTATGCTAGATTTCCCAAGATCTTGAGTTGGGGACACATACTTGTAAGGCTTACCACTGTGGCCAATCCCCCGTCTTATATCTAGAAGTCGGTGTTTATGGAGGTTCTCGATAGTTATGCATTTCTTGATCTTTCGAAGATCAGACTCGGTCTTTATGAGGTAGGACAAATGATCTTCGTATACTTTGCCCTCTTGTTTCTTAGGATTGGGAACTGTGAAAAGAAACGAAGCGTCAGAACATTGGTTTATGCAATTGAAGCAGAAACTTAAGAGTCTAAAACTTACTCGACTGCAGCCACTTCCTCGCACACCCAGCCTGGTGCTTTATATAGAACCACTTGGATTTAGCATCGCCTAAATTGCTATGTCTTTCCGTCAAGACCTTATTAGTGGGGATCGACTCGAAGAAAATTAAATTTGGTGCCCCTGTGGAATGATGTTTGAAGTGGAAATAGAAGTTCAAAACTCTATAGGAAAGCTCATTGTCCAGAATTTCTGCACGATATACAATGTATATAGAGCAGTTTTTCATTGGGATGAAGTTGCATGGTGGCGATGCGCAGTCGCCTCAGGAGATCGACGGCAATCGGAGGAAACGGAGGAATAACACCTATTGAGCATATGACCTTGCTGATAGCCATATACCCTTCCAAAGCAGAATGGGGCCTATCCTTTTTCTTAGAAGTTTCAACGTCATCCCATGGGATCCCATGCTTTAAGCAGATTTTCTTTAGCTTTATATCATCAACCGTGGAAGCTATGGAATCACTCAGATAGTCTAATTTTTTGACACCCTCAAGTTCATCAGGAGCGCGGGTATCTCCAATCATGTCCTCTTCTTCTTCTTTGAGTGACGTACTCTCGGGGGACGATGATTCTGCATCAATATCCATCTCATAATCAGATCCAGAATTTTTCCAATCTGGGTCCGATGGAAGTACATCAGATTGTAATAGCTTGACAGTTCTGGTGCTGCACTTTTCTCCAATAACCTTGTTGAATGTCTGTCAGACATATCTGTTATGTTGATAAACAAACGAGCATAAAAATTAGAGCATAGACACCCGTGACCCCAATGTGTACAAGTGCTAAGTATGTCAGTGTGTGTAGTATTGAAGAGAAAGGCATAAAGTTAAGCAAACAAGTATGAAATTGGTCATCATATGCCATTAAGTTACGAAGCTGTTTCGTCTAGAAAGTTCATCTCAAAGGCTCTAACCTAATTGTTCACAGATTTGTCCAAATTATTGTTGATTCACAGCTAAAGTATATGCTGACATGTTTGATTAATTGGCTCTACTTAGTCAGGAATAAATAATAGACTAGAAATTATTTTGGGGAAAGTCGGATTATGCAAATTTATGGTTTGACTCATGGGGGAAGTCCAGCTCGTGATATGGGCTTGAATGGTGGACATGCATCGACTCGTGACAAGGGGTCGGCACGCGGGGAGGAGTCCGGTTCGTGGTTAGGTGTGGCTCGTGGTCAAGCATCCACTTGTGCACCCTATCGGCTTGCCCTATTCAGCTCGTGAAGGGGAGATTGGATCGTGATTTGAATCTAGTTCAATGGCTAAGACATAAAGCTCATCGGCTCGTGTTTGGATGACTCATGAGCTACCATCACGACCCGCCTCGCTACCTCCTTCCACGAACCAATGCTTTGTTCCCTTCCACGAGCGAACCCGCTACCGTACTCCACAATCCGACCCGATACCTAGCTCCTCTTCACGATCTGCACTGCAAGGCCACATCTCCTGTCCGAACCATTCCTCAACCCTCCTTCCTCAATTCGCAACCACCTAGCATATTGTCTCTTTCAATCCTTGGCTCCATTGTTCCATCACCACGCTACCAGCGTCACCAATGCTGACAATGTCGACAGGAACGATAGGGAAGAAAACAACCATGGAGAAATGAAAAAGAAGGGCGAAACCAAGGTCGAACATCGATAGAGAAAGACTAGATTAACACGAAAACAACAATCGCAGCAGTAGAATCCTCGAATTCCCTTTTTACCTATAGAATCACTTCAAAGTTTTAAGAGAGAAAAATGGATTTTGGGGGCTAGGGTTTCGGTTGCTTGAAGAAGATGGTGGCTGTGAAAAGTGAGATCAGAAAAGGAGGGGAGCGACATTATGTATCGTCACGATGGGCCTTATGAGCTCCCTTCTTTCCTGATGTGGCATTTGGGCTCGATCCATCTGACCCATGACACTCAGCTCGGGGTCGCGTAAGCCTGCGTGGAAACAAAACTCACCAACTGCTTGTGGGAGTCCTGCTTCAACACAAACATGACGTCCGAGATTTCAGCGGGATCATGGGGGGACCCAAAGTGATGGTTAAAGGCTCGCGCAAGCACATCAATAAAAATCAATGAAATAATTTCCTTTTAATAACAAAAGGAAGTTTGATAACTTACCTGAAGAATTGTTTTCAATATAACTCGAAGACAAAGATCAACAAATGAA